>JADMNL010000022.1:443070000-444270000 GCA_016271365.2 Neoceratodus forsteri | reverse complement strand
CCACATGGGAATTACTCAGGACAAAATCCTCTGTAAGGGATTCAGTTAAAGGCAAACTAGCTGTGGCTTCTGAAAATCAGCTGAAATCAGATGGCCTCTCATGGTCTTGGGTACTTGCTATCAATTCATGTGCTCTAGCAGGAGTTACTATATGTAATGGTGTAGGAGCGTGGACTGTGGTGAGGCCAACAGATGCTCTAGTCCAATCATTATCAGCAGGAGTCATGGTAGATGTTGGTGTGGGTGCACTGGCTGGTAATTTTCAGTTAAATTGTTTTTGAAGGAGACAATATCAATAATCCAGCAGACCAGTGAGTTATAGAAGGACGTGTGTACACCTCTGTAAGTTTGCCATTGCTGGTTCCGTAGAACCTCATCACCATCCTCTCTCCTCACCTGCAGGTGTTTCAAATAACATGAAGTCTTGCTGTATTCTGACATTATGCAGTTAGCCCCAGCACTTGAGCTACTCCGGAGAGGAAAGAGTTAACTCTGTGCCAGAGTTTAGATTGTTGAGCTCGAGCTTGGTTCAAGCCTCTGTCTGCTGCACTTTGAAGTGTGACCGTCAGATTCTTTACTAACCAAACAGTCACTCTGGAGATCTCTCCATCGCTTTCGATTCGGTATCAGTAAAACGTCAGTTTTATACCATTTATTTCTTATTTTCTTCGGTTCATATCCCTGTCTGCGGTACAGTAAGTGCTTAGGTAGTGGACTGAGTGTTATTTTGTGTGTGGAAATTGTAAAAAAAAAAGGTTTTCAGTCAGTTCGGCTGAACCGATTGACTGGTTTACTTTAATTCAAGTTTTGTTTTTTCACTGTTTAGTGTGAGGTACCGGTCCTTATCGATTCTAAAAAAAAAAAAAAAAAAAGCGTTTCTGACGTTTTTTTTCCAATACCCGTAACACGGTTAGGAACTGATAAGGGGGTCTTGCCTGGCTTTTGCCGATTTAAAGGGTAAGTGTTAGGATGGCTACGTCTGAGAAACCCAAAAGAAAAACCGTGCCCACTGGGTTTCAACACTGCAGTGAACGTGGGGAGGCCTTTGCTAAGGCTCGACTCCACACCACCTGTGTTTACTGTCTGGGGTTTGATCACCTTGATTCAGACTGCCAGATATGTAAAAATTTTCCTAAGGCGACCCTGGATAAAAGATTGGTCAGGCTAAGGGAAAAGGAGGCCGATAAGTCCGCTGACCCAGATGGCCAGCCCGGTTTGGTTCCAGCGGAACCTGAGGGAGTGCCCTCTGACCAGGGCGAGACTCCCTCGGGCAAAAGGAGAGCCGATCCTGATTGGTCGGTTCTGGCTAAGAGAAAGAGAAAGGAGAAATCGGTCGGTTGGATCCAGAACTGCATCGTCCAACCGCCGAAGAAATTGCCAGGGCGATTAGTATTGTTGAATTCCTCCGTCCGGTTCCGACCGATCCAGCACCTGTCAGTAGGCGCTCGGTTCAGTCGGTTCCTCCGGTTCCAGATTATTCCCCAGAAGAGTATTATGAACCGGATCTGGAGGGGGGATGAAGACTACGATGACGATGATGGTATTGAAGGTCTGGATGAGCCTATAGAACCGGACATCTCCCCAGACAGGCTTTCTAGTGTTTCCCCTCCTAGGCTTTGAGTCTCCTTCCCATTTTTTGTTTTACAAAAAGGTGGCAGAAACCCTCCAGCTTCCTCTGGCTGAAGCTGCTGAGGAACAAGAGGAGCCTGACTTTGTGGAAATGATGGACATCCCAGAGTCAAAAAGATTGTCTATTCCCCTCCACAAATCCCTGGGGAAACGGACACAAAGACTGCTTAATACACCAAATTCTTTATCTCCTGTGGACAGACGAATGGACAAGAGGTACATGCAGTCAGGCTCAGGTACGGAGTTCTTGTACCAGCAATGCAGCCATGTTGGGGTTGTGCAGGCTGCAGCCTGTGATAAGGCTAACATACCCTTGGCTTCACACCCCCAGATAAAGACTGTAGGAAGCTGGATGCCATGGCTAAAAAATAGTACATGGCATCCTCCTTGGGACTCAGACTGGCTAACTTAACTACATGGCCTACACAGCCAGATACCAGAAGTCCAGATGGGATACTGTTCTGGAGCTGGCTAAACAGGCTTCCCCCCAGCTGGCCAAGGAGCTGGAGGAGGTGGCTGCTGATGGGATAGAGGCATCTAAGATCTAGTTTCATGCTGCTGTAGACTCTAATGATGTATCATCATGAGTCATGGCTACATCTGTCTCTCTTTGGAGATTGGCTTGGCTCAGATGTACTAGCCTCTCACAGGACACCCAGTTAAGGCCATGGATTTCCCTGTGGTGGATAATTCTCTGTTTGGGGAGCAGACAGAGAATTATATGAAGAAAATGGACGGGTAAAGAACCACCTACAGGAGTGCACAGGCCAAGGAAAGGCAGGCAACTCCTTAAAAGCAGCAATCTAGGGGCAGGGGCAGGCCTTTTCACAGGCCTTTCTACCAGGCACAGGCCTCCTCTCCTTTTTCTCAGAGGGGGTTCTTCAGAGGGAGAGGCAGAAGGGGGATGAGCAGGGTTGCATCCTCCTCTGTCCAAGGCTCCTGCCAAGCAGACACCCTGATGTGTCAGCCCGGGTCGACTCCCCCTTTCCAGTAGGAGGCAGGCTGGCTTACTACTGCCAGGCCTGGAAGTCTGTTACCTCAGATAAGTGGGTCCTGGAGGTAGTAAGTCAGGGACTGGCCCTCCGCTTCAGGGGCAGCTCTTTTCCACCTGCAAACATCTCTGAAACCATTGCCCTAGAGGCAGAGGTTTCCTCTCTGCTGGCTCTCAGAGCTGTAGAGAGAGCTCCTACTCAGCACAGGGGCAAAGGTCTGTATTCCAGATACTTTCTTACCCCAAAAAAGGGGAGTGGCGGCCCATCCTAGATGTAAGATACTTAAAACAAGCACCTAGTCAAGCCAAAATTCAAAATGGTGACTCTGGGAATAATTCTTCCCTCTCTAAGGTTAGGGGATTGGCTAGCCTCCCTCGACCTCAAGAATGCCTATTTTCACATTCCCATCAGGTGCTCCCACAGAAAGTACCTCAGGTTCGAACTGCCTTCAGGCCATTATCAGTTCAGAGCAATGCCCTTCGGCCTAACATCACCAAGGGTGTTCACAAAAGGCTTAGCAGTAGTAGTAGCCTTTCTAAGGAGAAAAAACATTTCCATATTCCCATACCTGGACGACTGGCTCATTGTGGGACAGTCTCCAGACCAAGTCAAGTCAAACCTGCAAGTGACCCAGCAGTTGCTCACTTCTCTAGGATTCCTCCTCAATCTTCCAAATCAGTTCTTGAACCAGTGCAACTCTTGACCTTCATAGGGGTAGAGTTGGACACTATCCAAGCAAGCACCTTTCTTCCTCTGGCAAGGGTAAAGCCCTTATAGTCCTGGCTTCTTCCTTTCACCTTCTGGTGTCTCGACCAGCAAGGCATTTTCTTCAACTCCTGGGCCACATGGCAGCTTCAGCTGCAGTGGTACAAGGGGCCAGATTTCAGATGAGGGACATCCAGTTCCATTTGAGGGCCTTTTGGGCTCAGAAAAAAGGTCCTCTAACCAAACAACAAGCAGGGAGGTACTCGGTCTACGGCCTTGTGCACAGAAGCCATGAAATTATGGTCCCTGGCTTATTCCCTACAGACATCTCTGGTAGCAATCCACCTTCCAGGGAAGGACAATGTGCTAGCAGATGCATTGAGCAGGATTTCTCAGGGCCATCATGAATGGTCCCTGGATCCCCTAGTGTTAAAAGTGATTTTTTCAAGGTGGGGCACTCCAGAGATAGATCTCTTTGCAGCCCCAGACAATCACCAACTTCCTCTCTTCTGTTGTAGACCCCCAGTCTTGGGCTTAGTCCCCCTGGATGCTCTGCTTCTGGATTGGGAGGGGAAATTTCTGTATGCCTTGGCCCCCCTTTCCTCCATTATTCAAAGTTCTGGTCAATATAAGGTCACAGTCTTGCAAAGTGATCCTGATTGCTCCAGACTGGGCCAGACAGCCCTGGTATCCTCTGTTGCTGTCCTTAGCAGTCCATCTTCCCCTGTCTCTCTTCCCAAGAATCACAATCTGTTAACCTCCTCTCAGGGGAGGATTTGGTACCCCCAACCTTTGGTCTCTCAATCTCAAGGCATGGCTCTTGAAGAGCTAGAATATGCAAGCCTGCATCTGTCTCAAGGGGTTCTGGACATTCTCAAAGTCTCTCGAAAACCTGCCACCAAAAAACTCCAAGTGGAAAAGAGTCAGCATTTGGTGTTCCAATAAGCACAAATCCCCAGATTCTGCTGACTTGGCTACAGTTCTGGACTATATGGTTCATCTTAATGGCTTAGGCCTCAGACCAGCTACCCTGAAAGTACATTTGTCAGCTGTTTCTGCATTCATGTCAGTGGGGAAGGCTTTCTCACTGACATCTCATACTGTTTTCTGTAAATTCTTTAAAGGATTGCTCCATACCAATCCTCCTTTTAAAGATCCTACTCCTGTTTGGGGTCTTAATGTTTGCATTGCTCAGCTTATGCAACCACCCTTTGAGCCCTTGGCCTTAGCAGAACTTAAGTACTTGACTTGGGAAACTGTATTCCTGGTAGCTATTACCTCTGCCAGGTGTATCAGTGAATTACAAGCTCTGTCAGTGGAGCCTAATTTTATCTCATTCCATAGAGATAAGGTGGTCCTTAGAACCAACAAGAGGTTCTTACCAAAAGTGGTTTCAGATTTTCATCTGAACCAGTCTGTCTCTCCCTGTGTTCTTCACTGATCATTCTTCATCAGCAGAAAGAAGATTACACAGTTTGGATGTTAAGAGGGCACTTAGCTACTACATTGAGCGTACTAAGGCACTTAGGTTTGACTGTCCTTAGTTGTTTCTCACTTATGGTGAAGTGGGAAAGGGTAAACCTGCTACTAAGAGAACTATTGCCAGGTGGATTGTCTCTTGAATACAATTCTGCTATGAAAAGCTAGGCAAAATATCCCCCTCAGGTCTGAGGGCTCATTTGACTAGAGGTACAGCTGCTTCTCCTCTGGCTGCTGCCAGAGATATACCATTACTAGAGATATGCTAAGCAGCCACCTGGAAAACAGTCCATACATTCACCAAGCATTTCTCTCTGGATATCCAGGCAAGGAGTGATGCTAGGTTTGGTACAGCAGTACTGCAGAGCCTATTCCCAAAATAGGTTCGGTACCCTCCTCCATGGAGGTACTGCTTGGTAGTCTGCATAATGTCAGAATACAGCAAGACTTCATGTTGTTTGAAGAAAAAATTACTCACCTTAGTAATTGTGTTTCTTCTAATGGAGTCTTGCTGTATTCTGACCTCCCTCCCTCCCTGCCTCCCCTCTTAGAACCTTGGTTTTGGGAAGTGGGCTGGCAGATGCAGTGCTGCACCTCAGGGGTGCACTGAGTACTCTTCCCCTATATAGAGAGGGGGAGTGGGTTATGTTATGTTTTTTATAGTTATGTTTTGTTCACTACCTAGTTTTTGTTTTGGAGTTCTCGACTTAAGTCTTTTGGGGGACCCAAAATATTTGGTTGCCTTTTGGCTAGTAGTTTTTACAATTTCCACTTAGTAGGGGTAGTTAGTATTAGCTCATAAGAATCTGATGGTTACACTTCAGAGTGCAGCAGACAGAGGTTTGAACCGAGCTCGAGCTCAACGTTCTACGATCTGGCATAGAGTTAACTCTTTCCTCTTTGGAGCAGTTCAAGTGCTGGGGCTAACTGCATAATGTCAGAATACAGCAAGACTCCATTAGAAGAAACACAACTACTAAGGTGAGTAATTTTTCCTTCTCTGCACTTGGAGCAGAGACACACTTGAGGGAAGGGAGGGAGGGATCTTCTAAGTATCAGTTTTCACCACCGAGTACCACTTATGAGTCTGGGACAGAGGCACTGGGACACCGGGGGTGTTAAGCTTTGGCCAGGGGGCCATCAATAGCTATAGGGCATGGCACCTGCACACCCCCACATGGTGCTACATGCTGACCAATAACTGTTGCCTGCTCCCGCACCAGCCTCAGTTTTGTTCTTCCTGCCATCAAGAGCACACCATGAGAGCGCTCCTCCAGTTCACCTTGTCGCCGCTGAAGTTCTTAGCTGTGTCAATGTAGTTGTACTATGGTTTTTTTTCTGGTTTTATGGTGCAGAATTTGTCTTATTTGTTTCCTGCATAATGCCAAAAGATGAGTCTAAAGCGGCTGTATTGAAAAGCAAAGTACTGAAGCTGCCAATCATGTGTTGGTGCCTTTGTGGGCACGAAATGGCTGTGATGGCCTGGCATGAGATCTGTACTACCTGTTTTGGACTGGAATACAACATGGATGCCTGCAGCACTGGCTTCTCCATGGACCATTGTACTTTGGAGAACAACATGTTGAAGTGGGATTTTCCAATCCTTCATCTGGAGGTAGATGTCGCATGCATGTGTCAAAGGTACGGTCTCTAGGCCTTTCAGCCTGGGCCTCTACCTGGGACCTTTGTTTCATGGAAGTACAGAGTTCTCTTCGACCTCACCACACTCAAGTGTTGGAGACTCTTGTGGTAGGGTCTGGTGGACAGCCGACTCTTTCTCTATGGCCAGCTGAGAACCCTCCACAGTCTGCCTGCACTGAGTAGCAGACACTCTTGGTGGTGAGGCCAAAACTATATGCTTGGTCTACACTGGTGGACAGCTTGAAGTCCTCCTCTGGTGTCGCTTTGTAGTTGTTACCATTCATGGTGCCGACATGATGAGTGACCCTAAGGGTAACACAGGACCTCCCGACACTGGTCACTGTTTCTGGGGGAGGGAGCAGCACCGGGGCCATTGCTGGTTCAGAGACTTTCCCTGACCATGGTGTAGTTGGTGATGCAGAGGGACAAACAGCTTTGGACATGGTAACGGTGACGGCCATGGTGTCATTCCTAGGCCTGGCTCTGAGTGAGTTGGCAACAATGAGGACATCCCTGACTCCAGTGTTGTCTGTGACACCAAGAATGATGATGGCATCGAGTGTGATGTCAACACCGAGAGAGGAGCTAGGAGCATGTGGTGACAGGAGGAAGCGTGTCTCCAAGGACATCACCAGACGAGCATGGTGCTGGAAGTGGTGCCAACTCTGAAGTGGGCAGTGACCTGGTGATGGGCTTCTCCCCAGAGTCGCTGGAAGACATTGTCACCAGTGAGGAACGAGGTCATCCCGGGGAAGCTGTACAGCTCTGATCTCCTCAACTGGGGGTTTCCCCAAGGGCACTGATCGGGTCACTTTTCAGATGAAGAAGGAGACCCTTTGTGGTGACATGTGGTGACGGGAGGAAGCGTGTCTCCAAGGACATCACCAGACAAGCATGGTGCTGGAAGTGGTGCCAACTCTGAAGTGGGCAGTGACCTGGTGACGGGCTTCTCCCCAGAGTCGCTGGAAGACATTGTCACCAGTGAGGACCGAGGTCATCCCGGGGAAGCTGTACAGCTCTGATCTCCTCAACTGGAGGTTTCCCCAAGGGCACTGATCAGGTCACTTTTCAGATGAAGAAGACACCCTTTGGGTGACTCTTCTAGGGCCTTCCCTCTGGTGATGCTCCCTGTGCAGTTCCACAGCCCAGGCCAGAGGCCTTTGGGACCTGGAGTCTCAACCTCTCCTAGAGGTGCCTCACTGTTTCCTAGGTAGGATGCCCTTGTTTATAGACCCTAAGGGGCCACTAACTTGGGAGCAACACTTTGCCTGGGTTGCTGCCTTAGAGGACTGACACAGGGAATTTGATAGGACCCAGTACAGGCCCTTCCCCCTGGTACCGACTCTGCCCGGAGGTCGTGCCTCATCTCCATCAACATCCTTCTCAGAGGACAATGAATCATCTATCCCCCTTCCTTCTCTTGCTGAGTACTCTTTGTACCAGTGGTTCCTGGTGAAGATGCTCCAGGTACTTGACCATGAGGCTTATACCAGCTGGGATCCCACAGCCCTGCCACTGGGACTCCATCAAGCTTTCCACTTGGGGTCTAGAGGTAGCATCGCATCAGTCAAGGGCATCATATGATGCCAACAAGATGGCCTACAGACTAGTGGGAACAGCAGTCTGGGTTCAGACAGTATGACATTGCCTGTCCTGACTGGCACCTTTGGCCTTGTGCAAGGTGCCAAACTCGCATTTCAAGGGGGCTTATTCTCCCCTGGGGTCAGGTGAGAGCTTTTGGGGAACCCTCTTGCACCTATGCCACAGGACCCCCCACCCTCTTCCTGGCCCTGAGCAGTCTCCGGTCTTGCCAGACCTGTGAGGAGCCCCCGCTCTCAGGTGTTCTCCACCACACAGAGGGCTGAGGGTATTTTTTACCTTCAGCGTAAGTCAGTTCCTCTAAGAAGAGAAGCTTGGTACTCTGACCCATAGGTGGGAATCAGTGGTGAAGACTGATTCTTGGAATATTTGAAACTTACATACATACCGTGACTTAATCTTCCAGAATATCTTCATCATTGATTACCACACCTGCCCACCATCCCTTGCTCTAGGAGAGCCAAGGTCTCTGGGCAGCTCACTTTATTTTGCTGACAATACATTCTCTTGCTGTATGCCTCTCCCCAGTTGCTCCTTTCCCTGTAAGGGTAGCCTGTTTTTCACGAAAGGAAATAGAAATGGTCTGCAGTCCCCATTATACATACACACACACAAAAAAAAAAAACCTGGGGTGAGAGCCCTCTTCAAGGCTACATGCCAGCCAAAAAAAGAAGGTGACTCCTCTGCTTCTGTCTTTTCCCTGTCCTCATTTTTTCTGCCCAGAGTATGTTCCCTTCTACTTGGGTACATCCCTATTGGTTGCTAAATGCAACTTGAACTCACTTTGTACTATCCAAATTGAACTCTGCTTGATAGTAGCTCTGTCTGTGGGTGTGTGCTGAACACTAGTTTGGATAAAACCGAACAAACTGACTTCCAGTGATGTCACCAACATGAGAGGAGCCTAAATGCTGAGCTCCATGAAGTGCCCCCAAAAATCAACCGTAATCATCACTAATTAAGCTGCAATATCTACAGATCTATGTTTGGGAAAGGATAACAGAGATGCCGGTGAAAGCTAATAGAGCTAAAGGGCAGCAAAATATCTCCTCGCATGCGAAGATGAAACAGTTGATTCTTGATGAGGACATGGAGGGGTTTTCGGCCTGCATGTGGCATGATCGCTCACGCTCAGAATCCTCTCAGGATCTAGCTAAAGAAGAGCTGATGGCCTCTCAAAAATCTGAAAAAACTGCAACAAATTCTCAAGGCGGTAAACAAGATTGAATCATCTCTGGCTGAATTAAGACAAGACATATGTACCATTGACAAAAAAGTTACAGAAAGTGCGAATAAAGTAGCAGACATAGCCGAAGCCCAGGAAACCAGTGATCGCCTTCTCCTTTATCTGTTGTGCAGAGATAGAGATGTGCAAAACTGGCTTGAGGATCTTGAGAATACAGCCTGACACAACAACTTTCATATCCATGGAGCACCAGAGGGGGCCGAGGAGGGTTTTGTGACCCCCGTAGACTTTATACAACACTTATTACGAGCAACCCTGTCTTTACCCTCCGATGTTAACCTTGATTGGATCAGGCGCATTGCCCTCTGGGGCCGAGGCTGACGAATCCAACTGCCCGCCCCAGGTCCTGGATTGTCCATATGGTATATTTTCAAAGTAAAGACCTCATCTTAAAAGAAGCCTGGAGACAATTTTGTTTTGACCAAGACTTCTCAACGGCCTTACAAGCTGAGCGACAGTGGGTGAGGGGATCATCAGAGAGTTAAAGAACAAGAAAAATGTAAAAGCCCAACTGCTGTTTCCCTCCCACATTAAGATTCACCTGGAGTCTGGACCTAAAACTTTTGACTCTTTGATAGATGCAGTGCCTCAACTTAAGGAGTGGGAGATCACCTTACCCAACATGGAAATGGAGCAGCTGGAGCGCCATTTGGCCACGGGAGTTGGGGATGTGGTTACCTGTGGACAGAAATGGGTATTGCCTGGATCTCTGCCTAAATCAGTGGCCATAGATGTTGTGAAGCTCCTCAAATCATCAGATCAAAGACACAAGGTTAGGAACTGGTCCACTTCTCCTCGCTCCTTGCTGAAGAGGTGATGAGTGGTGCAGACATGAATTGGTGATGTGATATCTGACAGATGATTCTGTTGAGCACCAGAAGAGAGAAAAAAGTTTAAAACTGTGAGTACTCTCTTGCCTGTGAATCACAGTATAGGGGTAAGCCTTGACAAATGGTTTCAGGCTCACTCCTAACTAAGTCGGCCCCTGGTAATCATAAGAACTGACTGAATAATGAATCCAGCAGTCATTGTAGAGGGTGTATTTTGGAAATATAGACCTTATCCTTTGGTTCTTATTTTCATCTTACATATTTTATAAAGGGGATCAAGCAGAAATAATCAACTGAAAGTACTTGTTTGCCTGTGAATCTCCATACAGGGGCATGTTTTGGCGGGTAGTTACAGGCTTATTCCCAGTTGACATGGTACCCTGCAAACATGAGAGCGGACTGAATACTGACTCCAGTGATTACTACTGAGGGCTTATTTTGTTTAAGACCCTTTTCTCCTCTTTGGTCTTTATGCATCTTCCACAAAGGGGGTCAAGTACGATTTATAGAGGAATACTACAGTGAATGGGGACATGAAGTCAAATAACCTCATAAGTTGTATTCTTCAGAGGGGGGTGATGAGAGGGGAGTAAGAGCTCTGTATTGGGGTGCAGTTGACCATGACAAGTGGATCTAAAACTTAAAAAAAAAAAAAAAGAAGTTATGGGATTGGAGGGTGAATGGGCTACATCTGGGAAATAATGATTTGTCTATGAAAAAACGAGGGGGGTTGGGGGTGGTTCTGCTTGTATTGGCTGTATTACCCCTTCATTTTTCTGTTCGGAGCTGTGCTGCCGCTGTATTTTTATACTCAAGCTGACGGCTTTAATAATCGGTTGGGCGGGCGGTCACTACACTAATTGCTGCGAGCTGAGTGTTGGGAGTAAATGCTTTGACGTTCATTTTTGGAGCACATCATGGCTTGTTGGAGCCTGAGGATTTATTGACTCAACAACCGTGGTCCATGGGCTGCACAGGGAATGGTTTTTTGGCTTTTATGACTTTTGGATCTATCGGCCTAGTTGGATTTCTCTTCTACACCTGGTTTGGTCCATGAATACTGAGGCCGGAGTCTAATTGGATCCCGGCCTGGTTTCCCCTTTTGTTGTGGACTAATTTTTGCGGAGGTTTAGTTCTGGAAGAAGATAGAATATTCCTGAATTGAGTTCTTGATATTGGATTTTGTCGACCTTGTAGGTCTTGTTCAGACCGGGATTCTTAAGGCTTTTTCCCCTGCTTTTATTGCCCTTTCTGTTAAACCCAATCCCCTCCGACTACAGTGGTGTTGGGGGGGGGTTCCCTCACTGGGGAATCAGTGGGTGGCAGTCCCTTCCTCTAGGGACCCTGGGGTGACCATCTGGGTGGGCTCTTTCAGGGTCTCGTAGCAACCTGCTGTAGCCTGGTGGTGGGCTGGGGATAACCTGTTGGGTTTTAGCAAGGGGAATATACTCAGTCCCGAAGTCTTCCTTGTGTCTCTTTTTGTGGACAGACTGTTTGGCTGACTCAAAACCCCTTAATGAGTGAGAGTGTTTCAGGGGTGCTGGCCCTTGGACATGCATCAAACCCTGGCTCAGTTTTGTTCTTTTTACCATCTATATTCAGCGTTTGGAGAATCGTTGCACCTTTGAAAGATCTGGCAGTGAGAGTGCTTAGGACTGGGACCTCCTGACGTTTCTTAATTGACTCTAACACAATATTTGTATTAATTTTGTTTGTTGTGTCACTTTATTTTATTTATTTTAATGTGGTAGTGAGAGTACCACTTTGTCTCTCCTGGCTACCATAGTGAGAGTATTGTGTAGCCCGGGGCGTTCTTTGTTTATTTTTACTTTTATTTTTATTTTATTTTCATTACTTATTTTGGTTTATTAATTTTGTTTTAATCAGTGGCCCCAGTTACTGAGAGCTACTGGTTGTTAGGGGGTTTCTTTTTATTTTATTAGTTACTGTTTTTTGATAAGTTGACTTATTTTTAGTTTGTCTTACTGTTTTGGGGATTTATTGGGGTGTTGTGATTTATATTTTTTAGCAGACTTCAACTGCATCTTTGTTTTATCTAGAAAATTAGGATTGTTTGTGGTGTTTTACCTCAGTTTGGGGGTATTTTGTAGAATGTGTCTACTTGCTTCCCAGTCCTGTGCTATTCGGCCTCCTCTCTCCGTGCCCTCCGCCCGTTCTCTTCCCCCTCCCTGCTTTTTATTTACAAGTGCTGTCGGGCGCTGGGAATTGCTCTGTAGGGTGAGGGTGGGGGGTGGGTTGGGGGCACTGGATACTGGAGCTTGAATGAGTGGGTTTCTCCCATAGGGGTGGTTAAGACCAGAAAACGCCCTGGGGCGAAATGGAGCCTGCAACTGTTGTCTAAACACTCGTGGTAATCTTGGGAACTTGGTAATCCATGTCTAGTCCCCATACCCAATGGGCACCTCCTTTTTAGGTGGACGAGCAGCCGGGACGGCCCACGAGCGCCGTCCAACCGGGCATTGTTATACAATGCCAGATCCATTAAGAAAACAGCATTGATTGCGGATTTTGTTGGAACAGCGGATCTGACTTGCATCACCAAGACCTGGTTGGATGGCAATGCTGCCCCAATTTTGGAGGCAGCTATTTCTCCTGGGTACTCGGTGATGCATTGCCGAGGTTGGATCGCTGGGGTGGCGGTCTGTTTTGAGATCTAATTGGACCTCACTGGTGTTCCAGTTGAGGAGACTGAATCATTTGAGTGCACTGTGGTAACTGGTGTGGGGTGCAGGATTGCTCTCATTTACTGTCCACCAGGGGACGAAAAGCTGTTCCTGCAGGAAGTAGCAGACTTTATCACCGACATGGCATTGGAGTCGCCCAGATTGATGGTTCTGGGCGACTTTAATGGCTGGATCGATGTCGAATCCTCGCCTTTTGGACAACACTTCCTCCAGCTGATGACTTCACTGGGCTTCACACAGGTCGTTTCCTCAGCTACCCATAACGGTGGTCACTCTCTTGATTTGGTCTTCCTCCTGGGGATCGAGGCCTCCGAATGGGGGGCGGAACCTGTCTGTTGGTCTGATCACTACACCGTGAGGTTCAATTTTTCTGCCCCCCCCCCGAGTAGGTCTGCCCCTGTGGAGATGGTCAGTTACTGCCCTTCGCGGGATGTGGTCCCTGAAGACCTGGCGGCGGTGATTGACCTCTTGGTGCTCGGTGAGACCAGCACCGATCCAGAGCATTTAGTGGTGGCCTATAATAAGGCTATTACTTCAGCTCTTGATCGGATTGCTCCAATCCGTGTTCGTCCCCTTCCACTTCGCCCTCGGACACCATGCTTTGACGGTCACTGAGGGAGATGCAGAAGTTGGGTCGCAGGTTAGAACGTCGCTGGTGTAAATCCACATTGGATACTGACCATCTTATTTTGTTAAAGCATTACCAGCTCTGTCAATCAGCGATTTCCCGTAAGAAGGCAGAATTCCTGTCCAGGGAAATCGCTGTTGTTGGGAACCGACCGGCTCAACTCTTCCGAACTGTGGACAGGCTGTGCAACCCAACCTGTTTGCAGCTCTGTCGAGCTTTTTCACAAACTGAGTGTGATGAGATCGCTCTATTCTTTGCGAATAAGGTGGCCGACATAAGGCAGGGGATCCACCTCTCTCGTTCTACGGAAGATATGGTTGGTCGTTGCTCTGTCACTATGCCCGGTGTCTCCTGGAGTACCTTTGACTTACCGGATTTCGTTGATATTATGAGGATTGTCCAGGGGATGTGCCCCACATGCTGTAGTTTAGACCCAGGCCCTACTTCCCTAATTTTGGGTTATAGTGCTGTTATCGGCCCGGTCTTAGCTCAGATTGTCCGGTGCTCCCTGGAATCAGGTGAGTTTCCTGGCGGAGGCAGTGGTGACACCCCTTCTGAAGAAAGTTTCTTTGGACCTGGAGTCTTTGGCAAACTACAGACCTATCTCAAACCTTCCTTTCGTGGGAAAGGTTATCAAGAAAGTGGTGGCAATTCAACTGGAGGACCATTTAACAATCCATAATTTATACGAACCTCTCCAGTCTGGTTTCCATAAGAGGCATAGTACTGAGACGGCTCTGGTTCGGGTGCTCAATGATCTCCTGATGGCGAGAGATCGGAGGAACCGTTCTATCTTTGTACTCCTTGATCTCTCCTCAGCTTTTGACACTGTCGACCATGGGGTTCTACTCGAGCGCCTGAGGTTCATCTGTGGGCTGACTGGCACAGCGCTCAGATGTTTTTCATCTTTCCTCACTGGTCAAACTTAGAGAGTTGTCTCAGGAATATTTACTTCAGAGTCTTTCTCTCTCTCTCTGCCTTGTGGGGTACCCCAGGGCTCGGTGCTGTCCCCCATGTTGTTTGCAGTGTATATGCTGCCCCTCGGAGACATTGTAAGATGGTATGGGCTGAGGTTTCACTGCTATGCTGATGATACCCAGCTCTACCTGTCTTTTGCGCCCGACCAGGTGTGTGCCCTCTCAGTACTCAACAGCTGCCTCATTGAAATCCAAGACTGGATGAGTTCCAGTGGGTTAAAGTAGAACGCGGAAAAGACTGAGGTTTTGGTGGTGGACCCTGGTCGCAGGATAGAGGAGTTAGGGACTGATTTGCCCTCTGGTTTATTTCTGGGGGGGCGAGCAGAACCTTACCTCTGAATGGGTGCGTGACCTGGGAGTGATACTTGACGATGGTCTAATCCTCCGTCATCAGGTGTCTGCAGTCGTCAAGCTAGCCTTTTACCGTCTTAGGAACATTGCCAGGATCAAGCACCTTGTTCCGTCTAGTGACTTGCCAGTTATGGTCCACGCCTTTGTGACCTCGTGCCTTGACTACTGTAACTCCCTGTACCTAGGGCTTTCGGGGGTTGATATCCGCCACTTGCAGCTAGTGCAGAACGCGGCTGCACGTTTATTGACTGGGGCATCAAGGAGATCTAATATAACCCCAGTGCTGCGTGATCTGCACTGGCTGCCAGTTCAGTGGCGTATCACCTTTAAGGTAGGTTTGTTAATCTACAAGGCCCTACACAAACTGGGTCCTGAGTACTTGAAAGAACTTCTGATTCCTTACACCCCTGTGTTAGAACTCCGCTTGGCTGATGAAGGGTTGCTGGAGATTCAGAGGGTTAGATTGAAGTCATCTGGGGCTCGGGCTTTTATGTTCGCTGCGCCATCCCTCTGGAACTCTCTACCTCATCAGCTGTGGGAGTGCAGGACTGTGGGGAGTTTTAAGCAGGCACTGAAGACCTTTCTTTGGGTTAAAGCATTTCCTGATTTTCAATTATTTTATTCTTATTTATTGTTCAGTTGTGTGTGCTTGTATTTGTGAAGCGCCTTGATGATTCGAAAGGCGCTATACTAAATAAAATTATTATTATTATTCTCTGGGTGCAAGGGGAAATTGGTGAGTATATCAGGGGACCTCTTTTCAGGGCCCTTAACTCCGGGAGACGTAGCTTGCACTGCAGGGGGACTTGAGGAGGCATGTCAATTTGCCAGTACTAATGAGGTGAGGAATCATATATATTGAACATTGGGGAGGGAGTAAGGGAGCTATTTTTATTTTGGTTAATTCATATATTTATTGCAGTAGCTCATTTTGGGTCCTGTTGGTTAGGACGGGGGGGTGCTCACCATTGATGAGTGGGTATTGATATACAGGATTTATTTATTTAAAAGTTTTACCAGGAAGGCATGCTGAGCAGACTACTGCTCGATTCCAGATGCGTCCTGGGGATAGGGGGGTATGGGATAACACATACAGAGTACAACGTACAATAACGTCAGGCAAGACATTCAAGAGCTGTTCAATACAAGTAGGTAGTTGTGCAAGGCAGAGACAATACAAGATCAAAATAACCAACATTTTGTTCCAGTCACATAAAGGAGAAGTTAGGCCCTAGTGACAGGTCATAATTTAGATGCATGAACAGGTGGAGGAGAAATGCGTTTTGAGGAAGGTGTTGAGGTGCTGAGTGGGGGCCGGGCATGCTGAATGTACTCGGGAAGGGAGTTCCGCAGTTTAGGCATGCGATATTTAAAGGCTGCCTGTCCTGCAGCAGTGGACATGTGTGGAGTGGCCAAGGAACGCGAGTCGCAGCTCCTAAGTGAGTACACAGGAACAGATGGAGTTGTGAGGACTGTGGTGAGGTAGGGAGGCAGGGACTTGGCCCAGAACGTAGCTGTGATCCTAGCACAGTGGGATTGTCTCCTTAAGCAATGGGAGGTCAAGGGTCCAGTAGAAGTCACAGTGATGGTTGGAGGGAGGACGGTCAAGGGCAAAGAGACGGAAGGAGTGGAAAAGGGGTCCAGTCTGACTAGGGTGCATTTGGGAGCAGCACTGTAGACTATGTCTCCGTAGTCAGAAATAGGGAGAATCATTTTCTGCACAATAGCATGATGAGCTGGCAGCGGGATGCAACCACAGTTGCGGTATAAGGCACCCAGTCTGGAGTGCAGCTTTTTGTGGATGGCATCCGTATGAACAGAAAAGTCGAGGTGGTGGTCAAGCCAGACCCCGAGATATCTAAAGGAGGCGCAAGCCTCCAGGGTAGTCCCATCCAGGCTGTGGAAGGTGGGGATGGAGGGGAGCCGAGAATGCCTCTACCTTGTGCCGAAGGTCACGGAGACAGTTTTTTTAACATTGAGGAAGAGCTGATTTGAGTGAAACCAGAGCTGAACATCGTTGAAGTCCTGCTGGAGTCTGGTTGCCACATCAGTGGAAGTGGGGCCAGATGTATACAGAATCGTATCATCCACATACATGTGAATGGATGTGTGTGGGTAGGCCGAGGGCAGGTCGTTAAGGAAGATGGAGAACAGGAGTGGGCCAGGGACTGAGCCTTGTGGTACACCAGTGGTGATGGAGGGAGGCAGAGGTGGTGTTGCCAATTCTGAGAGATTGGGACCTGCCTACCATATAGGAGTGGAACCAGCTGGTGGCCTCGTTGGAGAGCCCTGCAAGAGCTAGCTTGGACAGGAGGAGTGAGTGCGAGACAGTGTCGAATGCATTACCAGGTCGACAAAAATGGCTGCGGTGACGTGGCCATTGTCCATACCAGTAAGGATGGAGTCAGTGAGCCTAAGGAGGGATGTGGTGGTGGAGTGGGACTTCCTAAATCCAGACTAGTAAGGTGAGAAGAAAGAGGAGTCGTCGAGATAGGAGGAGAGTTGAATGAGGGCTAGGTGTTCCTGAAGTTTTGCTAGTATGGGGAGGAGAGAGATAGGGCGATAGTTGCCAGGAGAGTAGGGGTCCCCACCTTTGGGAAGGGGGATGACTGTGATGAGCTTCCAGTCAGATGGTATAGAACAGAAGCGAGAGAGAGAAAGAGAGGTTGAAAAGTGAGGCCAGGGGGATGGCGATGGCAGGAGCCAACAGATGGAGCATTTTGGAGTCCATTCCCAAGGAGCATTTACCCTTGGTAGGATTTAGGGTGAGCAGGGCAGTGAGTACCTCTGACGGGGTAACCTAGCAGAAGGAGAAAGAGGTGTCGGGGGGGGGGGCTTGGATAGGGGTTGTCGTGGTAGTGGGGGTTTGCGGGGCAAGTGGGAGAGTGGACAAAAGAGACGAATTACAGTTTGTAAAGACGGAGTTAAATTCTGAAGCCACTCCGAGGGGTTCCGTGACAGTGGAGCCTCCTGCATTTAGGACAGGGATGGGGAGCTGGGATGGAGGGGAGAATAGTGTTTTCACTACCTTCCAAAATTTAGCAGGGTGGTTTAGGTTAGTATGGAAGGAGACTTTGAAATAATTAGCCTTTGCCTGACTGATTAGTCTTGTGCAGGCAGTTTGAAGTGTGCAATACTTTAGGTGATCTTTGAGGTGCCTGAAGCTTTGTGGGACTTCCAAGCCTGGTCTCTGGCTCTGAGTTGGGCCAAGATGTCCACGAAGATCCAGGGCAGGTGAGCAGCCCTCACCCGAATCTTTCTTAGTGGGGCGTGGTTATCCCAGACAGTGATGAACCTGGACTTGAAGTACTTTAGGGTGGAATCGATAGAGGTGGCCTGGGGGATGAAAGACCAGTCTGTATTTGTAAGATCATTTAGGAGTGAAGTAAGGTCAAGGGATTTGTAGGACCTGGTCAGGAGGGTTTTGGGGGGAGGAGCCTTGGGCTTAAATATTTTCCTTACTGAGTAGATCATGTGATGATCACTTAGGGATTCCGGTAAGAGGCCTGTGGCAAGTGTCCGATGTGGGTGTGAGGTAAGGGACCAGTCCAGGAGAGAGAGTGGTTCTGTGATTTGGGGTTCAAGCAAAATGGGCTCAGTGATCTGTTGATACAGGTTTAGTGCGGCTACCTGGTTACAAAACTTGGCACTAGTACTGAAGAGTCAGTTCAAATTTAAATCCCCAAGGATATGGAGCCCTCCCTCCACTGCGTGTGCTTTTAGGGTACCCAGGTGATCCATGATAGAGGGCAAGGATGAGTCGGGGGCAATAGGATCCTGCTATCAATATGGGAATTGAGTTGGGGAGAGAGAGTTTTATCATCAAGGCATCGATGGACTGCGTGGGCAGTGATAGCGAGATGGGTACACTGGAGCGAGGATGAGACGTACATGGCTATGCCTCCACCTCTTTTGTTACCATAATGGTCATAACGAATGACAGTGTAGCCAGGAATAGAGATTTCAGTGTCCAGGTTGTGAGGCTTTAGCCAGGTCTCAGAGATGATCAAGATATCAGGCCTTAGGGATAGGACAAGCAGTTGTAACAGGGTTAGTTTGTGTAGGAGGCTGCAGATGTTTAGGTGGGCTAATTCTAAACCCCGAAGGAGTTGAAAAGGCGGGGAATGGTTTTGGCCTGGGGGAGTGGGAGGTTGTTCCGAGGGGGGCTGAGTTTGGTCCAGGATTTGGCTCGACATCCCCAGCTAGTAGGAGCACTAATGTTATCAGAAGTTTTGCTTTGGGCATGGTCCACAGAAGCTTCCGGTGGGACGTAGATGATTGGAAGGTGTGAGTTGAGGTGCCCTGGGCAGTGGATTTTATGGCTAGCAGCCCAGCATGGAAGGCAGGTGGAAGGATGGTAGGTCCAACCATTGGATTGTAGGGGGAGAGCTACAGGTGGTAGTTGGAGGTAGTGGAGGAGGGCGCGAGGGCAGACAGGGTGTTAATTGCTTGAAAATAAGCCTGTGATTTGGGGTAGATGGTGAGTGGGAGGTATGCCAGAGGTGTAAGAAGAGAAAGTATTGCCATGCAAAGAGGCATCATGCTGGGGTGCGGGATTTGAGCTTGTAGCGGCCACTAGTGGTGGTTGAGGATAAGCTGCAGAGGGAAAAATTGGCTGATTGGTTTTAGGGAACACGTGATCCTTTCTATATAAAGGAAAGTTCACCAAGGGTGGGGATAACCCACTGCCCCTCAAATAACTGGGACAAAACTTTTTTTACACTAGGACTCTAGTGTGAGACTTGGTGACGTACAGTCACGGACCGGATATTTACCTAGGAAGCCACAGGTTAATACATTTTGTTACTAACTTTAACTGCTGTGTTTCCATATAGGAAACATTTTCCTGTTATTTGTTGTTGTAGTTCTTATTGTTAGCTTTTATTTACTGTTATAAATTTAGCTAGTTAAGAATTAGGTTCTGAGGTACATGCCTACATTGTTATACATCACGTCTGTAAAAGCCACTCAAGAGTTGTTTGAGCTTCAGGAGATTGACATTCCACAGGTGGGAATTTTGGCGAAGAAGGTGATATTTTTTGTGAAAACACTATGGCCCACTTGAATACTATCTCTTATAATGTTAAGGGGATTAACTCAGCGATTAAGCGCACTAGGGTACTGTCAGAGCAGAAGGGTTTAAAGTGCAATATTGCCTATCTCCAGGAAACGCACCTTTCAGCCCTTGAACATATAAAGTTGAGGCGCATGTGGGTGGGTGAGGTAGTGGCAGCTTCACATCCCAAAGCCAAAAAAGCAGGGGTGGCTATACTTTAAAGAGGAGCATACCCTTTGTTAGTGGCCTCCTCGGAGGTGGACAAGAAAGGACGTTATCTGCAGATTTCAGGGACATTGCATGGGACGCAGATTCATTGAGTTAATATTTACGCATCAAACATAAACCCGGAATCCTTTCTCTCTCAACCATTTTCTCTAAAGTAGCTGCACTCCCTGAAGGGCAAATAATACTTTTGGGGGGGGGGGGTTAACACAGTGCCACACCCATTAAGGCATAGATCTTCGGGCATTACATCCACTAACAGAAAAGCCACCACAGTACTCAATACTTATATAACAGAACTAGGCCTTGTAAATGTGTGGAGGGACCACCATATGGGAGAGAGGGTTTATTCTTTTTTCTCCCATTCCAGACAGTCTACTCATATAGATCTTTTCTATACTCAGCAGACTCAACTATATTCAGTCCCAGTGTCTAAAATTCATACCATTTCTGTTTCAGCTCTTGCGGTGGTCTCTCTTCACTTTTCCCTGCCTGCACAAGACAGGCAGTTGATCTGGCGTTTTTAATGTGTCGCTTTTAAATGATAAAGCTTTTGTTGAACGATTGTCTAAAATGGCTGAAGAAGTGACCTCCACGGTTTCAACAGAGGTTACCTCTCCCCTATTGCTGTGGGAAACAACAAAGGCAGTATTGAGGGGGGAGATTTAGTTTTGCCTCAGCAAAAAATTAAATTATCCCAAATAACTTACAAGAAGTTAAAAGCTGATATAACCAAACTGGAAAATCGACGTGAGCTAGACCCTCAAAATGTACCTGTTTTTAGAGAGTTGGTTCAGGTGAGGAATGCCCTGCATGAGCTGGAGAATAAATGGACAGAGGGACTTTTGAGATTTGCCAACCAAAAGTACCATGAGGTAGGGGGTAGGGCTTCTAGACTTCTAGCCTTTCGTCTTAGACGAGAGCACTCAGAAAGACATATCCCTTACCTTTTAGATAAATTGAACCCAAAAAATAAATGGTTGAGGTCCTGTGATATTGCAGCTCAGTTTAAATTGTTTTATGGTGGTCTGTATACAGAGGACAAAGACCCAGAGATGGTTCAAACTCAAACAAAGGCTTTTTTAAATAAACTAAAACTACCGAGTTTGCCAGAAGCAGCTAGATCCCAGTTAAACTTACCTACTACCGTTCTGGAGGTTATCTCGGTAAATAAACTATTACCCTCTGGTAAGACCCTAGGTCCTGATGGGTACTCTGCTGAATTTTACAGAAAGTTGAGTAAGGTTTTAGCTGCGGTATTGGTTAACGTGTTTAATACCTGCTTAAAAGAAGGGAAGTTCCCTGAGTCTTGGAATGAATCGATGATCACTGTTATTCCCAAACTGGGTAAAGATAAAACAACTTTTTTTTTTTTTTTTGCTATCTCTTTTTACCTCATTTTTCCTGGCCGCCTGTTCTGCTCCCCTCTTGACCTCGCATCCTTCTGGAGATTCCAGCCGCTGTCCGCCTCTACTCTGGTCTGTTTGGCACCATTACCCCTGAGGTTGTACCCTCTGCAGCAGGGCTGTAGGGAGCCCCCCGACTCCCCACAGAACTCTGATCCAGCTGGAGTGCCCCTCGCAGACGGCCATAAAGCCGCTCAGCTCAGGCGCCCTCCTCCATTTTTTTACCCCGGAGCCAAGGACATGCAGTGACGTCGCCGGAGAGGAGCACACACGCGTCCACCCGTGCTCCCTCCAGATGTCTGCCCCCAGCTCCACCCCTATGTGCAGCGGAGCATGCAGCCCCCCCAGCGTCCGCCAGGAGGCAGCTGTGCACCGACTGCCATGGACCCCCCTTCCTGGAGAAGGAGAGTAGTCCTTCTGATGCTCAGTCGTTCTCCTCCCCTGCCAAGCCCCGGTGACCCATGCTCATTCCCAAACATCGGTCACTGGCGTGGCACGAGTTGAGGTGACCAGTGCCTCAGCCCTCAGCGCCACCGGGCCAGCCAGATAAAATGAATTGTGATAACTTCAGATCCATATTGTTGCTTAATCAGGACTTCAAAATCCTTACTAAATTATTCTCCACTCACCTTCAGAGATATATATAGAACTCCTAATCCGTCCAGATCAAACGGGCTTTATCCCTAATCGACATTTGACTGATAACATACAAAAACTAATAAATATTTTGGCCCAAAAGTCCCTTGTCGGTCCCCTATGGTTAGCCCTTTTTCTTGATGCAGAAAAGGCTTTTGACTGCCTTAACTGGGCCTATATACTCACAGTTATGGAACACATGGGGCTGGGGGCAAACTTTCTTAAATGGGTATCCTTTTGCTATCAAGCGCCCAAGGCTAGAGTTAGTCAGTGGTACTCTCCCAGGTTTTCTGCAAATCCAGAGGGATACTAGACAGGGGTGCCCTCTACCCCAATTGATTTTTGCTTTGAGGGTAGAGCCCCTTTTCGCAGGCAATTCAGGAAGCACGGGACATTAAAGGGTGACAGTTCAGAAAACTGTTAATAAAATTTCTTTGTGTGCTGATGATGCTGTGCTGCTCCTGGAAGACCCAGTAATTCCTTTCAACCCTTTCCAGACTTAGTTGAACTATACAGGCAAATCTCCAGATTTTGAATAAACAAAGATAAAATAGAAGTTCTACATATTGGAGGGCCATTGCCAATGAGTATCAAACGGACAATTCCTTTTAAGTGGGTTTGAGACAAATTGAGATATTTAGGGATTTATATCACATACCATTTGTCCAATCTTTACCAATATAACTGTTCTAAACTTAAACATCAGGTCTTTGCCGATCTTAATAGATGGAGAACTTTGCCCCTTACCTTCTTTAATCTCATTGAAACACTCAAAATGAATGTGTTATCCAGTTATCTGTTCCTTTTTTCTGACCTGCCTTTGGGAATTCCCAAAAGAGATTGGAGAGAGCTGAAGAAAAAAATTATCTGATTTTGTTTGGGCAGGTAAAAAGCCTAGAATTTGTTAGGAGATCCTCACAGAGGTTAAGGACAAAGGGAGCCTGGGGCTCAGCTGCTGCCAATCCTCAAAATGCTGGTGCCAGAGAAAAGGGGAGGGTTACCATGGAGAATCTAAATAGTCTTCCAGCTCCACTAAATGTTCTTCCATGAGTGGTCCTCTCGATGGATCTCAGAAGTATTACTAATCAGGGGACAAAACACACCCTGTCAGTCTGGCTATCAGCCAGACAGTCGTGGGAAATTCCCTCCCCATTGTGGAGATATATTCCCTTTGACTGTCTTACCGGCCTTTCCAGCTCAGAGGGGGACTCTTGCATCTTACGCTGGGCAGGGCTGGGTCTGAGACCTCTTCATCAGTTCCTTGATGGGGACATGATAGAGTTTTACCTCCCTTCAGGAAGAATTCAAGGTACCCAGTAGGGATTTTTTTAGGTATCTCCAATGCCAACATTATATACAATTGGTCTCGGGTCTGGTGGCTTTGTCTCAGGACCCACCTGTTAGCTCACAAGTGCCTCATGGTTAAGTTCCTCTGCTTGTCAGTCTATCGTCGGTCTTGTTAACCGAGTTTTTTTGCCATTTTTTTCGAGTTTCTCCTCAGAAAATGCCGTGTATGTCATCCCCTACACCCTCTGATTCGCATAAGAATAAGTGTGACTTGTGCGGATCACAGCTCCCTCATAAGGACAGTCATTCCCTGTGCCTCTTCTGCCTAGGCCCAGGACACCCCATGGAGAAGTTCCAGCACTGCCAGCAATTCAATGTCACCACCGGTAAATGGAAGCAGCAGTCTCTGGAGGCCCACGTTTTAAAGAAGATGGCCTCCATGGAGAAAGAGCTGAAGAAGCTTAGGCAGGCCTCCACTTCGCCCGAGGGACACCTTAAAAAGAAGAAGCACCGGGACAGGGATTCCACCTCCACGGCTACCGCAACTCCATCCGGAGTCACTGTACTCCAGGTAACGTCCCCCCCGGAGGACCGACCCTCTGGCCATCTTGGCGGTATCCAAGATGGCGCCGGCCCTCCCATCGGGCTCACGCTCTGGCCCCTCTGGTGCCTCTGGGACAAAGGAGGCGACTGCTAGCAGGAAGACCGCTGCCACTCGGCCCTCCGGGTCAAGCGGGTCCGGTAAGTTGGACGCTGGTGCCACTGACGTCTGCTCAGACAGGACTGATAAGACGCCAGCCCCTTCGGGGGGGGGGCGCACGTTCCCTCGGACGCCCACCAAGGTAGCGTCTCCTACACTGCCTTTGTCGGGCGCTGGATCAGATAAGTCGGACGCTGGCTCCTCTGACGCCTGCCCGGATCCCGCCGGTAAGGCAGATGTCAGCCCCTTCAACGAACGCACAGTGAAAGAGCCTACGCCAGACACCCTTGCCAAGTCCACCATCCCAGGCTCGCCGCAGCGCATGCTGCTGCTAACCGAGGCTCCAGCGTCTCCTCTGCGGGACCCTGGGGATTTCAGTCCTCCATCCCCTGGCGACACAGAGGATGCAGGTACGCTGATGTCAGGTCTCCCTCCGGTAGGGCCGAATCCCTCGGACGCCAGCTCCAATGCTGGCCTACCCGAAACCGGGCGACATTCCTTTGCCAGACGCCGTTCCAATGCTGAGCCCAATGTCTGCAGGGCCACCTGTACCTGGCCTGCCTGCTGGGCCTCTTCCAGGGCCATCTGCTCTGGCAGAGCCCCTGGCTTCCGGGTACCCGACTCAGTCTTATCCAGTGCCGTCCTACCCAGGACCACAGTATCCCACACAGCAGTACCCAGCGCCGGTATACCTAACGCCGCAGTACCCGACGCCTCAATACCAGATGCCGGGCTTCCCGCTGTATGGTTACGGATACTCATCCTACGGATACCCTCAGTATCCATATCCCCCTCCTCCTCCACCACCGCCCCCTCCCCCAGCCGCCAGTGGACTTGAAGGAGTCTCTGGCTGCCTGGTGGGCTGAGGCCAAGGCTCAACTCACCAGGGAGGTGGAGAGTCATCTACCAGCGTTGGACCCTGCAAAGAATCCCCTTCACTGGAGACTAGAGACTCCCTCTCCCCCCCCCACCTGACACCAGAGGTGAACCTTCAGGTGCCAGGGATGGGGAGGATATGCTTCCCTGAGGTTTGCCCAAGGGGTCCGTTCCTCCCCCTCATTGGGAGGAGTCTTCCTCTTCTTCTTCGGAGACCTCTGAATCAGACTCGGGGGGGGGGGGGTGCTCCGATCCTGCTGACGAGATGCTTACTCCAGACCTTCCTAGGCCAAGAACTCCTCCGAAGTGAAGAGTCTTCATTTCTGGAGTTACTGAGAAAGATCCAGGAGGTCCACCAGTGGCAATCTCTGGAGCCAGATCCACAGTGGAAGAAGCTCGCTGCCCACTTGGATCTGCTCGAAACTGCTCTGACATTGATTCCACCCTGGATTGAGCCTCACGCTGACCTTGTGTCCACTATTTGGAAACAACTGTCCACGTTAGCCCCCCTTCCAAGGAAGGCCAAAGCTGACTCGGTCGTGATTAGCACCACTGATGGCTGGTCGGCCAATCCAAAACATCTCAGCTTGTCTCCACCAGACAAAGAATCCCGTCTTCCAGATCAGTATGGAAAGAAGGTGTACCCTTCTTCCACACTGGGGATTAGGGCCCTGAAATATGTTGTACATGTGGGGGACTACCAGAAGACTATCCTGAGTCAGGTGGGATCCAAATTGGACTCCCTTTCTGAGTGAGTCTCAGACCAAGCAGGAAGTGGCTGATCTCGTCCTGTCTGCTCATTCGGCCAGTAGGTACATGCTCTGTGCCACTTACAATCAAATGGACGCAGCAGGTCGGAGCTCGGCTTTTGCTGTAGGTCTTCGGCATCATGCCTGGCTCTGGGTGTCAGGATTGGTCCCTGAAGTGCAATCTGCTATTCAGGATGCGCCCTTCAGGGGTTTGGTGCTGTTCGGTGAGAATGTCAAGGACGTCATCACCAACCTGCAAGAGAAGGGCACTGCACTCAAGTCTGTTGACTCTCTGTACAGGCCCCCTCAGGGACAGCATTGACCCTTTTCGCAGATGTTCTCGGCCTAAAGCGAAACCTCAGGGCAAGCGGGCCAACAAACGTTGGGCCCCTCCGGCTGCCAAGCTCCCCCGCCCAAAAAAGCAGCGGGAGTTTCAGCCACGATGTTGCCCCACACCTGACTCCTTTCCTCTCCCACAGCCTCTGGATACCTCAGAGGAACCAGTAGGAGGAGGGAGGTTCTCCTTCCATTTACCGGGCTGGGAGAGGATTACATCAGATGCTTGGGTGCTCCAACTAATAACAGAAGGACACTCAGTCAAGTTTCTTCAGGAATCACCCAGAAAACCACCCCCCAAGTCGTCTTACTCCCCGGAACATTTTCCTCTGGTCCTAGAAGAAATTTCCTTCCTTCTCTTGAAGGCTGCGATAGAGCCTGTCCCCTTCCACCTTTGGGGGGACAGGTTACTATTCCCATTTCTTCCTAGTTCTAAAGAAAACGGGAGACGTAAGGCCTATTTTAGACCTCAGCTCCCTGAACATGTTCGTGGAGTTCAAACGTTTCAGAATGCTCTCCCTGCAGAGCCTTCTGCCGCTTCTTCGGCCGGGACAGTGGCTGTGCGCTTTGGATATGCAGGATGCCTACCTGCATATCCCCATCCACCCTTCACAGCACAAATTCTTTCAGTTCCCTTTTTGGGGGGGGGACCACTACCAATTCAAGGCCCTCCCAGTTGGTCTTTTCTTGACTCCCCTAGTGTTCACCAAATGCCTTTGAATGGTAGTGGCCCACCTGCATACTTAGGGAGTGCAGGTATTCCCGTACCTGGACGACTGGCTCCTGGTGTCCCCGTCCAGTGAGGAACTTCTTCGCTCCCTTTCCCTTACCCTTCAGGTTTTTACTAGCCTGGATATCACCATCAACCAGGCCAAGTCCCATCTGGTCCCTTGCCAAAGACTCCAGTTCATCAGGGCAATCCTGGACACGAAATTGGCAAGGCTTTTCTGCCTCCAGACAGGGTGGACACCCTCCAAGCCCAAGCAAGTCTGTTGCCCAATCACAGAAGGGTCAGCACCAGGTCAGTCCTTCGCTTTCTTCTTGGGCTCATGGCGGCTGCTATTCTGACAGTCCCGCATTCTCGGCTCCATATGAGGATCTCTCAATGGACGCTTTGGTCTCAGTGGGACCAGACATTGGACGACCTGGACCAGGAGGTTCTGGTCTCTGATCCCATGGTCCGGGTCTTGCACTGGTGGATGGTGCAAGAGAACCTTTGCTGGGGAGTTCTCTTCTGCTTCGATCCCCTCCGCCAAACATTGACAACAGATGCCTCGGAAGACGGCTGGGGAGCCCATCTAGGGTCTCACAGGACTCGGGGCTACTGGTCCAGACTCGAGCAGACTCTTCACATAAATGTACTGGAGCTCAGAGCTGTCTTGTATGCTCTCCATGCTCTAGTCTCTTGCATTCTTCCCGGCCATCTGACAGTCCAGACAGACAACATGTGCATAGTCTGGTACATCAACAAGCAGGGAGGAACTTGTTCCTACCCTCTGTGCAGGGAAGCAATGAGAGTTTGGAGCTGGGCTGTTCAACACAACTTTCACCTGACAGCAGTTCATGTTCTGGGAATTGAAAACATGTTGGCGGACCACCTCAGCCGGTCGTCCACCAAAGCCCACGAATGGGAACTGGATCAAGGAGTAGTAGATGACATCTTTCTGCACTGGGGAACCCCTCTGGTAGACCTGTTCGCGTCCCCTCAAAACACAAAACTTACCACCTTCTGCTTGCTCCAGGGCGAGGCATTTTCTTGCAGAACGCTCTGTCTCTTGACTGGAGGGACAGATTCGTCTATGCCTTCCCCCCCAGTTCCCTTAATTCTGAGAGTCTTACACAAACAGTTCAGAAGGAGCCAGGATGATCCTCATTGCTCCATTCTGGCCCAGGCAAGTTTGGTTCTCTCTTCTGCAACAGTTTTCAGAGGAACCACCGCTTCCTCTTCCTCTGTCGCAGCACTTGCTGACCCAGGATCAGGGGACCCTGATTCATCCAGGTCTCAAGACCTTTCAGTTGCATACATGGCTCCTGCAGATGTAGCTCAAGCCCGGTTTGGGTTTTCCCTCGCTCGTTGCAGATATTCTGGTGGAGGCCAGAAAGCCATCCACTAGGTCCACCTATGCCATGAAGAGGAAATGTTTCTCGATTTGGGCCTCTTCAAAGGACTGTGAGCCTTTCTCTTGCCCTGTCTGGAGAGTCCTAGACTACATGCATCATCTCTTTGACCTGGGTCTCAGCCATTCCTCTTTGAAGGTCCACATGGCGGCTATCTTGGCCTACCATGTCCCTTTTGGAGACAGGTCTTTTGCACAGTTGGAAGTCTCTAAAACTTTCCTCAGAAGGGTCCTCCATTTAAGGCCCCCCATCTGCGTACCTGCTCCCCCTTGGGATCTGAACTTTGTTCTCAAGAAGCTTACTCTGCCTCCTTTTGAGCCGGCAGCTTCAGCAGACTTGAAGTTCCTCTCTTAGAAGACTCTCTTCCTAGTGGCCATTACTTCAGCTCGGCGAATTTCCAAGCTTCAAGCCGTGATGTGCAAAATCCCTTATTTGATTTTTCACAAGGAACGGGTGGCTCTGCGCACCAACCCTAAGTTTCTCCCTAAGGTGGAATCTATGCTGAATCAATCCATTGAACTTCCCGCTTTCTTTACGCAACACTCCAATCAAGGGGAGTACCTGTTGCATACTTTGGATGTTCATAGGATACTGGGATACTATACCACTTGGACTAAGGATCTCAGGAAATCGGACCAACTTTTTTTCTCTTTTGCTCACAAAAGAGAGGGCAATGCAGTTTCCAAGCAATGCTTCTCAAAGTGGTTGGCGCATTGTATCATCTTCTGTTACAAGTACCACAAGACCCTGCCGGGTCAAGTCAGAGGTCACTGCACCACAGGAGTCGCTGCCTCTGCTGCTTGTTTCAGAAATGTGTTAGTGGCAGATATCTTTGCAGCCGCGACCTAGACTTCTGTCCATACCTTTGTGAAACACTACAGTTTGGACATTACCTCTCGCCGCAGAGCAGGCTTCAGGTTGGCTGTTTTACAAGGTCTTCTCTCTTAGACCTTTACAGCCGGAGGTTCTATTGGTGTGTTAGTTTTCCTCCTCCCGAGTGCTTTTTCTTTGTTCCAGACTGCTTGGGATTCAGTCCTATATATAATTACCGACTGCAAGAGCCCTCTTGAAGTAAGATTGTACAGTTATGTAAGAACTTACCGTAACAGTAGATCTTCGAGAGAGGCTCTTGCAGTAGGTACTGCCTTCCCGCCCTCCATCCCTCTTAGCTTTTTCAGCTCCTTTTCCAGGAAGGGAAATATCTGCTTCTGTCTTGTCTTGCCTTTTGTTGGGCCTTTGGTGGGAAAGAACTGGAAGGCAGGCGTGGGGGACCGCCCCTTTATACTGACGTCACCGGACGCCGGTCACCTGACGTGGGGGCGGTCCCCCTCCAGAGACTGCTGGCTAGCAATTTTTCTGTGGGGTCCTGATGCCTGCTGGCTTCAGTCCTATATGTAATCACCTACTGCAAGAGCCTCTCTCGAAGATCTGCTGTTACGGTAAGTTCATAGGTAACTGTACTTTCTTATTATAGCAGCTCTGAAAGTCATCACCCAGCATTGGCTCACACCCAAAACATTGACTTTTGCCAATTGGCTCACCAACCTAAGAACCATTAAATCAATGAAAGCCATCACTGCCAAATTAAGGTTACAGGTTGAAACATTTAATGCTAGATGGCTGCCTTTTTTTGATTATTTGGAAGCTAGAGAGGGTACTGCAGTGTTGGATCAGCTCTTAAAGGGGTAAATTATTTTTTGGTATAAATTCCAAATAGGTACCTTTGGCATTACAGTGTAAGCCGTTTTGGACGGACCCTTCGGTGCTTGTTATTTTTGTCCGGGGAAACCGATGTCCGCAGTTGCCGGCAGGTGGCGCCGTTACATCTTTTGTAACAGTATGTTGTTTTGCAATGGGTAGAGGTGCCATACTGCATTGGTCTGCCACACTGGGTGAGTGAGCAGGGGAGCCAATGGGTAAAAATCTTATTCTGCACTGTATTTAAGAATTCTGTGCTGTATGTGCTTTCACTTCTTTATCATTGCACTTTATTCGTTTGTGTTGTACAGTACAGTACAAGCTTTCACTTCAGGGGGAGGAAGGGAGGTGGTGGGTGAAATATTCCCCATGCAGCACTCAGTGTGTAAGAGCAGGAGCTCATCTAGAATAATATCAATCAGATTAATTTACATTGTTACTGTGCAGCACACAGCACAATGCTGACTGCTCACAGTGGAAGAAATGGAGATCTCTGAACACCACTGAACTTAAATGTAAATTATTCATTACAGATCTTTTTGAGTGAGTGTGAGTGATTATCTAATCAGCGAGTGCTGCAAGTGCGTTAAATGAGGTGTCAAAAGCTCCAATCAGTTCCGTAATTAGCCTCTCAGCTATCCGTGGTTGCCGGCCTGCAAGGTCCACATTAAAAGGCTGAAACAGTTAAATAAACATAGGGTTTGATTTTGGTTTTCACAAAATGTCCATCCTACCTGATTGTCTGCGTAATGCACATCCGCGTTACGTGGCGTGGACTGTATATGTAGTACCAAAAACCTGTCTGGCTCCTTGAATAGGGAATGTTGCATACTTGGGAACTAACACTGATCTCCTGCATGAACTCTGAAAGATGGCTATTTAATTAACTTGTACAGGAGGTTATTGATTAAAAGCATAATTTTATATATATGTGTATGTGTGTGTGTGTGTGTGTGTGTGTGTGTGTTGTGTGTATATATATATATATATATATATATATATATATATATATATATATATATATTTATATATATATATATATTTTTTATATATATACACACACACATGTATGTAATAAGTTCTCAAGTGATGGACCAGAAAGAAAAGAAAGGAAGCTGCAAGGCATAGTAGCTTAAATAAATAGTCCTTTATTCATGTTTTTATTAACTTTGCCATCTTATCTAGGTCATTCGGTGTGTTTTTCTTCCTCTTTCTATACTGTGGTGGATCCTGGAGACTGGGCCAGTTGTATGGACGTTGTGTAATTATGGATTCTGGTTTCTGTGGACATGGCACAGCGAGTACCTGGAACCAAGAACATACAGTGTTAATGATTGTAAAATTTTTATTGTATTGTGCATAGTCATGATAACTGTTTTATCTGCATAACTGTAACTCTGTCTTATGTGTATGTCTAGTATGTCTGTTCATACTTTACAATAAAGATTATCAAGTGAAAAATAAAATGAAACCGATCAAACCTTGACATGGATACATCCGTGTTGCTTGCAGGAAACGCAGATACATTTTTATCCTGTGGTTTTCTTATATCTATGCCAGGCAATTTTTTTCTTCCTATGTCAGGTTAGTTGTCAAGCCCAGCAGGGTCGGGGATAGCTGGGGAACGGGATGCATCTCCCTGCAATTCCACATGCCCCGGGTGTTGGGGGAATAGCCTAACTATTTGAAACAAACAGAAAAAAAAACTGTTCCCCTGCTGATGACATTTAATTGCTTTTAAGGTGTCATTTGAAGCTTTTTTTGTTATTTTACACCTTTATGCCATCTACATTACAAAGGGGCCCTTTTTGTTGTATATCCCTCTTGACTCATCTGCCAGAGGCACGTGTTTACAGGGCTGCTGCTTTAGTACCACCACCCCTCTGCTGTATGGCTAGTGGTGTTTGAAGCTTTGGCTTCATACCCATCTACCTCGCTGTGCCACTTTAGTGTCCCCCTTCTTTTTTGTCTAGAAATTGGTGGTCGGTTTTTATTGTACTGTTTCTTTATTTTTCCTATATCCTTTCCCTGTGCCTTTCGGCTAAGGAGTTTCACAAGCTGTCTCTTATTTTTCCCCCACTTTTTTTCTCTCTCCTCTTGCGAACAGAACTGAGGGTGGTGAGGCAGCCAGCAGTGGTTATTAACTAGCATGTGGCACCATGTGGGGTGTGCAGGTGCCATGTCCAGTAGCCATTGCTGGCCTTCCTGGCCAAAACTTTGTTCACACAGGGTCCTAGTGCCCCCAGCTTAGACCCATAAGTGGTAATCAATGGTGAAGATATTATGGAAGATCAGTAGTTACAATGTGTACGTAACTTTAATTTGTTGAGAAGAATGGGGTAGGTGATTCAAATAGAAAAGCATGACAAGTTTAGGATAAAGGCACTAGCAGGGGAACACTCCAAAGCTCAGATGTGTGGGCTGGTCAAGAAGCATGCCAGCAGAGCAGTGTGTGTGTGTGTTTGTGTTTCGCATTTGAGCCTGTGCATCCTACACTGAGGTCAACTGGGGCTGAGCATGTCACAGAGGTAATGCCCTTGGTTTGCGGGGTAGGTGTGAGCCCCTTGGCATGTGCGCACCCCTTGCTGGATGAACATATAGTGTTATTGGCATTGTCCATGAAAGCCGCTGCTTACCTGCCCTCCTGGAAGAAAGCTGTATCCTAGGTGACTCCAATGTTAAGACAGATGGTAGGGTGGTAAATTATATTTAAAAAAATTCTGTGATGGATGACATGTACATCAGGTGACCACAGTATTTCTGTTTCTTAAGGAAACAAGCTGAAGGATCTGCCCAGGACGGTGGGCAGCCTGCGGAGTTTGCGAACTCTCGATGTCAGTGAGAACCAGCTTCGGGTTTTACCACAGGAACTCGTTCACATTCGGACACTGGAGGTAATTTTAGGAACTTCACTGTTCTCTACTTTATAGGATGACCTTGCAAAAGAGTGTAAAGTCAGTGGTATTTTTCTTGCAAAATAATTACTATCAGTCCATCTCCTAGCTTGTGGCTAGAAAAGAAGCTTTCAGTAGTTTCCGTTGGTGCTTAAAGCAAGACTTAATCTTGTGTTCTTCACAGAGCATCAAAAATCTGCTTCTGTTTCACTTTCTCATACAATTTTATTCACATTGCCTACGTCATTCAAAATGTATATCAAAGCATTTCCAAGTTTACCAAAACAAATTAAACAGAATAGTCCAAGCCCTGGATTACAAATGGTGAAAGGTGCAACAACTAGCAGCCAACAAGACCGTGGGATTAGGCTAGGAGTTGAAGCAAAACAGTGGGATTAGGCTAGGAGTTGAAGCAAAACAGTGGGATTAGGCTAGGAGTTGAAGCAAAACAGTGGGATTAGATTAGTTGTTGAACCAAGACTGTGAGGTTAGGCTAGGAGTATAAACAAGACAGAAGAGTTAGGCTAGGAGTTGAATGAAAGCCGTGGGGTTAGGCTAAGAGTTGAAGCGAGGCAATGGGATTAGGTTATGAGTTGAATTGAGGTGGTGGAGCTAGTCTAGATGTTGAAGCAAGACTGTGGGGTTAGGCTAGGTGTTGAAGCAAGACGGTGGGGTTAGGCTAGGTGTTGAAGTGGAACCATGGTGTTCAGCTAGGAGGTGGAGCGAGACAGTGGGGTTGGGCTAGGAGCTGAAAACAGACAGTGGGCTATGCTAAGAGTTTAAGTGAAACTAGTATCGAAACATGGTGCTTGCTGAAAATAATATGCAAACAAAAAGTTTATTGGTTCAAAAACATTACCATGATCCAAGTTCTGGTACTTTGTGATGAAGTGGCAGTATACCATGAAGCACGGGGACCTGGATCGTGGTAGTGTTTTACGCCCTTAAATGTCTGCAGTTTGCATATTATTTCAGTGAGTGCCATGTTTCTGTGCTAGTTCTGTATCTTTCTTAATGCTGCAGCTCCTTGTTTGAGCAGTGCACAATTTGGTGAAGTGACTTCCAGGAGTTGAAGCAAGGCAGTGGAGTCTGGCTAGGAGTTGAAGTGAGACAGTAGGGTTAGGCTATGTGTTAAAGTGAGAGTGGATTTTGGCTAGGACTCAAAGTTGAAGCAAGAAAGTGGGGTCAGACTACAATTTCCACTTACAAGTGATTCCAGCTGCTGATGTCTGTAAAGAGCTAGTTGCTCTAAACACTACATCCAGCAGCAGGGCTGACTGACTATCACCCAAATTCCTAGCCCTAGGTGCCATCACTGCCATGACTGCCCCTGTTGCCTATATTTTCAGTTGATCCCTATGTACTGGTCTCTTCCCATACATTTGGAAGCACACTCAGGTAGTCATTATCCACAAGACCAGCTCCACTGGTGCACTGACTAATTATCTCTCTATATCCTTGTTATCAATCCTCTCCAAGGTATGTGAAAAAATAGCGGACAACTCTCTAAATATTACGATATCACAGGCTTTCTGACCCCATTTCAATATGGCTTCTGTAGCAGTCACTCCACCTCCTCCGTGACCGATCACATCCACTTGCACTTGCACGTGGACATGGGCATGGGTAGGGGGGCAGTCTTTATATACTTTACCAAGGCCTTTGACACAGTGAACCACCACTGGCTTCTGAACAAACTAGCGACCTCATAGGTCTCTGCCCCTACTCTCTGATGGTTCCAGTCCTTCTTGTCGATCGAACTCAGTCAAGTTAAACTGGGCCAAACTATATCTGCATCCCTCCTGATCACCTTTAGGGTCCCCCCAGGTTCTGTCCTGGGCCCCCTACTTTTCTTGGTCGTTATTTTTTTTTTTAAATTCAAGTTTATTGAAACGCTTGGTTACATCAAACAGTACATTTTACAATTTCTAGCTATGGAGAGGCATAGTAAAATTCATATATTACACAGTATATTGTAAGATCATAATCTCACATTTTCAGTTGATTACTGCAAATTTCAATCAGCTGCAGTACTACTTATACAGAATTGTGTATTAATCTTAGTCTTTATTAATGACCATCTTTGTTCTCTCTTTGCCTGAGATATCCATATGTATGCAGATGACACAATTATATACTTCTGAGGCCCTTCCACCTCCTCCATTGAACAGGTTCTGCAACAAAAAGGGGGGAAGGGGGGTGGGATGGGAGAAAAGGCTGTCAAGGGGGTGCCGATAAAGGAGGGACTCTGTCTGCACCCCCCTGGGGACCAGGAGGATTGCAGGAAAAGGCCAACTGGCAAAGTGCAGACCAGGGGAAAACAGAATCCCCATGGGAACATGAGCAGGGGAAATGGAACTATAGGGAAAGGGTGGAAGGTAGTCCTGCTAAATGCCAGGAGCTTGGGCAATAAAATGCCTGAGCTCCAGGCGATGCTAACTGAGGGAGCAGTGGATGTGGCAGCTGTCACTGAGACTTGGGCCACTGCAAGACATGACTGGGACCTGAACCTGGAGGGATACACTATGTTCAGGAAGGACAGGGGGGAGGGAAGGGGAGGAGGGGTAGCAATGATAGTCAAAAACTGCATTGGCATAGGGGGAGTAGAGGAGGCGGAGGGAACCGTGGAGGCGATTTGGGTCACTTTGATAACAAGGGGGGGCAAGAGAGTAAAAATAGGAGTGGTGTATTGAGCCCCTGCCCTGGCGAAGGAGCTGGAGGACAGTCTGGTGGCAGATGTTGGGAGACACTGCAGACTGGACAGAGGAACGGTGGTGGTGTTGGGGGACTTAAACATGCCAGGAACAGACTGGGAGACTATGACATCCTCTGTGACCAGGGAACAGAGGTTGTTGGATGTCTTTCAAGACGCATTCCTAACTCAGCAGGTGAGGGAACCGGCCAGGGAGGCACGGGTACTGGATGTGGTCCTGGCAGACAGTGACCAGATTGGGGGCCTGGAGGTAAGGGACCCATTGGCGGGGAGTGACCATGCCACGGTCTGGTTCTGCCTGGACCTAGGAGGGGTAGAAGGCTGCACAAAGACGGAAATAACCGACTTCAGGGGGCGGATTTTAAGGAAATGGGAAGGATCCTTAAGGAGCATTTGGATGGGATTGGGTCAGACATGGACGCTGATAGTAGATGGGAAATCATCAGGAGAGGGGTGCAGGATGCTACCAGCACCTGTGCAAGAGTAAGACGAAAATGCGGTAGGGCCCAAAAACCCTGTTGGTGGATCAGGGAGGTCCAGGAGGTGGTGCGGGGAAAGAAAGCAGCCTATAAGCAATTCAAGTGCTCAAGGAGTGCAAGGGATCGAGGGAGCACGGCTGATGGCCTAGAAGGGCCACTAGAGGGTGAGGGCGGCTAAGGCAAGGAAGGAGCAGAACCTGGCCAGGGAAATTAGGAGAGGGAACAAGGGGTTCTTTAGATACATTGGGGAAAATGAAGGGTGAAGGGCAGATTAGCAGGATTAAATCAGGGAGGGATGGGCACAAGACCCGGGAGCAGGCTGAGGTACTAAATGAGTACTTCACCTCAGTTTCACCAGGAAAATGGGGTGCTGCATCATACATGGGAGGAGACAGAGATACTGAGGAGGGGGCCCTTACTGATCGGCAGGTCTGGGGAGAGGGGAGGCATCACTGGCAGGTGGGGGAGGGCTAAGCAGGGAGAAGGGGTACCGGAAGTGGAAATCACAGCTGAGAGAGTGAGGGAAGCCCTCAGCTCCCTTAAGACGGAGAAAGCACCGGGGCGATAAATTACATCCCAGAGTGCTGAAGGAACTTGCAGAGGTCCTGGCAAAACCCCTGGCAGAGCTTTTCACCATCTCTTTGAGGACAGGGTGGGTGCCCCAAGACTGGAAGGTGGCGCATATAGTGCCTATCCACAAGGGGGGATCAAGGGAGGTGGCAGGGAACTACAGGCCTGTCAGCCTGACCTCGGTGGTGGGCAAGGTGATGGAGGGCATTGTCAAGGAGAGGCTAGGGTGGACCTGGATAAGTCAGGGTGCCTGGACGATAGACAGCATGGATTCATCCTGGGGAAATCGTGTCAGACAAACCTGGTGGAGTTCTATGACTGGGTGACAAGTGCCTTGGACCTGGGTAGACCAGTAGATGTCCTCTTTCTGGACTTCAGCAAGGCATTTGACTCTGTTCCTCACGGGGCCTGTTGGATAAGCTGGGAGAAATGGGGTGGGGAACCAGATGATCAGATGGATAGGCAATGGCTCAGGACCCGGACCCAGAGGGTCGTAGGTTAGTGGGATAGTTTCATCCCCAAGGAGGGTCATTAGTGGGGTCCCACAGGGATCAGTCCTTGGGCCCCTTCTGTTCAACGCCTACGTATCTGACATAAGTACAGGAATCAGGAGTGAGATGAGTCTCTTTGCAGATGACTCAAACTGGGGGCGGTGGTGGATGGGGAGGAGGGGAGGGCGGCCCTACAGGGGGACCTGGAGGCTCTGGAAAGATGGTCTAGAAAGTGGAAGCTGAGGTTCAATGCAGGGAAATGCAAGGTACTCCACCTGGGGGCCAGAAACCCAGGTCAAGTGTACACCCGGGGAAATGCTACAAGTCTCGATGGCTGAGAGGGACCTGGGGGTGGTGGTGGATGTCAAGATGAACAACTCTGAGACTTGTAGGAGGGCAGCAGCCAAGGCCAACAGGATGCTGGGATGCATCGCTAGGGGATCACCTCCAGAAGGAGGAAGTGATACTCCCTCTGTATAACTGCTTGGTGAGGCCGCACCTTGAGTACTGTGTGCAGTTTTGGAGGCCACACTTAAAGCGGGACATTAACCTCCTGGAGAGGGTCCAGAGGAGGCAACCAAAATGATTTGGGGCTTGGGGACAGGACCTATGAGGAGAGGCTCAAGAGCTAAATATGTACACATTGGAAGAGAAGGGACCGGGGGACATGATAGAGGTCTTTAGGTACATGAAGAGGGTAAATAGGGGAGGAACAGTCGGGTGCTTCAAGGAAGCAGGAAGGGGCCACTAGAGGGCATGGCTGGAAGCTGGAGGGGGGAAGATTCAGGGGAGAAAGGAGAAGGTGCTCCTTCACTGAGAGGGTGGTGGAGCCATGGAATGCACTGCCTAGGGGGCTGGTGGAGGCAGAGACAGTGGAGGGGTTCAAGAGGGGGTGGGACAGGTTCAGGGGAAGGGTTCTGGAAGCAAAATCCAATGCAGCAAGAATATCCGGAACTGGGAAGGGAGAAGCCAGAGAAGGCGAGGGGGACAGCAAGGTCCGCACCCAGGTTGGGGACTGACCAAACGAGCAGACACGAAAGACCATTAGGCCTATTCTGCTGGCATTTTAGTATGTTAGTATGTAAAATTCCAAACGGTCCAAACCTGGTTCCAGGCAGACCAGTTAGCCATGAAAAAAATAAAACTGTCTCAATGTTGTGTGGCTCCAGACACTAGCTGAACTGCTGCTTTACATCACTGAAGCTATACGCTGCCTGTGGTGACCTCTTGGACCCATGTCTCTTCCTACAAATGCTGTTGTCCACTCCTGGATCAGCACCTCTTGCTACTTTTGCCATGTGGCAAACACAGCAGCTGAATGCTTTGCTAAACTAGGTGTTCTATGGAGTGTGAGCAGTTGCCTTCCCCTACATTTTAGGAAACAGATGGCCAGCTGCACAATCCTCCCTCCCTCCCTCCCACTGCTGGATTGTGGGGATGCTGTCTACTAAGAAGCCTCCCCCATAACCCTGGCCTAGACAAACTCTCCACACTGTTTCACACAAAAGCACTGCTCAGTCATTTTCTTTAAAATGTATCTAGTAAATTGGGTGCACCTTACTGAGACTGAAAATCACACCACACTCCAAACAAAAGGAACTTGTTCAGCACTCCATAGATATTCCAAAATGTTCTTTCTTTTAATTTTTAAAATCTTGTAGCAGCAGCAGCAGCCATTCACAAGAACGCTGGCAATAGGCACTCCATTTAAATTCTTAGTCCCATAGCGGTTTAACTTGTATACTTTATAAAACTTGTAATTAAATTACCCGTGGACTTTCAGCCAGCCAAGCATTCGAGTAGTCACACGTTTACATTTCTGCGTCACAACTGACGCCTTCCTCAGAACATATGTTGCCACTAAAGCACTACTATTTTTAAATCATTACCTTAAAGGAACATACATACTCTAACGTGCAGAAGTACATTTAAATATAAAGTGCCATCACATTTAGAACGACAATTCAGACGCATATCAGAATACTCATAAACATATAAGATTCATCTTAGATTATGCAAAAAATTATTTTAGACTATGCAAAACTAGATAAAATTCATTTTAAATTGTGCAAGGAGACAGTCATTCAATCCATTTGGCTTTATAGTGTCTAATGTTGTGATCCAAAAGGCTTCCAGCAATAGCAGTTTGTTTTTTAAACTTTCCCGTCTTTGGTCCAAAATACCCTTTTCCAATCCAAAAAATGTTAACTCTGCAGGTGGTGTGTGTCTAGCAGCAGAAAAATGCCTGGCAGTAGCATAAGATTCATTGTTTGTGCGAGTTACATTTTGTGTTCAGCCACTCACAACTTAAGCGCTCTTTTGGTCTGGCCAATGTAATAAATTCCACATGGGCATGTCAATGCATACACTACCCCTTCAGTACTGCAATTAATGAATTGTCTAATTATAAACCTCTTCCCAGTACATGGATGTGTAAACGAATCCATGTCCCTAGTATTATTACACTGCGAACAATGCCCACATCTAAAATTTCCTAGTGGAGGTTTAGGTAACCACGTTTCTACTTCTTGTTTCGGCAATAAGCTATGGACAAGTGTGTCTTACATTTTGCCCTCTTTTGTAAGTCATTCTTGGAACATCTTTACTGATTTCATCAAAACGTTTGTCTCCCCTTAAAATTGGCCAATGTTTTTTTATTATGCGTGTCACATCAGAGACTTACGGAAAATATTGTGTCACAAATGATACCTTTGATTTCTTTTCTGTTTCTTCCCTATTTATATTTCCACTAATAAGTTCTGCACGTTTTTTTATTTTTTGCATTCACATAAGCACCTTGTATGCATTCTTTAGAATATTTCCTCGCTTCAAACCGCTTAGCCGTAGCCACACTTTGGATTCTAAAATCTATATCCTTTGAACAGGTCTGTTTTACTCGCAGAAACTGTCCTTTTGGAATGTTTCTGATCTAACTCTTAGGATGACAACTTGTACCCTCAAGAATAGTGTTACATGCAAGTTGTTTTTCTGTACATTTTACATTCCAATTTAGTTTCAGATTTAAAAATGGTTAAATCAAGAACATTAACTGCTGTCATGTCCCATTCAGATGTAAATTTCAGACTGGAATTAGTGGAATGAATATATTCAAAGAACAACTGCAGATCCTCCACTGTTCCCCTCCACACCATAAAACAACCATCGATGAAGCGTCTCCAAATTATAATATTCTCAACAAATGGATTATTACTGTCAAAAATAAATGAATTTTCCCACTGTCCCACGTATAGATTTACTAAATTCAGGGCAAACGTAGTGCCCATACTGGTTCCTTTAATCTGTGTGTAATATTTATTATTAAAAATAAAAAAGTTAGACAAGTACAGTTCTGGCACAATTTACTATAAATTCTGTTGGTGGCGTAACATCAATAGATCTCTCTCCGGGCTTTTGATATTGCTTCCAGCCCACCCTCATGGGGTATGTTAGTTTAGAGGCTCCCCACATTTATACTAAGAAGTATGTCATTCTTCTGTACTGTTACTTCTGTAAGTATACTGCACATGTGATTGGTGTCTTTTATATAAGATTTTAAACGAGGAACATATTTCTTAATGTGTACATCTACAAATTGAGAAACTGTTTCAGTTGCCGCTCCAATCGATGACACTATTGGTCGTCCTGGTACTGGTCTTATTTGTTTATGCAATTTTGGTAGTAAATATAAACACGGTTTTCGTGGCTCTTCTACAATCAGAAAACCAGCTTCCTGCTCTGTTATCCATTTTGCATCTAATGCTGTGTCTACTAATATTTTAATTTGCTTCATAATATGTGGGGTAGGATCATTTTCAAGTGAAAGATAAAACATTTTGTTTTGTAGCTGATTATTTGCTTCTGCAATATATTCCTGAATGTCCCAAACAACTACAGCTCCACCTTTATCTGCTGGACGAACAACAGTATCTCCATATTCTCAAGTTCAATTAAAGCTTTTCTTTCTGCCTCTGATATATTTTGACTCTGATTCCAATAATGGCTTTTTAGTAATTCGTCAATTTAATGCTCCACAACCTTCATATATGCCTGTAAAGTAGGACTTACTGCAAAGGGACAGAAATCTGATTTTTTCTTTAAGCCTGAATTTTCATGTATTACAGTATTACCTAGATCAACGGGTGGCTGTACATATCTGAAAAATATTCTTTTAGTTTAAGTTGTTGAAAAAACTTTTGCACATCTGTTTTAATTGCAAAGGCATTTGGGGTATTTGTGGGTATAAAGGACAAACTGTGCTGCAATACTCGATTTTGAGCTTCTGTTAGACTCTTTGTTGTTAAATTCGTGACTTCTGCATTTAATTCCACGATGTCCTGTTCCGTGGAGACCTCCACGGCTGATTCCCTCTGTTCCATCTCCCACGTCTTTTCCCTCTCCCTCTGTTGTTTACACCACTTCTCCCGTCTCTTTCACCCTCTTCCTCGGGAAGTTTAAAAAACAAATTGCTATTGCGGGAAGCCTTTTGGATCACAACATTAGACACTATAAAGCCAAATGGATTGAATGACTGTGTCTCCTTGCACAGTTTAAAATTAATTTTATCTGGTTTTGCATAGTCTGAAATAAATTTTTGCATAATCTAAGATGAATCTTATATGTTTAGGAGTATTCTGATATGTGTCTGTGTAGTGTCGTTCTAAATGTGATGGCACTTTATATGTAAATGTACTTCTGCACTTTAGGGTATTGGTGTTCCTTTAAGGTAATGATTTAAAAATAGTAGTGCTTTTGTGGCAACACATGTTCTGAGGAAGGCATCAGTTGTGATGCAGAAACGTAAATTTCTAGGGACATGGATATGTTGTTCATCCACACTGTCTGGCAGGTTCCTTGCCGCTTTAAATCTTGCCGGAAGGTCTTCAAGCTGGCTCCTCCCACCCACCCGGGTGGTAAAACTCTCGGCTCCGCCCCATGACGCCAGATCTTCCTTACCGCTTGGAAGCTCAGGTTCCCTCCTTAGCGCTCTGCGTTTAGACTGGATCCAAACTCTTCGGTTAACCTGAAACTAATTTTCAAGTTTACTAGACTTTGGTCTGTTTCTTCCTTCGTGGCTGCGATGGACAAATCGACTCCCGGTTTTCGGCGGTGCCCATGCGGGCAGAAGATGTCTAGGACCGATCCGCACTCCACTTGCATCTGCTGCCTTGGGCTTGACCACGATCCGCAGGCCTGCGATTTGTGCAAGTCCTTCTTGGCAAATGTCTTCAAAGACCATGCTGCCAGGCTCCAAGTTGGGCGCCCCGAGAGACATGTACCGCTGGTGAAGTTGAAGGAGGCCCATTGGGCGGTTTCCGCAGTGGCAGGCTCAGCTGAGCAACTTGAACAGATGATCACCCTCGAGGAGGAGGCGGCCCAGGCCACATCTTCGTCTTCTTTGGTCGCGGCATTTATCCCGCTCTCCTTGGGCTCCTCCTATACAGCTTCTTTTAAGGAGCTTTGCCAGTCCCTCTCTACGAAAGGTGAGGGTCCATCGGGACACTCCTCTCGGTCCAAGAAGAAGGACTCGAAGGTAAGTCCCACCGTTGGTGTTTGTGGGGAGCGGAGAGGTCCCCTTCCCGGACGTGCTTTCTGACTCGGCCGAGGTTGTGCTAAGGTTGCTGGCTTCACGGTGTCCCTGGCCAGGTCAGCCGCTGAGACACCCTTCAATGCGGTCGAGATTTTTCTTGACCCGTCAGATGGGCTGTCGACTGGAGAGGCCGACAACCCTTCTTCACCGGTTCCCCCGGTAGAAACCGAGGACTTGCCTGTGCCTCCTGTGCCGGAGTCCCTGGTTAAGGCTCTCGAGCCGAGGGAGGAACGGGTTTCCCCCACTCCCTCCCAGACCCACCATCGGAAACACTGACGGTCTCGGTCTCGGACCTCTTCTCGGTCCAGCCGATCCTGCTGACACTGACAGTCTTGGTCTCGGCACCGAGGAAAGCGGCGGCGCCGCTCGTCCTCGTCTTCTTCCTCCTCGAAGGAAAGGCTTTGGCGCAAATTGCGTCGACGCTACGAGGACTTAATGTGGCAGCAGGTCCTTCTGACCAGGAACAAGCCGATGCCGTCACCTTCCCCGGCCATTAAGTGGCTGTCACCTGAAAGGCCGAAACAACCCCTCGTGGTGGTCGAGGAGCCCAAACCAGCGCCGGTTGTTCGGCCAAAACCAGCTGCCCCACCGATTGTGGTGGAACCCCCGCCTCCACAGCCTAAATCTGGGTCTCCGACCAAGGATTCTCGGTCGGGTCAGGGACTGCCCCACCGGTTGTCGGTCACCCACACTCCTGACCGTCCTCGGCAGGTGGAGGGTGGCTCAGGCCCTAGGCAGCTATTCGCAGACTCCTCAGAGTCTGATGATGACTCTTCTCTGTTTTCCAGGCCCCTTGACCTGGAGTCCTCCGGGGGACAGTCGATGGACGAGAGCCCATCCTTGTTCATGGGTTTTCTTCGGTTCATCTCAGAGTCCACTGGGATGCAGCTCGAGCCCGTATCCAAGCGGGCCAAGTATCCCCTCATGGAGATACTGGACCGAGAGGATTCTCCCACGGAGGCCTTTCTGGTGGCTGAAGCCATTGTTGGCCCAGCCTTGGAGTTATGGCAGCGGCGCTTCTTGTCCTGCTCCTTCAGCCAGGATGGCCAGGAAGTACGCGGTCCCCACCGGGTCACTGTCCGATTTCTCGGAGCACCCCTCTGCGGAGGGGTTGGTTACCGATAGTGTTTTCCAGCATTCTGGGAACACCAGGGATGTGGACAAGCCCCCTGACAAAGAGTCCAAACAGCTGGACTATGCCAGGCGTAAAGTGTACGCTGCATCCTCCCTCAGCCTCTGTCAGACCATTTCGGCTGTACTGATGGTGCACTTCTCCCATGCCCTTATGGGCTCCCTGGATGAGGTGATCCCTCATTTCCCGGCTGACCTCCAGACTACGGTCAAGCAGGTGCGGTATCAGGGAAGGGCAGTGGTGAAACAGCAGCTCCAAATGGCACTCGATATTGGAGTCTCCTGTGCCCGGTCAGTAGCGGCCGCAGTGGCCATGTGCTGCAGAGCTTGGCTGCGGATCTCCACCTTCACGGTGGATACCCAGCACAAGCTGACAGACGTCCCCTTCCTGGGTACCGACTTGTTCGGTCCTGGGGTGGAAGGCCACCTCCAGAGAACTGAGAAGTCCAATGCCACCTTGGACTCGGTCACATCTGCCCAGAAGGACAAAGGCAGCCGGCAGCAGCATAAGCCCTTTCGCCCTTCTGCCCCTGCGGCACGTCCGGGCCAGCAGGCTTGCACTTGGTACCCCAAAGCCAAGCCTGCAGTGTCCTCCAGCAGAAAGCTGGGAGGAAAAGGCCCAGGAGGTCCCTCGGTCGATCCTTCCTCCAAGCCTGCCCAGTGACGGGTTGAGGGGTGTCGCCTCCAGCTGTGTCGCTTCCCCCTGGGTGCCCCCCTTGTGGGGACGGCTCTGCCACTTTCTTTCTGCCTGGTCCGCTATCACCACGGACTGCTGAGTGTTAGAAGAGGTAGGAAAGGGTCTGCATCTGGAGTTCAAGCAGGCCCCGCCCTTCCGAGCCGTTGCCCCATGGAGGGCTATGGGGTCCGCAGCCTCTCTGTCGGCCCATCGAGCCGATATTGCCCTGCTCCTCCAGAAGGAGGTGATCAGGACGGTGGCGGATCCTCCACCAGACCCATGGTTTGTGTCCAGGTACTTCTTGGTCCCGAAACGGATGGGGGGCTGGCGCCCCATTCTAGACCTGCACGACCTGAACAGGTTCCTAAGGTCTCGAACCTTCAGGATTGTCACTCTGGCTCAGATCATTCCATCCTTGGAACGAGACGTGTGGTTCTGTTCTCTGGACCTCCAGGATGCGTTCTGTCACATCCCAATCCGTCCGTCCCACCAGCGATTCCTCCGCTTCAGAGCAGAGGGGTCCCTCTACGAGTTCCGGGCCATGCCCTTCAGCCTTTCTCTAGCTCCCAGGGTCTTCACCAAATGCATGGCAGTGATGACAGCATTCCTGTGGTGCCAAAGGGTCCGGGTGTACCCTTACCTGGACGGCTGGCTGATTGCAGCTTTCTCCAGACCGGAGGTGGAGCGGTCCAGGGATCTGGCCCTCAAGGTTTGCTCTCTGGTTGGCCTCCTCATCAACGAGGCCAAGTCGGAACTCGTGCCAAAGCAGGTGATCCAATTCATTGTGGCAGAGCTCGACTTTCTGCGAGCCAGAGCATGGCTCCCAGCAGACAGGGCCGAGGTTCTTTCCTCCTTTGCCCAGTCATTTCAGGTTGGGCAGTTGCGCCCTGCCCGGGACTTCCTGCGCCTCCTGGGCCTCATGGCGGCCTGCACCAGCATGGTCCATTGGGCCCGTTGGCACATGCGTCCCCTACAATGGGGACTGGCCAGCCAATGGTCACAGTGCTCCGGTTCTTTGGACCAGCCAGTAGCAGTGACCCAGGAGATGTGGAACGCTCTCCAGCGGTGGATCATTCCAGCTCATCTACAGGAGGGCATTCCGTTTGTCCGCCTCGAGCCGACGGTCTCTCTATCGACCGATGCCTCTCTGATGGGTTGAGGTGCCCATCTGGGGGAGCACAGAGCGCATGGCCTCTGGTCCCCTTGGGAGTCCCGATGCCACATCAACCTGCTGGAGCTTTGAGTGGTTTGTCTAGCCCTCACTGCCTTCGCTCTGTTTGTACGGGGTCAAGTGGTCCAAGTTCAGACAGACAATACCACGACCATGTACTACCTAAACCGCCAGGGCGGGACATGCTCCATGCTTCTGTGCAGGGAAGCACTCCGCACTTGGTCCCTCGTGTGCAGTCTGGAGGCGGATCTCCTAGCCATCCATGTGGCAGGAGCCTCCAACATTCTGGCCGATGCCCTAAGCCGGATAGGGGCTGCGTCCCACGAGTGGTCTCTCCTGCCGGAGGTAATACAAGATCTGTTCTCCCACTGGGGCATGCCTCAGGTGGACCTGTTTGCCTCCAGGGAGAATGCGAAAATGAGGCTGTTTCATGCCCGCCCCCCTCAGCAGGGCTTGCTGCAGGGGGATGCCTTCTCGAGGCCGTGGACCCCGGGCCTCTTTTATGCCTTTCCCCCATTTCCCTTGATCCACAAGGTGCTTCTCAAGGCGAGGAGGGACAAGGCGCAGGTGATTCTAGTAGCCCCAGACTGGCTCCACCAGTTCTGGTATCCAGATCTCCTCAGCCTCAGCTCCAGGCTTTCGAGGCGGCTTCCAGCCCGCCCAGACCTGATCTCAGTCAACCAGGGTAAGGTATTCCATCAGGACCTTCAATCCCTGCACCTGATGGCCTGGTTCCTGAGTAGCTAGAGTTCCATGCCTTGGGTCTTTCCGAGGAAGTCCTCAATGTCGTTGAGGCATCCCGCAAGGAGTCGACCAGGAAATGCTATGCCTTTAAATGGAAGAGATTTTCCATTTGGTGTCAGGGCAAGGGGTTGGACCCTTCCTCCTGTTCCTTGGCAAGCATTTTGGACTACCTGTGGTCCCTTTCTCAGCTAGGGCTTCAGTCGACGACCCTTAAGGTGCACCTGGCAGCCATCTCTGCTTACCGGGCGCGGGCCAGAAAGCAGTCGGTAGCGCAGAAGAAGGTGGTCAGGTGTTTTTTCAAAGGCCTTGATCACATATCCCCTCCGGTGCGAGAACCTCCACCTCCGTGGGATCTACTGCTGGTATTGGCTAAGCTCATGGGCAAGCCATTCGAACCGATGCACAGGTGTGACATCTCTCACCTGTCGTGAGAGACCACCTTCTTGGTGGCTATCACGTCAGCCAGAAGGATGGGAGAACTCCAGGCGCTTTCCATCGAGTCTCCTTATCTGGTCTTCCACAGGGGCAAGGTTGTCATGTGCCCCAACCCGAAATTCCTTCCGAAGGTGGTGTCGGAGTTTCACCTTAACCAGGTGTTGACTCTGCCGGTGTTCTACCCCAGTCACACCTCGGAGGCCGAATATAGGCTCCATACTTTGGACCGTAGAAGAGCGCTCTTTTACTATAAGGAGCAGATGGCTGAAGTTCGGGGAGAGGTTCGCCAGCTGTTTGTCACCTACGCTGAAGCCGCACCTGGCAGACCTGCAGCCAAGCGAACGATAGGTAGGTGGGTCACCTCCTGCATAGATCTCTGCTATAGGTTGGCGGGCATGGAGCCTTCCAGAGGGATAAGAGCTCATTCTACCCGCCATACCGCTGCTTCGGTGGCTGCTTCCAGGGACGTTCCTATCCAGGAAATCTGCAGGGCTGCTACCTGGAAGTCAGCACACACCTTCATTACCCTCTACCACATCGACCTTGAGTCACGCCGGGATGCTGGTTTTGGGACCTCGGTTCTCCAGTCCTTATTCCCTAAGTAGGGGGTGTGCGCCTTGCCTCCCTCCTCCCGGAGAACTCCTAGGAGTCTGCTAGACAGTGTGGATGAACAACATATCCATGTCCCTAGAAATACAGGTTACTCACCTGTAACAGGAGTTCTAGGAATGGTATATGTTGTTCATCCACACTCCTACCTCCTCCCGGCTTCGACGCACAACCTGGCTTCCAGCGGGCTAGATCTGGTGTCATGGGAGCTGAGAGTTTTACCACCGGTGGGTGGAGGAGCCAGCTTGAAGACCTTCTGGCAAGATTTAAAGTGGCAAGGAACCTGCCAGACAGTGTGGATGAACAACATATACCATTCCTAGAACTCCTGTTACAGGTGAGTAACCTGTATATGTGGCTGCTCGAATGCTTGGCTGGCTGAAAGTCCGTAGGTAATTTAATTACAAGTTTTATAAAGTATACAAGTTAAACCGCTATGGGACTAAGAATTTAAATGGAGTGCCTATTGCCAACATTCTTGTGAATAGCTGCTGCTGCTGCTACAAGGTTTTAAATATTAAAAGAAAGAAAATTTTGGAATATCTATGGAGTGCTGACCAAGGTCCTTTTGTTTGGAGTGTGGTGTGAAACTCTCCACACTGTTTAGTGCCCTCTGTAGAGTAGTCCTGGCATGCCACCCAATCTACAACCATTGTTCCATGCGCAAAGCACTCCCCACGAGACAGTCACTTCATGTGGCCTTGGTGGGTGTCAAATTTTGGTCAGGCAAACAATTTAGTTACCTCTTGGACATATTCTCCCTCTCCTCTAACTCATCCTGCTCCTTCAGGATATCAGCAAGGTTGCAAATTCATCATCCTGCAGTGCAGGCACAACTTTGGGGAGACTTTCATGAAGTAGACTCCCGAACATATGGAACTGCCTCCCACCCAAGCTCATAGCCTCCCCCTCCTTCCAGTTGGCTATATCCCAGATCAAGGCACACATCAGTTTCCTTCCGTCCTGCCATAACTACCCCAGACTTCCCTGCTAAACTAAATACCATTATACATTGTAGCACCGCTGCTCACTCAGTACCCAGTGGCTTTGTATGGGTAAAGATTATCTGTAATATACACCAAATGATAATATAATGTATCTCTGTCGTATTATGTATATATGATAAATCATACGTATACTGTTACAGAGATTATCTTATGGAATTGTTACACATCTCTGTTGCACTATGTGTGTGTGTGTTTATATATATATATATATATACACACACACACACACACACACACACACACACACATTTCCCTCTGTGGTCCTATGTTCCTCCCCACCCCCAGGTTGCAATTGAAAACAAGCCTTCCAGGGCTCTGCTTGCTTACCTGGTAAAAATAAAGTTTTACGTACATACATACATACAAGTGAGATAGTGGGGTTAGGCTTGGAGTTGAAGCGAGACAGTAAGGTTATGAGACAAAGCAGTGGGATTCAGCTAGAAGTTGAAGTGAGACGGGGATAGCCTAGTTGAAGTAAGACAGTGGGGTTAGGCTAGGAGTTGAAGCTACAGTAGTAACCAGAGACATTGCCAGCTATTTCCAGATATTTTGCAAAATTTCTGAAGAGTTTCTCTCTGCTGCCCCTACTGTGGAAATGCAGAAAGCAGGAGATATTTTTGGAAATGTCGCAGAAATTTGGGGAAATATCTGTTAGTGTCTGTGGCTGCTACTGTAGATAGTGTGACAGTGAGACTAGATAGGCTAGTAATTGAAGTGAGACAGTAGTTTTTCTGTCCCCCCCCCACCCCAAAAAAAAAAACATCCTACTGTCTCTGCAGCAGTGTTTCCCATTACCCCTCTGTTCCATCCAAGAAATCCACTGCTGGTCAAGCATCCTTCTCATATTGCTTTCCTAAACTCTGGTCCTCTTTTCCACTGTCTGTCTTCTCTGCTCCTTATCTCGTCTCTTCTTCTTGACTTTTCTGCTCCCATCTGCAACTGGCTATGACCCCTTAACTTAATTAACCCCCCTTCTCCATTATCCCCGGTTGGGGGTAATTCCCCTAGCCTATCCAAACTCAGTTTTACTTTTATATCACATGCACCTTGTATACTGTTTTCCTTGCAGTTGTTTATGCTCATGATTATGCTTCTTTTGATGTATTGTTTCATTTGTAATAGACTATTATTTTGTAAATCTATTAATCACTACTTGTATTTTTTTCTTTTGTACTGTCTTCCATACCCCCTAGGACACTTCTGGAAACGAGTTGTTATAAGCTCAGTATGTCTTTCCTGGTAAAACTTTTGAAATAAGTTAATAATAATTTTGAGATAGGAAATGAAGCAAGACAATGTGGTTAGGCTAGGAGTTGACACAGGGCAATGGAGCAAGGCTATGAGTTGACACAAGACACTGGGGTTTGGCTAGGAATTGAATCAAGATAGTGGAGTTAGGCTGTGAGTTAAATCAAGAAAAGTGGGTTAGGCTAGGAGTTCAAGAAAAGTGGGTTAGGCTAGGAGTTCAAGAAAGTGGGTTAGACTAGGGAGTTAAATCAAGAAAGGTTAGGCTAGGAGTTAAATCAAGAAAGAGGGGTTAGGCTAGGAGTTATTCAAGAAAGTGTAGTTCAGCTAGAAGTTAGAGCAAGAGAGTGGAGTTAGGCAAGGAGTTAAATCAAGAAAGGGGGTTAGGCTAGGAGGTGATCCACTTCATCGGGGCAGAGCTTGACTCTTGCAAAGCCAGAGCACAGCTCTCGGCGGACAGGGCGGAGGTTCTCTCCTCTGCTTGATCATTTCAGGTTGGGCAATTGCGGCCTGCACGGGACTTCCAGTGCCTGCTGGGTTACATGGCGACCTGCACCAGCATGGTCTGATGGGCCCGCTGGAGAATGCACTTCCTGCAGTGGCAGCTGGCCAGCCAATGGTCTTAGTGCAGGGGTTACTTCGACCAGCTGTTCACTGTGACCCAGTGGATGTGGGATGCCCTCCAATGGGGGTTAGTCACAGAGCATCTGTAGGAAGGGATCCCATTTGTCCACCCAGAGCCGCGGTCATCCTGGTGGCCGATGCCTCTCTCATGGGCTGGGGTACCCACCTGGGGGACCAGAGAGTCCATGGGCTCTAGCCCCTGAGGGAGTCACAATGCCACATCAGCCTGCTGGAGCTCCGAGCAGTTCGGCTGGTGCTGACTGCATTTTCTCCGCACATCCGGGGTCAGGTGGTTCAGATCCAGATGGACAACACCACGACCATGTACTGCCTCAACAAACAGGGTGGGATACACTCCCTGCCACTGTGCAAGGAAGCTCTCCATGTGTGGACCCTCGTGCGCAGCCTGGAGGCCGATCTCCTAGTCATCTATATGGCAGGGACCTTCAACCAGCTGGCGGATCTTCTCAGCCGTGTGGGCGAGGCGTCTCATGAGTGGTCTTTCTACCTAGAGGTAATACACAGGGCACCCCTCAGGGGGACCTCTTTGCCTCCAGGGAGAACACAAAGTGGAGTCCGTTTTGTGCCCGCCCCCCTCGGCAGGAATGCTACAGGGGGATGCCTTCTCGAGGCCCTGGACACCAGGCCTCTTCTGTTCCTTCCCTCCACTTCCCTTGATTCACAAAGTGTTGCTCAAGGCTGGGAGGGGCAAGGCACAGGTGATCTTACTGGCTCCGAACTGGCCCCGCCAGTTTTGGCACCCTGATCTCCTCAGCCTCCGCAGCAGGCTCCCAATGAGTCTATTCGCTTGGACCTGCTCTTCATCAGTCAGGGGAAGGTACTCCATCTGGACCTTCAATCCCTGCACCTGACAGCCTGGTTCCTGAGCAGCTAGAGTTCCAGGCTTTGGGTCTCTCCAAAGATGTCCTCACTGTTGTGGAGGCATCTCGGAAGGAGTCGACCAGGAAATGCTATGCCTTCAAGTGGAAGTGTTCTCCATTTGGTGCCAGGGCAAGGGGCTGGACCCACTGTCCTGTCCAATGGCTAGCATCCTTAACTACCTGTGGTCCCTCTCTAAGTTGGGCCTTTAGTCGACGACCCTTAAGTTGCACCTGGCAGCCATCTCTGCTTACCGGGTGCGGGCCAGTCAGCAGTCATTGGTGCAGGAGAAGGTAGTCTGGCACTTTTTCAAAGGCCTTCACCACATTTCCCCTCCAGTGCTTGAACCACCACCACCTTGAGATCTTTTGTTGGTTTTGGCAAAGCTTATGGGCAAGCCATTCGAGCTGATGCACAGGTGTGACATGTCTCACCTGTTGTGAAAGACCACCTTCTGGTGGCTATCATGTCAGCCAGAAGGATCAGTGAGCTCCAGATGCTTCCGGTGGAGTCTCCTTACCTAGTCTTCCACAGGGACAAGGTTGTCCTGTGCCCCAACCTGAAGTTCCTCCCGAAGATTGTGTCGGAGTTTAACCTTAATCAGGTGATTAATCTCCCAGAGTACTTTACCAGTCGCACCTCGGAGGTCGAGAACAGGCTCCATACTTTGGATCTGCGGTGAGTGCTTGCTTACTATAAGGAGTAACGGCTGGAGTTCGGGGAGAGGTTCTCCAGCTATTTGTCACCTGTCCTGAAGCTGCATCTGGCAGACCTGCAGCTAAGTGGACAGTTGGCTGGTGGATTGTATCCTGATTCGACCTCTGCTATAGGTTGGTTTGTATGGAGCCTCCTGGAGGGCTAAAGGTTCATTCCACCCATCATACCCCAGCCTCAGTGGCTGCTTTCTGGGACATCCCTATCCCTGAAATCTGCAGGGCTGCTACCTAGAGGTCAGCACACACCTTCATTTCCCATTACCACATTGTCCTTGAGTCATGCAGGGATGCTGGTTTTGGGGCCTCAGTTCTCCAATCTCTGTTCCTTAAGTAGAGGGTGCGCAAATTGCCTCCCTCCTCCCGGAGAACTGCTAGGAGTCTGCCAGGAGCGTGGATAGTACATCATATCCACGTCCCTAGGAAAAACAGATTACTCGCCTGTAACATTAGATCTTCCACGGTGTGGTCTCTTGCAGTAAGTAATACTTTTGGGTATCCAGCAGAGGTCGCTGTGGTGCACGGCAGCTTTTCTAGCAGTTTTTCACCAGGGACCCGCCCACACATGACATCAGCTTCCTATTTCCTATATAAGTGTGGGCGATCCCTGGTATCCTCAGTTCATTTTCCCGCTGTCTTCAGCTCGTGTAGCAGCTAGTGCAACTTCTGTGTAGCAGTCATCAACGACAAAATTTGGAACTAAACAAATGTCTACAGATTCTTCAACCAAACAAGCTTTATTTCATTCCTTCCATTGCAGTAGGAAGATATACCGCTTTGACAGTCACACACTTTGTGTAAGGTGTCTGAGCCTCACACACTACACCAATTCCTGCAACTTATGTCAGGACTTTAATCAGGCAACTCATCGACGATGGTTGCTTGAAATCCAAAGACTTTTGATGGAACAGAAAATGTCTCTCTTGGAGAACCAGGGGGCCCGTACTAAGGGCTCCCCCGCTACTGGTTCTCATTCCAGGCAGAAAAGGGAGAAGGAGAAACCCTCCTCACACTCCCTGCCTAAATGTCCATCGACGGCCACCATTTCTGGTGTCCCTCCATCGACGGGACGTCCTTTAAACACTTCCTCATTGACGGGGATCATACCCTCTCGTCAACGGCGCTTTCCGGCACTTTGCATGCAGCCAAGTACACTGCTGCTCCATTGACGGGGGCTCCTCTCCTGTCGACAGCATCTGAAAATTTGAGTGAAAATAACTCCTTTTCCCCCACGGGCTCGTTGATGAGACCCCGCATTCCTCAGGGGAAAGCTATGGGTTATGCCTTATTGACTGCTTCTATACCCCCTCAGGTGACTTCATATAGCGGTCAGTCAGACAGAGATCGGGACCCTGGTCTTTATTATCCAGGGGCAAGACCTGCTCATACTACCTGTTCCATTCCCTCTATCACCCCTCTGGTTTCCCAGCATGTTCCCCTTCTCTCCCCCCCCTTTCACAGGAAAGGGACATCACCAATGTTGTCCGACATGTCTTGCATGCCATGTGGCATTCCCAGCGCTCTGAAGAGCTGGGTGATCTTTCCCGATCTCCTCCTCCTCCTCCTCCTCCGCCTAAGCGATTTCATGGTGACAGGGATGTCATGCCGCCCTGGTCTCCTCCTCCATTTATAGAGGACTAACTATTTGTCAGATGATCAAGAATTACTGCCTGATTTTACCGGTGATCTTGAGGATGCAGAGTTTCCCGATTTGGATTTTCCTAATCCTTAATCCCCCTATTTGGAAATTTCTCCTCTGGATGAGGACCTGTCTCTGCCTTCTGCAGCCTCTCCCCCAGATGATCTGTCCTTCAGTGACATGATGGTTCAAATTAAAAGGTCATGGGATTCTCTACTACGGAACATGACAAACAATGTAAGGATATGGCAGAATACCTTGAATTACCTGAGGAGCTGGTTTTAGTGGTTCCCCCACTAATCCCAACCTACCAGAATGCCATGCTGGCTGCTTGGCATTAGCCTTAAGCTATTCCCCACAAAGCGGATCACCTATATCAGGCTCCTCTGGACCACCCCATTCTGTCTAGTATTCCAGAGGCAGATTCTGTGGTCATTACTGCCGCTGATGACCATACTAAAAAACCCAAGCACATGAGCTCCTTACCCCTGATAAGGAATCCTGAAGAACTGACTATCTAGGGAAAAAGTTATTCTCCTCAGGTGCTATGAGTATCAGAATTTTGAACTATATGGGTCATATGATCTAGTATCAACGTACCCTGGGGTCCTCTGCCATTGAACTTATCAATAAACTCCCTTCCTCACAGGGATAAATTATTGGCTACATTGACAACTAGTAATTCCATCTCCTGTCACCTTCTCAGGTCAGGATATGATGCCATAGATACCTCAGCCCGACTATCAGCCGCTGGTATCGCACTGCGTTGACATGCCTGGCTTCACATTTCATGCTTTGCACCTGATATACAACATAAAGTAGCTAATGCCCCCTTCAGTGGGTCTAAACTGTTCGGGCCAGGTACTCAGACTTTACTGGATGACTTACAGGCATCAGGCAGAACCCTCCATACGGTACATGGCATTTATCATACTCTAGCTACAACCTACCATACTCAGCACTCCTCTTATTCCAAAAGAGGTGGATGATACAGAGGTAATAATAAAGGCGGCTTCCGAGGTTATGCTCAATCCAACAGAGGCAACACCTCTGCTGCCCGGGGTGCCCGCTATCGCCCATCTGGTGGAGCTGTGCTCCTCAACCTCCCAGTGACCCACTAGGGCTTTTCCCCCGCCACCTCGACCAGGACTCAGAGGCTGTAGGGGGTCATTTTGCCCTTCATTTGGAGGCCTGGCAAATGATCATTTCTGACAGCTGAGTACTTCAAATTATCCCGAAGGATCATACTCGGGAGTTTCTCTCCACCCCTCGCCCTTGCCCTCCACGCAAGATTCATTTTCCTCCAAATCATATGCTCATCCTATAGGAGGAATTGACGGCCCTTTTGACCAAGCAGGCCATTGTACTGGTGCCCCTTCTGGAACAACAAATGGGATTTTACTGCCACTTCTTTTTGATACCCAAATGTATGTGAAACCTGAGACCAATACTGGATCTCAGACAACTGAATCTTTACATTCAGTACAAATGTTTCCGCATGATCACCCTACCTGCCATCATGCTGATCCTAAAACAGGGTGATTGGCTTTGTGCTCTAGACATGAAGGATGCCTACCTTCATATTCCCATCCACCCTGCCCACCACCAGTTTTTGCTCCTCCACCTACTGGGTCAAAGTTACCAGTTTTGAACACTCCCCTTTGGCCTCTCATCAGCCCCCAGAGTGTTCACCAAGTGCCTAGCGGTGGTAGCAGCCTTACAAAAAGAAGAGCACTTTATCTTTCCGTATCTAGACGATTAGCTAATAAAAGTAGACTCCACATTAGCTCTGCTTGCCTCTCAAATGCTACCTTGAAACTGTTCGCAGATTTGGGAATCACTTTCAAATGGCCAAAGTCCAGTCCATTGGAGCTGTTCTAGATACAGTTACAGCCAGGGCTTACCTCCCGTCCGCCCGGAAGAACATGCTTATAGCTCTGGTGCTAGATATACAGACTCAGAAAATAGTCACAGCCAGATGAATGCTGCACCTTCTGGGTCATATGTCTGCTGCCATCCCTGTGGTGGCATATGCTTGTCTCCACATGAGACCTGTCCAATGGATCCTCCAGAATAAGTGGTCCAAAAAAACAGAACAGTTCGAAGACAAAATCAGGGTCAGTTCTCTGAAGTCTTCTCTGACATGGTGGACAGTCGGAATCAACCTGAATCAAAGAATGCCTGTCTGGTCCCCTTCCCCCAATGCAAACTACCATGGATGCTTCCCTGCAGGGCTGGGGAGTGCACTTTGGTCCTTATCAGACCCAAGGCCAATGACCCGCTTCTCCCCAACTGTCTCTTATCAATCTCTTAGAGATGAGAGTGGTCCGTCTAGCCCTCCAGGCATTCTGGCCCTATCTCGAGCCAGGGTCATTACTGATCCAATCAGACAACACTGCAATAGTATTCTACCTTAACAAGCAAGGGGGTATGAAGTCTCGCGCTCTGTGCAGGGAGACCCTTGCAGTTTGGCAAGAGGCCATACAGCAACAGTTGACTCCCTACAGCTGTCCAGCTACCGGGACATTGCAACCAGTTAGCCAACTGGCTGAGTTGCCAGTCCACAACTCATGAATGGACACTTCAGGAGCAAGCGCTCAAGAAGTCCTCAACTTATGGGGCACTCCACAGATGGATCTGTTTGCCTCCCCAGAGAATTTCCGTCTTCCCAGATATTTTTCCATTATCCCAAACAGAAAGGGACGATCTATAGATGCCCTGTCTCAACCCTGGACAGGTCTCTTCTTATATGCTTTCCCTCCCGACCCTCTTCTGCAACAGTCTGTACTGAAACTACAGTTGGAGCTGGCCACGATGATTCTCATAGCCCCAATGTGGCCTCACCAGATGTGGTTTCCCCTACAACTGTCAGTCTGGGACCCCGTCCCATTGCTGATCAGACCAGACCTTTTGACTCGGTGTCATGGGTCTCTCCTACACCCCAGCCTGAAGGCTCTGCACCTTCATGCTTGGCTCCTGAGGACGCTTTCATAACTCAATAACAAGTGTCCTCTCCGGTTGCCAATATTCTCTTGGCCTCCCGTGAGCCAGCAACAAGAGCAACATACAATTCCAAATGGATACGCTTTTCTGTATGGTCAGCTTCTCGATCTTTGGACCCTTATTCTTGTCCACTGGTGAGGGTTCTGGACTACCTGGCCTCACTATCTGAGTCCGTTCTAAGTTATTCTTCCATTAAAGTCCACTTAGCTGCTGTCTCCGTTTTCCATGAGCCTTTGGATGGCAGGTTACTGCACCAACATCATCTAGCTAAGATGTTTTTGAAAGGAATATTACATATTAAACTTCCTATTAGAAGACCCACTTCTCCGTGGGATCTCAATTTTATGATTGAAAAATTGACCTTGAGCCTTTTGAGCCAGCTGCCACTTGTGATCTCCATTTTCTTTCATGGAACCCCCTATTTCTAGTGGCTATCACTTCTGCTCGATGCATTTCCGAGCTACATGCCCTCATGTGTAGGGAACCTTACTTGATTTTCCAAAAGGAATGGGTGGTCCTTCATACCAACCCACCCTTCCTTCCTAAAGTAGTCTCCGAACATACTTTAAATCAGTCCTTGGAGCTTCTGGTCTACTATCCAGACTACTCCAATCAGGGTGAACATCTCCTACATAATTTAGGTGTCCACTGTATATTATGCTACTATACTAATCACACACAATCGATTAGAAAGACATCTGCCGGCTCGTCAGCGCAGCGGTTGGATTTCCGCTTGCGACGCCGGCGACCGAGGTTCGGGAATGGACTTGGGTCGCTGGAGAGCCGACTGGGAGGAGAAGGCTTCAGCATCCTGTGACTGCTCGCCTTCCCTCTGGGGAGGAAGGGGACGGCTTGTCTGCCGCCTCATGGAGGCCGGGAGGGTGACAGTCCAAGCGAGCCCCACTGTACACAGGGCATGGTGGATATCGACTTTCACCTAGACGTCTTTGGCACACCACGCCCCCAAGAAAAGCGGAAAAATTCAGCTCCCTGGTTGGCTGGATGATGGCTGCCGGCTCCTGCCGACTTGAGTGCCCTGACACCCTGGAATCCACCTCAGCAGCGCCTGGGGACTGATTGTAGAGCGGCTGGTTGCCCCTCCTGGCGCCTTCCCCCTTGGAGGAGAGGGACCCATCCGGTGAGAGGGATACGCTGGGCCACCTCTGGATGGCTGCGATGTGAGGTGAGTGGAAGGGGGTCAGATCGGGGGGGGGGTCCTTGAGCAGCTGGAAGGAGAGGCAGGCCAGTGGCGCAAGTAAGGAGGGGAAAAAAAAAGAAAGACATCTGAACTGTTCGTCTCTTTTACCCTGGGTTGCGAGGGCCTCCCGGTGGCGACACATACTCTTTAATCCTGGTTGGTGCATTGTATTTCATTTTGTTACAAAAAATACAACAAGAATTTACCTGGACCTGTCCAAGCCCACTCCACTAGAGCTGTGGCCACCACTGCGGCTTGCTTTAAAGGGAGCCGCCATTTCAGATATCTGCAATGCAGCTACCTGGTCCACGATCCATACATTCAGAAGGCACTACAATCTGCATATTGCCTCACGACGTAGGACAGCCTTCGGATGTGCAGTCCTACAAGGTCTCTTATCATAATTGTCCTCCTATCTGGGCATTACTGCTTGGGATTCATCCCAAAAGTATTACCTACTGCAAGAGACCACTCCATGGAAGATGGTACAGTTACATAAAAACTTACCGTAAAAGTAGATCTTTGAGGAGTGTCTCTTGCAGTAGGTTTGTTCTTGCCCTCCATCCCCCCCTCTAAGAGAGCAAGTTCTGGTCCAGTGACTAGGGTTGGGACTCCTTTGGTACCTCGGCTTCCCCTCGGTCCTCGCTTTGCAAGCTGAATCCGGCGGGGGATCTGGGGATACCAGGACCTCCCACACTTATATAGGAAACAGGAAGCTGATGTCATGTGTGGGCACGCCCTGGTGAAAAACTGCTAGAACAACTGCCGTGCACCACAGCGACCTCTGCTGGTTACCCAAAAGTATTACCTACTGCAAGAGACGCTCCTCAAAGATCTACTGTTACGGTAAGTTTTTATGTAACTGTACTTTCTAGGAGTGGTATATGATGATCATCCACACGGACCCACCCGACCTCTCCTGGCTTTGGCGCACACAATGTCTTCTAGCGGGCAAGATCTGGAGTCATGGGGCAGAGCAGAGGGAGTTACCACCCTGGTGAGTGGCAGGAGCCAGCTTGAAAATGTTTCCGGCAAGTCTTAAAGGGAAAAGCAACTGCCAGAAGTGTGGATGAACATCATATACCAATCCTAGAAATACTGTTACAAGTGAGTAATCTGCATTTCCAAATTGCTACCCAAACTCCTAATGTTAGAATAAATTTGTGTATATAGTTTATTTTGTTTTGTATTTAGGTGAGCGCTAATATGAGATGGGAGAATTTCATTTGCTCCGATGGTTTCTTTTATAAGTATTTTATTTTGCATTGCAGTCATATGATATGTTGAATCCCATGTGTGTAAAACTTCCTTTGTCCATTATTTTTGACCTAGTACCATGTATGTGTCTTGAATAATATTGAAAAGCATAATAAAAAATAAAAAGTAGAGGTGGGTGTTGAGTTTGTGCCTGAGCTCAGAGCATCCAGAATGAAGGTTAGCAGGGGTGGATTGCTATCTGCTTAGAACATCTCCTGTTCAGGGGCTGGTTGTTGGATGACCCTATTGCTTGTTTGTCCCTAATTGTACCAGAGCATATGCAGGATATGGTGTTGTCAGAGTGCATACATATCAGGAGTGAGGTGCGGAGAGCACAAAAAGGAGAAAATCCAGGTGGAAAATGGATGAGTCCCAAAGAGGCAGACAAAGCCCACTGCCCTTCCATGCCTCTGTCAGTCAGCCTACTTGTTCCTCTCTTCCTGATTTCAGTCTGCTCGAATTGGTCCCTGCAAGCATGCCTGGTCTGTGATGACTTCATTAGGGGGAAAAACATGAAGCTGCAGGGGTATCAGCCGTAAGGAGCGTGGGCTGGTTGGGCTTCAGTTACCAAAGCAGGTAGCAGGGACAAGTGTTGTGAAAGGGAGTCCTGATACATCATCCACTGGTAAGGTGGCAGAAGCAGAAAGTAAAAATAAAAAAGTTGGATTGGATGGGGCTGACAGTGGCCCAGAAAGTGCTTTGTGTTATCGTACCGACAACCCAGGTTTTGTAGCCAACTTTGGTGCCTGCAGCTTGCTGACCAAGGCAGGCTGAGAAGTGCCATTCAAGCCTGATGAGCGGGAGTGAGGCAACAGTGCCTGCCACCACAGAAACCCCTTGTAGTGGGCCAGGGTGTCCGCTCTCTCACAGTGGGTAGGCCCTGGTGTTGATGCTGTAGCATGCAAAGCCCACAAGTGGCTATACCCGGTTCCGTAGTTAAATGGTGATTTTTGGGGATACAGGATGAAAAAATGCTTCTGGTGCCATCTCATGATTGTTGCCAGGGGTTTCAGGCTACAGTGATCTGCTGGGTAGTGATCCTTTTGGCTGGGAGGTCACCAGCAGAGAGGAGCAAACCAGGGTGGACAGTGTTAGTGTTGGGACATAAAAGCCAATAATAAAAAAAAAAGTTGGGGGGGAGGGTAACACTTGGTTCTTTTATATTGAACTAGAGGTAGTTTTACTGAAGCCTTGGTTTTGTTTTGAAGACCCTCATGCTTGATGCTGCTTCCATGACGTACCCTTCAGCGGATGTGTGCAGCGGTGGCACGGAGTCCATACAGAAGTTCCTGTGTGAAGGTAATTTAGTGTGTGTGTATGTATATTCTTTTTCCCCCTTCATCATTGCTGCCCCCTTTAGCCAACGCCTCCTAGCCTATTCCCTTCCATGTTGTGTGTGTGTGTGGGGGGGGTGTTTCACAGAGCTGCTCCAGCTCAGTGGTGGATTCTGTTGGGGAGCAGAAGCAGTCCCCCCACCCCCACAGGTCCAATTGATACAGGAAGGAAACAGCCTGTGTGAGATTGTGCCCCCGAGCATCAGTTTCATCCTGCTGCACTCTGTGTTTTTTTTTTTCAGCTTTTTTCATTCCCCAGGATGCCGCAAGGGTGCTTTTGTGCATGTGCAAGTAGATGTGTGCTTATGTACAGCACCAGCCTGCATCTGTCCTTCTGCTCACCACTCCAACTGCACTGTCACTTGTGGTCACCCTGATAGCAGTATGGGAGTGTAGCCTGCATTACCCAGTCCCCTGAGGAAGAGGAGAGGAGAGCATAGTGTCCTCTTAGATGCTCTATTCTCCCCCCCCCCCCACCAATGGTTAGACCCCATTGTCATATGCTCATTCCTGCACCTGGGTAACCACTGGAATCACGGCCAACATCCCTGCTGAATGGCAGGCTTTCTTACTCTGATTAGTAAGAATACTGAAGGAAAACAAACCCATTAAAACTGGGGTTCAGTCCTATAAAAAAGTATTTTTTTATAATTGGGTCCCTAGTTCTCTGCCACTTGAGAAACCAGAGTTTGGTGCAAATCACTGGAATCCCATGCTAGAGCTGGGTGGGGACTGGGAACCCCATTCATCAAGGGGAGTTGCTCGGCTCTCGGGTTGGGAGGACACTGCGCCCTCCGGACTACTGCCCTTTTTTTTTTTATATACTTTGTTTATTGCGTTTATAATAAAGCTAAAAACTCTTCAGTTTACAGAGCTGTAAGACATCACATCAGTTTGCAGACAAATACATCCAATGTATACAGAATAGGTAGTCTACACAAACCAATGTAAGGATGTTGGGGGTAAACCATCAAAAGAAAGTAAAACTAAATTAATGTCCAGAAAGGCTACAGCCTGCTAAGGCTTTTGGGGTAACAGTCCAATATACATAATCCTTGCAAATGTTCGCTACTTGGCATCCAGTGCTGATATGACCCCAAATCCACTAACAAAAATGTCATCCTTACATGGATAGTACTGCTAAACAGCACGCAGATTAGCACCCAAAATATCATTTAGGCAAGAATAAACTGTAACATCTGATTATCATTGTAAATAAGGAGACCTTGTAAAGGCATGAAAACTAGATAAACATCAGAGTGACAGTAATACTCAAGTGTCTCTCCCGGGAGTGGGCCCTCTCAATTCAGGTTTTCGCCTCATTGTCAGACTCCGACCCAGAACCAGGTTGGACATCAACTGAGTTAAATTCTCGAGCAGTTGCTTCGGCCTTCTTGCCCGCCTCCATTAGATCAGTGCACTGGTATGTACGCCCTCCATAGTGAATTCATAAAGGAGCCGGCATTAACAACGAGTGGCTCACCCCCAGGCCGCGGAGCCGAGCGTGGACAGCATCAAATTTCTTACGCCTGGCTCTCGTGGCGAAAGGTAAGTCTGGGAATAGATGTATTGTAGCCCGTTGAATGAAAGTCCATCAGCTGCCCGGGTTGCTTACAAAAGGTGATCACGAATGCTGGCACTAGTCATGACGAGGAGCACCACTCTGGGGGCATCACCACGAGACCCTGCTGCTCTAGGGGTTATATGAATGGCTTTTAGAAAGTGGTCTCCGATAGTACCTCTAGGCAAATTTAAAGCATCAGGTAGCCAAGATTGCAGGGGAAACCAGTAAATCTGTGTCTTCACTCTCCTCTGGGAGCCCAACAGTTCTAATGTGGGAGGCACGATTCGCATTTTCCAATGCTTCGAGGCGATATCTCAGCTGTGTGTTTTCCTGTACAATTTTTGCTGTGGCTGCCAACTGCTTGATTTGCAGTCTTCTCTGCCATATCTGCAGTTTGCAAGGCTACCGCCAACTTTGCGTCTTGTTCCTCAAAACACTGCAGGATCGATTCAACTTTCAAGTCTATGGCCTGCATGGGTGCTTGCAAGGCCTTCCATGGGGGGGCTCTGATCCTGCAGTACTTCCAGCCGAAGATGTGGCCTGGTTAGGATTCACCACAGCATTTTTAGTATTGCTGGTCGTCGTCTTCTGATTGCGCCCCATATTAGCCCAAGGTATCAGTTGACTCAGACCAATCTTAGCTAGACAGTACCAACTGAGTTATTTTGAAATTCCTGCTTAAAACAGCAATTTTTAGTAGTTTTGGCAGGAGAATCTGCAGAGCTGAAAAGCAGCACATCTTGCCAGTAAGCTGCTCACTAGTTCCCCCCCAGACTACTGCCTTTTGATTATGAATTAGCAATGCCATCAGCCATGAAGGCAGCCTCTTGCCCATCCTCATGGCCAGATGGGTCAGCCAGAGTTGCTTCTAAGATCTGGGTGAGGGACAGAGAATCCAAGGGTAAAATTGACAAAAAAAAAAAAAATTAGGATTTGGCAGCAGCTGGAGTTCCACCTCACTTTTCAAATTTTCTAGGCCCCCCCCAACAATGCTGCTGCTTTGCTCCACTATGTCTGTCACAGCTCAGTACCTGCCTGGCATCAAGGCCGATCTACACTCAGACAGTAGGGGGTGCTATAACCATGGTCCACGTTTTTCTGGGGCACTTCAGCTCTTACGTTCTGTGGCAGAGATCCTAAAGATCCACAGCAGATTTTCACCAAAGGTTTTTACGCCCTCAAACCCCAATTGGCACCTTCCCAACTCCGACTAGCACAGCTCAGCAGTATTCTTGTGTGGGGCCCTGAGAGAGCCAGTGCTCACTGTTGGGATGGTGGTGGGGGATTGTGTTCATTTTTGCCTCTCATCCAGTTATGCTCCTCGCATTTGGCATCCCTCGACAATGCCAGCACTGCAGCAGCCTTTTGTGAAGGAGGCAGGGAACCACCTCTATAGCCCACCACAAGGGTTGCTGCAGAGATAGGAAGAGGGATGCCCCCTCCCAGGCTGTTAAGAGCTGCAGTTTGTCACTGGACTGATGGGAGGGCTGGAGATGTGTTTTCCTCTTCTGAGCAAGAATTCTTTACTTCTGTGTACAATTTCTGTTCAGGGTTTGGCTAACATTGATGTCACTGATGACATCAGATAATTGAGCATTTGAGGGGTCTTGAAGGCAAACAGGGTAAAGGAGCCAGGAACTGTGGAAAAGTATTATGTTTAAGATGAAAATCACCATCAGTTGTGAACCTGTTGCAACAAGTAAATTCTGTGGAGCGACCAGTTCTGTGGCTGCCAAATCACAGAATTCCATGCACGTGAGCTATAAGTGCATAGGGTTCCACAGTCCCTCTTCTGGAGTGGAAGCGCATCTTGATCTCAGTAAGGATATGGTAAATGTCCCTGTGTTGGGGGCACAAACTCTGGTCTCCCTTATGGCCGACACTTGATTTGGGACTGCAGTGTTACATAGAAACATAGGAAATGATGGCAGAAAAAGGCCCAGTAGCAAATCAGTATGCCCACCCTGCCTAGCTACACTATTCTGTTTTATGGAATAACGGTAAGACTCATGCTAGTTTTCAAACTGTGAGATATGTACTTTTTCATGTAGAATAATATTTACTAAGAAGGCCTCTTCTCTGGGGCTTGCCTGCAAGCAGCTGCTGCTAACAGCCAGAGAGGACAGATTTCATGCTGGGCTGATTTGTTTTTACTATGCCCGTTGTTTTTTTTCCTGTAGCCAAATGCTCATTGCTCCTGAGTTTTCTCCAGTCCTCTCTTCCCACTCTGGTAATCAGTGTCAGACTCATAATGGTAGTTTACTCACCTGATAAAGGTGATTGTGGGGGAATACATCTCTGAGGCACTCCACATTGATGACATCATGGGTTGTGTACACCTGATAGGTTGCTTCATGCACATGTGACTTTGAAAGAAGCCCATCCCCCTTCTCTGGGGACCTGCTCCTACTGGATCTGTTCGATGTATTCCAGAGCTGCGTCTGAAAGAAAATTCTAGTAATGCTGTTCTTTGGTTATGAATTACATATTGTTGATCCAATGCAATTTCAAGTAAGTAATTTCCTATTACTACATTCTAAGAATGGACCGGCCCATGCCAGACAGAAATCAGACTTATCGTTGTATTGGCACGTTTATAGGGTGGGATGTGGATTGCCTCAGAGAGATATTCCCCCACAATCACCTTTACCAGGTGAGTAAACTACCATTGTGGGGGATAATCTCTGAGGCACTCCACATTGCTGACATCATGAGTTCCTATAAATTAGTTCCCATGTCCCCGGGTGGGGTAGACGTGTGATCTAACATTGTATCTGAGCTAGCTGCCAGGAGTACAGAGCGGCCAAAGTTAGTTTTTGAGTCCTGTGACACGTCAACTCTGTAATGTCTAATGAATGTGTGTAGTGAGGACCAGGTTGTGGCTGCCCATATTTCTTCTGCTGTGGCCATATTCTTCTCTGCCCATGATGTTGCTACCGCTCTGGTGGAATGGTCTTTTAGATCCTTGGGTGCCACGGCATTAATTGGTTTTGTAAGCCTCTGAGATTGTATTTTTGAGGTGATTGGCGATGGATGCTTTTGTTATCGGTAGGCCCTTCCTCTTGCCTTGTACAGTAATGAACAGTTTGTCAGTCTTACGTACTTCCTCCATGCATGCTATGTATGTTTTTAGTACCCTTTTCATTCCCAGCTTTTGGAGTTGGGGTCTTTCTGTACTTCTGCCGGAGGGAGTTCAGCTGGTATTTCAATTGATTGGTGTGGAATGATGATGCCACTTTAGGCATGAACGATGTTACGGGCCTTAGAGATATTCTGTCATTGTAAAATATTATGAATGGGCCTGAATTCCCCCACTCGCCTGGCTGAGCACATTGCCACAAGGAATATTGGTTTCAGATTCAACCATCTGAGATCTATCCCCCTCCAGTGGCTCAAAGGGTGCTCTTGTCATTGCTCTGAGGACCAAGTTGAGATCCCAAGGGGCCAGTATTGTCTTTATTTTTGGGGCGTAAGTTCATGGTGGCTTTTATGAAGTGGATGATGTCCTGGTGTGCGCCTGGAGTTGTTCCCTGTATTTTTCCCCTTGCTGCTCCTGTGGCCGCGACCTGGACTTTTAGTGATGCAGGTGATGGGTCCAGATTTAGTCCCTCTCGGAGGAACAGAAGAGTCTGTGCTATGGAGCAAGTGTTTGGGTCTATTTTGTGGTTATTGCACCACTTTGCGAATATGCCCCAGTGCCGCTGATAGGTGGTTGTGGTGGATGCCCTTCTGGACATTGTCATTGTGTTAATTACCATTGGGTGGTACCCTGCTTGTAGTAGTCTCTCCCTTTCAGGAGCCAGGCCATCAGTTTTAGAGTTTGCGAGCTTGGGTGTAATATTGGTCCCAGTCTCAGGAGATCGTGTCAGTCAGATAGTCTCCATGGGTGGTCCAGGGCCATTGATACTATCGTGGCAAACCAGGATCTGCGGGGCCAGTGTGGAGTTATAAGTATTACTCTGGCTCTGGTTATGCGTATTGTCTTGAGAACTTGCGGTGTGAGTGGTAATGGTGGGAAGATGTATGCAACGTTGAATGTCCAATGTGCTGTCAGTGCATCTACCCCTAGGGCTAGTCTGCCCCTGTATCTGGACCAGAACTTGGGGCGTTGATTGTTTTTGCTGGATGCCATTAGGTCCAGTTCCACCGGTCCCCATCTTCTGTTGATTTGAGCAAATACCTGTGGATGCAATTGCCATTTCCCTGGGTGTATCTGTTGGTGGCTCAGCCAGTCTGCCTTGGTGTTTAATTTCCCTGCTAAGTGAATTGCTGATGTGGATTTGAGGTGTCTCTGTGCCCATGGCATGAACTTCGATGTCTCTGTGAGCATTGCTCGGCTTCTGGTTCCCCCTTGGTTGTTTATATAGGACACTGTCACTTGGTTGTCCGACCTTACTAGTACATGTTTGTCTCGGACCTGTGTGGAGAAGTGTAGGAGGGCCAGGCGTACTGCTGTAATTTCCAACACAGTTTATTGCGAGTTTTGATTCGTTTAATGTCCATCTTCCTTGAGCTGGCTGACTGTCCCAGGACAGCTCCCCAGCCCCTGAGACTTGCATCCGTTTCTATGATGACCTCTGGATGGATGTCTAGAGACATTACATGCGCGAGTTTGAGTTTGTTTGTCCACCATGACAGGCTTTTCTTTACCGTATTTGGGAGTGTGACTGTCTTTGTTAGATCAATGTCGTATGTTGGTCCTTGTTTTAGAGGAATGACATGAGTTGCCTTATGTTCCAGCTGGCCCAAAGGATTATGTCTCTTGCGGACGACATTAGGCCCAAGACTTGTGAGATGAGAAGCAGAGTTGTTTTTTTGGCGCTTTGTAGTCATTTGGTTAAGGCTATGATATTTTGAACTCTGTGTTCTGAGGGGTACACTAGGCCCAGTATAGTGTATATGCATGTGCCTAAGTGTTCTATGGACTTGCTGGGGGTGAGGCAGCTCTTTGAGTAATTTATTACCCAGCCATGGTCTTGTAGACATCTCACCACTTTGTTTATTTCTCTGATAGACTGTTGTTCCAATCTGATTCTGATGAGCCAGTCATCGAAGTAAGGTATTACGTGAATACCTTTTTCTCTCAGTTTTGCTGCCAGTGCAGTCGTTACTTTTGTAAATACCCTTGGTGCCGATGCTAGGCCAAATGGTAACAGCTGGTACTGGTAATGTTTTCCCAGAATATGGAACCTGAGGTACTTGTAATGGGACATCTGCATGGGAATGTGTAGGTAAGCATCCTTTAGATCTATTGAGGTTAGGAAGTCTCCTGGTCTGATGACTCTTAGCGTGGATCGGATTGTTTCCATTTTGAACGGTTTGTACATTACTGATTTGTTTAAAAGTTTGAGGTCTAGTACTGGTTGTAGGCCGCCCGTCTTTTTGGGAACCATGAAGAAGATGGAGTATATTCCTTTCCCTTCTACGGACTTTGGGACTTCCGCTATGGCTTCGTTGTTCAGCAGGTCGGCTGTTACAGTCCGAACTTGTGCTGCAGTAATCTTGTGTACTAGGATCGTTGATATGTTGTTCTATCCACACTTGCTGGCAGGTACCTTGCAGGGTCCAATCCTTTGCCCTGACACCAGTTGGAGAATCTCTTCCATTTAAAGGCATAGCATTTTCTGGTCGATTCCTTACGGGATGCCTCAACAACGTTGAGGACCTCGTCGGAGAGACCCAAGGCCTGGAACTCTAGCCGCTCAGGAACCAGGCCGTCAGGTGCAGGGATTGAAGGTCTGGGTGGAGTACCTTCCCCTGGATGACTGAGAGTAGGTCCGGGCATGCTGGAAGCTGCCTCAGAAGCCTGGAGCTGAGGCTGAGGAGATCTGGATACCAGAACTAGCGTGGCCAGTCTGGGGCTACCAGGATCACCTGTGCCTTGTCCCTCCTGACCTTGATGAGCACCTTGTGAATCAAGAGAAGTGGAGGGAAGGCGTAGAAGAGGCCTGGGCTCCACAGCCTCGAGAAGGCATCCCTTGCAGCGAACCCTGCTTGGGGCGGGCATGAAACAGCCTCAGCTTCGCTCTCCTGGAGGCAACAGGTCCACCTGGGGTTTCCCAGTGGGAGAACAGATCTTGCACTACCTCCTGAGGAGAGACCACCCGTGAGACGCCCCACTGATCCGGCTGAGGGCATTAGACAGCTGATTCGAGGCTTCTGCCACGTGAATGGCAAGGAGATCTGCTTCAAAGCTGAGCATGAGGGACCAAATGTGGAGAGCTTCCTTGCAGAGGGGCAAGGAGCATATCCCGCCCTGCCTGTTGAGATAGTACATGGTCGTGGTATTGTCCATCTGGACCTGGACCAATTAACCCAGAACAAACGGAGCAAAAGCGGTCAGGGCTAGCCGAACCGCTCAAAGCTCCAGCAGGTTGATGTGATATCGGGACTCCTGGGGGGACCAGAGCCCATGGGCTTTGTGCTCCCCCAGATGGGCACCCCAGCCCATCAGAGAGGCAACGGTCGTCAGGACGACCGTCGCTCAGGGCAGACTAACGGAATCCCTTCCTGCAGGTGGGATAGGATGAGCCACCACTGGAGGCCATCCCACATCCTCTGGGTCACAGAGACCAGCTGGTCGAGATGACCTGAGCACTGAGACCACTGGCTGGCCAGTTCCCACTGAAGAGAATGCATATGCCAGCGGGCCCATCGGACCACGCTGGTGCAGGCCGCCATCTAGCCCAGAAGATGCAGGAAGTCCTGGCAGGGTGCAATTGCCCAACCAGAAATGATTGGGCAAAGGAGGAGAGACCCTTTGCTGTGTCCGCCGGGAGCCGAGCTCTGCCCTGATGAACTGGATCACCTGCAGAGGCACGAGTTCCGACTTGGCCTCATTGATCAGGAGGCCAAGTTCTAGGCAAGTCTGGAGGGCCAGTTTCCTGGACCGCTCCACCTTCAGCCTGGAGAGACCTGCTATCAGCCAGTCATCCAGGTAAGGGTACACCCGGACTCCTTGGTGCCTCAGGTACTCCGCCACCACTGCCATGCATTTGGTGAAGACCCTGGGGGCTGAAGATAGGCAGGAGGGCATGGCTCAGAACTCATAAAGGGTTTCCTTGGCTCTGAAGCGGAGGAACCAGCGATGGGACGGATGGATTGGGATGTGAAAGAACATGTCCTGAAGGTCTAGGAGGCAGAACCACATTCCTTGCTCCAGGGACAGTATGATCTGTGCCAGAGTTACCATCCGGAAGGTGTGTGACCTGAGGAACTTGTTCAGGTCATGCAGATCTAGAATGGGGTGCCAGCCCCCCGTCCGCTTTGGCACCCGGAAGTACCTGGAGACAAACCCTGGGTCTGAAGGCGGGTCCGCTACTTGGCACACCACCTCCTTGAGGAGGAGCTGAGCTAAGTTGTCTCTGAGAGCTGACCGAGAAGCTGCGGACACCAGACCCCCCCCCGTGGGGCATGGGCTCGAAAGGGAGGGGCCTGCTCGAATTCCAGAGGCAGGCCTCGACCTACCACTTCTAGAACCCAACGGTCCATGGTGATAGCAGACCAGGTGGAAATGAAGTGGCTGAGCCGGCCCCCCACAAGAGATCCCAGGGGAGACGTGACGGGATTGAGGGAGGCACCCCCAACCCATCACTGGGCAAGCTTGGAAGAGGGTCCAGCGGAGGGGCTGCCAGGACCTTTCCCCCTGGGCTTGCTAAACTAGGACAACACAGACTTGGCCCAAGGATGTCAAGTTAGAGCCTGCTGGCCCTGCTATTGCTGCTGGGCCGGTCTGGCTGCAGCAGTGGACGAACGAAAGGGCTTGTGGTTGTGACGCTTGGGACCCTTGTCCTTTTGAGCAGATGTGGTGGAGTCCAAGGTGGCACTGGACTTCCCTATGCACTGGAGGTGGCCCTCCACACCAGGACCGAACAGGTCGGTGTCCAAGAAGGGGATCTCTGCCAACTTATGCTGTATATCCGCCGTAAAGGTCGAGATGTGCAGCCAAGCCCTGCAGCGCATGGCCACTGCGGCCGTTACTGAATGGGCACAGGAATCGCCACTGTCCAGAGCTCTCTGGAGTTGCTGCTTAGCCACTGCCCTGGTCCCGGATCTGCTTGACCGTAGTCTGGAGGTCAGCCGGGAGATGAGGAATAACCTCATCCAGGGAGCCCAACAGGGCATGGGAAAAATGTGCCATGATAACGACCGGGCTGGCCTGACGGAGACCAAGTGAGGAGGCTGCATACACTTTCTTCCCGGAATGGTCCAGTTGTTTGGATTTCCAATCCAGGGGTCTGTCCGCATCGCCCCTGTTGCCTGAACGCCAAAAAACGGAGACAGCCACCAACCCCATCACTGAGGAGAGCAATGAAAAGCCTGACAGGGACCCCATGGGCACTGCATATTTGCGGGCTATGTGGGCAGAAGGCGCAGGACAAGATACTGGACGCTGCCACAGCTCCAAGGCTGGGCCCACAATGGCCTCAGCCACCAGGAAGGCCTCCATGGGAGTATCTCCTTTATCCAGAATCTCTGTAAGGGGGTACCTAGCCTGTTTCTGCACAGGCTCCAGCTCCATACCCGTGGATTCGGAGATGAGCCAACAAGTTCCCATCAGTGAGGTAGGGCCCTTGTTGATGGAGCGATCCCCCCAAGGACTCGATGTCCACTGGGCGGGAGACCATGGAGGAGTTCTCAGACTCCGGAGAGTCCTCGTAAAGCGGATACCCACCCTTGTCGCTCTCCACCCGCCTTGGGTGATCGGGAGTGAGAGTGATCAACAACCAATGGGGTAGGCCTTGGGCTGACCAAGAATCCTTGGTTGGAGCCCCCAGACTTTGGTTGCTCAGGTGGCAGCTCCACCCGGATCGGTGGAGTTGCCGGGTTTGGCTGAGCCGCCGGGGCCTTAACCGGCACCTCAGTGATGGTGGCTGTGGCCGACGGTCACTTGGGCGAAAGTCACTTAATGGCTGGGGTGGAAACAGGAATTGGCTTCAACCTGGAAAGGACCAGCTGCTGCCACATGAGGTCTTCGTAGCGCTGATGCAACTTGTGCAGGAGCCTCTTCTCACCCGAGGAGGATGAAGAGTGGCACCGCCGCTTCCCATGGTGTCAGGATCTTCGGTGAGAGCGAGTCCTGTCTGACGCTGAAGTCAAGGAATGAGACAGAGACCTCGATCGGCGGCGGGGCAGACGGGGAACCTCGGAAGGAGCTACGGAAACCCGCGACTCCTCCTGGTCGGGTTCCTTGGTGGGTGGGTCCTGCCCAGTGGGCTATGTTGACCCGTCCGAGGACACCGGGAGCACCAGTGTCCGAAATAAAGTGTTGGCAGCCAGATCGGGCGACAACCCGCCGATCGGCTCGAGAAAACTCTCAGCCGCATCGACAGGTGTGTCAGCCGACTGGTCTGATGGGGTTACCGTGAAACCAGCGGCCTCAGCCACAACTTCAACCGAAGTCGAAGCAGGGGGTTTCTGTGAGCGGGACCGCTCCTGATCCCAAGAATGTCGACGTGTCGACTTTTCTTTTTCCTTCTTTGACTCCTCCTTTCTGGAGTGCGACACATGTGACCCCGAAAGGCCCCCTCCCTTAGTAGAGAGAGAGACTGGCACAACCCCTTGAAGGAAGCCAAATAGAAGGATCCCAGTTGAAGTGGAATGAAGCCGCCGCCTCCTTCTTGAAGGCCTTAAGCTCTTCCAGCTGCTTGCTGGACTCCGCAACTGCGGAGACCACCCAATGGGCATCCTTCGATTTGACTGGTGGGTAACGCTTCTCTGGTCGCCCCAGCTGGAGTCGGGTAGCGCGATCTTCAAGCACGTTCAGGGAAAGAGACCAACAGTGATCGCAGGCCTGTGGATCGTGGTCCAGTCCCAGGCAATACACGTACGTGGCGTGAGGATCCGTGTGAGACATTTTCTGCCCGCAGGGGCACCGGTGAAACCGGGAGGCCGATTTATCTTCCATTACGGGAGTGAAGGCAGAATGAATTCGGAGAGTTTAAGAATTAGTTTTGAAAGCGAATCCGAAGACTCAGAAGCCAGGGTCTACTACACGCGGAAGCGCTAAGGAGGGAACCTGAACCTTCCAGTGGAAAGGAAGATCTGGCGTCATGGGGCGGAGCCGAGGGTTGTACCACCCGGGTAGGTGGGAGGAGCCAGCTTGAAGACTTTCCGGCACATCTTAAAGCGGCAAGATACCTGCCAACAAGTGTGAATGAACAACATATACCACTCCTAGAACTACTGTTACAGATGAGTAACCTGTTTTTTTTGACACGGGGATATGATTAACCTGCCTAGATGCGGCCATTGTGACAACTCTGTTGCGTATCCCTTTCCTATTATCTCCAGTACCCATCTGTCCTCTCTGGTTCTTTCCCATGAGTGGACGAATTCTAGTAGTCTCGGGCTGACAGTGGTGTTTTGATATGGGTTGGAGTATCAATAGTCATTGTTTGGATTGTGTTCTATGGAATACATAGTTTCCTCTGCCTCTGTGTGACCTCCCCTTCCCCTATATCTGATGTAATGGCTGGATGGAGGGTATGGCTGCCTGTAGTTGTTGCTCTGTAATTGAAATTTCCCCTTCTTTTGTCTTGAAAGGAATGGGAATGATATCTTTGTCTGGCAAGAAGGTGACTAGATCTATTGGACTTCTCCTTGGACAGTGTTCTTCTGTCCTCTTTCCCTTTCAGGTATCTCTGTAGGCCCTCCCCGAACAGAAATGTGCCCTTGAAAGGTAGTTTATGGAGTGTCATCTTTGGCTCATTGTCTGCATCCCATAAGCTTTATCCATAGTGATCTATGGGCTCTTTTAATTAATAGTGTGGATCGTTCGTTGATTTTGAGTGAATCTACTGCCATGTCCGCCAGATATTTGGTGAAAGGTATAGCATTGTCTAGCAGCTGAACTTCTGTGGATTTGGGGGAGGCGGCTTTTTTGATTACTTCTTGTAACCATGTTAATTGAGCTCTAGTTGTATAATGGCAGCTCTAGTGCCTAATCCCACTAGTTCAGCATTTTTCTTTAGATTGTCCTCAAGTTTACGGTCTATGGGGTCCCTGAGGCCCAATGCTGACTCGGTTGGTAATACCGTTTTTTTTTTATTTAGAGAGGTTATTTGGGGGTCTGTGATCGGTGGTGTGCACCACAGTGCTAGTTTGTCTGCCTGTAGGGGATACATCTTGAGCCATGATCTGCACTCTGGAACGCGGGCTGGTTCCGTTGATTCCCATTCTTTGACCACTACTGCGTCTGTGGATTCGCAAACTGGGAATACTTCAGTCTGCTTTGATAACGGCTGCAAGGAGGGGATTAGTTTGGATGTGGGGGCTGGTGTGGGTGTTTAAAACCCCAGAGTTGCCATAATATTGCGGACCAGTGCTGGAATCTGATTGGGGAAACACCATTTTGCCATTAGAGACTGCGGGTCAACCTCTCCTTCCCCTACTTCCCCTTCTTCCTCTAACATATGTTCGGTGTCCATTATGTTAGTGTGTCCGTCCCCGTAGTGTCATGTGTCTTGGTAAATGTAATTGTGGTCCCTCTTTTGTAAGCCTGTGGGGTAAGGGATTTTGGTGTTACAAGCTTGCTGAGCTTAAGTAGGATGGTCGACAGCACTTCCTGCTGTGCCTGCATGAGTTGATTGTTCTGCATTAAAATTACAGTAGCATCCAAGTCTTACCCGGAATGTGGCTTGGGCTTAATGGGGGCAGTTGTTGTTAGTGGCTTGTTTGAGGTCCCACTTATGCCTTCCCCAGGATCCTCCAAGTCCAACGGGATGGGTGCATCCTCAGCACAGGATACACACAATCTACCTAGTTGTTTAGGAGCCAGAGGGCAGTAGTGGATGCGGGGGGAGCCCGTTGAGCTCCACCCGCCCCTGAAGTTGCAGCAGTGTGTGTGTGGTTAGGGTTACTCACTGACTGATCAGCGGCTTTGCCATGCGCCCACATCTTGCCAAGGCAGACTGCGATGGGCAGAATCTGCTTGACTAGGCAACGGGGTACTGGGGGGGGGGGCAGCGCCCTGCGAGCTCACTAAGTCCAATCACAGCAATCCCCCAAGGCTGAGAGCTCACAAATAAGCTTGTGATTGGTTTAGAGAGCCAGCCAACTGCTCAGCCAATCACAAGCAAGAACTGTCAAACTACAGCATCTGCGCTTCAAATCGGCGGGAGAAGTATGGTGGCAGAATGAGTGAGAGAGTGCTGCGACTCCATTTAAGTGGCCCGTAGTAGCGACTCTGATCCACCCGGCAGTGTGTGGCCCTTTTGTAAAATTATTTCCCTCACATCATCGATTCGTCGTCGTGTCAGTTGTAGGTAGCGGATGGCGGTGGCCACGGTGCTGTGTGGCGATCGTAGGAGGCTGCTGCTCCCGCCCTCCTCCTCAGCTCTTAAGTTGTGAGACTGGAGTAGTCAACTCAGCAAGTCAAGAAGACTTCAGTCAGTTGGTCTCCCTTCAGTTCGCTCCATTTGGCATTGGCAGCACTGCAGGCATCATCAATAGCCTTCAGAAGGAGGTTTTCCAGACCGGGCTGAGGTAAGGTAAACTGCTGCTATGCTACTGCTTAATGCTGACAGACAGACTTACTCGGGGCAACTGCAGCCATTTGTCGTAGCATTTTCATAGTTTGCAAATGTTATTTTCTTTCCATATTGTTATTGTGTACAGTACTTGCAGTATTTGTGGGTAGGTGACTCATTTAATTTTAATTTATTTTGCTTAGAGTAGCTCGAGTGAGATGCAGCATAAGGAACCATAGTAGTGACTGTCATGCTTGCAAAATGCATTTACTGCCATACAAATAAAATCAAAAACTGGTCAGCAGTGGTCTCTGACTAACTATATACTGTATGCAAGAGTGGTACTTTGGATCCTCCTGGATATTGCCACGTAGATCCTTATTGGGAATGTCCCAATTGTTTTGTAGTTTTGCAGAACCACCCTATACTCCATCACTGCACATACTCAATGTTAAGTTGATGTGGCCTGTAGTCCTTGAGGTATAAGGGCATGAATGCTGAGAAATTCCTCATCCTTGCCCTTTTTTCAGCCTGCACAGCCATGCAAGCTATCATCACAGTTTTTGGCTCTGCCAAGGAATCTAGTCATTGTAGCGCAGATGTTTCCTCAGTCGGGTTTGTTGCGTTTTAATTAATAAACATTGCACTGTATGTCAGTAGAAAACAGCTGAATGGCAGGTGTTATACTGCCAATCTTACTTCGAGTGGGAGCTCTTGCAGCAGGCTATTACAATAAGGACTATGCCGCAGGCACTAGGACCCTCCGGTGAAACTTCTGCCAGCAGTACACAGCAGGGACCGCCCCCGACACTGGCCCCGCCCCGACGTCAGTCTGGCTACAAGAGGGGGTGGGCCCAGCTCCACCTCAGTTCTTTCCCGCCGCGTCCCGTATGTGAAGAAGGAGGAACAGCTTCTGCTCGCCATTTGCAGCTAAATCTGCAGAAATTTGGCTTCAGTCAAGACTTTGGAGCCGTTTTTTTCCCCGACAGTTTTCGCCTTCAAGGTACACCGACGTCAGTCCGCTGCCCGTTGGTTATTTACCACTTCTTTAGACGGTTTTTTCGTCTTTCTCCCATTACTGACGTCAGCCATTGCCTGACGGTTTCTTGAGTTCGACGGATGTCTTCTCGGGCGTCGGTTTCTCCAGAGCACTTGGAACAAGTGTGAGTGTGGGAGGCAGATCCCAGCGAAGGACAGCCATCGGCGGTGTGTTTTTTGCCCAGGCCCGGACCACGACACTGCCAACTGCTCAGATTGCCAGGCTTTTACCAGCAGGACCTGCATCCGCCGCCTCAAGGCCCTAAAAGCCTACTTGCTGGAGCAGAAAATGGATCTGCACTCCTTGGAGGGGAAGCGAAAAGAAAAGAAGCGCCATAGCAAAGACCGTAGTCTGTCCTGGCACTGGTCCCAGTTGCGGTCCCGCTCGCATTCGCGGCCCTCTCCAAAAAAGGCCCGTCCCTCGGGTTCTGGAGAGCACCCGAAATCTTCTCAGGCTAAGGCTGGCCCTTCAGGGGAGAAGCCGGCTAAGCTGAAGGCGACCCCGCTAAGGGTCACCGCTAAGCCCTTAGAGGTGCCTGCTTCAGCCCCACCTCCTAAGGCACCGGCACCACCTGCTAAAGGCAAACCGGAGCCCAAGGACTCTCCGGCGCCCCCTGGCGGCACCCCGTCGGTACCAGCACTGACGCCGGTCGAAGAGGCGAAGGACGCGGGAGCGGCTACGGAAGAGCCGATGTCCCCGTCGCCCAAGTCCTGCTCCCCCCTGGGCACCCAGGAGGGCTCTCCTTCGCGCCCTGACGTCCAGGAGACTTCCTTCCCGAGACGGGCGGCTGAGATATTCATGAAGGACGAGCCCCAGGATCTGTTTTCCTTCTGGTGGGGGCAGGTCCATAAGCGGTCCTCCCCGTCGCCAGCCCAGACACCGGTACCAGACCCAGTGGAAAAACCACAGCCGGGAGGTGAGTCTTCCCCGCGGAAGTCGCTGCAGCGCCCGCCTACACCTCCCTCCAGGGCTTGTTCCCGCACTGGGTCTGAGGACCACCAACGTTGCTCCAGGGACTCTGGTGACCGACGTCAGTCTCGGTCACGCTCCAGGAGCCCTTCTCGCTGTAGGCGAGAACGCTTCCGTCATCGGTCCTGTGACCGACGTCAGTCTCTGCTCCGTTGCAGGTCCAGGGACTGGAGTCGGTCTTCGGGCCGACGTCGGTCCCCTAGTTACCGACGACAGCGAGAGCCTGGTCATAGGGAAGGGTCAGACTATTCAAAGTCATATAGTCGATCCTCCTCTCCATCGTCTACCTCATCTTCCTCACTCAGTTTGAAGTGCTCCCCGGGAGAGAAGGACCAGCCCCGCTCACCTCCGGACGATCCTACCTTCATGGACATCATGAGGCACATCCAGGCCTCCAACGAGTGGGATACAGAGGACCTGCATCCGGAACGCTGGAGACTGGCTAAGTAACTGAGGCAAAAGGAGCCAAAACCTCTGGTCATCCCTCCTTTGGTGGATACTTTCCAGGACCTCATCAGAACCACCTGGATGCATCCAGCCTCAGTCCTGGCCATTCTGAAAAAGTCGGACAGGCTGTATAAGGCCTCGAGGGCAGAGCCCTTTCTCGCTGAACACCCTTGGGCCGATTCCTCGGTGATCACGGCTGCCCATGACAAGTCCAGGCGGCCGAAGCACCTCAGCTCCCAGTCTCCCGACCCGGAGTCTCGCTACTTGGACCAGGTGGGCAAAAAGGTATATGCTGCTTCCACCTGTTCCATACGTTCTCTCAACTTTCTGACGCATATGATACAGTACCAGAATGTGCTTTGGGAGAGGGGAAAAGAGCTGATGAAGACCATTCCAGACTCTGCCCAGAAGACAGAGCTCCTGGACCTCCTCCAGTCGGGCTCAGACGTAGGCTTCCATGTCCTGAGAGCCTCGTATGATACGGCAGCCAGGGCAGCCGCTTCCGGGGGGTATGCCTACGGCGCCATGCCTGGTTGAGAGTCTCCGGCTTTCACCAGGATCTGCAGGCCGGTATCAAGGATCTGCCCTTCCAGGGTACCGTGCTGTTCGGGCAGGAGATGGAGGCCTTGATCTCCCATCTCCAGGAGTTGGGCAAGTCAATCTGGTCGGTCCACCAGATGTACCGCGGCGACCAGCGACGACACTGTGAACGGCCTTTTCGCAAGTCCTCAGGTGGTCAAGGTCGAGCCCATAGCAACCAACAGGGGCAGAGAGGAGGCTTTTGCAGGAGATCTGGCAACCAGCAGTTTGGTGGACCTCCCGCCCGTGGGCCCAAGTCCTCCCAGGCCTCTCTCCCGGCTCAGCCCAATGACTCCCTTCCGCCTTCCCCCTTCCGCGGGAAGATCCAGGGGAGCCGGTTGGGGGCCGCTTCTCCCTTCATTTCGAAGGGTGGAAGTCAATAACTGCGGACCAATGGGTCTTGGACATCATCAGGAGGGGACACACGCTGGAGTTCACAGAGTTTCCACCGCACACTCCGCCAAAGCTCTCCCGTTATGCTCCTTCTCACATTCCACTTATAGAAGGAGACATCCAGACCCTCTTGCAAAAAAGGGCAATAGAGATGGTCCCCTTGCATCAGCAAGGACAGGGGTTTTATTCTCACTTTTTCCTGGTTCCAAAAAAGACACAAGACCGTCGTCCCATTCTGGACCTCAGTCCTCTAAACCTTTTTATCGAGTACAAAAGGTTCAGGATGGTGACCCTCCAAGGACCCTTTCCCTTGCTGCACCAGGGGGACTGGCTCTGCTCTTCTCGACATGCAAGATGCATACATGCATATCGGGGTCTACCCTCCCCACCGGAAGTTTCTGAGGTTCCACTTCCAAGGGGAGCACTATCAGTTTCGAGTGCTTCCGTTCGGCCTCTCTTCCGCTCCGCAAGTCTTCATCAAGTGCCTAGCAGTGGTGGCTGCAGCTGTAAGGCGCATGGGGCACTATGTGTTCCCCTACCTCGACGACTGGCTGCTTACGGCCCCGTCAAGAGTAGGCCTTCTACGTGCCCTCGAAGACACTTATACCCTGTTCCGAGGGTTGGGGATCACCCTGAAATTGCGAAAATCATCCCCGGAGCCCAGTCAAAAGCTCGCCTTCATCAGAGTGATCCTGGATTCCGTCCAGGGCATGGCCTTCCTTCCCGAGGACCGGGGAGATCGCCTGCGAGAGATGGCAGAACGGATCTCCCTAACTCCTCAAGTTCCAGTCGGAACTTCCTCAGTTTACTGGGGCACATATCGGTGGCCAACCCTGTCACTCCCTTGGCCCGCCTCCACATGAGGGTCCCGCAGTGGATGCTCAGGGTGCAATGGGACCAAGGCCACGACGATCTAGACTCCCTGATCAAGATCTCAGAGCCAGTCAGGAGAACTCTGCTTTGGTGGATGGACCCCAGGAATTTAGAGAAAGTGGTCTGCTTTCGTCCGGAGCCACCAGGTCAAACTCGTGACGACAGAGGCATCGGACCTGAGGCGGGGGGGCATGCCTGGGTGCTTGTCGAACGCAAGGGGTTTGGTCACCTGAGGAGCAGTCCCTTCACATCAATGTGCTGGAAATGCGAGCGGTTTTCTACACCCTACAGGCTTTTCAGGAGGACCTGGTGCCAGGATCTCTTCTTGTTCAGACAGACAACATGGCGGTCGTCTTCTATATCAACAAGCAAGGGGGCACTCATTTGTATCCCCTTTGCAGGGAAGCGATGAGAGTCTGGTACTGGGCGATGGAGCAGAGCATTCACTGTCTGCAGTGCACGTTTCAGGCATCCTCAATGATCTGGCCAACAGCCTCAGCAGGTCGCGTTCCAGAGCGCACAAGTGGGAGCTGCTACAGTCCGTAGCAGACCAGCTCTTCAACAGGTGGGGTCTTCCAGAGCTGGACCTCTTTGCATCACCACGCAACGCCAAACTGCCAATGTTCTGCTCGCGAGAGCACATGCCTGGAGTTTTCTGGCCAGACGCGTTATCCCTTTGCTGGGCAGGGAGTTTTCTCTATGCCTTTCCGCCCTTCCCTCTCATTCAGAGAGTGCTGCTCAAGTTACAGACAGAAGGGGCCTGAATGATCCTAGTGGCCCCCAAATGGCCTCGGCAGATTTGGTTCCCACTATTACAGCGGTTGTCAACGGAGCCTCCAATTCCGCTGCCCATATGCTCGTAGTTACTGTCCCAGGACCAAGGGTCGCTGGTCCACCCAGACCTTGGTCCTTACACCTACATGCTTGGCTCCTTCAGACGTAGCTCAACATAGATACGGGGTTTCCCCGGAAGTGGCGGCAGTCCTAGTTTCAGCAAGAAAGTCCTCTACCCGCTCCACCTACGCTATGAAGTGGAAGCGTTTTTGTCTTTGGGCATCGCTGCAGTGTTTGGATCCCGTCACCTGCCCTGTAAACTCAGCTTTACAGTATCTCCTCTCCTTGTACGAAAAGGGTCTGAGTTACTCCTCTATCAAGGTACACATGTGGGCAATTTCCGCCTATCATGCTCTCGTGGGAGACAGAGCATTGGCACAATTGGATGTTGCCCGCACCTTTCTTAGGAGAATTCTGCATATGAGACCTCCCATTCAGGACCGTGTCCCACCCTGGGACCTCCTTTTTGTGTTGGAGAAACTCATCCTTTCTCCTTTTGAACCAGCAGCGGATTGTGAGCTGCGTTACCTTTCTTGGAAGGTTTGTTTTTTGGTTGCTGTTACTTCAGCTTGAAGGGTTTCCGAGCTTCAGGCTCTGATGTGTAAAGAGCCCTATTTAATTTTCCACAGGGAAAGGGTTTCCCCTCAGAACGAATCCTAAGTTTCTTCCGAAAGTGGTCTCAGAGTTGACCCTCAACCAGTCGGTTGACCTTCCTGTTTATTTTCCTTCCCATTCCAAAAGAGGGGAGGCTCTCCTACACACATTGGATGTCCACAGGACTTTGAGGTACTACCTCAAGAGGACGGCTCAGCACCGTCAATCGGAGCAACTTTTTGTGACCTTTGCACCACATTGCTTGGGTCGACCGGTGACCAAGCAGACTATCTCAAAATGGATAGTTCGTTGCATCTCATTTTGTTATGAGAAACACAATAAACCCCTACCGGGCCCGGTCAGGGGTCACTCCACCAGAGGAGTGTCAGCATCTTTCGCCGCCCTGCGAAATGTCTCCATAAAGGACATTTGTGTGACCGCAACCTGGAACTCGGTGCATACTTTTGTCAAGCATTACAGCTTGGATATCGTCTCCAGACGCCGAGCTGGCTTCGGCCTAGCTGTTTTACAAGGGCTTCTGTCCTGAGGCCTCTGGAGTCAGCATATTCCACCTCCCGGAGTCGTCTGCCTCTTTGGTGTGGGACTGCTTGGGATTCAGTCCTTATTGTAATAGCTTGCTGCAAGAGCTCTCACTCGAAGTAAGATAGTACAGTTACGTAAGAACTTACCGTAACAGTAGATCTTCGAGAGGAGCTCTTGCAGCAGGCGCTACTTTCCACTCGCCTTCCCCCTCGAGGTGTGCAGATCCATTTTCATTGACATCTCCATTTGTCTTCTACAGTCGCTTTGTCTCCTTCTCTTGTCAGGCCTTCTTCCGGGTCTTGGCGGGAGAACTGAGGTGGAGCTGGGTCCGCCCCCTCTTGTACCCAGACTGACGTCGGGGCAGGGCAGGCGTCGGGGGCAGTCCCTGCTGTGTAGTGCTGGCAGAAGTTTCACCGGAGGGTCCTGGTGCCTGCGGCATAGTCCTTATTGTAATAGCCTGCTGCAAGAGCTCCTCTCGAAGATCTACTGTTATGGTAAGTTCTTATGTAACTGTACTTTTCCCTTTCTATGTGTACTAAAATGGCAACATTGTTCACAGATTTGGACAGATGTCAGATGTTTCTGCAGAATTTCTTGTGTTCTAGAATCTCTGAAAATTAATTAAAAAACGCAGCCTTTACCCTTTCGAACTGTAATAAGCATCCCCTTGTATTAATATAATACCAAGGAGCTCGGAGGATCATTGATTGAGACAGTAGACAGAGCTGCTTCTCTTGATGGATCTCAGGAAGGAGGGTGGGTTTCAGCCAGAAGTCATCAGCAGGACAGGTTGTGTGCGCGACTTTAGATTCAGGTTACTGCAGCTGAGCCACATCCATTCCAAAATCTGGCTGAGTTTTATCCCTCTTTGACCTTGAGACCTTGATTGGCATATTAGCAAGATAAACTAATATTAGCCACATGAAGGGGGGGGTGATTGTTTAACCAGGACAACCCAGAACTACCAGCAGAACATTTTTGCTCAGTTATTATTCAAGTATCATGAGATAATTGGTTGGATTGTCTCCTAGACCCCTTTTGATAATGGTATTACAATGTTTGTTTGCCTTAATGCCTTCCGAGATACTGGGGAAGGCTCTAAATGGACTGAGCAAAAGACAAGTACAAGCTTGGCAAGAGGCTAAATACAAAGCAGCTGTTTCATACTAACATACTATTTGCCAGCAGATTAGGCCTTACGGTCTATCGAGTCTGCTCGAACTTTAGATCCTTAGTTGGGTGCCGAGACCCTCCCATCCCTTGTGCTCCAGAAACCCGTATCATCCATCCCCACCCCTGGGACAGGACATCATCTGATACATCCACTTTCTGTGTCTATCCCATCCTCTCTTGAAGCCCTCCACTGTGGATCTCTGAACTAGCTCACCAGGCAGTGCATTCCAAGGGTCCGCCACCCTCTCAGTGAAAAACCTCCTCCTCTTCCCCTTACCTTCCACCTTCCAACTTCAAACCATGCCCTCTGGTGATACCTCCTGCTTTAGTCTAAAGATCCTCCATGTTAACCCTATTTATTCCCTTGAGGTACTTGAAGACCTCAATCATGTCCCCTGTCTCTCCACTCCTCCAGTGAAAACAGGCAGAGCTCCTTAAGTCTGTCCTCATACGCCAAATCCCCTAGCCCTCGTGATCATCTTTGTTGCCCTCCTTGTACCTCTCTAGGAGCTGTATGTCCTCTTTAAGTGTGGTCTCCAGTACTGTACACAGTACTCAAGTGTGGTCTAACCAGTCCATTGTACAGCGGCAGAATCACTTCCTTTACTCTGAGAGGTGATCCCCACGATGCATCCCAACATCCTGTTTGCCTTGCTAGCCGCCTCCTGCACTGCTCAGAGTTATTCATACATGCATCCACCATGACCCCTAGGTCTTTTTCCCCATTGAGGCCTCCAGCCCCCTCCCAGGGTGTACCTGTGTTTAGGTTTCCCGACCAAGATGCAACACCTTGCACTTGGTGATATTGAAATTTAATTTCCATGTGTAGCCCAGCTTTCCAGGGTGTCCAGGTCCCTTGCAAGGCCAACCTCCCTCTTCTCCCTCAACTACTGCTCCCATCTTGGAGTCATCCGTGAAGAGACTCATTTCACACCTATACCCTCCTGATGTCCGATATGTATGCATTAAACAGGATCGACCCAGGACCGAGCCCTGCGGGTACCCCACTACCAACCTCTCTAGGGTTCGAGAGCTCCCCACAGACCACTACTCTCTGAGTGCGCCCAGCTAGCCAGTTTTCAATCCATCTGACCATCAAAGGGCCTACTCCCTAACCCCATCAGTTTCTCCACCAGACCATTGGGGGACAGAGTCAAACGCCTTGCTGAAGTCCAAGAATAATACATCCACAGGCTTACCCCTGTCCAGTTCTGATGTTACCCATTCGTAGAACTCCACAAGGTTGGTTTGACATGATCTACCTGGCACAAACCCATGTTGCCACTATCCAGACCTCCCACCTCCTCCAAGTACACCCCAATCGTCCTTTAGTATACTCTCCATTAATTTTCCCACCACCGAGGTCAAGCTGATGGGTCTATAGTTACCGGTACTTCCCTCTACCCCCCTTTATGGATTGGTACCACATGTGCCTCTCGCCAATCCCTAGGTACCCTCCCTGTCTCAAGTGACCTGCTGAAAAGCTCCGCCAGGGGTGCAGCCAGTATGTCCGCCAATTCCCATAGTACTCTCGGATGAATGCCATCCGGCCCAGGAGATTTGTCTTTCTTTAGGGCCTTGAGGGCTAACCACACCCTTTTGGCGGAGATAGCATCATCCGTCCCTCCACCTTACTGGCCTTTTTTATCTTTACCCAGATGTGACACCCTGGGGTTCTCTCTCCTCTTGCTCCATTTTGTTGCTCCCTGATCCCACTTACTGATGTTTCTATCCCTTCGTGCCTTGCTTTGTAGATATCCCATCCCCTCCCTAGTGAACACAGAGGCGAAGTACTTGTTAAATACCTCTGCCTGGTCCCCGCCTCTTCCACCCACCCTCCTTCTGATCTCAATCTGCTGAGATGGCTCTTAGTTTTTCTCCGCCTCCCCAATGTACCGAAGAACCCTTTTCCTCCATGTATCCCCTGTGCCAGCCACTGCTCTTTACTGGACTTTTTGCCCCCACCATACGGGTGACTTTTCTAGATGCAAGCTGGTACATTTCCTTATCCCTATCCCTCTTGTTGTTTTATATTTTTGTAGGCCGCCTCTTTCTCTGACTGCTACCTGTACCTCACTGGACCACCAGCATGGTTTATGTGACCTTGCTCCCTTACGCTTCAACTTAGTGCAGATCCTGACTGCCTCATGAAGTCCCCGCTTTATGACCTCCCATCTCCTTTCCACACTTGTCATTGAGGTAATCCCATCAAGTGATCCTTGAGAATATTTCCCATGCCCATGAAGTCTTCCCCCGAAGTCCACTGCCAGTGTCCTAGATCTCCCTCCCCCCATGCTTATTTGAAACCAGACAGTATTGTGGTCGCCTCCCAGTCAGGGGTCTTGTACAACCATGTCCCTTACCAGATCCCCATCTGCAGAACCACATCCAGGACATGCCCCTTCGCTAGGCTCCATCACATGCTGTGTTAAGAAAACATCCTGGAAGCCATCCAGCAGCCTCTGCTCCTTGGCCACCTTAGAGGACATGGTTCCCAGTTTGTACCTGCATATTAGGTCCCCATCAACACCACCCTTCCCCTTTGGTCCACACTGGGCAATGATGTTGTCCAGCAAACCATCCTCTAGAACCTCACTCATCCCGGGGGCCTATATGCTACACCCAGCTTGACCTTATTTCCTGCTGAGGATCGTAAGTGACCCATAAGGCCTCCCGTTTCCTCTCTGCCTCTCTACCCTAGCAATTTCTATGTCATCTCTAATGAACATAGCCACTCCACCCCTCTGCCCTCCTTTCTATCCTTCCTGAGCATAGTGTACCCCGCTGCTTAGGTCCCAGTCATGGTTTTGTTGGCCAAGCTTCCGTGACCACCGCCCACATCCACCCCCCCCGAACAGCATGGCCTGGAACTCTGGCAACTGTTTCCCAGCCCTGGCATTTACTAACACCAACCCCCACCTTATCCCTGATTCTCTTTGTCGAACCCCACCCAGATTCCTTATACTTTCATCCTCCCTCTGCTCCTCCTGAAACCTCCATCCCCAATCTGTTTCCCCTTCCCTTGGGCGTGAAGGCTACTCCTCATCTGGAGGAGAGGGCTTTGTCAGCCCTCCCTTATCCCTCCCCTCACAAGTTTAAACCCCACCTTCTTGTATGTAGTCAACCATCCCCTGTTTAAGGACTTCCTTCCCTAATGGGGCAAGATGAAACCTGTCCTTGGCATATAGTCCCTTATCCTCCCAAACTCCATTCCAGTTCCCTAACACCCCCAACCCACTCTCTTCACCCCCACTTCCTGAGCCAGTCATTAACCTCTGTGAGCTTCATTTTTTTCTCCACTGAGGCCTTTGGTACTGGCAATATCTCCAAAAAGGAAATGTTGCATCCATTATCCCGACAGACTCTGGCAAGTTCTTGGAACCTTGCTTGGATTTCCAAAATGCTATTTCCCTCTAGATCATTAGTTCCCAAATGCACCAGGAAATCCGTTTTCCCTCCACAATCCCTAACCATTTCATACACCATGAACTTTGCTCTGTGCAGTGTCAGCCCAGAGATACACACTACCTTCACCTGGCTATGGCATCCACCCCTGTCCCTCCCACTGGATACCCCTAATCATCGAGTCTGCCAACAACAGAACCTAACACCGCCATCCTTATGGTTGCCTCCACTATGCCCTCTCAGCCCCCTCTTCCCACTTTATTCATGATCTCACCTCGTGGAGTCTTCCTGCCTTACTATAGAGACCCCTTGTCACCCCCTTTCTGCCTCCCTCGTTGTTTGCCCACTTAACTCAAACTCCTCTGAATAGGTGTCCCCTTTAACCCTCTCTTATCCGAACCATTTATCCTGTCCCTGATGGTTTCTCCTTCCCCCACACGCCATCCTCCCCTTGTATTAGTACCCTGCCTCCAGAGTGCTCTCTGTGGGTCCCTATTAGCTAGGGCCCCATCCTTGGTACTGACCCCTGCTGAAAGGGCGCCTCCCACCTCCTTGTCTCCCAGTTTCTCTCAATCATGCTGTCCTCTTCATGTCTGGAATATGTTGCATCTCCCCGCTTGCTTAACATATATGTTTCCCTCTCCCTCTGGGACTATTTCTATCCTTTCCATTGCCGGGTCTGTGATGCCCTATGGGTATCAGACCCTCCTCCCGCCTCTGTATAAGTTTTCTCATTTCCACCAACCCCTTCCCTCCTCTAGGTTGCTTAGTAGCTCAAATTTATTACACACTATATGTCAGCCTCCATCAAGTAACCGAGATTCCTGACTGCACCTCTAAACTGCCCTCTACTTCCTCTTGCTCTGTTCACCTTAGGAGCTGCCTTCCCACAGTCTGCTGTTTTAGGCTTCCGACAACAGCCCCACCTGACTCTTCCCTCCACTATCTTTGTATTCAGAATGTTCACCTCGACGCTTTCCCTTAGCATCAACTTCCTATCTAAGGGTCCTCTGTCCCTAATATCCCCCCTCCTGCTTGCTGTAACATAACGTCCTGTAATTTCAGAGCATTGCCCCAGCCTCCCCTCAGCCTCACCCTTCTGCTGCCCATATCCACACCCCTTATCCTTGGACACCCCCAGCTTACTCCTTAACCAATATACCTCACTCCTGATACAAGATAACTGTCTACAGAGTGGGCAGCCTCCCTCTCTCCAGGCCCAATTTAGAATTATTGCCATCCCACAGCCTGTACAGCCTACAACCCTTCCAAAGATGCCTGCCATGGTGGAATATGGCCACCCTGTTTATCCCCTCTGTTTATAATGGCACCCCCTTTCTCAGTCCCTTTCCCCTGGAATACAGTTTCTCTCTATACTGACTGTAGTTATTTACAAACCCAATTTCAACCCCCCCAATAAAGTTCCAAAGTCTCACAAACACATACAGTCCAGTGTGTGTTCGGTCCCACTAACAGTGTGTGTAAGCAGACATCAGGTACCGTATGATGTCACAGGCCCACCAGCTGCTGTTGCTTCAAATTTCAGTCCTAAAACAGAAATGCTCAGCCTTTCAATCCCAACCCCCAGTGGTTTTTCAGTGTAACCCCTAGATGGCGCTATCCCAGGGGCTACTACCCCTGCCTGATTTGCCACTAACAGGTTGAGGGGCCTGGATCCAATGGCGGGTGCCTCCACCCAGAGGTCAGGGTTTGCAATAGTTAAACTAACTTGGTCACAGCCCTCTGGGACACTGCAACCCCCCTTTCTTCCCACTAGTGGCCCACACAATATATCAGAATTACCTTCACAGTATACACTTACTCTCAGGTCTGGTTCCGCACTGGGACCTCCTGTGAAATGAGATACAGTGCAACAATCACAGTACAGTACTTTAACATAGACAAATACACTTAGGCAGTATAACTTTGCTGAAACAAGCAGCTCTGATTTATTTAGGGGATATAACAAGGACAGGGGAAATCAGGTTAATTAGCTTATCACTCTAATAATCTATCTATGGCTCTGTGCACAGGCCTACTCCCTATCAGTTACTGTCCCTGGGTACCCAAGCCCTAGTGGCTAGTCCAAACCGTGGCAGCTGGTAGGGGCCCTTTCACACAGAGAAAGGAGAATTAAACAGTCAGCAGTACAGTAATTCCATTTGGATTTAATGTGGCAATTCAACAGGAGCGACCCTGAATTAGTACTCACGACCTCCAAATAAGATAGGGTCCTTCAATGTCAGCAGGGCTCACTTGAGGTGCCAAACCTCTTCACACATCCATATAAAAGAAAGCACTATACCAGGCAGGCTGCATCTGTATCCCGATCGCAGTTACTGCCCAATACCCGGAGAACACATAGCAGATTCAGTTCCTGACAGACCGAGTGTACTTTCAGCAATTCCTCCAGTCTTCTACAGGGTGAGCCTGGTTTCTACTCTTCAGAGATCCTTTGATTCTTTTCACAGGACGGATTCAGTCCTAAAAGCTGCAGACCGGAACTTGGGCCTTACACGCTGTTGACTAAAACTGCACACTGAAAAGCACAGGCTCCTTCCTTCTTCACTGCCAAAGCTCAACTGAAACTCCAACCGACAAAACCGGCACTTCCTTTGAGTTCCTCCCAGTTCTTGACTGGATTGGCTGTCACCACAATAGACTGCTGCTGTTGGTCCAAAAAGGTGCTGAAGTCTAAACTACATCTCCCAGAGTCACTGCCCATACAATCCTTTGTATTGGCTCAGATTATGAGTCCAAGTTCTGATTCGCCCAAGGCACCATTTTAGAGCTAGCTACCCCACACTGATTGGTCCAGTTCAGCAGTTCAAAACTAGAATGGGGAACTAGCAGACACAGTTCTGACTGCAAAGAAAGCAGGTTAGACAAACTGTAATTTCATTATTACTCTAAATAATTTCTGGCAAACAGTTACTTCTTTCAGATAGGTTCCTTTGCACCCTAGTGACTGCAAAATGAAGTGAATTACAGCAGCTCGAGTGGTGCTCAGAGAAGCACACAGTCCCCCATACAAACTAATTATGTCTGCAAGCAGACAGCTCTTAAAGAGACAGTACCAGAGGCTCTAAAACACTCACTGATAAATGGCTTAAATGCCAAACACCATTCAGGCTTGGGCATCCAAGCAAGCTCCTGGAAGTCTTTTGGGAACCCCCATTTGCAGGGGGTTACACCCTTCCTGGCCTGGGAAAGCTTGACGTCGCATACAAGCAAGTACCCATAAGTTTCAACTGCAACCATATACATTTGCATTAGGTCTTACACGTAATCATCAGTCAATATATCATTTTACCAAGAACACATTTCTGAAACATTGCAGTACGCCACTTCTTACACAGTATTACACATTGTACCATAACCAGTTATTACCTCTTGTACATGAAAACCTGAAGAGAGGGGCCCTTCCTCATCAGTTACCTTTGGGGCGGACGGGCAAGGCACCATACTTAGAGGGCAACACAAGTAACTTGAGTTAGCACTGATGCTCAGTTTGGGCAATGAGCCGGGGACACATACACCCTTTTATGGACAACATTGAGAGGCAAATCCACAGGCCTCCCAAGGGAATCATAACTGAGGTGCACCACAGGCTTTACAGCTCCTAACTAGTCTTTCTAGGGGAACTGTTATAGTCTCTGCACTCTGAGCCTCATTTTCAGCATTGTCCTCACTTGTCAGGGGAGTCTCCACTGGGGTAGAGAGGCTAGAACTGAGCACTTTCAGCTCCAGGAGTTACAGTTTCTGAGTCCACAACATTTGGCTCGTAGGAGAGCTTTCGACACTGGCAGTGGACTGTCAGGCACTCAAAATACTTCTTTTGTTCTGGTGTATCACCAGTCTGACCCAATCCATCATTTTCCTCCCTGAAAGCTCAAACAGTTCAACCATGCACAATGATTCCATTTCATCTGATCTGATGCTTTGCACTACACTTTCTGGGAGCATTGGTCCAGGACTAAGTTGGGGCTTGGCAGTCCAGAAGGCCCAGCTTCATCTCCAGTATTATCTAGGGATTGCCCCGAAACAATTGACTCAGTTCGTAAGAAGGATAGTATTCAAAGTCACTCACTTTCTTCCATATGGACTGACAGTCATGCTCAACTGGGACTTGTGGAGGGAACACTTAACTTTGCTTCTGTAGGTGCAGACTTTCTTATCTCTTCTTAGTAGCAGCTCTAGTCACTGGTCCAGAGGGGCATCTTCTAGGGCTCAGACTCAATTAAGATTTGTCCAATGGGCAGTAAATGATTTCTATGCATTGTGTTTTACATCTTTTGAATTATTCTCAGGCCTTACTTTGTACACTGGCAGATCATCTAGTTTGCCCACTACAATGTGAGGGAGATGGTGCTATCTGTCAGCAATCTTGTGCTTGCCATGCAGTCCCAGATTTCTTAGCAATACCCGATCTCCTCCTGGAGTTCCTGTGCTTTCACCTTTTATCATACCTTTCTTTGTTGGCCAGATTTCTTTTGGCAGCCATGGTTTGAGCCAGTTGATACGCATGAGTTAGTTGGCCTTTAACTTTGCACATACTGTAAATAGTTGTCAGCTTGAACCCCCATCAGGAGAGACCCCAAACACACATCTACTGGTAGTCGAGCTTCTTCCAAACATCAGGCGGTAGGGGGAATCCAGTGGCATCACTTTTGGTGGCAGTTATAAGCATGTACCAGGGTGCTAATTTGTTGGCTCCATCTAGGCTTGTCCTTTGGGGCAGGGTGCCTAGCATATCTAGCAAAGTGCGTTGAAACGTTCAGGCTGTGGGTCCCTGGGGTGGTAAGGAGTGGTTCTGACTTTCGTACCCACAGAGAAAGCATCTCTTTGATCAGACGACTCTCAAAGTCTCCCTTGATCAGAATGGATTCTTTGTGGAGCCCATAGTGAACAAAAAGTTTTCTACAAGTACTTTGGCCACAGTGGATGCTTTCTGGGTCTTTGGTGGGAAAGCTTGGGCATATCTCGTGAAATGGTCAGTGACCACCAGCACATTACTGATATTTCTTTGATCTGACTCCAAACTCAGAAAATCAATACAGACCAGCTCCATGGGTGCACTGGTGGTGATGTTAACAAGGGGGGCAGCCCTCTGGGGCAAAGCTTTCCTCTGTAAGCAGCGACTATAAGTTCGAATGTGTTGCTCCACATCAGCCCCCATCTTAGGCCAATAGAATCTGGATCTCACCAAGTCAAGTGTTCTGTCTATACCAAGGTGCCCTATGTGGTTGTGCAAGGACCTCAGTACTGAGTCTCGAAAGGCAGTGGGCAGCACTAGTTGTTGTTTGTCTACTTGTCCCCTCTGTCTACTGTTTCTCTATAACAGTTTATTGATCAGTTTCAACTTAGGACCTTCTTTGTATAACAGTGCAGTTCTCAAATCAGTGGGCGTAATTTGGACACATCTTTTCCTGCATAGAGGGCTTCTAAAGCTGCTTTGATCATGGGATCGCGGGATTGAGCCCAACAATACTGCCTGGCTGTCCAGCCGATGCAGTGCACCAATGTCTATTGCAGAAAAGTGGCACAAGGCAGGTATGCACTCTCAGAGGCTCCCAAGCAAGTCCACCATGCAGTCCACTGCGTCTGTGACATTTGTTCCTCCCTGTCAAACTTCCGCAGAGTGCCCGAATGTCAGGTTCTGCCATTGGACCCAATCATTCTGGGGAACAGGCCTCGGAGAGAGACATCAGCATCTATGTGGTTCAGACCTGCTCGGTCTGTGTGAGCATAGTCATATGTAGATAATGCAGAAAGCCACCTATGCACAGTGGCATCCAACTTAGCTGAGGTCTGCACATAGGTCAAAGGATTATTGTCAGTTTTACTAGTATTTTAGCTCCATACAAGTACTCATGGAATTGGTCAACAATAGCCACTTCAAAGCTAGGAACTCTAACTTATGTACAGGATAGTTCTTTCGGATGGGGTCAGGCTTCTACTGGCAAAGGCCACTGGTCTCAGGCCATTCTGTGCTCTTGGTACAACACAGCCCCAACCCTTGCAAGCTAGCATCAGTGTGCAGGACGTAAGGTTTTCTTGATCGCATAGGCCAGCACTGGAGCATGGGTAAGTTGATATATGATCTCATGAAAAGCAGTCTCACAATCAGGAGTCCAGCGGGCCCCAAATACTTCACTGGATGAAAATACACTCTTTCAGTCTTGAGGGCGCTGACTTTTGGTATTTTTGTGGGTTGGGGATACCCTTGGTAAGGTTAAGTAAAGGGCGGATCACTCTTGAATAGTCCTTGATGAAGCGTCCATAATAACCACAGAATCCCAGGAATCTTTGCAGTTCTTTAGATTTTGGGCTGTGGCCAGGTGGTCAAGGCCTCAACTTTACTTGGGTCGGTCTCTATTCCTCGGTGGATACTATGTGTCCCACATACTTTACTGATGTTTGAAAGAATTGACACTTATCAATGGACAGTTTAAGGCCAAAGTCCTCCAGTCGGTCCAATACCTTAAATAATCTGCTCTCGTTCCTCCAGTGAGCTGCCAAACACAATAACATCATCTAGGTATACCAGGCACTCTAGTAAGTTCATGTCCCCCACTGCACGCCCATCAATCGTTGAAAAGTGGCTGGGGCACCTGAAATCCCTTGAGGCATCCTCATGAATTCATAGAAGCCAGCGGACAGATAAAGGCCGTCTCTCACGGTCCTCTGGGGCCATCGGATCTAGTAGTACCCACTGCGGAGATCCAGCACAGAGAACCACTTGCTCCTGTTTAGGCAGTCCAAGCATCCTGAATGCGGGCATTGTGTACTGATCAGGATAGTCCGCCAGTTTAAGGTGCGATAATCCACACACATCCTTACTGTTCCATTCTTTTCCTCACTACCACAATGGGGGAAGCATAAGGGCTTCTGGATTCTTGTATTACACCAGCAGCTAACATCTCTTGCAGATGCCATCTCACATCATCTATGTCAGCAGGTGCTGCTGCCGAGACCTCTCACGAAATGGTCTTTCGTCATGCAGCCGGATATTGTGCTCAGCTCCTTGCACGCATCCTACATCCCATTCCTTTAAAGAAAACACCTGGTCTCTCTGGGCAAGCTTCTCACTGATCCTCACTTTCCATTCAGCTGGCAGCGGAGTCGCGAAATCAAACAAGTCAGGCGTTACTCTGTCATTCTTCCTTGAACTCTTGCTGCTAGGTAGCACTGCAGTGTCTGCACAATGCACATTAGCCAGGATGCAACCTCTGTTTACTCGAATGTCTCTTTCAGACACATTATGAACTTGGACCATTACCCTTCTGGCATAAGCATGGGCTCTAGCGGGCAAAATACTAAGCTTGACCAGCAGTCCTTCTGGCAATTTTCCATCGCCTGGTGCATCCAACATTAATATTTTATTCTTAACATCCTTTCTGATACGGACCTCTCCTGTAAGGTACACTGGGCATTTGGCGCCAGGATCAGAGACTCAGGATCCTTCTTCCATACAATTCCGACCGGTTCCTCTGGTTCTGTTTTTCAGCATCTCTCTGTGCCTCATAGGCCTTCTTAATTAAAGCCGGAACTCTTAAAGCTCTACTAGTCTTTGACCCCTGTTTTCCATAACACAACTGTGCCAGCCTTCCGAACATATGAGCATTTGTTCCAATCAACAAAGGGACACCATCATACAGTCCAGTGGGGACACACTAAGCTAGGGTCTCTACTTGTTCGGCCACTCCAGCCACGGAGGTGGGGAAAGACAGCCAAATTCGGATATACCCAGAATAGGGGTAGGCCTTCTTACTTAACCCCCATACATGCAGTCCTTCTAATGGTTGTAAGGGTACGTCTGACAAATGCTTCTGATACCAATCCTGGAACATAATTGTCACTTGGGAGCCACTGTCTAATACAGCTCTTGTGGACACTCCATTCACCTTTACAGTGGTCTCCATGGAGGGACCCACTATTCTGGACCAGTCTGGAGAGGCGGTAGGGGGCCTGGGCAACTGACCTTGCCACAAAAGGACGTGAATTAGCATTTTTGGTGCCCTCACTGGGATCATGTCGTGACCTCTTAACCACTGATTCTTCTCCGAGCTCTCTTGTAGCCTATATGCAACTTTGTCAGTGTCTTTTGGGGACTGGCATTCCTTTCATGTGCCCATCTTTCCCACAATTATAGCAAAACATACTTTCTGGAGTTTGAGCTGGCCGAGGCGCCACACTGGGAGCCAGGGCGGGGTATTACTAACTGGAAACCTGGGTGCCATCTCTGTCTGCGGCGTGATAAGCATTTGGAGACATCTCGTCAGTTTCTCCACTTCCATGGTCAAGGAATTGAGTTTGGAGCTGTTATCAGCAGGAGATACATGGGTGGGTACCCCACCCCATAGCAGATGCAGTCGGATATAGGTCAGGGCCCGTACTTGCAGGCGTGGCCTTCATAAAGGACTGTTTTTGAATTCGGATCTCTCTCAACAGTTCACTTCATTGTGGCATATCTTTTCCTTGTCAGAGCACTCATTGACTGTCAACCTCTGCCCTGAACTTCACTTGATGGGTCACCCTCAGTCACTCGGTCGTAGCCACAGCTGTTGGTGCAGGTACCTCCCGAGGTCGCTTTTCTCAACTCCTCGAATTTCTCTCATTAACTCATCATAGGAGGTGGGGATTCCAGTCCGATTTGCCAGGCGTAACTGAAGCAACAGCAGTTCTGAGAAGGGGGCAGACTTAAGGATTCTGTCCAGTCTGGTTCGGTCCAGTTCAATCGCTGGCAAACTACCCTTTCTGAGGCATTCTTGCAACAATTTTTCCAGCCGAGAGACATACACAGACAACAACTCCCTTGGTACTGTTGGCATTTCTTACTTCCACCATAGGTCCTCATCAGAATCTGGGCTCCTACACATTCTCCAAGGCCTCAAGATAGGTCTGTGCAGTCGCTTCAGGGTTACTGGCCCGTTTAGCACGGATGGTAGCCAGGGCAGGACCTCGGAGGCTCTCACTAACCCTCTTCGCGCTTGCAGCATTGCCATTCTAGCACTTGGGGGCAACATAGTCTATCCAGGTCTCCCAGTCATCCTCCCTTGGGGGTGGAGGGTGCCAGAGAAGATCCTCAACCTTCGGTAAGAGTCGTGGACTAATGGCAGCAGAAATAGGGAGTCTGCATTGGTTCAGCCACCATTACGGGCACTGGAGCAGGAGAGGGTGTTGGGGGAGGAACACCCCCAGGTGGCAAGAATAGTTTCTTCAAGTCCTCCACAGTTTTCCCCTCTCCCAGCAACCATTCAGCAAATTTCTCCTCAAAAGTTTCAGATAGTGGTGGGGGCTGATTCCCCCCCGGGTCTTTACTGTCCTTAGTTATCACTCTCCAAGCAGTGAGGGCTCCCTCTGGGGTAATGGTCTGTGGCACTTTGGAGCTATCTATGGGATCCTTAAACTCTACTAGGGCCAGGAAAGTGTGGGTGAGCAGATTAGCATGCCGACCCACCACCACAGGGTTTTGTAAACCTTCCACCTTGGAAAGTACTCCTGCACAGTGTCCGTATTGATACCCAGGGGATGTCCAGGATAAGCATAGCATTTGGGGGTCGATCTCCCCAGTACACCACTCCACCAGCCGTGCACAGCCACTTCTGTCGGGTACCCATTTTTCTTAACAGTGGTTGTGAATATGGCCACTAGAGGACACACAATCCCAGCGGTGAGCCTCAAGATGTAACCCTAGATGGCGCTTATCCCAGGGGCTACTACCCCTGCCTGATTTGCCACTAACAGGTTGAGGGGCCTGGATCCAATGGCGGGTGCCTCCACCCAGAGGTCAGGGTTTGCAATAGTTAAACTAACTTGGTCACAGCCCTCTGGGACACTGCAACCCCTTTCTTCCCACTAGTGGCCCACACAATATATCAGAATTACCTTCACAGTATACACTTACCCTCAGGTCTGGTTCCGGCACTGGGACCTCCTGTGAAATGAGATACAGTGCAACAATCACAGTACAGTACTTTAACATAGACAAATACCTTAGGCAGTATAACTTTGCTGAAACAAGCAGCTCTGATTTATTTAGGGGGATATAACAAGGACAGGGGGAAATCAGGTTAATTAGCTTATCACTCTAATAATCTACCTATGGCTCTGTGCACAGGCCTATCCCTATCAGTTACTGTCCCTGGGTACCCAAGCCCTAGTGGCTAGTCCAAACCGTGGCAGCTGGTAGGGGCCCTTTCACACAGAGAAAAGGAGAATTAAACAGTCAGCAGTACAGTAATTCCATTTGGATTTAATGTGGCAATTCAACAGGGAGCGACCCTGAATTAGTACTCACGACCTCCAAATAAGATAGGGTCCTTCAATGTCAGCAGGGCTCACTTGAGGTGCACAAACCTCTTCACATCCATATAAAAGAAAGCACTATACCAGGCAGGCTGCATCTGTATCCCGATCGCAATACTGCCCAATACCGGGAGAACACACAGCAGATTCAGTTCCTGACAGACCGAGTGTAATTTTCAGTAATTCCTCCAGTCTTCTACAGGGTGAGCCTGGTTTCTACTCTTCAGAGATCCTTTGATTCTTTTCACAGGACGGATTCAGTCCTAACAAGCTGCAGACCGAACTCTGGGCCTTACACACGCTTTTTGACTAAAACTGCACACTGAAAAGCACAGGGCTCCTTCCTTCTTCACTGCCAAAGCTCAACTGAAACTCCAACCGACAAAACCGGCACTTCCTTTGAGTTCCTCCCAGTTCTTGACTGGATTGGCTGTCACTCACAATAGACTGCTGCTGTTGGTCCAAAAGGTGCTGAAGTCTAAACTACATCTCCCAGAGTCACTGCCCTTACAATCCTCTTGTGGCTGGCTCAGATTATGAGTCCAAGTTCTGATTCGTCCAAGGCACCATTTTAGAGCTAGCTTACCCCACACTGATTGGTCCAGTTCAGCAGTTCAAAACTAGAATGGGGAACTAGCAGACACAGTTCTGACTGCAAAGAAAGCAGGTTAGACAAACTGTAATTTCATTATTACTCTAAATAATTTCTGGCAAACAGTTACTTCTTTCAGATAGGTTCCCTTTGCACTCCTAGTGACTGCAAAAATGAAGTGAATTGGCAGCAGCTCGAGTGGTGCTCAGAGAAGCACACAGTCCCCCATACAAACTAATTATGTCTGCAAGCAGACAGCTCTTAAAGAGACAGTACCAGAGGCTCTAAAAACACTCACTGATAAATGGCTTAAATGCCAAACACCATTCAGGCTTGGAGCATTCAAGCAAGCTCCTGGAAGTCTTTTGGGAACCCCCATTTGCAGGGGGGTTACATCAGTATTTAAGAAAGCCTACAAAACAGGATGGGTGGGAGGGCTCTTACCAAACACCAGGCAAACAACACATTTAAATTTCCCTCTAATTAACCCTGACAAACAACTGTCCCCAAACCTCAAAAAGTTACAATATCACAGCCCAAGTAACAGTTCTAATTCAGGGTAATAATTTTTACCACATAAAGCTAATTTCACTTACAAACTATTCCAATATTTCAGTTAAAAACAGAATATAAACCCAGACCTCTGTCCAACCAACCTGCTGCTCTGAATTCCCAAGTGAACAATGGAGGCCAGGGTAATTCCTGTTTAAAGACAAGGTAATTGCAGCTAATGTCCCTTCCCCCAAACACCAGGCAAACAACACATTTAAATTTCCCTCTAATTAACCCTGACAAACAACTGTCCCCAAACCTCAAAAAGTTACAATATCACAGCCCAAGTAACAGTTCTAATTCAGGGTAATAATTTTTACCACATAAAGCTAATTTCACTTACAAACTATTCCAATATTTCAGTTAAAAACAGAATATAAACCCAGACCTCTGTCCAACCAACCTGCTGCTCTGAATTCCCAAGTGAACAATGGAGGCCAGGGTAATTCCTGTTTAAAGACAAGGTAATTGCAGCTAATGTCCTTCCCCTAACACCAGGCAAACAACACATTTAAATTTCCCTCTAATTAACCCTGACAAACAACTGTCCCCAAACCTCAAAAAGTTACAATATCACAGCCCAAGTAACAGTTCTAATTCAGGGTAATAATTTTTACCACATAAAGCTAATTTCACTTACAAACTATTCCAATATTTCAGTTAAAAACAGAATATAAACCCAGACCTCTGTCCAACCAACCTGCTGCTCTGAATTCCCAAGTGAACAAGTTTCCTTTTTTTTTTTTATCATATCATAGCCTAGTTGCCTTAAGGAAATGGTTTCTGATAACTGTTTTTAAATACTAGCCCCCTCTCTATGGCTCATTCTGGGGATCCATGTTACACACAGGGTGCATCCAAGACCAAAGACACAAGTTGCAGTTTTGTTTGGATGGATAGATAGAGTGTATGACTCTCTTGGTAACAGCCCTGGTGGTGGTGTTTTTTTTGGGGGTTCACAAGAGGGATCTAGTATCATAGTGCTAACAAGGATGCACTAGTAATAAGATGCGTGAGCCTCGGCTAGCCATCTGACGTCCTTCCCCACCCCCACCCCCACGATGATTGGGTGTTAGACACCTTCCCCTTCAGCCCCTACGACTTACCCTTGTGACGGGGTGGAGGGGGGGGAGACCCTCAGCCAGGGCTCCAGACAAGATTTTTGGGGATGAGTACTGTACTCCTCATTTTGAAAGTGAGGTGAGTAAAACCAAATTCAGATGTCTACAAATGTCTGGACAGAGTGGAGTGAGGAGTACATTTTTAAAAATAATGTAGTTTTTCTTCTACATCAGAATTGATCAGGTGCCAACAATGCTGCAGATAATGTTGGCAGGTAAGAATAATTTACTCAACAGCTTTAAATATACTGAGTAAAACAAAATTGGAATGGGTACAAGTGCTGTAAAGCTGGGAAAAATGTTTCTTTTGAATCACAAGTTATGTTATGAAGCACTATTCTTTGTAGTGTAGAGTATTTACAAATGTTGGGTGAGTATCAGTATTCATAAAAAAAATTTCTGAAGAGTATTTCCTAAAATGAGGTGAGTGAAATAGGTCAGTACTCCCCTTATCTGGAGCCCTGCCCTCAGCCCACCAGTCCAGATCCAGTTCGGGGAGGTGCCATCCCGGTGGCATTGTAAGGGGGCAGGATTATCGTCATTCGAAGCGAGGACTCTACTTTTTCTATTTTCTTCCCTGCGGAGAGAGGCATGCAAGAACATCAGCGGAAGGAGCACACACGAGTCTGCATGCGCTCCTCCAGATATCGGCCTGATCTCTGCCCCTCTTTTGTAGCGTCTGCTCACTACCCCCAGCCACCGCTAGGGGCTGGCTAAGTGCCGACCACTGACGAACTCCCTCCTGGAGAAGGAGAGCAGTCCCTTGGATGCTCAGTCATTCTCCAGCCTCTGGCAGTCTGTGCTCATTCCCAAACATGAGTTGCTGGCATAGCGCGAGGTAGGGCGTCCAGTGCCTCAGCTCTTAGCACCATTGGGCTGGCGTAATTTTAGTTTTTGCCACCACTTCAAGTTGGGTCCATGAGGATTTTGTTTAAGTTGATTTTATTTTTTAAGACTGTATTACTTTAGTGTATCAGTTATTTTTCTTTATGTGGCATTCAGAGTTTAACCAAGGTGCAGTAACTGGCTTTTCCTCATACACATTTCTACTCTGAAAGGGGGCAAATGACCATACAATGTTTTCAATACTTTTAAGAGTTGACCTGTTTGTAGACGTTCAAAAAAATAAAACATAGAAACATAGACTTTGCAGATAAGAACCACTTGGCCCCCCTAGTCTGCCCATTTCCTACCTATTGGATAAGCTGCATAGTCCAGTTACCCAACAATCTACTTCCTCCTACCCCTCACTTTAATTGCCTTATGTCCCATGCATTCTTGATTTCCCCCAGTTTTTTACACCACAGTCTCCTCAGGAAGGCAGTTCCCATGCATTCACCATCCTCTCTGTGAAAAAATACTTCTTCACATTGCCCCTGAGCCATCCCTCCTCTATCTTTAAATTATGCCTCCTTGTTCTTGTACATCTCTTTTTCTCAAATATGCTCTCATCTTGGACTTTGTTGAGTCCCTTGAGGTACTTGAGAGTTTTTGTCATCTCCCCCCCCCACCCCGTTCTTCAAGGGTATACATAGTAAGCATATTGAGTATTTTTAGTCTCTTCATACAGTTTTTGTTGCAGACCCTGCACCGTTTTAATTGCCCTCCTCTGAACTGCCTCCATCCTATCTGTCCCTGTGCAGATGAGGTCTCCAGAACTGCATGTAGTACTCCAGATGGGGTCTCACCAACTGTTTGTACAGAGGGATAATAACTTCATGTTTTCTACTGGTGATGCCTCTCCATATACATCCCAGTATCCTCCCAGCCCCCCTTACTTCCTTCTCACATTGCTTACCTACCTTAAGGTCATCTGATATGACTACCCCAGGTCCCTTTCCATTTGTGGTGTTAGTAACCCCCCCAACCGTGTACTCTTCCCCTGTGTTTTTATTTCCCACGTGCATTACTTTGCCAGGATATCCAGGCATCCCTCTTCCATCAAGGCCACTAGTTCAGGAAGCTTGTTACCCACACTATGGGCATTTGTGCTCATCACTCACACTCTCTATTTTTTGATGGCTTTACCTTTTGTAGCCCCATCTTTGCCATTACTGCCCTAAACTACATAATTCAAATACTTGAGTTTGAGAAGAATCCACCATTACCATTTTTTTTAAATGCTCTATCCTATTTTATCCCTTTTTTTTGTTTAGGATCATCATATTATTCATATGGGTGATGGATTTCATTTAATGATTTGTGGTAGACATCCAGGGAAGGGAAGGAGGAGAGCAGAGGCAGTCTGGCTGCAGCTTCCAGACTCAAGGAGTAGGAAACTGAGGTTTGGGATGGTATACCGGCCACTGTCCCAATCTAAGGAGCTTGACAGGGAATTAGCAGAACAAATCAGAAAGGTATGTAGAGTGGGGAGGGTGGTCGTCGTGGGGGATTTCAACTTGCCGGGGTTGACTGGAGCATTCCGGTCACCTCCAGTGCTGGGGAGCAAGTGCTCCTGGACACAATCCGGGGGGGTCTCCTGGTGCAGTTGGTTAGTATACCTACTAGGCTAGAGAACACTTTGGATCTGGAGTTGTCGAATGGGGAGGCAGTGGGGGAAGTGAGGGTGGAGGACCCACTAGCTGACAGCAATCCAGGATGTGAGGCAGCATGGATTTGTTTCAGGGAAGACTTGTCAAACCAACCTGATACAATGTTGTGATTGGGTGGCGAGTGAGCTGGATGGGGTCATGCGGTGGATGTTCTTTACTCGGACTTCAGCAGGGCCTTCGATTCTGTGCTTCATGGGCGGCTTGGGGGGAAGCTAACTGGTATAGGGGTAGGGGCGAGAATGATGAACTGGATTACGGGCTGGCTGTGGGGGAGGGGGCTGTGGGTGGTGGTGGGAAGGGAGCTCTCGACTCCGGGCCGGTGGCAAGTGGGGTGCCACGGAGCTCTGTGTTGGGGCCAGTATTGTTCAGGCTCCTCATATCAGACATTGCACATGGGGTGGTAAGCACAATAAGTCTGTTCGCTGGCAACACCAAAATCGGAGCAGTGGTGATTGGAGAGGAGGGATGGAAGCAGCTGCAGGGGGACCTAAGCAAGCTAGAGGAGTGGTCAGAGAGGTGGCAGCTGGGGTTCACTGCAAAGAAGTGTAGAATTATGCACTTTTGGGTGAAGAACCCAAGGAGAGAATACTGGCTGGGAGGGGTTGGGCTGGGGGTCTCTGAGGAGGAGAGGGACCTAGGGGTAATGATAACAGGGACCATGGACAACACTGCCCAGTGCAGAAGAGCGGCTGCAAAAGTGAACAGAATGCTGGGGTGCATAGAAAGGTTTTTTTCATCCAGGTGAAGAGAGGTGATCTTGCCCCTCTACAGGTTGCTGGTAAGGCCGCACTTAGAGTATTGTGTGCAGTTTTTGAAGGCCATACCTAAAGTGTGATATCAGGCTACTGGAGGAGGTACCGAGGAAGGCAACAAAGATGATATGTGGAATGGAGGGGGAGAAACTATGAGTGCAGGCTGGGAGACCTGAATATGTACACCCTGGAGGATAGAAGGGACAGGGTGGACATGATAGAGACATTCAAGTATCTGAGGGGAATCAATAAGGATGGGGCAGATGGGGTCTTTAAGCTAAGGAGGGGGAGGGTCACCAGGGGGCATGTGCTAAGAATAGAGGGGGGATAGATTTAGGAAGTAAATGAGGAGACACTATATCACAGAGAGGGTGGTAGCAAAATGGAATGCCCTACCAGAATGGGTGGTATCATGTAAATCTGTGAACAGTTTCGAAGGGGCATGGGATAGGGAACAGGGGAGAGTGAGGGTAGGGGAGGTGGGGGCAGCAGTGGGATGACAAATGGGAGGGGGAGTGGGGCAGCTGCAAACTAGGGGTGCTAGCTGCACACTCCAGCAGACTTGGATAGACCGGGGTGGTCTGTTTCTGCTGGCACATTCGTATGTTCATACTATTGTATTTTATTTGTGAGATGGCCTGGTCTATTCAGTAATCAATTTGTCATTTTTATTTATTTATTTAAGTCTTTGGTAACTGGGTAGGGCCTTCTAGGAACAAATGCCTGTTTTGAGGGTTGACCTGGGAGCACTGGGGGGGGTTAAGTGACTTGCTCAGAGACAGTCACATAGTATGCAAGTGGCAGTTGTGAGAATCGATCCCAGGTCTGCTGGACATACCAAGCTCAGTCATAGCTTGTTCCTCTAACCTCTAGGCAATACTGCCAGCCCCTAGTCCATTAATTCATGGAATTGGATGGAAATACAGGCAGTTTCTTTCTTTGTTGCTTTGCATTGTCATATTCTATCTCAGATTTTTTTTTCAGAATGCTAATTAGTCTCTTCTGATCATTTAAACTCCTTCTCCTGTGTTACTGTGTGTGTCCAGCAACTAGTGGGCCGCCTTGGTAAACATTTGTGTTTGCTTCCCTTCCCCCTGCTCGGTTCTAACAAGGGCAATTGCCGAATGGCGATCGTCCTTATGGCGAGTGCACATCTCAAAATTCAGTTTCCAAATTTGACATGGGCGGGGGGGACTGGATTGCAGTTTGTATGTTAGTCAACAGTTGGTTGGTTGGGTTCGGGAGGGGAGTGAGGGAAAGCAAATTTGCGACCTATCAGAATGCAGCAACCTCTCACACATAGTGGTAGGCAGCTGCCCTCATCTGCAGTTATTCTAGCCTGGTTTTACTAAAGAAAAGCTTCAGGTGCCTTAATAATATGCCTTATAACTTTGCTTTAAACAGTGGAAGCCCTTTATATTCCAAGTGTCTGGATTCAGCTGTCACACCCCTACGCTCAAGCACATAATGACTTGTGGCCAGGTAGAGCATGGGGGTGCCCCCAGTGAAATGAATGGGGCCTGCTTTTTTATTTGTTTGTTAGTGAAAAAATTGTCACTTGGCGATTAATGAAGGACACAGCTCGACTAATAAGACCCATGTCAGTGGAACAGTGTCATTCATTAATTGCCAAGTGACCATTTCAGTGGGGCATGCCCCTGCGCTCTACCTGGCCCTGGCTGTCCTGGACACTTGAAATATAGAGGGCTTCAACTGTATAAAGTAAAGTAACGAAGCATATTATTAAAGTTCCAGATGCTTTTATTTAGTAAAACCAGGCTAGAATAACTGCTGCTTAGGGCAGCTACCACTATGTGTGAGTGGCTGCCTTACTTCGGAAATTTCCTTTAATGTTATCTGAGATCAGCAGATCTCTTGTCTGGGAAAAGGAAGGGGATTGAAATGCACATTTCAATAACTTCTGTAAATGGACTGATATTTAGCTGGCTGACATTTGGGTGGTGGTGGCTATGCTTTGTATTTTTAAGCAATAAGGAATGACCAGGGGTTAGACTAACAGTCTGTTAATCACCCTCTAGGGGTGTAAATGTGGCACAAGGTGTAGCTGAGTGCCATATTGCCCCTAGCCTAGGGGATGATTGATTGATTGTTAATCTATCTCCTGGGAGTGCCTTATTGTTATTATAAAATATTATTACAAAAGGAAAATGTTAAAAGTATACTTTTCGAATGTTTTCCTCATTTAGAGGGAGATTTTTAATAAAATAGTTCTTCCACCAACAGTCTAAGAATGATGGTTCAAAATCAGAACGCACCATTCCAGTCATTCAGCAGTGCGAGATGGTGAAATGTTAAGAGGAAGAATCCACGTGCCATTGTGAGCATGCTGAGCATGACACAACATTGATTAATGTAAGGCTCTTGGAATCCTAATACCCAATTAGACTGAAGTATTTCTAAGGTAATTTTTATAATATGTGCTGGTTGTGGTGGGTGCTGTGTGCTGGTGTGATGTGACCTGCATTGGCATTGCTTCAGTTGTCTTAAAGATTGAATACTCGTGCCACTCTGACGCTTTTCCTCAGGTCTCCCCTACCACAGCTATCAGATCTTTCTTTCTTGCCATCTCTTGGTGCTCGTCCTTTTGGCTATAAAGCCAGCAAGCAAGTGTTACTGTGCGAAGGCCTGGTCGCCAGGGAATATAGTAGGCTGTGCTGTGCACGAACATCCTGAGTCATCTGAGATCAACAGATGATCTACTGGTCTGGTCCACCGGCGCCGAATCACCAACCTCCTTCCCTGAACAGTAGGAGTCAAAGCATGCTGAGACTAACGTCAAAGGGCTGAGGCTTACTGAGGTACTGCACTTTAAAGAAAAAAATGATAGCATTCCTACATTTTTTTTTTTGTGTGTGTGCACAAATGTGATATGGAATGGCTGGCTTTACTTTTGTGTATGTACAATTCGTAGCCGTGTTGCCAGTGGATGTGCAGCTGGGCTGGGCATCACCTTGTCTATTGGGGGCTGGGCCCTACAGTCACTATGCCCCCAGTGCCCCCTAACATGTTGCTGACCGGTTCACTGGCATGCTGGACCTGCTGGTGGTGGTGGCCTTTTTACCGATCAATTAGGATTGGAAGGTCTGTTAGACACAGTGCAGTGTGGAAACCAATGGGGATGAGTGTGAGAGAGTGGAGAGTGAGAGTTTTTATCTTGGGTTTGTAGATGTACATGTACTGATTTTCCATTTCTTTATTTGTATAGGGTATGTGATATGAAACAATGTCTCCTCCTCCTAACAAGCGGCTGCGACAGGTAACACTCAGCTTCGCAGTGAAGCAGCATGATGAGCCTTTGCTACCAACTCCTGCTCCAGAATCTGTACCACAACCACATGATGAGCCTTCAAGATCGGCACCTGCTCCAGAGTCTGTACCAAGACCACAAGATGCACCTTCAGCATCAGCACATGCACCCGAATTGTCTTCTGTGGTTATTCCTTTGACTTTCTCAGTGACTGCAGCTTTAGAACAGGTAACACCAGTGTTACCTAACTTATCAGACCTTTGTTCGGCTTCAGCAATAGCCCAACACTTGAACAAATCTACTCCAACATCAACACCTGGACTGCTAGCACCGTCTTCGAGGGACGTTGGACTGTACATAGACAAAAGGCTTACTGACCAAGAAAGCAGAGATATTCTGTTGCACACATGGGTACCAGATCACAGTTATGTCATGCCCTACTAAATCAAAACTGTTAAAGAGAGTACCACTGAGAAACGATATCTTCGCCATGTACATCTGCAAAAGTATGACTGGGCAGCTTATTCAGATGTTCACAAAGGAGTTTTTTGCAAGTTCTGTGTTCTTTTTGGGCAAAAAGAAGGTGGCCATGGTTTACAAAAGTTAGGGGCACTGGTGAAAAAGCCTTTAATAAATTTCAGTAAAGTGCTGGAGATACTCTCTGCTCACAATAAAACAGAGTATCATAAGAAGACCACAGAACTGGCAAGGAAATTTCTGGCAAGCACGAATAAAGGATAGGACATCTGTATTCAACTAAGTCACATCTGTCGCAATGAGATTGAGCGAAACAGGAATATTCTGTACAAGATTGTGCGAGCAGTGCTTGTTCTTGGGCGCAGTGGAGCACCATTCCGTGGTCACCGTGATGACGGTCCTATCTTTGAGACTGACCCAACTCAAAATTATGGACTTTTATGGGAGATAATCCGTGCATTTATTGACATTGGTGACAAGGATTTGGAGAATAACCTAAAATTGGGACCAAAAAATGCTCAGTATACAAGCAAAACAATTCAAAATGAACTGATTGAGATAGTTGGCCAGCAGATACATGAAAAACTTTGTACACCGCATCAACAGTGCAAAGTTTCTTAGTGTGATCACTGATGAGACAGCAGACAATGGGAAGAAGGAGCAAAGGAGACTCTGTGTTAGGTGTTGGCACAATAATGCCATCCGAGAGGACTTTCTCAAATTTACTGAAATAAATGACTTGACTGGCAGAGGCATAGCTGACCGCATATTACTTGAGCTACGAAATGCAGGAGTCAATCTCACTGGACTGGTTGGTTTGGGCTTTGATGGAGCCAGTACAATGAGTGGTGCTTTCTGTGGAGCTCAGGCTGTTATTCGTAGGGAGTACCCAGTTGCACTATATATCCATTGTGCAAGTCACTGTCGAAACTTGGTGATCAGCAAATCCAGTGAGGTTCCTGCGTTCGTAATTGTTGGGATACAGTTGCAAAGACAACAACATTTATAAATAGCTCAGCTAAAATAGTGGCATGTCTAGAGCACCATGTCAAGACTGCTTCTGATGACACAGCAAGTAAACGTCTCCGCGCATTCACGGACACTCGATGGGTTGATCGACATGATGCTGTTATTATTTTCCACAAACTGTACCCATACATCTTGGACACTCTGGAGGAGATTAGTGGTTGGAACACACCAGGAGATGCCAATATGCTCCTTCATAGTTTGCAAAATACTGAATTTCTCCTGGCACTTAATGTTCTGGAAGCTGTGTTGCATGAGACAAAAAGCATCAGCACAGGACTGCAGCTTACTGCTACCGATTTGCTTGTGGCCAACAAGCATATTGAAAATGTGAAGGAGATCTTTCCAGAATGGCGTCGCAGTGAACAGGAGTTTGTGAAGCTCTTCAGACGAGCTGAACAAATGGGAAGTGATGCTGGCATTACACTTTCCGTGCCACGGATTGTCAACCTGCAAAAAAAATGAAATAATATTCCAAGTGACTCCATAGAACAATATTATAAGCGTTCACTCTTTATCCTTTTTTTGGATGCTTTACTAACGCAGCTAATTGACAGGTTTGAGGATATCCGTAACATTGCCAGTGGTTTCATTGCTTTGCTTCCTATGTATTTCAAGAAATACAATTTCGAGGAACTATCAAAATCTGTGAGACATTTTTTGCCATATCTAGATGATGATGAGGACCAAGTCTCCACAGAGTATCAGCAATGGAGGAGGCATTGGCAAGGAAAGGAGACCTCACCCAGTACGGTTACGGAAGCTCTGGAGCTGTGTGACCCAATGTTCTTTCGCAATATCCACACATTGCTAAAGATCTTTGCCACTCTGCCAGTGACATCAGCTACTGGTGAACGTTCTTTTTCTACTCTTGCTTACTTGAAGAACTATCGACGTGCTACAATGACTGAGGATCGTTTAAATGGTCTAGCATTGATGTTTAGTCATTAAGAGTTGACCGCTGACATAAATACTGTAATTGAAAACACAACTGATCGCTTTGCAAGGCAGCCTGGAGGTCGACGATTGTTACTTGTATGAAGCTCCTGCTGATGTACAAACATCTACTATTAAATGTGTGGAAATGTGATAGGGAAAAAAAGATGATCTCTTGCCTTTAATGTCAGTCTGATATTTTGAAAGTTATTACATGTTTCCTCCGCAAAGTTGTATATGTTTTGCACAGTTTGCACATTGTCTGCATGTTAAGGAGTGGTGGCGAGTGTGCCCACGCTCAAACGGTTTGAATGAAAATGCATCATGCATTTCACAAGATCCATGTTTGTTACTGTTACGTATTCCATTTGTGTAGTAGGGATCCTTTACAATAGTGCAGGGAATTTTGTTTCAGATTGTTTATTTAACTTATTATGTAAACGCACATGGAGAGTTTGTTTTTACCACTGTATCTCCACTTAGCATCTTGGTTGCAGAGTGATTGCTATGCTGTGTATACTCCAATTTTACATTAAGAACCTTTCAAACTTTATATTAAAGAATATAATGAAGTCTTCAGAAATGTATTATGGTTCTGTGAAATAGTAGGCACTTGTGTTATGATGCACTCTATTGTGTTACTAAAATTTAAATTCAAAAGTTTGATTCATTCATAATTCTTTTGTTTTGGCTTGTTATGGGGGGGATGTAAAACGTGATTAAAGCTTGAATATTCTGGTATTTTGGCTGAATAATCTAAACGGGATCTATAAATGAAACAAGATTCATTCTGTAAATATTTTTTGCTGAATAACTCCTGCTCGAACTAGAGTACCATGGTAAATTTGCATTGAGTTATTCACATTTGATTTGAATATGGTTAGGTAAGTACTGCTACTGAGGCTGAACATTCAGAATGAGTTCACCATGAATTTGCATATCAAGCTCTGCCCCAATACACGCATACTGTGCCCCTCATTTGCATCTCAAACTCCGCCCAAGACCCGCATACTGCACCCCCCATTCCAAAATCCTAGATCCTCTACTGCCAGAGGGACATTGCAGTGCTTGCAGCTCCTTGATTTAACCATCCTGATCTGTTGATAAATTAGAGAGAATTGTATGTTGGGTGGGGGGGTTGTATTATTTTTATTATTATACTGTATTTTTTCCATGCAAATACATATATTCCCTATAGGGACCTACAAGTAGCTTAATAATTTTTCAAATGTCCTGTAGTGTATTTGATATTTGTTCCCCCTTCATTAATGGTGGTGTAGCTTTAAGAGAATTCTCCCTTCATTAATGGTGGTGTAGCTTTAAGAGAATTCTCCCTTCATTAATGGTGGTGTAGCTTTAGGGGGGTCCTATTCTCAGAGCATTTGCTGCTCTCTGGAGTGCTTATGCTAGAACAGTGGGCCCAGAAGGAGACAAGGGTAGTTGGATCCTAAGGATGAGCGAGCGATTTGACACTGCACTCTGCCAGGTAGTGTTCTATGTCATTCTTGCTCCTGGTTGCCATACTCGCAACTGTCGAGAAGCAGGGAGGGTCTCAGCATGGGAGAGACCTGTCTCCCCATGTAAGATGGCGGCCACGAGTAACGTGAGATTACAGCAGCTGAAGTAAATGGGATGACCGCTAGTAATGCAAGATCTCATGGTCACTTGTGATGCTTCGTAGCTGCGCTCACGAAAACAGCAGACTCGCGGGAGTGGAGGAGAGCTATGGAATCATGGGAAGGACTAGGGAAGAAGAGTGGTGGATTTAAACAACAAGGGAAATAAATCCATGCTGGAAGAACACCATCTTTACTCCCTCACAGTAGGCTGGCTACATAGGTAGGAGTGAGCTATTTTTTAACAAGTCCTGTGGTCTTTACCTGTACATTGAGCTGTGCTCTAGCAGTTGTTTCCCAGGGAAAAAAATACAGTATGCTTTTGGCAAGTTTTGAGGAGCAGTCTGGGACGCTGGCAGGGTACCCAGATGTTCTTTCTGCAGAGGGGGAATCAGCATGGTAATTTGAAAACGCTGATACTGCTAGCAGGAGTATCAAGTTATCAGCCTCATTTTTAATGGCAACACCTATGCTGAGTTGTGGCATTTGCTCATAGGCACATAGATATAAGTATATAAGCCTTCCCTCTCTATACCTAGCTCCTAGGACCACTGGCAGGGGTTTTCAGGTAGCCCATTAATCAGGTCACTATGTAATCATACTAGACAGATCTAGCTGGGTAATACCTGAATCTGCTCATTTGCCCTGTAATATAGTTGAACCGACTCCTGAGTACCATCGTGTTTTCTATGTGCTACTTTCTAATGAGCATTTGTAAAAAAAAAAAAAAAAAAATTCTGCATCATCTGTACTGCATTAGTTGAATTCCTAGTAGTCCTGGAATTTTCTTAAAAAAAAAAAATCTTACCTTGCTCTGCTTATGCCTGTTGCTCTGGAGCTAAAGGATGTTCTGCAACCTCTGTAGATACACATTTGAAACTGATCCAGTCGGAGCAGGTCCCCAGAAAAGGGGGACAGACTTCTTTTGAAGTCACATGTGCATCAAGCAACCTATCAGGAGTACACAACCCATGATGTCATCAGTGTGGAGTGCCTCAGAGATTATCCCCCACAATGGCCACATCCTGTCTGCTGATTGGGCAGTTGTGGTTGACTACTTGAAAGTGCACAATGGCTGAGTGACCAGTGCTGTCCCCACCCCCCACCTCCACTCCCCAGCAAGCCACCTACAGATCTCACTGCGGGAATCCTGTCTTTGCTCCTAAACCCAGGTCTCCCAGATGGCCGTGCAGAGGGCTGCTGCCATGTCCAGGGTCTGAACTTGGCACTTACCTACCTGCCAAATGCTGGTATATTTCATATGGGTCCATTAACATTTTGTCCTCTCAGCTTGTATTGAAGTCAATGTTGGAATGATTCTTTATGGGCTTTGGGGGTGGTGCATGGATAGACTATCCCACTGATGAGGACTTCCAAAGTATTATAATGGGTGCAAGGCATAATGCTTCTTTTTGAGCTTTGGGGACACCCCCAAACACACACACACATTTTAAACAAAGCCCCTACACAGTATATGTAAATGGTGGTAAGTACACCAGTTAGGGCAGTTGAGTGTTTTTAGGGCTAATGGATTTTCCCAGCCACAAGCCCTGCTGGCTAGTGCCAGCAAAACTTCATTTAGACTGCTGCATGCCTGTGAAAGATAACCTGCTGTGCCGTAATTGAAGCCCATAGTTTAATTCTGCCATCTGACGGTTTTTTTTTGTTTACTCCTTTCTCCTCTGAACCTGATCCATCAACCCTCGGCAACCTCCCAGCCCTTTCACTGCCCCTGCCCTATGCAGTACTTACCCTCACAGCATATCCCCTGTGGTGGGGATTGTTGGGATTACCACTCCTCTCAGGAGAATTGTGGCCAGTGGGCAGGCAATCAGAGGAAGGTCCAAGAGTACTGTGTCACTCGTGGGCCGGAGCATTTCCCCTGTTTTCATCCCTTCTTCTGGGATGTTTGCAGCAAGGTCCCAAGTGTACATTTGCAAGCATGTTCACAGAGTCCGCTGATGTCCCCCATTCCCTGCTGTTCTGTCCATTGCAGTACTACCTGCGGCCACCTAGGGAATGCTAATGTGATAGAGTCAGGCAGCCTACCTCCCTGGAGGAGAAGCATGTCCCCTGGGGTGTTTGATCCCCCACTTGCCAGCCCTGTGAATGACCCAGGCTTATTCATGCACTCAAGCTGCTGGCCCTTGCTCGCAGTAATGCTGCGCCAGAGGGCTGGTTTGGTGTCTCTTGGTTTCAGTTACTTTGTCTCCAGATCTTTTCATGGACCGGGGGTTCTGGGATAGGGTCACATGTCCTGACCAGTTTTGTCCCTTTTCTCTTGTTTCTCAGAGGTGGGGATCGAGTACTGCCCGCCATCCCAGTACCTTCTTCCAGTGTTAGAGAGCGATAGCGGAGCCCCTGACGGAGACTGCATTGATGGGGCTTTTTCCCAGTGTGTCCAGGAGGAGGCAGACTGGCAGGTAAGTTTTCTAGCAGCTCCTGGAAGAGAACTTGAACACAGGGGCCAGCTGAAACATGGAAGGGGGGGGAATGGGTGTTCCACCAGCATTTTATCGCTGGAGATTTTTGTTCCACTCCTATTGTAGGTCTCCAGTACAAGGATTTTGGTCTCTCTCTTCAGTTCCTTCCTAGTGATGTACACATGACATAGCAACTCAGGAAATGCAAAATTAATAAAGACCCATTATGTTCCTCTTTTTTCCATGTAGGCACAGCTGGAGCATTCTGTATTATAAGTAATAGTTGGGGCCTTTATTTGATAGGGGGGAGTGGTACCAGTGATGTTTTTGGACTTTATGGAGAGGAAAACCACCAGTGGTGAGAACTCTTGGAACCCAAGGCCAAGTGATGTGCCTTTGCTTTGTAGGCAGACTACTACTGTGAAGTATGGTCCTTGTGACCCTTTCTTTCCCAATGGATTAAATACTGTACCCAGTAATGTTATATTTTAACAACATGAATGTGATGCATGATTCTAAGAGCAGCATCTTGACCAGCAGATGGGCCACGGAATTTAGAGTGTTTAAAAATTCAAAGTTTGTCTTCACACTTTGCTGGTCACACAACAGAAGGCTCCCCAACAGCAAAACTTTTTGTCTCTCCTAAAGAAGATGGATGACCTTGATGCAATTCTTGTTCTTATAGCTAAATTTTCCTTAGTAACTTTCAGAGATTAACGTTTATTATTTTCTGGTAATGCAGTATTTTAGGGGTGTGGATACAGTTCACTATCCACACTCTCAGCTCCACTGGAAGTGCTGATTAATTTTTTTATTTTATTTATTTATTTATTTATTTATTTATTTAATGTATCGGAATTACAAACCTTTGAGTCAGAGACTCCTTTTCAAAAGCTCCACGACAGAGTAGTACAGAAGTATACAATATACACCAAGAGCAAACCAACAGTCAGTAAGGACGTAATTTTCATACAGAGGTAGAACAAGAGAAAATTGGACCAAAATACTGGGTAGGTCATTAACTGGAGGGTTTTTAAGTCAAACATTGGTACAGTAGGTGCCGTGGGGCACAAGAGACTGGGGCACCTGAGATAGAGGGAAATAGGCAGGACAGGAGTCCCTTGTCGCTAGATAGTTAGTGGCTGGGCAGAAGAAAACATGGATGGTAGGACAAAGCAGTGGCAATCAGGGTGTATGGTCTTTTTAGGGGTAGTTACAGGTGTGGGGGGTAAGGAGATGGTCCCGGAGGAGGGATTTGAAGTGACCAAGCTTACTTTCCTGGGTGATAGAGCTAGGAAGCGAGTTTAGCAAGGAGGGGGCTCGATAACAGAAAGACCTCTGTGCTAACGCGGTCCTTACATGAGGTACCAGGAGGGTGGGTTTGGAGGAGCTTCGGGTGGCCACAGTCATAGGTGCCAGTTGTAGGAGGGTGTATAGACCAGGTGGGGCAAGGCCACTGGTAATCTTCCTGGCAAATAGACTAGTCTGATACAGCGATTTCTCTTCAAAGTTGAGCCAGTTGGCTAGGTTGTAAAGTGCACAGGTGTGGGTGAGCCTGGCTGTACCAGTCACTAGGCAGCAGGCTTTGTTTAGGGAGACTTTAACTCTGTGGAGGGCAGAGTTATCAGCAGCCCCGTATACCAGAATCCAGTAGTTGATGAGGGACAGGATGGAGGATGAGACTGCAAGCCAGAGGGCGTCGGGGGAGGCAGCTCCTGTGGCGATAGAGCAGGCCGAGCCTAATGTTAACAGCAGAGCAGAGGAGGTGAATGTGATCATGGAAGGAGAGAGCAGAGTCAAAGATGATCCTGAGGTACTTGAAAATACTTGATATCTTTCAGCTAAGCTCCTTCCACCACCTGGGTGTTATATCCTCTGGCTCTGCCCCTTGATGTCAAATCTTTTTTTCTGCTGGAAGTGGCAGGTCTTCTTCACAGCTCTGCCACGTTCATGGTTTCCATTTAGGGTTTTGGCCAATTTCTCTTCAAAACTACTTCGAGATTGAGTTTTTGACTCTTCAGTACACTGCTTCATCCTGGCTCTGCCTCATCGATGGAAAATGGACACGGAGGAAGCAAAGTCATGTCGCTGTCTCAAGTTTTGTGTCATGTGTCAGAAGAAAATGTTGAACATGGACTTGCACGTTTTTTTCCTCTACTGTCTGGGGACTCAGCATAATGTTACTGGCTGTGGCCTATGTCAGGCAATGCTTTCATTGTCACTGGAAGATTGCATGGCCCAGCTTCTTCTTAGTTGACTGGCCAATGGGGATCCAAAGAGCCGACCTAAGGGTCACAAGAGGGCCTTGGCTGTGGCAGGGTTGGCTGCTCAGCTTGTAGCCCTGGAAGATTTGGTGGCGGCTGCCGCAGTAGCATCTCATTGGTCTCTGGTGCTACTACCGGCTGGGGCCAGCATCGGAGGGTACTACTTGGATGGGCTTCTAGATGTGTGTCAGACCCTTCAGGCCTTTGGGGAGAGCCCTGTCCACCATAATAAGAAGTATAGGTACTGTTGGAACCAGTTGAGAGATCGTGGTCCTCTTGCTCCCTTGACTCCCCTGACCGGTCGAGCTTCTCTCAGTCAAGGGGTTGGTTGACAGCGCCACATTGCCCCATCAGGCTTGTCAGTCTCTACACCTGTCGAGTAGCTGTTGAGATTTTTAACTCAGCCCTGTCAGTCAGTTGTCGGAGGAACTTGATGAGAAATTGATCTCCTGTACCCTGGTTCTCCTGATCCTCACCTAGAAGGATGTGGGCCAGTTGGCATCCCCAACCGGTTCCACTCAGGAAAAGCCTCCACCAGTGGTCGTGCTTCTGAAACTGATGCTGGTAAATGTGGCTCAGCATGTATTCTGCTCTGACCCTCCAGTGGCTTCTCCTCAGTGTAAGCCTGCGGATTGACACTTGAAGGTACTGTTTGTGCTCTCGATCCTGCTTGACTAGGAGGTGCCAGTGTCGACGTTTCTCGAATTCCTTGTCCTCTAGTGAGACGAGATCCCACTACAGGATGCGGTGCACTATGAGGAACTCCTTTTGCAGCAGTGGACCATTGGGATTGGGTTGGGCTCTGCCACCTGGACCTGTGGTCAACTTCCGGGTGCCAGTGATGGCCACACTGGTCCGCTCTCGACGGATGTCTCTAGCATCTGTCTCTACACCACTGTGGGTGGAGCTACCTCCACTGCAGACATTGGTGGGAGCCCCGACCAAGGACCCCGTGCTGTAGCCAGCTTGCCTGTTTGGCTTTCGGCAGAAAATATTCCAGTCAGAACACACTTGGGGTGCTCCATGGTGGCAAGCACTTGTGAGCTGTTTTTGAAGAATCCTTGGATGGGTCATCCATGTTGTCATTGAGGACACACACCTTCGACCTGGACCCAGTCAAGGAACAGGCTACTGAACATGGGCCAGTGTCATTTGGGGCTTTCCTCCACCTGTTGTCTGAATCCATGAATGTGCCCTTGGAGCCATTCTAGAAGAGGGCTTAATACCCCTTCACAGACATCTTGGGACTGGCCCTGGAGCTCTTGCAGCATCCAGCATCCTGCCTGGCACCATCCACCCTCATGGTCTGTAAATGCATCATCCCTACTGGGTCCTGCTTGGGGTTCTTGGACCACCTCTCAGTTGAGGGGTTGGTTTCGAACTTTGCCTTCCAAGAGTCTGGAGGCCAAGAGAATGTGGATAAGCCCCCAGACAAGTAGTTGATAAAGCTTGACCATTCAGCCAAGAAGATCTACACCACCTCTTCCTTGGGTCTGCATCAGGTCAGCTGTGCTGTCCTGATGTCCAGCTTTGGTTGCTCCTTGTTTGGAATGCTGGATGAAATCCTCCCTCACCTTCCCACTGACAAGCTGCTGTAGGTGAATTTGGTAAAGGACCAGGGTCAAGCACTGGCTAAACACTAGCTACAGGTGTCCTTAGACATGGGTGATTCCTCCGCTTGTGCCATGGTAACGGCTGTCATGATGCATCGAAGGGCCTAGCTCAAACTCTTCACTTTCATGGCTGACACTCTGCACAAGATGGCCCATGTTCCGTTCCTGGGCACTGACCTCTTTGGCTCATGGGTGGAAAGACGTCTCACCAGAATCGAGAAGTCCAGTACCACCTTGGATTCTGTGGCTTCATCCCAAAAGGACCCTAAAGCTCAGAAGCCTAAGGAAACCTTTCAGTATAGGTCCATTCAGCCACAGCAGCCTCGGCAGCAGCCCCAGCTGGGGCAATACCAAGCTTGGCATCTCAAGGTCAAGTTCTCTGGCCAGGGGCCAGAAAGAGGCGGGGATAGGGGAAGTGGTCCCCTCTGGCGCCAGTGGCCAGTGTCCCCTCCAGAGCTGCCCAATGAGGGGTTGGGGGGAGAGTATCATCCTCCCACCTATCCAGTCCCTGACCCAGCTTCTTTTGGGGGGTTGGCTACACCGCCTCGGTTTCTAGCGGTGATAGGCAGAGGGTTGCCTCTTGATTTAGAGGCTCTCCTGCCTTACCAACTCCACACTCTTTGGGATTTCTTGGTGTCACCGGACGTGCTGTCCATTCTAAGGGAGGAAGTCATGCAACTCCTTGCAAAAGGAGCCATAGCCCATGTTCCAGACACCCTGGCAAGTCGGGGGTGCATGTTAAGTACTTGCTGGCCCCGAAATGGATGGGGGCTGGCTCCCCATACTGGAGCTGCACGATCTGAATTGGCTGATGCAGGAGCGCAAGTTGAGGATGGTCATTATGAGCCATATCCTACCATCCGGGGAGCAGGGCACGTGGTTCTGCTCCCTGGATCTCCATGATAGATAAATATACAGACAGATAGACAGATATTTCATTTATGTAGCGTCCCTCTCCGGAGACTCTTGAGTGCTTTATAGTACAATTTAAAAACACAATAAAACATTCAAAATCAATAAATTAAAACAAAGCAAGAAAACAAAATACAAAAAAACAATTATCATACAACATAATAATTAAAACCACTGTATGCCTGGTGAAATATGAGTTTTAATCCCTTTTTAAAGGATTCCACTGAGGGTGCCTCCCGTAGTTGATGAGGAAGAGAGTTCCAAAGGGTGGGCTCAGCTATTGAGTTCTGCAACCTCACCCTGGGAACACTGACGAGGCAACCCTCTGTGGAACAGAGTCTCCGGGATGGGCGATAGGGCACGAGGAGATCTTGGAGGTATCTGGTTCCCGACCATGCAGGACCTTTTATAGGTCAGTAATCCGACCTTGAAGGTAATCCTCTGACTGGCAGCCAACGCAGTTCATGGAGGATGGGCTTTATATGATCAACTCTTCGTATGCCCAACAGTAGTCGAGCTACCGCATTCTGCACCAGCTGCAGCCAGAGGTTACCTCCAGAAAGCCCCAGGTAGAGGGAATTGCAGTAGTCCAGTCTAGATGTGACAAAAGCATGTACCAGTGAGGTTAGGTCCTCAGGTGGTAGAAGGTGTTGGATCTGGGCAATATTCCTCAGGTGGTAAAATCCACTCTTAATGATGGCCAACACCTGAGCATCAAATGTTAGGCCGTCGTCGAGGATCATGCCCAGATCCTTAACCTGCTCAGATGGGGCCAGAGGTACCCCCCCAGAACAAGACTGGGGGGGATCCCACCATGTCCCATCCCCACCACAATGACCTGGGTCCACCACCAGTACCTCAATCTTGTCTGGGTTGAGCTTTAATTAGTTATGAGACATCCAAGCCTGGATTTCAGCCAGGCAACTGTTAAGCACGGAATCCACCATCTGGCTACTTGGTGCACAGGACAGGTATAGCTGAGTATCATCAGCATAACAATGAAAACCCAGCCCATACCGCCTGATGATGTCCCCCAGCTGCAGCATGTATACAGTGAACAACAAGAGTGACAAAAACAACCCCTGCGTAACTCTACAGGTCAGGGACTTTGGGTTAGGTGAAGCAAGTCCCATTACCACCCACTGCACCCTGCCTGTCAGGTATGACCTAAACCATTGGATGACTGTACCGGATAGGCCACACCAAAACTGCAGCCAGTCGAGCAGCACCTCGTGGTCTACCGTATCAGATGTCGCCATGAGATCCAGGAGGATCAAGATGGTGTGTTGCTTCCTGTCTCTCGCAATCAGGATGTCATTCAGCACCTTCACCAAGGTGGTCTCCGTGCTATGCCTGGCCCTAGATCCAGACTGAAAAACCTCAGAGGTGGAGACGAGGTGCCCCTCATGCTGAATGGCCACCACCTTTTCTTTAACCTTTCCTAAAAATGGGAGTTAAGATGCATTTTTCCAGATACCAGTTTGTCCTTCTTACTAGCAGTATCTTCAGTTCTGAACATAGGGAGTTCTCTGTCAGTTCCAGGTCCACACTTTGGTCTCTTGTCCATGCCCAGGGTCTTCACCAGGTGCATGGTAGTGGTGGCTGCCATCCTACAGTGCGAGGTTGTCCGGATGTATCCCTGCCTAAATGACTAGCTGATAGAAGCCTGTAGAGTGGTCCGGAGATCTACCCCTCTAGACCTGCAGAGACTTGGGCTTGCTGGTCAACTCAGACAAGTCTGAACTGATACCCTCCCAGATAATTGAGTTCATCAGGACAAAACTGGACTTCCTGCAAACAGGGTTTAAGACTCTACCTCCTTTCCTCGATCATTTCAGGTTAGGTGCTTGTACCCAGCGTGGAATTTCCTGTAGCTGCTGGGGTACATGGCAGCCACCACCAGCATGATCTGTTGCGCATGCTTTTTGACATGCCACTGCAGTGGGAACTTGGCCGCCAGTGGCCTCAGCACCTGGATCACCTTGAACAGCCAGTCTCTGTGACCCAGCTGATATGCGATGTCAGCCAGTGGTGGCTGGTCCCTCAACATCTGGAGGCAAGAGTCCCATTTGTCTGCCCAGAGCCGACTGTCACTCTCATGACAGATGCATCTCTGGTGGGGTACGGAATGTACCTGGGGAATCACAGAGCCCATGAGTTCTGGTCACCCAGGGAATCCCATCACCACATCAACGTGCTTTGAGCTCTGTGTGGTGTGGCTGGCACTCACGGAAGTTGCTCTTCTGGTCAGAGGTCAGGTCACACAGATCCAGATGGTCAACACTGAGACCATGTTTTACCTGAACAGGCAGGGTGGAATTCACTCCTTTCCCTTGTGTCGGGAGGCCCTCTGCACCTGCACTCTCACATGCAATCTGGGTGCAGATCTCCTGGTGATTCATATCATGGGAGTTCACATTCGGCTGGAAGATGCTCTCAGCCAGGTGGGAGAGATGTTGCATGTGTGGTTCCTGCATAAGGTGGTGGTGCACCTCATGTTCTCCCAGTGGGGCACCCCTATGTTGGCCCTATTTGCCTCCTGGAGGAATAGAAAGCTGAGGCTGTTTTGTGCCTGCCACACAGTCTGGGCCATTGCTGGGAGATGCCTTTGAGAGGCCCTGGACCCCAGGCCTCATGTACGTCTTCCCTCCTGTCTCTTTGATCCACTAGGTAGTGCACAAGGCCTGGAAGGACAAGGCGCGGATGATTCTGATAGCTCCAGACTAGCCCAGATAGTTCTGGTATCCGGATCTTCTTAACTTCAGCAGCATGCCTTTGTGGTGGTTGCCTTTTCACCCAGGCATGCTGACCAGACAACAGTGGATGGTCCTGTACCTGGACCTTCACTCCCTGCACCTCACAGCCTGGTTCCTGAGCAGCAAGAGTTCCAAGCCTTGGGTCTTTTGGAAGCTATACTCCACATTATGGAGGCCTACTGATGGGAGTTGACTTGCCAGTGCTACACGTTTTAAATGGAAAAGGTTTTCTATTTAGTATCAGGGCAAGGGGCTGGATCCCCTTGCCTGCCTTGTGGCTAGTATCTTGGAATACCTCTGGTTCTTCCTCAGTTTGGGTTGTGAGCGACACCCTTAAAGTACACCTGGCAGCCATCTCTGCATACTGGGCACAGGCTGGTATGCCGATGATGGCGCAGGAGAAGGTGGTCAGGCACGTTTTCAGGGGCCTGGGCCATTTGTACCCTCTGGTGTGTGAACCGCCATTACCATGAAACCTACTGCTGGCCATGCTCATGGGCAAGCCATTTGAGCCTATGTACAGGTGTGAGATGTCACACCTATCATGGAAAATGGCCTTTTCTTGGTAGCTAGCACGTCAGCCAGAAGGATCACTGAGCTCCAGTTGCTGTTGGTGAAATCTCCTTATCTGGTCTCCCACAGCAACAGAATCATCCTTCACCCCAACCCGAAGTTCCTCCCGAAGGTTGTAATGGAGTTTCTCCTTAACCAAGTGATGAACGTTCTGGTGTACTTTAATAGCCCATCTTCAGAGGCCCACCGCAGGCTCCCTACCTTGGACCTGTGGTGGATGCTCTCTTATTATAGGGAGTGAATGCCTGAAGTTAAGGGTGAGGCTTGCCAGTTGTTTGTGTCTTATGCTGAAATGGCCTCTGGCAGACCAGCAGCAAAGCGGATGATTGGCAGGTGGATAACATCTTGCATCGAAATCTGCTATAGGTTGGCTGGTAGGGAGCCTCCCAAGAAGCTTAGGGCTTATTCCACCAGATATGCTGCTGCCTCGGTGGCTGCTTTCAGAGTCATCCCCATACAGGAGATCTGTAGGGGCTGCTACCTGGAAGTCAGCACACACTTTCATTTCCCACTACAGCATCGACCTCGAGTCACGTCGGGTTGCTGCTTCTGGGACCATGATTCTTCAGTGTCTGTTAGCCATAAGGTTGTGTACCTTGCTCTTCCTTCTGGAGAACTGCTATGAGTCTGCCAGAGTGTGGATAGTGAACTGTAGCCACACCCCTTGAAAGAAACGTTACTCACCTATAACTGCTCTAGAAGTGGTATACAGTTCATATCCATACAACCCACCTGACCTCCCCTGGCAATGCATCACCTGGATCCTTGCCTCCAGTGTACAAAGATCTGATGTCACTGGGGTAGAACTGGAGGACATGCCCGCCTGGATGGTGGGAGGAGCTTAGCTTAAAGACATCTGACAAATCAACACATCCAGTGGAACTGCCAGAGTGTGGGTGTGAATTGTATACCACTCCTAGGACAACTGTTACAGGTGAGTAACCTATCTTTATCCACTCCTCACTCTGTGTACCGTAGTTTAATTTATGAAATGGCACGTTAGAGTTTTTTGACCAATTCCATGCTTGGTTCTCGGTTCACTGTGAACTTCACATAAAAATTGTAATTGGCATTTAAAAGGGAATAAAAATGTTTGGTACAAATTATGTGATTTTCTTTCAAAATCTTTTCTTAGTTATGTCAAAGAAACCTGAGAAAAGAACAGGCCCAAGAGGATTTAAGCACTGCACTTTCTGAGGCTTGCGGGTGTCAAAGGCAGATGGTCACTCGCTGTGTTCTAAATGCCTGGGTCTTGATCATGATTTTCAAAAATGTAGTCTCTGTCTGTGACAGGGTTGAATAGGACCCTGTCCCAGTTGTTATGGAGAAAGTGTTTAAATGCAGGGATCTGTTCTGTTCCCTCCTTTCCTGACTCTTCTCTGTCTGGTTGCTCAACCAGATTTTCCTCTGAGACCTAGGATTTGATCACCCCAACAGTCTCGCAGTTCTTTGCCTCACACTGTCTCTCAGCCTTCCCTTGCTATTCTGTCTTTTGCTCCCTTGCATATCTGCTGATATAAAAATATATGCAGATCATTATGTGGAAATGTAACTGATATTGGGATCCCTTTGTTAGAAATTATATAGCGTTTTAGGCCCTGGATACACTTGGGAACTTAAAACGGTTTAAGTGCCTTAAAACAGTTTAAATCCCCCTAGCACTGTTTGCAGACAGACTACAAGCCCCTTAAAACATTTTAACAAAAGTGTTACTAGGGACGTGGATATGTTGTTCAATCCACACTTACTGGCAGGTTCCTTGCCGCTTTAAATCTTGCCGGAAGGTCTTCAAGCTGGCTCCTTCCACCCACCTGAGTGGTAAAACTCTCAGCTCCGCCCCATGATGCCAGATCTTCCTTACTGCTTGGAAGCTCAGGTTCCCTCCTTAGCGCTCTGCATTTTAGGCCTGGATCCACACTCTTTGGTCAATCCGAAACTTATTCTTAAATTTAAAAGACTTCGGTCTTCTCTTTCCCTCGCGGCTGCGATGGACAAATCGACTCCTGGATTTCATCTGTGCCCCTGTGGGCAGAAGATATTCCGGACCGATCTGCACTCCATGTGCGTTTATTGCCTTGGACTCGGCCATGACTCACAGGCTTGTGAGTTGTGCAGATCCTTTTTGGCTTCGGTCTTGGAGGACCACGCTGCCCGATTGCTGTTGGGGCGACCCGAGAAACGTTATCCTCCGGTCAAGTCGAAGGAGGCCCATTGCGCGGTGTCCGCAGCTGCGGGCTCGGCTGAACAGCTGGAGCAGATGATCGCCCTCGAGGAGGAGGCGGCCCAGGCCGCATCATCATCATCCTCGGTCACGGCATTTATCCTGCTCTCCTTGGGCTCCTCCTCCTACACAGCTTCTTTCAAGGAGCTTTGCCAGTCCCTCTCCACCAAGGGAGAAGGGCCTTCGGGACATTCCTCTCAGTGCAAAAAGAAGGACTCCAAAGGTAAGTCCCATCATCGACGTTCGTGGGAGCAGGAGAGGTCCCCTTCCCCGAATAGTTGGCACTCTACTTCAGTCGAGGTTGTGGCTAAGGCCGGTGGTTTCACGGTGTCCCCGTCAGGTCAGCCGGCCGAGACAACCGTTGACACGGTCGAGATTTTTCTCGACCCGTCAGACGGTTTGTCGACGGCAGAAGCTGACAACCCTTCTTCACCGGTTCCCCCGGTGGAAACCGAGGACTTGCCTGTGCCTCCTGCGCTGGAGTCCCCAGTTAAGGTCCCTGAACCGAGGGAGGAGCGAGTTTCCCCCCCCTCTCAGACCCACCCTTGGAATCCCCGAAGGTCTCTGTCTCTGACCTCTTCCAGGTCCAGCCGGTCCCACCAACATCGGTGGTCTTGGTCTCGACACCATGGAAAGCGGCGGCACCACTCACCCTCGTCGTCTTCTTCGGAGGATAGGCTCTGGTGCAAGTTGCGTCGGCGCTACAAGGATCTAATGTGGCAGCAGCTCTTATTGTCCAGGAATAAGCCAACTCCATTGCCTTCTCTGGCCATTAAGTGGCTGTCACTGGAGCGGCCGAAACAACCCCTCGTATTAGTCGAGGAGCCGAAGCCGGCACCGGTTGTTCGGACGAAACTGGCTACGCCACCCATTGTGGTGGAACCCCCGCCTCCACAACTGAAAACTGGTGCTCTGACCAAGGATTCTCGGTCAGGTCAGGGCTTGCCCCATAGGTTGTCAGTCACCCTCACTCCGATCGACCTCGGCAGGTGGAGGGTGGCTCAGGCGCTCGGCAGCTGTTCGCAGACTCCTCGGAGTCTGACGACGACTCCTTGTTCTCCAGGCTGCTTGACTTGGAGTCCACTGGGAGTCACTCGGTGGACGAGAGCCCATCCTCGTTCTTTGGAATGCTTTGACTCATCTCAGAGTCCACTGGGATGAAGCTCGAACCCGTTTAAAAATGGGCCAAGTATCCCCTCATGGAGATACTGGACCGAGGGGATTCCCCTAAGGAGGCCTTCCCAGTGGCCGAAGCCATCCTTGGCGCGGCCAGCTTCTTGTCCAGCACCTTCGGCCAGGATGGCTCAGAAGTATGCTGTTCCTACCTGTTCACTCTCCGGTTTCTCGGAGCACCCCTCTGCGGAGGGGCTAGTGACCAACAGCGTTTTCCGGCGTTCCGGGAATGCTCAGGATGTGGACAAGCCACCCGATAAGGAATCCAAGAAATTGGACTACTCCGGGCGAAAAGTCTATGCTGCTTCCTCCCTAGGCCTTCGTCAGGCTAGATCGGCCATCCTGATGGCACACTTTTCACATGCCCTTTTGGGCTCCCTGGATGAAGTGATTCCTCATCTCCCGGCTGACCTTCAAACGACGGTCAAGCAGGTGCGGGATCAGGGAAGGGCAGTGGCCAGACAGCAGCTCCAAACTTCCTTGGATATTGCTGACTTGTGTGCCTGGTCAGTAGCGGCTGCAGTGGCCATGCACCGCAGAGCTTGGCTGCGGATCTCCACCTTTACGGCGGATACCCATCACAAGCTGACAGACGTTCCCTTCTTGGGTACCGACTTGTTCGGTCCCAGGGTGGAGGGTCATCTGCAATGGATCGAGAAGTCCAACACCACCTTGGACTCGGTCATGTCTGCCCAGAAGGACAAAGGCTGCCAGCAGCAGCGTAAGCCCTTTTGTCCTTCAGCTCCTGCGGCATGTCCGGCCCAGCAACAAAAGCATCAGGGCCAGCAGGCCTGCACTTGGCACCCCAAAGCCAAGCCTGCTGCTTTCCCCAGCAGGAAGCCGGGAGGGAAAGGTCCAGGCGGCTCCTCAGCTGGCCCTTCCTCCAAGCCTGCCCAATGATGGGTTGAGGGGTGTCGCCCCCAACCTCATCACTCCTCCACAGGTTCCCCCTGTGGGGGGATGGCTCTGCCACTTCCTTTCCGCCTGGTCCGATATCACCACGGACTGCTGGGTGTTGGAAGTGGTAGGCAGGGGTCTGCCTCTGGAATTCGAGCAGTCCCCACCCTATCGAGCCATCGCCCCACGGGGGCTACGGGTTCCGCAGCCTCTCTGTCGGGTCATCGAGCCGACATTGCCCTGCTTCTCCAGAAGGAGGTGATCAGGGAGGTGGCGGAACCTCCTCCAGACCCAGGGTTTGTGTCCAGGTACTTCCTGGTCCCAAAACGGACGGGGGGTTGGCACCCCATTTTAGACCTACACGACCTGAACAAGTTCCTAAGGTCTCGTACCTTCAGGATGGTCACTCTGGTTCAGATCATCCCATCCTTGGAATGAGGCATGTGGTTCTGTTCTCTGGCCCTCCAGGATGCGTTCTTTCACGTCCCAATCCATCCATCTCCCCAACGATTCCTCCGCTTCAGGGCAAATGGATCCCTTTACGAGTTCCAGGCCATGCCCTTTGGCCTCTCTGCAGCTCTCAGGGTCTTCAGCAAATGCATGGCAGTGGTGACAGCATTCCTGCGGCGCTGATGGGTCTAGGTGTACCCTTACCTGGATGACTGGCTGATTGCAGCCCCCTCCAAGTTGGAGGTGGAGCGGTCCAGGGATCTGGCCCTCCAGGTCTGCTCTCAGATTGGCCTCCTCATCAGCGAGGCCAAATCTGACCTTGTGCCATCGCAGGTGATTCAGTTCATCGGGGCAGAGCTTGACTCTCTTCGAGCCAGAGCACGGCTCCCGGCGGACAGGGCCGAGGTCCTTTCCTCCTTTGCCCAATCATTTCTGGTTGGGCAATTGCGCCCTGCCCAGGACTTCCTGCACCTCCTGGGCCTCATGGCGGCCTGCACCAGCGTGATTCATTGGGCCCACTGGCACATGCGTCCCCTGCAATGGGGGCTGGCCCGCCAATGGTCACAGTGCTCCGGTCCTCTGGACCAGCCAGTGACAGTGACCCAGGAGATGTGGAACGGCCTCCGGTGGTGGCTCGTTCCAGCTCATCTACAGGAGGGTATCCCGTTTGTCTGCCCAGAGCTGACGGTCACTCTGACGACCAACACTTCTCTGATGGGTTGGGGTGCCCATCTGGGGGAGCTCAGAGCGCACGGCCTCTGGTCCCCTCAGGAGACTCGATGCCATATCAACCTGCTGGAGCTTCGAGTGGTCCGACTAGCCCTCACTGCCTTCGCTCCTTTTGTTCAGGGTCAAGTGGTTCAGGTCCAGACAGACAACACCACGACCATGTACTACCTAAACCGTCAGGGCAGGGCGCACTGTCTGGAAGCGGATCTCCTAGCCATCCATGTGGCAGGAGCCTCCAACACTCTGGCCGATGCCCTCAGCCGGATAGGTGCTGCATCTCACGAGTGGTCTCTCCTGCTGGAGGTAGTACAAAATCTGTTCTCCCACTGGGGCACTCCTCAGGTGGACCTGTTTGCCTCCAGGGAGAATGCAAAGCTGAGGCTGTTTCATGCCCGCCCCCCTCAGCAGGGCTTGCTGCAGGGGGATGCCTTCTCAAGGCCATGGACCCCGGGCCTCTTCTGTGCCTTCCCTCCATTTCCCTCACACCACAAGGTGCTTCTCAAGGCGAAGAGGGACAAGGTGCAGGTGATTCTGGTAGCCCCAGACTGGCCCCGCCAGTTCTGGTATCCAGATCTTCTCAGCCTCAGCTCCAGGCTCCAGCCAGCCGGGACCTGATCTCAGTCAACAAGGGGAAGGTACTCCACCCGGACCTTCAATCCCTGCACTTGACGGCCTGGTTCCTGAGTGGCTAGAGTTCCAGGCCTTGGGTCTTTCCGACGAGGTCCTCAACGTTGTTGAGGCATCCCCTAAGGAGTCGACCAGAAAATGCTATGCCTTCAAATGGAAGAGATTCTCCATTTGGTGTCAGGATAAGGGGTTGGACCCTTCCTCCTGTTCTTTGGCTAGCATTCTGGACTACCTGTAGTCCCTTTTTCAGCTAGGGCTTGATCCCGGCGACCCTTAAGATGCCACAGCTTGTCTCTGCTTACGGGCGTGGGCCGGGAAGCAGTTGATAGCGCAGGACAAGGTGGTTGGGTGCTTTTTCAGAGGCCTTGATCACATATCCCCTCCAGTGCGAGAACCTCCACCTCCGTGGGATCTACTGCTGGTATTGGCTAAGCTCATGGGCAAGCCATTCGAACCGATGCACAGGTGTGACATCTCTCACCTGTCGTGGAAGATCGCCTTCTTGGTGGTTATCCCGTCAGCCAGAAGGATGGAAGAGCTCCAGGTCCTTTCCATCGATTCTCCTTATCTGGTCTTCCACAGGGACAAGGTTGTCCTGCTTCCCCACCCGAAATTCCTTCTGAAGGTGGTGTCGGGAGTTTCACCTTAATCAGGTGTTGACTCTGCCGGTGTTCTACCCCAGTCACACCTCGGATGCCGAATATAGGCTCCATACTCTGGACCCTAGAAGAGCGCTCTCTTATTATAAGGAGCGGATGGCTGAAGTTCGGGGAGAGGTTTGCCAGCTATTTGTCACCTACGCTGAAGCTGCACCTGGCAGACCTGCAGCCAAGCGGATGATAGGCAGGTGGTTCACCTTCTGCATAGATCTCTGCTATAGGTTGGCGGGCATGGAGCCTCCCAAAGGGATAAGAGCTCATTCTGCCCGCCATACCGCTGCTTTGGTGGCTGCTTCCAGGGACGTCCCTATCCAAGAAATCTGCAGGGCTGCTACCTGGAAGTCTGCACACACCTTCATTACCCACTACCACATCGACCTTGGAGTCATGCCGGGATGCTGGTTTTGGGACCTCGGTTCTCCAGTCCTTATTTCCCAAGTAGGGGCGCTTGCCTCCTTCCTCCTGGAGAACTGCTAGGAGTCTGCCAGTAAGTGTGGATTGAACAACACATCCATGTCCCTAGAAATACAGGTTACTCACCTATAACAGGAGTTTCTAGGAGTGGTATATGTGCATTCATCCACAACCCATCAACCTCCCGACTTGACACAACCTGGCTTCCAGCGGCTAGATCTGGCGTTATGGAGCGGAGCCGAGAGTTTTACCACCTGGGTGGGTGGGAGGAGCCAGCTTGAAGACCTTCCGGCAAGATCTAAAGCGGCAAGGAACCTGCCAGTAAGTGTGGATGAACAACATATACCACTCCTAGAACTCCTGTTACAGGTGAGTAACCTGTATTTTTAAACCCTACTAGATACCTAGTCTTAAAACCGTTTTTAAAAACGTTTTGGAGCTAGCATGGTTTTACTTACAGGTCTGTCCAGGAGTAAAAGTGTTTTAAGCTGTAATGGTTTAACTAAAACAGTTCTAGCTGCAGTGTGTCCAGGTAAGCACAGTTCTGTGTGTTGGACTTAACACAAAATAGTTACAAGCAGAACAGTTTAATACTAGCAGTGTGACCACACTAAACCGTTTTCAAAAATGGTTACTGAGTAGTGTGGCTGCACTGAAATGGTTTAGCTAAACTAGTTTTAAAAACAGTTTTCAAAAAGAGTTCTGTAGTATGTCCAGGGCCTTACTTTAAATCATTGGATAAAATTATTTCTGACCTTAAGTGGGAGGGCCAGAGACCGAGGATAAGGTTCTCTTTGCTTTGCTCCTCAATAGACCATGGAGGAGTTAACCTCCCTAATCTAAATCTCTAAGCAACAGCAGCTTTTCTCAAAATTATACTTATATGGCTGTCACCCTGCCAGTTTGGATACTACTTTCCATTCTTGGTGAAGAGCGGGCCTTAACTATTTCTACCAATTTCTGGACACTAACGGTATTTGTTTTCTCTCCGATCTTCAAAAGGCTTTTTTCTTACCTGATAGAGACCTACTTAGATACACGCAGGTGAGAAACTATATTTTAAGACAGAGAGAGAGATCTCGTTAAGTCCTTCTCCTCTATCATTTTCTTCCCCATCCTTTTGGAAGTTGCTGAAAGATACCCTGGAGAGTGACTTATGGGGGAAGCTAATTGGCCATCTGTACAAAATACTCAGGGCTTCATGGGGAGATTTTTTGTTGTCGATTTTGGAGGCCTGGAACAGAGACTTAGAGGTCCAGGTTCCCTTTGAAGTGTGTCAGCAGGCTACTTTGAAAGTCGTTAAGATAACTTCTTCCAATATTTGGAGGGAGTTCGCTTGGAAAGCCCGATCAAGATACTTTAGATCCCCGGCGATACTGACGAGATACCTTCCAGAGTCCTATGGTATCTGTTGGTGGGGGTGTAACTTTTCGTTGGCTGATCTGGGACACATTTTTTGGTATTGTCCCAGATTGACCCCATTCTGGTGTTCACTATAGCTTCAGTGAGGAGATTGTCTGGGAGACAGTATTGAATTGACTCCGGAAATGGTAATCCTTTCGGTTTACCCCCTCACAGACCAAGATGGGACTGTACTTTACTCCCAGTTTGTGTACTTGCGACCAAAAAAGTGATAACCCACAGATGGATGATGCCCCTGGCTCCTTCCCTGGGAGATTGAAGGGGGATTGTGGCTGAGATCTATAGATCAGAACATCTAATATCAAAGCTACACAATAAACTGCCTCCTTTTGAATTAAAATGGTGTAGATGGGTACTGTACATGTCCTCTAGAGATCCAGAATTTGTTCCATGAGGGGGAGTGGGGAGGGTCCTGGGGGATGAATGAGGGGGGAGGTCAGCCACCTGCCTAGAATTGACAAAGATTAGACTGAATTAATAGACACTGCTAATACTTTTATATGGTGCGATTAATATCCTATAAGAATGCAATCACAACTATGACAATATTTATCTGTACAAAATACTTGACTTAAGTAACAATGTGATGGAATATATTTATAACCTGTTATACTCTGTCTCCTAAAATAAAAAGAAATTAAATAAAAAAGAAATTATATAGTGTTAATTTTTGAAATGTATATAATTATAGTTTGAGATGATTGCAAAATGCTATTGGAAACGCTAGAGGTTACCTGAGTGCAAGTTTTAAGCCTATTGCAGAAGAGCTGTGGAAAAGGGGGCCTCAGTTCTGGGACATTGTGTTCCTGCCAGCACCTGCCTGAAATATACTAGAATACTTAAGAAAAAACAGGATGTTTATTAAGGGGGGTTGTTGCAAGGACTTAGAAGACAGAGTTGCAGTTGCTTGCAAAATGAACACAGAGATTGAAGGAAAACTGAGATGGGCTTTTTCTGTTTATTTGGCCTTAGTAAATAGTTATACTGAACAATTTTATTTTTTTTGTTACTGTTAGTACAAATAAATACTCTTGTTGCGAATTTTACAGCTGCTCCTGGTTTTTCCTATGCTTCCTGACTTGTGCCTTGACGACACTGTCGTACAGTTTGCCAAAGCAAAACAAGTTGGCCTTTTGGCACAGTAGTAGTGATACTGCTCACAATGCTAGTGACCGGGGTTCCGTAGTGAGCCTCGGGTGCTGGGCTCCAGCTGGGAGGTGGAAGATTGAGCATCCTAGAGGACACTGTCTTTCTCTGGGGAGAAAGGTAGATCTGACGTCGGAGGTATCTCTTGCAGCAGGCCACACCTATGGAACTGCTGCCATCAGGCACTAGGTAGGGGTAGCCGGAAGCTTTTCTAGCTAGCAGTTTAACTGGGGGCCGCCCACTCTGATGTCACCCAGCCCTATAACAGTGGGTTGCCACCGCTCCGTCATCATTTCTTTTCCCACTGTCGACCAGTGCACGTTTGACCTCCAAAGACTGCCACAAGCTTCAGTCAGTCGCCATTTTCCTCATGTTTTCTCTCAAGTTTTCTTTTATCACCCTAGTTTTACAACTGACGCCACCCTCTGGGTGATGTTTGTCTCTACTGACCTGGCACCTGCACCAGCCAGGCTCCTCCTACCTCTGATGCCTGTGTGGCCACAACCAGCACCAGTGCCGGCCCCTCTGCCGACACTGGCTCCTATACCTCCACCACCGACGTTGGCACCGGTCCCTCAACCAATGCCGTCAGGTTACCCGATGTTGGTGACCATGGATTTTCAGTCAGTGCTGTCATCCCGCTGGAATTTTAAGCAGGCATGGCTGGCACTGCCACAGGAGCTGTCTCCACGTGGGCCTGCAGGCCTGGCGATACCGCCTGATGTGTCTAGGGACCCTCCTCATGTCTCACGTTGGCCGGCACGTTACACTCCCCACAGTTTGTTTGGTGGACGAAGGGGAATATTACCTGGACCTCCAACCCCTAGTTAAGTCCGAGAAATCCAGTGATGATGAAGATGAGGGGCCTTCCCCCTCCTCCTCCTCGACGGTGTCCTTGGTTGGGGAAGAGACCCCCAAGTACATCCCCAGGTCTCCTTCAAAATGATCCCTAGATCTTACTTCGAGTGCAAGCTCTTGCAGCAGGCTATTACCAATGGGACTATGCTGCAGGCACTAGGTCCCATCGGAAATCTTCTATCTAGCAGTCTGCAGCGGGGACCATCCCCGACATTGGCCAGTGGTATATCAGGAGGTGGCCCCTAGCCCAATCTCAGTTCTTTTACTGCCACAGAACTGTCTACCTCGGCTCTTAGGTTGCCTTTTAGAACTTCTTAAATAGTTTCCAGCAAAATTATTGTAAAATATTTTCTTATTTTGTTGAAAAGTCCGCTTTTCACTTGCTACACTGCATGTCAACCTCACCATCTTAGGTTTCCTCCACCGAAAAGAAGACGATAAAGTGTGCTTGTGGCTGCTAGATACCAGCGAAGGATAAGTACGAGGTCTGTGTCTTCTACCAAGGGCCCGACCACGACACCAAGGCCTACTCTTTCTGCAGCGGCTTTACCATCCGGAGTAGGATTCGCCATCTCACGGCACTTAAAGCCCATATTTTGGAGCAGCAGGTGGCCATGATGCAGAGCTCACTGGTGGAAAAATCATCCGCCTCTTCTTGGTCCTCTAAACATAAGGACAAGAAAAGGGACTCTGAGCAACTGCTAAAAGGACCGGAGCCGGTCCAGGGGGCATTCACACTCTCGGTCACCGCACAAGAAGAAAACCTCCTCAGGGTCGAACTTGGGAGGTTCTGACCACTCCTCCTGCCACTTGCAACACTCTACAGGACAGCAGGACTCCTCCACTCCCCCCCAACTACCGACGCTGGGCAGTGGCAAGCAGGGCCCGATTTCCATACAGCCTCATCTACCCCGAAGGTGAAGGCAGCACCCTTCCGGTCACGCTCTACCTCAGGGGTCGGGAACTCATCCTCTTCCTCCCTGGGGACCTCGGTCCCATCGCTGGTCTATTCCAGGTTCTGGGTAAGACCTCTGAGCATAGGGAATGTGGGTCAGTTTCTAAGCCAACCTCTGCTCACCGTTCCTTAACTGCTCAGACTTCAAAATCTAAACTGATGATGGTTTCCAAGCCAGATGGCTGTAAACCATCAATGGAACTGGATAGAGGGCGAACGTCAGCCAAAACCTCCTCAGATCCCGAACGTTCGCTGGTGCAGAGGGCCTCCACGCTTGGTGACCCGGGAGATCGGTCCACTCCTTCTCCTAGGGACCCACGGACCTCTCTTCCTCACCTATCGATCCACTGATACAAGATAAACCTTGCCACCTGGTGGGGCCAGCGGCTTCACAGTTCCCAAAAGAGGAGCTGATAGAACTCTTCCAGTTCTGGTGGGGCCAGGTCAAGAAAGACGTTTTTCCACTGCAGCCGGATGCAACTCCAACCCTGGAGGAAGAGAAGAACAAAGGTTGGGGAGAAAAGCCTTCCTCTCCTGTGCCTAAACTGTCCTGGCCTAAGCCCAAGCCAAAGTCGCACTCACGTACCCTTACTGACACCCGTGGTTGGACTTTGTATAAAGAGCGGCGGCACCAACGTTGCTTCCATTTGCCTAGTACTACCCGCCATCGCTCCTCTAGCAGCAGTCAGCCAGCCGATGCTGGTCAGAAAGCAGTCGTCGGCGCTCTACCAGCCGTCACCAGCCCCACAGCTGTCGCCGGTCCTGTAGCCGTCGACAGTCTGCTAGTGGGCGTCGTTCCCATGGGTAGAGCAGATCTTTTTCACATTTTAGATCAGCCTCCCCCTCTTCTGGAGGCCACGGTTTGGATTCCAGTACTTCTGGATCTGACCGTTCTCCCTCAAGAGAAAGGCCTGTGTCCCCAGATGAAAAGGACACTCCTAGATCCCCTCCTGATGATCCTACCTTTGTGGATGTCATGAGGCATATCCAGTCCTCCAACAGATGGGAGACAGAGGATCTGGATCCAGAGCGCCGGAGTTTGGCAAAGTACCTGAGGCAGAAGGAGCCAAAGCCTTTGGTCATTCCTCCTCTTGTGGATACATTCCAAGATCTTACTCAGATCACTTGGGAGCGTCTCTCCACTACTCTGGTAGTCTCCAAAAAATCGGACAGGCTGTACCGAGCCCTGAGGGATGAGCCTTTCTTGGTGGAGCACTCTCAGGCAGACTCAATGGTGATTACGGCTCCTCACAAATAAATCAAAGAAGCCTAAGCACCTCAGTTCGCAGCCTCCTAACGTAGAGTCCAGATTTTTAGATCAGGTGGGCAAGAAGGTGTATTCTGCCTCCACCTGCTTTATTAGATCCCTAAACTTCCTCACGCATATGGTCCAGTACCAGAATGCCATGTAGGAGACAGGCTTAGAAGTGGCTCAGGCCTTGTCAGACTCTGCAGAAAAGACCAAGCTTCTGGACATCCTGAAGTTGGGTTTGGACATGGGCACTCATGTCCTGAGGGCCTTGTATGACACTGCAGACACGGCCTCTAGGGCAGCGGCATCCGGCGTTTGCTTTAGGCGCCATGCCTGGCTCAGTCTCAGGATTCTACCAGGATCTGCAGTCCGGGATCCTGGACCTTCCCTTCCAGGGTTTCGTCCTTTTTGGGGAGGAGACAGAGAAACTGATCTCTCTCTCTTCCAAGATTCCGGGAAGTCTATCTGGTCCATCCAAAAGATGTATAAGGGGGACCAGAAACCCATGGCCAAGTTCAGCAGAGAGGTGACTTCAAGAGAAAGGCGCCAACCCAAACTCCTGGGAGCTCCACCTCTTGAGGCCCCAAGTCCTCTCAGCCCTTTTTGCCTGTTCCCGGATCTGCCCAGTGACTCGCTGTCTGCCCCCTTCCTCTGGTGGAGGCAATGGGGGAGGCAGTAGGGGTCGCTTCTCCCTCTACCTAGAGGATGGACCAGCGTCACTACAGACTTCTGGGTGTTAGGCCTGATAAGGAGAGGACATACGCGTGAATTCATTCAGATCCCTCTGAAAAAGCCACCTGATCCTCCCATTATCCTCCTTCACACATTCCTTTGGTAGAAGGAGAGATCCAGGCCCTTTTTTAGAAATGGGCGATAGAGCTGGTCCCCCCGGATCAACAGGGGTGGGGCTACTATTCTCATTTTTTCCTGGTACCGAAAAAGACCAGAGACCTTCGGCCCATTGTGGACCACAGCTCCCTAAATCTCTTTATAGAGTACAAGCGGTTCAGAATGGTCACTCTGCCAGGCCTCATTTCCCTCTTGCACCAAGGGGACTGGCTCTGCTCTCTAGATATGCAGGATGTCTACCTGCACATAAGGGTCTTTCCTCCCCATCGGACGTTCCTGTGGTTCCACATCCAGGGGAGACATTATCAGTTCCGAGCCTTACCATTCGGCCTCTCCTCCACTCCTCAAGTCTTCACCAAGTGCCTAGTGGTAGTGGCTGCGGTTCTCAGATTCCAGGGCCATTACGTCTTCCCTTACCTAGACAACTGGCTCCTGGCAGCTCCCTTAAGGGCTCAGCTACTTTGCACTCTCGGAGACACCTGAATCTTCCAAAGTCATCACCATGGCCCAGCCAGCGACTCCTATTTATCGGAGCAGTCCTGGTCACAGTTCAGGGCATGGCCTTCCTCCCGCAGGACAGGGGAGATCGTCTAAGGGGCGTAACCCGGATGATATCCATGGTTCCACAGGTCATAGCCTGGACCTTCCTCAGACTTCTGGGGCACATGGCGGCGGCCATCTCCACTTTGGCTCACCTCCACATGAGAGTCCCACAGTGGGTGCTCACGGTGCAGTGGGACCAAAGGTCAGACAACCTGGACCAACCAGTCAGGGTCTCCGACCCAGTACAGAGGACTCTTTCTTGGTGGTTAGACCCTTCCAACCTGGCATGATGGGTCCCCTTTCAGCAGGAGCCCCCGAATGGATTCTAACGACAGACACATCCTGTCTCAGTTGGGGCTCTCATCTGGGAGACGGACAGACCCAGGGAGCATGATCTCCAGATAGGCAGCTGCTCCATATCAGTGTCCTCGATATGCGAGTGGTCCGAATGCCTTACGAGCATTTCAGATGGACCTTTCGCCAGGCCCTCTTCTCATCCAGACAGACAACATGGCGCTAGTGTTTTACGTCAACGAGCAAGGGGGCACACATTCTTACCCCCTATGCCAGGAGGCGATGAGAGTTTGGTATTGTGCACTGGAACACTGCCTAGACCTCACTGCTGATCATGTTCCAGGCATCCAAAACGTCTTGGCTGACAGCCTAAACTGGTCTCGGTCCATGACTCATGAGTGGGAACTCCTCCATTCGGTAGCAGATCAGCTGTTCGACAGGTGGGACCGCCCAGAGTTTGACCTCTTTGCATCTCCACTCAATGCCAAACTGCCCAGTTTCTGCTCGCAAGAGCTTGCGCCTGGTGTTTTCTGGCCAGACGCTTTATTCCCTCTGTTGGACAGGGATTTTTCTGTATGCCTTCCCTCCCTTTTCCATTCTTCAGAGGGTTCTTCTGAAGCTACAGACCAAGGGAGCAGAGATGATCCTCATCGCTCCATTTTAGCCTAGGCAGATTTGGTTCTCACTACTTCACTAGCTAGCCTCCAGTACAGCTGCTGCTGAGCTTGCACTTGCTGTCACAGGATCAGGGAACACTGGTCCATCCGGACCTCAGATCCTTGCATCTTCATGCCTGGCTCCTACAGACTTAGTCAAGTCCAGGTTTATGGTCTCCCAGGAGGTGGCAGACATTTTTGTAGCAGCAAGAAATCCCTCAGCTAGATCCACTTATGCCATGAAGTGAAAATAATTTTGTCTGTGGGCTTCACCCCATCCAGTGAACTCGATCTTGGAGTATCTCCTCTCTTTATTAAATCAAGGCTTGAGCTACTCCTCCATAAAGGTACATCTGTCAGCAATCTCTGCTTACCACATGCCTATGGAGGGAAAAACACTTGCCCAACTGGACGTGTCCCATATGTTTTTGCGGGCATACTGCATATTAAGCCTCCCATCAGAGATCCAGTACTGCCCTGGAATCTCCTTTTTATGCTAGAAAAGCTGACTCTTCCCCCATTCGAGCCTGCTTCGGAATGCGAGCTTCGCTTCCTTTCCTGGAAAACATTATTTTTAGTTGTCATTACTTTTACCCGGAGAGGTTCTGAGCTTCAGACCCTGATGTGTAAGAAGCCTTACTTAATTTTTCACAGGGACAGGGTGTCCTTGCGAACCAGTCCTACGTTTTTGCCTAAGGTGGTGTCCGAACTTACGTTGAATCAGGACATCAACCTTCCAGTATACTATCCGGATCACTCGAACAGAAGGGAAGCGATTCTGCATACATTGGATGTCCACAGGGCGCTATGGTATTGTCTTAAATGCACTGCTTCAAACCATAAGATGGATCAGTTGTTTGTGACCTTTGTGCCTCGCTGCCAAGGCACTCCAGTGTCTAAGCAGGCATTATCGAAGTGGTTGGTAAATTGTATCATCTTCTGTTACAACAAGTACAACAAACCCCTACTGGGCTCGGTTAGGGGGGTCATTCTACCAGGGGAGTGGCTACTTCCTTCGCATCCTTGTGTAATGTCTCCATTGGAGACATCTGTGCTGTGGCTACCTGGAGCTCAGTGCATGCTTTCATTAAGCACTATAGCCTGAGCTGCTTCCCAGTTACCGGTTTCCTTTTTCCGGGACTGCTTGGGATTCAGTCCTGATGGTACTAGCCTGCTGCAAGAGCTCCCACTCAAAATAAGATAGTACAGTTATGTAAGAACTTACCATAACAGTAGATCTTTGAGAGGAGCTCTTGCAGTAGGTGCTGCTTTCCTTCCCCCTCGTGAGCTGTTCTGCATTTTTTTTTATCTCCTCCCTTTTTCTCCCCTGCAGAGTGGATCTCCGTGATCTCTGGCCGCCGGCACCTGCACCCCTCGGGCTTGGTCTGGCACCCCCTCAGAGCCAGCCATTAATTGCTCACGTCGCTCTGAATGCAGGATCCTCTCAACTACCGTGGGCACTGGGCATGGCCATCAGCTGCCGAGATCGCGCCCCACCATTTTCTGTCTTGGTTTTCCACCCCAGAGAGCCGGACGTGCAATGATATGCAAGCACCTACGTGCTGACGCCCGCTGCACTCTTCCCCCCCAACTCTGTTGCTCTCTGCTGTAGTGCTGCTGGCCTCCGCCAGTCGCCGTTGCAGTGCCCCACCGCTCTCCAGAGGAAGGAGAGCAGTTGTAGGACGCTCAATCCTTCCTCTCCCATGACAACCCCTGGTGGCCCGAGTCCTTTCCCAAACCCGGGTCACCGACATGGTGTGAGGTGTGACATCCAGCGCCTCAACCCTCAGAGCCACCGGGCTGGCTAGCTGTTCTGCATTTTTATTCACAGCAGGTGAACTGAGATGGGGCTGGGGACCACCCCCTGATATACCATTTGCCAGCGTCGGGGGTGGTCCCTGCTGGAGACTGCTAGCTAACAGGTTTCCAGTAGGCCCTAGTGCCTGAGACATAGTCCTAATGGTAATAGCCTGCTGCAAGAGCTCCTCTCGAAGATCTACTCTTACGATAAGTTCTTGCCTAACTGTACGTTATGTGGAGTCATGCGGCAGATACAGTCAGCCATGAGTTTTGAAACCGAGGAGCTGAACCCCTCCCGACATCGGTTGTCCACCTACCTCATGCTGCCAGACTCATTCCCTTTGGTGGTTCTCCCCTTGATAGACACTTTTGAGGATGCCACCATGGCTGTCTGGCATTGCCCAAACCTCTTCAAACAACATGAAGTCTTGCTGTAATCAGACATAATGCAGTTAGCCTCAGCACTTGAACTGCCCCGGAGAGGAAAGAGTTAACTCTATGCAGACGCATAGAACGTTGAGCTCGAGCTCGGTTTTCAAACCTCTGTCTTTGGTATTTCCCAGTGTAACCATCAGATTCTTTACTCCGTCTAACAGTGAAGTCGCTCCCGAGATTTCCTCCTCGGTTCGTAAAAGTAAAGTGTTTGGTTTAAACCGTATAATTTTTTGTTATTTTCGGATTTTCAGCCTCTGTCTACGGTACAGGTAGTGTGTAGATAGGTAGTGACTGTGTTTTAGTCTGTGAAAAAGTTGGAAATTGTTCTTTTCTTAGATTTCTTTCCGGTCGGTCTGGTTTGGAACCGACCCATTCTGTTAAAATTTATTTCTGGGGTTAGAGTGGTGTTCCGGTACCGATTGGTTTCAAAAGAACCAAGGTTTTTTTGTCGGTTCTTTTAAAAAGCCCGTGACACAGTTTGTAACCAATCGGTTATTGTATTACCTGGCTTGAAAGCTGCAATAGGGTAATTTGTTAGGTTGGCCATGTCTGAGAAACCCAAGAAGAAAACTGGTCCCACTGGGTTTCAGCACTGTACTGAGTGTGGGGAGGCCTTTGCTAAGGCTGACTCCCACCTCATCTGTGTTTATTGTCTGGGGTTTGACCACCTCAAGTCAGACTGCCAAATCTGTAAGAACTTTCCTGAAACCACTCTAGATAAAAGACTGAGTAGGCTGAAGGAAAGGGAGGCCGAGAAGTCTGTAGATCCAGATGGCCAGCCCGGTTCGGTTGCAGCCGAACCTGAGGAGGTGCCTACTAACCTAGGCGATACCTCCTTGGCAAAAGGAGAGCTGACTCCGAGGGGTCAGTTCCATCAAAAAAGAAGCGCAAGTCTGCTGGTTCGTATCCGGTATCGCACTCTCCAACCGCAGACAAAATAGCCAAAGCGATTAGCATTGTTCAGTCGCTTAGACTGGTTCTGTCCGAACTGGTACCGCCGGTTAGACGGTCAGTTCCGTCTCCTCCGGATTATGATCCAGACACTTTTTATGAGGAGTGGGAGGGAGACGAAGACTATCCCGAGGATGATGATGATGATAACCAGGGGGGTCTGGACGTGCCCATTGAACCGGACATCTCCCCAGACAGGCCCTCAGGTGTCTCTTCTCCCAGGCTCTCTGAGTCCCCTTCACATTTTTTGTTCTACAAAAAGGTGGTAGAAACCCTGCAGCTTTCCTTGGGTGAAGCTGCAGAGGAGGATGAAGAGCCTGATTTTGTGGAAATGATGGACATCCCAGAGTCCAAAAGACTGTCTATCCCTCTTCATAAATCCTTGGGGAAACAGACACACAAAATTTTACAAACCCCTAATCCAATACCTCCTGTGTATAAGAGAATGGACAGAAGGTATTTATTATCAGGCTCAGCTTCGGAGTTCCTTTATAGTCATTGCAGCCATGTTGGGGTAGTGCAGGCTGCAGCCTGTGACAGGGCTAACATTCCTTTGGCTTCACACCCCGCCAGATAAGGACTCCAGGAAAGTGGATGCCATGGCCAAAAGACAATATTTGTCATCCTCTTTGGGACTCAGGCAGGCTACTTATATGGCCTACACAGCCAGGTACCAGAAATCCAGATGGGATACGGTTCTGAAACTAGCTAAACAAGCCTCTCCCCAGCTAGCCAAGGAGCTGGAGGAGGTGGCTGCTGATGGAACTGAGGCATCCAAAATGCAATTTCATGCTGCTGTGGACTCCAATGATGTGGCTACATCTGTGTCTGTCAGAAGACATGCTTGGCTCAGATGTACTAGCCTTTTACAGGATACCCAGACTAAGGCTATGGATTTTTCTGTAGTAGATAACTCTCTGTTTGGGGAACAGACAGAGGCTTACATGAAGAAAATGGATGAATACAGGACCACGTACAGGAGTGCACAGGCCAAAGAAAGGCCAAGCCACTCCGCACAAGCAGCAGTCTAGGGGAAGGGGCAGTCCCTTTCAAAGGCCTTTTTACCAAGCCCAGGCCTCCTCTCCCTTCCCGCAGTGGGGGTTCTTCAGAGGGAGGGGCAGGAGGGGGATAAGCAGAGCTGCTCCCTTCTCCTCTCAGTCTAAGGCTCCTGCCAAGCAGACACCCTGATGTGTCAGCCCGGATCGACTCCCCATTTCCAGTAGGAGGCAGGCTGGCTTACTACTTCCAGGCCTGGAACTCTTTGACCTCAGACAAGTAGGTCCTGGAAGTAGTAAGCCAGGGACTGGCCCTCAGCTTCAAAAAATGTCCAAAAAAGAGGGCCAAGTCTTTTTCCACCTGCATCACTCTCAGAAACCATTGCCCTAGAGGCAGAGGTTTCCTCTCTTCTAGCTCTCAGAGCTATAGAGAAGGTTCCTACTCAGCACAGGGGAAAAGGACTGTACTCCAGGTACTTCCTTAGCCCAAAGAAACCGGGGGAGTGGCGACCCATCCGAGACCTAAGGTATTTGAACAAACACATTTCAAAGCCCAAATTCAAAATGGTAACTCTGGGAATAATCCTTCTGTCTCTAAGGCCAGGGGATTGGCTAGCATCTCTGGACCTCAAGGACGCCTACTTCCATATTCCTATCAGGTGCTCCCACAAAAAATACCTCAGGTTCGAGTTGCCCTCAAGCCATTACCAATTCAGAGCTATGCCATTCGACCTGACAGCAGCTGCAAGGGTGTTCACAAAGTGCCTTGCAGTGGTGGTGGCTTACCTCAGAAGACAGGGTATCACCATCTTCCTGTATCTGGACGACTGGCTCTTAGTGGGTCAGTCACCTTTACAGGTTAAGTCAGCTCTTCAAACTACCCAGGACCTACTCAGCTCCTTGGGGTTTTTTCTCAATCTTCCAAAGTCTGTCCTCAAACCAGTTCAACTTCTCACCTTTATAGACATAGCGTTGGACACTGTGCAAACAAAAACCTTCCTTCCCCTGGCAAGGGTGAAGTCCCTAGTGGATCTCTCTTCCTCCTTTCGACCTCAGGTCTCCCGCCCAGCAAGACAGTTCCTCCAGCTCCTGGGCCATATGGCAGCTTCCACGGCAGTGGTGCAGGGAGCAAGGTTCCAGATGAGGGACATTCAGTTTCATCTGAGGTCTTTTTGGTCTCAAAAGAAGGATTCACTTACCAAACTGATCCCAGTGACTCAGACTCTGGTCCAAGCTCTCCAGTGGTGGCTGGACCAGGACAACCTCAGACAAGGGGTTCCATTTGTCCCTCAAGTCCCATCAGTAGTTTTAACTATGGATGCTTCTCTTCTAGGGTGGGGAGCCCACCTGGGAGCCCTGACAGCTCAAGGGGTCTGGCCCCCACAAGAGTCTCTCCTTCATATCAATCTCCTGGAACTCAGGGCAGTTTTCCTAGCCCTGCAGAGCTTCTCGAATTCAGTCAAGGGCAAGGTGGTCCAAGTCAGGACAGACAACGTCACCACAATGTGGTACATCAACAAACAGGGAGGCACTCGGTCCTCGGCCTTGTGCACAGAGGCCATGACGCTGTGGTCTCTGGCCTATTCTCTTCAGATTTCTCTGGTAGCAGTTCACCTTCCACCTTCCAGGGAAAGACAACGTACTAGCAGATGCTCTGAGCAGAATTTCACAGGGACATCACGAATGGTCTCTGGATCCTCACATCCTGAAAGTCGTCTTCTCCAGGTGGGGCACTCCAGAGATAGATCTCTTTGCAGCACCGGGCAATCATCAACTTCTTCTTTTTTGTTGCAGACCTCCAGTCCTGGGGATGGTTCCCCAGGATGCTCTCTTTTCGGACTGGAAGGGCAGGTTTCTCTATGCCTTCCCTCTGCTGTTCAGAGTTCTGATCAAGATCAGGACTCAACCCTGCACGGTGATACTGGTGGCTCTAGATTGGGCCAGACAGCCCTGGTATCCTCTACTGCTGTCCTTGTCAGTGTCACGTCCCCTGTATCTGCCCAGGACATACAATCTCCTGTCCTCCTCCCAGGGGCGTATCTGGTACCCCAATCTCCAGTCTCTCACTCTCAAGGCCTGGCTCTTGTACAGTTAGAATATGCAGCACTACATCTTTCTCAGGGAGTTCTGGATATTCTGAAGGTCTCCAGGAAGCCTTCCACTAGAAAAACTTACAACTCCAAATGGAAAAGGTTCAGTATTTGGTGCTCTCAGAAAGGCATCCTGCCTGATTCTGCAGACATTTCCACAAACTTAAACTATCTAGTTCATCTCAATGGTCTAGGCCTTAGGCCTGCCACTCTGAAGGTTCATCTAGCAGCTGTCTCTGCATTCCTCTCAGCAGGGAAGGGCTCTTCCCTGGCATCTCATCCTGTTTTCAGAAAGGTTTTCAAAGGTCTGGTTCACATTAACCCTCCCTTTAGGGAGCCCACTCCGCCTTGGGATCTTAATGTCTGCATAGCTCAACTTATGCAGCCACCCTTTGAAACTCTGGCTTCAGCCGAATTGAAGTACTTCACCTGGAAAACTGTGTTCCTGGTAGCTGTTACTTCTGCCAGGCAGATTAGTGAGTTACAGGCTCTGTCAGTTGAACCTGACTTCATCTCCTTCCATAGGAACAAAGTGGTCCTAAGAACCAATAGGAGGTTTTTGCCAAAGTGGTATCGGATTTTCATCTGAACCAGTCTGTATCTCTCCCTGTTTTTTCCACTGATCATTCTTCTTCAGGTGAAAGAAGGTTACACAGTCTGGACATTAAGAGAGCCCTTAGCTACTACATTGAGCATACTAAGGCACATAGAAATGACTGTCTTCAATTGTTTCTCACTTATGGTGAAGTGGGGAAAGGTAAGCCTGCCACTAAAAGAACTATTGCCAGGTGGATTGTTTCTTGTATAAAATTCTGTTATGACAAGTTAGGTAGAATGCCCCCTTCAGGCCTGAGGGCTCATTCGACTAGGGGTACAGCTGCTTCTCTAGCTGCGGCCAGAGATATACTTTTGTTAGAGATCTGTAAAGCAGCCACCTGGAAAACAATACATACTTTTACCAAGCATTACTCCCTGGACATCCAGGCTAGGAGTGATGCTAGGTTTGGCACAGCAGTACTGCAGAGCCTCTTCCCAAAGTAGGTTCTGCATTCCCTCCTCCATAGGGAACTGCTTGGTAATCTGCATTATGTGTGAATACAGCAAGACTTCATGTTGGTTGAAGAAAAAATTACCATAGTAATTTTGTTTCTTCTAATGGAGTCTTGCTGTATTCAGACCCCCCCCCCCCCGCCTCCCCAGTCAGAACCTGGTTTTTGGGAAGTGGGCTGGCAGGTACAGTGTTGCACCTCAGGGGTGTACCTTGTACCCTCCCTCTTGGGTGGGGTGGATGTTGTTATTATTTTTCTCGTGTTTTATACTTAAATATTGTCACTACCTTTCCTTCTTGGGTTCTCGACTTGAGTCTTTTGGGCCAAAAAATAATTTTTTGTCCTTTGGCTATATGTTGAACAATTTCCATACTATAGTTATGTTGGTTAGTGTGCTCGTAAGAATCTGACGGTTACACTGGGGAGTACCACAGACAGAGGTTTGAAAACTGAGCTCCAGCTCAACGTGCTATACTTCTGCATAGAGTTAACTCTTTCCTCTCCGGGGCAGTTCAAGTGCTGGGGCTAACTGCATTATGTCTGAATACAGCAAGACTCCATTAAAAGAAACAACATTACTATAGTGAGTAATTTTTTCATACCAGCCATACCTAGGAAGGCTGATAAACTAAACAAGGTGCCTGTGGCAAGCCCTTATTCGGAGAACAACCCTAAGTGGACTTAGTCATAATCAGTGCGGCACACGACTGTACTAAGAGGCCGAAACATTTGCGTTCTCTTTCTCATGATAGGGAATATTGGAGGCTAACTCTCTTTGGCAAAAGGGATTTTGCCTCTGCCATGTTGGCCATGAGGACCCTTAACTACATGGCCTACATGATCCAGTACCAAGGTATCTTGTGAGAATAGACCATGGAGATGGTCAAATCATCACTTGGAGGTCCGGCTACACAGCAGCTACTCCAGGCTATCAATTCGGGGTCAAACATCAGCTGACACCTCCTGCGCTCAGCCTACAATGCTGTGGATGCCTCTACTCTGGTGATAGCAGTGGGTATATGCCTTTGTTGGCACTCCTGGCTGTGGGTGTCAGGTTTTGCTCAGGATGTTCAGATGTCCATCCTGAATGCTTCCTTCAGGGGGTATAAACTGTTCGGGGCTGACGTTCAGGACATTTTATCCAACCTTCAAGCCTCTGGATGCACTCTGAAGTTGGTTCACTTGCTGTACCATACCCAGCAGAACAGTACCCCAAGAGTGCCCTTTTCATCAGGCAACCCATAGACTCGGACCCACCTCTAAGCCCACCAAACGCAAGGCTTCTGTAGCCCTCCCCACCCACTCTTCTTCCTCCAGCAAAGACTCCTGAGGAGGAGGAGTGTTACCAGCCCTTGCCCCAGCATGATGTCTTGCCCCCCCCAGTGGACCAGGCAGAGGCGATAGGTGGTCTGTTCTCCTTATATCAGGACAGGTGGCAGAGATCACAAACGACTGCTGAGTGCTGCAGCTCATATTTCATTTCATTTTTATTTATTGTACTAGAAAGTCCTTAATGGGCAAGGACCCTTTTTCATAAGTGTCCAGTGTGTAGAGCAGCAGAAACCGAATAAACTACAGTTAACAGATATTTACAGTACAAAAGATAAGCACAGGGATGAGTGCATTAATAACAGTTGTAAGTACAGGTATTTACAGTACAAAAGACAAGCACAGTGATGGGGTCATATGCCAGGGCCACACTCTGGAGCTCACAGAGTGACCCCCAGAAAGGCCTCCAGTCCTTTCATCTTACCCCCATCTCACATCCCTGTTCCTTGGGAGGAAATCCAGTTCCTGCTCTGGAAAAGGGCAATAGAACCTGTACTAGAAGCGCAACAGGGCAGGGGGTTCTATGCCCACTTCTTTCTTGTCCCAAAATGCACAGGCGACCTCAGGCCTATTCTGGACCTCAGAGAACTAAACTTGCTCATCCAGTACAAAAAGTTCCAGATGGGTATCCTTCAAGGACTGCTGCCCCTCCTAAACAAAGGGGATTGGATATGCTCCTTAGACATGCAGGATGCATATCTTCATATCAAGATGTGTGCCCCACATGGCAATATCTCAAATTCCAGTTCCAGGGAGCACACTTCCAGTTCTGATCCTTGCGCTTTGGCTTGTCCTTGGCCCCTCGAGTGTTTACCAAGTGCTTGACAGTAGTCGCAGCATCTCTCTGGAGACAGGACTTCTACATTTTTCCTTATCTGGACGACTGGCTATTCAAAGCTTCGTCCAAGGACAGTCTAGTCCTCATTTTGGAACACACTATCTGTCTGTTCCAGGACCTGGGCATCACGGTCAACTTGCCCAAATCTGTTCTAACACCTGGCCAGCAACTCCAGTACATTGGGGCAGTCCTGGACACAGCATTGGTCATGACGTTCCTTCCCCAGGACAGGGCGGACCATCTCATAGCCCAGGCCAGCTGGTATTCTGCAGCCACTGTGTCTTCGCCAGAGTTTTTCTCTGGCTCCTGGGCATGATGGCAGCGGCCTTAGTCACGATACCTCTGGGACAGACTTCACATGAAGATTCCCTAATGGATTTTGAGAGTCCAGTGGGACCAACGTAGGGAAAATCTCAAACAGGAAATCCTGGTCTCCTCTCCAGTGAAGAATGTTCTGCTTTGGTGGATGGAGTTCACCAATCTTCTTAGGGGGGTTCCATTAATTATTTCCTCCTTTCAGCAAATCCTGACCACATTTGTCTCGAGGATGGGCTGGGGTGGGCACATCTGGGCCCACAGGAGACACGTGACGTGGTCCCATCCGAAGTCCTCTCTGCACGTCAATGTCCTGGAAATGCGGGCGGTGCTGTACACCCTCCAGGCTTTTCAGACCTAGCTGTCCCCAGAACTTCTGCTGGTGCAGACAGTCAGTATGACTGTCATACACCACATAAACAAGCGAAGGGTACTCACTTATACCACCCCTGCAGGGAAGCAATGAGAGTCTGGTACTGGACTCTGGACCACAGCCTAGAGCTGACAGCCATCCATGTTCCCGGGGTCGGAAATGTCTTGGCAGATGATCTAAGCCAGTCAAAATCAAAGATGCATGAGTGGGAGCTTCTGGCCTCTGTCGTCGAAGACCTCTTAAACAAATGGGGTCATCCAGAGTTGGACCTTTTTGTGTCCCCACTCGATGCAAAACTGCTTTGTTTTTTTTTCCACTAGATCCAGGGCCTGTTTTCTGGTGAGAGGTGTTGTTCCTCTCTTGGAAAGGGAGGTTTCTGTACACCTTCCCTCCCTTCCCTCTTCTTCAGAGTGTACTAATTAAGCTACAGATGGAAGGGGCCACGACGATCCTCATCACCCCCTTTTGGCCTCGTCAGATTTTGTTCCTCTTATTCCAGCAGCTGGCAGTGGAACCTGCAGTCTCCCTTCCTCTGTGTACCAGCTTGTCCTCCCAGAACCAGGGTACCCTAGTCCATCCAGACCTCAGGTCCCTACACCATCACACCTGGCTCCTGAGGACATAGCCATGGCTGGGGTTGGGGTGTCTCCTAAGGTGGCTGATGTTCTGGTGGCAGCCAAGAAACTGTATGCCAGGGCTGCTTACTCCATGAAGTGGAAGTGTTTCTCGCTGTGGGCTGCTTCATGCCAGCTGGACCCTTTCACTTGTCCTGTGAATCAGATTTTGGAGTACCTGCTGTCCCTTTTGGAGTCAAACGTAGGGTACTGTTCTCTGAAAGTGCACTTCTGCCATCTCTGCTTTTCATGTGCCCATTGATAACTGTACGGTGCCACAATTGGATGTGTCACACACCTTTTTGAGAGGCATCCTTCCCCCGAAGCCTCCTATCCACAATCCCTTCCTCCATGGGACTTGAATTTTGTGTTGGAAAAGCTTATGTTGGCTCCTTTTGAGCCTGCCATGACTTGAAGGCTACACTTTCTGTCATGGTAAGTGTTATTTTTAGTTGCCATTATTTCTGCTCTTAAGGATTTCCGAGCTCCAAGCGCTCATGTGTGAGCAACTTACTTTGTTTTTTCCACAAAGACAGAGTGTCTTTGCGTACCAATCTTAAGTTTCTTCCTAAGGTGGTGTCTGAGTTTACCCTGAATCAGTCCATCCACCTACCTGTTTATTTTCCGGAGCATGCCAGTCCAGGGGAAACATGGCTGCACATTTTGGATGTGCATGGAATCTTGCAGTACTATACACACACCACACAAAGGACTGCAGAAAGTTCAAACAGTTGTTTGTTTCGTTTGCCCCTGGGAAAGAGGGTACCCCTGTTTCTAACCCATGTCTGTCCAAATGGTTGGCCAGTTGCATTACGTATTGTTACAGAAAGTATGGTAAGGAATTTCCTGGGGAGGTTAAGGGCCATTCCACCAGGGGTGTGGCCACTTCTGCTGCCTGTTTCAGGAACATTTCAGCTGCAGAGATCTGTGCAGTGGCTACTTGGAGTTCTGTCCACATCTTTACCAAGCACTACAGTCTGGACATCACCACTAGGTGCAGGACCAACTTCGGCCTAGCTGTTCTTCAGGGCTTACTTTCTTAGGCTCGTTCCTGCCACCCAGACTGGCTTCCTGTGTTAGAACTGCTGGGACTCATTTTATAGGTGTGGCCTGCTGCAAGAGATATCCCTGACATCAGATAGTACAGTTACATAAGAACTTGCCGTAACAGTAGATCTGCGGAGGGATCTCTTGCAGCAGGCCATGCAGTCCTTCCCTTCTTCCCTCTAGCTTTAGTGGAAACTTTCTGTAGCCTGTGGATTCTACTGTCTTTCTGTGTTGGCAAGAACCTTCGGTACCTCTTCGATTCCTCAGTAGGAGCCTTGTTGCTCTGGTCTCTGGTAGGAGAACTGAGGAGGGAGCAGGGGCTGCCCACTTTTATAGGGTTGGCTGATGTCAGAGGGTGACAGTGTAGCGAAGTACTTTAAGGTTCTGAGCTGCAAATCTGGTGACATCCAGCAGACCAGACCTGGGTTTGAATCTCACAGCTTCCACTTGCATACTGTGTGACCCTGAGCAAGTCACTTAACTTCCCTGTGCTCCCAGGTCACACCTGTAAAAAAAGCTTTCAGCCTAGTGTGCTACTCCTGGTTAAACAACTAAATAAATAAAAATAAAATAAATATTGGAATGGGTGGTCCCTGATTAGACTGCTAGCTAGAAAAGTTTCCTGCTGGTCCTAGTGTCTGACGACGGTAGTTCTATAGGTGTGGCCTGTTGCAAGAGATTCCCTCATAGATCTACTGTTATGGTAAGTTCTTACATTGCTGTACTTTGCCTTTGCTGCAGCACTGTTACTTGGGTGATCATGAGTTTCATTGCAGTGGCGGTGCAGATGGCAGGGGGTACTTTGGTTGGCCTTGGCTCAAGTACGCCTTACGTGCATCAGCATGGCTCCCCTAGTGTGCCAACATCCCGGGGGGATGGGGTGAACCTGAACAAGGAAACAGCCTGGCTTTGCATGGGATGATCATGGGCACCCTCTGGTCAAACCCCTGCCACAGTCCACTCCTCCTCCTCTGCACCCAGGGAACTCCTGTCTCCGTATTCAGGAGGAGGTGGGAGGCATGAGTCTGGCTCAGGTAGGCCAGGCCCCACCACAGGTGAGTAAGCCTGTGGGGTTGAAAGTGGAGGGGAGGTTAGTGGCAGAGACACAGGGGGATGGTACTGGGCCCAGTCCGAGGGATGAGGGCCCAGAAAGAACAGGAGTGTAAACAAAAAATGGTGTCAGTAAGCACATTTTCACTAAAAGAATGGTGCACAAGTGGAACTGACTGCTTGAGGAGGTGGTGAAGGACAAATTGGGGAGTTTGTAGGTAGGGTAGGACAGGCATATAAACTTAGTAAATTGGAATGGGGCTGAGGTAGGGAGCCGGATGGCGCTAGGGCCTGCATTGAGCAGCTAGGCAGGGTGGGCATACTGGATGGGTCACTGGACCTTTTTTACCTCATTTGCTCTGTTTCTGGGTTTAATAATTAGAAAAAAAAAAAAAAGGTTAAACAAACAATGGCCAACTGTTGCAGCAGTAGTGCTACTGCTCACAATGTTAGTGACCAGGGTTGAGAGGCAAGCACTGGGGACTTGCCGTGGAGAGGAAGGTTAGATGCCTCCACTACAATACTGCCACCTGTGTTACCACAGGTTGCAGTACAGTGGAGGTACAGAAGGGAGGGAGGACGTCAGCTGGCCTCTGTTCAGGTAGACATTGCATGTGTTTGAATGTATATGTTTTTTTTTTGTACATTCTTTTTCGCTCCAGTCACCAGTGGTGGGGCATCTCTCTGGTGGGGCCCACTCAGCTGCTTCTGTACCGCCCCGCCTGAACTCCTTCCCCTCGACCAAGAAATCGAGTGCTGGGTCCCCCCCCGGGGTTGCGGGGACCACGGAGAGTCATGTCGGGGGTCAGAGCCAGCACTGGAGTGTATGGGAGTGGCCCTGGAGGGTCCACCGTCGCCTCCCCACCCGCCAAGGTTTTTCCACCTTGTGTGTTGCCCCCGAGACGCTGGACATGCAGTGACATCTACGCGAGGGACGTGCCCTCATTGACATCCACCGGCGCCTCCCCCAAAACAGCACGCTCCTTGCTGTACCTCCTGGTCTCCACCGGGTGACACCGCAGAGTGAGGCATCCCCACAAACCCACCCCAGGAGAGGAGAGCAGTCCTCTGGACGCTCAATCCTCTTCTACCCTTGCTGACCCCCGGCAACTGGAGTCTGTCTCTGAACCGTGGATGCAGGTGTGGTGCGAGGTGTGGCGTCCAGCACTTCAACCCTCAGCACCACCGGCCTGGCCTAATCTCTTAAGAATATTAAAACGAATGTGTCCATATTTCAAGCAAGTGAAAACACTACCTGTAACCTGATGGAGACGAATTTGAAAATGATACAGAACCACTTTCGACAGGCCTTTCTGGGGATAATGAAATAGGCTGTCCTCCAAGGTACTGGAAGACTATTTTTACTCTTTCCTTTTTTTTTCATTAGAAAACCAGCAGACATGCTGGACATGCAACAGAATCTGAGGTCGAGGAAGCCCAGTTTACAAGTGAGAAGATTGACATCCAGTAAAACTGTGTCAGTACCAGTACAAAGGGCATTCTTAAAAGCAACAAGAATGCTTTTCAAAATGCCTACCTCTGTCCCAGGCCTTGATTTAAAAAAAAAAAAAAAAGGAAAGGTATGTAGTTCAAAGGGATGGGTCAGAATATGTTTATATGCACCCTTCTCCAGAGGGCCTTCTACAGGTTGCAGTTTGTGAGAAGGCATTAATTTCTCAAATTTATATTTATTTTAATTTTGGTAACCGGGTAGACCCACTAAGACCATGGCAGTCCCTTTTTAAGGGGGTGACATGGAATTAATTACAGATAAACATTCCGTAGATTTGCCCACTTTGCAGGGAGACAATCCATAAATTTGCACACTATAGAACAACCAGTATTATAGAGAACATGGCTCAGTGAATTTCACACAGTTCATTAGGTAACATTCATGGTTACAGGCAAATACAGTTCGCAGTGAGGACTAACAGTATTTCAGTGGTAGCAGGTGCACTGGTTAAGCTGTGACAGGTAAGCCTTAAGTCCCTTTTTGAACTCTTCCCCCAACCACCGAGAGAATTACATACCTGAACATTTTCTGGAAGTGCGTTCCAGAGAGACGGGATGCTGGCAGAGAACGACCTCTGTCCCTGTGATGACCTGACTTTAGGCACATTGAGGAGCTGATGGCTTGAGGATCTGAGGGTCTGCTATTTTGCTTAGAAAATTTCATTTCGGCCTGGCTTGGGGGGACATTGTCCAAACTGAGCTTGTAAATAAACAAGTCGCCGTTCCAATGTTGGCCATGACAGGGCTTGGAGCAAATGGCAGTGATGCTCCCATGGTTGACCCCTATAGCAAACAGTCTCACCCTGTGATATAGGATACTAATTTTTTGCATTTCCTCCACCTTTTACCGTGAGTAGCACTGGTGACCCATATAGCAGGGTGGGTAGTAGGGTGCCAGTTGCAGTCTTAGCTGGGGGTCTTGAGTAAGGAAAAGGCTAAGGCGGTATAATAGACCAAGTTTCTGATTCACAGTCTTGGTCAGCTGTTCAGCATGTGCTTTGAAAGTGCACTTCTGGTCTAAGGTATTGCTTAGGTACTTTATTGTTTTTACTACCTCAACCTTTGTGTCATTCAAGAGACTGGAAGTCAGGATTGAGGTTTTGTCAGGTCCCAGACTTGGAGGGCCGAACAGTATAGACTTAGTTTTTTTCTCATTCAATACAAGTTTATTGCTTACCAACCAACCCTCGAGGAGTTGCAGGTCATTTGTCAAAGAATTGTTCAAGGAGTCAGTGTCCTTGGAGGTCCTATATAGCACAGCATCAACTGCATATAGGATAATGTTCACTTTACCACAGTGATTCAGCATGTCATTTATGAAAATAGAGAATAAGGGTCCCAAGATGGACCCTTGGGGGACCCCATCAAGAATTGGGCAATTTTCAGATTGAGTGCCCTGCCATCTGACTAATTGGGCTCTTCCCTGAAGGTAGTCGGTAAACCACTGAACTGTCGGACAGTCTAGGCCTATGAGCTGAAGTTTTGCTAGGAGCAACTGATGGTCCACCAGGTCAAAGGCCTTGGTGAGGTCAATGAAATCTGAACCGGTGAGCTGGCCTTTATCAGGAGCTGAGAAGATATGATCAGTGAGGCAGACAAGGGCAGTGTCAGTGCCATGTGTATTTCTAAAACTATGTTGTCTAGGTGTAAATATGTTATTCCTGTCAATATAGTCTGTTATTTGGTTATATACGGCCCTGTCTAGTATCATACTTAGGACGGAAAGGATGGATATGGGACGATAGTTTTCAAAACAGTCACGTGATCCACCTTTATGGATGAGTGTAACCAGGGCCACTTTCCAGAGTGATGGGACTTTACCTTCTAGGAGTGATTTATTGAGCAACCATAAGACTGGACTAGCCATGGCTGGGGCTGCAACCTTGAGCAACCTTGGTTCTAGCTTGTCATACCAAGCTGAGCCATGGGGTTTTATATTCCCAAGTAGTTTTAGGACCTCATCTTTTGATAGCAGCTTAAGATGGAAGTTCGTGGGGAAGGGGGGGATAGTATTAGCATTGGGTAAGGTGGGTAGGGGTGCCCCTGTGTGGGGAGTCTTGAACTCATTTAGGTCAGTGAAAATGAGTTAATTGCATTGGTGGCATCCACATGGTTTTTAAGGTGAAGGTCGTTGGCTGTTATAGCACAGTCACCACAGGTGGGACTACCCTTGATGAGGGTGTTGATTTGTGACCAGAATTTTCTTGGGTCAGAGAGATTTCTTTTCTAGAGATCTCTGATGTATCATCTTTTTAGCTGTTTGTAGCTCTCTCTTACACTTATTTCGTAATTCCCTGTAGTTCCTCCAGGCCTTGCATAGATTTGTGGCTTTACATACGACCATACGTACAAACATACGAAGAAGCCAGCAGAAGAAGGCCATTTGGTCTATCAAGTCTGCTCATATTGCATGGTCCACAGCTTGAGTTAATGTCCCTGCCCTCCTTCCCCACTTCCCTCATCCTCCCTATCCATGATCCTTACCTTCCCCCCCATACCTATCCCAGCCTCTCTTAAAGCTGCCCACTGTTTTCACAGGATGACCTCTTCTGGCAGCACATTCCAAGTGTCCACCACCTTCTCTCTGAAGAAGTGCTTCCTGACCTCCCTTCTAAACCTCCCACCCTCCAGCTTAAGACTGTGCCCCCTCGTGTTATGGTTGCCATTCAGCTTAGACTATCCTTATCAACCTTATTTATCCCTTTCAAGTACTTAAAGGTCTCAGTCATGCCCCCTCTCTCTCTCCTGTCTTCCAGGGAGTACATGTTCAGTGCCCTCAACCTCTCCTCATATGCCTTACCCTGCCGACCCGCTATCATCTTTGTAGCCATCCTCTGGACCCTCTCCAGCAGGTTAATGTCCTTTTTGAGGTGTGGGCACCAGTACTGAGTGCCATACTCTAGATGCGGCCTTACCAGTGACCTGTACAAGGGCAATATAACCTCCTCTCTCCTACTACTGATCCCCCTAGATATGTATCCCAGCATCTTGTTTGCCTTTGCTGCTGTTTTCTTGCACTGCCAGGGGTAGAATTAAAAAAAAAAGGGTATTCTTGGCAGAATACCAGATGAGGACTTTTGGTATTCCGCCTTGAAATCTGGTATTCCGCCAAAATTCAATGGATTTATATGGGAAGATGAGGTAATTCAGGGTTGAAGGTGACTAACACGGTCCACCAGAGACTGAACTTACATTGGTGACTCTGAGGGCATTAGGTAGGATGATGACCTGACATAGACCTTGCATTGGGTCACCCTGGCCTTTGGAAGGACTGTCATGTCAACATCCGCCTTGCCCACTCACGCCTTAGTACAAATCTCTGGTGGACCCTCGGTGTATGTCACCAAATGACCAATGACCTCCAGATTGCAATAGGTGACGGTCACTCACACATTCACCCACCCACCACCGAACTGTAGACTGTTTTCAGCTGCAGAGCTGTCACCCCTTACTGCACCGTGACCCGACGTCACTTCTGGTTTCACCCTGCCAGGCAACCCACCCAGATACGTTCCTCATACTCAGATAATTTGTTTTTAAGTTCGTGTTAGACCTTCATACCTTTCAGAGTGTGCCACTGGTACCTCCAGACTGCAGGATCAATATTTGCCTTGGGAACTTAAATAAAGATAAAAAAAAATGTGTGTTGTCTCTTTTTTTTGGGGGGGGGGGTTATCACAAGTATTTTTTTTTTTTTGTAACAGCAGCTGAGGCCAGTTATATCCCACTTATATCACATTAGATTTAGGCAGGTGTTACAGAGCACATTAGGGGGCCCGATATTCAAACCTGCATGCATAATCTGACCAAGTTTGCCCATTTTGCGCTAATATCTGGTGATTTTTCCATGACCAGATGCACAATTTAAGCCCAGTTAGTGCGCGGGCAAACATGTTTGCAGCCCGTAACTACATCTTGTTTATAAAACAACCAGTCGGGTTGGGAGGGGGGACTGCTTCCACAGCAACATAGATCCAGATACAGTTTTAGTCTTATGGGTGGGGGTGGAGGTGAGGGACTGCTAGGACACAAATGCACTGATTGGGGAGCAACACTTCAATCAGACTAATTGGGAATGGTGGGTAGGGAAACTACGCTGACCATTCTTCACCATCCAGCTGTTCAGGGAATATGTCTGGCAAAAAGAGGCAGTACTGTACAAGCTCATCCATGCACTGAGCAAACAGCAGACACACCAATGGCATGCTGTGCCCCTAGCACATTCCTGCTAGGCTCATCTGGAGTCAGTGCAAGCAGGGGGGCAAGCCACTGTGCCACCCCGCTGGCCAGGTCTGCCATACCAGTTTTGCCAGGGCACCTGGTCTACCAGGGACATAGTGCAAAGCTTTTGCCATCATCTGCCACAGATTTCAACATCAGGTCCCTCTAATAACACACAGAGTTACAGCTTAGACATTTGAGACAAGTCTCCTCCAACCTGTCCTCGCTGACTTGTTTTATTTTTCAGCCTAGAATGCCAGACAATATTTATGGATATTCTGGTAACAAGGCAGTGGGTCCCCAAGATGTTTATAGTGCACACTGACACAACTCGTGCAGCAGCACCCATAAATCATCATCAAGAAAGAGACCGGTTTAGCAGGGCATATTTAGAATGCAGGTTTCTGTATAAAGCCATTATACTGACAGACCATGGACTTGACAGTCTGTGTATCGGGAGTCAACGCGCATCTCAGCTTTTGAAAAGTTCACATTACAGACTCCCGATACAGCATTCAGTTAGTTGAAGCGTTTAAGCTAAAATCGTCCACTGTAGACACAGGTGCCATCTGTGGATGCTATGCTGCATTTCTAAAACTGACACTGGACTTGCATCACCTGGGGACTGCACCTCTCCCAACCCCACCCCCAGCAGTCCTCGTCAAGTCACCGTACAAATCATGTTAACCTTTTATTTCTGACAAAAAAATGTTTTATTTATTTCCTCTCTGGTGTTCCATGGCTATCAAATCTGTCGCATTGCTTCACTGTAACAGTGCACCCCATCTCCTCTCATAGAAGTTCTTTAATATACCTTTCATGCCCTGTGGGGTTCGGAAGCCTCTGAAGCACTTAGATCCATTCTGTTGGTGTCTGTCAGCTGCTTGTATCTTCACTCCCAGATACTCTCTTAAATTACTTGGGGGTGTCATTGGAAGACTCTGCATTTCATCTTTGGTAAGGGAGTCAGGTCAAATTCTCCTTTCTCTGAGTCTCCCCAGCAAAGTTGAACCCAGGAGTAAACAACATGCTGCCTACTGATCAGAAAATTAAGCAACAGGGATGGAAGCATGCAGTATCAGCTCCTTGGGAGCAAATGCTTGTACAGCACCTCAAGATCTTTGCTCTCCCACCACAGAAGTAGCAGACCAGCACATCAGAGTTACTTCTAGGATCGTGGATATGTTGTTCATCTGCACTCTTTGGCATGTCCCCTTCCACTTTAAATCTTGCCGGAAGTCTTCAAGCTGGATCTTCCCACCCACCTGGGTGGTATAACCCTCGGCTCCGCCCCATGACGCCAGATCTTTCTTTCCGCTGGAAGATTCAGGTTGTCTCCCTCGTGCTCACGCATTTTGTAGACCCTGGCTTCTAAACCTTTGGTTATTCCGAAAATCTGTCTAGTTCGCATTAGTGATCGCGACTACTTACCTTCGATTATGGAAGATAAATCTTCCCCTGGATTTCGCCGGTGTCCCTGTGGCCAGAAGACGTCGTGCACCAATCCCCACACTGCTTATGTCTGCTGTCTCGGTGTTGACCATGGCACCTCGAAGTGCAGTCTTTGCCTTGCCTTGCCTTTCATCCCAACGTTCTTGACCGTCTCGCACACCTGAAGTTGGGGAGGCCAGGGAAAGGGAACCCTGTGGTGCAATCCAAGGAGGCACAGTGGGCGGTTTCCGCGGCTGCGGGATCCGCCAAGCAATTGGAGTGAATGCAAGCATTCGAGGAGGAAGTGGCTCGGGCTGCAGAAACTACTCAGAGCTTCTTTGTTCCGCTCGACCTGGGCTCCACCTTCTCGGGTTCCTTCTGAGAGTTATGTCAATCTCTTCTGACTGAGGGAGAGAGTCCTGCGGGCACACACTCCTCTCGGTCCCGAAAGCGGGAGAAGGACCCGGGAGCATCTTCGTCCCGACGGAGACGCTCTTGGGATCAGGAGAGATCTCGGTCCCAGGAACCGGCTATCTTGACTTCGGTTGAAATTGCCTCTTCGGCTGCTGGTTTCTCAGCTTTGCGTCTGGCCAGTCGACTGAAGTGTCGATTGACGGTGTGAAAATCGTCATCGACCTGATCAACCCATTGTTGCCGACTCTGGTCATTGATTCTCTCGATCGAACTCTGATTCTTAATTTCCCTGACAAGGAGACCCAGCCTGCTGGGAATCCCAATGAGGAATTGTTCCCCGACCCCAAGAAATCACTGGTCCTGCTGGTGTCTCCCGAGCGACCGAGTCAGCCTGTCCGATCTCGATTGAGGTCCCGGCCGGACCCCCTCGACCGAAAGGCCGAGGAAGAGCCACAGATGCTCAAAAAAAAGGCAACGCCATCGATTGTCCTCAGATGAGGAGAGGCTCCGGCGGAAACTCCGGTGCCACGAGGACCTCATGTGGCAACAGCTGATTTTGACTGGGAAAAAGCCGACCCCAGCTTCCACCCTGGCCATTACTTGGCTCTCGCCTCCTAGGCCGAAGTCAACTCCTTCGGAGCCGATTAAGTTGGTTCCCCCGCCCGCGGAGCCGGCGAAGCCTCCACTTTGGCCAAGGCCGGTTTCTCCACCGATAGTGGTAGAACCACTGCCCAAGCAGCCTGTGTGAGGGGCTCCTTCCAAAGAAGATAGGCTGGACACTGGGCTTCCCTGGCATCTCTCGGTCACTGTCACCCCAGACCGCCCTCAGCGGTCGACCATTATACCCGTATTCCTCGGATTTGGATGTGACCGGCCTGCATTCTCATCCCGGGGATGACGAATCGGCTGGTGGATTAGAGATGGAGGAAGGTCCTTTGTCTTTTCAGGGCATTCTTCGCCTCGTCTCTGAGTCCACAGGGATGCCCCTGGAGCCAGTCCAGAAAAAGGCAGAGTACCCTCTCACAGACATCCTCAAGAGAGGGGATACCCTGACGGAGGCCTTTCCTGTGGCTGAGGCCATTGTGGGCCCGGTCTTAGAACTCTGGCAGTGCCCTGCCTCTTGTCCAACACCATCTGCCCACATGGCTGCAAGTATGCAATGCCCATGGGGTCCCTTGTGGGATTCACAGAGCACCCTTCGGCCGAGAGCCTGGTGACTGCCCCTGTGTTCAGGCGTACTGGCAGTTCTGCTGACACTGACTGACCTCCCGAGAAAGAGTTCAAGCTTTTGGACCATTCGGCTAGGAAGGTCTGTGCGGTCTTTTCCTTGGGCCTTCGTCAGGCAACTTCAGCCGTCATCATGGTACACTTCTCCCATGCCCTCTTGGAGTCCTTGGATGAAGTCCTCACACATCTCCCCACGGACATGCAGACCACAGTCAAGCAGGTCCGGGATCAGGGCTAAACTGTTGCCAAACAGCAGCTTCAGACAACCCTGGACATTGGGAATTCTTGTGCCTGTTCGATGGCAGCTGCAGTTTCCTCTCATCGCAAGGCTTGCCTGAGGCTCTCTTCCCTCCCGGTGGATACTCAGCAGAAACTCGCTGATGTGCCTTTCCTGGGCACCAACATTTTCAGCCCAGGTCTGGCTGGTCACCTTCAGCGCATTGAGCAGTCCAGTGCCACCTTGGACGCCACTTCTGGTAAGAGTTCTTCGGGCAAGAACCAGCAGAAGAAAAAGAAGCCATTTCAGCACTATTCCCCTGTGTCACAGCAGCCCTCCTTTCAAGGAGGACAGCTGCATCAGTAGTTGCAGGCTCAAGCTTGGTGCCCCAGGCCCAAGCCCAGGCCCTCCCAGACCTGTAAAGGAGGCCAAGGTTCGGGTCCTGGGAGCCTCCTCTTCCAAGCCTGCTCAGTGACGGGGCAGGGGATGCCTCCCCCTCTCCCGTCACGCCAGCTCTGGGTCCTCCCGTGGGGGCAGGCTCCACCACTTCCTTTCTGCCTGGTTCGTTGTCACTTCAGACAGGTGGGTTCTCGAAGTGGTTGGCCAGGGACTGCCTCTGGAATTCGAGCAGTACCCTCCAAGTCGAGCCCACGCCCCTTGGGAGGAAAGAGTTTCCACCCAGACTCAGTTGGCTCTCCAAGTTGACATCGCTCAGCTCCTCCTCAAAGAGGCAGTAGCTCCAGTGGCGGATCCTCCAGTAGACCCAGCCTTTGTCTCCAGGTACTAGCTGGTGCCCAAGCGGACGGGGCTGGCACCCCATTCTAGATCTGAATGACGTGAATCAATATCTCAGGTCACGCACCTTTCGGATGGTCACTCTATCCCAGATCATACCATCCTTGGAGCGAAATGTGGTTCTGTTTACTGGATCTGCAGGATGCATTCTTTCATGTCCCAATCCGTCTGTCTCATCAGCGGTTCCCTTGCTTCAGAGTCTAAGGGATCCTGTACGAGTTCCGAGCCATGCCGCTCGGCCTGTCTTCGGCCCGTCTTTGTCCCCAAAGGTCTTCACCAAATGCATTGCAGTGGTGGTGGCCCATCTCAGGCGTCGGAGGTCAGGATTTATCCCTACCTTGACAATTGGCTCCTAGCAGGTTCCACCCAACAGAAGGTGGAGAGGTCCAGGGATCTGACCCGCCAGACCTTCTCCCAACTAGGCGTCCTGATCAACGAGGCCAAGTCTGAACTCGTGCCTTCCCAGGTGATGGGCTTCATCAGGGCAGAGCTCGACCCTCATCAAGCCAGAGCTTGGCTTTCGGTGGACAGGGCAGAGGTTCTTTCCTCCTTTGCCCAGTCATTTGTGGTTGGGCAATTGCGCCCTGCCTGGGACTTTCTGTGCCTTCTGGGTTACATGGCGGTGTGCACCTCGGTGGTCCATTGGGCCCGGCTGCACATGCGCCTCCTTCAGTGGGAGCTAGCCACCCAGTGGACTCAGCGCCATGGTCATTTTGACCAGCTGATCACTGTAACCCAGAATATGTGGGACGCTCTCCACTGGTGGACTGCCCAAGACCGGTTGCAGGAAGGGATCCCATTGGTCCGCCCCGAGCCGACGGTCGTTCTCATGACCGATGCCTCTCTCATGGGCTGCTGAGCCCACATGGGGGACAAAAGGGCCCATGGGCTCTGGACCCCGAGGAGTCCCGATGCGACATCAACCTGTTGAAGCGCAGAGCAGTCAGACTGGCAGTGTCAGTTTTCACTCCTCAGCTCCGGGGTCAAGTGGTTCAAGTCCAGACAGACAATACCATGACCATGTACTACCTCAACAAACAGGGCGGCATGCACTCCCGTCTGCTTTGCAGGGAGGCGCTCCGCATCTGGACACTCGTGAGTTGTCTGGAGGCAGATCTCCTAGTCATCCACGTGGCAGGAGCCTCAAACCATCTGCGGATGCTCTCAGCCGCTTAGGCGAGACATCCTATGAGTGGTCTCTCCATCCAGAGGTAGCTTGCAGACTGTTCTCCCACTGGGGCAAACCAATGGTGGACATGTTTGCCTCCAGGGAAAACACCAAGCTAAGGCCTGTTTCATGCCAGCCCCCCTCAACAGGGTTTACTGCAGGGGGATGCCTTCTTAAGGCAGTGGACCCCAGGCCTCTTCTACACCTTCCCTCAATTTCCCTTGATCCACAGGGTGTGCTCCTCAAGGTGAGGAGGGACAAGGCGAAGCTGATTCAATCAAAATGAAGTCTTGCTGTATTCAGACATAATGCAGTTAGCCCCAGCCCCAGTACTTGAACTGCCCCGGAGAGGAAAGAGTTAACTCTATGCAGAAGCATAGAACGTTGAGCTCGAGCTCGGTTTTCAAACCTCTGTCTGTGGTACTTCCACTGTAACCGTCAGATTCTTTACTCCGCCTAACGGTGAAGTCGCTCTGGAGATTTCTTCTGCTTGGTTCGGTAAAAGAAAAATAAAGTGTTCAGTTTAAACCGCATATTTTTGTTATTTTTGGATTTCCAGCCTCTGTCTCCGGTACAGGTAGTATGTAGATAGGTAGTGACTGTGTTTTATTTTGCTAAAAAGAGTGGAAATTGTCCTCCTTCGGTTAGTTTTCAGTCGGTCTGGTTTGGAACTAACTTTGTAAAATTTTTCTCTCTTTCTGGGATTAGTGTGGTGTTCGGTACCGATTGGTTTCAAAAGAATCGGACTTTTGCTGGTTCTTTTAAAAAGCCCGTGACACGGTTTGTAACCAATCGGTTGCTTTATTACCTGGCTTGAAAGCTTCTGTAGGGTAATTTGTTAGGTTGGCCATTTCTGAGAAACCCAGGAAGAAAACCGGTCCCACTGGGTTTCAACACTGTACTGAGTGTGGGGAGGCCTTTGCTAAGGCCGACCCCCACCTCATCTGTGTTTATTGTCTGGGGTTTGACCACCTGAAGTCAGACTGCCAAATCTGTAAGTACTTTCCTAAAACCACTCTAGATAAAAGACTGAGTAGGCTGAAGGAAAGGGAGGCTGAGAAGTCCATAGATCCGGATGGCCAGCCCGGTTCGGTTGGGGCCAAACCTGAGGAGGTGCCTACTGACCTAGGCAATACCTCCTCAGGCAAAGGGAGAGCCGACCTTGAGGGGTCGGTTCCGTCAAAGAAAAAGCACATGTCTGCTGGTTCGGATCCTGTATCCCCCTCTCCAACCGCGGACGAAATAGCCAAAGCGATTAGTGTTGTCCAATCGCTTAGACCGGTTCTGTCTGAACCAATACCGCCGGTTCGGCCGGATCTGTCTCCTCCGGATTATGACCCAGATGCTTATTATGAGCGATGGTGATGACGATGAAGGGGGTCTGGATGTGCCCATTGAACCGGACGTCTCCCCAGACAGGCCCTGAGGTGTCTCTCCTCCCAGGCTCTCTGAGTCCCCTTCACACTTTCTGTTCTACAAAAAGGTGGCACAAACCCTGCAGCTTCCCTTGGTTGAAGCAGCAGAGGAGGATGAAGAGCCTGATTTTGTGGAAATGATGGACATCCCAGAGTCCAAAAAGCTGTCTATCCCTCTTCATAAATCTTTGGGGAAACAGACACACAAAATTTTACAAACCCGTAATTCAGTACCTCCTGTGGATAAGAGAATGGACAGGAGGTATTCATTATCAGGCTCAGCTGTGGAGTTCGTTTATAGTTATTGCAGCCATGTTGGGGTAGTGCAGGCTACAGCCTGTGACAGGGCTAACATTCCTTTGGCTTCACACACCCCGGATAAGGACTCCAGGAAAGTGGATGCCATGGCCAAAAAACAGTATTTGCCATCCTCTTTGGGATTCAAGCAGGCTACTTATATGTCAGAATCCAAAAGAAGGCAGCACCAGCATCCGTCTCAGTTTATAAAAAAAGACAAAATTTATTGTATTACATGCCTGTAGAGGAGCAGTGGCAATTAAAAGCAGACTCAGAAGCCCCGACCGGTTTCGTGCATGCGCACTTCCTCAGGGAAACTGACATAAACACAATCCCTTACTTAAATACCCCCACACCACATGTGTTAATAATTATACAATCATCCCATTCCAAGTAAACACCAACTTCTAACATGTTTAGATAAAGACAAAACATTATGCATCATTAAAATTCCTATCTGTATATATATCCATCTCATACAAAGTTAATAAATATATTCTTAAACCATTTATATAGAATAAGGAAATTATGTTCTAATTTGACACACAGTTGGTTCACAAACATAAAACATCCAATAATCTTAATAAATCGGAATCCAAGTCTTATTTTATTCCAAAAATTCCTATTTTTTCCTCATAGGAATTAAATACTCAACCTCGCTCTTAAATCTATAGAGATGAGTAGCGACCCGAAAGTCACAAGGGTCACCTACTAATATGCTCAGTCCTAAAGCTTTTTATATTATTGTTTTTTTAATCAGCATATAATTTATTCAGAACAGGAACCCCATTATTGTTACTTCTCGGAGCCCAAAATATCATTGCTCCGTAGTTTCTGAGGGTATCTCTGTGTTGCCGTTCTTAAAGAAAAGATGAAGATGAAATGATTTTCTGATATTTTTCCATATTTTTCCAGTTTTTTAATAAACATTTTTTTTCCTTTTTTTCCTCCACCTCTTTTTTCTCCCTTTTTTTCCTGTTTATAGTTAAGCATCACTATATGGATATGTTTAGAAGGCAGAACTAGTGAAATATAGAAGAAATGGGGTATAAAAAATTTTTTAGTGTGCATATCAGTAATTGACCTTTGTGACCTTCTGGTCACTAGTTGCTTATATGAAGTTAAAAAAATCGGGATTTATATTTTTTTATATTTTTTTGATTTTTTAGAGACGACTAAGGAAAGATCTATTATAGATGAGTATGTTATGTTGACCTCGTTGACCTCCTATATAAAAAATCGGAAACTACGGAGCAATGATATTTTGGGCTCCCTACACTGGGGCAAAAGACTGTATGCCAGGTACTTCCTGACCTCCAAAAAGACGGGAGTGGTGACCCATCTTAGACCTAAGATATCTAAACAAACATCTTTAAAACCAAAGTTCAAGATGGTAACTCTGGGAATAATCCTTCCCTCTCTAAGGCCAGGGGACTGGCTAGCCTCCCTGGATCTCAGAGATGCCTACTTTCACATTCCCATCAGGTGCTCCCACAGAAAGTACCTCAGGTTCGAGTTGCCCTCAGGCCATTATCAGTTCAGAGCAATGCCCTTTGGCCTAACCTCTGCTCCAAGGGTTTTCACAAAGTGCCTGGCAGTAGTAGTTGCCTTTCTAAGAAGGCAAAAGATTTCCATTTTTCCATATCTGAACGATTGGCTAATAGTGGGTCAGTGTCCAGACCAAGTCAAGTCTCACCTGCAAGTGACCCAGCAAGTGCTCACTTCTCTAGAATTTCTTCTCAACCTTCCCAAGTCAGTTCTTGAACCAGTCCAGCTTCTTACCTTTATAGGGGCAGAACTGGACACACTCAAAGCAAAGAGCCTTTCTTCCTCTAGAAAGGGCAAGGAGTTTCTACATGGAACTAGCCTCTTCTTTCAGCCTTCAGGTATCTCGGCCAGCAAGGCATTTCCTTCAGCTCTTGGGCCCACATGGCAGCTTCACAGCAGTGGTCCAAGGGCAAGATTCCAGATGAGGGATATTCAGTTCCACCTGAGAGCTTTTGTCTCAGAGGAAGGATTCCTTACCAAACTTATCCCAGTGACTTGACCTTGATCCAAGCCTCCAATGGTGGCAGGATCAGGACAATTTAAGACAAGGTGTTCCTTTTGTTACTCAGCCTTGTTCAGTGGTCCTTACCACGGATGCTTCTCTTCTGGGCTGGGGAGCCCATCTGGAGTCCCTCACTGCCCAGGGGCTGTGGTCCCTCCAAGAATCCCTTCTCCACATCAATCTCCTAGATCTCGGGGCAGTTTTTCTGGCCCTAAAAGCTTTCTCTCAGTCAGTACAGAACAAGGTGGTTCAAGTCAGAATGGACAACACCACCACCATGTGGTACATCAACAAGCAGGGAGGCACTCGGTCCACGTCCTTGTGCACAGAAGCCATGCAGTTGTGATCCCTGGCTTATTCCCTGCAAACCTCACTTGTAGCAGTTTACCTTCCAGGCAAGGACAATGTGCTAGCAGATGCACTGAGCAGGATCTCTCAGGGCCATCACGAATGGTCCCTGGACCCTCAGGCGTTGAAAGTGATTTTTTTCAAGGTGGGGCACTCCAGAGATAGATCTCTTTGCAGCCCCAGACAATCACCAACTCCCTCTCTTTTGTTGCAGACCTCCAGTCTTGGGCTCACTCCCTCTGGATGCCCTGATTCTGAATTGGGAAGGGAAGTTTCTGTATGCCTTCCCCCCCCTTCCCACTCCTGTTCAAAGTTTTGGTCAAAATAAGGTCTCAACCTTGCAAGGTGATTCTGATTGCTCCAGATTGGGCCAGACAGCCCTGGTACCCCCTGTTGCTGTCCCTAGCGGTCCATCTTCCCCTGTCCCTTCCCAGGAATTACAACCTGTTAACATCCTCTCAGGGAAGGATTTGCTACCCCAATCTTCAGTCTCTCAATCTCAAGACATGGCTCTTGAAGAGTTAGAGTTTGCAGATCTGCATCTTTCCCAAGGGGTTCTGGATATCCTCAAGGCTTCTCGAAGGCCCTCCACCAGAAAAACTTATAACTCCAAATGGAAGAGATTCAGCATTTGGTGTTCTAAGAAGCATATTTCTCCAGACAGTGCTGGATTGCCTACGGTTCTGGATTATATGGTGCATCTTAATGGCCTAGGCCTCAGACCAGCTATTCTCAAGGTACATTTGTCAGCTGTTTCTGCGCTTTTGTCTGTGGGGAAGTCTTCGCCACTATCTTCCCGTCCTGTGTTCTGTAAATTTTTTAAAGGATTGCTTCACACCAGTCCTCCTTTTAGAGACCCTGCCCCTGCCTGGGATTTGAATGTTTGCATTGCTCAACTTATGCAACCCTCTTTGAGCCTATGTCTTCCAGCAGAGCTTAGGTACTTGACTTGGAAAAGTGTGTGTTCCTGGTAGCCATTACCTCTGCCAGGCGAATCAGTGGATTGCAAGCCCTGTCAGTGGAACCTGATTTTATCTCATTTCACAGGGATAAAGTGGTCCTTAGAACCAATAGAAGGTTCTTGCCCTAGTGGTTTCAGACTTCCTTTAAACCAGTCTGTGTCTCTTCCTGTTTCTTCCTGATCATTCTTCCTCAGGAGAGAGGAGGCTCCACAGTTTAGATGTTAAAGAGCCCCTTATTTACTACATAGAGCGTACTAAGGGTCACAGGTTTGACTCTCCAGTTGTTCCTCACTTATGGAGAAGGTGAAAGGACAAACCTGCCACCAAAAGATCTGTTGCCAGGTGGATTGTGTCTTGTATACAGTTCTGCTATGAAAACTGGGAAAGCTCCACCCTCAGGCCTGAGGGCTCATTCACAAGAGGTACAGCTGCTTCCTGGCTGCTGCCAGGATATCCCTCTTAGAAATTTGTCAAGCAGTCACCTGGAAAAACAGTCCATACCTTTACCAAGCATTACCTCTGGATATCCAGGCTAGGAGTGATGCTCGGCCTGGCACAGCAGTACTTCAGAGCCTATTCCCAAAGTAGGTTCTGTCCCTCCTCCTTAGAGGTACTGCTTGGTAGTTCTGTATCATCTAGAATACAGCAAGACTCATGTTGTTTGAAGAACAAATTACTCACCTTAGTAATTATGTTTCTTCTAATGGAGTCTTGCTGTATTCTGACCTCCCTCCCTGCCTCCCCTCTCAGAACCTGTTTTTGGGAAGTGGGTGGGCAGGTGCAGTGTTGCACCCCAGGGGTGTTTTTTGCTTGCACCCTCCTCCTTTTTGTTTGGGTGCTGATTTATTGTTGTTATTTGTAGTAGATTGGTTTTGGTTTTGGGTTTCCTGACTTGAGTCTTCCCTGGGAATCCAAAACTTTTTTCAGCTAGTTGGCTAGTAGGAATATTTACAATTTCCACATAGAATTTTTAGTTAGTTGGGCTCGTAAGAATCTGACGGTTTAAGTTCAAAACACTCCAGACAGAGACTTCAACCGAGCTCGAGCTCAGCATTCTATGCCCTGCATAGAAAGTTAACTCTTCGTTCTCCGGGGCAGTTCAAAGGTTGGGAATCACTGCAATTGTCAGAATACAGCAAGACTCCATTAGAAGAAACATAATTACTAAGGTGAGTACTTTTTTCTTGTGCCCTTTGGCTATATTTGAACAATTTCCATACTTTAGTTACTAGTTAGTTAGCTCGTAAGAATCTGACGGTTACACTGTGAAGTACCACAGACAGAGGTTTGAAAACCGAGCTCAAGCTCAACATTCTATGCTTCTGCGTAGAGTTAACTCTTTCGTTTCCGGGGCAGTTCAAGTGCTGGGTCTGGGGCTAACTGCATTATGTCTGAATACAGCAATACTCCATTAGAAGAAACAACATTACTATGGTGAGTAATTTTTTCTTCTGGTAGCCTCAGACTGGCCGTGCCAGTTCTGGTATCCAGATCTCCTCAGCCTCAGCTGCAGGCCCCCGGAGCGGCTTCCAGCATGCCTGAACCTGATTTCTCTCAATCAGGGGAAGGTATACCATCTGGACCTTCAATCCCTGCACCTCACAGTCTGGTTCCTGAGTGGCTAGAGTTCCAGGCTTTGGGTCTTTCCTCACCGTGGTGAAGGCATCCAGAAAGAAATCGACCAGGAAATGTTACGCCTTCAAACTGAAAAGGTTTTCCATTTGGTGTCAGGGTAAGGGCTTGGACCCTTTGTCCTGTCCAGTGGCTAACATTCTTGACTACCTTTGGTCTCTGTCCAAAGGGGGTCTTCGGTCATCGACCCTTAGGTTGCACCCGGCAGCCATCTCTGCTTATCGGGTGTGGGCTGGTCAGCCGACGGTGTAGGAGACAGTGGTCGGGCGCTTTTTCAAAGGCCTGGATCACATATCCCCTCCGGTGTGTGAACCTCCACCTCTGTTGGATCTGCTGCTGGTACTGACAAAGCTCATGGGCAAGCCATTCAAACCAATGCATAAGTGTGCCTTGTCACACTTGTCGTGGAAGACAGCCTTCCTGATGGCTATCATGTCTGCCAGAAAGACCGGGGAGCTCCAGGTGCTTTCGTTGGACTCCCCTAATCTGGTCTTCCACAGGGACAAGGTTATCCTGCACCCCCACCCGAAATTCCTTCCGAAGGTGGTGTCAGAGTTTCACCTTAACCAGGTGTTAACTCTGCTGGTGTACTACCCCAGTTATACCTCGGAGGCCGAGTACAGGCTCCATACTTTGGACCCGAGACGTGCTCTCTCCCATTATAAGGAGAGGACGGTGGAATTTCGGGGAGAGGTTCGCCAGCTGTTTGTCACCTATGAAGCCGCTTCTGGCAGACCTGCAGCAAAACGGACTATTGCACAGTGGATTACATCATGCATCAGTCTGTGCTACGAGTTGGGCAAGGAGCCTCCCAGAGGGATAAGAGCTCATTCTACCCACCATACTGCTGCATCGGTGGCTGCTTCCAGGGACATCCCTATCCAGGAAATCTGTCGGGCTGCTACCTGGAAGTCAGCAAACACCTTCATTACCCATTATCACATCGGCCTTCAGTCACGCCGGGATGCTGGTTTTGGGGCCTCAGTTCTCCAGTCTCTGTTCCCTAAGTAGGTGGTGTGCACCTTGCCTCCCTCCTCCCAGAGAACTGCTAGGAGTCTGCCAAAGAGTGTGGATGAGCAACATATCCACAATCCTAGAAGAACCGGTTACTCACCTGTAACAGTAGTTATAGGAGTGGTACATGTTGTTCATCCACACGGACTTCGGCAAGATTTAAAGTGGAAGGGGACATGCCAAGGAGTGTGGATGAACAACATATACCATTCCTAGAACTACTGTTATAGGTGAGTAACCTGTTCTTCTGGCGCTACCGAGTGTCCGCGTTTTTTTTCCCTGTGCACACTGTGGGGAAAAAAAAGATGTCTGCACTCCGGAGGCTGCTGATCCCCACAGGGCATGAAAGGTATATTAATGAACTTCCATGGGGGGTGGGCATTGTTACACTGAAGCAATGTGATAGTTTGACAGCTACTAGACACCAAAGAGGAAATAATGTGTTTTTGGTTTTTTTGTCAGAAGTAAGAGGGTAACATGGTGTGTATGGTTTGTATGGTTTGTAACAGGGAGTAAGGCCATCAGGAAGTGGAGGGTAATGAGTACCAATGCCCGTAGTCTGGGCAACAAGCTCCCTGAGCTGGTGGCCTTGATGGAAGAGGGATGCCTGGATATCGTAACAGTCACAGAAACATGGTACACAGAGAACCATGACTGGGATGTTAACATACCAGGGTACATAACCTACAGGAGAGACAGGCAGGGGAGAAGGGAGTAGCAGCTCTCTATGTAAAGGAAGGGATAAAAGCAACTGAACAAAAGAGTAAACAGGGAGGAGAGGAGGCACTATGGGTCACCTTGGAGACTGGGAAGGGCACAATCCGCATAGGTTGTGTACAGACCCCCATGTCAGGGGGGAGGAATGGACAAGGATATGATAGAAGGCATTCTTAGAATGGCAGAGAAAGGGAGATACTGTTGATGGAGACCTGAATATGCCAGATGTTAACTGGAGCACATTTGCTGCAGCCACATCCAAGAGCAGGGCCATTCTTGATGCCCTACAGGTGGCAGGCATTAGACAGCTAGTTTCAGAACCCACTTGTGAGGGAGCAATCTTAGACCTCGTGCTCTCAAACGGGGGCAGTGAGAGGATCTCTGATCTAGAAGTGGGTTGCCATCTGGGGACAAGTGACCATCAAACAGTGTGGTTCACATTAATCTCAGCTACAGAGTCAAGCCATACAAAAGTGAGGGTACTGGACTTTAGGAGGGCTGACTTTGGCAAGATGGGAAAGTGCCTCAGAAAAGCACTAGCAAACAGGTTAGAAGGAGGTGTGGAGCAACAATGGGGAATCATCAAAACTGCCATCACAGAGGCAACAAGCCTTTGTGTGAAGCAAATAAACAAATCAAAATGAAAGAAAAAGCCACTATGGTTCTCAAAAGAGGTGGCTGTGAAAGTCAGGAAGAAAAAGATAGCATTCCGGAAGTATAAGGAAACACAGAAGGAGCAGGACAGAGAGCTGTACCAGTTAAGGCAGAAGGAAGCAGGGAGGGAAGTCAGAATAGCAAAGGCCCAAACTGAGGAAAAGATCGCCAACTCAGTTAAGAAGGGGGATAAAATCTTTTATAGGTACATCAGCGAGCGTAGAAAGACAAAGGGAGGGATAGTGAGGCTGAATAGGATGAACGGTGGGTGGGCAGAGGGGGACAGTGAAAAAGCAGGGATACTGAACGAATATTTCTGCTCAGTATTTACAAAAGAGGAGGGGGAAATGCCTAATCCAATTAACAGAAGCACTCTTGATAGGGGGGTCGATCCCAGTCCTTTCACAGAAGAAAGGGTTCTGCAAGAACTCCTAAAACTGAAGGTGGACAAAGCAATGAGTCCTGATGGAATTCAGCCCAGAATTCTAAAAGAATTAAGGGAGGAACTAGTGGAACCACTGGCTACTCTTTTTAATAAATCATGGGAGGACGGTGTGGTACCCGAGGACTGGAGGAAGGCGGATGTGATTCCCCTTCACAAAAGTGGGACCAAGACAGAGGCAGGAAACTACAGACCTGTCAGTCTGACCTCTGTGGTAGGAAAGTGATGGAGTCACTTCTGAAGGAAAAGAATAGTTAAGTACCTAGAGGCCAGTGGAGCACAGGACCCAAGGCAGCATGGGTTCACAGCGGGAAGGTCATGTCAGATGAATCTAATAGATTTCTTTGACTGGGTGACCAAAGTAGTAGACCAGGGAGGGGCTGTGGACATGGCCTACCTAGACTTTAGCAAGGCATTTGACACAGTCCCACACAAAAGATTAATAGTCAAATTAACCAGCCTGGGTGTGGGTCCCAGGGTGGTAGCCTGGGTAAAACATTGGCTGCACAACAGGACACAGAAGGTAATTGTAAATGGAGTCCACTCTGAAGAAAGAGGGGTTACTAGTGGGGTACCGCAGGGTTCAGTATTGGGCCCAGTCCTTTTTAATGTCTTCATCAGTGACATTGCAGAGGAACTTGAAGGAAAAGTATGCCTTTTTGCAGATGACACAAAGATCTGCAACAGGGTTGATACACAAGGAGGCGTGGAAAGGATGAAAAGGGACTTGGCAAGGTTGGAGGAATGGTCAGAAGTATGGCAGCTAGGATTCAATGCAAAGAAGTGCAAAATAATGCACCTGGGAAACAAGAACCCAGGGGAAGAATACACAATGGGTGGGGAGGTAGTAACAACAACAAAAAAGGAAAGGGACCTGGTGGTAATCATATCAGATGACCTTAGGGTTAGCAATCAATGTGAGAAGGCAGTAGGGAGGACTGGGGGTATACTGGGATGTATAGGGAGAGGCATCATAAGCAGAAAACAGGAAGTTGTTATCCCTCTGTACAGACAGTTGGTGAGACCCCATCTGGAGTACTGTGTCCAGTTCTGGAGACCTCATCTCCGCAAGGACATAGACAGGATAGAGGTAGTCCAGAGGAGGGCAACTAAAATGGTGCAGGGTCTGCAAGAGAAGCCGTATGAGGAGAGACTAAAGGAGCTTAATATGTATACCCTTGAGGAAAGAAGGAGAGGGGGACATGATAGAAACTTTAAGCACCTCAGTGGAATCAACAAAAGTCCAAGAGGGTAGCATCTTTCTGAAAAAGAGACTGACAAGAACAAGGGGACACAATTTAAAGATAGAAGGAGGGCGGTTCGAGGCAATGTGAGAGTATTATTTCACAGAGAGGTAGTGGATGCATGGAACAGCCTTTCTGAGGAGGTTGTGGGGTCTAAAACTGGGAGATTTCAAGAATGCATGGGGCAGACATAAGGCAATTCTTGTGGGGGTAGGAAGAAATAGGCTGTTGGTTAACTTAGGATCTGGCTATCCTGTAGGTAGGAAATGGGCAGACTAGATGGGCCTAGCGGTCCTTATCTGTCCAAAGTCTGTGTTTCTATGTTTCTATGTATGGTGACCAGCCGAGAATTGGGGGGTGGGGGGGGGGCTTTAAACAGAAATGTGCATTCTAAACGTAAAAAATTCAAATAAACACACACATAGGCCACTGCCTGGTATTTATCATTCACCAAGAAATCATTTCCCATCTCTTTTAACTACAGGGGCAGCTGCACCCAATTATGCAGTCAGAGGCAGTCTCACTGAAAAAAAATATACATACCTTGTATTTTTCACCTCTGATGTGGCCAGATCTTCTTCTCCTCTTCCCCAGCTCTCAAAAAACTGCTGCCCCAAAGAATGTTCCTGCAAGCTAAATTGCTCTGTGTGGGTTAGGTACTAAATCCTGACACATATAATCCCGACATTCAAAATCCCGGTACCGTTTGCCCGACACATTTCCCAACATTGTAATTGCCCGACTACTTAAATCCCAACATTGCCCTGCAAGATGCGGTCCGCTAAGCAGACTTGCATAAATATTAAATTTACTGCCACAGATAAATTTAATCTGAAACCCTTGAACCATTATATTGTTGAAAAACATATTATTTATTAACATACAAACGAGTTAGAGGTATAAAAAAAGACCCAGTTTTCCCTGCATTAAGCTAGTTTGGGCTGCTGTATGTATACGCTCAGCTAGAACAGGTATCCTCTGGGGCCCTTGCTTGGTAGTCATGGAAAGTAGCCAACGCTTGTAGTAATGACCAACAGATATAATCAAATACAAAACTACAAAAACTTTTGGGACTGTTCTGCTGCTGGCAAATGTGTTTCTAACGGATAGAAGGCATCAGCGTTTTTTTGCCCAACAAGCCCCGTTGGTGATCATTACCAGGAGCTTACCCAGCATTTCAGCAGTTTTGGGCCCTTCTTCTTTGGTTTGATTGGATCCTCTGTTCTCGATGATGGAAGTACTGGCAACGGTGTTTCAGTCGCTCGATCTGCCCAAGAGAAGGATGCTTCCTTGTCAATCTGGGTATCCCTGGGGTTCGGTAGTTTTGATGCAGCAGCTCCGGAGATTGTTGGCTCCATTTTTAGAGGTGCGTATCGGTTGGGAGCTGAGTAAGGTTGTAGATTGTGAGGAGAGGTTGGGAAGTCGAAGCTTCTGCTGTGGTTTCTTGATCTGCATGGTGCATTCTGTAAGTCTTTTTTTTATGGTAAGGGTTTAGACAGGCATGCACTCCTGTCTGCTTTGCAGGGAGGTGCTCCACATCTGGACACTCATGAGCCATCTGGAGGCAGATTTCCTTGCCATCCATGTGGCAGGAGCCTCAGACCATCTGGCAGATGCTCTCAGACGCCTAGGTGAGACATCCCATGAGTGGTCTCTCCATCCAAAGGTGGATAACAGACTGTTCTTCCACTGGGGCAAACCAATGGTGGACCTGTTTGCCTCCAGGGAAAACACCAAGCTAAGGCCTGTTTCATGCCAGCCACCCCCCCCAACAGGGCTCGCTGCAGGGGGATGCCTTCTTGAGGCAGTGGACTGCAGGCCTCTTCTACGCCTTCCCTCCATTTCCCCTTGATCCACAGGGTGTGCTCCTCAAGGTGAGGAGGGACAAAGAGAAGGATGCTTCCTTGTCAATCTGAGTATCCCTGGGGTTCGGTAGTTTTGATGCAGCTTCTCTGGAGATTGTTGGCTCCATTTCTAGAGGTGCGTATCGGTTGGGAGCTGAGTAAGGTTGTAGATTGTGAGGAGAGGTTGGGAAGTCGAAGCTTCTGCTGTGGTTCCTTGATCTGCATGGTGCATTCTGTAAGTCTTTTTTTTTTATGGCAAGGGTATAGATGGGCATACTCACTGTACACATTTGTGTACAGTTTTGTTGAATGCCTGTCACAAACCATATGCCTTTCTGTTAACATTTTCATTTTAATTTGTAGTATTTTGGTTAGTTTAGGCCACAGAGGAGTGTCTCTGTTTAAACTTCTGTTGTTTAGGAGACAGATACATGTATAACCTAGTAAAACACAAAAGAAAGCAGAGCACACACAAACCTCATGGAAATGATACCAGGAGCACCAGCCTCTTAAAATCTCCAAATTATAACATTTCTATGCTTCCTTGTTATTCTATAGGAAGTTTTTTATTTGTAAATTTGTTTGGATTTTTAAGCTATAGTATGTTTGTGTTATTTATTATGTTACTACTATAGATATATGGTGTTCCAGCTGTTTGATTATTAAAGGGTTAACATCTGAAGCAGTTTAAACTATGACATCACAACGATGCTGAACACTATAAAAGGTCACACCAATGTAAGCCAGTATGCCTTTGATAAAGGATGGGAGAACATCCGAAATGCGTCAGGATGTTGTTGAGTATATGTAAACAATAAATTATTTGGAGTTTTTAAGAGGCTGGTGTTCCTGGTATCATTTCCATGAGGTTTGTGTGTGCTCTGCTTTCTTTTGTGTTTCACTAGTTTATTTTTAGCATAGCAGCACCACTATCCTTGTGCATACCCAGTGTGAATTGGTTTTTACATGTATAACCTCTTTAGAGATTAGAGAAATCTGACAACAATCTGATTTGTTTGGAAGGGGGTACCTTTTGGAGAGGGTGTAACTGTTGGAGATTGGGTGTACAAAATGGAAATTTCTGGCTACACCGTTGTTTTATGGGGCATCTAAGTAAGTGCAGATATAGTGTTTATTGCAGGTCACTGAACTAGATGGGGTTGGTGATTCAGCTGCAATTAATTCACCTCACATATTGGGGTAGGTTGAAGTGCCTAACATTCAGATTCAGGTTCTGGTAGTAAGCCGCAAGTTGCATTAGTATGCAATGTTGGGATTTCAGCAGTGGGGTGACCAATTAAAACGCTGCTAGGCTAAAATAAAATCCCGCCATCTTTAAACTCAATATAGCTCACATAGCTGTAGTCAGAGACCCAGAAATGCTAAAAGTTACTCATTTGGCGTTGCAACAGCACCACCATAGTCAGGAGCTGATAATGCATGCCACTGACACAAAAATAAACTGGTTTTTCAAATGGAGCACCAGGGCTTAAATTTTGGTATTCCGGTAGGAATTTTGGTATCTAAAATGTACAAGAATACTGTTAAATTTGAGCCCTGACTGTGTGAAGTGATTCAGGTCACAAGTGATCATCACTCCCAGGTCATTCTCCTCCTCTGATGCAGATACTCTGGCTTCACCCAGGTACTACTTTGTCCTGGGATTCTTAGCTCCAATATGCAAAACTTTGCATTTCTTGGCATTGAAACCAAGCTGCCAGATCCTGGACCATCTCCCCAGCTTTTCCAGATCTTCCTGTAGATCCTGTATCCCTTCAGCTGTGTCTGCTCTCCGACAGAGCTTGGTATCATCTGCGAATAGGCACATTTTGCCCTTAATGCCATCCCCAATGTCATTGATGAAGACATTGAACAATGGCCCCAGCACCGAGCCCTGTGGGACCCCACTGGTTACCTCTCTGGTGCCAGATAACTCTTCCTCCCACAACCACCCTCTTGGTTCTGTCCCTCAGCGAGTTTTTCACCCATCCGTTCATCTTTTCCCCAAGCCCAAGATCCACCAACTTCCTGATCAACGTTTTGTGGGGCACAGAGTCAAAGGCCTTACTGAAATCAGGATAGAGGATGTCTACTGCTTGGCTCCTGTCTACTGCCTTGGTGACACAGTCAAAGAAGTCAATCAGATTCCCCCCTCCATGAACCCTTGCTGCCTTGCACCTTGGAGACCATACTCTAGATATTCCACCAACCTTTCCTTTAGTATGGTCTCCATGAGCTTGCCCATAATGGCGGTCAGACTGACTGGTCTGTAATTCCCTGGGTCATCCTTGGGACCACTTTTGTGGAGGGGCACTACATGTGTTGTTCTCCAGTCCTGTGGTACCACGCCTTACTCTAGTGAACTATTAAATAGGTTTGCCAGTGGCCTTGCCAGTTCCTTTAGTACCCTTGGATGTACTCTGTCTGGGCCTGGTGATTTGTCCACCTTCGATGCCAGCAGCCCCGCCCTCCCTCACTCTATCTTCCTCTATCAGTATATCTGCATCCCCCCACTCCTCTTTTCCCTCCTGAAGGCACTGGTCCATCCTTCTTCCTGGTGAAGATGGAACAGAGGTATTCGTTTAGTATCTCTGCTATTCCCCCATTATCCTCCACTCCTTTCTTAAGCCTAACAGTCTCTTCCTTCTTGTCCCTTTTCTCACTTATATAGCGAAAGAAAGCCTTTTCCCACTTCTTAATTCCTTCAGCTATCTGCAGCTCCTTCTGTGCCTTTGCTCATCGGACTTCCTTACTTGTCTCACTAGCCAGCCTTAGGTAATTTTCCCTATCCAACTCTCTCTTGGTTTTCCTGAATTTTCTATAGGTCAACCTCTTTTCCCTTACTGCCTGGGCAACCCCAGAACTGAATCAGGTGGTTGCTTTGGGCCTTGTGTTCTTCCCCCTGAGCCTAACACACTCATCTGTGGCAACCAGTATTCCTTCCTTAATGATGGACCATCTTTGGTCCACCCCCATATCTGCTCTGATGCCCGCCAGATGGCTCCTTAGCATTTCACTCATTTTCCTGAAGTCTGCCCCTCTGAAATCCAAGATTTTGGTCTCAGTCAGGATGCTTTCCTTGCCCGTATCCAACTGGAACCACACTGTGCAATGGTCAGTTCCACCCAGTGGCTCCCTGACCATTATTTCCTGTACATGCTCCCCATTTGTGAGCACCAGATCAAGAACTGCCTCAGCTCTTGTTGGTTCAGTGATGCCTTGAGTCAGGAACCCGTGCTGCAGTCCTCCTAGCACATGTTGTGGAGGGTATGCGCCAGTCCACCTTGGGCAGGTTGAAGTCCCCCACAATTACCACCTCTCCTTTCTTCGCAGCATCCAATATTTGTTAGCTCAGTTCCCTGTCCTTCTCCTCATCCTGATTGGGTGGTCTGTAAACCACCCCCAACCTCATCTTTCTTCCTCTATTGGACCTTAATTGAACCCATAATGCCTCCACCTCCCCTTCCTCCGACTCCTCCCTTGTGCAAGTTATTCCCTCCCTGAAATATACTGCCAATCCTCCCCCCTTCCCAACCACCCTGTCCTTCCTGTATAGTATATATCCAGGGATCGTAAGGTCCCAGTCATGGTGTGATGTTGCCCAAGTCTCGGTTACTGCAGCTATGTCCACCTTCCTGTCTGCTAATAGTGCCTGCAGGTCATCTATCTTGTTTCCAAGACTCCGTGCATTCAGAGACACCACCCTCCACCTAGAATCTGACCTTCCTTCTCTTCCTTCTGTTCTTCTATTCACATTTATTCCGTCTATGTGCACCTTTCCACGTACCCTTGTTATGTGTTCGTCACCCCCTCCACCCTTTGCTAACTGTGTTCTTGCTCCTCCCACCTCCTCCCTCCAGGCCTGTTTCGTCACTGTGGGGGGAGGTTAAAGTTCAGCCACACCCTGTCTCTTTCCTGCATGAGTTTTTTCAATTCCCGGGATAACCACCTAGCGTCCAGACCTTTGACCCTGAGTTTTTTCAGTGGGGCGTGCTTGTTTGCTGCTGGTAGGAAGTTATTTATAAAGAAGTCCAGGGATGTGTCCAGGTTAGGGGCTTGTTTGATGCAAGTCCAATTTATCTTAGTTAATGTATCTAAGAAGGATCCTGTACCAACATTTGAGAAGTTCCGGGCCCAGAATATTCTAGGTGAGGGGGTTTGAAAATTATTTTTCTACATTACGAAAATATGCCTCCAGATAAAGATTCAAGGGAAATCAATAATTTTGGAAAGAATGGTTACACTCATTTGAAACTACTGTTAAGGGAAGCTTCCTTTTTACGTTATACAGCTGATTACCAGAAGACTGATTGGGGCCTCATTATGCCAGTGTGTGAGGGTTTGCCACGGGAGGCCAAAACCCATCTGGTAAACACAGTAAAAGCGGGGCTGGATGCTCCAAAATACCAGATTCAGATGCCAGTGGATTTTAATGACACTGCCACTAGAGTACTGGCCCATTCTATTGCTACAAGCAGTATCTATGGTTAAGGACATTGGGCCTCTCATTTGACATGCAGCCAAAAGCAGCTAGTTTCCAGAGATCAGAGGTGCACTTGAAGAATGTTAAAGAAAACAAATTAACCTTTAAAAATCTTACGGGAAGGGGGTCGCTGTGGAGCCCAAGCAAGATGGCTGCTCCAGATATAAGCTCTATTCAACAAACAGCAACAAATTCTTTAAAAAAACACCTTTCATAATGGTCCAAAAAGTTGCAGCTTGTAGTCGTTCTATGCAGTACTAGACCTGAAAGGGTGTGTGCATTTGTTATTTTTGGCCAGGGTTTACTCTGCATTCTGTATTTTGTATTTGTTTTTGAGCCCTGCCGTACTTGCCTTTGCTGTTCTGCTGGCTCCAGCTGACATCACTATATGGCAGAGGAGTGACTTACACAGTGGTGCAGTGCAGTTGCAGGAGTTTTGCAAGGGAAAACTACCAGTACTTAGGCGTACATACTGTGTCCCCCCTTCTCCAAGACCCAAGACACCCTGTTAGCAATACATTATGCCAAAATCCAAATGCCTTGTCAGTATGTTTTTTTGTAAAACTGACTTACTTCTGCCTCTGTAACAAAACATGGGGATTGGGAGAAGATCGAGTTGCTGTCCGCACCTTTCCTAGTCCTTTTGACTTTCATGCATAAATTACCCCTTCTTGCATTGGTTCTGGAATTGTTTTTCATTATTGTCCTCTGCAGTTAGTTTTTGCATTCTGAGCTGCTAAAAACTGCAAGGTGTGCCAGAGCTTCTATAGAAAGCCTGGTGTTGCTGTGGACCCAGGGCTGTGCTGCTGATATCACTATATGGCAGAGGAGTGACTCTCACTGCAGTACAGTGAAGTTGCAGCAGTTTTGCAAGGAAGAACTACATTACTAGGTGTACATACTGTGGTCTCTCTTCACCAAGACACCCTGTTAGCGATGCATTATGCCAAAATCAATATGCCTGGTAAGTATATTTTTTTCTGAAACTGACTTCTTCCTCTGCAACAAAGCATGGGGAGTGAGAGAAGATTGAGTTGCTGTCAGCCAAGACAGCTAACTCTCAGTTTATGCATCAATGTGATTAGTGTCTACACCTTGATCATTTGAAAGCAGTGATGCCTCCTTACCCACGTCATGCCGGTGCCTTCCATGTCTTTCTGTAGTAAAGTGCCTAGTAGTCATTCCAATTGAAAATCCCTTACTAATCCTCCGTCCCGCACCTCCTCAACATCAGCATGGCACTGTGGAACGCCAAAGAGTAATTTTGATACCATATAATACCGCTGGTCCGCACATGTGCAGAATCACAGTTTTGCTTTTCAAACAAGAATTTCTCTGGAAATAGCCCTCAGTTTTTAAAACCACCTCTGCAGTGCATATAGCACATCTAAACACATTGTTTGTATTATATGGTACCAGAATTAGTCTTCTGCGTTCTTCGGTGCTATTCTGATGTTGGGGAGGCATGGGACAGAGGAGCAGTAAGGGATTGTCTATCGGGGTGACTGCCAGGTGCTTTACTACAGAAAGACATGGAAGGCACCAGTATGGCATGGGTAAGGAGGCATTACTGCTTTCAAATGATCAAGGAATAGACACTGATCACACTGATGCACAAACTGACAGCTGTCTCGGCTGACAGCAATTCAATCTTCCCTCACTCTCCATGCTTTGTTAAAGAGGCAGAAGTCTGTTTTACAAAAAAGCATACTGACAAGGCATTTAGATTTTGGCATAATGCATTGCTAACAGGGTATCTTGGTGAAGAGGGACCACATTATGTACACCTAGTAATGTAGTTTTTCCTTGCAAAGCTGCTGCAGTGTCACTGCACTGCTGTGTGAGTCGCTCTCTGCCATATAGTGATGTCAGCAGCACAGCCCTGGGTCCACAGCAAGAAAAAATTACTCACCATAGTAATGTTGTTTCTTCTAATGGAGTCTTGCTGTATTCTGACTATATGCAGTTAGCCCCAGCACTTGAACTGCTCCGGAGAATAAAGGGTTAACTCTATGCAAAGGCATAGAACGTTGAGCTCGAGCTTGGTTTTCAAACTTCTGTCTCTGGTACTCTGAAGTGTAACCGACAGAGTCTTACGAGCACTAAACTAACTAACTCAAAGTAAGAAATTGTTTCAAAATGTTTGTGCCAAATGGCAAAACAAGGTTTTAGGGTCAAAGACTCAAGTCGAGAAAACCCCAAAGGAACACAACAGGTAGTGATTCACCAAACTAAAGGAAAAAAAACCCTAAGAGATGGAGGCATGTCCAGAACACCGCTGGGGTGCAGCACTGTGCCTGCCCCCACCACATCCCAAAACTACTAGGTTCCAGGAGGGGAGGCAGGGAGGGAGGTCAGAATACAGCAAGACTCCATTAGAAGAAACAACATTACTATGGTGAGTGATTTTTTTCTTCAAACAACATGAAGTCTTGCTGTATTCTGACTATATGCAGACTACCAAGCAATACTTCCTTGGAGGAGGGAGTTAGAGAACCTTTTTTGGGAACAAGCTCTGCAGCACAGCTTTGCCAAACCTAGCATCACTTCGTGACAGAAAGTCCAAAGAGTAATGCTTGGTGAAGGTGTGAACAGATTTCCAGGTAGCTGCTTTACATATATCCACTAAAGGTGTATCTCTAGCTGCTGCAATTGAAGCAGCTGCACCTTTGGTAGAGTGAGCCCTCAGGCCTGCGGGAGGCTCCTTCCCAAGTTTACAGTAGCAGAATTGAATACAAGAAACAATCCACCTGGCAGTAGACCTCTTGGTAGCAGACTTGCCCTTTCCCACCTCACCATAAGTGAGAAACAACTGAGAACAATCCTTCCGATGGGCCGTAGTATGCTCAATATAGTAACTGAGAGCCCTTTTCACATCTAGACTGTGTAACCTCCTCTCTCCAGAGGAAGAATGATCAGTGAAAAAAAACAGGCAGAGACATAGACTGGTTCAGATGAAAGTCTGACACCACCTTGGGAAGGAACTTTCTATTAGTATGAAGGACCACCTTATCCCTATGAAAGGAAATGAAATCACGTTCCACTGATAAGGCCCGTGGTTCACTGATCCTCCTAGCTGAGGTAATGGCTACCAGAAATACAGTTTTCCAAGTCAAGTATTTCAGCTCAGCTGAAGATAAAGGTTCAAAAGAGGGTTGCTTAAGCTGTGCAATACAGATGTTGAGATCCCAAGAAGGAGTAGGCTCCTGAAAGGGAGGATTGACATGGACCAAGCCTTTGAAGAATTTCTTGAAAACTGGATGAGAAGCTAGGGAAGAGACCTTACAAGCTGAAAGAAAAGCAGACACAGCTGCCAAATGTACTTTAAGAGTAGTAGGTCGGAGCCCTAAACTGTTAAGATGTACCAAATAGTCCAAAACAGTGGCAGTGTCAGCCAGCTCTGGCTTAACATGCCTTCTGGAACACCAAAAACCTAACCTTTTCCATTTGGAGTTGTAAGTCTTCCTAGTGGCAGGCTTCCTGCCTTAACTTTTAAAATATCCAAGACTGATTGGGACAGATGGAAGCTTGCATATTCTAGCTCTTCAAGAGCCAGGCTTTGAGCCTGAGAGTCTGAAGGTTTGGGTACAGAATCCTCCCCTGAGAGGAGGTGAGGAGATTGTACTGCCTGGGAAGACACAAGGGCAGTGTTACTGACAGTGACAACAGAAGAGGATACCAAGGCTGTCTGGCCCAGTCTGGAGCCACCAGAATCACCTTGCAGGGCTGGGACCTGATTTTTATCAGGACCCTGAGTATCAGAGGAAAAGGAGGAAATGTATACAGAAACCTGTTTGTCCAGTTTAGTAGGAAAGCATCCTGGAGAACAGAACCCAGAAGGGGTGGTCTGCAGCAATACAGAGAGAGTTGATGATTGTCTGGGGCTGCAGAGAGATCTATCTCTGGGGTGCCCCATCTCCTGAAAATGACTTGAAGAATGACAGGATTTGGGGTCCATTTGTGGTGACCCTGAGAAATCCTGCTGAGAGCATCTGCCAGAATGTTGTCCTTCCCTGGGAGGTGCACAGCCACCAGGAAAACCTGAAAGGAATAAGCTAGAGACCAAATTGTCATGGCCTCTGTGCGCAAGGCCGAGGACAGAGTGCCTCCCTGTTTGTTGATGTACCACATGGTTGTGGTGTTGTCTGTTCTGATCTGCGCCACTTTCCCTTGGACAACTGTTGAAAATGTCTGAAGTGCCAGAAAGACAGCTCTTAATCCGAGAAGATTTATGTGCAGAAGGGACTCCTGGTGTGACCAAGTTCCCTGAGCTGTGAGATGATCTAGGTGGGCCCCCATCCCAAGAGAGGGGCGTCTGTGGTGAGAATCACAAAAGGGACCCCTTGTGAAAGATTGTCCTCATCCAACCACCACTGAAGGGCCAGGACCAAGGTTTTGGAGACTGGAACCAATTTGGAGAGAGGGTCCTTTTTCTGAGACCAGAAAGATCTGAGATGAAACTGAATATCTCTCATTTGAAATCTTGCTCCTTGAACTACTGCTGTGGAAGCTGCCATGTGTTCCAGCAGCTGTAGAAAGTGCCTGGCTGGACGAGACACTAGAGGATGAAAAGAGGAGGCCAGAGTCTGAACCCTTGAGAGAGGAAGAAATGCTCTTGCTTGAACTGTATCTATTTCCACACCTATGAAGGTGAGAAGCTGGGCTGGCTCTAGAACAGACTTCTCTAAATTTAGAATAAAGCCCAAGGATTCTAGATGTCTTTGGGTGACCTCTGAAGCTGACTTGACTTGGTCTGAGGACTGGCCCACTAGAAGCCAGTCATCCAGATATGGGAACAGAAGGATGCCCTGCCTCCTGAGGAATGCCACCACCACTGCAAGACACTTGGTGAACACCCTTGGAGTAGATGTTAGGCCGAAGGGCATGGCCCTGAAGTAATGGCCTGAGGGCAACTTGAACCTGAGGTACTTTCTGTGGGACTGTCTGATAGGCATGTGGAAGTAGGCATCCTTGAGATCCAGGGAGGCTAGCCAGTCTCGTGGTCAAAGAGAGGGAAGAATTACTCCTAGAGTCACCATTTTGAACTTTGGTTTTGTCAAATGTTTGTTCAGGTACCTTAAATCCAGTATTGGTCGCCACTCCCCTGTCTTTTTGGGGGTGAGGAAGTATCTTGAATACAGTCCTTTTCCCCTGTGACAAAGAGGTACATTCTCTACTGCTTGCAGAAGCAGAAGAGAGGAGACCTCTGCCTCTAGGGCCTTTGTCTCCAAGGGAGAGGGAGGACTGAAAGACTTTGCTCTCAGTTTTGGGAACCTTTTGAAACTGAGAGCAAGTCCCTAGCTCACTGCTTCCAGGACCCATTTGTCTGAAGTCATAGACTCCCAGGCCTGGGAGTAATGAGCCAAGCTGCCCCCTACTGGGATTGGGGAGGCGACCCTGATTGACACTTCAGGGTGTCTGCTTGGCAGGGGGCTTGGACTGAGTAGCTGATGGGGTACTGGTTACCCCACATCTACCTCTTCCCCTAAAGAACCCCCTCTGCTGGAAAGAAGAGGAGGAGGTCTGAGCTTGGTAAAAAGGCCTGTAAAAAGGCCTGCCCCTAAACTGCTGCCTCTGAGGAGTGGTCTGCTTCTCTTTGGCTGCAGCACTCCTACAGGTGTTCCTGTACTCGTCCATTTTCTTCATGTAGTTATCTATTTGGTCCCCAAAGAGAGAATTACCAGTTACAGGAAAATCCATGGCCTTAGCCTGGGTATCCTGAGAGAGGTTGGTACACCTAAGCCGAGCAAATCTCCTCATGGAGATAGATGTAGCCATGACCCTGGAATGAACATCACTGGGATCAACAGCAGCGTGGAATTGCACCTTAGATGCCTCTATACCATTTGCAGCCACCTGCTCCAGCTCCTTAGCTAGCTGGGGAGGGGCATCCTTAGCCAGTTCCAGAACCATATCCCACATAGATTTCTGGTACCTGGCAGTGTATACCATGTAATTAGATTGCCTGAGTCCTAAAGAGGATGCCAAGTACTGCTTTTTTGCCATGGCATCCACTTTCCTGGAATCCTTATCTGGGGAGTGAGATGCCAAAGAAATATTAGCCTTGTCACAGGCTACAGCTTTTACTACCCCAACATGGCTGCTAGGAGTTGAAAGGAATTCCGTCCTAAGACCTGACAAAGCATACTGCCTGTCTATTCTTTTTTCCACAGGAGGAATGGATGTAGGAAACTGTAGAATTTTTTGTTTCTGCTTCCCCAATTATTTGTGTAAAGGGATAGACACCCTCTTTGACTCTGGGACATTCATCATTTCCAGATAGTCAGGTTCTTTTTGATCCTGTTCAGCCTCTTCCATAGGAAGCTGAAGAGTCTCAGCCACTTTCTTGTAAAACAAGAAATGGGAAGGGGACTCAGAAAGCCTGGGAGGAGAAGCCTGAGAAAGCCTGTCTGGGGAGATGTCAGGCTCTACTGGCTCATCTAGGCCTTCACATTGTTCCTCTTTATAATCTTCATCCTCCTCCCAGTCGCCCTCATAGTATGCCTCAGGATCTGTTTCTGAAGCAGGTACTTCCGACCGAACCGATCGGCTCTGAACCGAGACCGGGCAAAGCGATTGAACAATTGAAATCGCTTTCGCTATTTCATCAGCGGTAAGACAATGGGGAGCTGAATCCGAACTGGCTGATTTCCTTTTTCTTTTACTTGGAACTGATTCTGCAGAATCGGCTCTCCGTTTGCCCGAAGAGGTATCGCCCAGGTCAGTGGTCACCGCCTCAGGTTCGGCCGCAACTGAACAGGGCTGGCCATCCAGGTCAGCGGACTTCTCGGCCTCCCTCTCCCTTAGCCTACTCAAACGTTTATCCAGAGTGGCTTTGGGAAAGTTCTTACATATTTGACAGTCTTCCTTGAGGTGGTCAAACCCCAGACAATACACACAGACAAGGTGAGGGTCGGCCTTAGCAAAGGCCTCCTTACACTCAGGACGGTGCTAAAGTCCAGTGGGTCCAGTTTTCTTCTTGGGTTTCTCAGACATGCCTTAAACAAAAAAATCACCTTACACAGCGGTTAAGCCAGGCGATTACAAATTCAACGCTTCCAACCGTGTCACGGGTCGGTTAAAAAAAATCCTAAAATATCGGATTTTTTTAGGAACTGATGAATACCGGAAAAAACACAAATACACTACAGTAAGCAAATAAAAGAAGGTGGGCTTTGGTTCTGAACCGGACAGACCGGCAAAGAACCGAAGACCAACAATTTCTTACAGAAACACAGAAATATAACCACTGCCTACACCACCACTTACTGGTACCAAGACAGAGGCAAGAATATTGAATTTTACTGGAACCATGATTAGAAAAAAATTACTGATCTGAACTAGACCAAACGGAAGCGCAGGAGAAATCTCCGGAGCGACTTCAAAGTAAGTCGGAGTAAATAATCTGACGGTTACACTTCAGAGTACCACAGACAGAGGTTTGAAAATCGAGCTTGAGCTCAACGTTCTATGCGTTTGCATAGAGTTAACCCTTTACTCTCTGGAGCAGTTCAAGTGCTGGGGCTAACTGCATATAGTCAGAATACACCAAGACTTCATGTTTGAACACCAGGCTTGCTATAGAAGCTCTGGTACACCCTGCAGTTTTTAGCAGCTCAGAATGCAGAAACTAACTGCAGAGGACAGTAATGAAATACAATTCCAGAATTTATGCAAGAAGGGGTAATTTATGCATGAAAGTCAAACGGACTGGGAAAGGTGCTGACAGCAACTTGATCTCTCAGTCCCCATACTTTGCTACAGAGGCAGAAGTAAGTCAGTTTTATAAACAAAAACATACTGACAAGGCATTTGGATTTTGGCATAATGCATTGCTAACAGGGTTTCTTGGTGAAGAGGGACCAGAGCATGTACTGTACACCTAGTAGTGTAGTTTTTCCTTGCAGAACTGCTGCAACTTCACTGTACTGCAGAGTGAGTCACTCCTCTGCCATATAGTGATGTCAGCAGCACTGCCCTGGGTCCATAGCAACACCGGGCTTGCTATAGAAGTTGTGGTACACCCTGCAGTTTTTAGCAGCACAGAACGCAGAAGACAGTAATGAAATACAATTCCAGAATTAATGCAAGAAGAAGTAATTTATGCATGAAAGTCAAAAGGACTGGAAAAGGTGCACTTTAAAAGTTTTTTTTTTGAACGAACTGACAATGCCAAACATTACCAAGAGGTTTCTGAAGCCCCAAGGATCATGGTGAAACTGCAGAAGGAGAACCGACAGCAGGAGAGGGCAAACGATAAAACTGGTCTAGCAGCTCTGACCACATGGTCGGCCCTGGGCCGGGCAGAAACTGCCACAAGATTAACCAGTGGAGGAGATGCTTCAAAGCGTGGATGTCAGAATCAGTAACTGATCTCAACTATAGCGAGTCTTACAGAAAAATTTGACATGCTCAGCAACTGAGTGGTTGTATTGGAGATGTCTGTGGACTCAATTAAAAGAGAAGAATTGAAGCTAAAAAAATCAGAATCGGCAGTGGGGGCTGCAGCTAACATAGTTAAGGAAAACACCCACCTTCGGACTCTGATCGGGTCACTGGAAAATCTGGCCAGGTTGGCGAACCTCTGACTTCTTGGGATGCCTGAAAGGTGTGAGTGGGATCATCTACTTCTATTCTTAAAAAGAGTGGTTTGAGCAGCAGTTTGAAGAGGATGTGCGAGATAGGCAGGTACACATGCAGAAAGCCTGTTGAGTCACCTGCAGAGGGAAGCCTGACAACCTTGAAGCTCCACAGACAGTTGTCCTCACAGACAGAGTTGCACTAGATATTTTATCCTAGTGCTTTCTGCACAGAAAAAAAACAAAAAACTCTTCGGGTCTGCATCATACTGAGGGAAGCAGACATAATGCCAGGTTCCGAATAATACACGGTGGAAAAATCTTCCTGTTTAACAACCCGGCAGATGCCCTGAAATGGCCTCGGAAACATGCAGTCCATTGGCCAGAGTAGGAGGATCAGGGGAACTTGGGGGTCAGAAGAAGAAGAAGAAGAATCATGAAATTCTTTGTTGGACTTTGTTAGAATCCAGGTACCAAGTTCTCCCATACATGTGTGGACTTGTCAGGTAACTCCATCCATTTCCCATGTTCAAGCCACTTGACAGATAGACTAAAGTTACAGAAAAATCTACCTCTCTTCTGTTCGGGAGACTGTTGGGACTTTAGAGACTTCAGTTTTAACATTTTATTGTCACTCTCTCCCTTCCTTAGTTCGGGGGGGGGTCTAATTCTGTCTGGTGTATTCATTTGTTTAGTTAATTCAACTGTTTGAATACTTGTTTTCATTGACGTGTTAAATTAGTAACACTTAAGCATCTAAAAGTAATAACCCATGCCATTATGAGAAGCTTTATCTACTTTTGATTATACACTTAGTGGGCTGGATATTCAAACTGCGCCGGGCAGGGGCGCAAACCCAGGCGCAGCGCAACTGTGCTGCGCCAGGGGCATGGACCATCACGATATTCAACGGTGCTGCGCCCGGGTACATGACAATTCGCTCCCGACACCAGATAGACTACCGCCTTCAATAATACACTCTGCCGTAATCCCGCTCCTACGACAATTCATGTAATGCCAACTAGCTCCCTCTAAGTTGTAAAGTACTGTTCTACCGTTCTGCTGAATAAAAAATATGTCCACACCATTTCCAGACCATATATTGCTGTAAGCTCACTCGTTTCACTTTTAAACAAAGTAATTTGCCAATAGACATGACTGCTAGCCCCATGTTGTTCTCGAATCACTGTTCACCTTGTAACTAATCACGATTGACGGTTGCCAAGACTAAAGATTTGCTGGTCAGTGATTGTGGGTAATTAGTAAATCTTTAAGTTTAGCCCCTGCATTCGCTCCTCAGTAATCACACTGAAATCGGAATATAATAACTTGCCGGTTCATTTTATCAGAGCGAGGGAACAAAAAGCTCGTAGATGACTTAAATTTCATTTACACCTTTCATAAATTAGGACATATGAATAAGGCAATTTGGCAGTGTGAGCTAGCTGTCCATAAAACAAAGCTGTGCAATGCCAGAGTACACACTAAAGGATTTGAGGACCCAACAATAATCCATCGCTTTTCCTTTCATTCTCATGCACCAGATGTTTGTGCAGTGGAAAAAGCCGCTGCTGTCAGTGCGGCCAAAGACAGAGCTGCAGCAACACAAGATACCACAGCGCAGGTTCTCATTCACTCTAAGTCTAATATATCTCTTGCATCACAGGGTAAAATTTGTGACAAAAATCTTAAACGAACCATCCACTTGGTGAGAGTTCACGGTGCTCCACCTAACCCTAAAGACCTCATTGAACTTGTGATACCAAACGAGTACAAAATGTATAACACTATAGATGCAAGTGAGACTGTCCCATTCTTGTTGCACGATAGTGGCCCAGGACAGAACAGATTTTTATTGTTTGGAACTCACAAAAATCTTGAATTCCTGCAGAAATGTAAACTGTGGTATGCAGATGGAACATTCAACGTTGCACCTCCACTGTTTAAGCAGCTGTACGTTATAATAGGGAACGCTTCGCTAATGTTCAGCCTGCAATTTATGCACTTTTACCGGGGAAATCTAGGGAGTGTTATGAACGTCTGCTGTCTGCACTTAAAAATATTTGTCCACATCTTAACCCAGAGCTGGTAATGACTGACTTTGAGAGGGCGCCTATTGCTGCTTTCCAGTCTGTGTTCCCTCAAGCAAAGATAGTAGGATGTTTTTTTTCCATTTTACCCAGTGTATCTACAGGAAAATCCAAACAGAGCGATTATCTATCAGATATGCCCAGGAAGCAGAGTTTGCTTTAAAATACAAATATCTACCTGCACTAGCATTTTATCCCCCTGATCAAGTGGTTGCACGATTTGAGGAAATAAAAGACGATTCTGACACATTTTTCCTGGATGAATTAGAGCCTTTAATCGACTGTTTCGAGGATACTTGGGTGGGGAGGAGAAATAGAAGAGGAACAGGATGCAGACAGCCACTGTATGACATACAGTTGTGGAATAATTCCGAAAGTGTATCAAATGGTCGTGCAAAAACTAATAATGTAGTGGAGGCTTTCCACTGTGGCATGCAGTCTGTGCTATGCATGTCACATCCAACAGTATGGAAATTTATTGACGGGCTGAGGGGGGTGCAAAGAAAAAGGGATTCAGAAGTGGAACAGATACTAGCAGGGATTCAACCCGCAGCTTCGCGGAGAGTTTACAGAGAGAATGTTGCAAGGCTCGCCTGTATTTTGGAGAAATGTGCTGATCGTACTACGAAGGAGTTTTTATGTGGAGTAGCACATAGTTTCGAATATTAATGACTGCATGACTGAAACGTACTGCATTGCTTTTAAAGTTTGGAAATAAAGTTTTGCTTTTTAACAAGAAAATGAACTGAACTTACAACGTAACACGCTGAGCTGGTTTGGTAACCGTGACTACTAGCTATGGACTGGCTGGGTAACCATGACTACTTGCTATGGACGTCAGACGCCTTACAATGTCACACGCTGAGCTGGATGAGCTGAATTGATTCAATGCATGACTGAAACGGACTGCATGGTTTTACAGTTTGGCCTACAGACACTGAACCGGGTAGCAGACTGGTAAGAGAGATTTATATTTATTTTGGGAGCGAATTGTTGTAGGCAAATGAATGTCGGAGGAGTGAATTTGCGCTGGGGTGAACTGTCGGGAGCAAGTTGTGGTTTTCCCTGCTGCACCATGCCACAGCACCGTTGAATATGGTAGTGATGGCGCACGCACTGCGTACGGCGCAGTGGCACTGCGCCAGTGCAAGTGGCAGGTCTGGAGCAGGGGGATGCGCCAACGCAACTGTGATATTCAGCACTGGGCATGCAAATGAGGCCATTGTGCATGCACAGCACAAATGGGGCCATTTGCATGTCATTGTGGCCTCATTTGCATGTGGTGCGCTGATCCCCGGTGACTTGCGCCTGGTGCCCTGCCAGGCTGCAGCCATCGGGGACCAACGCCCAGCGGTCCCATGGCGGTTCCCCTGCTCCCATACGCTAGATCGCAGGCATTTGTGTCAAACACATCCCTGGTGGCCCATTGGAATCCCCCAGCGCCCGATCGCTGGCAGACATATATATATATATATAATCCTGGTGGTCCAGTGAAATGTCGCCCGATTGCTGGCATATGTCTATAACAACCCTGTTTGTCCAACGAAACCCCCATGTTCCGATCGTAGGTGGACATAGCACTTTGAGCTCTGGTGGTTCAGTGGGACTTCCTCCCTTCCGCCCACTGAGGTCCCCTGTCACTCCAGAACCCCTAGTCATGTGGCGGGTACAACTTCACTCAATGCCACCGCCGCCACCGACTGACAGCGTACAGTACGGTCTGTCGCCTGTTGGGCCACCCGCGTGAGCCAGTGGGCGTAGCAGACCATGCACGTACTACACAGGCCCGAAATGTTCACATATTGGGCTCGTGTAGCACAGTATGGTCTGCACGCCCACTGGTCCACGCTGGGTGGTTCAATATGCGACAGACCTCTACTGTACGCTGTCAGTCGGTAAGGGCGCCAGGTGGCATGCGGGCGGGTGTTGCCACCCACCGGTGACTGGGGGTGCTGGGTGGGTGGGGACCCCAGTGAGCGGTGGGAGGGGTCCGCGACCACCAGGGTCAGTATGCGTCAGCCTGTGATGTGGTGATGGGGGATTCCACTGACCACCAGGGTTGTTAAATACACACATGCCCATGATCGGGTGACTGGGGGCCTTCCACTGGACCACCAGAGATTATATATACATCTGCCTGCGATTGGGCGCTGGGGGGCTTCTTTAATTCATATGCCTGCGATTGGATGATGGGGGGAGTTCCACTGGACCACCAGGGTTTTCAATGTACAGTTGCCCGCAACGGGCTGTGGGGAGTCAACGCTCCCAGGGCAGGGGGCTTGGGGTCAGTGTTCTACATGGTGGTGGCCACCCATGGCTGGCGGTGCCTGTCAGATGCCCTGCAATATGGCGGCTCGCCTGTGGTGGCTCTGGACTTGTTCCTGGTCTTACTCAGCCACTTCTTTGCACCCCCCCAGAGCGGCAGAAGGCTGGTTTGTGCCAGCATATGCTACCGCATATAGAAACATAGAATTTGATGGCAGATAAGGACCGCTTGGCCCACCCAGTCTGCCCATTTCCCTACCTAATGGATAAGCTGCAGATCCTAGTTAACCAGCAGCCTACTTCTTCCTACCCCACCCCCTAGAATTGCCTTATGACTGTCCCATGCATGCTTGAATTCCACCACTGTTTTTGACTCCACAACTCCTCTCGGAAGGCCGCTCCATTCATCCACAACCCTCTCATGAAAAATACTTCCTTAAATTACCTCTGAGCCGCCACACCTCTATCTTCAAATTGTGCCCCTTGTTCTTGCACACCCTTTTTGAAAGATGCTACCCTCTTGGACTTTGTTGATTCCCTTGAGGTACTTGAAAGTTTCTATCATGTCCCCCCTCTCCCTCCTTTCCTCGAGGCTATACATATTAAGCTTCTTAAGTCTCTCTCTTCATATGTCTTCCGGTGCAGACCCTGCACCATTTTAGTTGCCCTCCTCTGGACAGCTTCCATCCTGTCTATGTCTTTGCAGAAACTGGGTCTCCAGAACTGCACGCAGTACTCCAGATGGGGTCTCACCAGCTGTCTGTACAGAGGGATAATAACTTCCTGATTTCTACTGGTGATGCCTCTCCCTATGCATCCCAGTATCCCCCCAGCCCTCCTTGCTGCCCTCTCACATTGCTTGCCCACCTTTAGGTCATCTGATATGATTACCCCAGGTCCCTTTCCATTTTTGTTGTTGTTAGTATCTCACCCCCCATTGTGTACTCGCCCCCTGGGTTTTTGTTTCCCAGGTGCATTACCTTGCACTTCTTAGCATTGAATCTATCCCGGGCTGCATATCAGGATGTGCCGCATATGCATGGGCACACCCCCTGCACTTGCGCCACATACATTACTGTTGCGCCCCGGCGCATTGGGAGTTGCGCATTGCAACTTTGCCTCTTTCAGTATTATGCCGGGTCACATAAGTGGGTTGCACATGGTGCATCCCTGTTGCGCCATGCGCAACCCTTTTGAATATCCAGGACAATGTGTACAATTTAGAATCAGCATGGCAAATTTTCTCTCCTCCTCTGGTAGGAGGATAAAGACTGTGAAGGAGACTTCTGTTCATCCTTTTGTCAGTAGCCATGCGGCTTTGACTGGCTAACACAGTTCTTAAATGGATTAAGTTTAGTTGAATACTTAATATACTGTATTATCTCGTCTCTTAGAAAGTATCTTTATGACATATGATGATCTCTTGATGTTGATATTAAGAAGAGTGGCTCAATACATAGAACATGTTTTTAACTCATTTTTGTTCAAGAGTTGAAACCACATCAGTTTACATGTTGTGGCTCAGAACCATCGTACATCAATTTTGGCACAAACAAAGATTCTGGATAACAGTTCAAAAACCATACTGCAGATCAGAATGCACCAACTGCTCCAATGCATTAATGAAATAATTTCATAAAACACAAAGTTAAAAAGTGAATTGAACAAGCCAAAAGGCTAATTTTGTGCATGTGATTTGGTAAAACAATAAATACATAGCTTAAAAAAGAAAACTTACTGAGGAAGAAAGTAGGGAAAAGAATTATTATAGGCCCTGTCACAAACCCATTCAGCAGGTCAGCCCTCAACTCCCAAAGTGCCAACCTCCGAGCGTAGTCTTGTGAACAGTTAACAGAACAAAGTAACCCTCTTGTCTGTTTTTGTGGATTCGAATCAACTTTTGATCTCAAGTTCTGGAGGGATTCAAACTGTGAACCTTTTGTTAGCGTACCCAATGTACAGGCTCAGATAATTCTGTCTTCGGGGGGCCAGATATCTTTGCCTACGGGCACCTAACCAGGTGTACAGACATGAACCCTTAAAAACTGTAGTAAAAGGCCTCAGATTTAAAATGCTTACCTTTTTCCAGTTTGGTATCACCATTCAAGCTTATGTACAGTGTCTGCTTTAACCATATATACTCGTAAAGGAAAGAAATCAAAGACAGACCAAGTAAGCTCTGAAAATAGAGTTTTACTAAAATAGATAAAAAATATGTAACACATAAAATACAGAACTATTATATCACAAGACATACAAATCTCTTAAACAAAACCGGTTTTAACAGTACAATTCCTACTACAGTACTTAGATTTCTCTCTCTCTCTCTCTAAATACCTGCTTAAAGTGCTCACAGATGTTTCTTTGTCAGATTCTAGACAGAAGTGTCTCTGAAGGAAAACAGAATAATGTTTAAAAGCTGGTTTTCCCAACCTATTTGCATGAGGTCACCTAGCTCCTCCTTGTCAGAATATGTAAAACAAATATATCTATATAAAAACAGGATGTCTTTTCCAAGTATTAAATTCTGCAACCTCAGCATAACTCATGTTCTTCAAATGACTCTCTTTGATCTTATGATAAGCTTCCCCCTTCCAGGACATGAAAGCATCTTTTATGACTTCGCACTAAAACGTCAGAACTTGCTCTTCTTCCTCTAAGCGTTATCAAAGTTTATGATTTTCCCTCTCAGCAACTACAGCTATAATTAACTTAGTTAAAGTCTGTAATTAGCTTTGGGTCTTCCAGGTAATGCCTTGTATCTAAAACCTGTGTGTGTGTGTGTCATACTCACATGCTGTTTCAGCTTTTCTCAAGAGAGACAGTCCATAACCCATTTTTATATTACAAAAAATGATACAGTTATCAGAACCAGCTGTCCAAGTGTCACAATTCCTCCCCACCTAGACTGAATTTGGGGGTTCTGTCCCCTACATGGGATGAGCTTCCCAAATCAGCTCACTCCTCATAGACCCTAGACAGCCCATCTGAGTTCTGATTTTTGGCTCCAGCCCTATGTAATATTGTCATATCATACCCTTGCAAAGCAAGACTCCATCTTAGCAATCTACCATTGTTCTTTCCCATCTCCGTCAGCCAAACCAGGGGGTTGTGGTTAGTCTGCACCACAAAATGCAGCCCATATAAGTATGGCTCTAACTTCTTTAGGGACCACACTATGGCAAGACACTCCTTTTGCACCGTGGCGTATGCTTGCTCCCTGGGAAGTAACTTCCTACTCAGGTATACTACTGGGTGATCTGTCCCTTGGCTGGATGTCTGACTCAGTACTGCCCCAGTAACCACATCTGAGGCGTCAGTCTGAACTATAAAGGTATTGCTATTGTCAGGACTTGTCAAAACAGGAGCACTGCACAGTGCCTCCTTTAGTTTGGAAAAGGCTTCCTCACAGGCTGGGCCCCAGGTAATTTTCTTGTGCATCCTTTTCTTTGTCAGGTCAGATAGGGGAGCAGCCAGGGCACTGTAATTGGGTACACATTTTCTGTAGTACCCTGCTTACCCTAGAAAATGCCTGACCTGCTTCTGTGTTTCTGATCTGGGCCATGCCTGGATTACCTCTATCTTCATTTGGTTAGGACGGAGCTGTCCCCGGCCTACCACATGCCCGAGGTATTATGCCACTTCTCCCATGGCCACCTGGCACATCTCGGCTTTGACATTGAGCCCGGCTCTCTGTATCCTGCCCAGCACTTCCCTAAGGTGTGATAGGTGTTCCTCCCAGCTGGTACTAAAGATGGCAGTGTCATCCAGGTACGCCATGGCGTACTCCTCAGCACCATTTAACACCTGGTTCACCAACCTTTGGAAAGTGGCTGGGGCGTTCTTCATTCCGAAAGGCATTACTTTAAACTCAAATAAGCCTATTGGAGTGATGAAGGCCAACCTCTCCCTAGGTCTGTCTGTCAACTCTACCTGCCAATATCCCTTTGTCAGGTCAATGGTCGTAATGTAGGTCGCCCCCCCCAACTTGTCCAGGAGTTCGTCCATCCGGGGCATCGGGTGGGCGTCTGACTTCGTAACTGCATTCAGTCTATGATAGTCCACACAGAAATGAGTAGAGCCATCTGGCTTAGGCACAAGGACTACGGTTGAGGCTCAGGGGCTGTGGGATCTCTGGATTACCCCTAAATCCAGCATCTTCTCCACTTCCCTCCTAATGTCCTTTTGGACAGCCTCTGACACCCGATATGCTGTCCGCCGTATGGGTGTCTGTGTCCCTGTCTCCACATCGTGCGTTGCTAAGGGGGTTAGTCCAGGCTTGGCGCTAAACAATGGGGCAAAGTCTGCTAAAACCTCACTTACTTTCTGGATCTTGTCGGGGATCATCTGGGGAGACAATTTAACTGCCTCCACAGAGGACTCCCGCTTACTTTCTTCCAGCAAATCCAGAAGGGGAGTCTCCTTCGTCCGTCCCCTCCTCATGACTACACATTGCAAACACCATGTCAGCCCGATTTGCATATGGCTTCATCATGTTGACATAGTACATCCTTTCTGTATGTCTTCGGTCAGGTAACTCCACAATGTAGTTCATATCATTTACCTTCCTAACAACTTTGTACGTTCCTGCCCACTCAGCCTGCAGCTTGTCTTTCCGGACTGGAATAAGGACCATGACTTCCTGACCCACCATATATGAGCGAGCTCTGGCTCTGCGGTCGTACCACACTTTTGGTTTTTGTTGGGCAGCTGCTAGGTTGCTCTGGGCTGTCCCCATAAGCTCCTTCAGCCTTTCCCTAAACCTAAGGATGTAATCCACAATGGGAGTTCCCTGGGTGGCTTGCTTGCATTCCCAGTCCTCCCGGATCAAGTCTAGGGGCCCACGTACCCGGCGTCCATATAAGAGTTCGAAGGGGGAAAATCCTATCTACTCTTGGGGCACCTCCCTGTATGCAAACAGGTGGGGAAGGTATTTCTCCCAGTCCCTCCCATGCTGTTCAGCAAACGCCCAGAGCATTGACTTTAGGGTACCATTGAATCTTTCCACAAGCCCACTGGCATGTGGATGATGTGGTGTCGTGCATCTCTGCACCACCCCACACCTCTCCCATAAACATTTCATCAGGTCCGACATGAAGGAACCCCCTCGATTGGTGATTGCCTCCTGCGAAAACCCAACACGGGAGAAAATCCCAAGTAAGGCATCTGACACTTTGTCTGTCCTCAGTGAGGATGGGACGACTGCCTCTGGGTACTGGGTGGCATAATCCACCACAGTTAGGTTGAATCTCTTCCCTGAGGAGCTGGGGGTATTTAAAGACCCCACAGTTTCCATTCCCACCCTCTGGAATGGCTCCTCCACTATGGGCAAGGGAATCAGGCTGGCTTGGGTTTTCAAACAACATGAAGTCTTGCTGTAGTCCGACATATGCAGTGATCACCAACCTTTGAACTGCCCCGGAGAACAAAGAGTTAACTTTCCATGCAGGGCATGGAACGCTGAGCTCGAGCTTTGTTGAAGCCTCTGTCTGCTGTTGTTTAAACTCCAACCATCAGATTCTTTACTCCACCTCACTGAACAGTCACTCCGGAGATTTCTCCTTCGCTCGGTTCAAAAAAGTCGGTTAAAGTGTCGTTTTTTCACTCGGTTTCGACCGAATTTCTGCTACTGAGCTGTCGGTTTAAGTCTATGTCTGTGGTACCGTGAGTACTAGATAGGTTTTTGTATTAGTTTCTGTGTGGAACTTGTAAACATTGGATCGATTCGGTTTGAACCGATCAGTTTTGTTTAAAAAAACAAAAAAAAAAAACAAAACTTCTGTCTTTATTAGAGTGTGGTAACCGGTCCGTATCGGTTCTAAAAAAAATGGATTTCATTACGGTTTTTCCGAAGACCCGTAATACGGTCAGGAACCGATGGGGTGTCTTGCCCATGGATTGACGAAAAAGGGTAAGTTGTGGTTAGGATTGGCCAAGTCCGAGAAACGCAAGAAAAAAAACAGGCCCACTAGGTTTCAACACTGTAGTGTGTGTGGGGAAGCCTTTGCTAAGGCTGACCCCCACACCACCTGTGTTTATTGTCTGGGGTTTGACCACCTCAGTTCAGACTGCCAAATTTGTAAAGTTTTCTCAAAGCTACCCTGGATAAGAGAGTAGGTAGACTGAGGGAAAGGGAGGCCGAGAAGTCCACTGACCGGATGGCCAGCCGGTTCGGTTCCGTCGAACCAGAAGGAGTGCCTCTGACCAGGGCAAAACTTCTTCATGCAAAAATGAGAACCGATTCTGAGGGGTCGGTTCCGTTAAAAGAAAGAAAAGGATAAATCATCCCGTTCGGATCCAAGTTCTTTCTCTGACTGCTGATGAAATAGCCAAAGCGATAAGGATAGTTCAATCGCTAACTTCGTTCCGCCGACCCGGCACCATCTGTCAGGGCTTGTTTGTCTGTTTTCCGGTTCCGGATTATACTTTAGAAGAATTTTATGAACCGAGGAGGAGGAGGAGGAGAGTATGAAGATAATGATGATGGTGATTATGAAAGTCTGGATGTGCCTATTGACCCGGACATCTCCCCAGACAGACTTCAGGTGTTTCTCCTCCTAGGCTTTCTGAGTCCCTTCCCACTTTATGTTTTACAAGAAAGTGGTTGAAACCTTCCAGCTTCCTATGGAAGAAGCAGTAGAGGTCCAGGAGGGCGTGATTTTGTTGAGATGATGGACATCCCAGAGTCTGAGATTGTCTGTTCCCCTCCATAAATCTTTTGGGAAACAGACATTTAAAATTTTAAAAACTCCTAATTCCATACCACCAGTGGACAGAAGAATGGACAAGAGGTATACTCTTTCAGGCTCGAACACGGAGTTCCTTTCCCAGCAATGCAGCCATGTTGGGGTAGTGCAGGCTGCTGCCTGTGATAAGGCAAATATTCCCTTGGCTTCACACCCCCCAGATAAGGACTCCAGGAGGATTGATACCATGGCAAAGAAACAGTGCATGGCAGCATTTTTGGGACTCAGGCAGGCTAACTATGGCCTACACAGCTAGATACTAGGGGTCCAGGTGGGACACTGTGCTGGCTCTAGCTAAACAGGCCCCTGACCAGCTTGCCAAGGAGCTGGAGCGGGTGGCTGCGGATGGGATTGAGGCATCCAAGGTGCAATTTCATGCTGCTGTGGACTCCAATGATGTTTCATCTAGAGTCATGGCTACATCTGTGGCCCTTTGGAGGATGGCTTGGCTCAGATGTACTAGCCTATCACAGGATACCCAGGCTAAGGCCATGGATTTTCCTGTCATTGGTAATTCTCTGTTTGGGGAGCAGACAGAGAACTACATGAAGAAGATGGATTGCAGCACAGGACCACCTACAGGAGTGCTCAGGTCAAAGAAAGGCAAGCCACTCCTCAGAGGCAGCATTCCAGGGGCAGGGCAGGCCTTTCAGAGGCCTTTCTACCAAGCCCAGGCCTCCTCTTCTGCTTTTGCTCAGAGGGGTCTTTAGAGGAGAGGCAGACGGGTATGAGCAGGCCTGCTTCACCTGTCAGCCTAAAGCCCTGCCAAGCAGACACCCTGATGGGTCTTCCCGGCCATATGTCAATCACCTGTAGGGGCAGGCTGGCACTTTGTCCAGGACTGGAAGTCTTAACATCAGACAAGTGGGTCCTGGAAGTAGTAAGCCAGGGACTGGTTCTCCGCTTCAAAAAATTTCCCAAGATGAGAACCAGATCCTTCTACCTGCAAATCCATCAGAGACCCTTGCCCTAGAGGCAGAGGTTTCCTTCCTCTTGGTCTCAGAGCCATAAAAGGTTCCTACCTACACAGGGGCAAGGATTGTACTCCAGGTACTTCTAACCCCAAAAAGACAGGAGAATGGCGGCCCATCCTGGATCTGAGATATCTAAACAAGCACCTTTTAAAGCCAAAATTCAAAATGTTGACTGGGAATACCCTGCTCTTTAAGGCCAGGGACTGGCTAGCCTCCCTGGACCTCAAGGATGCCTATCTTCACATTCCCATCAGGTGCTCCCACAGAAAGTACCTCAGGTTCGAGTTGCCCTCAGGCCACTATCAATTCAGAGTAATACCCTTTGGTCTAACATCAGCCCCAAAGGTGTTCACAAAGTGCCTGGCAGTAGTGGTTGCTTTCCTAAGGAGAAAAAAGATCTCCATCTTTCCATACTTGGACGACTGGCTCATAGTGGGTCAGTTTCCAGACCAAGTCAAGTCACATCTTCAGATAACTCAGCAAGTGCTCACTTGCTTAGGATTCCTCCTAAACCTTCCAAAGTCAGTTCTCGAGCCAGTATAGCTCCTCACCTTTATAGGGGCAGAGCTGGATACAATAAGAGAAAGGCCTTCCTTCCCTGGACAGGGCAAGGACATAATAGAACTGGCTTCTTCCACCCTTCAGGTGTCTCGACCAGCAAGGGCACTTCTTGCAGCTCCTGGGCCACATGGCAGCCTCTACAGTAGTGGTCCAGGGGCAAGATTCCAGATGAGGGACATTCAGTTCCACTTAAGAGCCTTCTGGTCCCAAAGAAAGGATTCCCTTACCAAACTAGTCCCAGTGACTTCAACCCTGATCCAGGCTTTGCAATGGTGGCAGGATCAGGACAATTTAAGACAGGAGTTCTTTTGTCACTCAGTCTCATTCACTAATCCTCACCACAGACACCTCTCTCTTGGGCTGGGGAGCCCACTTGGGAGATCTTACCACCCAAGGGCTGTGGTCACCTCAAGAATCTCTGCTTCACATCAGTCCCCCTGGATGCTCTGGTTCTGAATTGGGAAGGGAAGTTCCTGTATGCTTTTCCCCCCTTCCCTCTCCTGTTCAAGGTGCTAGTCAAGATCAGGTCTCAACCGTGCAAAGTGATTCTGATCGCTCCAGACTGGGCCAGACAGCCCTGGTATCCACTGTTGCTGTCCTTAGCAGTCCACCTTCCCCTGTCTCTTCCCAGGAATTACAACCTGTTGACATCCTCTCAGGGAAGGATTTGGTATCCGAATCTCCAATCTCTCAATCTCAAGACCTGGCTCTTGATGAGTTAGAGTTTGCTGATCTGCACCTCTCTCAAGGTGTTCTGGATATTCTTAAGGCTTCTCGAAAGCCTTCCACCAGAAAGACTTACAACTCCAAATGGAAAAGTTTCACTATTTGGTGCTCTGATAAGCATATTTCTCCAGAATCTGCTGGGTTGCCTACAGTCCTGGACTATATGGTTCATCTCAATGGCTTGGGACTCAAACCAGCTACACTTAAAGTACATTTGGCAGCTGTTTCTGCCTTTTTATCAGTAGGCAAGCCCTCTCCTCTATCAGCCCATCCTGTATTTTGTAAATTCTTCAAGGGATTGCTACACACCAATCCTCCCTTCAGGGACCCTGCTCCTACTTGGGACCTTAATGTTTGCATTGCCCAGCTTATGCAACCCCACTTTGAGCCTTTGTCCTCTGCAGAGCTTAAGTACTTGACTTGGAAAACTGTGTTTTTGGTAGCCATTACCTCTGCCAGGCGATCAGTGAATTGCAAGCCCTGTCAGTGGAGCCTGATTTCATTTCTTTCCATAGAGATAAAGTGGTCCTAAGAACTAACAGGAAGTTTTTGCCTAAGGTGGTTTCAGATTTCCACCTTAATCAGTCTATGTCTCTCCCTGTTTTCTTCACTGACCATTCCTCCTCTGGGGAGAGGAGGTTGCACAGCCTTGACGTAAAAAGAGCCCTTAGCTACTACATAGAGTGCACCAAGGGTCACAGGTTTGAGTCCCTCCAGTTGTTCCTCACATATGGAGAGGTCGGTAAGGGCAAACCTGCCACTAAAAGATCTATTGCCAGGTAGACTGTCTCTTGTATACAATTCTGCTATGAGAAATTGGGTAGAACCCCACCCTCAGGCCTGAGGGCTCACTCTACTAGAGGTACAGCTGCTGCCAGGGATGTTCCTATCTTAGAAATCTGTCAAGCAGCCACCTGGAAAACAGTCCATACATTCACCAAGCATTACTCTCTGGATATCCAGGCAAGGAGTGATGCTCGGTTTGGCACAGCAGTACCTCAGAGCCTTTTCCCAAAGTAGGTTCTGTCCCTCCTCCTTGGAGGTACTGCTTGGTAGTCTGCATATGTCAGAATACAGCAAGACTTCATGTTGTTTGAAGAAAAAATTACTCACCTTAGTAATGTTGTTTCTTCTAATGGAGTCTTGCTGTATTCTGACCTCCCCCGCCTCCCCTCTCAGAACCTGGTTTTTGGGATGTGGGTGGGCAGGAGCAGTGTTGGCACCTAGAGGTGCCCCTTTCTCACCCTCCTTTATTTTGGGTGTGTGTTGTGTTTGGTTTTTTGGGTTTCCTGACTTGAGTCTTTGCTTTGAAACCAAAAAAAACCCTTTTTTTTTTCTTTTAACAAATTTAGTTGCCAGTTGGCTAGTGTGAGTTTACAATTTCCTCACAGAACGCCTAGTGAGTTTAGCGCGTAAAGATCTGACGGTTGGAGTTTAAACAACAGCAGACAGAGGCTTCAACCGAGCTCGAGCTCAGCGTTCTATGCCCTGCATGAAAAGTTAACTCTTTGTTCTCTGGGGCAGTTCAAAGGTTGGTGATCACTGCATATGTCAGAATATAACAAGACTCCATTAGAAGAAACAACATTACTAAGGTGAGTAATTTTTGATTCTTGCCCGCCTTCCCTTTTTCTTGGCACCGGTGACAAGACCTGCAATACTTCTTCACCTGCTGGGTGAAGTTAGGCCAATAGAAATTCTGGACTAACCGCTGCATAGTGCGTGCGATTCCCAGATGACCAGACAAGGGAATACCATGTGTAATTTTGAGCAACTGCTCACGATACCCCTGGGGAATGACAAGCTGCCTGCCTAGCATCCCTCCCTCTGTCTGTACTGTCTGAGTATACATGTCCATTTTCCCAATAAACCTTATGTCTGCCGTCACCTCCCTGTGCTCCGTCAAAGTCTGCCCAAGCCCTCAGCTTCTCTAAACTAGGGTCACTTCTCTGAGCAGCTGCAAACCCCTCACACATTCCCAAGGCATGGGACAGGTCCCCTTCAGTCGCTAAACTAGGGTCCTTAGCACTAGCATCAGAGCACTCAGGATTACTGTCAATCCCCACCCTCTGACAATGGGTCACCCCTCCCTCTTTGGAGTAACCCTCTGTAGCTGTGTGGTTACTTGCTACTGGGGAAATTTCTACCCCCTCTTAATTAATCTCCATATCATTAGGCACAGGCTGGGGAACTAGCCTCTCAGTGGTTTCCACAATGGCTTCTGTGGGGTTCAGGGAACTACAGTTTTCCCTTGCCACTTGGCTATGGGTAACTACACATACCATCCCTTGTTTAAGATTGTTGCCCAGAATCACATCCATTGCTAAGGTTTCAGCTACAGCCACCTGTTGCACAGTTCCCCCTGTTTCACCGCAGTCTAGGAGAACACTAGCGAGGGGCAGTGTTTTCACCTCACCAGTGAAGTCCTGTACAGTGGCGTATTTATTGGATATAAGCTGAGCAGGCTCTAACAGATCCCCTTTACCAAGGTCAGGGATGCCCCTGTGTCTCTTGACCCCTGCGTCTGTACACCATTCACCATGACTGGGTGCATGTGTTCCCTCATGTTCACTGGCATGCTTCCAGGGACACACAAACAACCCATTTCTTTTCTAGCACCACCTTGAATATTATTGCTCGCCTTTTTGGGACACTGTCTGGTAATATGCCCGGTTTCTTTATATAACCAACATTCACTTCTCTTTTCAGAGAAATCTTTTCTCTGAAACCTAGGGCTAACTGGTTTCGGTGGAGGCAGTGAGGGTTTTAGCTGCCCTGAAGGCGCGCTTTTCCCTTTGCACTGCCATGCCCGCCCCTTTCGCTGTCAGAGCAGGTTTGCTCTTGGCATAGCGGTCCGAGAGTTCAGCAGTCTCTTGCACTGTTTTGGGATCTCGGTCCTCCAGCCAGGTTTTCAGCTCTGCTGGGCATGCCCAGAAGAAGTGTTCTAATAAAATCACATTTTCAGTTTTATCAACAGAGTTTGCCTCAATTCCTTCCCACCAATGTTTTAAAAACTGACGTTGTTTCGTGCCTAGCTCCTCGTAGCTCATATCAGGGCTTCTCTTGAGCTTACGTAATTTAGCTCTGTATGATTCAGCAGTTAATTCAAACTTTTTAAAAAGTGCAGCTTTTAGCGTGCTGTAATCATTACTGTCCTCATTGTCCATTTGACCCAATGCATCCCGGGCTTTCCTGGTAAGTAGCGGGGATAGCTGGAACCTCCAGGACTCTCTAGAAATTTTAGCCTGAATACAAACTTTTTCAAAAGAATTTAAAAAGGCATCCATATCCTCCCCCTCTTTAAATTTGGCTATTAATTTGGAGTTCAATTTATAACCCAGTTCTGCAGTCACAGTTAAACCCAAGCCACTTACCTGCTCTGGTGCTGCTGGTCGGAGTTGTAGCTTCTCCAGTTCGTGTTGCCTCTGGCGCTCCTCTCTCTTCTCCTCTGCAGCTCACTGGTGCTCACGCTTCTCATGGTCTGCCTCCATCTGTTCTCACTCTGCCTCCTCGCTCTGCCTCATGGCATTCTCGCTCTGCCTTCTCTTCTGCAGCTGGCTGACGCTCACGCTCCTCACGCTCTGCCTCTTGGCATTCTCGCTCTGCCTCACGGTCCGCCTCTCGCTTCTCTCGCTCCCTCTTCTCCTGGAACTCCAGCTCCATCCTGTGCAACTCAGTTTGCAGCCTGAGTACTTCCAGATCCAGGATACTGGTGACCTTCCCCTGCTGCTCTGGCCCTTCACTGACAGTGGCTCTGCTGTCATCCTCACCGGATCTGGACACAGCACTGGCTGCTAGCCCTGCCACACTTGAGGTTTGGTCTTTTTCAGTCACGGTCCGTAACTCGCTGCCCTGGGTATCTGCTACCATCAGGGCATCTATGAGATTCTGCTTGCTGGCTTTCACCACAAACGGGACTCCTCTGTCCCCGCACAACTGCTTTAAGGAGTCTACAGTGTGCCTGCTGTAGTCAGAAGCCATCTTCTTCCCTCACTACTGCTACTCTGCCTTGCACTTTAGAAAAAAAAATAAAACGGGTAGGGACTTGACTGTACACCAAGTGAGATAGTTCTGTTTCATTTTTTAAAAATAAATCACTGCCTTTTTCTTTCTTTGCAAGTGAACTTACGGTCTCAAGCTGACACGCTGAACAGTAAAAGCTTGTAATACCAAAATTATGCCACGGCTGCCAACCAATCTGTCACAAACCCACTCAGCAGGTTAGCCCTCTACTCCCAAAGTGCCAACCTCCGAGCGTAGTCTTGTGAACAGTTAACAGAACAAGGTAACCCTCTTGTCTGTTGTTGTGGATTCGAATCAACCTTTGGTCTCAAGTTCTGGAAGGATTCAAACTGTGAACCTCTTGTTAGCATACCCAATATACAGGCTTAGATAATTCTGTCTTCGGGGGGCCAGATGTCTTTGCCTACAGGCACCTAACCAGGTGTACAGAAATGAACCCTTAAAAACTGTAATAAAAGACCTCAGATTTAAAACGCTTACCTTTTTCCAGTTTGGTATCACCATTCAAGCTTATGTACAGTCTCTGCTTTAACCATATATACCCTACTTGTAAAGGAAAGAAATCAAAGACAGACCAAGTAAGCTCTAAAAATAGAGTTTTACTAAAATAGATAAAAAATATGTAAACACATAAAATACAGAACTATTATATCATAAGACATACCAATCTCTTAAAACAGGTTTTAACAGTGCAATTCCTACTACAGTACTTAGATTTCTCTCTCTCTCTCTCTTTCTCTCTCTCTCTCTCTCTAAATACCTGCTTAAAGTGCTCACAGATGTTTCTTTGTCAGAGTTTAGATAGAAGTGTCTCTGAAGGAAAACAGAATAATGTTTAAAAGCTGGTTTTCCCCACCTATTTGCATGAGGTCACCTAGCTCCTCCTTGTCAGAATATATAAAACAAATACATCTATATAAAAACAGGATGTCTTTTCCAAATATTAAATTCTGCAACCTCAGCATAACTCATGTTCTTCAAATGGCTCTCTTTGACCTTATGATAAGCTTCCCCCTTCCAGGACATGAAAGCATCTTTTATGACTTCGCACTAAAACGTGACTACCTGATCTTCTTCCTCTAAGCGTTATCAAAGTTTATGATTTTCCCTCTCAGCAACTACAGCTATAATTAATTTAATTAAAGTCTGTAATTAGCTTTGGGCGTTCCAGGTAACACCTTGTATCTAAAACCTGTGTGTGTGTGTGTGTGTGTGTGTGTGTGTGTCATACTCACATGCCGTTTCAGCATTTCTCAAGAGAGACAGTCTATAACCCATTTTTATATTACAAAAAATGATACAGTGATCAGAACCAGCTGTCCAAGTGTCACCGGCCCTACAAAAAGAGGGGAATGGGAATTGGTCATTTTAGCAGACTTGTGCTTGCCGTGACTATACCCCAACATGAGGTATAAATAAAGGCAGGAGGGGAACTAGGCAACAATCTGCACAAACTAAAACTAATCCCAGTCCCTGACAATTCTGTCCATGTTGCCATCGACCTATTGCCAGTATGGGGATGCTTTTCTTATCACTTCTCAGAATGGGAAAAGATTATGGTTACCCCAGACAAGTGGGTACTAAAAGTAATGAGAGGATCTCACACTTCCCAGGAATACGTCAGTTTCAAACTACTGCTGTCAGACCACTTGCAGTTTTTGAAAACTGGAAGCCAAATAACTATTGAAGCTAAAGGCAGTGGAGAAAGTGCCATGTTCCTGAACAGGGAAGCTTTTTTTGTGCCCCCCCCCAAATACTTTCTAACGATAAAGAAGAATGGGGACTGTCGTTCCATATTGGCCCTCCTATATCTAAACAAACACATAAAGAAAGAGAAGTTCAGAATAGTTTCTCTAAAAAGATGATTTGTCCAATAGAGAAGGAATATTGGGTGACTTCCATGAGCCTGAAGGACACTTATTTCAACATCCTTTTCAGACCCAGCCTTAGAAAGTGTCTAAGGCTCAGGGTAGGTCACACACCATATCATTAGTGAGCAGTGCCCTTCTGCCTGACCTCAGCACCAATGATATTCACAAAATATTCTATCAGTAGATGCAGCAGCACTTCAGAAGACCGGCATAACAATGTTCCCATACTTGGATGACAGGCTAGTAGGTGGGGGAACAAAAGAACGGACATTGTCAGCATTGAATAAAAACTCTTTGCTGACACGTACGTGTTGGATTCACATTGAAACTGGAGTAATCTGAACTGAAACCAGCACAAGAATTGGAGATCATAGGATCAGAGTTCAGTACTTACAAAGGGAAAGCTTTTTTTGTCCAACAGAGCGCAGAAGGTTCGGTTCATTATGCAGCTACTTTTCATGCAGGGCATCTCATCAGTGCACAGGAGTTTCTGTGGTCACAGGGCCACATGTCCTTCACCACAGCAACTGATCCATGGGAAAGGCTGGAAATGCAACATGCCTAATCTCAAAAGGTACTGGTGCCAGATCACTGCTTCAATGGATAAACAAATCCCAGTAAAATGGGAGTTAGTGGAGGTACTCTCGTGGTGGAAGAAAATGGGCAACATCAAGGAAGAAATCCCTATCGTTTGATAAAAACAAAACTGCTTTCTAAAATCTAGTAGAAAAAGAACCCTTTGTCAGGGGAGGTATGGGAAGGGGTACTATCATAAGGTTGTACCACCACCAGCCATATAGTGCACCCATAGGTTCAAATAAAGGTAGAGGTGGAAGAGGCAGGAGGCAGGCAGCACCTCCAGTTCATCCATCCCAGACAAAAACTAACCCCTGACAAGTCACAGGTCGCTACACCTCACCGTCTAGCAAGGGGACATCTCTCTCAACATCTTCAGCAGTGGCAGTCTGTTATGACAGACAGATGGATGCAGGAGATTAAGAGAAGGCCTCAGCCTGTGTTTTGTTACCATTCCAAAACAAAATAAACGAGCACCTGTTCAGTCCCAAATTCAAGGTGTTCACCCTCTCAGTGGTGATTCCCTCTTTACAACAGAGAGACTGGCTAGCCTCTCTAGACCTAAGAGATGCCTATTTTCACATTCCAATCAGACCCTCTCACAGAAAGTATCTCAGATTTAGGCTGCCCTCTGACCACTACCACTTTACAGCTCTGCCCCTCTGCCTTTCTTGAGCTCACCGAGTTTTCACAAAGTGCCTGGCAGTGGTAGCCACTCATCTCAGAAGACAGGAGATCTCTGTCTTCCCTTACCTGGACGACTGGCAGAGAAGTCACAGTTCAAGCCATTTCAACTTCTGGAGTTTATCGGAGCAGAGCTGGACACACAGCAAGACAGGGAAAGCCCAGCCCTGCTCCCCGTGGACAGGGTGGAAAACATCCAGGCCCTGGCACACTCATTTATCCTGGGCCAACCAAGACCAGCCAGGCACTTCCTCAGACTTCTAGACCACATGGCATCTACTACAGCTGTAGTGCCAAGGGCCAGGTTCCAGATGAGGGATATTCAGTACCATCTTAGAGCCCATTGGTCTTAAAAGAGGAATGTGGAAGGGTTGTGGAATAAAAGATGGACCAGACACCGAACTTCAAGTTTAACACACAATCTCTGTGTGATGTTTATTCAAAATACAGGAAATAACCTTCAGCAGTGGCATATTCCTTCTTCAGTACATCAGTCTGCAGCAACAGACTATGAATGTCCTTTCTCTGCACTTAGCCAGCACCTGCTGACATTGATCTCTGATCTAACCACTTTCCAGTGAAAACCCTTCATCCTTATATGGGCCCTGTTTGCTTCGGTAGTGGGGGCTCAAAAAGAAAACACAACAAGCTAAAAACAAAGGACCTCAGTGCAGAAACACTGGAAAAAGGGTTACCCCAAAGGGCATTGGCAACAAATCAAGTTTCAAAGAAATGCAACATCATACATACTTCCATTTTGCAAAGCATCATGGGATATATGCAAATCACCATGACGTTTCAGACTTGTTCAATTTACAGCAATTTACATTCATTTTAAATAGCACAACTAACTTAATTTCTATAATAGTCACCTAGTACTTTTTACCTTTATTAAAAACACCTAGTGCCATGGTATTTTCAGCATTTACAGGTTTCTTAAACATAAGGTATACACATCAAGGTATTTTATGGCATAGTGCTATTACATACTAAATCCAACAATGAAAAACACAACCTGTTTTACATATGTTTGGAGGTCACCACAATAACCCCCCTGTATGAGGACCTGAGAGGGAAAATGAAAATTAAAGAGGACACTGTAGCATAGTCAAGAAAGGGAACGGGATGCCCATAGGTGGCCAACCTTATGGACTAGAAATTGTAAAGGATAGGTTAGGCTAAGAAATAGAAGAACTGTTGCAGCGGATTTAAGAAAAGGTCAGTCCTCAAGAGTGGCAAGAGCTCCCTGTCACAAGGGACTCCCTATCAAACTGGTTCAAGTCACAAGCACACTCTTACAGGCCCTGGACTGGTGGAAGGACAGGGACAACCTCAGGGAATGAGTTCCTTTCCAGCAGAGGGAACCTTCCACAGTGCTCGCTACAGATGCTTCCTTCCTAGGGTGGGGTGCACACCTGGCAGACCAGCCCTTAAGTGGGGTGTGGTCTTCTAGAGAGTCCAGGTGTCACATAAATCTCCTTGAACTCAGAGCCATGTACCTGGCTATCAAAGCCTTTGCTCCCCAGCTCAAAGGTCAGTCTGTCCAAATCAGGGCAGACAACACCACTGCTATGTTCTACATCAACAAGCGGGGTGGGGGGGGGCACAAGATCCACAAACCTCTGCACAGAGGCCATGAAGGTCTAGTCTCTTGCCTCCTCCTTGGACATGCAGCTCACAGTCATTCACCTGCCAGGCGAGGACAATGTGCTGACAGGCTTCCTGAGCCACATCAGTCAGGGCCACCATGAGTGGACCCTAAACAAACAGGTGCTCGCTGCAGTCTTCAGGAGGTGGGGCACTCCAGAGGTAGATCTCTTCGCCTCCAAACACAACTACCAGATTCCTCTGTACTGTTGCAGGCCACCAGGTCTGGGCTCAGTACCAGTGGAAGCCCTGTCTGGATTGGACAGGGAGATTCCTGTATGCTTTCCTTCCATTTCCCTTGATTCTCAGGGTCCTGCTAAAACTTAGAAGCCAGCCAGCAACCATGATTCTGGTGGCTCCAGACTGGGCGAGGCAGTCATGGTATAATAATAATTTTATTTCACAAAAGCGCCTTTCAAATTTCAAGGCGCTTTACAACAGAATTAAAAATAGTAAAACAATGAATACGATATAAAACAAAAACAAAATACAACAGGGTTCATTTACTAAGTGCCATTAAAAGCCTGACATCATAAATAAGTTTTAAGCGCTTGCTTAAAGCCTCCCACTGTCGTGCACTCCCGTAGCAAACGGGGTAGAGATTTCCAAAAGGTAGGGGCAACATACATAAATGCACACGCCCCAGATTACTTCAAAGACACCCTCGGAATCTCCAGCAACCCCTCGCTGGCCGAACGGAGCTGCCACTTGGGGCAATAGGGAATCAGAAGCTCTTTCAAGTAGTCAGGGCCAAGTCCTTGTAGGGCTTTGTAGGTTAGTAAACCAACCTTAAAGGTGATCCGCCACTGAATCGGCAGCCAGTGCAGACTGCGCGGAACGGGGGTAATATGAGATGTTCGAGAAACCCCGGTCACCAAGCGCGCTGCCACATTCTGCACTAGCTGCAGGCAGCGGATATCCTAAGATGGTAAAAGGAAGACTTGATGACAGCTGACACCTGAGATCGTAAGGTCAGCCCATCGTCAAGCACCACCCCCAGGTCCCGCACCTGATCAGAGGTAAGGATATGGGCGCCCCCTAGTTAAATTCCAGAGGGCTGGCCAGTCCTCAGCCCCTCTATCCGGTGACCCGGATCCACCACCATCACCTCCGTTTTTCCCGCGTTCAATTTTGGCCAACTCGAATTCATCCAATCCCTGTATACCCTGTTTCTCACCTTCTCAGTCAAATGGCCCATTCGCCTGCCCCCCTCACACACACACACACACACACACTCACTCACGGACTCCTGACCCTGCTTCAGATAGGGATAGCATACCCCAGCATAGAGTCTCTTTCTCTCAAAGCTTGATACTTGAAGAGTTAAAATTTCCTGACTCTCAGTATTCAGAGCAAGTCCTGAGAATCCTTCATCTGGCCAAGAAACCAAGAGCCAGCAAGACTTATGTTTCTAAGTGGAAGAGATTCTCTTGCTGGTGTAAAGACTGGCAGATTAACCCACAGCAAGCTAGTCTGTCTTCCATACTAGACTATGTGGTACACTTGCAAGCATCAGGCCTTAGAGCCTCATCTCTGAAGGTTCACTTGGCAGCCATTTTGGCCTACATGTCTCTTGATAAGGAGAAATCTATAATTTCTCATTCCATTTTTAAGAAATTCTTTAAAGGCCTGCTGCACCTTCCACCCCTACTTAGGGAACCTGTTCCCCCGTGGGATTTGAACCTCTGTACAGCTAAGTTGATGGAGTCTCCATTTGAGCCAGTGGCTACTGCAGACTTAAAATATGTCACCTGGATAACTGTTTTCCTAGTGGCAATCGCTTCAGCCAGAAGGATTTCAGAGCTACAAGCTCTTTGTACTGAACCTAACTACATTATTTCCCACAGGGATAAAGTAGTTCTCAGGACCAACAGGAAATTTCTTCCCAAGGTAGTGTCTTAATTTCACCTAAGTCAGTCTATAACCTCCCTGTCTTTTTCATAGGCAGATCCACTCCTGGTGTGTGCAGGCTTCACAGCCTAAATGTCAAGGGGCACTGACCTACTACCTGAAGCACGCTAAGCAGCTCAGGTCCTCGCACACCCAGCTTTTCCTCGCCTATGGTGAGGTGGGTAAAGACAGGCCAGCCTCTAAGAGGACTAGCTCACATTGGATAGTTTCCTGCATCCAGTTTTGTTAAAGTAAGGCTGGCAGACAGCCGCCTCAAGGCCTCAGGGCCTATACCACCAGGGGCACTGCAACCTCAGTGGCAACAGCAAGAGACATACCCTGGCTCGACATCTGCAAGACAGCTACTTGGAAGATTGTACACACCTTCACAAAGCACTACTGCTTAGATGTACAGTCCAGATCAGATGCCAGATTTGGTACTGCAGTCCTGCAGACCCTATTTCCATAGTAGGTTCTGTTCCTTCCTCCCAACTACACCGCTTTGTAGTCTGCCCTAGTTAAGCATACTGATGGATTCCTGGGGTGAGAAGAAACAAATTACTTACCATAGTAATATTGTTTTTTCCAGAGGATCCCTCAGTATGCTTGACTTCCCACCCAGCCTCCCCTCACATAACCTGGCTGAGAATAGTTCTGTAGTCCTTGCCTTAGGCCACATTTCTTACTGTAGAGCAATAAAATGTGTTTTCTCAGTGAAGCATGATGTAGATAGTTTGCCTAGAGATGAGTTCCATTTTCTTTCCCCCCCCATTTTTTTTAATAGTATTAGCATAGGTTTAGGGTTTGGGGCCTTTTGCCCTTCAAGCTTCGAAATGAATCTGACTGGAAGTATAGCAGCACCTACAGGCAGCACTGTCTTACTACGACCTGATTGGTTTATTTCCTGGCAACATTAGCATAACTCCACCTCCAGGGCAGCCGAACCCAGCTGGCGTAACTGCACTAGTCAAGCATGCTGAGGGATCCCCTGGAAGAAACAATATTACTATGTTAAGTAATTTTTTTGTACTCGCCATAACAGTAGATGTTCAAGAGGATCTCTTTCATCAGGCCATGCCATCTCACCCTCCTTCCCCCATCAGATCCTGAGACTGATGAATGCTGTTTCCTTCTCCATGAGTGTCTGCCTGTTGCTCACTGCCTCGCCTGGTCAGCAGAGCCCTAGGTTTTCTCTTGGTTCCCTACAGGGAGGTCCTCCGAGCATGATCTTTGATGGGGAACTGAGGAGGGAAGGGGCTGCCCACGTTTATATGGTACAGCCAACGTCTGACGTCTTCATGGGCAGCCCCTAGTGTACTGCTTGTGAAAGTTTCCATGTGGTCCCAGTGCCTGGCAGTTTATAGTTCCATAGGTGTGGGCTGACAAGAGATTCTCTTGAAGATGTACTGTTAAAGTGAGTACGTAACTGTTCTTTCTAGGGACGGGATATGTTGTTCTATTCACATTTGTGACCGTGTCCTTTCCCTTTAAGATGTGCTGGAAAATCTTCAGGCTGGCTCCTCCCACCCACCAGGGTGCTATATCCCTTGGCTCCACCCCATGACGACAGATCTTCCTTTCCGCTGAAAGAAGCAGGTTCCCTCCTTACCGCTCCTGCGTTGAGTAGGCCCTGGCATTCAGATCTTTGGATTTTCTTCCAAAACTTAAACTCGTTAGAGTACCATCTTCATCGCGATTTTCAGTTGCGACCGTGATGGAGGACAAGTCCTCGCCTGGATTCCGCTGGTGCCCTTGCAGGCAGAAGATGTAGAGCACCGACCTGCACGCCACGTGCATTTACTGCCTGGGCCATGAGCATGACACCCAGGCCTGCGAATTTTGTCGCTGGTTCCACAGCGTGGTTCTCGTCGATAGTCTAGCCCGCTTGCATTTGGGTTGCCCAAAGAAACTGAATGCACCAGTCAAATCCAATGATGCCCATTGGGTGGTCTCTGCGGCCTCGGGGTCCACCGAGCAGCTGGAGAAGCTTAAGGCTTTCGAGAATGAGGCAGCTCGGGTCGCCAAACAGTCCTCTTCAGCTTATGCCTTCGTTCCACTGAGATTGGGCTCCACCTTTTCAGGCTCCTTCAAGGAGTTGTGCCAGTCTCTCCCAACTAGGGGAGAGAGCCCTACAGGTTCACACAGCTCGTACTCTTGTATGAAGTTGTCAAAAGATAAAGAGAAGACTCGCTGTTGCTGTTCTTGGGATCAAGAGCATTCTTGTTCTCAGAAATCTCCAGTTTTGACTTCGGTCGAAACTGAAGCCTTAGCCGCTGGCTTCACTGTTCCCCCATCGGGCCAGCCGGCCGAGCTGTGGGCCGATGATCCAGCCAAGATCTTTCTCGACCCAGTTGACCTGTTGTCGCTAGATGAGGCTGACAATTCTCTGTTCAGGTCTCCAGTCCTACCGGTGCCCATCGAAGGGGGCCTCAGCCCGCTGAGCCCAACCCTCCAGTTCCTGACCAAAACCAGGAGGACCCACGGCACTCCCTAGTTCCCTTTGAGAACTCCCGTCAGCACCCCCGGCGGTTGGGGTTGAGGTGTCAGTCTTCCTCATCCAGTAGGTCGAATAAATCCGGCCGACATCGGAGGTCCTGCTCTCGGTGCTACGGGAAGCGGCACCGCTGCTGTTCTTTGTCTTCATTCTCCTTGCTTTAGGAGAGGCTTGGCGCAAGTTGCATCAACGCTACGAGGACCTTATGTGGCAACAGTTAGTGCTGGCTGGTCCAAAGCCGACCCCTGGCTCCCTCACTGGCCATCACATGGCTGTTGCCTGCTAGGCCGATGCCTCCTTTACACTGCCCCTCTGCCTGTGGAGTTGGTGAAGAGCATCCTGGCTTGGCCAAAACTGGCCTATCCGATGATCATGGTGGAGTTGTCACCCCCGCAGCCACTGACTGGGGCTCTGACTAAGGCGTCTCGGTCGGCTAAGGGGCTCCCTCAGAGGCTGTCAGTCACTGTCACGCCCGACTGTCCGGTGGGTCGAGGGTGACTTGGGTTGTTGACCGCTTTACGTGGACTCTTTGGAGTCTGAGGACTCCTCGCTGCACTCCCGTCTGGTTGACGAGGAGTCGGTGGGGGAGTCTCTCGACGGAGGAAGGATTCACGTCTTTCAGGGGAATCGTCCATCTTATCTCCGAATCTACGGGGATGCCTCTGGAGCCCGTTCATAAGTGGGCTCACTATCCCCCAACAGACATTCTGAATAAGGGGGATTCCCCAATGGAGGCCTTCCCAGCGGCTGAAGCCATTGTTGGTCCGGCCCTGGAGCTCTGGCAGCACCCCGCCTCCCGCTCTGCGCCTTCGGCCCAGATGGCCCGCAAATACGCGGTGCCCACTGGTTCCCTCTCTGGGTTCATGGAACACCCCTTGGCTGAGGGGTTGGTGATTGATTCTGTGTTTCAGTGCTCGGGCAGTAAAGGAGACATCGATAGACCACCGGACAAGGAGTCCAAGAAATTGGACCACACGGCCGAAAAGGTCTATGCTGCCTCTTCACTTGGTCTCAGCCAGGCGAGCTCTGCCGTCATTATGGCACACTTCTCCCACGCCCTCTTGGGCTGTCTGGGAGAAGTACTTCCTCATCTTCCTGTGAACCTCCAGACCACGGTCAAGCAGGTCCAGGACTAGGGTTGAGCTGTGGCCAAACAGCAACTCCAGATGGCTCTGGACATTGGGGACTCTTGGGCCCGCTCAGTGGCTGCCACAGTCACCATGCGCTGTACGGCCTGGCTGAGGATCTCAACCTTCACAGCAGATACTTGGAACAAATTGGCCGACTTACCCTTCTTGGGCACCGACCTGTTTGGGCCTGCCGTGGACAGTCACCTTTAATGTATTGAGAGGTCCAGTGCCACTTTGGACTCCAGTTATGTCCATCCAGAAGGATCCAAAGGGCTCCAAGCAGCAGAAGCGCAAGCCCTTTCGGGCCCTCCACCCCTGTGGCCAACACAGCCCAGCACCAGTCTGGACAGCAGGCTCAGTCTTGGCACCCTCAGCCCAGGTTGGCAGCCTCGGTGTTCCAAATGTTGGGAGGAAAGGGACCCGGTGGCTCTTCTGCTGGGGGGTCCTCCTCCAAGCCTTCCCAGTGACAGGATGGGGGCTGCCACCCCCATGTATGTCACACCTCACCTGGGTCCTCCGATGAGGGGCTGGCTCCCCCACTTCCTTTCCGCCTGGTCCGCTATTACTGTGGACAGGTGGGTTCTAGAAGTGGTCAGCCTAGAATCTGAGCAGTACCCTCCCAGCCGAGCCCGTGCCCCATGAGAGGGTTTGGTATCCGCAGACACTCGGTTGGCTTTTTGAGATGACATAGCCCAACTTCCGCAAGGAGGTAGTGGTCAGGGCAGCAGATCCTCCAGTTCACCCAGGGTTTGTCTCCAGGTACTTCCTGGTGCCAAAACAGACAGGGGGGCTAGCGCCCTATTCTAGATCTGCATGACCTGAACAAATTCCTCAGGTCTCGCATCTTCAGGATGGTAACCCTGTTCTAGATAATACCATCCTTCAAGCAGGACATGTGGTTTTGCTCTCTGGATCTACAGGACGCGTTCTTTCATGTCCCAATCCATCCATCCCACTGAAGATTTCTCCACTTCTGAACTGAGGGAACCCTTTGAGTTCCAGGCCATGCCATTTGGCCTCTCCTCAGCCCCCAGGGTCTTCACCAAATGCACTGCAGTGGTGGCGGTCTACCTGAAGCATCAAAGGGTCCAAGTGTACCCCTGCCAGAATGACTGGCTGATAGCCGGTCCCTCCAGGCAGGAGGTGGAGCGGTCCAGAGACCTGGCCCTCCAGACCTGCATCGACCTGGACCTCCTAGTCAATGAGGCCAAGTCAGAACCCGTGCCCTCAATCAATCAATCAATCAAACTTTGTTTAACCAGGCCCTTTCAGGTGATCAGCTTCATCAGGGCAGAGCTTAACTCTTGCCGAGCCAGAGCCTGACTCCTGGCAGACAGGGCGGAGGTTCTGTCCTCCTTTGCCCGATCATTTCTGGTTGGGCATTTGCACCCTGCTCGGGACGTCCTGCACCTTCTGGGCTACATGGCAGCCTGCACCACCATGGTCCGATGGGCCAGGTGGCATATGCACTTCCTGCAGTGGGAGCTGGCCAGCTAGTGGTCTCAGCGCAAATGTCATTCGACCAGCTGGTCATGGTGACCCAGAGGATGTGGGACGCTCTCCAGTGGTGGATTGTCCCAGAGCATCTGCAAGAAGGGATCCCGTTTGTCCGCCCCAAGCAGACGGTCATCCTGATGACTGACGCCTCTTTCATGGGCTGGGGTGCCAATGTGGGGAAACACAGAGTCCACAGGCTCTGGACCCCACCAAGGAGTCCCGATGCCACATCAACATAATTGAGCTCCAAGCGGTTCGGCTAGCGTTGCCCGCATTTGCTCCGTTTGTTCGGGGTCAGGTGGTTCAAGTCCAGACGGACAACACCATGACCATGTACTACTTCAACAAGCAAGGCAGGACACACTCCCTGCCCCTGTGCAGGGAAGCTTTCTGTGTTTGGACTCTCCTGCACAACCTGGAGGAGGATCTCCTAGCCATCCATGTGGCATGAGCCTCCGGTCAGCTGGTGGACACTCTCAGCCGGGTGGGTGAAGCATCTCAAGAGTGATTCTTCCATCCGAAGGTAGTTCACAGTTTGTTCTCCGATGGGGCACCCCTCAGGTGGACTTCTTTCTCTCCAGGGAGAATGAAAAGCTGAGGCTGTTCTGTGCCCGCCCCCCCTTAGCAGGGCTCGCTGCATTGGGATGCCTTCTCGAGGCCGTGGACCCCAGGCCTTCCACTTCCCTTGATCCACAAAGTGCTGCTCAAGGTCAGGAGGGATAAGGCACAAGTGATCCTAGTGGCTCCGGACTGGCCTCGCCAGTTTTGGTACCCAGATCTCCTCAGCCTTAGCAACAGGCTCCTGAGGCATCCTCCAGCTCACCCGGATCTGCTCTCCATCGATCAGGGGAAGATACTCCACCCAGACCTTCAATCCCTGCACCTGACAGCCTGGTTCCTGAGCAGCTAGAGTTCCGGCTTTGGGTCTTTCTGAAGATGTCTTCACTGTAGTGGATGCATCTAGAAAGGAATCGACCAGAAAGTGCTATGCCTTCTAATGGAAGAGATTCTCCATCTGGTGTCAGGGCAAGGGGCTGGACCCCCTGACCTGTCCAGTGGCTTGCATTTTGGACTACCTCTCTCTCCAAAGGGGGACTTCGGTTGACGACCCTTAAGGTGCACCTGGTGGCCATCTTTGCTTACCAGGCATGGGCCAGTCAGCAGTTGGTGGCACAGGAGACAGTGGTCTGGCGCTTCTTCAAAGGCTTAGATCACATTTCCCCTCCAGTACGTGAACCACCACCACTGTGGGATCTGTTGCAGGTTTGGGCAAAGCTCATGGGCAAGACATTGGAACCGATGCACAGATGTGAGAAATCACTCCTGTCGTAGAAGACCGCCTTCTTGGTGGCTATCATGTCTGCCAGGAGGATTGGGGAGCTCCAGGTGCTTTCAGTCGAATCTCCTTACCTGGTCTTCCATAGGGACAAGGTTGTCCTGTGCCCCAACCCGAAGTTCCTCCTGAAGGTTCTGTTGGAATTTCACCTGAACCAAGTGATGACTCTTCCGTTGTTCTTCACCAATCACACCTCGGAGGCTGAACACAGGCTTCATACTTTGGACCTTAGGTCAGCACTCGCTTATTACAAAGAGCACTCAGCTGGAGTTCGGGGAGAGGTTCACCAGCTGTTTGTCACCTACGCTGAAGCCGCACCTGGCAGACCTGCAGCCAAGCAGACGATTGGCAAGTGGATCACTTCCTGCATTTATCTCTGCTATAGGTTGGCGGGTAGGGAGCCTCCCGGAGGGCTCAGGGCTCATTCCACCTGCCACACCACTGCGTTGGAGGCTGCTTCTAGGGACGTCCCTGTCCAGGAAATCTGCAGGGCTGCTACCTGGAAGTCAGCACACACCTTCATTTCCCATTACCACATTGATTTAGAGTCATGCCAGGATGCTGGTTTTGGGGCCTCAGTTCTCCAATCTATGTTTGCTAAGTAGGGGGCGTGCACCTTACCTCCCTCCTCCAAGAGAACTGCTAGGAGTCTGCCAGAAGTGTGGATTGAACAACATATCCACGTCCCTAGAAAAACTGGTTACTCACCTATAACAGTAGTTCTAGGAGTGGTATATGTTGTTCAAACAACATGAAGTCTTGCTATATTATGACAATTGCAGTTTGTCCCACCATTAGAACTGCCCCGGAGGTGAAATAGTTAAATTCCATGCCAGGCTCGGTTAGAGAAGCTCTGTCTGTGTAATTTCAAACTGAAACTGTCAGATTCTTTACTCCGCCTCACTGAACAGTCGCTCCGGAGATTTCTCCTGCTGCTCGGTTCATTTCTCGGTTTAAACAGTGTTTTCTTGGTTAAATTCAACCGCGAGTATTATTATTTTAACTGCAAACCGATCAGTTCAAGCTCTCTCTGTGGTATTGTAAGTAATAGACAGGTTTATTTCTGTGTGGAACTTGTAAATGTTTATCGGTTCGGTTTGAACTGATCAGGTTGTTTTAAAACTTTAAAAATCAAGTATTTAAAAGCTTTTTTGAGTGCGGTTCCCGGTTCTTATCGGTTCTAAAAGAACGGATTTCATTACGGTTTTTTCCACGACCCGTGACACGGTTGGGAACCGATAAGGGTATCTTGCCTGGCACTGCCGTTAAAAGGGCAAGTTTTGGTTGAGCTGGCATTATGTCTGAGAAACCCAAAAGAAAATCCGCATTTTCTTAATTGTCTGTGGGGAAGCCTTGCAAGGCTGCCCACACACCATGTGTCTGTGGGTTTGACCACTCTCAATTCAGACTGCTAGGATTTGTAAAATTTCCCTGCAGCCACCCTGGATAAGAGAGTTGGCAGGCTCAGGGAGCGAGAGGCCAAAAGGTCTGCTGACCCGGATGGCCAGCCCAGTTCGGTGCCAACCGAACCGGAGGGAGTGCCCTCTGACCAGGGCGAGACTTCCTCGGCCAAACGTAAAGCTGACTCGGAGGAGCCAGTTCCAGCAAAGAAAACAAGAAATCAGCAGGTGTGGAGTCCAAAATTTCTTCTCCAACTGCTGCAGAGATGGCAAGAGCTATACAAATTGTCCAGTGACTTTCTCCGGTTCCATCCGAACCGCCACTGTCTGGTAAAAGGTCAGTTCGGCCGGTTCCACTGGTTCAAGAATATGAATTAGAAGAGTTTTATGAACCAGAGGAGGGGGAGGATGATTATGAACAGTATGAATGTGACTTTGAGAGTCTGGGTGTGCCCATTGAACCGGACATCTCCCCAGACAGACCCTTAGAATCTCCCCCTACGCTTTCTGAGTCCCCTTCTCACTTTATGTTTTATAAAAGGTTGCTGAAACCCTCCAGCTCCCATTGGAGGAAGCTGTGGATGAGCAAGAGGAACTGATTTTGTAGAAATGATGGATATCCCAGAGTCTAGGAGATTGTCTATCCTTTACATAAGTCATTTAGGAAACAAACAATAAAAATTTTAAAAGATCTTAATTCTGTGCCTCCTGTGGACAAGAAGATGGACAGGAGGTACACTTTGTCAGGTCCTGATACAGAATTCCTTTCACAGCAATGCAGTCATGTTGGAGTAGTCAGGCTGCAGCCTGTGATAAAGCTAATATCCCTTGGCTTCACATCCTCCTGACAAGGACTCCAGGAAGATTGATGCCATGGCTAAAAAACAATACATGGCAGCGTCCTTGGGACTCAGGCAAGCAAATTACATGGCTTATGTGGCAAGATACCAAAAATCTAGATGGGACACTGTCATGGCTTTGGCCAAACAGGCCTCTGGCCAGCTTGCTAAGGAGCTGGAACAGGTGGCTGGTGATGGTATCGAGGCATCCAAGGTGCAGTTCCATGCTGTTGTGGATTTTAATGATGTATCCTCTAGAGTCATGGCTACATCTGTGGCTTTTCGTAGGTTGGCCTGGCTCAGGTGTACTAGCTTGTCACAGGATACCCAGACTAAGGCTATGGATTTTTCTGTGGTAGGAAATTCTCTGTTTGGGGAGCAGACAGAGAATTATATGAAGAAAATGGATGAATATAGGACAACCTATAGAGTGCTCAGGCCAAGGCGGCAAACCACTCCTCAGAGGCAGACCCCAGGGGTAGAGGTAGGCCTTTTCACAGGCCTTTTACCAAACTCAGCCTCCTCTGCTTATGCTCAGAGGGGTTCTTCAGAGGGAGAGGCAGGCGGTGCGGGCAGGCCTGCATCCACCCTCAGCCTAAAGCACCTGCCAAGCAGGCACCCTGATGGGGTGCCCAGGGCACATTCTCCTTTACCTGTGGGGCAGGTTGGCTTACTTCGTTCAGAACTGGGAGTCTCTAACATCAGACAAGTGGGTCCTGGAAGTAGTAAGCCGGGGTCTGGTTCTCAGCTTCAAAAAATTTCCAAAGATGAGCATCAGATCTTTTCCACCTGCAAATCCTCTAGAGACCTTTGCCTTAGAAACAGAAGTCTCAACCCTTCTGGCTCTCAGAGCTGTGGAAAGGGTTTCTCCCCTACACCAGGGCAAGGGTCTGTACTCCAGGTACTTCCTTACCCCAAAAAAGGCAGGAGAATGGCGGCCCATCTTGGACCTAAGATATCTAAACAAGCACCTTTTGAAACCAAAATTCAAAATGGTGACTCTGGTAATGATTTTACCTTCTCTAAGGCCAGGGGACTGGCTAGCTTCCCTGGACCTCAAGGATGCCTATTTCCATGTTCTCATCAGAAGCTCCCACCGAAAGTACCTCAGATTCGAACTGCCCTCAGGCCATTACCAGTTTAGGGCAATGCTCTTCGGCCTTACCTCTGCGCCAAGGGTATTCACAAAATGTCTAGCAGTAGCAGTTGCTCATTTAAGAAGGCAAAAGATTGCCATCTTTCCCTACCTAGACGACTGGCTCATTGTAGGTCAGTCTCCAGACCAGGTCAAATCACACCTGCAAGTTACCCAGCAGCTGCTCACCTCTCTGGGTTTTCTTCTCAACCTTCCAAAGTCAGTTCTGGAACCTGTCCAGGTTCTTACCTTTATAGGTGCAGAATTGGACACAAAGCAGGCCAGAGCCTTCCTGCCACTAGAAAGGGTAAGGAACCTAGTGGCCCTGGCCTCCTCCTTCACTCTGCAGGTCTCTCGACCAGCAAGGCACTTCTTACAGCTGCTAGGACACATGGCTGCTCCCACAGCTGTAGTGCAAGGAGCAAGGTTCCAGATGAGGACATTCAGTTTCATCTGAGAGCCTTCTGGTCCCAAAGGAAAGATCCCTTTCAAGTTGATCCCAGTGACTCGAACCCTGATCCAGGCCCTTCAGTGGTGGCAGGATCAGAGCAATTTGAGATTAGGGTCCCCTTCATCCCCTATCTCACCTCTTGACCCTTAATACAGATGTCCCTTCTGGGTTGGGGAGCTCACATGGCGACCTCTCCACCCACAGGGAGTGTGGTCCCCTCAGGAATCTCTGCTCCACATCAATTTGCTGGAACTCAGAGCTGTTTTTCTAGCACTTCAGGTGTTTTCTGCATCTGTTCAGAACAAAGTGGTACAAGTCAGAACAGACAACACCACTACAATGTGGTACATCAACAAACAGGGGGGCACTCTGTCTTCGGCCTTGTGCACTGAGGCAATAAAGTTGTGGTCTCTGGCTTATTCCCTGAACACTTCCCTCATAGCAGTTCACCTCCCAGGCAAGGACAATGTCCTGGCAGATGCTCTCAGCAGGATTTCCCAGGGCCATCACTTAATGGTCTCTGGATCCCCAAATACTAGGGATAGTTTTGCCAGATGGGGCACCCTCAGATAGATCTTTTCGCAGCCCCAGACAATCACCAACTTCCACTGTTTTGTTGCAGGCCCCAGTGTTGGGCTCAGTCCCCTGGATGCCTTCTCCTAGATTGGGAAGGAAGTTTCTTTACGCCTTTCCCCCCTTCCCTCTCCTATTCAAGGTGCTAGTCAAAATCAGATCCCAGCCTTGCAGGATGATTCTGATTGTTCCAGATTGGGCCAGGCAGCCCTGGTACCCACTCCTTCTGTCCTTAGCAGTCCATCTTCCCCTGTGTCTTCCCAGGAATCACAACCTGTTAACCTGTGCCCAGGGGAGAGTTTGGTACCTGAATCTCAAATCTCTCAACCTCAAGGCCTGGCTCTTGAGGAGTTAGAATTTGCTGACCTACACCTTTCTCAAGGTGTTCTTGAAATCCTGAAGGCTTCTAGGAAACCTTCCACTAGGGCTACTTATAACTCTTAAGTGGAAAAGGTTTTCCATCTGGTGTTCTGGGAAACATATTTCCTCGGAATTTGCTGATTTGCCCATTGTTTTGGACTATATGGTCCATCTTAATTCTTTGGGCCTGAGACCAGCTACCCTGAAGTACATTTGGCAGCTGTCTCTGCTTTTATTTCAGCAGGAAAGCCCTCCTCTCTTTCCGGCTCACCCTGTATTTTCAAGTTTTTAAAGGATTACTTCATACTAATCCACCTTTTAGGATCCGCCCTGCCTGGGATCTTAATGTTTGCATTGCTCAGTTGATGCAACCCTTTTGAACCTCTGTCTTCTGCAGAGCTTAAGTATTAACGTGGAAAACTGTTTTCCTAGTAGCTATCACTTCTGCCAGGCATAAGTGAGTTACAAGCTTTGTCAGTAGAGACTGACTTTATTTCTTTCCACAGGGATAAGGTAGTCCTCAGGACTAACAGGAAGTTTTTGCCTAAGGTGGTTTCAGATTTCCATCTTAATCAATCTATCTCCCTTCCAGTGTTTTTCACTGACCATTCCTTCTCTGGTGAGAGGAGATTGCACAGTTTAGATGTTAAGAGGGCCCTAAGTTACTATATAGAGCGTACCAAGGGTCACAGGTTCAAATCCCTCCAACTTTTTCTCACTTATGGTGAGGTGGGAAAGGAAACCTGCCACTAAGAGATCCATTGCCAGGTGGATTGTCTCTTGTATCCAATTTTGTTATCAAAAACTGGGAAAGTTCCCCCTTCAGGCCTGAGGGCTCACTCTACCAGAGGTACAGCTGCGTCTCTAGCTGCTGCCAGAGACATCCTATCTTAGAGATATGTCAAGCAGCTACCTGGAAACGGTGCATACTTTCACATAGCATTACTCCTGGATATCCCGCCAGGAGGATGCTCGGTTTGGCACAGCCGTTTCAGAGCCTATTCCCTAAGTAGGTTCTGTCCTCCTCCATGGAGGTATTTGTAGTCTGCAATTGTCATAATATAGCAAGACTTCATGTTGTTTGAAGAAAAAATTACTCACCTTAGTAATGTTGTTTCTTCTAATGGAGTCTTGCTTTATTATGACCCTCCCCACCTGCCCTCTCAGAACTTCTACTTGGGTATGGGGTGGGCACTACAGTGTGAGCACTTGTTTATGCCCTTTTATGTTTTCTCACCCCTTTTTCTTGGGGTTTTGGGTGTGGTGTTTTGTTTTATCCTTTTCTTATCTTATTTTCTGGTCCCTGACTTGAGTCTTTGTGTTGGGACCAGGAATATGTGTTAATATGTGTTAATATTTAGGTAGTCAGTTGGCTATTGTAGGTTACAGCTTTCACACAGAACCTTAGTGAGTTTTGCTCGTAAAGATCTGACAGTTTCAGTTTGAAATTACACAGACAGAGCTTCTCTAACCGAGCTCGCGCTCCAAGTTCCATGCCTGGCATGGAATTTAACTATTTCACCTCTGGGGCAGTTCTAATGGTGGGACAAACTGCAATTGTCATAATATAGCAAGACTCCATTAGAAGAAACAACATTACTAAGGTGAGTAATTTTTTCTTCATTCACACTGACTCAACCGACCTCCCCTGGCTTTGGCGCTCAGTACTGCTTCCAGCGGGCAAAGATCTGGCGTCATGGAGCGGAACCAAGGGATATACCACCCGGGTGGGTGGGAGGAGCCAGCTTGAAGACTTTCTGGCACATCTTAAAGGGAAAGTACACTGACAGATGTGTGGATGAACAGCATATACCACTCCTAGAACTACTGTTACAGGTGAGTAACCCGTTTTTCCTAGCTTGAATCTGAGATATTTTCTGTGTGATGGCCTGACTGGGATATGAAAATATGCATCTTTCAGATCCAGAGATACCAACCAGTGGCTTGACTGCAAAGATGGTATCACTGCTCTCAGTGTGACCATCTTGAATTTCTCTTTTTGTATGCTTGTTCAGATATCTGAGATCTAAAATGGGTTGCCACTCCCCATTTTTCTCGTGAGTCAGGAAGTACCTTGAGAATAGATCCTTGTCCCACACTGAGAGGCAGGGACCTTTTCTGATGTTTTTGCTAGTAGAAATTTACTTCTGGTTCCAGCAGGATTTTTTCTGTGGAAGAGTGAGCTGGAAAGCTTTTATGTTTCCATAGTTTGGGAAGTTTTTTGAACTGCAGAAACAAACCCTGGCCTACTACCTCCACAACCATGTGTCTGTGATAATGTTTACTTCTAGGATCGTGGATATGTTGTTCATCCACACTCTTTAGCATGTCCCTTTCCCCTTTAAATCTTGCCGGAAGTCTTCAAGGTGGCTCCTCCCACCCACCAGGGTGGTATATACCTTGGCTGTGCCCCATGACACCAGAACTTCCTTTCCGCTGGAAGATACAGGTTGCCTCCCTCGTGCTCATGCATTTCGTAGGCCCTGGCTTTTAAAACTTCGGTTTTACCGAAATTAAAACTCATTTGAGTTAGCGATCGTGCTTTTACGTCCTCGATCATGGAAGAGAAATCTTCTCCAGGATGTCGCCGGTGTCCTTGCAGCCACAAGATGTCATGCACCGATCCCCATCTCACGTGCGTCTACTGCCTAGGTGTCACCCATGACACCTATTCCTGCAGTTATTGCTTGGCCTTCCATCCCAATGTCCTGGACGACCACCTGGCACGTTTGAAGTTGGGGAGACCGGAGAAAAGGAATCCTCTGGTGAAGTCTAAGGAGGCTAGGTGGGCGGTTTCCGTGGCCGCAGTTCCGCCGAGCAGCTGGAACGCATGAAGGCGTTCGAAGAAGAAGCCACCCGCGCTTCAGCGAATCAAAGCTTTTTCGTTCCACTCAACCTGGGCTCCACCTTCACAGGTTCTTTTAGGGAGTTGTGCCAGTCTCCCCAGGGTGAGGCACACTGTGGCCGCACTCCCCGGCTCTCAAAAGGGAGACAGAGAACCCAGCCTGCCTCGCTTCAGTGAAGAGCTCTTGGGACAAGGCGAGGTCTCAGTCCCAGGAGCATGTGGTCTTGACCTCGGTCGAGATAGCTTCTTCGGCCGCAGGCTTCACGGACCTTCCGTCTGGCCAGACAACCGAGGAAGTGGCCAATGAGGTCGAGATTGTTCTTGACTCAATCAACCCTCTGTCACTGGCCATGGATGACGACTCCTTGGAGAGGACTCCGGTCCTTGTGTTCCCCAATGAGGAGATCCAGCCCGCTGGTGTCCCCATCGAGGACCCGGTTCCGGACCCCCGGGTTTCACCGATCCCTCCGGTGTCTCCAGAACGGCCGAGTCAGCCTGCCTGATCTCGGTCGCGGTCTAGAATCCCCTTGGCCGAATGGCCAAGGAGGAACCATAAGCGCTCCAAAAAGAGGCGACGCCACAGGTCATCCTCGTCCTCCTTGGATGAGAAGAGGCTCCGACAGAAACTCCGTTGGTGCTACGAGGACCTCATGTGGCATCAGCTGATTTTGACCAGGCAAAAGCCGGCTCCACCGCCTACCCCGGCCATTACTTGGCTCTCACCTCCCAGGCCGAAGCCGACCCCCTCGGAACCGAAGCCGTTGGTTCCCCAACCCGCAGGGCCGGCCTGTCCTCCGGTTCGGCCTTTTCCGGTCTCTCCACCAATAATGGTGGAACCGCCGCCTAAGCAGCCTGTGGGAGGGGCTTCTTTGAAAGAGGACTGACCAGATACCAGGCTTCCCAAACGTCTGTCGTTCATGGTCACTCCGGACCGTCCTCGATGGGTCGAGAGTGATTTGGTCGGCAGGCCGCTGTACCTCGACTCCTCGGACTCTGATGTCACCGGGCTCCACTCTCATCCTGGGGATGATGAGTCATCCGTTGGCACAGGGATGGAGGAAGGTCCTTCCTTCTTCCAAGGGATTCTCTGTCTCATCTCTGAGTCTACAGGGATGCCCCTGGAATCCATCCAGAAAAAGGGGGAGTACTCTCTCATGGACATCCTCAAAAGAGGGGATACCCAGATGGAGGCCTTTCCTGTGGCCGAGGCCATTGTTGGTCTGGCACTCGAACTGTGGCAGCTCCCTGCCTCATGTCCAGCACCATCTAACCGCATGGCCCACAAGTACGCGGTGCCCATGGGGTCCCTTGCGGGATTCACAGAGCACCCTTCGGCTGAGAGTCTTGTGACTGCCTCTGTGTTCAGGCGTACTGGCAGTTTTGCCGACACTGACCGTCCCCCTGATAAGGAGTCCAAGCTTTCGGACCATTCGGCGCGGAAGGTCTATGTGGCTTCCTCCTTGGGCCTTTGTCAGGCCAGTCTGGCCGTCATCATGGCACTCTGCTCTCATGTCCTTCTCGGGTCATTAGATGAAGTCCTCCCACATCTCCCCACGGACATGCAAACCACGGTTAAGCAGGTCCGAGACCAGGGCTGTGCTGTTGCCAAACAGTAGCTCCAGATGGCCCTGGACATTGGCGATTCTTGTGTCCCATCGATGGCTGCCGCAGTGGCCTATCACCGCAGGGCTTGGCTGAGGCTCTCCTCCTTCCCGGCAGATACTCAGCATAAGTTAGTTGATGTGCCTTTCCTTGGGACCGACTTGTTCGGCCCAGGAGTGTCCGGTTACTTACAGTGCATTGAGCAGTCCAGTGCCACCTTGGACACTACTTCTGCCAAGAGTTCTTCGGTCAAGAACCAGCAGAAGAAAAAGGATGACAGCAGCATCGGCATTGGCAGTAGGCTCAAGCTTGGTGCCCTCGGCCCAAGCCTGGACCCCAACAGGCCCACAAAGGAGGCCGAAGCTCAGATCCTGGAGCCTCCTCCTCCTCCTCCTCCAAGCCTGCCCAGTGACTGGGTGGGGGTTGCCACCCCTATTCCTGTCATGCCAGCATTGGGTCCTCCTGTGTGGGCCCAGCTCCGCCACTTCCTTTCCGCCTGGTCCACTACCACTACAGACAGGTAGGTTCTCGAAGTGGTCGGTCAGGGACTGCTTCTAGAATTCGAGCAGTACCCTCCCAGCTGAGCCCGCACCCCTTGGGAAGAATGGATTTCTGCATGCATCCAGTCTGCTCTTCGAGACGACATTGCTCAGCTTCTCCTCAAGGAGGCAGTAGCTATCATGGCAGATCCATCTGCAGACCCAGGCTTTGTCTCCAGGTACTTCCTGGTGCCCAAGTGGACAGGGGGCTGGTGCCCCATTCTAGATCTCCACGACCTGAATCAGTTTCTCAGGTCACGCACCTTTCGGATGGTCACTGTGTCCCAGATCATACCATCCTTGGAGTGAAACATGTGGTTCTGTTCACTGGATCTGCAGGGCGCATTCTTTCACATCCCAATCCGTCCATCCCATCAGCGGTTCCTCCACTTCAGGGTCGAAGGGACCCTGTACCAGTTCTGAGCCATGCCGTTCAGCCTGTCATCAGCCCCACGGGTCTTCACCAAATGCATTGCTGTGGTGGCGGCCCATCTCCGGTGTCAGGGAGTCAGAATCTACCCCTACCTTGATGATTGGCTCCTGGCAGGTTCCACCCAGCAGGAGGTGGAGAGGTCCAGGGATCTGGCCCTTCAGACCTGCTCCCAACTTGGCCTCCTGATCAGCGAGGCCAAGTCTGAACTCGTGCCTTCCCAGCTGATGGGCTTCATCGGGACAGAGCTCGACTCTTGTCAAGCCAGAGCCCGGCTCCCGGCGGACAGGGCGGAGGTTCTCTCCTCCTTTGCCCAATCATCTCTGGTGGGGCACTTGCACCCTGCCTGGGACTTTCTGCACCTTCTGGGTTACATGGCAGCGTGCACCTCAGTGGTCCGTTGGGCCCGGTTGCACATGCGCCCTCTCCAATGGGAGCTGGCCGCCCAGTGGACTTAGCAGCATGGTCATTTCAACCAGCTGACCACTGTAATCCAGAAGATGTGGGACGCTCTCCAATGGTGGACTGCCCCAGACTGGTTGCAGGAAGGGATCCCGTTTGTTTGCCCCGAGCCGGCGGTCATCCTTACGAACAATGCCTCTCTCATGGGCTGGGGAGCCCACATGGGGGACAACAGGGCCCACAGGTTCTGGATCCCTGAGGAGTCCCGATGCCACATCTACCTGTTGGAGCTCAGAGCAGTCAGACTGGCACTGTCAGCTTTCGCTTCTCAGCTCCGGGGTCAAGTGGTTCAAGTCCAGACTGACAAAACCACGACCATGTACTACCTCAACAAACAGGGCGGCACGTACTCCCATCTGCTGTGCAAGGAGGCGCTCTGCATCTAGACCCTCATAAGCCAGTTTAAGCTGGATCTCCTAGCCATCCATGTGGCAGGAGCCTTGAATCACCTGGCGGATGCTGTCAGCCGTATAGGCCAGACATCCCACGAGTGGTCTCTCCATCCAGAGGTAGCTTACAGCCTGTTCTCCTGTTGGGGCAAACCAATGGTGGACCTGTTTGCCTCCAAGGAAAACACCAAGCTGAGGCTGTGTCATGCCCTCCCCCCTCAGCAGGGCTCGCTGCAGGGGGATTCCTTCTCGAGGCCGTGGACCCCAGGTCTCCTCTGCACCTTTCCTCCATTTGCCTTGATCCACAAGGTGTTACTCAAGGTGAAGAGGGACAAGGCGAACGTGATTCTGGTAGCCCCAGACTGGCCGCACCAGTTCTGGTATCCAGATCTCCTCAGCCTCAGCTGCAGGCCCCCGGAGCAGCTTTGTACACGCCCAGACCTGATATCTCTGAACCAGGGGAAGGTCTTCCATCTGGACCTTCAATCCCTGCACCTCACAGCCTGGTACCTGAGCGGCTAGAGTTCCAGGCTTTGGGTCTTTCCAAAGATGTCTACACCGTGGTGGAGGCATCTCGAAAGGAATGAACCAGCAAATATGCCTTCAAATGGAAAAGGTTTTCCATTTGGTGTCAGGGTCTGGACCCCTTACCCTGTTCTGTGGCTAACATTCTCGACTACCTTTGGTCTCTCTCCAAAGGGCGTCTGCGGTCATCGACCCTTAGGGTGCACCTGGCAGCCATTTCTGCTTATGGGGTGCAGGCCGGTCAGTCAACATTGGCACAGGAGACAGTGGTCAGGTACTTTTTCAAAGGCCTGGATCACATATCCCCTCAGGTGCGTGAACCTCCACCTCCATGGGATCTACTGCTGGTATTGACAAAGCTCATGAGCAAGCCATTCGAACCAATGCACAAGTGTGAGCTGTCATACTTGTCATGGAAGACGGCCTTCCTGGTGGCTATCACGTCTGCCAGAAGGACAGTGGAGCTCCAGGTGCTTGCGGTGGACTCCCCTTATCTGCTCTTCCACAGGGACAAAGTTGCCCTGTGCCCCCACCCGAAATTCCTTCCGAAGGTGGTGTCAGAGTTTCTCCTTAACCAGGTGTTGACTCTGCCGGTATACTACCCTAATTACATCTCGGAGGCCGAGTACAGGCTCCATACTTTGGACCTGAGACGTGTTCTCTCCTATTATAAGGAGAGGACGGCGGAAATCCGGGGAGAGGTTCGCCAGCTGTTTGTCACCTATGCTGAAGCCACTTCTGGCAGACCTGCAGCCAAACAGACCATAGCAAGATGGATTACATCATGCATAAGTCTGTGCTATGAGTTGGCGGGCAAGGAGCTTCCCAGAGGGATAAGAGCTCATTCTACCTGCCATACTGCTGCATTGATGGCTGCTTTCAGGGACATCCCTATCCAGGAAATCTGTCGGGCTGCTACCTGGAAGTCAGCAAACACCTTCATTACCCACTACCACATCGACCTTGAGTCACGCCGGGATGCTGGTTTTGGGACCTCAGTTCTCCAATCTCTGTTCCCTTAGTAGGGGGTGTGCACCTTGCCTCCCTCCTCCCAGAGAACTGCTAGGAGTCTGCCAAAGAGTGTGGATGAACAACATATCCACGATCCTAGAAGAACAGGTTACTCACCTGTAACAGCAGTTCTAAGAGTGGAATATGTTGTTCATCCACATGGACCCACCCGACTGCGGACGCACACAACCTGGCTTCCAGCGGGCTAAGATCTGGTGTCATGGGGTGGAGCCAGGTATATACTCCGGTGGTGGGAGGGCCAGCTTGAAGACTTCGGCAAGATTTAAAGGGGAAAGGGACAGGCCAAAGAGTGTGGATGAACAACATATGCCACTCCTAGAACTACTGTTACAGGTGAGTAACCTGTTCTTATTCCTGGAAGTAGTGAGCCAGTGTTCCTTCAGCTGGCAATGGTTGGGCAACATGGGCAGAAAATTCAGGGGATTTGCTTTGGCTGGGGCTTGTGTGGTGGTGTTGCAGCAATAGTAGTCTGCTTTGTGCCCCTTTTGCCCTTCCTCTATAGTGGCCTCTATGTGGCTGGTACTCATAAGGGGCACACAGGGTGTAAGCTCTTGGGAAGTATCCTCTGCCTCTGCCTCCTCTTCCATAAGACCTATAGGTGGTAGAGGCCTTTTTTTTCTCTTTGTTATTCTTATAAGTGGTTCTAACCACAGGAATCCACTATTATTATTTCTTGCAGTTCTTCTTTAAGCCAGCACTACCCTAGTGCCAAGTGGAATGTCATGCTAATGATGGAATCTTTAGCTCGTGCATTCAATTCAAAAACTGCCCAGTGTAACTGCCTACATTCTAACCTCAGATTTCTTCTCTCCGCTGCAAAGTCTAGACGCCCTGGAGATCTTCCCTCTATCAAGAACGATTCCTGAAGCGCATTGAACAAAAAAACTTAAAATATTTTTTGTTTAATTTTTCATTAACTGCCTAGTTTAATTGTTATTTTAGTTTTATCCCTCATAGTTTAAATTTCGCGTAAATATTTCCGGTTGCTCGTGGTTCCTGTGAACCGAGAGGCAACCGATTTCCTTTCTTTCCTAAATCATAACCTTTTTAAGGGGTTCCGATTATATTTCTGTGTTTTTCTGTAAAATTTATCTCTTCTGAACCAATTTTTCTCGGTTCCCTGAGCTGTTCTTCGGTTCTGGATCCGATCGGAACCGATAGATTTTGTTTTTCTCGGTTACTGAACTGACTGCGAATAGTTAACTTGCATTTATTTTTGTCGGTTCCCAGTTCCTGTTTTCTTTTAAAATGTCAATAAGCTTAAAAAGAAATCAGGACCTCCTGGGTTTAAAAATTGTTTGAAGTGCTCTAAAGCGTTTGCAAAGGCAGACAAACATGATTTATGTTTGCTCTGCCTTGGTCAACAGCACTTTTCTATGGACTGTGAGATATGTAAGTTTTTCCCTAAAAAAAAAAAATACAGTAGAAAAATGTAAGGAAAGGCTGAAAAGAAAATTGGAAGAGGGGTCCATGGGCATTAACCAGTCCACCCTCTCTAAATCCTTGGCTATTCCTTCCAGAGCCTCAGTAACCACCCCTGAGACAGGTGAGGGCTCTGGCAAGACAGGCAATGAACCAGCTGACTCTCCGGTGCCTGCCAGAAAACTCAAGAAGACAAAACACACTGAGACCCCGGCTGAAATGCCTCAAGGGGCCCCTCAGGTGCCTGTACCTGCTCCAATGCCTGCTGAGCTAAACCAAGCTCTGGGTTTACTTCAAGTGCTGCAGGGCTTACTATCCCCAAAGCAGCCTGTGACTACTCCAATTGAAAAAAAAACTATTTTTGTACCTCCTTTAACTACTGACCCAGTAGAATTTGAGGAGGATGATCAGGCAGAGGAAGGTATTGAACCTGAGGTCTCGCCAGAACTGGACTTTGGCTCTCCTCCCAGACCCACAGTGGATTTTTCCTCTCATTTTTCCTTTGTCAGGAAGATGGTGGAAACCTTGGATCTACAAAATGCAGAAGATATCCAGGATGAGGAAGAAGCCCAATAGATGAAGCTTATGGGGCTGACACCCACTAGAAGGCTCCTGCTGCCTATGTATACGTTTTTCAAGAAAGCTGTCCTTGAAATTCTTAAGACTCCAAATACTGTCAGACCCACTGATAAAAAGTGTGATAAAAAATACCAACTGGAGAGGTCAGGAGCTGAGTTTTTATTTACTCACCCTGACCACCAGGGGATTGTACAGCAGGCTGCCTGTGAAAAGGCAAAAACTCCCTTGTCCTCTCACCTCCCCCCCCCCGAGAAGGACTCCAGAAAGTTAGATAGTATGGCTAAAAAAGGGTACTTTTTGGCTTCCCTGGCAGTTTGCCAAGCTAGCTACTAAGCCTATGCAGCCCTCTACCAGAAGGCTGTTTGGCAGTCCATCTTGGATAATGCAGAGGTTAACCCCTCCTTAACAGTTTCAGAGTTAGTGGACGCTGGAAAACTGGGCTTGGAGGCTTCCAAGTACCCGTTCCAAATATCAGCTGATAACGAATGACACAGCTGCTTGATGGATGGCAGGTACTATAGCCTTGAGAAGATTTGCCTGGCCGAGAGCTACTAATCTCACCCAGGACACCCAGAGTAAGGCTGTGGACTTCCCAGTCGAGGGTCACTCGTTCTTTGATGCCCAGATTGAGGCATATATGAAGAAAGTAGATGAGTATAAAGCTACTTCCCGCAGTAATTCCACCAGGGAAAGAGCTTCTCCCTCCACTTCAGCATATGGAAGGGGAGGCAGGGGTAGGTCCTCTTTTAGGAGGCCCTTCTTTCAGGTGCAGGTTGTGCCACAACAGCAATACCAGTCACAGCAGGGTGTTTTTTATAGAGTCAGAGGCAGAAGGGGTTCCAGGCGAGGATCCCAATCTGCACAACTCCAGCAACAAACAAAACAAATCCGCTGACTTTTCCCTCCAGGCTGCCTCTCCATCTCCTGTAGGGGAGCAGACTAACTCATTATTTTCAGGAATAGCTGAAAATCACCACAAACAGGCGGGTTCTGGAAATAGTGAATCAGGGCCTATCCCTTTGTTTCATATCCCTTCCTCCTCTGAGATCAAGGCAGTTCACAGCAGTTCCTTTCACAGAAAGAAAACTGGAACAGGAGGTTCCGGCCTTAACTTCTAGCAAAGGCAGCAGAGCCTGTCCTCCCAGCCAAAAAGGGCAGGGGTTTTATTCAAGATATTTTAGGCGGGTGTCCCTTTACCTACCTCTCCATAGGTGAGGAAAAACTTGTTGTCTGTCCTGCTTAAGTGCACACGTTTTGAATACCCCAGGTTTTTTCCTATGCTTGCAATGTTAATTTAATCGCTTAAGTGCACGCTGTATAAGTGCACATTTCGGTTAAGTGCACAATTTTCTGGGGCATTACCTATTGATTTTGATGTCAAGCACCCGCATACGTGCACATTTTTACTCAGCACAAATTATTTTTCTAAGAACAACTGGTCCACCTTAAAACAGTAGTTGGCTTTCAATTATTCAATGTTCCCAACAGTACTGTATTTAAATTCAGCATCGATTGTTGCCATCCCACACTCACTGACTCAGTACAATGGAGCAAGCCAAAAAAGTCACTCTCACTCTAGAGAAGAAGGTTTTGCTACTGTACAAACTAGCACAGCCCGATGCCAAGCGCTCTGAGCTTGCCAAAGAATTTGGGATAGATGTGTCCACTGTATCCCATATCTATGCTTCACAGGAGCGCTTACTTGCAGAGTGGGAAGGTGGAGAGAATACGAGCAAGAAACGCAAATGGGCAGGTAAAAGCGAGACTGTGGAGACTGCCCTGTTGCATTGGTTCACTGCCAGCAGAACTGTCTATACACCGATCAGTGGCCCCATTCTTCTCCGGAAGGCACAACAGCTCACAGACATGTTGTCAATCCCTTTCACACCCACCAATGAATGGCTGTGCTGGTGGAAAGAAAGGAACAGCATTGTGTACAAAAGATGCCATGGTGAGAAAAGGGATGCAGATGCAGGGTCTGCTGACGCTGGATCACTGAGGTTTTGCCAACAATTTTTAGTGAGTATGACCTGTCGGATATATATATATTTTTTTTAAACTTTCTTTATTTAAAATGTTTTCTCAATTTATGGTACAAACAACATACAGACATACAATATACATAACATGGGCATTACATACATCGGTTACAGTGGGCAAAAGAAATAGATTGCAATCTGTATATGATGAGTTAAATTACTAAGAGTCAGATAGTGGACAACTTAAACTGCTTTAGACCCTAGGTAATACATTAGATAAACTCTTGGTTCTTTTACTGCTAGCCCAAGTTTATTAGTATATTATGCCAATCACGTATTATGGTCATATGATATAGTATAGGAGTAGTACCTTTAGTTTTACTCTTCATAAGATAGTATATATATGTACAGGGCCCCGTACACTACTCCTATTTTAGCCTTATCCTCAGGGCTCCTCAAGGGATAAAGTCTGGACTCTCCCTTTGCATGTACTGTATATTACCCACCTCCTCCAAAGGATCTCAAACTGGGGTAGTTTTCTATTGAGGGTTGCTGTCGGAGCTTCCGTCCTGTATATACTAGTCATAAGCTCGTGCCACATTTTTAAGGTGATATTTTGCTGGGACAACCAGTTTTTTGTAATTAACTTTTGTGCTGCTAGGCACGAGATTCTTAAGAGTTTGCCTGAAAGGGGGTCCCCACATTCTCCTGGAAAATCCATGAAAAAGTACAACATAGGTGTTAATACTAAATCTGGGCCCATTATAGACTGCAGGACTTGTTGTAGGTCTTTAAAAAAAGGTTTTATCATTGGGCAATCCCAGAATATGTGTACCATTACAGCTGGATGGTACCTGCATTTTCTCCAGCAGGAGAAGGAACTGTCTTTTTGAAATTTCCCCTGGGTTGCTGGGGTTCTAAAATATCTACTGAAGATTTTCTAAGAGAATTCCTTCCATGCACCCATGCTTTTCTTATAGAATGGACAGAGTCCCCCTTCCATGCAAGCAGAGCCCCATATATAGTAGAGATAATGACTCGTACATGGTTTCCCCTCTATTGATGATTTAAATAATTCTGCAATTTGGGGGGTCTCGGGGGATAGCTTGGGCTGAAGGGTCTTAATATATTCTCTAATTTGGAAGTACCTAAACCTGTCCTGCCAGGATATGCCATATTTAGTAACCAAAGTCTGGAAGGCTTGTATCTCATTACCCTCCAAAAAGTGTCAAATCAGATGTAGATTTGTTCCTTCCCATTTCTTAAATCCCTTATCCCAAGTGCAGGAATAAATACATCCAAATATGGAATTGACCACAATAAGTATCTCCATTCTCTGGCGTCTCTGTCGGTCAATGCCCCATACCAAATCCCTAGTGTGCAGGCAGTATATGGGTCCCCGACCTCCTCTAGGAAGGGCTTCTCTCTTTGTTGAAGAAGGGCCTCATTAAGATTTGTAAGAGCCCCATCTCACAGTTTCAAGGTTTTCCATTTGGCTATGTACGTTCGATCCAACCAGTAAAATATCGTTCTCAATTGGGCTGCTTTGTAGTATAGTTTCAAGTTTGGCAGTGATAGGCCTCCCCTCTTTTTATGAATCTGAAGAGCTGTCATCCGCACCCTAGGTCTTTGGGAACCCCATAGGAAATGAGAAATCTTCCTATTAAGGGAGGTAAAGTAAGAGTCTGGGACGTGCCAGGGGATAGTTTGTACCAGGTATAAAAGTTTAGGTAAAAGTACCATTTTGTTCGCTTCCACCCTTTGTATCATAGGGATAGGGATTGGTGCCCATGCTTCCAACTCCTGTTTTAATTTTTCCATAATTGGGGTAAAGTTAAGGGAAAAAAGTTGTTCTGGGTTAAGGCCGATGTGAACCCCCAGGTATTTCAGATGAGTGAGATTCCATTTGAAAGGAAAGATTTTTTGAATTCTTATCGAGGGCTGGTAATGACTCTGTAGGACCACTGTTTTGGCCATGTTTATTTTATATCCAGCTAATTGGCCAAAGTCTGTCAGGCATTCCCAGAGGGGTCCCAATGATTGTTCTGGGTTTTTAAGGTATACAAGCAGGTCATCTGCGTATAGGGCTAGTTTGTGAATCTCCCCAATTCCCAACCATGCACCCTTCCATCTAGTCTTATTGCTTGCACAAGGGGTTCCAAATATGGAGCAAAGAGGAGGGGAGAGTAGGCAACCTTGCCTAGTACCACGGTGTAAGGGAAAGGGAGAGGACACTCGTCCATTAATTTTAACATATGCCCTAGGGTTAGTGTAAATAATGTTTATGATTTTAATAAAGGGTTCTGTAAAGCCAAATCTGTGCAAGGCGGTCCCAAGGAATTTCCATGCGACCCGGTCGAAGGCCTTCTCCGCATCCAAACTTAAAAGCAGGAAGGTGGACCCCGACCGGGCAGCATGGTGCAATATGTGTAGTGTTCTTTTACTATTGTTCTGGGTTTGCCTCGATGACACAAAACCGGTCTGATCATAATCAATTAACCTAGGGAGTACTGTCCCCAGACATTTTGCCAAGATAGAGGCGTATAGCTTGTAATCAATATTAAGAACCGAGATAGGTCGAAATGACTTACATTGTGTGACATACTTGCCTGGTTTCGGTATTCTTGAAATAATACCATAGTTCCAGGTATCTGGGAAAGCTTCCCCTTTCTGTGCTACTTTACAAGCTTCTAATATATGGGATTTAAGCTCCAGTTTAAAAAATTTAAAAAATTCAGGGGTGTACCAATCAGGGCCTGGTGATTTATTTGTTTTCAGATTTTTTATAACAGTATCCACTTCTGTAGGAGTAATAGGAGCATCTAGGGAGTCCCTAATTTCTTGTGTTAGTTTAGGTAGTTTAAGTCTGCTCAGGTATGATGCTGTTTGTGACGCATCTGGGGCTTGGTCAGGAGAGTAGAGGTCCTGATAAAATTCCCTGAACTTTGCCAGCATTTTTTCTGGGGTGTTTACCATTTGACCTGTTCTAGGGTCTCAGATCTGTGTGATCATGGAGCGGGAGATCTGACACCTCAGCCTATGTGCTAGGAGATGTGAGGCACGGGGATCACTTTCATAAACACGATGTTGCAGGCGTTGTAGTGCCTGCTCTGTCTTTATGTCAAGGATTTTCTGTATTTGTTGCTTAGTCTCCCGAAGACTAGAGATTACTGTATTGTCCCCTGCCGCATGCTGGTTTTGTAGATCATGCAACTGAACTTGGAGGTGATCTAGTTTCTGGGTTTGCTGCTTTTTAAAATAAGCAGCGTATTTAATACAGTCTCCCCTGAATACTGTCTTAATAGTATCCCACAATGTGGTTCTGGAGATATTGGCAGAATCATTTTCTTGCGCAATCTGTGCTATCCGAGATTTGGCCATGTCTTTAAATTCTTCTAGGTTCAACAAGTAGTTATTGAACCTCCAAAGAGACTGACCCCTTTTCATGTTCCATTTCATCTGCATTATAATTTGGGAATGATCAGAGAGAACTGATGGGACATGCTGACACTCCACCACCTGACTTTGATGTTCTCTGGATATCATTATGTAATCAGTGCGGGCGTATAAACCATGAGGGTGAGAGAAATGAGTGTATTCTCTTTTCCCTGGATTCTGGAGTCTCCAGGCGTCCACCCAGAGTGCTTCTTTAACATGTTCTCTAATTAGTCTACTAACTGGATTTTGTCTAAATATTGAAATTCTGGAAGTGTCCCTTTGTTCCCAAATCTGGTTTAAGTCCCCTTCCAGAATCAATATCCCTACCAGATGTTCAATAATTATCTGCATTAGGGATCGGACAACCTCCTTCGTGGAGCCCGGGGAATATACAGTGAGACTAATGTAGTCAGGAACCCGTCCAGAGTTCCCCAGAGGATAGCCAAACGACCCCCAGGAAAAGTATAGCTGGAACTCATCTGAAACTGAGTATTGCGTGACACCAATATAGCAGTTCCCCTTCTCTTCCCTTGCCCATAAAAGGCTGCAGTGACCTGAGAGAAACCAAATTTCTTCAGTTTGTGGTGTTCAGCCCTACTGAGGTGGGTTTCCTGCAAAAGAATAATTGATGGATTCTGCTTTTTAATGGCCGTTAACATTTTGTATCTCTTAACTGGGTTGTTCAAACCATTTACGTTTTGGGAGAGTATTTTTGTACTAGAGATATTACCCATTTAAAGTCATGACAGGGATCTTTGTATTCATTACTGCCAACTTTTGTATCCCTATAATGCCCCTCAGGACCCCTTCACCCCCTTTACTCTCCTCTCCTCTTTTGTGTTAACCGCATCATACCAGATGAGCCACTGAACCTCAATTTCCTCTTCCTTGCCCTCTCAAACAGTGCCCAATAAGATATGTATTGTACATATGAACATAGCCCAACACAAAACATATTTAACAGAACAACCTGTAAATCTCCTCAAGGGACAAACTATTTACAAAACAACTCCAAGGAGGGGAACCACGCATCATGTTCCTGTTTACCCAAGCTAAGATAGCTTGGGAGGAGGCTTAAGAACCTCAGAGTAGGTTCATCCTCCTGGACCCTAAAACTGGCGGGTCCTGGCTCGCTGTAAAGGCCTAGTGTCATCAGCAGACTCTTCTGGGAAGCGCAGGGTGAAAGAAACCAACACCCCCACACAACCCAGAAGAATGAGCACTAAAAGGCTTGCAGCTGAACTTGTCGTTGAGACATTACTTCCTCCCCCAGCAAATGTATTAATTCAAAATTCCATAACTAGGATCTCAAAACAGTACCTTATAAATGCGAGCTTCATATGGATATAAACTTATCAAAAGCCTTCTTCTGCATTGGGCAAACGAAGGGCAGTAAAGCGCTGCTAGCATACCCCTATTAATTGTTGGCATTCAAACTGCCCCCCCCCCATGCCTTGCACTGGGTTGGTGAAAGAGTCCCATTCTTGACCACGATAGGTCTCTATTTAAGTTCCAAGTCTGCAGCCTGTCCTGGCAAAACGAAAACCGCCAAGTTAAACAAAACAGGAAGGTAGAGACAAGTAATTTTGAAGAGACGCACCTCTTGTCGCCATCTTCTGGGCCAACTACGCCTCGTTCATGCAACAAGTCTTTTCAACGAAATTTAGGCCAGAGTGATCTATTTTGCTCGTGCATCCTCACCTGAAAAGTAGGCGTCCGTTGCACTAGGGAAAGGATCTCCCTCCATGAGAAGGGCTTAGATGATATTTAAACCACTCTATGGCCTGCTGTTCTCCTCAGGTGTCCTCATCCCTCACGTCTCCCTCATTCTCGTTGCTCTGCGAGTGGGTAAGTTTCTGCAGCAGCTGTTTGATGTCCTGTAGAGTGCTGGGGGCCAATCTCTTTCCTTCTTTCTTTGTGTTTCGCTGTGATGCTGACTGCCATGGGTTTCGGGAAGTAGAGGGGTAGACTGGTTGTTGCATTGCCACAGAGACATCGTGGCCCTTGCTTGTCATAGCCTGGAGTGCTTCTTCACAAGAATTATATAACTCAATGCCAGATTTCCAATGGACCCGTAGGCGAGAGGGATAGGGGGGTCTGAAATTTAACACCCAAAGCTTTTAGCTGATGTAGAATAGGAGCATAAGCCAAACGTTGCTGTTGTATAGGGGACGGGTAATCCTGATCAATAATAAACGAGTTCCATTGTAGACTACTTTTGTTGTTTCCCACGCCATTCTCAAAATCGCCTCCTTGTCCTGGTAGCTCAGGAATTTGGCTACTATTGATCTGGACCTGGCGGTTGCAGAGGTAAGCTTTGGTACCAGAGCCCCGCATGCTCTCTCAGTCCTAAAGTTGAGAGCTGGCGGGAGATCAAGCGCGTGACGAAGCAGGTCTTCTAAGAATTCAGCCATGTCCCCTACCTCAGTGGCTTCTGGGAGACCGTAAATTCTTAAGTTGTCTCAGTGAGATCGGGCTTCTAAGTCCAGGCATTTAGTGTTTAGTGTTTCCTGTTGCTGTGCGAGGATCTCCACCCGCTCGAGATACTTGGATCAGATCATCCTCTGCAGTGGAAATTCTATCCTCCGCTGTATGTATTCTGGTTTCCAGTCTGGTAATATCTTTGTGCAGTTTATCAAACTCAAGCTTGCTTCCACTCTAGATTGCTTTATTTCTGCTAGTAAGGTTTCAAACTTTGAACGAGACAAGGTCTCCAACTCCGTTTCAGTATCTCCACCCGCCATGCTTGCGGGAGAGTCTCTGCCGCTGGTTACGGAACTGGCTGGGCTCAATCCGATGTGATCTTCTTGTATTTCAGAATTTCTGTTTCAAGATTGTTCCATAGATGAGGCTCCACTACGCGATTTATTCATTTCTCCATAAATTTTGTGAATTAGTGCTGTGTGGAGTCTATTCTTTGCTGGTGGTAGGGAGAGCCCCACAACTAAGCAGCCATTTGGCCGATGACATCACCGCCCGGCGGATATTTTTAATGGAGATGAGACGGGTCGCTATTTTCATGTGACACCCAAGGGCAGGCAACTTGTGGTGGTAAAAAAGGCCAGAGAGAGCGTTTCAGTGCTTTTGTGCGCAAACATGTCTGGAACAGAAAAGTTAAAACCTGTTTGTCATTGGCAAATCTAGAAAGCCGAGATGCTTCAATGGCAAAGAATTAAACGCTCTCCCTGTCATCTCGGAGGCGAACAGCAATGCCTGGATGACAGTGGAGATTTTCACCCGATGGCTGCAGATCATTAATGGACAAATGCGAAGACTGAGAAGAAAGATTGCTTTATTGTTGGACAATTGTAGTGCTCACCTGAACATTAAACTTTACAACACTAAACTTGTATTCCTCCTGCCCAGCACCATATCTTTAATCCAGCCCATGTATATGGGCATTATCAAGAACGTAAAGCACTTTTACCGTCGCAAGGTATGTGTCTTCCCCCCCCCTCCCCAAAACAAACTTTCCCTTAGCCACAATGAACTTGCTAACCTTGTTTCCCCCCCCCCCAGTTCCATAGATCATTGAGAGGATTCTTATTGATATCGATTTGGAGGCTGCACAGACAACACAGACTACACAACGATTTGATGTTTGGCAAAAAAAAAAATCTCAGTTCTCGATGCTGTTGAAATGCTGGCATGGGCGTGGTCCGTTGTCAGTCAAGATAGAATAACAAATCGTTACCTCGAGGCAAGACTAATGTTAGTATGTCTATCAGAGGGAACCACGATTCCAGAAGCGGACTCCGGAGAGATGCCGCCGATCCCCATTTTACCAGTTGGTATGTTTCCCTCCGATTTCCTCACATACACGGTGCTAGATGATGCGGTTCCCACTGTAGGACCTGTTAGTGAGGATGAAATATGTGGCGACATCCGAGGAGACTCCACTGAGTTAGACCAGGACGAGGATGAGGAGAGTGGCCAGAAAGAGGAACCGGTGACTGCAGCAGAAGCCCTTCACTGTATGGAGACTTTGAGAAAGTATGTACTGTCTAAAGAGACACATGGTTTTACCACATTGTTTAATTTTAACTCCTATATTTAGCAACTTGCTCTGAAAAACATCAAGCAAAAGAAAATCACGGATTTTTTTAAACAAGGAGCAGTACAGTACCTTATACAATACAGTATATGATTTCTACACTTTACGCCAATCTCATCAAGTGCTTTTAAACTTCTCCGATGCCTATAAGTCTACTTTTCGGGTAAGTGCACAGCCCGCTTAAAATGCACAGAAATTCAATATCCCAAGGGTGTGCACTTAAGCTGGCTGCACTGCATTAGTAGATTCTTGGGGTCAGAAGAAAAAAATTACTCACCTGTAGTAATCTTGTTTCTTCCAACGGGATCCGCTAATATTATTACTTCCCTATCTTTGCCTCCCTGACAGAATCAGTAAAGACCTCTCCATTGTTGATTGTATAAATACTTGGAGTGGTTTGTCATCCACTGGCACTTCTTAGTAATGCTAAGTAGGTCTTTTTTCCTTAGGCGATTCTGACATTTAGAAAAGGGGAACTTTTCTCTTTTTCCCCTGTGATGTAATGATTACCAGTTGGGGCCTTTTTTCTAGTTTCTTTTCTAATTAGATGTTGGTATGGCCTCTTTGCAGGCTCCTAAGAAATCTGAGGTTAGAATGTAGGCAGTTACACTGGGCAGTTTTTGAACTGAATGCAAGAGCTAAAGATTCCATCATTAGCATGACATTCCATTTGGCTCCGGGGCAGTGCTGGCTTAAAGGAGCACTGCAAGAAGTAACAATATTAGTGGATCCTGTTGGAAGAAATAAGATTACTATGGGTGAGTCATTTTTTCTTTGTACTCATCCACTTTTTTCCATGTATGCCTCTGTTTTGTCACCAGAAAGTGTTTCCCTCAAAGGAGAAATCCATTTCTTTGGTCTGAGTATCCTGGAAAAGGATGGTTCTCCTTAACCAGAAAAATCTTCTTAAGAACACTGCATGGTCTAAAACCCTAGCAGCAGTGTCATTAGTGTCTGCAACAATGTGGACATAGTATTTAGTGGCATCTAAAGCTGATCTTGCTGTGGCAATTTAGCCATGTGGCAGCTCACTGTCTGCTTTAGCAGCAAATGCCAGAATTCTGTTCCATAGTGCTTTCCAGTACTGTGCTATATATTATAAATAAGGTGCCTGCTGCCAGATCTGGCTCCTGTGTCCACTGCAGAAGCTGGGTTGTTGGCTTTGGAGTGTGACAGGCTACCTGTTGGGACATTGGGCAGCCCCTGATGCACAGGTATGGTTGGCTGTTGTAATCCATTAAAAGTAAATCTGTTACTATGGAGAGTAACGTTTTCCATCAAATGGATGTGATGCAGAATCTTACCAACCTTTCCCATCCTTGCATTTTCAGCTAGGTGATTTAGTTTTCAGAACATAAGCAGAATAAAATTGTTGCTTGAACATTTTCTGTAGATCTCCTTTAAATATTTCTAAGGACATTTAAAGGGAGGTATGTTTTTGACAGTCAAAATTTTCTTAACGAAGAAACATTTTGAATTCTTAATTTGTATCTAAAATATGTATTCTGGGGATGTGAATATGTTGTTCTAGCCACACTTATTAGCATGTCCTTACCCTTTAAATATCTTGCCGGAAGGTCTCAAAGCTGGCTCCTCCCACCCACCTGGGTGGTATAACCCTCTCCTCCGCCCCATGATGCCAGATCTTCCTTTCCATTGGAAGATTCAGGTTCCTTCCTTACCGCTCCCACGTTGAGTAGGCCCTGGCGCTCCAAAACTCTGTTTTAATGCTGATTAAGATTCTTTGAATCTCTCCTAGTGAATTTAAAATTGCAACCGCGATGGAGGACAAGTCCTTGTCTGGGTTCCGCCAGTGTCCCTGTGGGCAGAAAATATCTTGAATGGACCCGCATGCCACGTGCATGTATTGCCTGGGTCACGATCACAATACTCAGGCCTGCAATCTATGTTACTTTTGGATGACCGCCTCGCGCATCTCCAGCTTGGACGTCTGGAAAAACTGCACTCACTGGTCAAATTGAAGGATGCCTGCCATACGATCTCCGTGGCCACGGGGTCGTTGGAACAGATGAAGGCCTTCGAAGAAGAGGTGGCTCGCACCGCTGAACTCTCATCTTCATCCTCAGTTTTCATTCCACTTAGACTGGGCTGCTCTTTCTCTGGTTCCTTCAAGAAGCTTTGCCAGTCCCTTTCCACTTGTGAGGAAGGCCCTGGCTCTCATGTCTCCCAGTTCCGTAAGAAGGATACAAAGGAAACAAGGAATTCCACGTCTTGTAAACATCGCTCTTGGGATAGAGAGTGATCTCAGTCCCAAGAGTCTCCTCCCCCTACTCCTCCTGAACATCCCTGTCTGTCACCCCCCCCCCGAAGGTCCACATCCAGGTCCGGGACATCCTCGTCCGAAAGGCCGAGGCAGTTGTATAAGCGGTGTTCTAAGAAGTGGTGCCATCACCACTCGTCCTCCTCCTCCTTGGATGAGGGGAGGCTCCAACACATGCTGCTTCGTTGCTACGAGGACCTTTTGTGGCAGCAACTAGTTATGTCCGGGTTGAAGTCAGTCCCTTCTACCATGGCCATTACCTAGCTGTCGCTCTCCAGGCCGTTGTCAACCACCCTAGAGTCGGTCGTTGCCACTGCCCCTCCACCTGCGGAGCCAGTGACGACACTCCTAAGTTGGCCAAAGCTGGTCTCTCCACCTATCTTGGTGGAGCCACCACCTAAGCAGTCTCCCTCAGGGGCTTCTCCCAAGGAGTCTCGACCTGGCTCAGGCCTCCCGCACAGGTTATCCTTCAGTCTCACTCCCAACCACCCGCGGCGGGTCCAGAGTGACATCTGGTGGTAGGCTGCTTTACCTGGACTCTTCGGAGTCCGAGGACTCTGAGCTGGCATCTTGTCCTCACAACAATGATGCCATGAGTCTTTCTACAGAGAAGGGGCCCACCTCTTTCATGGGTATCCTCTGCCTCATCTCCGAGTCCACGGGGATGAAGTTGGAACCTGTCGGTAAATGGGTATAATACCCCTTAACTAATATCCTCAGAAAAGGGGATTCTCTGACAGAGGCCTTCCCAGTGGCCAAAGCCGTTGTCGGCCCAGCCCTGGAGCTTTGGCAGCACCTGGCCTCATGCCCTGCGCCTTCCGCCAGGATGGCCCGCAAATATGCGGTGCCCACCAGCTCCCTATTAGGGTTTACACAGCATCCCTCTACCAAGGGAGTGGTGACTGAGTCTGTGTTCAGGCGATTGGGGAATTCAGGGGACACGGATAGATCACCGGACAAAGAGTCCAAGAACCTGGACCATTCTGTCTGTAAGTCTATGCTGCCTCATTGCTCGGTCTCTGTCAGGTGAGCTCGGCCATGATCATAGTACATTTTTCTCATGCCCTGTTGGGCTCCTTGGATGAGGTGCTCCCTCATCTCCCCACGGACCTTCAGACCACGGTCAAGCAGGCCCAGGGTTGGGCTGTTGCCAGGCAACAATTCCAAATGGCCTTGGACGTCGGGGACTCCTGTGCCCATTTAGTAGCAGCCATGGTCGCTATGTGCCGCACCCAACACAAGTTGGCGGATGTTTCCTGGGTCCCAACTTATTCGGCCCAGGAGTGGACAGTCACCTCGAACATATCGAGAGGTCCAATACCACATTGGACTCCACTACGTCCACCCAAAAGGAATCCCAGGGTTCCAAAAAGCAGAAGAAGCCTTTTCGGCCCTCTTCCCCTGCGGCCAAGCAGCCCCAGTTTCAATCTGGGCAACAGCAGCAGGCCCAGTCTTGGTGCCTTAGGCCCAAGCCAGGAGCTTAGTCAGCCCACAAACCAGTGGGGGGGGGAGGGTCCAGGCAGTCCCGCTGCCGGACCCTCCTCTTCCAGGCATGCTCATTGATGGGGTGGGTGTTCAGACCCATACCCATCACGACCACTCTGGGTCCTCCTGTGGGGGGCCGGCTCCGTCACTTCCTTTCTGGTCCGCTGTTACAATGGACAGGTGGGTCCTGGAGGTGGTCAGTCAGGGACTGCCTCTGGAGTTCGAGCAGTTCCCTCCCAGCTGAGCCCGCACTCCACGGGAGGAAAGGGTATCAGTGTACACTCAGTCGGCTCTTCGAGACGACATTGCCCAACTCCTCCACAAGGAGATAGTGGCCAGAGTCACAGATTCCCCAGTTGACCCAGGATTTGTTTCCAGGTACTTCCTGGTTTCAAATCAGACGGGGGGCTGGCGCCCCCATTCTAGATTTGCATGACCTAAACCAGTATCTCGGGTCGTGCACCTTTCAGATGGTAACTCTGTCCCAGATCATACCATCTCTTGAGCAGGACATGTGGTTCTGCTCCCTAGATCTTCAGGATGCGTTCTTTCACATCCTGATCCATCCGTCACATCAGAGGTTCCTTCACTTCCGAGCAGAGGGAACCCTTTACGAGTTCCCATCCATGCTGTTCGGCCTTTCATCGGCCCCCAGGGTCTTCATCAAATGCATTGCAGTGGTGGCAGTCCATCTTTGGCATCGAGGGGTCAGGGTGTACCCTTACCTCAATGATTGGCTAATAGTGGGTTCCTCCAGGTTGGAGGTGGAGAGGTCCAGGGATCTGGTCCTCCAGACCTGTTGCAGACTTGGTCTCCTGGTCAGTGTTGCCAAGTCAGAACTCGTGCTGTCACAGGTGATGTGCTTCATCAGGGCAGAGCTTGACTCTTGTTGAGCCAGAGCCAGGCTCCCAGTGGACAGGGCGGACATTCTCTCCTCCTTTGCCCAGTCATTTCAGGTTGGGCAGTTGCGCCCTGCCCGGGACTTCCTGCGCCTTCTGGGTTACATGGCGGCCTGCACCTCCATGATCTGTTGGGCCTGGTGGCACATGCACCCCATTTAGTGTGGTCTGGCCAGCCAGTGGTCCCAGTAACACAAAAGTTATGGGACATTCTCCAGTGGTGGACCGTCCTGGAACATCTGCAGGGAGGGATCCCGTTTGTCAGTCTCGAGCCGACAGTCATCCTTATGACCAGTGCCTCTCTCACGAGCTGGGGAGCCCACATGGGGAACAACAGGGTCCATGGGCTCTGGAACCCCGAGGAATCCTGATGTCACCTCAACCTACTGAAGCTCTGAGCAGTCCAGCTGGCACTGACTGCATTAGCTCTGTTCCTGTGGGATCAAGTGGTTCAGGTCCAGATGGACAACACCATGACCATGCACTACCTCAACAAGCAGGGTGGCACACACTCCTGGTCTCTGTGCAGGGAAGTGCTCTGCATCTGGATACTTGAGTCATCTGGAGGAGGATCTCCTCGCCACTCATGTGGCAGGAGCCTTGAATCGACTGACGGACGCCCTCAACCACGTGGGTGAGGCGTCACACGAGTGGTCTCTCCATCCTGAGGTAGTTCACAGTCTGTTCTCCCAGTGGGGGAACCCCTCAGGTGGACCTGTTCACCTCCAGGGAGAACACAAAGCTGAGGCTGTTTCATGCCCATCCCCCTTAGCAGGGCTCGCTGCATGGGGATACCGTCTCAAAGCCGTGGACCCCAGGCCTCTTCTGTGCCTTCCCTCCATTTCTCTTGATCCACAAGGTGCTTCTCAAGGCGAGGAAGGGACAAGGTAAAGGTGATCCTGGTAGCCGCAGATTGGCCATGCCAGTTCTGGTATCCAGCTCTCCTCAGCCTCAGCGCCAGGGTTCCGAGGCATCTTCCAGCACGCCTGGACCTGATCTCAGTCAGTCAGGGAAAGGTATTCCATCCGGACCTTCAGTCCCTGCACCTGACAGCCCGGTACCTGAGCGGCTGGAGTTCCAGGTTTTGGGTCTTTCCGACGATGTACTCAGCGTGGTTGAGGCATCCAGGAAAGAGTCGACCAGGAGGTGCTATACCTTCAAATGGAAATGCTTTTCCATTTGGTGTCAGGGCAAGGGCTTAGACTCTAATTCCTGCCATGTGGCCAGTATCCTCAACTACCTTTGGTCTCTCTCCTAAGGAGGTCTCCGAATGACTACCCTTAAGGAGCACCTGGCAGCCATCTCTGCTTACCGGGCGCAGGCCGGTCAGCAGACGGTGGCACAGGAGAAGGTGGTCTGTTGCTTTTTCAAGGGCCTCGATCACATATCCCCTCTGGTGTGTGAACCACCACCTCCATGGGATCTACTTCTGATATTGGCAAAACTCATGGGCAAGCCATTCGAACCAATGCACAGGTGTGATATCTCGTACCTGTCATGGAAGACCACCTTTTTGGTGGCTATAACGTCAGCCAGAAGTATTGGGGAGCTCCAGGCGCTCTCTGTAGAGTCTCCTTACCTGATCTCCCACAGAGACAAGGTTGTCCTGCGCCCCAACCCGAAGTTCCTTCCGAAGGTTGTCTCGGAGTTTCACCTTAACCAGGGGTTAACTTTTCCGGTGTACTATCTGAATTACTCCTCGGAGGCCAAGTACAGGTTCCATACATTGGACCTGAGACGAGCGCTCTCTTATTATAAGGAGTGAACGGCTGAAGTTCAGGGAGAGGTTCGCCAGCTGTTTGTTACCTACGCTGAAGCTGCACCTGGCAGACCTGCAGCGAAGTGGACGATTGGCAGATGGATTACATCATGCATTGATCTCTGCTATAGGTTGGCAGGTAGGGAGCCTCCTGTAGGACTAAGGGCTCATTCCACCTGCCATACTGCTGCATCGGTGGCTGCTTCTAGGAATGTCCCTATCCAGGATATCTGCAGGGCTGCTACCTGGAAGTCAGCAAACACCTTCGTTACCCATTACCGCAGCAACCTTGAGTCACACTGGGATGCTGGTTTTGGAGCCTCAGTTCTCCAATCTCTTTTTCCCAAATAGAGGGTGTGCTCCTTGCCTCCCTCCTCCCGGAGAACTGCTAGGAGTCTGCCAATAAGTGTGGATAGAACAACATATCCACATCCCTAGAAACACAGGTTACTCACCTATAACAGTAGTTCTAGGAGTGGTATATGTTGTTCATCCACACTGACCCACCTGACTTCCCTGGCTTCGATGCACTACCTCTGCTTCCTGCAGGCAAGATCTGGCATCATGGGGTGGAGCTGAGGGTTATACCACCCGGGTGGGTGGGAGGAACCAGCTTTGAGACCTTCCGGCAAGATATTTAAAGGGAAAGGACATACCAATAAGTGTGGATGAACAACATATACCACTCCTAGAACTACTGTTACAGGTGAGTAACATGTGTTTACTGCTCCCAGCTCCAGCTTCCCCAGATAAAGTTCAGCTGTTGGGGGAGCCTGGTGTTTGGGGGGGGAGGGGGGACTAGCACAGTGTGAAGGCATTATTTGAGTGTTTAACATTGTAAATTCCGGGGCCCATCTGCTGTGCATGGTGCTGCTATTAGTAAGAATCTGCATCACATTTATTAAAATAAATAGTTATGCAAGGTATAACGCATGTCAGGGTGTGTGGTTATAACAGAATACTGCACGCATTGGGTGGATGTTAGACACGAGGCATAGCTGAGTCCCTCAGCCACCCAAGAATACATTATTCTCTTATGGCCACCCTCCCTGGAGTGTGTTATCCCACATATAAAGTAGACTTTTATTTGTTAAAAAAAATATGAGGTGAGGTGTGCGGTTGTCAGAAAATAATTAATGGTGATATGGCATTTTTCAACTGAGTGTAAAGGATTTTATGGTCCATTTTATAAAAGGTGAGTAACCTTTTTTAATCACCTTGGGCTGGATGAGTATGAAGATAGACCTTTCACACTTCTTGAAAGTGATCCCTCTAGGTTAGAATATGGCATGGTATATTTGTATAGTGAGCACCAGTACATCTGCTCTGTACCTGCCTTGCACTGTACATGACATGGGTAAACTAAATACATTACAATGTGGGGAAGTGTGCATTGTACCTGCCCCTGCTGATAAACAGAAGGTTTCAGTCGCCAGTGCTGTTACTCCCTCACCTTTCATCAGCACAAAATCCATCAGTGTTGTAGAACCTGCACTGTTCTTGTCCCACTCTTGTACATGATCCTGTAGATAAACAGAGGGCTTTAGTCTTCAGTGCTGTTAGTCCTTCACCTTCTATTAGCCCTAAATACATAAAAGTGTGGGGAGGTCTGCATTGAACCTGCCCACAATGTGCCTGTCCCTTTAGATAAACAGAAAGCTCCAGTTTTCAATGCTGTCAGTTCTTAGCTTTCACCAACACTAAATCATGGTGTGGGGAAGCTTGCAGTGTATCTGGCCCTGTGGATAAACAGGGGGCTTCAGTCTCCAGTGCTGTTAGTCCTTAACTTTCACCAGCTCTAAATTATTTTTTTTAACTTAAAATTACAAGTGTTCGGAATTGTGAGTGTTCACATACACAAGTACACAGCAATATTGTCCAACATCCTGTCCAGGTCACATTAGACATTTTCAATTATAGTACACCACACACATTTTCTACAACACCCACAGAAGGTTGTGCTTTCAGTAAATTTTTTGATTTTTATAAATAAAACCTTCACTACAGGAATAACAAAAGGAAATGGAGCATTTCTAAATATAACAGGGAGCAATTGCTCATGGCCTGCATACTAGAAATTACTTCTCCAACAACAGTGTATTTAAGGGGATGCTGAAGATGTCACCAGCTATAAATCCATTAGTGTGGGGAAAACCTGCAGTGTACCTGCCTGCACTATACATCTGGTCCTTTGAATAGACAGCTTTAGTCTCCAGCGCTCAATCTTTCTCCAGCACCAAATCCATCACAGTTTGGAGAAGACTACACTGTAGCTGCCCGCACCGTACCTGGCACTACGGATTAACAGAAAGATTTGGTCTCTAGCACTGTCAATCCCTCATCTTTCACTATCACACCAGTTTGCAGAGGCCTACACTGTACCTGCCCCACTCTCTGTCTGCCATTGGATAAACAGAGGGCTTCAGTCTTCTGTACTGTTAATATGTTTTTTCACCAGCATTAAATTCCTTGCAGATTGTGGAAGCCTGCACTGATGGGCTGAGTAACAGAATGGCAGATTTGTCATCTTAAACTGGTTGAATTATTCACCTCTGCCTTGTTACTGACTTTCTGCTGCCAAGTATCATGTGTCCTCATACCATATCACTGTTAACCTTGGTTTGGTAAAGCTTTCCTGGATACCACACACTAGGCCATTCCACACTTGGGGAGCCATCATGGTCTCAACCCCCTTTTTATTTAAAAAATGATTGACTGCCTTGGACAGGGATTAGCAGAAATATGTGGCCTGTTTGCCTGGGGGAGTGTGCAGGTAATACTTGATCTATGACACGGAAACTCATCATTCAGATTATTCTCTCCTTTCCTTTCTTTTCAGAGGAAGTTCCAGGGCTATGAGAAGAGAAAGGTAAGAGACAGTTGAAACAAGGTAGGATTATGTTCCCATTTTAACTGTTTAATGACAGGATAATGGAAAGTCTCATGTGACCCACCCTCCCTCCGTCCCCTAGAAGATGATGCTTTATTGACTAGCTGGTCGTTCTGCTTCTGCTGCCATCATCAAATGACTCACCAGTATCTCTGGGATTGCTTGTTGTATTGTGTGTTTTTATTCTTTATATTACTTTTATATAAAAACAATGCAAGAATGTTACAGTTGTGCCTAACCTGGTGGCTCCAGCAGTAACAGCTTGCACTACCATCCAGGGAAATGGGTGTTCACGTTAGTCATTACTCCTTGCCCAGAGCCGGTGGAGTCTGGGCAATGCTTAGACTCTGAGTAGGGGCAGACTTCCTGTTGCTCTAGTGCCTTTTGTGGTGGAGTTGTGGCAGCATTTGTCATTGTGGGTAACCACACTATTTTCAGTGCCCCCGCATGACTGGACAGACTCAAGCAAGGGAGGTGGAAAGAATCACCACAGAGAAAAAATCATGGGGTGTGGCTAGCCATCAGCCAAGGAAGTTGCATTGATGTGAACTCCTGCCTGAGATAGCTTTTTATAGCACTTTTAAGAGAGTTCTTTTGCTTCTTGCCTGACTCCAGCTTGCATAAGTGCCTCTCTGATATTCTCTGGAAGCAGCATGGGGAAACCCAGAAATCAACAGCAGCCCCCGACTGACTTTTTCAAGCTGAAGCAAGCTACTGGGGGATCCGGGGGAGAAGATATCCTGGACATTTAAGTCAGCCCTTCAAATAATGAGCCACTTCTTCCAGGCAATCGAGCAGTGATTCTCAGACTTTACCACCAGAATCCAGATGCTGAAACAGTCAGTGACCATTTGTACAGACAAGAACGCACATTGCTGAGAAGGCCCTGGCTGTGACAGTATGTCTAGTTGGGGACCACGTGGCACTGAGAAGGCACCTAGAATCAGGAGAAATTACTGTGTGGAGCTGGCCCAATGCAGGAGTGGTTGCGTGTCCACTTCCCACACCAGTGATCCAGGTTCTGGACCGGACAAGGGTCGTTCAGTGGACTGTCCTGGTGAGAAAGGATTGGGCACCTCTCCTTCACTAGGGAGGGGACACCAGGTCCCGCTGCAGAGACTACCACCTGGCAGAGACCGGGTGGCAGCAAGGCAGGAGTGCATGAAGGGTGCAGCTGTAGCATGACGTGCTTGGTGGGCATGTCTGATGCTACAGCCCAGAGGGAGAAAATGGAGGAAAAAGATGCTGGTCTGCCCACGGCTGGCACCCCCCCCATAGACTCTTGTATGACTGACATGGTGGGCCTGTCACCTATCGTGGTTCTGAGCAAGTAGTGAATAACTGGTAAGTCCATGAGAAAGTTGGGGACGAAGCCGGCCCAGTGGCGAAGAGGGCTGAGGCACCATGTGCCTTACCTTTTTCCTCGCCAGCGACCTGGGTTCAGGAAAAGACCCAGGTTGTTGAGGGGGGGGGTTGGCTGGGGAAGGAGAGGATCGAGCATCCGAGGGACTGCTCTCCTCTCCCTGGGTGGGGAGGCATGTTATCTCAGCCTAGGCTGCCCCCAGGTGGAGGCCTAGGGGTAGAGCAGATCAGTAAAGTGACATATGGGAGAGGACTAGAGGAAAGGTAAGATGGTGCACCTCGGCATGCAGTCTGACACCACAGTGGGGGTGGGACCAGAAAATGTGGAAATGGTACACCGGGGCTTTCATGAAGCCTGTCCCAGCCATCTTTGCACCCACAATGCCACTTGGTATGCTGACCTGGTCCGCCTTAGATTTGTGGTACTGGGGGCAGCTTCCTCCTTCTGCTCTGCCACAAGAGGGGATTTCGTGGGCTGAACCTGACCAGATGCGTAACCCAGGTGGCAGAGAGCTGGCATGATGGGACTGGGGTCTGGACTGATGCAGCCACATATACCCCTCCTCCCGGATGAAGTAAGAAAAACCTGTTTGGGGGGGGAAAGAAAAGATGGGGCTGGAGGGTTCCATCAGGCAGACTGGAGAGAAGAAAAACTACTGATTGAGGGGGAAAAAAAAAAAAAGAAATTGTTCCATGGGATAGAAATATCCACCTGGTGGAAATTAACTGAGGGGCCTGATTTGGTAACTTATCTAGAGAACTGGTTGACTACTGTCTTACAGTGAAACTCCCTTCCTGCTCCCGGTTTTATTGCTCATGCTTACTGGGTCAACCAGAGTAAAGACCTGGACAATCTGTTACAGCTGTGCTCAGTCCTCATTGTCTATACCAGGACTGGTCAGTGGGATGAAATTCTAGAAGTGGCCTGTTGGGGCCCAGAGCTGACCATTGGAGATGCAAGTGTGTGTCTTTATCTAGACCTCATTTTTCCTACTAAGGCCCAGTAGAAAGACTTCGATGATGCAAGGAGCAGGTTGTGCACCTCGCGGATTTCGTTTGCCGTACTCTCCCAGCTTGGCTCAGGACAGATGTCAGGGGCAAAACTTTCCTCTTTAACACCCCTTCCCCGAATGCTACTGCTTTGTTGGACAAACTGGAAACTAAAAGCCGTCTGTCTGAGCTGGGGGTTGAGGGTAAGACCGATCCAAACTCTTGAGGCTGAATAAGCTGTTACTAACTCCTGTGGCAACGCGGACTAGGGCACCAGCCCCCCCCCCACTTTGACCTGGTCAGACCTTTCGATTTTAGTGATGCTCAGCTGCATTGTACTGCTGTGTTTTACAGCTGTTGTATGCTTGTAGCATTTTCATGTATTAGCTTCCAAAGCCCTGATGCAGTTGGGCCTACAGGGTCTGGACAGGGAGCAGGGCTGTATGAGACCACTCGCTATGTCTTGATGTTTGGACATATTTCTGTATCAAACCTGGTTTTGGGGTCTGTTTTGACAGAGAGGTGGTTTCTTCGAATAGTTGCTCTGTTGGGAGTATTTTGTTCCACTCTATTAATGTACAGTACATATTAGCCATGCACCATTTACTTTGGTGTCTGCTAGCAATTTTCTTCTTGAATTCTATGTTTAATTACCTTTTCCTACTAGTTAGATGCTACGGGTGGATGGGGGACTTTTTCTAGGCAGTCTCAGGTGGTACATATCCATCCTGTATACATAATTTTGTGGGAGAGTTTATGCATGGCCTTGTTTGTAATTAGTGCTAACCATGGAATGATTTCTGGACTTGGACAAGTGATTATGTAATGGCCATGCTTCTGTGATGGCAGTATAGTCCTTACGACAACAGTTTGCTGCTAATAGATTAGATTTCGAATACACCCTCCCACTCCTGCATTGTCGGTGTATCTTCAATATGTTACAGTTTAATTAATGCATGTATGTGCTTTGTATGCCATTTTTGCCAAAGTGTGTACTTATGCGCTGTTGGTGTTCTTTCATTCCAAAATAGAAAAAGCATTAACTGAAAAAAATAATAAAAAATCTCCCAGGTCCACTACATGACGCCTCTGGGCCCCACATCATCAGTCCCTAGTCTGCATCCTCCTCTTTCTGTTCCAGCCAAACCCGAGAGTTGAGCCTGAGGGCAGCAACTGGAAGAACACTTTCTGCTTTGGGCCCTTCTATGAGAGGGGTTTTCTGTGTGGGTTTGGTGGGTGAGTCAGTAGTTTTGGTAGAGCTTATGGGTGGCGACAAGTGGTTCCAGTGCTAGGCTCCAGAAGGCTGAATGAAGGAAAAGTTAAGGGAGGCGGTGAGAGAGAGGTATAAATAAATAAATAAAATGCTTTTAGGTGCACTGTGGAACACAAGCACAATGGATGCTTGAGATTTTGCTCTGCTTTAAGTCTTAAAGGGTACCTAAACAAGCAGTTTTTTAAAACTGCAAACTCCAAAATCTGGCTTCATAGTGAGGTAAAGTAAAGGCTGCTGTTTACATTTATGCTAAAACTGCATTTATGTAAATAAATGCAGTCTCATAGCTTTTGAAAAATGTAAACATGAGCCTTTCACTTTCAAAAAACAGCCTTGGTTTCTCCCCAAGATGTCTGCCAAGTGTGTTGAGTCATGATGACATCATCGGAGCCAGAGACAGAGATCCACATATATTTCTATGGTGCTAACTAGTTCTTCTTTCCCTCTTTATTTTGAATTGCTGTACCAGAATGATCAACACCATGTATTATCTCATGGATTATTTTGATCAGTACCCATGTTAGGCTATGATTTTGTTCATTTTGTTTACTTTAACTTACGGAAAATATTTTGCAATTCAGCTGACTTTTTCTTTGGCAAACTGCATTACAGTACACCACTTCAAATACCTGATAATCTAATGGTTATATGATGCACTGAATTTTGTTTTTTGTTAACCAGGAGAGACACACTAAGCTGAAAGCGTGTTTACAGGTGTGGCCTGGGAGTGCAAGGAAGTTTAGTGACTGGCTCAGGGTCACACAGCAAAGTACCGGTCTGGTTCAGTTCCAAAGCTCATGCGCTCTTGTTAATCCACAAATAAGGCTTTCATTTTCAATGTGAACCCCCTGCACCTAGCCTGCCTTCTGCTGAACACCCCACCATCCATATCCAGCAATTAGTACTGCCTGGGGCCACATATGAGCTTGCGATCTCATGAAGAGAATTATCACACCTCAGATTGTAATCTTGTAACTCAGAGAGTTGTGCACACCTATACTGATATGCATCATCAGCTGGCACTGTTAAAAAATGCCACCCAAATCATTCTCCACTCCACATTCTCAATGTTTGACTTCTGCTCCCACAGTAAACATTGAGTGACTCACCACCCTTCTGGACAGTGAAGGTAATATGTACAGTTCCCTGTTGTGTTTTTTTTCCCATGTTATTAACCAACAGCTAGGTCTTCCTGGAAGGCCAAGCAATAAGCATCATGGCCCACCAGAAAACTGTTGTTAGTGCTCTCATAAGGGCTGCATTTACAATGGATAATAATATTATTAGCAGGAGAGGCATACTAATACCTTGAGCAAATCCACCTGACTTCAAGTGTCAGTCTACTCCTTTACCTGTGATCTGCAGAACCCCGTAGGACAGTTCCCAGCAATTCTTCTCCAGTACTTTTCTGTATTCTACTCCACAATGTGAGTTGGCTGGTTACCACCCTTCCAAATCTTGAATGAGTTATACACAACTCCCTCAATACTGTCCTAACAAACGTCAACAGCCCCCTCCCACCCGAGGGTAATCTCCCTACACTGAATTCAAGTAGCAGTTTAGGTGCAGCTCTGCCACTCTGAGTATTTGTCATCGCTGGCTACTCTCATCCACAGTCAGGAAGTGATCATGATGCTGGCAACCCCACATTTCAGATCTCACAGTGATCTGCTCAGCGTCTTCCTTCATGTCTTCAACTAACCTGAATATAGCTGTACCCTGCTGGAATGTCCTCTTCAATCCTTCTCTGGCATTCATTCTTCTCACACCAAAAACTGGTGAGTTCACTACCCTTCTGCATCATGAATGTGGATAGTACAGTCGCCCATGTTATATTTACATATTAATAATAAACATGATCTTCTGGTAGCCAGGCTGATAGCAGCATGGCACAAGTGGAAAAATAGGCTTTCCTACCCATATAAGATCTAAGCCACCTATGATTAGGCACTATTAAATGACGTGCATAATGATGTGCACACCCATCATTTAGTAGTGCCTAATCGAAGGTAGCCTAGATCTTTTAAGGATAGGAAAGCCCATCATTCCCCTTGTTCTCTGCTGCTGTGATCCTGACTTGCTGGAAAGATATGTTTATATCTGATATGTCAAAATAAAATAGGGAATGTACTACTTGCATTCATGATGCAGAAGGGTGATGAGCTCACCAGTTTTTGGGAAGACAGAAGGAGAGAAATATGAGCAGTTTACTGTGAGAAATAAGATGTGGGGCTGCCAGCACCTTGATCACTACCTGACCCCCTTGTCCTGGCCAACGTTCCCCTTCCCATAAAACCAGTTCCAATTATCCAAGGCTGTGTGTGGATATTAATGTATGAAATGGCTGCCACTACATGTTCAGTCACTTCACTACCAGTCTAGTATTTCTTGTAAAGCACTTTGGGATACAGTGTGTATGAAAACCACTATATAATTGCTGGTTCTTCTTCTTCTTATTATTATTATTAATTTCCCGTGGAAAAAATGACAAGACAAGCATATATTTGAGTTTCGAGAAAGTATGAACCTAACATTGGACTGCACAAGAACTTTGCTACAAAAAAGTGGTGGCTCTAGGGGGTGGTAAAGGGTGTGGATTCAAACCCCCCCCCCACACACACACACAAAGTAATGTACTTGCTTGCTGCTGCATTTCACTTTGTTGAAGAAGTCTGATTTATTGATTGTACAAATGTTTACATTCAAACTATGGATTACATTTGTAGGTTCTGTCAAAAATGTACTAGAAAATAATAGGAGAAAATATAAAGGTTTAATACAAATTTTAAAAAGTGCATATTAAGCATGCACACCACTCCAGCACTCCCATTTTAGCATCCTGGATCCACCATAACTACTAGACCACCAGGCTATTCAAGATTTATACTGCACTGTGGTTTGCCACAGAGAAAGTTGATTGGATTAAAACACATTTTCAGCATGTTAAAGTAAACAAAATGAACAGAACTATACATAGAAACATAGAATTTGACGGCAGATAAGGACTGCTTGGCCCATCTAGTCTGCCCATTTTCCTACCTAACAGATAAGCTGCAAATCCTAGTTAACCAACAGCTTACTTCCTCCTACCCCCCACTAGGACTGCCTTATGCCTGTCCCATGCATTCTTGAAGTCCCCCACTGTTCTTGACTCCACAACCTCCTCAGGGAGGCTGTTCCATGCATCCACAACCCTCTCAGTGAAAAAATACTTCCTCACATTACCTCTGAGCCGTCCCCCCTCTATCTTCAAATTGTGCCCCCTTGTTCTTGCACATCTCTTTTTCTGGAAGATGCTGCCCTCTTGGACTTTAATTCCCTTGAGGTACTTGAAAGTTTCCATCATGTCCCCTCTCCCCTCCTTTCCTCTAGGGTATACATATTAAGCTCCTTTAGTCTTTCTTCAGAGTGTCTTCTGGTGTAGACCCTGCACCATTTTGGTTGCCCTCCTCTGGATAGCTTCCACTCTGTCTGTCTTTGCAGAGATGGGGTCTCCAGAACTGCACACAGTACTCCAGATGGGGTCTCACCAACTGTCTGTACAGAGGGATAACAACTTCCTGTTTTCTACTATTGATGCCTCTTCTTATGCATCCCAGTATCCCCCCTGCCTTCCTTACTGCCTTCTGTCATTGCTTGCCCACCTTTAGGTCATCTGATGTAATTACCCCCAGGTCCCTTTCTATTTTTACTGTTGTCAGTATCTCACCCCCATTGTGTACATTCCTGGGTTTTGTTTCCGTGTGCATTACCTTGCACTTCTTTGCATTGAATCTGAGCTGCCATACATTTGACCATTCCTCCAACCTTACCAAGTCCTTCTCATCCTTTCCACTCCATCTTGTGTATCAACCCTGTTGCAGATCTTTGTGTCATCTGCAAAGAGACATACTTTCCTTCCAGTTCCTCTGCAATGTCACTTATAAAGACAATAAAAGGACCGTCCCAGTACTGAACCTCATGGTACCCCACTAGTAACCTCCTTTCTTCACTGTGTATTCCATTTACTACTACCCTTTGCGTCCTGTTGTCTCAGCCAATTTTTATCCAGGCTACCGCCTTGGGACCCACTCCAAGGCTGGCTATCTTGTGAATTAATCTTTGTGTGGGACTGTATCAAATGCCTTGCTAAAATCTAGGTAGGCCATGTCCACAGCCCCTCCCTGGTCTACTACTTTGGTCACCCAGTCAAAGAAATCTATTAGATTTGTCTGACACACCTTCCCATCGTGAATCCATTGCTGCCTTGGTCTTCGCCCTATCATCAATATACCTCAACATGTGCATCATACAAAATAATGCACATGGTTTTGCCCATTTTGGTGAAACAATTCTATACAAAGGGAAAAAAGAATTAGTTATACTACAGAGAGCAATATCGCTCTCTGACTCTGGCTCCAATGATGTCATCACATAACACATTTGGTGGCCATTTTAGGAAGCAAGTAAGACAGTTTTTTTTTAAATTGGAAGGCTGAGTTTACAATTTTCAAATGCTCTAGAACCACATGTAGGTAAATTATATAAATGTAGTTTTAGCATTAATGAATACAGCAGTCTTTGTTTTAGTCACCTACGGAGTCATATTTCTGAATAGTTTGTTGCCAAAATGTTGTTTAGGTATCCTTTAAATATTATAATTTATCTATTTTTGGTGACGTTTGACTACAGTTCTTTTTGGTATAAAGCTGCCGAAGGTGTAAAGAACACAATGGGGAATGCATGAAAAGATTAACCAAATCTGGAGGGAGCCGAAGGACAGGGAGACTGTGGCGTGGCAGCAGCAAACAGCAGCACTGGAGGCCAGACCGACAATGTGACAGGAAGCCTAGCAGGGGAAACCCTCCAGTCCCTGGGTGTTAAAATGCAGCGATTGTTGACATCGGTTGGATGTCTGTCTGATAAATTTGATACTATTGGTACTAGAAGGGTAGTCGTTGAGTCAGCAGTGGATTGGGGTCAAAGTGGAGTTGGTGGATGTAAAATACCAGGCGGACACAGCTACGGGGTGACTGTGACGCACATTTGTGTGACCCAGCACCTAAAAGCAAGACTAGAAACGCTGGAGAGTCAGATAAGGGTAGCCAATATCAGAGTAATTGATCTGGCTGAGGAGGTAGAAGGGGATCACGTCAAATTGTTTATGCAGGAGTGACTCCTAAAACATTTGGGAGATGGAACTGAGGGAGGGCAGTTTCCCCTATAAAAAGCATACCAGTGACACCACGGGACCAAAGAGACTCCAAGACAAAACCCCTGCAGTAATGTTGGTTATGGAGGGAGTCTGAGTCACAGGCCACATACTGTCAGCTGCTAGAAGGAAAGGGCCCTTGCTACACAATGGAAAGCACTAACATTTATCCCCCGACATCCACTTTGCCACACAGCAGCAGCAGCAAAAGCACTTCAATGGAGTACATGAGAAGTTGTGGGAGACTGAAGTCCGTCATGGGCTGATTTTCCTAGCCAAATGAGGAGTTGCATATGATGGACAGGTATATATTTATACCGACTCAAAGAATGCCAGACAGCTAGCAGACAAAGCATTGTAGGCCTGGAAGCGTCAGAGAGGGCCAGAGCCTGAAGGTTCTGAAGATGAGGCTTGAAGGCCGCAACAGACTGGGGTTAACTGTTTCTCCGAATGCTGCTGCCCCAGGACTCCACTGTGGCCATACTAATATGTGGGAGGTGGGTGTGCTGGGGAGAAAATGGAAAATCGAAGCTCGGCCGACTGGATGACAGTCGCCTGGATAACCTCATGCCACAAAGCCCTGGGAGTAGCCTCCAGAGCCGATCCCCCATTGTGCGTCCGGCACAGATTTGGACGCTATCTCCCCTCTTGTGGGCTCAGGAAGGGGGGCCTCCCAGCAAAGGGATATGCTGAGGGGGGTCCTCCCAGCAAAGAGGTATGCTGGGTCGACTGGGGCATGACACACGGGGATGGCAGATGATGCTGAGGGAAGATGCAGCGGGATGGGGGTCCATTGATGGCCCAAAGGAGAGGCCAGTCAGAGGCGTGGGAGGCGTAAAAAAAAAGAAAAAAAAACTTTTCCTGACACTAACTCAAGTACTGGCAGTTTTAATTTTTTCATCAATAAAATGTTATTAAAATTGTAAATAACCAGTAACAATCTGGACTGCATGCTTCTTAACATCAAACCTTACGCGCATAAAATCATAAACTACAAAAAAAATAAACTTTGGATTATTACTGCCCCAATGCATTAAGGATTATTTTACTAAATCTTTTATAATAAACATATACACATCAAATAGAGACCCAATAAAATTAAAATATTAAATGGTAATAAAATATCTATTGGAATAAATACCAAGTAACAGAATAGTCTGTAAATGCACCATTTCCCCCTTATCTTTGCTGACTTTGAAACATGCATAATTGGACATTTTGAAGAAGAAATGGTTTAAGGAGCAAATTTATTCCATATCTTTAATAGGGGCTTCAGTTAAAAATGCTATATTGAAGGTTAGGATAGAGACTAGAGCACCAACCTTTAATGAACTGAGACAGGTGTTTAGAAATACTTAGAGAAGTTAGCTCATTCTATGAAAGGGCAGGGAAAACCTTTTTTTTCTAAATGGGAGTCAATGTAGAAGTGTTTTAAAGGTAACAATAATCACACAGTATAAGATTTAAGTACTAGCGCAGTTTCTCTTCTCCATATGGACGGATTTAAGGTTATGTTTCCGCAGCCTCAGGCATTTGAAAATGTAACATGGAGAAAGCATCCTTGCTCTTAAAGAGCAGCTGACGCCTTTGAAAAAACTTTGGAAAACACAATTGCTGGACACAATTCAGCTTGTATTTCACATATTGTTTATAGATATTTATTACCAAAGAAAACCCAACAAAAACAAGATCTTTATCTCTGAGTTCATCTGCCTCTGTAACGTACTGACAGCATAATACTCTGTTGTGACATCACAGTCTGTTGCTATAAGAATAACTGTGATGTCGCAAGTAGAGTATTGTGACATCAGGTTTGGAAGAAGCAATAAGAGTTGATGAACCCATAGAGAACAGCTCTCCTGTTTTCATGCATATTACCTCAGAAATAATTAATCGGGATAAGAAACACAGAGCTAATGAGAAATACAAGCTGCTTTGTGTCCAAATATTATGTTTTACAAAGTTCTTCTCAAGGCGTCAGTGGCTCTTTAAGTATTGTTGTGGGATTTGAATCTGCTGCAGGAGTATAGAAGCACAGCAAAATATGGGCTTAATGTTATGTTTTACAGTTTTTCTGTTCTCTTTGTAGCTATAGCATGCTACCTAATGCTTCTTTGGGGCTGGGACTTTTCAGACTCTATAGAAATTCAATTTTATTGGTACATGGAAACGAGGAATTTATAACAGAGTCAGTTGATCAATTGTACATAACTGATATACAGATATTGATATACTTGTGGCAACGCATTAATTTACATACATTTTGGTACTGAAGGATTTCATGTCCAGAAACCGCATAGAGGTACCCTCTGCGTGTCCAGTCTCTGTTCCACACGGTCTCAGGAGGATGTTGTCAGCCTGGGTTATATGATGTTGGTGACAGTTCCTGGTCCATGAAGGACCCTTGAGAATAATAACCGGTCTGGACTGCTGAAATTAATTGGGGTATCCAGATGAGCTGCTTAAGAAAGAAATGGCCATTCCGAGTCCTTGAGGGGAAATCCACCTTTCCCGCGTCATTCTTGATGCATACATACTATAGAGCTCTTATTTTTAGGATTATGCGTTGTGCTAGTTGTTCTAGCTTTGCCATACTCTCCTCTAAGGGAAAGAAGCCTGTTGCTGCATGTTTCATAAAGGAAAAGAACAAATGGAGTGGAAGTAATGCAGGTAGGACACAGAGAGATCGGGCCAGGTCACCCAGAACCCCCAATTTCAACACTATATCACCATGCTGTCCGAGTAGTGGGACAAAATCTGCATAGTGCTCCAACTGGTAAGTTACCCACTTTCTTCACTGGAGGTCAAAAGCATCTACCCAGTCTGAAAGTCGTGCTGTAATCCGTTTAATGTATAGAGTTCCCGGGCAAGGGCGGACCAGGCCTCCTTAGTTGGGGGGTTGTTGCTTTATACCATGAACTTGTAATTGTTTTTTTAGCAGCTAGCGCTAGGAGGGTGACCTGCCCGATATGTGACTTTATTTACCTTACTCCCCTCGGGTGGGGTGGCCATTAGTATGTAAACAAGGGTAAGTAATTCGTGGCATTCATATAGATGGCTATCAGTTCCTCAATAACTTGCTGCCAGTAGGGGGCAAGGTGTTCACAGGCCCATAAAATATGCCCTTGATCTGCTTATTCACATCCACAGCCTCTCCAGCACCTGCTCAAAGAAGTGTTTGCATATTTAGCCACAATGGCTTGGGTACGGAAACATTTGACTCTGGTCTTCCAGGCATATTCCTTCCAATATTGGGAAATGGACACTTTAAATGCTGTAAGAGCAGAGTTGTCCCAATTGCTGGTGGGAATTGCCATCTGTAATTCCTAGGACCACTTTGCTCAAATTGTTTTTGTCAAGTCCTGGGGGGGGGAGCTTCTGCAGCGCTTTCTAAATAAGGCTAATTAGGTGCTCTGTAGTAGATCCCCTAGTGTGGGACTGGATCAGGGAGATCATTAGGGAGGGTTTCTCGGCAGTGCTTGCCAGGGCATCCTCTGATGACTGTAAATAGGATTTTTACTGTATATATCTATGGAAATCTGTCATGGGGAGTTGATAGTTGGCTTATAGTGATATGAAGGGTAGAATACCAAATGGGCCAGTCACCTGCGATATATACTTTAACCCTTGACTATGCCACCTGGAAAAGGCACTGTCAGATTGTTGGGGGGACATGGAATCGCCTGCAATTGCTCGAAGAAAGAGCACTTTTGCTGGGGTTAAGTAGTGTTGTGTGACAAGAGCCACTGTCTAAAGGGTTCAGCAGTGTGCAGGGGGACTTAGGCCAGTGGGAGACAATGTTGGGGGAACCAAACGAATCGTCAGTAAGATCAAAAAGATCATGCAGAGTGAGTTCTATTCACTTCCAGTGTGCTTCATATTGAGGGTTCACCCAGCACATGAGGGTATGCAATTGGCAGGCTACTGAATATTGTTTTAAATTGGGAAGATTTAATCCCCCTTTATCTCTAGACAGCTAGAGAATTGAATATCTCACCCTTGGAGGCTTTCTCCTCCAAAGGAACGGGGATATTAATACATCCCAAGCCTGGAAATAGAATTTACTGGGTATAAATGGAAGGGTTTGCAAAAATAACAAAACTCGGGGGGGCAGATTCTGCTGCATGGCCTCTTCTCTACCCAAAATGCCCAGTGGACGTTAGGACCATCTGGAGAGATCTTCTGTGAGTTGTTGTGTTAACAGTTCGTAGTCGAATAGTTCCTTATAGTTGGGTTTTTTCATTAATTTAATACCGAGGTAACGGATTACCGTTTTATGCCATTTAAAGGGGAAGGCCTGTTTCAAGGGTGTGGAAGGCGTATAATTATACAGGAGGACTTTGAATTTCTGTTCATTCACCTTGTAACCAGACAGGGTTCCAGAAAGAGTAAGCTGATCCCAGACTGCTGGGATAGACTGTTCTGGCATGGACAAAGTGAGCAGAATGTCATCCACAAAGAGACAACTTATGTGAGCATCCCCCAGTGGGGATGCCCTCCATATTAGGGTGTTATTTGATGGCTGCTGCCAATGATTCTAAATATAGGGTGAAAAGCAGGGGAGAGAGGGCAGCCCTGTCTAGTCCCTCGAGTAAGCAGTACCGGGTCTGATAGGGATCCATCCAATTTTAAATAGGCTTGGGATGAATTATATATATTTTGAAGTTGTGTGACAAATTCCTCAGGGAAACCAAATTGTGACAGAGTGGCCCATAAAAAAGGCCAAGCGACCCTATCGAAAGCCTTTTCTGAGTCAAGCCCCAGAAGGACCAGTGGGATCTTCCTAGTGAGGGCATACTCTACTAATACAAAGGTATGGTGGACTGCATCATGGGCCTGTTGACCCTTGATAAAACCCACCTGTTCAGGATCTATAAGAGCTGGGACTAGGGATTCTATTCTGTGGGCAGGAATGGCCATATAGACTTTATAGTCAAAAATTCAACATTGATATCGCTTGGTAAGATGCAGGATGTCTGATGTCCTTCCGGGGCTTGGGAACAGCTGCTATTACTGCATACTCCCATGTGGGGGGGTCCCTGGGGAGAGTCCCCACCAGGGTCCCCACCCTGTACTGCAAGACATGCCTGTAGTAAAGGTGGGACTAGGAGGTCTTTAAATTGTTTATAAAATTCAGAGGGATACCCGTCAGGACCCGGGGCCTTAAGTGTCTTTGTTGTTTTAAACACTGTTGTCGATTTCCTGTTGGGTTATGGGAGTTAGCAGAAATTGCGCTTCCTCAAGCCGCAGTTTAGGCAGCGATAAGTTTTGTAAATATGTTACTGTCTGATTGGGGGTTGGAGTCAGCTGTATATAGGGTTTGATAGAATTTAGCTAAAATGTTTCTAATTTCTTGAGGTCACTTATGAAGACAACCAGTGGAAGGGTCAAACATGCTAGTCACACAGGCTTTTGTCTTCCGAATTCAGAGCCTGTGGACCAGGTTCCTTGCCCCTCGTGGTCCTCCCTTGTGGTAAGAATGTCTTAAGTAGAGTAATTGTTGCTCTATTTTCTGGTCTACTGATTTTTGCAATTTCTGTTTTACTATTTGTATCTGTGCCTGTACAGTCCTATCCCCCTAGGCAAGAAAAGACTGCAGGGTTCAGCGCTCCTTCTGCAGTTCGTGGAAGTGCGCCTCCCTTCACATTTTCCTAGCTGAGTATGTTATAATTTCTCCTCTTACCACTGTCTTCAGGGTGTGCCAGAGTATCGTTGGAGAGACCACCGTTTGAGAATTTTCTTTATTTTTCTAACTTTATGTTTATTGTTTCAAATAAATAAGCAAGATTCTCACCCCAGGAATTCTCCAATATTCATAACTCTTGGAGTGTCCCTTTAAGACAGAGCTGCCCGGAGAAGATGGAACATATGCTAATGATGGAATCATTGGCTCATGCACATTTTCAAAAGCTGCCTTAGATTTCATTCTCCGTCTGACAAGTACAGACACCTCGGCATGCTCTCCTCATCAGTCGTTCTTGTAGTGCTGAAATTAAAATAACTTAAGTATCTTTTAATTATGTTTTCATTTACTGCCATTATCTTTTGTTTGTAGTTAACTGCTAAGTTAGTTTGTAGTTTTTCTATATTATTTTCTTGGTTCCTCCTGGTTTGGAATAACCGGTGGGGAACCGAGCTTTAGTTTATTTCTCGGAGTTTTTTAAGTTTAAAAGTCCGGTTCGTTAGTTGTTTATTTTTTATTTATAGTAGTATATTTTTACTGCTAGATTCTAAGAAGGAACCGATAACCTCAGTTCCTTTTCAACTGGTCCTTGGTTCTTTGCAGAACTTTTATCGGTTCCTGAACCAACCACAAACTGCAAAAACGTTTTAAATTTTAAAAAATATTATTTGCAATTATTTTTTTATGAACGGTTATCATTTTGTCAGATAAACTGAAGAAGAGAACCGGTGAACCCAGTTTCAAGAATGTGCCCAGTGTGGGGAAATCTTTGCAAAGGCTGACACAAGCCCTCTTTGTGTTGTCTGCCTTGGCCAGGATAATTTTTCTGCAGAATGTGAGATTTGTAAAACTTTTCCCCCTAAAACTGTGGAAACGGATTTGGAGAAACTGCAGAAAAAATTACAGCAGGGTCCCTCTGACTCTAACCAGCCGACACCCTCAAAGAAAGCAGGTGAAGCCACAAATTTTGAATATACCACCCCTGATAAGGGTGCACAAGGCAAGAGGCCTGCAGAACCAGTTGACTCCCCGGTTCCTTCAAAAAACTCAAAGAAAACTAAGCATCTTGAACCCCCTGCTGGTAAGCCTAAAGGGACTTCAAGTGGGTCTGTGATTATGCCTTCTCCTGAGGAAATTGCTCAGGCCTTGAAGGTCATTCAAACTTTGCAGGGTTTGGTGCTGGTCCCTGTCCTTCCTATTCAGGGACAAACCCCTTCTAAGTAAGCCACTCTTTCCTTGCAGCCCTCAACCCTTGAGAGACTGGAGGCTGAGGACTATGAAGAGTTTGAGGAGGAGGAAGAAGGAATCGAACCAGAAGACTCCTCTGAACAGGACTTTGGTTCCTCTCCAAGAACTACAGAAGATTTTTCATCCCATTTTTCTTTTGTTAGAAAAATGATGGATGCCTTGGACCTTACTACCACTGAAGCAGTGGCTGATGATGAAGAGGCTGAATACCTTAAATGATGGGGCTTACACCTACTAAGAAACTGTTGCTCCCCATTTATAAGTTTCTCAGAAAAGATGCTTTTAAAATCCTGCAAACTCCACATTCTGTGGATAAAAGGATGGAGAAGAAGTATCAGATGGATAGGGATGATGCAGAATTTCTCTACTCCCATCCTGATCATCAATGAGTGGTACAAACGGCAGCTTGTGGCAGAGTAAGCAATTGTGATGAGCGTTGCTATTGCAAATGTTAATGGTACATGATACACTGAGGTCGCCACTCCTCTTAATAAACACTATTGATGCATCTACTGCTTTAAGATACGTCTTTAAGGGGTTTACATACAAGGTAGCAAAAGAAAAACTAATGGCTGTACTATGAGCCCATGAGCCGCATGGTATTAACCTGCAAAGTTTATTAATCTAGTTGCTGAATTTTTTAATTTATTTATTAAAAAGTTTCACCAGAAAGTACACTGAGCAATCGAAATTGCTCGTCTCACAGTACATCCTGGGAAAGGATACATACACAATTGCCATAACAGGTACAAAATACATATATGAATGACGGATACATAATATTGATAACATAGGTTACAGAGCCAATACAACAGTTAATCACACATACATAATACAGTTAAAATTAGGATACAGTAAGTCGATACAACAGATTTGTCACAGATACAGTCAAGGAGAGCAAGGGACTGTACAACGGACTGTACAATTTTCTCTTCCTCGAGTGAGAAACTAGATAAGTTCACCATGTTTTACTCTTAAAATTATGCACCTCTGGTGCAGATCCATATTAGATAGTGCATCCGCATGAATCCAGTTACGTTAAACTTGTATGGCGTTAATGAACTTGATATTAGTCCAAAACTTATATTTTTAAAATAGCTTAATAGTCAGCTTAAACTTGTTAGAACTTTAATAGTTATATGATTACTCAAAGTGCTGCTTTCTTAGCAGATTTTGATTTTGGAGAACCTCCGGTAAATGAACTAGGTCAGCTGACCACTATGAAAAAGGCAGGAACTTAAACTAAATGTCCAGTGGGTATTTGCCCCAATCTCCCGATTGTCAAACTACAAAACTGATTGATTTACTCAAGGGCATTGTGTACCCACCCATTACCTCTGAGTAAAGGGTAATCCATTTTTCTTCATGGCTTATCGTTGTTGGACGATGCTTCTGGACGATCTTCCTAACTTAGCGTGGCTCGATGTCTCAATGGGGCCTGCTTTTGAGCCCATTTCATAGCATCCGATGGGTCAGAAAAAATAAAGATTTTCACCTGATAGGCAATTCTAAGTTGAGCCGAAATGATCATCCCATGTGGAATCCCTGCTTCCCTAAGCAGAGTCCTGATGCCGTCAGATTTCTTTCTTCATTGTCTGGTCGCAAAACTAATATCTGGATACATTAACACTTGTTGACCATCCTGTAAAAGAGTTCCACACTGCCTGGCAAGAACCAAGAGATAGTCCCTGGTGCCTGTGCCATCTGTTACTGCCACTACTATGTGCGGGGCCTCGGGATTGTTGGGCCTACCTCGTGGCGTGATCCTGTATGCTTTCTGAATACGTTGCACTCTTGTGGCTGCCTCCTCTCCTAACTGCTGCGTGAGCCAGTCTTGAATAAACAACAATAAATAGATGGTCTCCCTCGCAGCCCTCAGTAAGACCAAGGATCCAAACACTCCCCGCTCAAGCCTAGTTTTCAAGGGACTCTAATCACATTCTTTTTTTTTTTAACTCTCTTTATACTCCTACCTGACCGGGACATCTCTCAGAGTCCCATATTCAGCTCCACTGCCCGCCTGAACCACTCCTCCCGTCGCTACATCGGGATCAGGACTCCGGGCTCCCCCAACCCTCAAGGAGAGGCCCACGAGTCCCCAGGGGGAGAGTTGGGAGTTGCGGCCAACATTGGGCATGTGGCCGGGGCACCTGATGTTCGCCGTCGCCTCACCCAGCGGTAGGGGATTTTCTTGTTGTTTTTGCCCCTATTGGCTGGGAAGTGCAATGCACTCCAGCATGCTGCGTGCTCGCTCCCGAGCACGCCCACAAGAGTGCCTGCGAGCCAGTCCCCCATCTTCTGGCTTCCCGACTGCTGTGAGCCCCCAGAACCAACAGAGGCCACTAGATTGAGGGAGCAAAGAACCCCCCCCCCACTCCCCAGGGAGGGAGAGCTGTCCTCTGGATGCTCAGTCCCTACCCTCCCCTGCTGACCCCCGACACCCCGGGCTCGTTTCCGAACCCGGGTCACCGGTGTGGCACAAGGTGTGGCGTCCAGCGCCTCAACCCTCAGCACCACCGGGATGGCTTAATCTCATTCTTAAATGCCCATTTTCTTTTATTATATTGGTGACTGCACCCATGGCCGCATTGGCCCATTTCGTTGCCTCCCTGAAGCCACAGTGACAGATTCCAAAGCAGTTTCCACAGTTGCCGCCCGATTCATGAGGCTGTCAAATTTGTCAGATAGCCCCGCCATTGAGGTGATTAATCTATTAATTTTTAATCTGAGGGATTGGAGAGTTTCTTCTCCATGACTCTCCATGGCTTCTGTGTGGCTGTTCTGTGCAGATCGTGTGGCAGGCATACCAGTTGGATTTTTCCCTTTAACTCATTCCATCTGTGTTCTGTCCTTATGAGGATTACCCATTTTACTAAGGTGCTTTTCCCGCACAACTGCTTGTCATTTTCAATAGTGAGAACTTTGAGAAAATTACATTTATCAGCTCAAAAAGTCTCAGATATATGCAAAGCTCTATTCAGTTGCGGCCATCTTGCTCGGGCTCCACAGCTCCCCCTCCCCCAATTTGAGAATTTTCAGTAAGTATACGGGGTACAGAGTCTTGGATCAATTGCCTAAATTCAGGGTCTCTAAGGTGGAGGAGATTCAGGTGCCAATGCATCACCCGTCTGCCACCTCCCAAAGTAAGTTTGACATACACTGGGGCTTGATCGGAAAGGAATGTGACACCATGCCACATGTCTTGGAGTGCATCTAGATGTTCAGCAGTTGTGAAGAGATAGTCATGGCAAGATGCCACTCCCATGCATGCTACCATGTAGATATACCCCTTGGCTGTAGGGAAGCAGTGTCTCCAAATGTCGATGATACCCAAGGAGGAGGTGATTTGCTTTAAATACTTTTGTAAGGGATTAACACTATGGGCTGCTTATTTCGACACATCTTGGGAGGGTCTGAGGGTAACATTCAGATCTCCTCCCAATATGAGCTGTCCCTCCAGTACAGCAAGCAACTGAGAAATACATTTTTGTGCCACAGCCCTCGTAGATCCCGGGGGAGGTAGACTGACGTCAGAGTGACTGGTTGCACATACAGTCTACCTGTGGCAATGGCATAGCGGCCTTCGGAATCTATGATTTGATCTTGTAGTTCGAAGAGGATTCCCCTGGGGATCACGAAGGCCAGTCCCCACTTCCTGACCGATTTCTGCGATGAAGCTATTATTTCCTTAAAACCCAGTGATTTTAGTTTAATATGTTCATCGTGGGACAAATGGGTTTCTTGCAGAAATATAATTTCTGGCTTTTCCCATTTCAAAAATTGTATCAACCTTGAATGCTTAATGGGACTGTGTATCCCATTAATGTTCAGGGACATAACTAATGAAGATCTAGCCACTGGGATCCTCATAATGAGTGTGAATTATGGCAGCAGTCCCTCTCAGTCTCATATATCTATCACACATATGTAAGATGCAGGAGGCTCCGCGTAATTTCAGCGAAATGACCTGTGGAACTTCTGTTTCTTCTCGAATAAGTCCATATACCATCTTATTTTCCAAAAAAAAGTAAAAAAGAATATAGAAAAATTGTAGACCCAAGATAAAACACCAAGTAAACAGCATGTTAAATAGTTCAAAACACCACTTGGTGTAAGATGAAACAAAGAATTGTTAACACTGTCTAGTCCACCAACAGGGCAGAAATATCTAATTAACCAATAACCTTTGGGAAAACAGACCCGAGTTAATGGGTAATCTAATCTGCCAATAGGTCAGAAGTATGCAAATAATAATAAACCCTGGCAGTTCTACCCCATGATGGTGAAAATAGGGGTAGGCTGCCTAATAGAAGAGTGACTTCCAACTAGATGGAGAAAGAGAAAAAAGTTGTTCTCTCCTAAAAGGGAGGATATCTAGTCTCCCAGCGGGAGTAGTTCACAGGAAACTGTGGGCTCCTGCAACCACTGCGGCAGTGTGCTGCAGTAGTAAAAAGGACTGAGCTGGGTGTCCAACACTAGGCACCGTACAGCCCATCGTGGGGTGGCTTAAGCTGCATGGATACAGCAGCAGAGGAAATGGCATCAGATTTAAAGGGGAGTTATATCCAGGTCAACAGCCTGCAGTATTGGGTGTCCAATCTTAACATCCAACTTGCTGGTATTAGGGTGGTCAAGCCTTCGCTGATTAACGCTTGCAGCTTGCAAGGTTTGACCCGTGCCCCTCCGAGGTCAAGGTGGGGAGGCAGCCCAGCACGGCGGTCCAGTGGCAGATCCGTCCTCATGAAACCCCTGCACCAGGGATGGGCATAGGTCATGAAAATGTTCACAGTTTTGTACTATATAGTGAGTACAGCATGAGACCTTATGTGCCAAAACTGCCACACAAAACTATAGCCTTTAACACCCGGTTACGGGTCTCTCAGAATCACCTGGGAGCTATTTACGGTGGAGCTGAATAAAAGCTGGGGGGGAGGTACCTCTCACAGAGTAGAGATTAAATTTATACAATTATACAATATTTTGCTGGCAATATATTGTGCCCACCTTCCCCTCCCACCCACTTGTAGACTCTTATTCTCCCAACATTAGCATAGGCTTACCAGTAACCCTCGTTACACACTCCAGTGAGGGAGTTAATGATTTCCCCAATTTTTTTTTTTTTTTTTACTTCCTTTATTTATTTGAGTCATATTCAAAAGCACTTATACAGATTTCAGAGACATTTACACACACTTTCAGGTTGCATAGCTCCTAGATGTTACAGTGTGATACTATTACAGTGTAATTGTTCCGGATGTTCATTCCAAATATGTCTAGGCATTATTGCCTTACATACCAAGCAAACCTTATATACTGTATCTAAAACTAGATATTTTACAAACAAAGGTAAATTAACAGTAGAAGACAGACATTTGGCACAAAGGGACTAAATTAGGTACAGTGTTACTTTACAGATATTAAAAATTTTACTTATATTTCATTACCTGACCTTAACCAGGAAGGGCTTCGGGTAAATCCACGAACTATAGTACTTTTGTTGAAGTACAAGTTCCCTTTATTTCTCTTTTAACTTTTAAAAGGAGAAATAGGAGAAATAGCAACCCCTCGAATTCAAGTTTTAAATCTGTTCTTGATTTATTACCCATCTAGTCCAACGTGTAATAAACGTTTCCATCCTATTGTTGAGGGCATATGACATTTGTTCATTGTGGTGTATATTCTGGATTATAGATTTCCAATCTCCTGTCATGGGAGAATTATTCTGGAGCCATTTTTTAGTGATTGCTTTATATGCTACCCCTAGTAATATAGCCAATAAGTATAGGGTATGTTTGTCGGTCATTCCCTCCGGGGGTATGCCTAGTATTAGGTTAATCTCAGACATGGGTTTGTGACAATCAAGTACAGTATATTTTTGATATGATCTGAAATCTCTGTCCAGAAGATACCGATTTCCCCAATTTAAAGCCTGGTCTTGTCAACGTGCCCATCGGGTTGTTGTTACTCACCACTTGTTTAGGTACGCAGACCATCCCACCACCAACCGAGCACTGAACCCCCCACCACCACCACCCCCTTAATACAAAAGAGAGGAAAAATTAAGTCCCCCTACAGTTAAATTAGAAAAGTATCCTAAAGTCCTGGAGCAAAGTCTTTACTTACCTACCCAAAGCTTTGAAAGGAGCTTTCAGTCTAGAGTTGTTCGCTGGAATTTTTTTTTAACAGTTCTATGACATCCTGAAGAGCTGCAATTCCTTGTTGCTTTCTGGTTCTGGTCTCTTCAACTCTCGTCCAGATAGACTCCCAGGTCAGCTGGTCCTCTGATCGTGACGTAGGTATTGCTGGAAGCGGAACTTTCAGGCCTTTGGCACTGAGTACCGTAGCCGCCTCCTCCGGTTTCTCAAAACTCTTTGATCCCTCCAGGAACCTTATTATGAGATGGGCTGGGTGAGGAGTTTGGAATTTGAGTTTCTGCTGCCTTAGTACTTTTAAGATAGGTGCATAGGCCCTTCTACGGGTCGCTACAAAGAGAGAGTAGTTGTTGTCGAAGTAAATTCTTCTGCCTTTATGCTTGAGCCCTTTCATTTTCCACACCCTAAGGAGGACCTGCTGCTTGATGGAGTAGTTAAGGAATTTAACAACAATTGATTGTGGCCGCTGATCTGAGTGTTGGGGTTTTGGCGTTAAGGCCCTGTGGGCCCGCTCAGTATCTAAAGGGAAGGCTGGATCAAGTTGTAGAATGTCCCTCAGGAAACCATCCAGGAATACCTGCATATCTCTTCCCTCCTCCTCTTCGGGGATTCCATAGATCCTAAGGTTACTTCGCTGGGACCGATTTTCTACTGTAGGTCCTCACATTTGTTTTGCATGTCCTTGTATCCTTCTACTAGGTGTACCACGAGGTGCTCCAATCTGTCCATCCTGGCATCCAACTGAGCATGCTGCGACTCCAATTCTATAACTTTTATTTATTTATTTATTGAAATCTTGGATTAAACCTTTGAGCAGATGCTCTTTATGTAGGTTCCATGTCAAAAGATTACAGTTTGGAAACAGATAAAAGTATCAGGTTCCTTGTAAGTGTGGCCAGGCAGACAAACTTATTGAAGTTACAACCAGATCAGAGGTACAAAGAAGAAGACCAATACACTAGGGAAATAACACTGAATGATAAGGGCTACATTGGGACCATAAGGACATTACAATAAAAGGTAGGCAGTTTACAAAGTTATGCCATCATCACATGTTACAATAATACAGCAAACAGTGGAGAGAATACCATTGGGAGGTGGGGAATAGGAGAGTATTTTTGGGAGAGGCAGGAGGGGAGGCAGGGGGGAGGCAGAAGAAGGGGACAGGAGAGGAGAGGAGATGAGTCGAGCTCAGGATTGGAGGGTGGAAGAAGAAAATGGCCGGAGGGAAGAGGAGAGGATGGGGGAGTAGAAGGAATAGGGAATGAGAGGCAGAAAGGCTGGGGAAGAGGGTGGCAGAGTCTTGGCCTAGTGTGCTATTAAGTGCAGATTAAGTGGCAGGGAGAGTAACTGCAAGCTAGGAAGCCATTGGGAACTGGGTAGGGGGACCTAGAGGTGGCAGTCACAGGTAGCCAAAGAAACTAAATGTTGCCAAAGCAAGCGCTTAAAAGAGCCCAGAATAGGTGTGATGGATATGTCGGCTTGTAGAGAGTTGATCCAGTGAGGGGCTCTGTAGGCGAAGGCTCGTTGACCGAGGGAGGTACGGCACCGAGGAGTATGGAAGAGTAGAGTGTCAGAACTTCTGGTACTTCGTGCTGGAAGAGATGGAGTAAGTAGGTTTGAAACTCCAAAGGGCAGCATTCCTAGACTGGCCTTTTTGGCTAACAAGCATGTTTGATATCAAAGTCTGCTGTTGAGTTGCAACCAGTTAGCCTGTGTGTATAGATTTCATGTGTGATTCAAGCGCCCAGCTCCGATGAAAAGGTGCATGCCTTGTTTAAGGCTGTTTTGATGCAGCGGAGGGCTGTGTCCATAGCTGATCCATAGATAACTAGGTCATAGTCAGCAAGTGAGGCAACAGAGCTGTGTATAGCCATGGACAGTGCTTCCAGGGTCAAGTTGCGTTTATGCCTGTAAAGTATCCCAATGAGTGAATTGATTACCATAACGATTTTGTCAGTGTGTTGGGAGTAGGTCAGCGAAGAGTCAATAGTTTTGCCCCGGTATTTAAAGTGCTGCACAAGTTCCAAGTGGGAGCCCTCATTATTAGTGATGGTAAGGGAGAATGCCTTATATTTGCTCTGGGGGTTGGAGAACAACATGGTCTTCGTCTTCTTGTAGTTCATGATGAGCTTGTGGTCAAGGAACCATTTCTCAGCAGCTACAAAACCTAGTTGAAGTTGGTCTTGTAGGAGTTTGGGATGGGAGCTACTAGTAAAGATCCCGGCATCATCGGCATATAGGAGGATATGACCATGACGGGAATCCAGGAGCTTATTAAAGAATAAACTAGATAAGAGTGGTCCCAAAATAGAGCCTTGTGGGACTCTGGAATGTACTGGGTGCCTATCAGAGTGGGCATTTCCAGTTTTTACCTGCTGGGAGCAGTTGCTGAGGTAGCTTGAGAACCATTTAGTAGTGTCTGCGGAGAGTCCGATGTCTGTTAGCTATCCGATTATAAGAGTATGATTCACGGTATCAAAGGCCTTGGTTAAGTCAGTGAATGTTGCACCAACCAGGAGACCTTGATTCAGTGAGTGATGAATATATCCAGTGAACTCCAAAAGCGCTGTGATTGTACTATGCCCGTGTCTGAAGCCGTGCTGTTGGGAACATTGCAGCTGATACTTTTCAATATACTCGACAAGCTGATCCCCCATGATTTGCTCCAGTGCTTTCGAAAGTGGGGGGAGAATGGAAGTGGGGCAGTAGTTCCTGTGTAGTCTCCATCTTTCTGGGAACTGGGAGAGGCTAAGCGCGAGGTTGAAGAGCTTGGTAATAAGTGACAGGATTTCCTCCAATGTAAGGCTGATGAATTTGAGATCCAGTGTATCCCCTCTGTGTTTTGATTTTCGAAGCACCTTCCTGAGATAATGTCTAACTTCACCCACTGAGACTTGCCTGAAATAAAATGGTGGATGGCCTGTGGGTTGATTTGGATATATGGGGGCATCACATGCAGAGGTATTATTGAAGTAGTCATGGGGGAGAGCATTACTGAGATTGGAAAATGCATTATTAAAAGTGTCAGCAATGATTTTCAGTCAATCAATCAAAATATTTATTTATCCAGGCGAACATCATTGAGCAAGCTCATTTACAAGATGGGCCTGGTTAGCTCTGGGTCAGGTGGTACAGTGCATACAGAGATATTTACAATAGAGCCAAATAACACAAGTAAAGAACAATTAATGCAAGTAAGTACTCTATGTTACATCAGTCGTATCAGTTCAGAGTGCTTCTGTAATATTTAAGGAGGACGTAAGATGAGGCTTAGTAGGAACTTTAGTAGGGAGAAGTGATCGGCGGCTCATGTAGGGTGTGGACACAGGCACAGAATTTCAAAAGTAGTGTAATCACACAGTATCTCTAAATGTAACACTCTAAACAGAAGGATAAGGGTCTTAACAGTCCAGGAGAAAAGTAATTACAGTTCTTTTGGCAAATTTCGGCATGGAAATCAGATTTATGCTTGGTTTAGAATGGACACAGAAGCAGACTGCAGGAACTAATCGGAAGCCAACGCCTCGGAGCACTCACATTCTGATTGGATGGCTGCTAATGCTGTGCTTTGCTAATGGAGAGTCCGAACTTAGGTTCTCAGGCAGTGGTAGAGGCAGCGCCGACTGCCCAGTGCCTGGATTTCCCACACCTATGGGCAGGGAGCCCGTGGAGAGTATATCCTTGGCAGGGGATGGAAGAAGGGGTCGGTATTAAGTACTAGGCCATGGACAATGGAACATCTGAACCAGCAGGAGGACCAAAACAGCAGGACAACAGAAATGGGTATTCCTTGATGCCTAAAGACCTTTGGGGTCCAGGGACACGGTACTATCTATATTAAACATGTTGGGGGCAGTTTTATTGTCCTTCCCAGTGATATCTGCAGTATTTTTCCAAAAGGACCTGGAGTTGTTACAAGAGTTTGAGAGGGAATCTTTGTAATAGTGACTCTTTGCCGAAAGAATTGCCTTGGTGCAAACATTTTGTGCTTTTTGTAGCATTGAATGTTAGATTGCGTACCCAGGGCACGTGCCTTATGCCAGAGATGGTCCCTTATGTTCATAAGCTCGATAAGGTCAGGAGATATCCATGGGTTGTTATATCCCTTGATTTTCCTTTTTTTCTTGGAGACAGGCTTGGGCTATTTCTTCCAACAGTTCTGCTCTAAAGGTACGAACTTCTGTTCCGAATTCTTTTAATTTCACCAGTATTGTAGCATTGCTCTGCTGTTTGGCGGTTTGCTGGAGTTCTGCCATGTTGTTAAGTGCCATCTGAGACTGCGTTGTTGCGGGAGCTGATCCTTTGGCATTCGAGGTTGTAGGAGGGTTATTTTTCTTTTTGTGACCACCCATCCACAATTTTGCTCCTAATGTGGCTTTCTGGTTTGTTTTTGCTGCAACGATCGATGGTTTAGTAGCTGTTTTAGACACTTCGTACCGGAGCCTCTTCTCTAGTGCTGCATCCCAAGGGCCGACATCACCAGAAGTCCCTTTCAGCCTCTATAGAGACACATCGAAAAGTGCATGCAGCTCCTGGGTTAGATGCAACAGTGTTGAATTTATATATATATATATATATATATATATATATATATATATATATGTGTGATATTAAGTATGTGGTGTCCCATATGAAGGATGCATTTATTGATTCCTTGTATAAAGTGAGTTGTTCTCCCACCGGTAATGGTGTGTACATGGTCTGTCCTTTATATGGAAGCAGTGTTATTTTCTGTTTCACATGAAAATTAACAAAAATAAATACAAAAGAAAGCTCCAGTTTAACAACATAGAAAATCTAAGCATCAGTGGTACTGAGAGCTGTTGTGCTGTCCTAAACAGAAGCAGGACCACCAGTGAAATGAGATGTGGTATCTCAGCTGGGCTATTGAGTGTAAAAATAAATTACTTCTAAATTACTTAGGGATTCAGTATATGAAAAGTACTATATAAATGTAAATTATAACACCGGGAATCCATCACTGAGGCTTACCAATAAGCACCATCCTCCACTCAGAGTGTGATGCCCTGGAGATTCATACTAGGATTCATACTAGGAGTGCACATGAGTGCTAAGAAGTGCAGAAGGCTATTAGCCCATAGAGCACTTCTCCCGCATGTGGGTTAATGATCCCATAACAAATCTTTTGTCAAATATATGTGTAATTGAAGTTTAAAGGAATCAAAAAGACCCACTACAACAATATCACTTGGAAGAGAATTTCATAAGGGAATAATCCGTTGGGTAAAGAAACTTTGTCTCAGTAGTCCTTTAGGATTAGTAAAGTCTGGCTGTTTTAGTTATTACTCAAGTAACTCTGCATTAATTAGGGTAATTGTTGTAATTTTGTGACTGTCTGCATTTTCTCTGGTTGCTGATCGGCTCCCAGGAACTGGAGAAGGCTGCAGCATAGTGCAGTTCACGCCTGAAGGGAACCGCATTGTTTTTTGAATTTGAGTAAAGTTGTTTGAAAGGCTTTTTAGAAACTGCTTTTTGATTTTTAAACCTTGTGGTTTTGCTGTTTTTGTTGCAGTTCATGCCCAGAGGGACCACACTGGTAACGACCTTAATTTTTAAAGTCTCAGGTAAAACCACAGAAATTCACTTTTATCTGTGGTTTTATTGATTAAAAAAAAAGTGGTTCCTATTGTTAGGGAACTGGAGTGATATAGTTTTTTCTCTGAGAACCGCATTTTTTTTGTATAATATTTTCTATTGAATTTCACATGCGTAGACAGCACATTACACAGGACATAAAATTAAAACTTGAATAACGTACACTGTAACAAGAATGTAATATCATAGAGCAGCTAACAATAATTTAAAAACAAGTCTATTTTCTACAAATGAATTGCATACCAGATCACATAAAATACAGTACATGATCTAAAAAGAAAGAGGCAGTAAATTAAAAATAAATTACAAAAATAAATAACTCACAGATATACAAAGTGCATGTGTCATGTTGTTCTTTAATTCAAGTAGCCCATTGGGCAACCAAGTTAATGTATTGTATGCTTTCACCCCCAAGGACTTCTAAGCATTATATGAGGCCTTCCTGGAGCACTAGTGCCTCTGTTTGGGGTAAAGAGTTGATGAATTCATCCCAAGTCCTCTCAAACAGTTCTTCCTTCCCCTTAAGCATGCAAGTCGGCCTCTCCCGTGCAAGAGTCTGTAGGGCCAGTCTTCCACTGTGTAACAGCAGGAACCACACGAGAGACCCAGGTTTCTTATACACACTGCCTTGCTATTGCCAACAGAACCCTAATCCACCTGAGTGTGGTTCCCATCCCTCTGCCCCAGGCTCTCCATCCCACACAGCAGAGATGGTGGAGTCCGTGGGACCAGCCTTCCTACTATCCCAGTGATCTTGCTCAACACCGAGTTCCAGAAGGGCTGAAGTGTCTGGCATTCCCAGAAATAATTAATGTAGATGCTTGTGGTTGGTTTACATCGTCTGCACACTGGAGAGATGGTGGGATTAAACTTATGGGATACACTTGGGGGACGATGCAGCCGGTGTATAAATTTATTCTGTGACTCCTTGTATTTTTAAAGAGCAGGAGCCCCATGTGCAGCATCAGAATATCCCCCCCCAGCTCTCATCCGAGATATCCAGGTTTAAGCCTCGCTCCCAGAGACGTGTTACCTTCAAGGATAGATTCAGGAGTTTGACCCTGTCTTGCCTGGCCACTTTAGTAATCACACCCTGGGGTGACACCTGTGTACTACAGGCCACCAGTTCCAGTGAGCAAAAGTGTGAACTGTCCAGAGGCTCACATTACAGTCCTGTCCCAAAAGCCCCTCACCTGCAGGTATCTAAAATGATGTGTGGCAGGGATCTCAAATCTGTGCCGTAGGTCCTCAAAGGACCGCATGCCATCCCCAGAGTAGAGGTCACCCAGTCATCTCACTCCTTTTTCCTCCTGTAACTTGAACCCCCTGTCCTCTTACCCCGGTAAGAAGTCTTGATTTCTAGCAATAGGAACCAGTAGTGTGTTGTCTTTCTTGGCCTTCCATCTATGATGCCCCCCTCCACTCAGGATTCCAGGGTCAAGGTGTACTTAGCCAGTGGATTATGCCCACCAGCTGCTCATATGCCCTTTTCCCATCTGGGCCCAAATAGGCAGACAGTCTAATTCGTGACCCCCCCCCCCACAGGTCCACACAGCTAGCTGCCTCTCCCTTGTTGATCCATTCGTGTATGTATCGTCATCGTATGGCCAGGAAGTAGCCCTCTTGTTCTTTCACACTCTTAAGCTCTGGGTCTTTTGTTCTGACAGAATAAAGCTGAGAAACCCCATTCCAGCAGTTTAATGTCAGCTTTGGAGGGACCCATTGGCAGCATCTGCATGATGTAAAGTAACCTAGGCAGGATGTTCATCTTCAGTAGGTTAATGCATCCTAGCCGTGAAATTGGCAGTGCTCAAGCTCTGCCAGAATGATGTTGAACATTGGCCGGTAGTTTGTTATACAAGCCTCCAATGTCCTTCCCCACCTTTACAGAAGGTACGTGAATGCTGTGCTAACTGATTTGAGTCCACATTCTCGTTTGAGCCTGTCAGGAGTGTCCAACTTCAGACTCATTAATTCTGATTGATGGATGTTTAGTTTATACCCTGAGAATTCTGCAAAGTGTGCAATAACTCTTAACTCCAGCATGGGGATCCTGCCGCTCGGTGATAAACAGTAGGAGGTCATCAGCATACTGTATTATTTTATGCTGATGGTCCAGGTTGTTTCCTACTCCATTTATGGCCTATGTAGTTCTGATTTTAATGGCTAGGGGTTCTTTGGCTGATATGAACAATTTTCATTTCATTTTTTTTTTTTTATTTCATTTTCATTTTTTGTTATTTATACTTGTAAGCAGGATGAGCAAAAACTGCCCGATCTTATCTGTGTCAGTGTTCACCATTCATACCATTCATCACTGTTGGGTATCTGGCCAGGGGTCAGGACCCTGCAGAGCTTTTTTTTTTTTTTAAAGGTAGGATGAACCGACGCATCATCGGCGCCGCCTGGGGGCCTGACACTGCGTGGCGCCTGGGGTTGGCCGATAGGTTGTGTCGACTCCGCCTGCCTGCCAGTTCTTTGTCTCCCGCCCTAGAGGTCACCTTGTGTGGAGCTGCTGCGCTGAGGCCTAGATTCATGCCGAAAGCCTTCGACGCCATCACTTAATTCTCCTTCGGTGCCGAAGTCCATCGGTTCCTGCGGTTCTGCTTTGCCATACTCGACGTCACCCGTTAAGATCTTTCCATAGTTTTATATTTCTGTGATGTTGAGTCTGTTTTTGGTGTTTTATTTTCTCCGTAGGTGATGTCTCGGTCAGAGGGCAAGAAATCTTCTGGGAATGGGTCATTGTTCCATGAGGCAGTGCCGTGCGGCCGTATTCCGTCACCGACCAGCCGACTGGTGTCTTTCATGTCTTGGCCCGCTTCACAACATGGATTCGTGCGACGCCTGTTTCTCCATTGACCGCCATGTCATTGAATGACGTGTGTGGAAAGTGGGGCGAGCTCCGCCGACTTTCGGGGGTCAGGCACGCACTTGTCGGGCCAAGCCACGCTCTTTCAGCCTTTCCTCCAGTTCCTCTCCCGGTTCTGTACAGACTGAGAAGGAGGGAGCTTTGGCTACTAGTAGCCTAGCTGTTGCCGAGGCTCCTTCCATGGCACAGGAGGCCCGTCCCGCTCCCACCCCAGGGGGGCGGGCAGGAGGCGCTGCCATGGCAATCGCCTTTAGGGGCGGCTCCCGGTGTCGCTCCCCGTGTTCGGGCAAGACCCGTCGATGACGGCCCGTAGGGCCCACGATGCCGCAAACAGTGCTGAGACCCGCAACGGTGCTGACCAACGGCGTCGACTTGTCGCACGGCACCGTGGCCCACTATGCAGCCTATGACAGTTTCTTGTGGTCCAGGCTAGGTCAGCTTCTAGCCTCATTGCCTGATACGGAGCAAACCAGACAAGCCATTGCACTCTCTGCTCGTGGCCTGGAGCTAGCAAGGCACCAAGCGAGGGCATCCTATGATGCAAATGAGGTAGCTACCAGGGTCGTAGGGACAGTGATCTGCACTAGGCGGATGGCATGGCTGTGTCTTTCCCGGTTGTCACCCTTGGCCCGGTGTAGGGTGATTAACTCCGCTCACCAGAGAACCTATCTCTTCTCCTGTAGAGCGAGCGAGCGCTTGTCGGGCAACTTTCTTCCTCTGGGGGACCCTGTCTCACTCTTCCCCACTCGGCCTCTCCAGGCCCTGAAGGTTCTCCCTCTTAGTGTGTCACCCACTGAGAGCTAGGGACTTTGTCCCTTGGGGTGTAAAGAAACCCCCTTCGGGGGGCTCGGTACTCACCCAACAATGATGAATGGTGAAGATTGACACAGATAAGATATGAAAATTACGTACCTACCGTAATTATGATCTTTCTGTGTATCTTCACCATTCATCACGATCCCACCCTCCATCCCCCTGGGGCCTCAGTCTCTGGGTCCCCCTCCCTTTTTGTGCCCATCCTCCCCCTCTCCTTCTTAGGAGTGAGGTAAAACAGGGGCACACAGGGGGATGATGTTCCGAGGAGAGTGGACAGCGGGGGGGCACTCCTTCTCCAGTGCTTTGGCTCCACCCCTGTGGGGTGGGAGTTGGCAGTTGCTCTCCTTTCTCTCCTCCTCCCTGTTCACGTCCAACCTATTTCTCCTTGTTTAAAAAAAAAAAAAAAAAGTCTTTCCCTTTTTTCACCAATAATCTTTACTTGAGAGGGTGTTTATTCTCTGTACCCTGTCCTTCTTCCAGAATAGCCGACTCTGCTTATCTGGAGGGTTTGCCAGCTATTCTGTGGCTTGAATTCTGGCAGAAAGCCTTTGGCTACTCCTTGAAGTTCCTGTACAATCCGGAGAAGGACCAGGTTCTGGGATGTACTGACCTCTCTTCCTAAATTCTTCACCCACCCACCCTACCTCCCTCTTCCTTTCCAGAGATTGGGGCCCCTCCCAATCCCTTTAGTTTCCGAACTCTCTCTCTCCTTTTCTGTCCTCTCAGTCGTTATTCCTCCTTTTGGTTCATATACTAACATACTATTTGCCAGCAGATTAGGCCTTACGGTCTATCGAGTCTGCTCGAACCTCAGATCCCTAGTTGGGTGCCGATGCCCTCCCCTCCCTTGTGTTCCAGAAACCCCTATCATCCATCCCCACCCCCCTGGGACAGGCCATCATCTGATACATCCATATATCTTTTCCTTTTTCTGTCCCTTGGACTTCCTTGTCCCACCCTCCACTCCCTTCCTCTTACCTCTACGGCGACTCAGAACTGGCAGGCAGGCAGAGTCGACACAGCCGAACGGCCACCACGAGTGCATCGGCCTCTAGGCGGCGCTGACAGTGCTGCCCGCCCCACTGTTTAAAAAAAAAAAAAAAAAGCTCCGTGGGGTCCTGACCTCCAGCCAGATACCCAACAGTGATGAATGGTGAAGATACACAGAAAGATCATAATTACGGTAGGTACATAATTTTCATTTTTCACCAGCAACAAGTTACAAAACATACTTAAACATATATAACAATACACACAAACAAGAAATTTAAAAATAATACAATAATACATAAAACTTAGAAAAAAACAATTATTTAACATGAATACATGCAAATATCATTATCCGACAACCAGTATTTTTATCTGGTTTTAAAGGACCACACTGTCATACTTTCGGTAATATCAGTAGGTAATGAATTAAAAAATTGAGGAGACCTATATAAGGTCAATCTCTGGCCAAAAGCAGTTCAAAACAACAGAATTTCATAAGTACATTTAGTCTGAGACCTGGTACCACTAGAATTAAGAAACCTAGGAAACAGTAATGAAACTACTGGGAATATAAGGCCATTCTTTACCTTAAACATCAAGGTACCCAATTTATGCATAATTCTATTTTTAAGAGATTTTTAAGAAATAGACTATAAGAACATCTAAGCAAAAGACAATGATGTGTTCAAAAAGGAACAGGGAGAGGATATCCCCGCCTCATGCCTCTGTGCAATCTGAACTCCTCTGAAAGCCCTCTGTTCACCAAGATTCTGGCCTTTGGTGCAATATACAGCAATTTCACCCAGTCAGTGAAATCTGTCCCCTGACCAAATTTTCCCAGCAGCTGGAAAAGGTACTCCCATTCTATGCAATTGAAGGCCTTCTCAATGTCCATCGACAACACAAGTGCTGTGGCTGGACGCCGAGAACCCCAGTGTATCATATTCAGCAATAGTTACATATTATGACAGAACAAACACCCCTCCACAAGCCCATCTGGTCTGGGTGCACAATCTGTGATAGCACATGTTCCAGGCGCCTAACCAGTATTTTAGCCAGAACCTTCAAGTCACAATTTAGGAAGGAGATGGGTCTGTAAAAGGCACTCTCCAGAGGATCCTTTCCTGGCTTCAGAAGGACACAAATAGAGGCCATATAGCATGAGGCAGGTAAGCCCCCCTTCCTGGCCTGCTCCAACATACCATAAAGCGGTTTAATTAATTAACAGACTTCCGAGCTCCTTATTATGCTCTGCCGTGAAACCATTTGGTCCTGCCACTTTGCCCCTTTCCAAGGAACTTATTGCTCCTTTGATCTTATCCATTGTAATTGGTGCCTCCAAAGCCTCTCTTTGGGCTGCCATGGCTTCAGGCATATCTAGTCCTACCAGGAATCTAGTGGCTGCCTCATTTGAGTTGGGGCATTCTGCACTGTAGATGTTTTAGTAAAAGGTGCGAAATATGTGCTTGATCCCTTCAGTGCTCATTTTTGTCCTGCTTACTGGGCCTTGCAAGGTTGCAGTCCTAGTTGTGGTTCTGCGACCCTTACCATGCATGCCAGGAGCAGGCCAGGTTTATTACCCCATTTGAACATCCACTGCCTTGCGAAGTACAGTGCTATCTTGGCCTCCCCTATGCAGAGTAGATTCAAGGCTTCCCTTGTCACCGTTAGTTCACCAAAGGGCCCACTATCCCCTCTTCCGCCAACCTTTATCTCCAAGTCTTTTAGCTTCTTTCCCAATTCCAGTCTCTCTTCACCTCTTTTCTTCTTTGCAATGGCCACATATTTAATAATCATACAGCGCTTAAGTGCCTTCCCTGCCTCCCAGAATATCATATTAGAGGGGACCAGAGTCACACTAGTAGCCATGTAGAGCTCTCATTTTTCCTTAAGATATTGGTAGAAGTCCTCCCTCCTCAATAAGTACGAGGGGAAACGCCATGTGGCCATATCAGGCCTGTCTACCTCAGGCCTAATGCTCACTATAATCATGGCATGGTCTGAAGTATATATTGGACTGTGGGACACACCCTGCACTTGACCATAGTGCTCCAGGGCCACATATATGTAGTTCAGCCTGTAGCACATTTTATGGGGATTCAGAAAAAGTTGTTTCTAGGGACATGGATATGGTGCACTATCCACACTTAGGCAGTGTTCCTTTCCCCAGAACCAGCTTCGGTTTCAAACGGTGCACCTCGAGTGACCAATGTCATGTACCGACCCATATCCCTTGTGCATTTACTGCGTTGGGGCAGAGCATGATCCGCAGACCTGGGGCTTCTGTATGTTTCTGCTCCTTCCCTTCCTCACTTCTCCTCTTCATCCTCCCTTGCTCATGTCCTCCTAGGCCACCTGGATGAATGGAATCTTTGGGTCTATTCCAAGGATGCCTGCAAGACTATTTCGGAGGCAGCAGGTTCGGCCTGCCAGCTTGCTGCTCTTGAAGAGGTGGCGGCTCAGCTGCAATTGTCTCATCCTTGGCTCATGCTGGACACCAGTGTCTGGGCTTCATTTTCAGGTTCCTTCAGGGACATGTGCCAGTCTCTGCAGACCCTCAGGGATGGCTCTCCTTGAAGGGATAAATCAAAAAATCTAAATGGACCCACCATATGTCGTGGGACAGGGAACGGGTGTGCTCTTCCCGCTCCTGCGACTCCTTTGATTGCTTAGTAGCTATCGAGCTCTTGTCTTCGGCCAATTCTCCAAGGACAGAAGGGAAGGCTGCTGCCTCCATGGTGACCTGTCGAACTTGTTGGCTGAGACACGGGCCTACCAGCCGGTTGAGATTTTTCTCGACCTGGTTGACCTACTGTCGGACGAATTAGAGGATGACTCGCTCTCTAGGACTCCAGTCCTCTCGGCCCTCTCTCAGGAGGGACAGGAGAAGTCTGCTGACCAGGCTGTCTCCTCCCAGGAGATTCACCCTTCAGGGGTCCCATTGCAGGACCCAGTCCGTGTCGAGTACACAGCCCCTCCTTCCGCGTCTCCTTGCTGTCTACTCACTTGTTACCGGTCGAGGACCCGGTCTTGATCTAGATTGCGGGCTTGAGAATCTGGGCATTCCTGCACCCGACCGCCCAGGGCAAGCGCTTGCTGATGCTCCTTCCTCCTTGTCCTCGGATGACGAGAGGCTCTGCCACAAGTTGCGGCAGGGCTTTAAGGAGCTGATGTGGCTGCAATGGATTCTCCGGCAAGGTCAGTCTCTCCAGTAGGCCCCGGTGCTTCCCTGGTCACCTCCGATGAGGCCTTTCCCAGTTCCACCCCATCTCGTTGAGCCTACGCCAGCCTCTCCACCAATCCTTGTGGAACCTCCGCCCAGGCAGCCCTTACACAGAGTGCTGTCCAAGGCTGCTGGCCCTGCTACTGGTCTTCAACTGCAGCTATATATCCAGATCACCCACTCTGATGAGTCATGGGTGGTCCATAGGGACAAAGGGCAAAGGGTGGTGTTTGAAGAGTTGTCTGACACTGATGATTCCTCCATGCACTCCTCTAGGACCCTAGGCTTTGATCGAGAGTCCACCGAGGAGTTTGCTTCCGACCATGGTCCTGTCTTCTTCGGGCTCTTGCTCCGTCTCATCTCCAAGTCAGTGGAGATTTCTTTGGAGCCGGTCCACAAGTGGGCCAAATAACTCCTGATGGAAATCATCGACCAGGACAGTTCCTTGGGATTGCCTTTCTGGTGGTGGAGGATATCCTGGGTCCAGTACTGGAGTTGTGGCAGTATCCAGCTTCGTGTCTGGCACCTTCTGCCCATATGATCCACAAGTATGCAGTCCTGACTGGGTATCTCCCCGGTTTCTGTGATCACTCCTTCGCCGAGGGGTTACTGGTGGATTCTGTCTTTCGTAAGATGGGCAATGTCTGCGATATCGACAAACCTCCCAACAAGGAATCTTAAGAAGCTGGATCACACAGCAAAGAAAGTTTATGCTGCATCTTCCCTGGGTTTCCGGCAGGTAAACTCCACCTTTATGATGGCCAACTTCAGCCATGCCCTTATGGCTGTCCTGTACCATGTCCTTCCCCACCTTTCAGACTTAGTCAGCAGTCAAAGTGGTCCAAGACCAGAATCGTGCCCTTGAGAAGCACCAACTTCAGACAGCCTTGAACATAGGTGACTCTTGCACCTGGTCTATGGCAGCAGCAGTGGCTATATGCCATAGAGCCTGACTTAGGATGTCCACCTTTATGGCAGATACCCAGCACAAACTAGCAGATGTCCCTTTCTTGGGCACTGACCTTTTTGGGATGAGGATGGAGGAACACTTCACTAGAATAGAGAAGTCCAGTGCCACCCTGGATTTGGTCACATCCTCGCAGAAGGGACCCCAAGGGACAGAAGCCAAAAAAAAAGCTTGCCCTTTTTGTTTCAGTCCTTTCTGTCTCAGCAGCCTAGACTGCAGTAACCACAGTCAGGGCAGTCCCAGGTCTGGCTGCGTAAATCTAAGTCAGCCAACCAGGGTCCAAGAAACCTGGAGGCCAGGCAATGGTGCTTCTTCGGCATCTTTGGCATCCAGCGCTGGGGCCTCCTCCAGGGTTGCCCAGTGACAGGTCGGGGTGTCTGCCTCCTGGCTGTCATGTCCCTGCCTCAGCTCCCCGTGGGAGAGTCAGCTTCACCATTTCGGGCACGCCTGATCTGCTATTACCACAGACAAATGGGTGTTAGATGTGGTGGATTGAGGGTTGCCTCTCAACTCCGAGGCTGTCTTGCCCTACTGGGCCCATACCCCATGGGAGCCTGTGGTATCTCAGGACATGCTGTCTGCCCTCAGGGAGGACATTGCTCAGCTTCTGGAGAAAGGCGCTGTAGCCCATGTCACGGAAGCCACCGCCAGTCAGGGCTTTGTGTTCAGGTATTTGGTCCTCAAGCGGATGGGGAGGGGGGAGTTTGGTGCCCTGTACTGGATCTGCATGATCTGAACCAATTCCTGAGGAGGCGCAAGTCCTGGGTGTTCGCTCTGAATCCGATAATTCCATCTCCGTAGCAGGGCATGTTGTTCTGCTCTCTGGACCTCCAGGATGCCTTCTTTCACATCCCAATCCATCCATCCTGGTGATGGTACCTTTAGTTCTGCGCAGAGGGGGTTCTGTACAAGTTCTGGGTCATGCATTTCAGCCTCTCATTGGCCCCCAGGGTCTTCGCCAAGTGCATTGCATTGGTGGCAGCATTCCTGAGGTGCTGTGGGGTCCAAGTATAACCGTACCTGGATGACTGGCTTGATTGCTGGTCCATCCCAGAAGGCGGTGGAGCTGTCCAGGGATCTGGTCCTCCAGATTTGCTTGGCCTTGGGTCTGTCTGCTTATCAACCCGGCCAAGTTGGAACTCAACCCCTCGTAGGTCATCCACTTTATCAGGGCAGAGCTCAGCTCTCTTCGGGGCAAGGCCTGACTCCCAGTGGACCGGGCAGCAGACCTTACCTTCTTTGCCCAATCATTTCAGGTTGGGCAGTTGTGCCCTGCTTGAGGCTTCTTATGGCTGCTGGGGTACATGGCATTCTGCACCAGCATGGTCCGGTGGGCCTGCTGATGGATGTGGCCCCTGCAGTGGGAGCTGGCGCTCAAGTGGTCTTAGCGCCTCGGTCACCTGGACCAGTCGGTTGTGGTAATGCAGCTGATGTGGAATGCCATCCAGTGGTGGCTTGTTCCAGAACACCTCCAGGAAGGAGTCCTGTTTGTGCGCCCAGAGACGACAGTCATTCTGATGACCGATGCGTCTCTGGTGGGTTGGGGAGCCTGCTTGGGAGACCACAGGGCCCACAGGCTCTGGAGCCCCAAGGAGTCCCGATGCCACATCAACCTGCTGGAGCTCCGTGCAGTGCATCTGGCTCTGACGGCATTTGCTTCATCAGTTCAGGATCAGGTCATGCAGGTCCAGACAGACAATACTATGAACATGAACTACCTCAACAGACAGGGTAGAATGCATTCCCTCTGGCTGTGTCAGGAAGCCCTCCACACCTGAACCCTTGTGTGCTGCTTGGATGCCATCTCCTGGTGATTCATGTGACTGGAGTCTCCAACCAACTTGAGAATGCCCTCAGCAGAGTTGGCAAGGTGTCTCATGAGTGGTCCCTTGATCAGGAGGTGGTGGACCACCTGTTCTCCCAGTGAGGTACTCCCCTGGTTGACTTGTTCACCTCCTGGGAGAATGCAAAGCTGAGGCTGTTTTGTGCCTGCCCCCCCTCAGTGTGGGTCATTGATGGGGGATGCCTCATGAGGCCCTGGACCCCTTGCCTCTTTTACGCCTTCCCTCCCTTTTCCCTGATCCACAGAGTGCTGGTCAACATGCAGACAAGGCACAGATGATCCTGGAAGCCCTAGACTGGCCACGCCAGTTCTGGTACTCAGATCTCCAGAGCCTCAGCAGCAGCAGGCCTCCATGGCTCAGGGGAGATGAAATAAAAAGGTTGAATTTTATATCCTATTGTGTGAAGTTTATGATTCCAATGGACCCCCGGAACAAATTTTCTTTGAAGTAGCTCCATGGTACTTGCCTGTACACCCAGATCTATTCTCCTGTTACAAGGGGAAGGTCCCACACCCGGACCTTCAGTCCCTGCCCTTGAGAGCCTGGATCCTGAGCAGCTAGAGTTCCAGGCTTTGGGTGTCTCTCCGAAGAGGTTCTCCAGGTTGTGGAAGCCTCCCAGAAGGGGTCAACCCACCAGTGCTGTGCCCTCAAATGGAAGCGCTTTTCCATTTGGTGCCAGGACAGGGAGCTACACCTCCTGTTTTTCCCCCTGGCTAGTATTCTGGACTACCATTGGTCCCTTTCCCAGTCAGGTCTGAGGTCGATGACCCTCAGGGTGCACCTGGCAGCCATCTCTGCATACCAGACATGGGCTGGTATGCCATATGCCAGTGGTGGCACAGGAAAAGGTGGTGGGCACTTTTTAAGGGCCTTGACCACCTGTCCCCACCGGTGCATGAACCATCACCACTGTGGGACTTGTTGCTGGTCTTGGCAGTGCTCATGGACTAGCCATTTGAACCAGTGCACAGGTGTGACATCTCTCACCTGTCATGGAAGACCACCGTCTTGGTGGTCGTCACCTCTGCCAGAAGGATCAATGAGCTCCAGGAGCTCTGGGTGGAGTCTCCATACCTGGTGTTCCACAGGGACAAGGTTGTCTGCCCCAACCTAAAGTTCCTCCTGAAGGTTGTTTTGGAGTTTCACCTTAACCAGGTGATCAATCTCCCAGTGTACTTCACTAGTCAAACCTCGGAGGCTGAGCACAGTCTTCATACGCTGGACCTGAGGCGAGAGCTCACTTGTTATACGATGCGCACTGCTGGAGTTTGGGGAGAGGTTCACCAGCTGTTTGTCGCCTATGCTGAAATGGCAGACTGGCAGCTAAACAGATGATTGGTAGGTAGATTGTCTCCTGCATCGACCTCTGCCATAGGTTGGCTGGTAGGAAGCCTCCGGTAGGGCTTAGGGCTTATTCCACCAGGCATAATGCTGCCTCGGTGGCTGCTTCCAGGGACATCCCTATCGAGGAAATTTGCAGGGCTACTGCCTGAAGGTCAGCACACACCTTCATTTCCCATTACCACATTGACCTTGAGTCATGCTGGGATGCTGATTTGGGAACCTTAGTACTCCAATCTGTTTTTTCCAAGTAGGGTTGTGTACCCCCCCCCGGAGAACTGCTAGGGAGTCTGCCTAAGTCTGGATAGTGCACCACATCTGCATTCTAGAAATTAGGGTTTCTCACCTGTAACCATAGTTCTAGGGGTAGTGTATGGTACACATCCACATGACCCACCCGACCTTCCTTGGCAAGTGGCACACAGATCCCTGCTTCCAGCGTGCAATATCTTATGTCATGGGGTGGAGCCAAGGAGGATATCACCAGAGTGGATGGGAGGAGCTTTGCTTGAAGATGGTCCAGCTGGAATTAAAAGGCGGACTGCCCAAGTGTTGATGTGCACCATATACCACTCGTAGAACTACAGTTACAGGTGAGTCACCCTCATATTTTTTTTGCCCCAGGATTCTCTGTCTGCCAGGCATCCACCAGATCTAGATCTACTACTCCCTTGATCCAGTGAGCCTGTACTCCCCCATGGCTTCCCACCCTTGCAGTGTGGCCTAAATGTTTTTGGTTTTTTTTCCGAACTCCGTTTATTCACCTCCACCCGCTGAACACTCTCCAGCGATCACCAAGTACCCCGGTCTCTACCTCTCGTCGTGACACCTACCTACTCTGCATCCCCTAGCCCGGCACATCCCTCGGGTCTGAACCCTCCAAGGAAGGGCTGCCCTATCCACCCAGGGTGCTCTATCCATAGTGCTGAGCTCCAGGCCGGGGGGTGAAGAAGGAGAGGAGCGTCCGACTTTGGGAATGTGGATCGGAGGAGGACGCGCCTTCACTTATCACTGGGTGGAAGGGTAGTTTCTTTTGTTGGTCCCTCTCCTATTGGCTCAGATATGCAGTGCGTCCCAGCACAGACCCACATGCTTCCGTGTGTGTCTACAGGGTTGCTGCCACAGCCAGTCCCCGATGGTTCCAGATCTCGGGCTAGTCATACCCCTAGCCTCCACCAGGAGTCCCTAGAGACCGGGATCGAGGTCCCCCTCCCACCTGGGACAGGAGAGCCGTCCTCCTGACACTCAATTCTGTCCCTCCCCTGCCAGCCCCCGACGACCTGAGCTTGCTTCCCAACCTGGGTTCGCCGCGGGTGCTATAGGTGTATCTAGCCTCAACCTCAGCCCACCCAGGCTGGCTGGCCTAAATGGGCTTGACCACACAAAGCCCCCACCCCATAGTCAGGTTGGGGAACTGTTCCCTATGCAGGAAATCCAACAATGTTTGGTAAAATTCAGAGTCAAATATGGAGGATGCACAGACCCTCCCATAAGTAACTAGCTGACTATGAAGTTCCCCACATACAAATACATACAGTATCTCCCTTCTTTGGGATCTACCACAATTCTCAAGACTTTGAGGGGTAAATACTTGCTGACCAGAGCTGTGTCATCTCTCATGAGAGGAATAGGCCACAGCGAAGTGGTCACCAACCCAGCCTCCCACCAACCTTTTGTGTTCCTCCTTAGATAAACATGTGTCCTGCAGCAGAGCCACCTGCACTTGTGTATGTTTAAGGGCATTTAAAACTTCTTTCCGTTTGACTGGGAAGGAAAACCCTCCGATATTCCAGGAGATAATTTGCTGGTTTACAGCCACAGTGACTTTGGAGAAAGCCATATGCTGTTGTGTCCCCCCTCATGATCAGCAGATGCCCCACTTGCAGGACCCCCAAGATCTGAGTCTGTGCACCCCCCCCCTTGCCAGTTCTATAGAGGCAGAACCAGGAATTTACAGGAATACTCAATACTCTGTGCACACAAAGGAACCCCCCCAACAAAACACAGATACATAACCACATAAAGTAGAACCAGTAATCTAAACACTCTGTAACCCTCATGGTGCCCTTCCCCCTCCTGGCACCAGACTGGTTGTAACCATCCTCTGATGATGGCATTCTGCTGTGCTACTAATGACTATCGAACCTCCCTCCTTGGTCAGTAGATGAGAATGAACAGTAAATCTCCTGTTGAGCATGGGGTTCCCCCCCCCATCCCCCACTCTAGCTAACCACCAGTGGACCACTTGAATTAACAGTCAGTAACACCCCAAAATAGAAAACTCATCTACATTCCCCACCAACAGCCAGGAGTAAATAGTGTTGGCTTACCCATCTGTGAGATGTGGCCCATCGACTGCCCCCCTCCGCGCCCTTTGTCCCCAGCGACCAGTGAGGAGGGTCCTTCCTCTCATAACAAACATAAGGAAAGACCCTCCAAAGATTTTAATGAGAATAAAAGTTCTGGGAAAGGGAATCCAGATGCTACTAAGCATAAAAGACCCCCAGAGCAGGTTCCAGATTCGGGACCTGCAAAAAAGAAGCAAAAAGAGAAGCATGTCACTGCCCCTTCTGCTGAAGAAGCAAATGAGTCTGCAGTGGACACAATGAAAATGCCCTCCACGGAGGACATGTCTAAGTTGTGGCAAATTTTTAAAGCTTTTAAAGCCATGGATTCCCTCATGAATGTGCCCCCTCCGGTCCCTGTTCCTTCTCTGGCCCCTGATGCCCAGGGAGCCAAATCTTTCTATGAAGAGGAGCAGGATAGTGGGTATCTCTTGGACCCTGAGGGCTCCTCAGAGCATCAATTCGGTTCCACTTCTCATGAGACTGAGGATTTTCCCTCCCACTATACAGTATGGGTAAGAAGGTCAACACGTTTGCTTCCTTACTGTTGAAACAAGCTATTTACATAGCTTATACGGCCCAGTACCAGAAAGCACTCTGGAATTCTGCCCTGACATTCACTGACAAGATATCAGGTGATACAGCACAGGATCTGATGTAGTTGGCCTAAACTGCCATCGATGCCACCAAATACCTTTTCCACATGGCGGTGGATGTGAATGACACCGCCTTTAGGGTTATGGCAGATGCTATTTCCTTACGAAGATTTGCCTGGCTGAGGACCACTAACCTGTTCCAGGATACCCAGACAAAAGCCATGGATTTTCCATGTGAAAACAATTCACTGTTTGATGACAAGATAGAGGCCTACATGAAGAAGGTGGATGACTACAAAACCATCTACAAAAGTTTGCCCAGAAGAAGAAGACCTCCACTTCCTACAGATCTCAGGGAAAGGGAGGTAGGGGTACGGGGGTATTTTTCTTGTCCCTTCTATCCCATGCCCATGTCCTATGACTACGCTGAAATGAGAGGTTTCTTTAGGGGCAGGGGCAGAGTTTCCAAACAGGCTGATCCAACGCCAGCCCCTAATGCCCAGCCCAAAAAGAACCCCTGATGTTTCTGCCCAGGTCACCTGTCCATTGCCAGTAGGAGGAAGACTGACTCATTTGTTTCAGGAATGGGGGTACTGGAAGTGGTGAATCAAGGGCTCACTCTGCAGGTCTGCAGATTCCCCAATCTGCAGAACCACAGAACCTTCAAGCCTCCTATCCCAACAGAAAGGTTACTGTTGGAGATAGAGGTCATAAAATTACTGCAGGCAAATGCAGTGGTGAGGGGTTCTCCCGAGCAACAGGGGAATGACTTCTACTCAAGATACTTCTTCACTCAAAAGGAAAAATGGGGATTGGCGACCCATTTTGGATCTCAGGTTTCTGAACAAGCATCACAGAAAACCCAAGTTCAGGATGATTTCCCTAGCCATAATGATCCTCTCCCTACAGCAGGGGACTGTATGGCTTCTCTGGACCTAAAATATACCTATTTCCATATCCCAATAAGGCCCAGTCACAGAAAGTACCTAAGGGTCAGACTACCGTCTGGTTATTACCAGTTCACAGTCCTTCCTTTTGGACCCTCCTCTGCTCCTAGAATATTCACGATGTGCCTGGCTGTGGTGGCAGCGCATCTTCGCAGACAGGGCATGATTGTCTTCCTCTATCTGGGCGACTGGCTAGTCACAAGGGAAGTTACACCAGCAGGTCAAGGACTCCCATCAGCTAACTCAAGGCACTCTAAAATTGCTGGGATTTCTCATGCATGTACAAAACTCCCAAACAGAACTGGTGTAGCTGTTGGAGTTCATAGGAGCAAAGTTGGATACCCTAAAAGGCAAGGCATTCCTTCCACATGAGAGGGTAGAACATCTCCTAAGCTTGTCAGATTTTTTGTGCTAGGTCTGCCCAGGCCAGCAAGAATTTTCCTACGGCTATAGGGTCACATGGCATCCACCACAAGTGTGGTTCCAGGCGCCAGATTCCAAATGAGGGACATTCAGTATTATCTGAGAGTTCACTGGTCTCAGAAAAGGCACCCTCTCTCAAAGCTGGTACTGGTCACAAGGATGCTGATACAAGCTCTGGATTGGTGAAAGAAAGGGACAACCTCAGGGAGGGAGTTCCTTTCCAGCAGCGATCTCCCACTGCAGTCCTCACAACAGATGCCTCTTTGCTAGGCTGGGGAGCACACTTAGGCGACTAGACAGAAAGTAGAGTATGGTCTCCTCACAAGCCCAGGCAGCATATCAGCCTACTGGAGCTAAGAGCAGTCTATCTCACTGTGCGCTCCTTTGCCCCTCAGGTGAAAGGTCAATCTGTCCAAATCAGGACAGACAACACCACCACCATGTATTACATCAACAAATAGGGAGGCACCAGATCTTTAAGGCTGTGCACAGAAGCCATGAAGATTTGGAGTCTGGCTTATTCCATGGGTACGCAACTGTCAGCAATCCATCTGTCTGGGAAGGACAACGCCCTAGCAGCCTCCCTCAGCAGAATCAGTCAGGGACACCACGAATTATCCCTAAACAAGCAGGTGCTGGCCACAGTCTTCAGGTGGTGGGACACACCAGAAATAGATGTTTGTTTCTGAAGAAAATCGCCAGCTTTCCCTGTTCTGTTGCAGGCCTCCAGCAGTGGGTTCAGTGCCCCTGGATGCCCTGACACTGGACTGGTCAAGGAGGTTCCTGTATGCCTTCCCACACCCCTTCCTCTGCTTCTGAAAGTTCTTCTCAAACTGAGGAGCCAGCCTGCAATCATGATTCTGGTAACCTCAGACTGGGCCAGGCAGCCTGGGTACCCCCTGCTCCTGGCCCTCTCCACCAAACAGCCCATTCATCTCCCTCAGAGACAATCTGCTGAGCATGTCCCAGGGCAGTATAATCATTCTGGACCGCAAGTCTCTTCACCTCAAGGCAAAACCTGGTTCTTGGGGAGCTAGTTTTCTGCTTTTCAGTTCTCAGACGAGGGCCTCAAATTCCTCAAGATTTCCAGGAAGCCTGCTACCAGAAAGATATGTGCTTCCAAATGGAAGAGGTTTTCTGTGGTGTGCTGCCAAACAACTCAACCCTTTGCACACAGACTTGCCATTATTACTCTTGGAATACCGGCTGCACCCTCAGGCCCTGGGTCTTAGGCCTTCAGCCCTTAAGGTCCACTTGGTGGCTATCTCGGCATTTATCTCTGCAGGTAAAGAGAAAACAGTGGCTTCCCATCCCATTTTCAAAAATATTTTTAAGGGCCTATTACATCTGTATTCCCCTGTTAGAGATCCAGTCCCTCCATGGGATCAGAATCTGTGCATAGCCAAGCTCATGGAGCCCCCTTTTGAGCCCATGGCTGTTGCATACTTAAAGTACGTCTCCTGGAAAACTATTTTCTTGGTGGCCAGCACCTCAGCCAGAAGGGTGAGTGAGTTGCAGGCCCTTTGCACAGACACGAACTATGTCGTCTTCTACAGGGACAAGGTAGTCCTCAGGACTAAAAGGAAATTCTTCCCTAAGGTAGTGTCCGAATTCCATTTGAACCAGTCCATTATTCTTCTGGTGTTTTTCACAGCAAAGTCCAGCTCTGGTGAGCAAACACTTCACAGTCTGGATGTCAAAAGGTTTCTCAGTTTCTATCTGGACCATGCTAAGAACCTCAGATCTTCCCACTCTTAGCTTTTTCTCACTTACGGTGAAGTGGGTAAGGGTAGGCCAGCCTCCAAGAGAACTACTGTTCGTTTGATAGTCTCTTGTATACAGTTCTGTTACAGCAAGGCTGGCAAGCAGCCGCCACAAGGCCTTAGGGCGCATTCCACTCGTGACACTGCTGCCTCTGTGGCAGCTGCAAGGGATGTTCCCTTGCTGAAAATTTGTAAAGCAGCTACCTGGAAGACTCTGCATACTTTTACAAAACACTACTGCTTGGACGTACAGTCCAGAACAGATGCCACATTTGGCACTGCTGTCTTGCAGAGCCTTTTCCCTAAGTAGATTCTGTACCCAGCCTCCCAAGGTACTGCTTTGTAGTCTGCACTTAGTAAGCATAATAAGGGATTCCTGGGGCTTGAAGAAAAAATTACTTACCATAGAAATGTTGTTTATTCAAGGGGATCCCTCATTATGCTTACACCTCCCACCCTACCTCCCCTTCTAGAACCTGGAAAAGTTCTTCAAGAATCACTGTTCTCTTTGTTGTTAAAGTTAATGCTTGAGCATTTCTTGTTTTTTCCACAGTCAAGTTGCCGATAGTCTCTTGTTTAGTTTGCCATAGACCGGACGGAGAGGCCAGTCTATTTTATTTAACCTGTTTCTTTAATTCACTTATTATTGCAGTATAGGTTAGGTCGGTAGGTTCTTATTTTTCGCTTTCTGTGTCTCTGAAATAGATCTGCCATCGAGGTACACAGTGCAGTGCCACCACGAGCCTTGAGTTCCAAACTCCACGTGGCTAATTTGAATATCCTTTTATTTTCCACGTGCTCTGAGGCAGCATGAGCCATCAGACTGACTGCACTTAGTAAGCATAATGAGGTATCCCCTGGAAGAAACAATATTACTACAACTACGGTAAGTAATTTTTTCTTATAGGAATCCAACCTCTTCATCATAAATTGTCCGGTCCTGGCTGTTCGGTGGTTTTTGGGTTACTGAGTTGTGATACCAAGTGAGAGACCCAGGTTTGCATCTGTCACATAGGACATCTGGAGTGAGCTAGTCGGGGAGAATGTAATACCACAGTATATACCGTGCTTCTCTGGAAAAAGTGGTCTACTTATGTCTCAACCCCCCTTGTGGCAGAGGGGAACAGTGCACAGATGAGCAACATTTAAGAGATAAATGGGTGTGAGGGCTGCAAGACCTTTGCTTGTGTGCTCAGCTCCATCACACTGATGTCCTGGAGAGGGGTTGACTGTGCAACCTGCATCTCCTGGCTGTACACAAAGGCATGGGTCCATCTACAGCTTCCACATCCCGACTTTGGTGTATATTTCCCTTTTTTTTCTTGTGCTTTATGTTTATTCATTTTCATGTTAAACAATTGAGTATACATCTCATATAGCCTAGGGTATAGATGTGAATTACAGCAGGTACAGTTGAAACCCATTAAAGTATAAACGCCTCATAATCTTGTACAGTAGGAGATAGGAGGTCCAAATATTTTGTTTTTGTAAAAACAAGTCCCAAAATGTCCAAAAAATTGCCAGCCTCTTCAGCGGATGACGGTGTGTCCTATAGGGAGTAAATAAACTTAGGTAGTGTGACTCAAATCAGTCGATTGCTATTTAACCTGATTTTAGGTAGATAAATAAAAATACATAGTCAGGGCCCCTGGTGTTCTGCGGCAGAATTTTCTGATTTTTGCGGCAGGGCTCCTTGACTTCTGCGGCAGCATTTTCTGATTTCTGCAGCATGATTTATTCACTTCTCTGGCAGAATGCAGTCCTGTCATTGGCTAAATATAATGTGATGTCATCGATGACATCTTATGCTGAGCATAGAGGAGGGGCTTCATGATAAACGAGATGGGAAAGAAAGCTTGACACTATGGAAAAAACAGTATATTTATATGAAAATTCACCAAAAACAATGAATTCTGCAGCACTATATATATTCTGCGGCATGACGCAAATTCTGCGGCAAATTCCTCAACCGCAGAACTGCAGAATTCCAGGGGCCTTGTACATAGTGTAGACCTCACTATAGCTCCCCCGATTACAAACCTTTTCTGTAGAAGTATAATAACTCGTAGAAAAAACAGCAACTTCTATATAACAATACATTCCACCTTGACAACAGTAGTAGAGTGCCACTACAATTCAAAATCTCAAAGTAAAATATATTATCCATAGCTCTTTCAACATCAGCTGAAATAAGAAAGTGTGCAGCTATTTGCATAAGAGCGCAACATGGAGCTTCTTCCCGTGCTCCTGCTGCTGGAGCTCATGTATTAAATATACATAACTTTGTATATTTTCCCCAGAAGACAAGATGATAATAGCTGAATCTCCAGATTCTTACAACCCCAGTACTTAGACTTTAAATCCCAAAACTTGTTAGACGTCCTTCCAAATCAAATAAAAAGTAATTCCTGGGTACTGCTGCAGACATCACTCATTGCTACCGGCCCAACCTGGGCCCATGCTCAGTCCTCTGCATCTGACCCGGATTGTTGATGGTCCGAGGTATCCTTTCAGACCATGAATTCTGCTTCCACCTTCTCAACCCAGCGGCCGGCATCTTGCGGGTTGCTGAAGCTCCAGGTCTTCCCACCATAGACGATTCTCAATCGGGCTGGGAGTAGGAACGAATGTATGATACCATGAGTCTGTAGTCTGTGTCGAACTGCATCAAAGCTCTTTCATCTGGCTGTTTTGTTTGAAACGAAAGATACAGGTATACTTTTATATCCACTTTATCTCCAGTGGGCAAGTGACTCTTGCTGCCGAGATAATGTTATCTCAGACTTTGGGGCCAGAAGTGCGCAGAAGGATGGTGCGTGACTGAATCAGTCCAGCTGGTCTCACTCAAGGGTTGACCCGGTATGCTTTTTTTAATGATGACCAGTCAGAATCTGTAGGCATAGTTAGATGTTCTTGAAGCCACTGTTTTATAAATTGTAAAAGGTGTGTGCCCTTGACACCCTCCGGTACCACGACCATATGCACATTCCCCGACCGGAGCTAATTTTATATCACTTCCATGCGGCTTCTCAACTGTGTTTTCTCTTTAGTGAGAGTAGCCACTGCAGTGTGATAAGGCCCGTTTTTCAGATTCAGCCACCGAGCCTGTAAGTGACGTTATGGCCGCATCATGGGACTCCCAACTTTTGTAATGTTTTTTTGATCTTGGAGTCCATGGCCTTCATCGACTCCAGCATTGCCTTCCATGTGGGTTCCGATAAAGTTGTAGCACCCGCTTCCCCACTGCACGTCACCCCTGCGGCTTTACTTGTGCTGGATTGCTGTGAGTCTTTTGATGGCCCCTGATGCTGTGATTTCTGATGAACCATCTTGAGTTTAGTATCTTTTGATTCCCTATAACCTCAGGAATCGAATTCCGTTAGCTATTTACTCCTTAAATAAAAATATGATGCTGTTTTTAAAAGTTATTTAGTTCCCAATGGAGTAGCTCTGCTGAGGTGCTTCCAACCATGAAGATGGCTCTCTTGCACTCCACTTTGGTGTATATTTCCTGTTCCTCACCAACATACCTGTCAATATCATAGTTGTATTTTTTTTTTGTTATATTTCTTTGTTTACTCTTCACTTCCCCCTACCCCATGGACACATCCAAAAATGAGCTATTATGAGCTCAGTATTACCTTCCAAGAAACAATCTTCACTACTGAGTCACACTAGTGGATCTGAGCTGGAGGTGCTAGGACCCAGCGGGAGTCAGGACTTTTCAAAGGCTGATGCCATAGCAGGCAGCGTGCATGTGTGACATTAAACATAGGTGCATGTGGCCACTGGTTTACCAATGTATCAGCCCTCAGCTGCCTCCATTCCTTTTTTCCTGCCATAGAGTGTGCATCTGACTATGTCACTCGTTCATTGGGAGTCAGAACTTCTCAGTCTATATGACAACAACATTCAGTTCTTCAGATTTTTAGTATTAAACTTAGAGTTTTGTTATTTTTGTGTCAGTTCAGTCTGTTTTACATAATTAATTTCAGTTTTCACTCAGCCTTACTGTGTGTAAACAGTCGTCCATGGAGAAAGATATGGAGCCTGAAGAGGGCAGGCTGCTCCAGTAGCGGGGCCATGTCATGTCCACCCTCTGCTCTGGAGAGGGGTTCTGATGATGGGCGGACCAGTACTCTGGTGGAAAGGCAGTCTTCCTGTAAGTACAAAAGAAGCAGTACCGGTCCCACACAGACTTGATATCGGAGCCCAGGCACTGCTCGACCTCTGCCTCTTCCCCTTCTCGCAAGAAGGGAAAGAAACTGCACCAATCGAGGTCACCCTCTGTGAGGTCTTGCGTGAAACATTTGACTTCCCAGCATTGGAGGTCCCCAATAGCATCACGAACGACACTGGGGACTTCATGCCTTTGAAGTCAGTGTCTCAGGCCCAGAGTTCCTCCTCTGTCCTTTAGTGAGGGTTCCGGTGGGCTGTTCCATCATTGGGCAGGTCTTATGGAGCAGTGGGTGCAGTGTCTGGCCCATGTGGCACTTCTGGTGGTGCAGGTCTCCTGACCTCTCAGGGTCTGCTTAGCTGGCTGTTCTGATGGGCCTGGTAGAGTTAGTGTTCACTTGTGGCGACAGTCTCCGGGTCCTTGCTGAGAGCAGCGCCACCAACATCTGCCCTGCTTGTGGTGTCAACTTCATTCTGTCAGGATGGGAACAGCTATGGTGCCAAGGCTGGTCGCTCCAGTGCCAGCTAGGTTGTTGATGCCAGTTCTGGTGTTGCATCCGGTACTGAGTTCAGACACCTTGGGGCCTGGCTTGGTGTCGGGTGTGATGTCTGGTACGGCATTGCAGGGTCCCACGGTTCCTGAAACTCTCCCAGTGCCATCTATGGTGTGGTGCCAGCAATGCCGCTGGCACCGGTCCTTTGCCCCCCTAGGGCCAGGGCTGTTGTCACCAGTGATGCTGCAGCTGCACACTGCATGGTCAGCCTTGTGACTCCACTCTCTCTTCAGTCTTCATTGTGAGGAGGGTGTAGAGGGAGAGGAGTCAGATCCTGATCTCATTATTTCTGAAGGTGAGAATAATGACTCTTACTATGGTCAGGAGATCTCAGACCCAGTTCCAGTGTCTGTTCTTCAGGAAGATCTATCTTTCCAGGCTTTGCTCAGAACTATACACTGGCCATTGGATTTTGAGCCAGGAGCTATTGACCAGGCTAGGTGCCTCCAGCTGGAGTTCCTGAATATGCCTAATATGCCGGCCCACTCTAGAGACCTTGTCTGATGTGGTTTGGCAGAGACCTGCTACTGTGGCAGGTGTCCCCAAGCAGGCAAATGGAAAATATGCTGCTCCTGAAAATAAGCCAGTGTATTACACTCAAACCATAGCTGATACTATTGTTATTCTTGCTGAGAATGACAAGGCCATTGGGCTCAAGGAAGTCACTGTGCACCATACTAATGAGTTGCACAAGCTTGACACTATGGGCAAACCAGTTTACACTTCAGCTACTCTGAGCATGAGGATAGCTAGCTACCGGGGCATTTTTCCAAATATGAGTATACCTTCTGGAGCCAGCTAAAGTCTCTGGTAGAGACTCTGCCAGATTCAGAGACTAAACAAGATATACTGCTAACTGTTAAGCAAGGTAATGAATCCAACAGCCACCCTCTCTAAGCCTCTATGGATGCCTTTGATGCAGCATCTTGCTCTGCTGTTGCAGGCATCTGCATCAGGTGGCATTCCTGGCTGTGAACTGCTGGCTTCACCCAGGATGTCCAGCAACAGGTAATGCCCTCTTTGATGGCACTTATCTGTTCAGACAGCAGGTTGACTACTAGAACGATTTTTAAGGCTTCCAGATCAGTTCCCTTCAACTCCCAGAGAGGTAAGGGACGTGGGTCTGTTCATAACAAACAGTCCTTTCACAGTAGAGGCAGGGGAGCTCAGTATAACAAAAGCAGCCTCCCCACCTCAAAAGAAAGTGCTGCTGAGGGCACAGTTGCCAAAAGCATTTAGAGCCACTGTCTGAAGCTCTGGCCTCAGTTCTGCTTCAGCTGCCCAAGGCAGGTCTCTCCTTCCCAGTGGGGTTGGGGGGTCGCACCCAGTTTTACTGTCATTGAGAATCCATCGTGACAGACAAATGGGTTCTCAGGATTATCCAAGAGGGGTACTCCCTGGATTTCATAGACACCCCCTCTGGATTTTCCACCCATAAGGCAACCAACTTTGTCAGCTCACATGTCAGAGCTTCTGGTGCAGGAGATTGTGGGCCTTCTGAGCAGCAGGGCAGTGGAAGTAGTGCCAGAGTCTGAGAAAAATGTTGAATGACATCTCTGGGTTCCCTGCTACCTTACCTGAAACCTCAGGATTCGCTATTGTCCCTGGCATGCAAGATGCATACTACCACATTCTGGTGAATCTCAGCCACCACAGATACCTTTGTTTTATCGAGCTGGGACAGCATTACCAGTTCAGAGTCCTGCTCTTTGGGTTTTCCTTGGTGCCATGGGTCTTTACAAAGTGCTGTGCAGTGCTTGCAGTGCATCTGAGGAGACTGAGACTCCCAAGTCTTCCCATATTTGGATGACTGGCTAATATCAAGCCCATTCAGACAGGAGCTGGAACAGGCTGTAGCCACTGCTTCTCAGTTCCTAACCTCCATGGGAGTCTTGCTAAACCATGACAGGTTTCAGCTCGATCCCTTCCAGCCTTGCTCTTCATAGGAGCCATTCTGTATACAACCTGAGCCTGAGCTTTTCTTCCAGAAAGCAGGCTACAAGCAATCCTGCAGATGGCATGCTACATCATGGAACGCAAAACAGAACAAGCACACTTCATGCAACACATGCTGGCCCTGATAGCCTCTTCAATATTCACAGTGACCCTTGTGCATCTGCACGTGAGGACTACTCAGTGGATGCTCACTGCTCAGTGGTCACAAGCATTGCACCTTCAGAATCGCCTCATTCAGGTGATCAAACACCTGGTAAGGTCCCTGACATGGTGATCAGTGGAGGAAACTCTCCTTCAGGGCTTTAACTTCTTCCCATTGGAGGCAGAAGTAGTTCTGACCACAGATGCCTCCCTGCTGGGGTGGAGAGCTCACTGCTGGGGCCTTCAGACACAAGGGGTCTGGGACCCATCAGAGACTCCTCTCCACATCAATGTGTTTGCGATGTAAGCTGTTTTGTATGGTCTGAAAGTCCTAGTGGAGTTAGCAACAAAACAATCCTCTTCCAGACTGAAGGAGCACACTGTTGCCCTTTCTGCAGGGAGACAATGAGAGTGTGGGAATGGTGCCTGGAGCAGGGGATCCTGCTCCAAGCAATCTATCTGCTAGGAGTCCAGAACACTGGCAGACGAGTTTGGTCAAACAGAAGCAAATCCTCACAAGTGGTCACTACCTTGAGCCTATTGGTACCCACTGTCATGAACCCATTTGCAAGGGTCAGATCACTGAGCTCGCAGTGCCCACCCCTACGTGCAATCCATGACGGGAAGGGGGGAATACAGGGATACCCTCCTTGTGTCCGCCCAGACTGTTCACTGGGTTTACAACAGAACACTTGCCACGTGGTCCCAGAGCATCCCTCTATACTTTGGATCAGGGCACAATACCAGTCTCAAGTCTTGTAGCCAAATATGAACCCTTTTTCATGGCTATTACACACAGGAGGAAGGCCCAAGTAAGTACGCCCTCTTCGGGTAGCAGTGCAAAAACCTGATTTGGCCTTTACCCCACAGGACATGCAGTAGCCCAGTTCACAATCCCTGCAGATTTGCATGAGACTCTGGTACTCTCCCTAATCCTGCCGTATCCCCTACTGACCCTTTTCAATTTGTTTGCTATTTGGTGACCCTTCTAAGCATAAACAGTTGTCCCAGATTTGTAATAAAACTTCTACAGTCACACATACAATATAAGGAATCTCATGCAGGCAGAATTCTTTAGAAAAACAAAAGTATTTACTAAAATAAATGCAGTTACAAGTAAAAGAGAACATATACAAATTTAGGTTACAATATGGAAACAAATTTTGGGAAAGTACACAGTATAAATGTCTTAAAACTGTTTAACTGCATCTCTACTTTAAAGATGAAAATGTTCAAAGTCCTTTTCCTGTGTAGCAACTTGGCAGCTGGTCTGTTGTGTCAGGAGGAAGTCCAAAACCTGAATGGCCAACTGGCTCTGTGCTGAGAGGTTAACTAACCTTTCTGAACTGCAGTGTCAGCAATATTCCAATCATAAGGAAACCAGTTTATTTTCTCACCTTTGACCCACAGCATGGTTTATGACAGTTCAGAATTAACCTCTTTGAAGTCTCAGGTTCTGAAATAACACACTGGAAGTGAATTTCACTCAGTACTACTAGAAGGATGTGTGCCTTTTTTATAGTTCCTCACACAGGCCTATTAGGAAGGTATTTCCTGGCAAAAACATTCATGGGCCTCATAACATGTGATACACTTATAATAGTTCCTGGGATCAAAACAATCTGCTTCTGTAGTGCGTGTTTATGGCATGTAAATGGCTTTTGGCACATATCTGTTAAAAGAACGTGGGAATGAAAATCTCCCTTCCTGGTAAGCAGGTGACCTTCGAGTCAAAAGGTCAAACCCCTTAAAAAAAAAAAGTCTTTCCCTATGCCTTGAATTAACAGTGACATGGGAATACACATAAATCCCATAAAACAATATATAACAGAAATAGCAGTTGGCTAGCTTGTGACACCCTCTACCTGGCACAACTGCCACTGTTCAAGAGGTTCCGCAGGGGCATTTTACACACAAGGCCTCCCATCAGGAAGCCAGTAGCTTCCTAGGATATCAATCCTGTGTTGGATATGCTCATTCACAAGCCCTTTAAGCCTATCGTGATGTGTAACTTAAAGTTCTTAACTTGGAAAGTAACATTTCTGGTGGTTATCACCTCTGCTCATAGAGTATCAAAAATCCATGCTTTGATCACAGATCTTCTTTATACTGTTTCCTATAAAGATAAAGTCGTTCTCCGTACACACCCCAAGTTTCTAGTGAAAGTGGTGTTCGAGTTCCATCTTGACCAGGGCCTATTTAACCTGAGCCATGGCCCAGCAGTGGCAGAGGCAATTCACAATCCAGCCAGATATGCACTTGACTAACCAGCTCCCTACCTACTTTGCCAACTTCCAGAATAAGGAAGAAGGGACTCTGCACTCATTAGAAGTTAAAAGGGTCCTTAGGTTTTATCTGGACAGAACCAAGGACTTCAGACAATTCAAACAGCTCTTTTTCTCCTTTGATTCTAACTGAAAGAGACAGTCTGTTAGTCAAGTGCATATCTGGCTGAACTGTGAATTGCCTCTGCCACTGTTGGGCCATGGCTCAGGTTAAATTGGAGTGCAGTGTACTTGTCCACTCTACCAGAGCGGTTCCCATGTCCCTGGCTGAAATATGCTCTATGATTATTGCAGAAGGTTTCAGAGCTGCAACTTGGAGCACAGTGCACACTGTTACTGAGCACTGCGTCCTGTATGTTCATGCCAGGCAGCATGCCACCCTTGACAGGACAATCCTGAATGGATTACTGTCCTGAGTGTATTAATTTATTTTTATTTGGTAGCCAGGTAGGTACACTGGTCCCAGGGACCGTTTACAGGTACAACCTGGGCCATATAGATGGTATACACAGTACATGGAAGGACAAAAATACATGAATAATACAGTATACAGTGCATGAGAATACAATATGTGAGTTTCAGCAATACAGTACAGAGACAAAATACAGTTTAACGCTGGGGACAATGATAGTGGACAGGTAGTAACAACTGATAAGTCAGTGCAAAGAGACAGCATATGAGCAGAAAAGGGGAATACGACCTAGCCAAGCAGATGAGGAATAAAGTTTGTGAGTGGCAATAGGATTGGCACCTGTCAGTATAGTGGGGCAAGAGGCCAACAGAAGAAACCCTCTTGACTAAGGTCAGGAAGTGCACTTGCATGCCAAGGCAGAGAAAAGGGATTTTTTTTTTTTAAGCTTTTTCTCTCTCCTCTTCCACTGACTTTCTCTCTGGTGTGGGCTCTCAGCGTTGGCTCTGCCCGCCCACCTGAAGCTTTGGTTGTACTCTCCAGGTGACGGCCTCCTCCCCTCCGCAGTGCTACCCTAACCCTCCCGGCTCTGAGTCCCCTGAGAAAGGACCACCACTCCTACCAGCGCTCTATGTAGAATGCTGGTGGGTGCACTGCTTGTGGGGAGGAACCGGAGAGCACTTCCTGAAAGCCTGGCATTGGGCATGGGGCCGCTGTTACTGGACCTGCCTTCACCTGTCAGTGGAGGGGAGGTTTTCTACTTGTTTTCTCCCGCCCTCCTCCCTCCCTCCCTCCCTCCCGGAGATCGGATGTGCAGTGATGGCCAGTGTCCGCCGAGCTCTGCTCCCAGTGCCATACGGCAGCGACGCAAGTTCCAGGCTGGCCCCGGCCAATGCCAGAGGTTGCTCAAGAGCGACGCTATGCCCTACACCCTCCCTGAGGAGGGAGAGCTGTCCGTCGGATGTGCAATCCCTCCCTGCCGACCCTCGACGGCCTGGGCTTGTTCCCGAACCCGGGTTGCCGGTGTGGCATGAGGTGAGGTATCTAGTGCCTTAACCCTCAGTGCCATTGGGCCGGCAAGGGCATTTTTAAAGTGTACTATGTATAGGTGAAGAGTGCCTGATGAGTAAAGCGAGGTTGGTAGGCCATTCCAGAGCTTGGGGGCAGCCAAGGATAAGGCTGTCTGCCCCATATCAGTAGCAGTCCGGGGATAGCCAAGGAGGCATTGAGAGGAAGACCTCAGTTCCCATGTGCCGTGTCTGATGCTAAGAAGTCTGGTTAAAAGGGAACAAACAGCATAATGGAGGGATTTGTAAATGAGGGTAACCCATAAGGAAGTCCTGACGGGCCTGGGGAGAGCCACGTGAGCATTGAGTAAAGGGAGCAGTGGTGGGTGTTATACAGTGCTAGAGTGTCAATCCTGCAAATATTGGGACTTCCAGTGCAGCTTCCGGTCGGATCGCAGCTTAATCCACAAGCTCCGTGCCTGCTCCCCCATTTTAAAACATAAACGACTGCAAGACCCACAGTATTATCCTTGTTTAATGTCGGATACTTCATGGCAAAGGGCAAGCACCGAGAGGGAGCCAACAGATTTGCGGCATTGCCTCTAGACCCTGAGCTTTCTGAAGGGGGTGCGACCGACTCAGGGGCCTCCGAGCTCTCCTCCCAATCAACCTAAACTAAAACTCACAGGAAGAACAGACCCAAGTCACGGCAATCAACCACAATGGACAGTAAATTAGATGAAATACTTCTGGAGCTGCAGGAGTTTAAATCTGATTTACACCAATTTAAACAAAACCAGGAATCTTTTCAAAAAGATCTCTCGGTTCTATATACAACAGTCTCTTCCTTGGAGCAAAATATGCAAGACCAGGCCTCAAATATCTTGCAGCTCCAATCCACACTGAATCCGGTAGCCCACCTCTGTCAGCTCATGGTCGAGCGCCAGGAGGATGCGGAGAATTGCAGTCACCGCAACAACTTATGGCTTTATGGAGTACCTGAAAACAGTGAGGGCTCTGATCTACAGCAGTTCGTGGAGGCATTCCTTTGGGATTCATTAGAACTGGCTACAGACTTTAATTTTGAGATAGAAAGGATCCACAGGGCCTTAGGCCCAAAACCTATGCAGCCCTTAGCTTGTCCCAGATCCATAATCATTAGATTCCTCCGATTCCAGACGAAGGAACACATTTTAAGGCTAGCCTGGGCCAAATCCCAAATACATCTTGGGGACGGACGCATATTTGTGGATAAAGATTATGCCCCAGCCATGATGCAAAGGAGACTGGCATACATCCCCCTTTTTTCAACCCTGAGACAACAAAAGCTTAAGTTTTGGACCCCTTACCCCGGTAATCTGGTGATACAGTTTCCTTCAGGACAGCAAACATACGACACTGCGGAGGATGCCTATGCAGACCTGTAGAAGCGGGGCATTTCCCTGCCAACTTTGGTGCGCCTACCCCACAGATGATCATCAGATCATGGCCTTACTAGACTGGACTCCCCCGCACCGCGAGTTGACCAACAGGCCACAATCGACTCGATCAAGCAGATGTTGGCCCAGTTCTCCAGGACACCCAGCTGAGGCCTTGTTATTCTTTTTGGATTCTGACCTGGGGCTGGCAGTGAGTACAGGGTGGAGAGGCTGGGGGGAATCCAGCGGATACACTGGCTAACGTAATTGTGGGAGGGTATGGGTGGGATGTCTGGTTGTGGGGTGGGGGGCTGATGGGCTGTTGAGATGGGACTCTCGGATGGGTCTTAGACACCTGCGAGTGGTGGGGGGATGGCGGGAGGCAGCTATTATAAGAGGCCTATCTCTGTTGCCAGAACTAGAGGATGAGATGGGGGAGATGTTTTATTCAATCCCCATAATGCGAAGAAGATTAGGGGTCAGATATAGGAGTGGTAAATGGCTGGGCCATTCGGGACAGGAGGACATGGGCTCCGACTTAACCAAGCCTTGCCAGGATATGAAACTGATACAAACTGATTCCCGTTAAATAGGGACCTTTTGGGGAACCCTTGCTTAAGTGGTGGCTGGTGGGCCCTGGTTGGTCGCCTTACGCCCGCCCGGACTCAGACACCGTCTTTGGACTTGGGATTCCACCCCTTCAGACGGTATCATGGCAGGCTTTGCTGCATTAACATGCTAAATAGGATGCAGTTTTGGGGTCTCCTTGGTCGCGAATGGTCTGGTGCTGTTGACACATGCTTAAGAATAAACGACCCATATGCAAATAATGCTAAGTTTATACTGGGGATTGCTTGGAACATTATCAGTGGTGAAGTTGATTCACTCTATCTCTACTCGGCTCAGAGATGATTAGTAAATAGTAAATAAGGCCTTACTGTTGGTTTTTTTTTTTTCTGCCTCCCCCCCCTTTTTGCTGGGATGCCTTTACAGGGCTCTTCAGATTTAAGATGATACACCCCAGTGGTTGGAATGTGATTATGGGCGCCACTGGATCCTATGGGAAATGAATCCCGTCCCTCCCTGGCGCCCCCCCCCAATGCGGGCATCTCCTCTCCTTCCTGCCATGGGCTGTAGACGGCTGGGTTGTCCCCGGACCCCTCACCCCCTCTGCTGGCTCTCAGCAGCCTCCCAGAACAACTATCGCTTGGCAGTTTCTGTGACTTTTGGACAGTTGTATACTCTGGCATCCAATGTGCCTAAAAAGAAATTCATGAACAGGCTTGGAAAGCATCTATATAAATAGCCTGGTGGACTCCTAAGAAGGACCATTGTCCCCCCCACATTAGACACCTTAATAGGTCCTTGTTAACTCTTTTGGGTTGATGGCAATGGATTATCTCCCTGCTCCCCCTCATACATAACAGGGAGCGGGTTAATGAGCAATCCATAAGATAAATATATATAAGCTTGCCCCCACTGGAGCAGTGCCTTTTTTCTCCATGTCATGTCCATCCCCTAGCATTTCATCATTTTTTTTTATCCAGCTTCCCATGATATTATTTTTCCTAACTTGTACCCCTCCCCATCCTGAATTTAGGGATAAGAATCTCCCTGGGACCTTCTTTCACTCAGCTGAAGGGGTACCCACCTTCGGACAGTCAGCAGATCTGTCCCCAATGCACATTCAAAATGAGTGCGCATTGCTGGAAGTCACAATTTACCCTCCTTTGGGGGGGGGTCTGTGTATAGTTACTCCTACTCTTACGGATAAGTTTTTTAATATAAATATAGCAATAGTTAAGCCCGGTTGGCTTCTTAATCCCCTTTCTGTCCTCATAGATATGCCCTCTCTAAATACTGTATGGGATGCAGAGTATCAAGTTTTGGCATATTTTTCACTTGGAAACTACTTTCATTACAGGAAATTACTATTGATTATGTTCTTGGTCTCTTTGGGGGGGGGGGCCTAGGGAGCCTCGATATACTTTTAATTCTAGACATGCAAAGTCCCTTTAAAATAATATCACACAATGTAAATGGGCCGGACGGACCCATAAAAAGATATCGCACACTCCAAGCACTTAAAAAATTTAATCCTGATGTTGTTCTGCTACAGGAGACCCACCTCTCTTCAGTTGAACACCAGAAGCTGCTTAAATTTGGATTTTCTGGTTTGGTGGTGTCTTCTTATCAGAGGCGCAGAAGGAGAGGGGCAGTGATTCTGATCCCGAGATGCTCCCAGTTACAGATACTTGATCAGTATTCAGATAGGGACGGTAGGTTGGCACTGGCCGTGGTTAAATTGAATCAACAGATTTTGACATCATGTAGCATTTATATCCCACTGGGGTCTGACGCCTCCACCATTCAACATTTGATAGAGGCTATGCTATTGAGGCAGCAGGGCACTTTGATATTGGAAGGGGACCTTAACTGCCACCTTAATCCCTCCCTTGACTCATCTACTGCACGCCCCTCCACTCAATCCTCTGGACAGAAACACCTTCGTCGTTTGCTTCAGGATGTGGGACTGGTAGATGTGTGCCAACGGCTCCATCCCTCACAACGGAAATTTACCTGTTACTCCAACACCTTCAAACATTACTCCAGACTTGATTACTTCTGTGTTGGCAAAGAATGTATAGATCAGGTACGAACAGCAGACATTCTTAATATATGCCTGTCTGATCACGCCCCTATTAGTTTAGAGCTTAATGCTCAAAAGGAAAAGAAAAAGGTACAATGGAGATTTAATCCATCCCTACTGAGGGACAGATATTTTAAGGACCTTCTGGAAGCATGAATTCCAGAAATTATTAGTGATAATGCCTCCCCTCAGGTGTCACCCCAAATCCTATGGGACACGATTAAAGTTGTTCTCAAAGGCCACATTATAGCTTATGCTACGCAAAAGAAGAAATGGGCCGAGTCTAACTTGCAGGCCCTACAGGAAAAACTTGGCTTCCTCCAGGAGGTGCACATGCAGCGAGACTCTGACCTCCTTCCCTTAATATTCCAGATACAAGCTGTGATCCAGCGGCTGCTTACAGCCAAAACTGAACAGGCTCTAGCCTGGTTAAGACAGAGGTATTATGAAGGCGGGGCTCGGGCCTCAAGGCTCCTGGCATACCAACTTAGAAACCATATACGACAGTGTACCATTTCTAAAATTAAGGATCCCACATCGGGTCAGACACGTTACTCCACCCAACAAATTCTCGACGCTTTTTAAAAATACTTTCAGTCCCTTTACTCCTCTCCAATGGTACCTGATCCTCAAAAAATAACAGACTTCCTCTCCCAGGTCCGCCTTCCGACCCTCTCCGCTTTACAACAAGCTCAGATAGCAGCACCGATCTCGGAACTGGAACTCCAAACAGTCGTCAGGGGCCTTAAAAATGGTAAAGCACCAGGCCTGGATGACTTTGGTGCTGAATTTTACAAAGGTGTTTGGAACTCTGTACAGACCCCCCTTTTGCAGGCTCTACAAGCCAGCCATCTCATGTCCTCCTTCCCAATATCATGGAGACAGGCCACAATCTCTGTAATCCTGAAACCCCAGAAACCCTCACACTTGTGTGAATCTTATCATCCCATGTTAGTACTTAACCAGGACTATAAGATCTACACAAGTATTCTAGCCCACAGACTGGATCATATTCTCCCCTCTTTGATACACCCTGATCAGTCGGGATTTATTAAGGGCAGACAGACAACGGATAATATTAAGCGAAAACTTTATCTTATTGATCATGCCCACTCCACGAGGTCTCCCCTTCTGATACTCAGCCTTAACGCCCAAAAAGCATTCAATATGGTTTCTTGGGGGTACTTACAAACTACTTTGCAAAAATGCAATTTCCCAGGGTTATTTCTGTCAGCAATAAGAGGTATTTATTCTTCTCCAGAGGCAGTTGTGAGATTGAATGGATCGCAGTCTGACCGTTTCCCCTTGTTTAGGGGTACTCAACAGGACTGTCCCCTCTCCCCATACCTGTTTGCCCTTTTTGTGGAACCCATAGCCCAACTACTTTGACAAACCCCTAACCTACATGGATACAGAGTCTCAGAATCTTCTTATCACAAACTTGCCTACTATGCCAATGACCTCCTCCTTTATATTACCCGTCCTGAAGAATCATTACAAACCCTAACCATACTTTTAAGGGAAATAGAGACATTTACAGGCTACACTATAAATCAGAATAAATCGGAGGCACTGCTAGTACAATCCTCCCTACCTCAAGACCTATTGGAAACATACCCATGTAAATGGGATAAATCCCACATCACTTATTTGGGTATTAAGCTCCACCGGAATTTTTCTGACTTATATTCATTGACTTACGTTGCTACGCTTTCTAAGATAAAATCAGACCTGATTTGTTGAACCCCCTTCCCTTTCTTTCTGATGTCCAGGGTTCTAGCAGTTCAGATGAACTCCTTCCCGAAAATGTTATATCTCATGCAAAATATTCCACTTCCCCTTAATGCAGGAGACTCTCGGGATTGGGATAGATCGGTCAGTAAGTTCCTATGGCCAAATATGAGACCCAGATTATCACTTATTAAACTCCAGTGCCCAAAGGAGAGGTGGGGACTCTCTCTTCCCAATATTTCAAATTACTGAGTAGCCGCCCTGCTCACCCGCATAACATTATGGTTCTTACCACAGGGTCAGGCCCCGGTGTGGCTTGCTGTGGAGAGAGCCATGGCAGATTGCCCTTTAAATTATTCCCGTGTCTTCCAGCCCAGTAATATAATTCAACTGTAATGGGGTTCCAGATTTACGAGAAAGCTCCTCCACAGTTGGACGAAGTTTCTCACCTGTCCGTCTAATAAATTTATGTCAACATGGATGGGTATACCGACGGAGGACCCTTCATGGTCCCCAACAAGACTGGATGTTACCTTTCGAAAGTGGACACTTAAAGGATTAAAACATTCATTCCAATTCTGTGACAAAGAAATCTTTAAATCATTTGACCAAATTAAACAGGAATTTTCTCTAAATAAAAGTGACTTCTTCAGATTTCTACAGATCCAGCATCTCTTAGACTCTAAAATAGGTTTGGATATCACCACTCAGGATGTACCCCCCCCTTTGCCCTTTACTGTTTCTGCTAGCTGAAGGAGGTGACAGATCTCACTTGGTTTCCCGAATCTATAAGGCCTTGCAGGGAGCCCCTACTTTGTTAATGGATCTGGTACAATTTCATTGGGAGGCTGAGTTACAGATAGCATTGTCCCGGGAGAATTGGGTCCGAATCTGGCGTAGACAACATAAAAACTACCAGATCCTATGTTTGGAGAGAGTTCTCCTGGAAGGTGGTATCCAGGTTCTTTCGTACTCCCCAGATTAGTGCTAGGTTCGTGGCTGGGGGGACTCCTCCTGTTGGAGGCATTGTGGCTGTGAGATGTGGCTTTGCCCAATATTGGCTTCATACTGGTCTTCAATAGAAGATAGGGTGCTGAACCTCTTCCCCACTCTAGGAGATCTCCCCCCCAGCGATGAGGATTCTCCTTCATTTCCCACGTCATTTTAAGGATCCACACCAAGTTTATTTACTTAGTATCTTGCTGGGAGTGGCCAAAAAATGTATCGCGCGTCTTTGGCTTCGTCCTGAACCCCCTACAATTATAGCTTGGTAAGATGCAGTATACGATATCTACAAATTGGAACATATGACTGCTAGATTACAAAATAAAGTCCCAGAATTAATGAATCACTGGAATATCTGGTTTCTTTCTATTTCACAGCTTAGACCAGATCAACCACCCTGACTGGGGCTCCCTTATTAGCATACTCCTATCCAGTGTAATGATGGATTACTGGCTGGCCTCATGTCTTCCCCCCCCGACTGGAAATCCCTTGGTGTGGGAGAGACCTAAGTTTATTTAAACAACCATTTGGGCTAATGAGTGCGGCTCCCTGGGCTCTCCGAGGTCCCTCCCACTCCCCTTATAGAGACATAAACAGACGTATTTAAAGAAAGTATATGTAGTACATGTTAGCTTAGCTAATCCACTCTAAATCAGTTAAATTTGATAATCTGAAATCATTTATTGGTAGGAATGTTAAACGTTGTCTACTTTTATTTATGTACTACAAACCAGGAAGTACATGATGTATTATACATAGTGATTATTTCCCGCAACATTACTCTGTAATGCCATATAAGGAAAAACTGAAATAAAAAAATTAAAAAAAAACAAAAACCTGCAAATATTGGTAAAGGCAATGCTGAGATGAGAGAGGTGATGAGACAAGGTTTGAGAGATAATGAGAGAGCAGTAATCCAGGAGGGGTTGGAGTGTGCCCTGTCCAGTAGCCAGTCACACATCAGGGGTCATAAGGTGTCTCAGGCGGCAGCAGACACCCAGCTGCTGGTGAACACTTTTCACAAGTAGCCCAGTATCATCTTGGAAGGTAAGGGAGGGGTCAAAGGTAACCCCCAGGTATTTAAAGGTGGTGACATGTTCAAGGGGGGTATCTGTCCAGGCCCAGGATGCAGAGGGAGTTGGTTTTCCAAGCGGAGCATTTAGCGAGCCTAGGCTTGGACCCAAATAGCTTGGTCTTGTTTTGTTTTTGGTTTTTTTAGCATTGACAAGTAGTCTGTTAGATGTGAACCTGTCATGAAGGGATACGAAAGCCTTGGAAAGAGAGAGAGGGGTAAGTTTTGTGGGCTCTTGTCACTCCTGAATATAATAAAATCATCTGTGTACATAATCGTATGGCAGCCTGTGCTAGTGTGACTTTGCTGTATATCCCAGTGGAATTTAGCATGTTTCTTAGTGAACTGCTGTAAAGTTTGAAATAAAATCAGCAGTAATCACTGTAGCCACGAGCGTGATGTATTTTCTGTGAAGCTGAAGTAGCGCTTGCCACAGTCAAAGTTGTAATTCCAGTTAGCAGGGGATGGAGAGGATTTAAGTTACCCATAAGGCGTCCCACTGTTTCATTTTCGCAAGAAGCCCTTTGGTGAGCCATCTTGAGTTCCTTCCCGACTCGACAGGTATTAACTGGAAAGTGCCTGTTTTGTGAAGACAGGGTGGCAGTGAGGAATCCTAGGGCTGAATCTACATCAGTTAGCAAGTGGAAGATGGGCCAGTTAACCTCCATAATGTCATAAAGAAGTTTGTCCATGTTACATTTGGAGAAGTCCCTGAAGGATATAAATTTGGGTTGTGGGCGAGATATACGACAGAACCACATACAGAAAGTGGGGGAGAGGTCAGTGATGGAGTCGGACAGTACCCCAGCCAGTTGAGCCCTGTCCTCACGGTTTGTGAAGATCCAGTCGAGGAGGGAGTAATTGGAGGATTTAGGATTGAGCCATGTGGGAGAGGAGATAATCTGAGTTGGGTTCGGTTGCTTAAGTGGCTATCACCAACCATTATAATGTCCCTCAATATACAGAGGCAGCCAGTCCCTTGATTTATTTGAGCAAGGCCTCTCAGAACCCACCCCTGGAGAGGATTATATGCACACCCCGTATACAGCTTCTTAGTGTCCCTGAGGGTCAGTTCAGCTATAATCCATTCTGGAGAGGAATCAACAGAGTCACTGGTCGAGGTGATTTAGACAGTTAAGTGATCTTTGAAAAACAGCAGCACCATACGACCTTTTTTCTTCCCAGGTCTGTCATGCTTGAATAGGGTATGGCCACTGATTTGGCAGTTTCAGCCTGGGATGGAGGGCTTCAGCCAAGTCTCGGTTATGTCTAGAATAGTGGTACTCACTCATTCTGTGCTTTGGAGCCACATATGCTTCATCTTTTTGCTCAGGAGCCACAACCCACATACACGCCATTTTGCAATACCGAAATAAAGTGTTCCAACAAACAAAAATATTTTCAAATCACTTTACTGCAATTCAATTAACATATAATAAACAGACACTCATAAATAAAAGCATAAAAATAACATTAATACATATTTAATTAGATACATGGCACTCATTTGAAACCAGTGCTATGAAGTCTGGCCATCTGAAGTATTAAAATAATCCCCCCTTCCCCATATTTTACAACAATATTTAAATTACGTGCTTCGATATATTTTGCTTCTTGCTGATGAAGCTGTTTAAGGTAGTAGATGAAATCCAATAATTACTACACAGAGACAAAAAAATAAAATATTAAAGCTGTTAGTGTTATTTCAAAGCCCTGTACATTCACTGTATTAGTCATGTTCCTAAATTACCTGCTTCAAGATGTTTTGCTTCTGGATGATGAGACTTTTTAAGTTAGTTGATGATGTCCAAGAATAACTACACAGAGACAAATAAAATAAAAGTTGTAAGTGCTATTTCAAAGCCCAGTACATAACTTAAATTTTTAAAATTCTGAAAAGAAAAGTACCTGATTCGATCCCCTTATCAACACAATCTGTCCATGGAATAGTCGGTGTAAGCAAGGAAAAAACACATGTACCGAGGGAACATCCTATGCAGTTGGCATTCCACTGCAAAGGACACAATAGCGAGATATGAGAAACAGAACAAGTGAGATGCGATCATGCCACAAAATGCTGAATTTATAGCAACTATAATTAGGGAATGCAATCCTCACGTTGCTTAATTGCCTGCTTTACACGGTCCTCTCGTGAATAATGCTTGCAAGTATATGAATCAATTACAATGTGTCTCCTAAATAAATTAACTGAGCACGTTTCTCTCATGTAAGATAGTTTCACAATTCATGCAGTCCTGAATAAATTAACTGAGAACGTTTCTCTCGTGTAACATTGATTGATTTACAATTCGATAGTGTCCTAATTAACATCCCAGCACATTAGCCTGATCCAGGGTAGTGTGTTTAAATACCATTATGCCAGACTGCTGTTTCAATAACTGCCACCTAAGTCCATATTAGCTGGTACCCCCACAAAAGAAAACAAGAGTTGTGTGCGATAAGTAAAAAGACTGATCCAAAGTAGTTGCCATGTGCAAATCACTGCAAATGAGAGCTCTTTGTTAGCTTGCTCGATCCCCCATTAAGTTTAACCAATGTTTGACTTATGACTCCCAAATGATATGAGTTTGCCACTGTATTCACTGTACTGTTAGTGTCCAAAAGAACCAGTGAAACACCAGAATAAAAATCGGAATAGCCTGTTCAAAAGTTAGACTTTCTGGGACATGTTCGTCGGGCATACAAGTTTCAAGCTGCCTTAGAGTTAGCACCTGCTGGGGAGTGGGGGAAAGTTAAAAGTTAAATTCAAGCACAGGGAGAGAAATCAGTTATACAGTGGACCCATTCTGTTTTAGTCAATATCCTGTTGATCTGAGTTCAACACTTGAGGGGTTGATTAGCTGAGGGAAGAGGCCTTTAGGATCATGCCAGAATCGATAATAGTTTAAACCGCATTACTCACTCACTCTCTCTCACAGTGAATAATGTGCTTTGGCTCAGATGGTGGTGTTTGAAAGAGCCGCATCACGCTGTAAAATCAGAATAACGTTAGGAGCCACAAGCTACTTCCAGAAGAGGCGCATGTGGCTCATGAGCCGTGGAGTGAGTAACGCTGGTCTAGAACATCAAGATTGTAGAGGGCTGTCCAGGCTTCTAATTCATGAATTTTGGAGAGGAGGCTACAAACATTCAAATGGACAATCCTTAACTCATGGCTGTTTGCCCAGAGGGGATTTGTGTGATTTAGTGGGGCATATGTTAGACCAGGGTTGGTTTCAGTGTCGCCTCCTAGTAAAAGTAGCAGTAAGGGAGTCAAGAGGTTATTGTTGTACCACAGAGAAAGCGAGTGTTGGGTGGGGCTTATGGAGAAAATATAGGTGCTCAGAAGGTGACACTGACTGTCTTTTCTGCAGGCAAGCGAGGGAAGATAAGGGATGAGATAGCGGGAAGTAAGGAGTGGGAGGGGGTAACTCAGCTGGGTTGAGGAAGAGTAGCTGTTCTGAGCTGCTAGGTCTCTGGCCAGAATGTAGGTACAGGAGTCACGTAGAAGAGTGAGGCCTAGAAGGAGAGAGCATATAATGGATGCAGGCACTGCTGGGTGCATTATGGGACAAAATCTGCACTACCAGTATAGGGGCAACTAAAAATTGTGCATCAGAAAGGCAGTGGGAACCAGAGTATTGGTACAGCATACCGGGATAATATGCCTCAGGTCCCTGGCATAGCAAAGAACAAAACATGCAAGAATAACCCTGGATATCTAATGTGAGTTGTTAGTAGACTCAGTAGTAAATGGGCAGTGTCAGCAATCAGTGGGAGAGACAATGAGAGATTTACTCAAGATGCGTAAAGCTAGAAACACTGCTTAGACAAGAGCAGATATGCGTTCAGCAGGACAAATGTAACAACTGGTCCAAACAGGAGCAAAACTCCTGAAGTGACTGTCATAGGTCAAACAGATAATAGTATAAATAGTTATCTCAATGTAAAGATCACTGGTTAGATAGTAAATAACAATATCACTAATACATGAATGTAAGACCCTGGGGAAAAAGAAACTCACCTCACGACCCCAATGTGTGGTCCAAGCCGTTGGCTGTGGTTTTAGCAGCAGAATTCGAGGTGCCAGTGTTGTTAAAGAAAAAAGCTCTCCGCATTGGCCACCTCCACTGCTGCAGTTGATGGAGGTAGAGGAGAGTGGCGAGCAAGCTGGCTGCTGGTGTCCATCGCTTCCTTTTGCCCCTTGCAACAATCAGTTGGGGGGGGGGGGTTCCAAGAAACCCACTTTACAACCCCGATGTGTGGTCCGAGCTGCTGACTGCGGCTTTGGCAGTAGAATTCAAGGTGTCAGTGGTTCTAAAGAAAAAAAGCTTCCTGTGGTGGCCACCTCCCCTGCTGCGATTGGTGGAGGCAGAGGAGAGTGGCATGCAGGCCGGCTGCTGATGACCGTGGCTTCCTATCACCCCTTGTGGCAATCATTCATTTTGGGGGGAGGTTCGAGAAACCCACCCCTCGACCCTGATGTGTGGTCCGAGCTGCTGCCTGTGGCTTTAGCAGAATTCACAAAATCACTCCAACCCCAGCAACTTCACACACGCTGTTGGCAAGGCTGATTGATAGGTATCTCAATGTAATGTGGAATTAAAAACTGTATTTTCCTATTTTCATCTTTTAAAATTATAATCATGAGCTGGCTCTGCGTGGCTGTGGTGCTACTTTGACGAGTTCTGCCCCTCAGCTCCAGCTGCTCTAGTCTGGGTGCTTTTTCTGAGCTTGGTACTCTGACCTACTAGTGGGAATCAATGGTAAAGACTGATTCTTGGAAGATATTAAAATTAAGTTTTTACCATAATTCATGATCTAAGAATATTTTCACCATTGATTCACACACCTGCACACCATCCCCTGGACTCACTCCAGTATGGTTGTGTAGGTCTTCGCACCTTTATACTTGGTTTGGGCTGTGAAGACACTGATCTTCCAGAGATCAGTCTTCACCATTCATTACTAGTAGGTTCAAGCTGGAGGGGCAGGACCCGTGGGAGCATATAGCTTTAAAACTCTTGAGGAGGGGAACCGCCATTGGGGATGACACCTCTCTTGAGCGTGATGTAGAATGTGGCACTCACAGGGTTAGCCAGTAACTAATGCCGACTCCCCAACCCTCTCAGGTCTGTCTTTCCCAGTGTCGAGGAAGCATGACTTCATGGGAGCCTCTCAGAAAGCCTTCGACACCATCAGCGTCTCAGTTGCCATCTCTACAGCCCCGGTTTATTTTTTTCTTATTCTCACTGTGCGGTGTTGAGTACTTTTACTTTATTTTTTCATTCAGTGCGGCCGACCATGTCCAGTTTGGGGCCTAAAAAGTTTGGTAAAGCGGGGATTGCCCTGATGTGTCGGTGCCCCTGTGGCAATCCCATGTCCATAACACCATGTTCGGTGTTTCACTTGCCTGAGTCCGCGGCATGATATGGATGGAGGCCCCTCCCCCCCCAACATTTGGAGGTCAGCCTCGCACGCGTGACATCAGGGTCAGGTCCCTAGGCCCTTCTCCTGGGCCTTTCTCTGGTACTATACGTACCAAGGGAGAGCAGGCCTCTGCTGTTTCGGGTCTCACTGGACTGGTGGCCTGTGTGAGGGGCCAGGTGGACAGGTGGCCTCTTTCGGGGGGGTTGGCTGAGCACCCCTCGCAGTCCAGTGCCCCTTCGGGAGATTGGACGCCTCCCAGTGTCAAGGCCTCAGCTATACGCTAGGCCTGCACTGATGGCTTCCTCAACATTGCCAGCCAGTGCCATCTCGGCTCTCAATGCCACCTCCAGTGTTGGTGAGCGAGGTGGTGCCATTGGTGCTACTGGGTCTCTTTCTGATACCATTCTCGGTGCTGGGAGAGGCAGAGTGTCCGATGACACTTTGTTGGAGATCTCCTTGATCTCGTCGCCAAAATCCGATAAGGATTGGGATGATCCTGACTGGCAACCAAGCTCTACGGAGCTTTGGATGCCTCCCAGCCCCAGCCCGTGTCCCTCTTTGTAGCCTACACTTTCTCTGGCTAGTGCTCATGGTGGTGCCACCTCTCTTGAGCCTGCCAGTGCTGCTTGCGGAGCCATGGGCCCTCCCGGCATCAACTTTGGTGCTGGCTCAGGGGACACTTTCCCAGGTCCAGCACCATGGCCATTTCCAACGCCGGCTCCAGTGTTGTTTTGGCTGTCAGTGCCAGGTCCAACACTGAGGGGGTTTCCAGTGCTGATGCCAGTGCTGGATTATCCCTTCCTTCTTCCCTAAGGAATGCTGCAAAGGGAGGGCTTTTCTTGAGGGGCAGGTTCTTGTCTGCTGGGTCGGGGAGGGCAAAGTCACGTCCAGCGTCCCGGCCTGTCCCCATGGCATCTGGCGCCTCGGTATGGAGCCGGAGTTCTGACTTGGCCCTCTCTTCTCCTCCTGGTGGACGGAGATCTGCAGTCAGTGGGGACAGGGGCCACCTTTGTGGATCAAAATGGCTTCACTCCCCCTCACCAAGGGGTTTCTCCCATAGTTCACCACCATGTTTGCTCCTCGCAGGTTTAGGGTTCTTCGGTGGGTGGGCAGCGCAGCCCCCTCCCTCAGGAGGGATCCCCTGCATGCTCTCACAGCCCTGGCAGAGGGCCATTGATCTCTTATGACCTTTCTCCCCATTCTTCTCCTCTGCCTTCCCTTCCCCTTCTCCCAGGGCTTTCAGGTCCCCTAGGACCTACGACATGGGAGCAGTACAGGGCAATGGTGGCTGCATTTCCATCTGGCTTAGATCCATTGGTGAGATCATCTTTGCACCTCCACCCCGTGTACCACCTCCGCCTGAACAGAGCTCCTTCTCATCCTTGACTTCCTCAGAGGAAGAGGTCATCTTCACACACACTTCTTCGAATGCTGATTATTTCACTTATCAGCCGTTCCTCTTGACGATGTTGGAGGTACTGCATCTTCTGCATTTTGTAGGTCGCAGTCCTGCATGTGCAGTGCTGTTCTTCCTTGGGGAGTACAGTTCAGAATCCACAGTGATCCTTCCATGGCCTCTATATTTCTTGGAGGAGTTGCACAGCATCTCGCAGTTTCCCTCCTCCTTTGTTCCAGCCCCAAGGCACTGCCATCGCAGGTACTGCACACCCCATGGTTCTCCAGGAGCTATGCATAATCCCTCCTCTGGTTTGGATTGGCTGAATACCCCCTCTGGGCTTCAACACCCTGAGCGAGACCATCCCCCAGAATCTGACCCGGCTAAGTTTGATCACTGAGGGAGGAGAGTTTTCTCCTTGGTGCGTCTACTCTTATCTGCTCATCATGCACACCAGGTAGCTTATGCAAGGTGCCTGAGGGCCACGCTGGGGACATATCCTCATGGCCATGCCTGATTGTGAGGCAACCCAACGAGCCATCGCCATCTCTACTTGGGGCCTGGAGCTAGTGAGACACCAGGTGAGAGCATCTTATGACGCCAATGTGGTAGCCTTCAGGTAAGTAGGAACAGCGGTCTGCATCAGGCAGATGGCATGACTTTGTCTGTCCTGGTTGTCACCCTTGGCCCGGCATAGGGTGATTGCCTTGCCTTTCCGGGGGGCCCGTTTCTTCTCCCACAGGGTCAGGCATGAGCTGTCTGGGCACCTTCCCTTTCCTGGGTAACATGCGCCTCCGTCTGCCCCTGACTAATCTCGGGTCTTGCAAGACCCATGAAGGCCCCCCTTCTTTTGTGCTTTTCCCCCACAGGAGGCTAAGGGAGGTTCCTTCCCTCAGAGAGGTGCCAGTGCCACCTAGGTGTTGCTTGATACTCACCCACCAGTAATAAATGGTGAAGATTGAACCCTGAAAGATATGAAAATTGCGTTCTCACCGTAATTCTTTATTTTCCAAGATATCTTCACCATTCATTATTGTTTTCCGCCCACCTTCCCCTCATGACCAGACCTCTGGGCAGCATCACCTCCGTGTTGGCCTTCTCCCTTCTCTGGGGCTGTTCCTGCTGACATCTCATAGGTCTTCTGGGACCTTGTTCAAAAAAAAAAAAAAAAAGGCCTTTACCTTACGTTCTGGAAGGAGAAGGTGGCAGGGATGTCTTGCCTTCTCTACTGCAGGTCCCCTGGGGCTCGCTTTGCCCATTGCTGGAGCCTGTATGAATCCCAATGCCCCAAATATGGGGTCAGTATTCTGTTCCTAGCATTGCATCAGGCTGCAATGCATGCCTTGTCACGGGCAACTCTTCTGAAGCATGCCTCTTTTGGTATGCTTTTGAACTCATTTTCTCAGTCTTCATGAACCCTGGGGCCTTCATATCTTTGCCCCCTTCCGGGTACCTTTCAGGGCCCTTTCTGCCTTTTTGCTTCACCTTGGTTACCCTAGGTAACCAATCCAGGCAGAGTCCACATAGAGCTCCCTCATTTAGAGATGCTGTGTACCCTACATAGCGATTTGGAGGACTCAGACTCTCTCTCTATTACCTCCTACCACTTCAGAGATAGTGGTAACGGAGTTCCTTTGTAGGGATGCGCCCTTACTGGCTGAAGACGTGCCTGATACTCTTGCTAGTCAGGTGCACCTCTATGTCCATGGGGACACTGCCTCCAGTAGTGTTTTCTGACCCCTGGGGGGGGAGGAAGAAATACATTCTATGGAATACCTTGCCCCAGTCTTCAGCTGGGTCTTCCCTGAAAAGGAAAAAAAAAAGTGGGGGGTAGAGAGCACGCATTCTATATCTTCCTTGGCAGATATTGAATTCAATGTATTATGCCTTGCTAATGGCACCCTGTCTACAAGAGGGCTTGTAGGACAACTCTCCTCATCAACCACTCCTAGATTTCTGCGTGGTTAGGGCATAGGGCCTACTTCTGTTCTAAACTCTGCATTGAGGGCAGTTTCCTGTCCATATTCTACAGGGAAGTCTCTCAGCCCACCCTAAGAGGAATGCTGCAACTGCTCATCCTTGATTGGGGTTAAGGGACTCTCTCTCTCCTCTCTGTCTCTCTGTCTCTCTCTCTCTTCCTCTTATTTTCTTCATCTGTTATCCTGCCCAGTGGTTTGGGTCACCCCTGGCCGCTAAGACCAGCGTAGAGTCCTTGCCTCTCCCTTCTGTGGTCGGCCTTAGAGCTTTTTTAGTTTATATCCTTTCCTTTTTCCTGTCCCTTGGGCCCCGTGTGCCCTACCCTTGTCCTTTCTCTTCTCTTCTCTTCTCTCCAGTGAACAGCACTAAGAGGGTTGGAGAGGGGAGCGCTGTTGAGCTCCCAACATGGTGGACGCTTAATTTTCGTCTCCTGACTCGACGGTAATTAAAAGCCTAAATTTGATATTTTACGAGTAAATTGGTAGCCTGAAATAGCGTAGTCCAGTGTCGTAAGTGCTGTGGACTATAAGATGGGTCTAAAAAAAGACCACAGGCATGCGCACAATATCGATGCATTCCTCTCCTTGCCGCAAACATCAAGGAGTGCAGGATAAGGGCCATCTTCCTCAGTGGATCTAAAAGCGAGTGAAGCACCGAATCCTCAAATTATGGCTCTCCTTCAAAAAATACAAAGAGACCAGAGAGGAAACAAACCGGAGACTTGCAGCAGTGGAGGCTCACTTTGCTGAAATTGATGATAAAGTGCGAGCTAATGAGACCGATATCCTGGAGCTCAAGTCGGAGAGAGAAGCCCAGTGCATGAGGAACGCCATGTTTGTGCAAAATCTCACCTTTCTAAGGGCTAAGATTGATGTGCTGGAAAATGCCCAGAGGCAACCGAACATTCGCATTGTGGGTTTTCCTCCGAGGTTTGCATCGACAACGGAAATCTTGCTAGCGGTAAACAGACCACTTTTTTCTGATCTGGCATTACTGCCTGCTGAGTCTGGGACCACAGTAATCAAGGCCTTTGCCATACCTATGCGTTCCAGAAGAGGCCAGGGGACTGTGTGACCTTTAACAGCCATTATTACCCTATCTAATCCAGAGAGTCGCATTCCTTTACTGTGTGTGGCAAGACAAAGGGGAGATATAATTTGGGAAGGAAGCAAGATCGCCTTTTTTCTGGATATCTCGTCCCAGTCCCAAACTAGGAAAAAAGCACTACAGAGTACAAAGAAACTGCTCCTGGAGAATGGGGTTGAGGCCCAGTTGTTGTTCCCGGCAATGCTCCAGGTTGTGTGTGGGTGAGATCCACTTACTAAATGACCCTGAAGCAGCTGCATCTTTAGCGTATAAATTAATTGAGGCTCAAAAATCAGATTCTAAGAAGGTGACCGCTTCAGATTCAGGCTCCAAATCGGACACAAATGACTGATAGTGGGACATCTGAATGGGGCCTTTCTTCCCCGGGCTAAATTTGTTCGTCTTGATAAAACTGTGCTTCTGATTGGAACTTACTGTCGAGGATTTATGATAGTGCTGTGAGCCATGTTGGGGACGTTACTGTTTAAGTCTGCTATTGCCTTTCCTGCCTATTGAGGGAAACCTCATCGTTTGGGGATTTTTACCCCACTCAATTTGTGAACTTACTGCACTATTCTTTTAATAGCCTGCCTCCCTGCCTGTTAGCAGGACTAACTATTATGGTAGGGGTGTAATGCAATTTAATTGAGTCAAGGTATTCTTTGTGTGTGTTAACCTTGCTTAGTCTCCGCTCTTTAGGTTTGTTCAGCCCTCCCCCACTACTATTTAGGTCACCTATGAGGGGCAGAAATAATGGCAAAAACCTTGTATCAAACAACATGAAGTCTTGCTGTATTCTGACAATATGCAGTTAGCCCTAGCACTTGAACTGCCCTGGAGAGGAAAGGGTTAACTCTATGCAGAAGCATAGAACTTTGAGCTCGAGCTCGGTTTTCAAACCTCTGTTTCTGGCACTTATCAGTGTAACCGTCAGATTCTTTACTCTGCCTAACTGTGAAGTCGCTCCGTAGATTTCTCCTTCGCTCGGTAAAGTTTCAAAAAGCGTTCGGTTGTTCAACCGGTTTATTATTGTTACTGTATTCGAGTCTCTATCTACAGTACAGGTAGTGTTGTAGATGGGTAGTGATCATTTTCTGTGGAAATTGTTTTTTCTTCAGTTTCCGATCAGTTGGTCTGGTTGGAAACCGACATTTTGTTTGTGTTTGTATTTTCTGGGATTCAGTAGTGGTGTTCCGGTTCCTATCGGTTTCAGAATTTCCACAGCCCGTAACACGGTTGGTAACGGATAGGGGAGTATTACCTGGCTTGAAAGCCGTAAAGGGTAATTTGTTAGTGTGGCCATGTCTGAGAAACCCAAGAAAAAAAAACGGTCCCACTGGGTTTCAACATTGTTCAGAGTGTGGGGAGGCCTTTGCCAAGGCTGACCCCCACCTCATCTGTGTTTATTGTCTGGGGTTTGACCACTTCAAAACAGACTGCCAGATTTGTAAATATTTTCCTAAAAGCCACTCTGGAAAAAAGGTTGAGTAGGCTGAAGGAAAGAGAGGCCAAGAAGTCCGCTGATCCAGATGACCAGCACAGTTCAGTTGTGGCCGAACCTGAGGAGGTGCCCACTGGCCTGGGCGATACCTCTTTGAGCAAAAGGAGATCCGACTCCCAGGGGTCGGTTTCGGAAAAAAGGGAAAAGAAGTTAGCCGGTTTGGATCCAGCACCGCATACTCCAGCCGCTGATGAAATAACCAGAGTGATCAGTATAGTTCAGTCACTTTACCTGGTTCCGTCCGAGTCGGTGCCATCGGTTAGGCAGTCGGTTCAGTCTGATCCCCACTGGATTACGATCTGGATGCTTATTATGATGTGGAGTTGGAGGGAAACAGAGTATCCCGATGATGATGATGATGATCTTGAAGGCCTGGATGTGCCTACTGAACCAGACATCTCCCCAGACAGGCCTTCCAATGTCTCCCCCCCCCCCCCAGGATTTTTGAGTCCCCTTCTCACTATTTGTTTTACTAGAAAGTGGCTGAAACCGTCCAGCTCCCAATGGTAGAAGCTGCTGAGGAGGAAGAAGAGCCTGATTTTGTTGAGATGATGGAAATCCCAGAGTCCAAAAGATTGTCTGTCCCTCTTCATAAATCCTTGGGGAAACAGACAAAAAAGATATTACAAACACCTAACTCCATACCACCGTAGATAAGAGAATGGACAAGGAGGTATATATTATCAGGCTCAGGTACAGAGTTTTTATATAGTCATTGCAGCCATGCTGGGGTAGTGTAGACTGCAGCCTGTGACAGGGCTAATATTCCTTTGGCTTCACACCCACCAGACAAAGACTCCAGGAAGGTGGATGCCATGGCCTAAAAACAATATTTGGCGTCCTCCTTGGGACTCAGGTAGGCTAATTATATGGCCTACACAGCCAGGTACAGAAGTCCAGGTGGGATACAGTTCTGGAACTGGCTAAACAGGCCTCCTCCCAGCTGGCCAACGAGCTGGAGGATGTGGCTGCTGATAGAATTGAGGCATCCAAGGTGCAATTCCATGCTGTTGTGGACTCCAATTATGTGGCATCAGGAGTCATGGCTACATCTGTGTGTCTCAGGAAATTTGCTTGGCTCAGATGCACTAGCCTTTCTCAGGACACCCAGACTAAGGCCATGGATCTCCCTGTGGTGAGTAACTCTCTGTTTGGGGAGCAAACGGAGGCTTACATGAAAAAAATAGATGAGTATAGGACCACCTACAGGAGTGCACAGGCCAAAGAAAGGCAAGACACTCCTCAGAAGCAGCAGTCTAGGGGCAGGCCTTTTCACAGGCCTTTTTACCAAGCCCAGGCTTCGTCTTCTTCTCCACAAAGGGGGTTCTTTTGAGGGAGAGGTAGGAGGGGGATGAGCAGGGCTGCATCCTCTTCCCAGTCCAAGGCTCCTGTCAAACAGACACCCTGATGTGTCAACCTGGGTTGACACCCCTATTCCAGTAGGAGGCAGGCTGGCTTACTACTTCCAGGCCTGGAAGGCTGTTACCTCAGATGAGTGGGTCCTGGAGGTAGTAAGCCGGGGACTGGCCCTCCGTTTCAAAAGGTTTCCAAAAATGGGGGTCAGGCCCTTTCCACCTGCAACCATCTCAGAAACCATTGCTCTAGAAGCAGAGGTTTTTTCTCTACTGGCTATCAGAGCTGTATTGAAAGTTCCTGCTCAACACAGGAGCAAAGGTCTATACTCCAGATATTTCCTTACTCTGAAAAAGACAGGGGAATGGTGACCCATCCTAGACTTAAGGTATTTGAACAAACACATCACAAAACCAAAATTCAGAATGGTGACTTTGGGAATAATTCTTCCCTCTCTGAGGCCAGAGGATTGGCTAGCATCCCTGGACCTCAAGGATGCCCATTTCCACATTCCTATCAGGTGCTCCCACAGAAAGTACCTCAGGTTCGAGTTTCCTTCAGGCCATTATCAGTTCAGGGCCATGCCCTTCGGCCCAACATCAGCTCCAAGGGTGTTTACAAAGTGCCTTGCTGTAGTAGTTGCTTTCCCCAGAAGGCAGGGTATATCTGTATTTCCCTACCTGGATGACTGGCTCATTGTGGGTCAGTCCTCCGACCAGGTCAAGTCAGCTCTGAAAATCACTCAGAACTTTCTCAGTTCTCTGGGGTTCTTCCTCAATCTTCCAAAGTCAGTTCTCGAACCAGTACAACTTCTGACTTTCATAGGAATAGAGTTAGATACTGTTCAGGCAAAGGCCTTCCTCCCACTAGCAAGGGTAAAGGCCCTTGCTTCCTCATTTCGACCTGTGGTCTCTCATCTAACAAGACACTTTCTTCAACTCCTAGGCCACATGTCAGCTTCCACTGCATTGGTACAAGGAGCCAGGTTTCAGATGAGGGACATTCAGTTCCACCTAAGGTCCTTTTGGTCTCAGAAAAAAAGACTCACCAAATTGGTTCCAGTGACAATCTCAGGTAAGGGGTCCCATTCCTCAGTCAAGCTCTCTGTGGTCCTAACCACAGATGTTTCTCTCCTAGGCTGGGGAGCCCATTTGGGAGCCCTTACAGCTCAGGGTGTTTGGTCTCCACAAGAGTCTCTCCTTCATATCAATCTCCTGGAACTCAGGGCACTTTTCCTAGCCCTTCAGGCTTTCTCAGACTCGGTCAGAGACAAGGTGGTGCAGGTCAGGACAGACAATACCACCACAGTGTGGTACATCAACAAGCAAAGGGGCACTCAGTCCATTGCCTTGTGCACAGAGGCCATGAAATTATGGTCTCTAGCCTACTCCCTTCAGGCTTCCCTGACAGCAGTTCATCTCCCGGGGAAGGACAATGTGCAAGCAGATGCATTGAGCAGAATCTCCCAGGGCCATCATGAATGATCCCTGGATCCTCTCATTTTGAAAGTAATCTTCACCAGATGGGGCAATCCAGAGATAGATCTCTTTGCAGCCCTGGACAATCACCAACTCCCCCTGTTCTGCTGCAGACCTCCAGTCCCAGGAGCTGTTCCTCTGGATGCTCTCATATTGGATTGGAAGGGCAGGTTTCTTTATACCTTTCCTCCCTTCTCCCTGTTGTTAAGAGTTCTAGTCTAGATCAGGTCTCAACCCTGTACAGTGATACTGGTGGCTCCAGACTGGGCCACACAACCTTGGTACCCTCTGCTGTTGTCCATGGCAGTGTCACTCCCCCTGTCTCTTCCCAAGAGACACAATCTCCTAACTTCCTCTCGGGAGAATTTGGTACCCCAGTCTCCAGTCTCTCAATCTCAAGGCCTGGCTCTTGAAGAGTTAGAATATGCAGGCCTGCATCTTTCTCAGGGAGTTCTGGATATTCTCAAGGTCTCCAGGAAACCTTCTACCAGAAAAACTTACAATTCCAAATGGAAAAGATTCAGCATTTGGTGTTCTCAGAAAGGCATTCTGCTACATACTGCAGACATTGCTACAGCCTTAGATTATCTGGTTCACCTTAATGGCCTAGGCCTTAGGCTTGCAACTCCGAAGGTTCACATAGCAGCTGTGTCTGCATTCCTTTCAGCAGGGAAGGCTCTTCCCTGGCATCTCATCCTGTTTTCAGTAAGTTCTTCAAAGGTCTGGTTCATATCAACCCTTTGAACCTCTGACTTCGGCCAAGCTTAAGTACTTGACCTGGAAAACTGTGTTCCTGGTAGCTATCACTTCTGCCAGGCGGATTAGTGAATTACAGGCCCTGTCAGTTGAACCTGACTTTATCTCCTTCCATAGAGATAAGGTGGTCCTGAGAACAAATTGGAGGGTCTTACCCAAAGTGATATCAGATTTTCATCTGAACTAATCTCTGTCTCTACCTGTGTTTTTCACTGATCATTCTTCTTTGGGAGAAAGAAGATTACACAGTTTGGATAGTAAAAGGGCACTTAGCTACTACATAGAGCATACTAAGGCACATAGAAATGGCTGTCTTCAGTTATTTCTCACTTAAGGTGAAGTGAGAAAAGGTAAGCCTGCTTACTAAAAATACAGGTTACTCACCTGTAACAGGAGTTCTAAGAATGGTATATGTTGTTCATCCACACTTACTGGCAGGTTCTAGGAATGGCATATCCACACTTACTGGCAGGTTCCTTGCTGCTTTAAATCTTGCTAGAAGGTCTTCAAGCTAGCTCCTCTCACCCACCCGGGTGGTAAAACTCTCGGCTCTACCCCATGACACCAGATCTAGCCAGCTGGAAGACAGGTTGTGCGTCGAAGCCGGGGAGGTCGGGTGGGTTGTGTGGATGAACAACATATACCATTCCTAGAACTCCTGTTACAGGTGAGTAACCTGTATTTCTAGGGACATGGATATGTTGTTCAATCCACACTTACTGGCAGACTCCTAGCAGTTCTCCGGGAGGAGGGAGGCAACACGCACCCCTACTTGGGAAATAAGGACTGGAGAACCGAGGTCCCAAAACCAGCATCCCGGCGTGACTCAAGGTCGATGTGGTAGTGGGTAATGAAGGTGTGTGCTGACTTCCAGGTAGCAGCCCTGCAGATTTCTTGGATAGGGACGTCCCTGGAAGCAGCCACCGAAGCAGCGGTATGGCGGGTAGAATGAGCTCTTATCCCTCTGGGAGGTTTCATGCCCGCCAACCTATAGCAGAGATCTATGCAGGAGGTGACCCACCTGCCTATCGTCCACTTGGCTGCAGGTCTGCCAGGTGCGGCTTCAGCATAGGTGACAAACAACTGGCAAACCTCTCCCCGAACTTCAGCCATCCGCTCCTTTATAATAAGAGAGCGTTCTTGTAGGGTCCAAAGTATGGAGCCTATATTCGGCCTCCGAGGTGTGATTAGGGTAGAACACCGACAGAGTCAACACCTGGTTAAGGCTTAAGGTGAAACTCCGACACCACCTTCGGAAGGAATTTCGGGTGGGGTCGCAGGACAACCTTGTCCCTGTGGAAGACCAGAAAAGGAGACTCGATGGAAAGCGCCTGAAGCTCTCCCATCCTTCTGGCTGACGTGATAGCCACCAAGAAGGTGGTCTTCCATGACAGGTGGGAGATATCGCACCTGTGCATCGGTTTGAATGGCTTGCCCATGAGCCTAGCCAGTACCAGCAGTAGATCCCACGGAGGTGGAGGTTCTCGCATCGGAGGGGATATGTGATCAAGGCCTTTGAAAAAGCGCCCGACCACCTTTTCCTGCGCCACCGACTGCTTTCCGGCCCTCACCCAGTAAGCAGAGATGGCTGCCAGGTGCACCTTAAGGGTCATCGACTGAAGCCCTAGCTGAGAAAGGGACAACAGGTAGTCCAGAATGCTGGCCAAGGAACAGGAGGAAGGTTCAACCCCTTATCCTGACACCAAATGGAGAATCTCTTCCATTTGAATGCATGACATTTTCTGGTCGACTCCTTACGGGATGCCTCAACAACGCTGAGGACCTCGTCATAAAGACCCAAGGCCTGGAACTCTAGCCGCTCAGGAACCAGGCTGTCAGGTGCAGGGATTGAAGGTCCGGATGGGGTACCTTCCCCTGATTGACTGAGATCAGGTACGGGCAGGCTGGAAATCGCCTCAGGAGCCTGGAGCTGAGGCTGAGGAGATCTGGATACCAGAACTGGCGGGGCCAGTCTGGGGCTACCAGAATCACCTGTACCTTGTCTCTCCTCGCCTTGAGAAGCACCTTGTGGATCAAGGGAAATGGGGGAAAGGCGTAGAAGAGGCCCGGGGTCCATGGCCTCGAGAAGGCATCCCCCTGCAGCAAGCCCTGCTGAGGAGGGCGGGCATGATACAGCCTCAGCTTCACATTCTCCCTGGAGGCAAACCGGTCCACCTGAGGTGTGCCCCAGTGGGAGAACAGACTGTGTACTACCTCCAGCAGGAGAGACCACTTGTGAGATGCAGCACCTATCCGGCTTAGGGCATCGGCCAGAGTGTTGGAGGCTCCTGCCACATGGATGGCTAGGAGATCCGCCTCCAGTCTGCTCACGAGAGACCAAATGCGGAGAGCCTCCTTGCACAGAGGCAAGGAGTGCGTCCCGCCCTGGCGGTTTAGGTAGTATATGGTCGTGGTGTTGTCCATCTGGACCTGGACCACTTGACCCTGTACAAACGGAGTGAAGGCGGTGAGGGCTAGTTGGACCGCTCTAAGCTTCAGCAGGTTGATGTGGCATCGAGACTCCTGAGGGGACCAGAGGCTGTGCGCTCTGAGCTCCCCCAGATGGGCACCCCAACCCATCAGAGAGGCGTCGGTCGTTAGAGTGACCGTCGGCTCTGAGCTGACAAACAGGATACCCCCACTGCAGATGAGCTGGAAAGATCCACCACTGGAGAGCGTTCCCCATCTCCTGGGTCACTATCACTGCCTGGTCCAGAGGACTGGAGCGCTGTGACCATTGGCAGGCCGGCCCCCATTGCAGGGGATGCATATGCCAGCGGGCCCAATGGACCACGCTGGTGCAGGCCGCCATGAGGCCCAGGAGGCTCAGGAAGTCCCAGGCAGGGCACAGTTGCCCAACCAGAAATGATTGGGCAAAGGAGGAAAGAACCTCGTCCCTGTCCGCCGGGAGCCATGCTCTGGCTCGAGGAGAGTCGAGCTCTGCCCCGATGAACTGAATCACCTGCATTGGCACGAGTTCCGATTTGGCCTCGTTGATGAGGAGGCCAATCTGAAAGCAGACCTGGAGGGCCAGGTCCCTGGACCACTCTGCCTCCAACCTGGAGGGGACTGCAGTCAGCCAATCATCCAGGTAAGGGTACACCCGGACCCTTCGGCGCCGCAGGAATGCTGTCACCACTGCCATGCATTTGGTGAAGACCCTGGGAGCTGGAGAGAGGCTGAAGGGCATGGCCTGGAACTCATAAAGGGATCCCTCTGCCCTGAAGTGGAGGAATCGCTGGTGAGATGGACGGATTGGGACGTGAAAGAACGCGTCCTGGAGGTCCAGAGAGCAGAACCACACGCCTCGTTCCAAGGATGGAATGATCTGAGCCAGAGTGACCATCCTGAAGGTATGAGACTTTAGGAACTTGTTCAGGTCGTGTAGGTCTAGAATGGGGCGCCAGCCCCCGGTCCGTTTTGGGACCAAGAAGTACCTGGACACAAACCCTGGGTCTGGTGGAGGATCCGCCACCTCCCTGATCACCTCCTTCTGGAGGAGCAGGGCAATGTCGGCTCAACAAGCCGACAGAGAGGCTGCGGACCCCATAGCCCCCCATGGGGCGACGGCTCGATAGGGTGGGGACTGCTCGAATTCCAGAGGCAGACCCTTTCCTACCACTTCCAGCACCCAGCAGTCCGTGGTGATATCGGACCAGGCGGAAAGGAAGTGGCGGAGCCATCCCCCCCACAGGGGAACCCCGGGAGGAGTGACGAGGTCGGGGGCGACACCCCTCAACCCATCACTGGGCAGGCTTGGAGGAAGGACCAGCCGAGGAGCCTCCTGTACCTTTCCCTCCCGGCTTCCTGTTGGAGGAAGCAGCAGGCTTGGCTTTGGGGTGCCAAGTGCGAGCCATCTGGCCCTGATGCTGGTGTTGCTGGGCCGGACGTGCCGCAGGGGCTGAAGGCTGAAAGGGCTTACGCTGCTCCTGCTGGTGGCCTTTGTCCTTCTGGGCAGACGTGACTGAGTCCAAGGTGGCGTTGAACTTCTCGAACCTTTGCAGATGACCCTTCACCCTGGGACCGAACAAGTCAGTACCCAAGAAGGGAACGTCTGCCAGCTTGTGCTGGGTATCTGCCATAAAGGTAGAGATCTGCAGCCAATCTCTGTGGCGCGTGACCACTGTGGCCGTTACTGACCGGGCACACGAGTCAGCAATGTCCAGGGAAGTCTGGAGCTGCTGCTTGGCCACCGCCCTTCCCTGATCCCGCACCAGCTTGGCCGTCGTCTGAAGGTCAGCCGGGAGATGAGGAATCACCTCATCCATGGAGCCCAAAAGGGTGTGTGAAAAGTGTGCCTTCAGAACGGCCGAGCTGGCCTGATGAAGGCCTAGCGAGGAAGCCACACAGACTTTCCACCCAGAGTAGTCCAGTTTCTTGGACTCCTTATCGGGTGGCTTGTCCACATCCCGAGCATTAACAGAATGCCGGAAAACGCTGTCGGTCACTAGCCTTTCTGCGGAGGGGTGCTCCGAGAAACCGGAGAGTGAACCAGTGGGAACAGCATACTTCCGAACCATCCTGGCCGAAGGTGCTGGACAAGAAGCTGGCCGCTGCCATAGCTCCAGGGCCGGGCCAACAATGGCTTCAGCCACCGGGAAGGCCTCCGTGGGGGAATCCCCTCAGTCCAGTATCTCCGTGAGGGGATACTTGGCCCATTTTGAAATGAGTTTGAGCTTCATCCCAGTGGGCTCTGAGATGAGTCGAAACATTCCAAGAAATAAGGATGGGCACTCGTCCACTGACTGACCCTCAGTGGACTCCAGGTCAAGTGGCCTGGAGAACAAGGAGTCGTCGTCGTCAGACTCCAAGGAGTCTGCAAACAGCTGCCAAGGGCCTGAGCCACCCTCCACCTGCTGAGGTCGATTGGGAGTGAGGGTGACCGACAACTGATGAGGCAAGCAAGGGTCGGGGCCCCAGTTTTAGGTTGTGGAGGCAGGGGTTCCACCACAATGGGTGGCACAGCTGGTTTCGGCCGAACAACCTGTGCCGGCTTCGGCTCCTCAACTACAACGAGGGGTTGTTTCGGCCACTCTGGTGACAGCCACTTAATGGCCGGGGAAGGCGATGGAGTCTGCTTATTCCTGGTCAAAAGGAGCTGCTGCCACATTAGATCCTCATAGCGCTGACGCAGTTTGCGCCGGAGCTTATCCTCCGAAGAAGACAAGGATGAGCGGCCCCGCCACTTTCCACGGTGCTGAGACCAAGACCGCCGATGTTGGTGGGATCGGCTGGACCGGAAAGAGATGTGAGACCGAGACTGTCGGTGTTTACGAGGGTGGGTCTGAGAGGGGCCGGGAGAAACCCACTCCTCCCTTGGTTCAGGGACCTTAACGGGGAACTCCGGCACAGGAGGCACAGGCAAGTCCTCGGTTTCCACCGGGGGAACTGGTGAAGAAGGGTTGTCGGCTTCTCCAGTCGATAGCCCGTCCGGGTCGAGAAAAATCTCGACTGCGTCAACAGGTGTCTCGGCCGGCTGACCTGACGGGGACACCGTGAAGCTAGTAGCCTTAGCCACAACCTCGACTGAAGTAGAGTGTCGACTATCTGGGGAAGGGGACCTCTCCTGCTCCCACGAATATCGACGGTGGGACTTACCCTTAGAGTCCTTCTTTTTGGACCGAGAGGAATGTCCCGAAGACCCCTCTCCCTTGGTGGAGAGGGATTGACAAAGCTCCTTGAATGAAGCCATGTAGGAGGAGCCCAAGGAGAGTGGGATAAATGCCGCAGCCGATGAAGATGATGCTGCGGCCTGGGCCGCTTCCTCCTCGAGGGCGATCATCTGCTCGAGCCGTTCAGCTGAGCCCGCAGCCGCGGACACAGCCCAGCGGGCCTCCTTCGACTTGACCAGAGGATAACGTTTCTCGAGGCGCCCAAGTTGCAGTCTGGCAGCGCGATCCTCTAAGACCATGGCCAAAAAGGACTTGCTCAAGTCGCAGGCCTGCGAATCGTCTTCAAGCCTGAGGGAGTATGCCGGCCCGGTGGCGTAGAGGGTTGAGGCGCTGGCGCCTTACCTCGATCCACACCGGCGACCCGGGTTCGGGAACGGACTCGGGTCTCGGGGGGTCGGCAGGGGAAGGGCAGGATCGAGCGTCCGACGGACTGCTCTCCTGTCCTGGGGTGGGTTAGGGAGCATCTTCGCTCATGCAGAGGCCCCTAGTGGAGACTAGAGGCAATGCATGTAGCGGCGTAAATAGGGAGGAACAAGAAAACGAGAAAATCCGCCTCCGAAGTTTACTGGATGACGGACGCCGGCCCCGACATCCCTGAACACTCCCTGAGAGCCACAATTGCCTCAGCAGCTCCGAGGGTCCGAGAGAATAGTAGTGTGCTGGTTCTGCCCCCGCTGGTGCCTTTCCCCTCGGAGGAGGGGGACCCATCCGGTGCAAGGGTTACACCGGACTAGCCCGAGGAAGGCTGCAAATATGAGGTAGGTGGCTAAGGGGAGATAGTAGGGGAATGCCCGGGTCCTAGGCGCCTGAAGGAGAGGTAACTCTGGGGCAATGAGAGGAAAAGAGATAATATAAAAAAAAAAAAAAAGCCTGAGGAGTAAACGCACGTGGAGTGCGGATCGGTCCGGAACATCTTCTGCCCACAGGGGCACTGACGAAATCCGGGGGTTGATTTGTCCATCGCAGCCACGAGGGAAGATAAAGACCAAAGTCTTGTAAATTTTAAAATTAGTTTCGGGTTAACTGAAGAGTTTGGATCCAGGCCTAAAACGCAGAGCGCAAAGGAGGAAACCTGAGCTTCCAAGCGGTAAGGAAGATCTGGCGTCATCGGGTGGAGCCAAGAGTTTTACCACCTGGGAGGGTGGGAGGAGTCAGCTTGAAGACCTTCCGGCAAGATTTAAAGCGGCAAGGAACCTGCCAGTAAGTGTGGATGAACAACATATCCATGTCCCTAGAATAACTATTGCCAGGTGGATTGTCTCTTGTATACAGTTCTGCTATGACAAGTTGGGCAAAGCACCCCCTTCAGGCCTGAGGGCTCACTTGACTAGGGGTACAGTTGCTTCTCTGGCTGCTGCCAGAGATATACCCTTGGTAGAAATCTGTAAAGCAGCCACCTGGAAAACAGTCCATACATTTACCAAGCATTACTCTCTGGACATCCAGGCTAGGAGTGATGCTAGGTTTGGTTCAGCAGTGCTGCAAAGCCTGTTTCCAAAGTAGGTTCTGTATTCCCTCCTCCAGCGAGGTACGACTTGGTAGTCTGCATATTGTCAGAATATAGCAAGACTTCCTGTTGTTTGAAGAAAAAATTATTCACCATAGTAATGTTGTTTCTTCTAATGGAGTCTTACTGTATTCTGACCTCCCTGCCTCCCCTCTCAGAACCTAGTTTTTGGGAAATGGGCTGGCAGGTACAGTGTTGCACCTCAGGGGTGTACCTCGTACCCTCCCTCTTAAGGGTGGGGTGGGTGGTTTTATTGTTGTTGCTTTATGTTTATATATTTTTTCACTACCTTTTTTCTTGGGTTCTCGACTTGAGTCTTTTGGACCCAAGTTGTTGCCTTTTTTGCTGAAAGTTAAACAATTTCCATACTTAAGTAGTTATTTAGTTTGCTCGTAAGAATCTGAAAGTTACACTGATAAGTACCAGAGACAGACGTTTGAAAACCGAGCTTGAGCTCAATGTTCTATGCTGCTGCATAGAGTTAACCCTTTCCACTCTGGGGCAATTCAAGTGCTGGGATTAACTGCATATTGTCAGAATACAGCAAGACTCCATTAGAAGAAACAACATTACTATGGTGAGTATTTTTTTCTTTTGTTATATGCCGGTGAGAGTGGTATATCTTACATTATTATCGTACCAGAGAAATTAACTCCTGTGATACTCTACTGTTTTGAGTCACACTTTTAGGTGGAATACTGAATACTATATATCTCTGTGAATTATATCCTGTACCTTGGTGTTATCATGACAGCTGTTTCTAACTGTGATGTGTGCTATATGGTATATGCTGTATTTCATGTAATCCATAAATAAAGAGTATAAAAAAAAAATAAGAGGATTTGGTAGTCTGTCAGTTACTGGCCAACCTGCGAGCACCATGTTCTCTCAAGAGTTTTAAAGCTATATGCATCCGCGGGTCCTGCACCTCCAGCTTGAACCCACCAGTAATGAATGGTGAAGATATCTTTGAAGAACAATAATTACAGCGAATACGTAATTTTCATTTACTTGATTTAGTGGCCCTTCTTATATGGGCCACCTTAGGTTATTCTGCTCACCTCCTCAGTAAGAAAAAGTACTGAGGCAGTAAATCAGTGGCCGTGTTCTCCAAGGTCACGCAGACGCCCGCCGTCTGTAAAATTCTGGCATCTGCTGGGTCCTATCACCTCTGGCTCAGACCCACTAGTGTGAATCTGTGTTGAAGACATTTTTTTAGAAGATCAAGAATTATGGTAAAAATGTGTAATTTTAATTTTTTTCTGGTAACATTTTTTAAATAAATACCTCTCAGTCCCTTGCCTCTCAAATCAGAGACAAATGACTAAAATCAGAAACCCGTCTATAAAATGGCTTTATAAGTTCATAAAGCTGTTACAATAAGTGGCTTAGTGATAAAATAATTTTTTCTGAAAGAGTACTAGGCGTCACATTAATATCTGGCATGATTATATGATTTAAATCCCTACTCTTCAGTGTCAGAAATGCTAAATTTAGGAGGGATGAAGGAAATGTCTGAGGCAGAATCAGAGGGAATTGATCCATACTGAATACTGACGGGGGCGGGGGGGGGGTGGTAGCTCAGTGGATCCTGTCATGAGGAGGAAGTCATGGTCAACAATTGGCAGAATGTAAGCATACTGTCTGGAACCTAACTTGGGGAAGGGGAGACAGATTTTCGATACAGCCATGTATATTTCATGTTTATTTACTATGTATCATAAGTAAATAAGCAAATGTGTGTGCATGACAATATTTGCTTGTGGGGGTGGGGGGGTACAGTGAAGATGGTCATTTGCTGATACTTTGCTCTCACAGTTTGTGTCATTGTAGCTGTGCCCTGAGAATACAGCCCTGTTACAAGCATTTACACATTTGCTGTTCTCTGCGTAGTATCTGTGCTGGAGTGGGAGCTGCTGCATTGGACTGCAGTAGAGCCTTGTGAATCAATGGCATACTTCTTGGAATAATTTATTGTAGGGCTGGCTCAGTGGTGTGGCGGTAGCATGTTCTGCCATGTGGGATACTGGGGTTCACATGCTAGCCATAGAACCCCATTCTGAAGCCTGCTGAGGACTGGACATGTCACAGAGGTGAAATGCTTGGCTTTTGGTTAGGGAAGGCACCAACCTTGTGGCATTTCCATACCCCTATCAGGGGACCAAGGAGTGGCACTGATGTCAGCCGTAAGTGCAGCTGCTTGCCCGCCTTCCTCAATGGAGGAAAGGAGCAGCTGAGCAGCCATGATTAATGCGGATCAAAAAGGTTGAAATGGGGAAAATTAGTACTAAAGAAATACTCACTGTGGCGTCACTGCCTGTTTTCAGGAGGAGCAGTTGTTGAAGAAGCTGGAATTTGAGCGCCTCCTGGATGAGGAACAGAGAGGGCAGACCCAGCTCCTGCAACAGAGTAGCAGTCGGAAGGAGGAGATACTGCAGACAGTGAGACAGGTACGGGGTACCATTCACCTGGTGGTGGTGCGGGCACAAGGACTGATTTGTTTTTCTTTGTTTTGCATGATAGAGGGAACAGGAGGCTCAAGTTTGACTGAGGATTATAACTTGACAAGCAGGAGGATGATATGAAGTCTGGGGACACAAAGATTCAGTTTTCATGCAGATGTCCCCAGTAAATAAGAATAAGGCGATCAAATGCAGAAACTTTATTAAATAGAAACTGAATTGTCTGAATATTTTTTTTAATATATATATATATATATATATATATTTTTTTTTTAATATATGTGTTTTGTTTTTTTCTCCCCGTAGTTCTGGGGCCCTGGCAGACATAGCAGTGCATGCACATGCAGGCATACACGCACTCCAGGCGCCGGCTCAACCCCTTCTGCCCTACCCCAGGCTATTGCCAGGCTCCCCCATAGCCCAAACTGCCATCCATCTTCCACTGGGTGGCAGCCAAGGGCCGGGGAAACCCCTCATCCCTCCCTGGGAGAGGAGAGCCACCTCACTGCAGCTCAGTCCTGCTCCTCCCCCTCCCCCCACTGCCTACCCCCGACAACCCAGGCTCATTCCCAAACACGGGTCACCGACGTAGTGCGAGGTGAATATTATATTTTTTTTTAAATGTTCCTGGATGCTGGAAAGTCGCTTTACACTATATTGTGTATTTTAGAACAAAAGGAAGAAATACCTGTCAAAACTGCCTTCCTGCACTTCTGCGGTTTTCTCCAATTGTATTATTCCTAGACCTTAGTCATTCAATCCAATTTTTAAGAGCTTCTGACACCTCTGGGAAAACTCTGGAAAACATAATATTTAAACACACAAGTCAGCTTGTATTTCATTTACCCTTTATGGAATTCTCCTCCTCCTTATTTATTGTCAATGAAGTTCCCACAAACCAGGCTTTTTATCCCTTGGAGTTCATCTTCCCCTACAGTGCATTACTGGCTTGAAATCATAATCCTCTGTTGTGACATTACAGCGGGTTTACATGGGAATAACTAATGTCGCAGGCAGAATATTATCACTTCAGGTTGGGAATAAGCAAATAGAAGCTGATGAACCCTCCAGGAACTACGATCCTGCTTCCAAGCATATGATACCCAGTTATAAAAAATGGAGAGAAGAAGTACAGAGCTCATGAGAAATATAAGCTGCTTTGCGTCCATATGTTATGTTTTTTGAAGTTCTCCTGGAGGCGTTGGTGGCTCTTTAAATTGAGACAGATTCACAGTCAGAGCTACCTGTTGGGGGTGAGGAATTACAGAATCTCACCACTCTTTCCATAAAGAAATGTTTCCTTACATAAAGTCTAAAGCTACCAGACTCAATTTTTTTTCAACTTTATTTTTCAAACCCAAGGAATCTCTCACTATGTTTAACACCTGCATCAGTCCCCTGGATTGAGCTTCCACGGAGAATCAAATTTTATGCTATATTAGGGAATCTGAAAATGAAATTCAAACCTCTGCTATGTGGTCACGCTCCAGTCTGCTCTCTAATGTCAGATTTATTTCTATGCCTGAGGAGGATATCGTCCTGAAAACATCTCTTAAGCCTTTAGAGCTGCTTTTGGTTTGTTGTTTTAAAATACCTTAAGTTTCTAAGTTTTATTTAGTTACTGATCCTCTGCATTAGTTTATATTGTTGTATTTTTCGCACTATTCTCCAGTTCCCGATCAGTTCTTCAGAACTAGAGAAAGGCCTTTATGCCGTGGTTTCTCACTTTAGGAAACCGCTTTATTCTGGCTAAAAATGCAATAAAGTTGTTGGGGTTTTTTTGTGCGTTACATGCCCCCCGGCCTGCCTCTCCTTCTGGCTGCTCATGACTCCTCCGACTCCCTCGCCCTGACCCCCTTCCACTCACCTCAGATCGCAGCCGACCCGGGGGTGGCCCGGCGTATCCCTTTGCCGGATGGGTCCCTCTCCTCCAAGGGGGAAGGTGCCAGGAGGGGAAACCAGTGCACTAGTCAATCAGTCCCCGGGCACTGCTGAGGTGGATTCTGGGGCATCGGGGCATCTCGAGTCAACAGGAGCCGGCAGCCATCATCCGGCAGACCAGGAGGCCAGGATTTCCGCTTTCTCCCGCGGGACGTGGTGTGCCACAGGCGTCTAGCGATTCAGCGTCACCACGCCCCTTAGCAGTGGGCTCGCTTAAACTGCTGCTCTCCCGCCTTGCCAGGGCAGGCAGACAGCGAGCCACGCCCTCTCCCTCGGAGAAGGTGAGCAGTCGCAGGGCGCTCAAGCCTACTCCCCGCGGCCGGCTCTCCAGCGACCCAAATCCATTCCTGAACCCGGGTCGCCGGCGTCGCAAGCAGAAATCCAACCGCTGCGGAGATGAGCCGGACGTTTGGTTTTTTTACGTTGCTGTTATTGTTTATGTCTCAGTTCCTTCTGTTGTGGAAACTGAGACACAATTGACTTTTTCCTGTTACAACTGGAAAAAGAATTCAGTGGGTCTGTATTTTTAAAGGAAACTGAACCAAAAAAGAACAGTTATGTAAGAATTTACCATAACAGTAGATCTTTGAGGGGATCTCAGTCATCAGGTAACACCATAGGAACAAGTCCCAAGCAGTTACAAGTGCAGCAGCACAGCTTGGATGGTAGGCCATCCGAGGCCGAGGACAGAAGGCCCTAAAGAACAGCATGGCCGAAGCCTGCTCAGGCTGTAGAAGCAATGTCCAGACTATAATGCTTGGTGAAAGTATGGATGGTGGCCGGCCTGGTGGTGCTGAGGGTTGATGTGCTGGACGCCACACCTCGTGCCACACCGACAACCCGGGTTCGGGAGCGAGCTCGGGCCGTTGAGAGTCAGCGGGGATGGGGAAGGATTGAGCATCCTAGGGATTGCTCTTCTTCCCTGGGGAGGGGGGTATCCACCAGCCGATGTACTGGTGACCTCTGGCGGTGGCTGGAGGCAACACAGGGCACGGACGCATAAAGCAAGGGGATTTGGGCTGCGGCGGACGTCTATCGGGCATGCATGGGAGCGTGCACACAATGAGCTGGATGTCATTGCACGTTTGAACCCAGGGGAGAAAACCTAAGAAATACACCTATCCCGGGGAGGCGACGGAACCTCCACTGGACTGGGCCCACACATCCAACGTTGGCCGGCAACTCCGACTTCACCATGGGGATCTCGGGCCTCTACTAAGGGGTCTGGGAGAGCCGGGATCCTGAACCTGATTACGCGGTCGTAGGTGGCAGGTTCAGATGGGTGGTCAGGAGCTTCAGCACCGAGAGAGGATTTCTGAGAGATGCCTTGACTGTAGGAGCATAAATAGAGTAAAAAAAAAAAAAAAAAAAGTATGGATGGTACTTCAGGTGGCAGCCTTGCAAATGTCGGCGGCTGAGACTCCCTTGAAACAGGCCACAGAGGTAGCCATGCCCCTTGTGCAGTGGGCTGTCACTGCCCCAGGCAACTCCTTGCCATGCTTGTTTTAGCAGAACGCAGTACAATGAGCCAACCATTTGGACAAACATTGTCTGGAAAACTCTGATTGCCCTCTCTTCCTGGGGTGAAAGAAACAAAAAGTTGATTTGTCTTTCTGCAGTCTTCAGTTCGGAGCAGATATTTCAAAATTCTGCACACAGGGCCGGCCCGCCAGTGCAACAGTTGGATTTCCGCTTGCGATGCCGGCAATCTGGGTTCGGGAACGGACCCGGGTCATCTGAGGGCTGGCCAGGGGGAGAAGGATTGAGCGTCCCCAGGACTGCTGTCCTTCTCCAGAGAGGAGGGGAGGGGAGGGCGGCATGCGCTCGGTGCAGGAGCAAGACCTGGTGTACGCTGGGTTCGTCGCATAGCTCAGACGCCAATTTCACTCTCTGGGACAGGGCGGGCGCTGGTCGTCATTGCACATCCCCGCCCCAGCCTGTAGGGGGAGAAAATGCTGCTCTGGCCGTCTCCATGAAGTTCTGCTCCAGGCTTCGACTAGCCTCCTAGCTGGGCTCTCCCGACCAGTATCAGTTTCGCTGCACTGGTAGCTGGATCCTGGTGCCACGACTCCATCCTCTGGGGGGGCAAGCCAGAGGTGACTGGGAGAGTACCGGCAATCTAGGAGGTGGAAGCACGAAGGGGTGCCGTGACCAGGGAGGATGAACTGATGGCCTGGAGCAGCACAAAAAGTATAGTAAATAAAAATAAAAAATTAAAAAAAAATTCTGCACACATCTGAAGTATTGAGTAGTGCTTCCTCTGGATTGGCACACTCTGGAAAATACACAGCAAGGTGGATTAATTGGTTCAGTGCAACTCAGACACCACCTTAGGAAGAAACTTAGGATTCTTGTGCAAAGACATCCTGTCTTTTTTTTTTTTTTTTTTAACTTTATGGTTATTGCATTAATAATAAGGCAATACATACAGTTTACGTTGCTGTAAGACATCATTCAATTTGTCAAACAAGGATACATCCAATGTATGAAGAATAGAGTCTACACAGAATTTATTAGGAGGTGGGGGAAAATCCATTAAAAAGAAAATAAAAACTATGTCCAGAAAGGCTACAGCCTCCTAAGGCTTTTGGGGAACCAGTCCAAAATGCTACTCCTAAAATATTCGTGACTCAGCATCCAATGTTGCTATGCCCCTAAATCCAGAAAATAGGTATTCCTATACTTAGCACTACTTGACAACATGCAGATCCACCCTAAGTAATTAAGTAAGATAACATCAATACATATAACGGCATGTATTTTAAAAGCAGAAACTGGTAAGTGGAATAACCCTCCTTAGGTATCACTTTGAACAGACGTTCATAATAATTTGTCAGTTGTCCTCATCTTTGGATTCAGAATCGTATGGCTTCTCAGCAGATTGAAACTCTCGGGCAATGGCTTCTGCTTTCTTTCCTGCTTCCAAAGGATCACTATATTGATAGGTATGGCCTCTGTAATAAATTCTTAGCCCGTGCTGGCATCAGAAGAGAGTGACTAACCCCAGGCAACGCATCCGAGCACGAACAGCATAAAATTTCTTACGCCTGGTGCATGTGGCAAAAGACAGGTCAGTGAAAAATGAATGGTAGCCCCATTAAACAAGAGTCTTTCTGCCACCCGAGCGGCCTGTAGAATAATGTCTCTAATGCTGGAGTTGGTTGTGACCATCAAAATCACTCGATGAGAGACCCCATGAGGCCCAGCTGCTCGCAGTGTGATGCGGAAGGCCCTGGTAAGATGTTCTTGAATAGTGTCCTTAGGCAGGTTCAGAAAGTCTGGTAACCAGGATTTCAGGAAGGACAACAGATCTGTCTCTTCACTCCTCTCTGGGAGACCAATAATGCGGACATGGGAGGCTCGACTAGCGTTTTCTAGTGCTTGCAATCTGTACCTGAGTTGTGTATTCTCTTGCACAACTTTTGAGGTAGCTGCCATAGCTTGATGAGCAGTCTTCTCAGCCGATTCAGCAATATGTGATGTGGCAACTAATTTAGCATCTTGTTCCGTGAATCGCTGCAGAATTGACTCCATTTTCAAATCTACTGCCTGCATAGAGGCCTGCAGTGCCATCCATGGAGGGTCTGTCTTAGCCATAGGTGTTGATGAGGACGTGGCCTGGTCTGGAGGAACAGCCACACTTTTAGCACCGCTGCCACTTGTTTTCTGGTTGTAACCCATTTTAAAGTTTGGTATCCCTCTGTACTGAGTGATGTAGCCGATTCAGTGCTGTCAAAGTATTTCCAAGATTTTTGCTCCCAAAGTCACTTTTAGATGTATTTTGTATTAGACAGTTGTAGAGCTATCAGATAGTGTGTCTTGCCAGAAAGCTGTTCATCAGCACCCCTCTAGACACCCTGTGTTTGTGAAAAATTAAAAAAGGCTCCTTACACCAGAGAGCCTGAAGCTTAGAAATCCTTCGATCAGAGATAATAACAAACAAAAACAACGCTTTCAAAGAAAGAAAGCGTAGCTCACAAGACGCGGCTTGCTCAGAAGGAGACCGGGTCAGTTTCTCCAAAACAAAATTTAAATCCCAAGCCAGGACAGGGGTACAGATTGGAGGATCTTCCTGGACATAAAGTCTCCACCACTCATTCACACTGATGGAACTACGCTGGAGGCGCTAGGACCCAGTGGGAACCAAAAATCTTCAGGAGGGCCAGTGCTGAGGTAGGACCGCGCATGTGCAGCACCGCAAGACAGGCTCGCGCTGTATAGGCTATGTCGGCGTCAACCATCCAACCACCTCAGTTCCTTTTTTCCCCACCATCGAGTGTACTTCAGTGATGACATCACTCGCCTGTCGGGAGTCAAACCTTCATGTCAGTACGACAGCAGCTTAGTCATTCAATATTGATAAAGTTTTAGTATATTCTTAGTTTATCATTTATTTAAAAAAAAAAAAAGCGGAAGTTTTCTTTTTGTCACAAAAGAACAGAGAAGTCTTCTTCAGCCCACCTTCCGACCATGAACAGGGCCGGTGACGGTAGGGAGACTTTGCATGAAAGCTGTATTTCCAGCAGGGCTGGGTCCGGTCCGCCACCCTCGATTGGGGGGGGGCTCTGACTACGGGCAGTCTAGTGCTCGGGAGGAAGGGCGGTCATCCCGAAAGCAGAAAAAGAAGCGGGCCCATTCCTGATCTTCGTCGGGAACCTGGCACCGCTTGGCCTCGAGTTCTTCTTCATCCCACCAGTCAAAAAAGAAATGGTACTGCTCGAGGTTACCCACTGGTATGTCTGCACATCGATCATCTGTTACGGGGGACAAGAGGCTGACCATGGCTCCGTCGGGGTCACCTGCGGCCTCTGTTCCTGGTGGCTGGCATCCTCGACTCTGGAGTCCCTCCCCGCCCCCTGAGGGGTCCTCCAGTGAGAAGTTTCATCATTGGGCCACTCTTATGGCGCAGTGGGTTTGGCAGTTGTCCCAACTTCTCAAGCCAGCGGGATCGGTCCTGGGGCCTTTGGGCCTAGGGGCTTCGAACCTGCGGGCAGGGCGGTTGGGTCAGGCTTGTCTCATGACATCTTCTTCGGTGCTGTTGACGCTGCACTCTTGTGCTTTTCCCCCCTCACATGGCTGTGGCGCAGGGTCAACACAGGTACCTCCTTCTCAGGTTTCCAGGTCTTCATGCTTTGGTGCCCTGTAGTTTGGGTTGGGGTCCCTGAGCGCCCATTGCAGTGCCAGCTGCGGTGCTGCCTTTGACTCCAGTTCTGGTGGCACCGCATCCAGCGCCATCTGTGGCGCAGGTGCCAGCGCTGCCTCAGGTGCAGGGTTTTTCGACTCTGATTCAAGGAGCACCTCCTCCTGCTCTCTTTCCTCCCTCTCCTTTATATACTTTCCCTCCTGGGCTAGTAGAAGATGGTATTGAGCCTGATCCTGATCTTTGATTAGGAGATGACTTCGATGAGGATTCTTCCTTCGGAGTGGAAAGTAAGTCCTCTACTTCAGCAGAGCCGTTTGTCGAGGACCTGTCTCTACTGAAGAACATGAATTCAAACAACATGAAGTCTTGCTGTATTCTGACATATGCAGCTAGCCCCAGCACTTGAACTGCTCTGGAGAGGAAAGAGTTAACTCTCTGCAGGAGGCATAGAATGTTGAGCTCGAGCTTGGTTCAAACCTCTGTCTGCAGCACTTCAAAGTGTAACCATCAGATTATTTACTCCGCTTAACTGAACAGTTGCTCTGGAGATTGCTCCTTCGCTTAGTCGGTTCGGTTAAAAATCCGTCGGTTTAAATACCGTTTTTGTTTATTTTTCTGCTTCAAATCCCTGTCTGCGGTACAGTAAGTGTTGTAGGTAGTGGACTTTAGGGTTATTGTGTATAATTTTCTGTGTGGAAATTGTAAAACCTGTCGATCAATCTGGTTAGGAACCGATTGTGTTAGGGTTGATTTATTTTGATTACCTATCGGTTTCAAAAGAACGGCATTTTATACGTTTTTTCTCCACGACCCGTAACATGGGTGGTAACCGATAGGGTCTTACCTGGCTTTTAAGCTATAAAGGGTAAGTTTGTGGCCTGGCCATGTCTGAGAAACCTAAGAAAAAAAACGGGCTCACTGGGTTTCAACACTGTGGTGAGTGTGGGGGATGCCTTTGCTAAGGCAGACCCTCACACCACTTGTGTTTATTGTCTGGTGTTTGACTACCTCGATTCAGATTGCCAAATTTGTAAAAATGTCCGGAAGGCCACCCTAGAAAAGAGGTTTTGTAGGCTCAGGGAAAAGGAGGCAGAGAAGTCCGCTAATCCGGATGGCCAACCTGGTTCGGTTCCAACCAAACCTGAGGGAGTGCCCACTGACCTGGGTGATTCTCCCTCAGGCAAGAGGAGAGCCGATCCTGAGGGGTTGGTTCCATTGAAGAGAAAAAGGGAGTCGGCTGGTTCGGATCCAGAACTGCAGCGTCTAACCGCCGAAGAAATAGCCAGGGCGATCAACATTGTAGAATCGCTCCGTCTGGTTCCGTCCGACCTGGCGTGCCTCGGTAGGCGTTCGGTTCAGTTGGTTCCCCCGGTTCCGGAATATGTTCTGGATGAATTTTATGAACTGGAATGGGAAGGGGAGGAAGAACAGGATGATGATGATGGTGATAAATGTCTGGATGAGCCCATTGAACCGGACATCTCCCCAGACTGATGTCTCCGCTCCCAGGCTGTCTGAGTCCCCATCCCACTGTTTGTTCTATAGAAAGGTGACTGAGACCCTTCAGCTTCTCTTGGTTGAAGCTGTTGAGGAACGAGAGGAGCTTGATTTCGTGTAAATGATGGACATCCCAGAGGCCAAAAGGTTGTCTATTTCCCTCCATAAATCTTTTGGGAAACAGACACAGAAAGTTCTTCAAACACCAAATTCTTTACCTCCTGTAAATAAAAGAATGGACAGGAGGTATATGCTTTCAGGCTCATGTACAGAGTACTTGTTCCACCAATGCAGCCATGTTGGGGTAGTGCAGAAACATAGAAGTTGACGGCAGATAAGGACTGCAAGGCCTATCCAGTCTGCCCATTTCTTTTTCTACCATATAAATGTGCCATAGGCCTTTGCTCTGTCAATGGCCTATCTATTCATATTCATCTGTATTGCTCCCTTATGCCTATCCCATGCCTGTTTGAATCCCTGCACTGTATTCATATCCACCACTTCCTGAGGTAGGCCGTTCCTTGCATCCACCACCCTTTCTGTGAAAAAGAACTTCCTCACTTTACCCCTTAATTGGCCTCCTTCTGATTTCATGCTGTGTCCTCTTGTCCTGCTATTTTTCTTATATTGAAACATGTTAGACTCTTTCACCTTGTTAATGCCCTTAAGGTGTTTGAATGTTTCAATCATATCACCTCTCTCCCTCCTTTGCTCTAGGGTATACATATTGAACTCTGTTAATCTGTCCTCATGTGTTTTCTGATGCAGTCCCTGCACCATTTTGGTTGCCCTTCTCTGGACTGCCTCAATTTGGTTAATGTCCTTGTGAAGGTGTGGTCTCCAGTACTGCACGCAGTACTCCAGATGGGGCCTAACCAGTGTCTTGTAAAGAGGGATTATTACCTCCCTCTTCCGACTTGTGATACCCCTACTAATACACCCTAACATCCCCTAGCCTTACCTACTGCTTTAGTGGTCTGCTTGGATGATTTCAGGTCATCGGTGATGATGGTGCCCAAGTCTCTTTCTTCCTTTGTGACTGCCAGCAACTCTCCTCCCAGCCTGTAGGTGGCTTCAGGGTTTCTCTTCCCTGTGTGCATGATTTTGCACTTCTTTGCATCAAACCCCCAGTTGCCACTCTTCCAACCATTTTGCTAGTTTATCCAGATCTCTTCTCATTCTGCCCACCCCATCTGGATCATCTACTCTGTTGCAGATCTTAGTGTCATCTGCAAACAGACAAACCTTACCTTCCAGTCCATCTGCAATGTCACTGATGAAGATGTTGAAGAGGACTGGCTCCAGGACTGACCCCTGAGGTACCCCACTTGTGACTTGCTTCTCATCTGACTGTATACCATTTACCACCACTCTCTGTTTTCTGCCAGTCAACCAGTTTGCCACCCAGTTGACCAACTTCTGACCCACCCCGAGCCTACCCAGCTTATTAATCTTCTATGTGGAGCAGTATCGATAGCTTTGCTGAAGTCAAGGTAGGCGACATCAACTGCTCCCCCTTGGTCCACCACTCTGGTTACCCAGTCAAAGAAATCTATGAGATTAGTTTGACAGGACCTTCCTTTTGTAAACCCTGCAGCCTTTGCCAAGGCTAACATACCTTTGGCTTCACACCCCTGAGATAAAGACTCTAGGAAGGTGGATGCTGTGGCCAAAAAACAGTACTTGGCATCCTCCTTGGGACTCAGGCAGGCAAATTATATGGCCTACACAGCCAGATACCAGATGTCCAGATGGGATACTGTCCTGGAACTGGCTAAACAGGCCTCCCCTCCAGCTAGCCAAAGAGCTGGAGAAGGTGGCTGCTGATGGGACCGAGGCATCCAAGATTCAATTTCATGTTGCTGTGAACTCAAATAATGTGGCATCACGAGTCATGGCTACATCTGTGTTTATTTGGAGGTTTGCTTGGCTCAGATGTACTAGCCTCTCACAGGACACTCTGGCTAAGGCCATGGATTTCCCTGTGGTGGGTAATTCTCTGTTTGGGGAGCAGACAGAGAATTACATGAAGAAAATGGATAAATACCGGACCACCTACAGGAGTGCGCAGGCCAAGGAAAAGTAGGCAGCTCCTCAAAGGTAACAGTCTAGGGGCAGGGGCAGGCCTTTTCACAGGCTTGTCTACCAGGCACAGGCCTCCTCTCCTTTTTGTCAGAGGGGGTTCTTCAGAGGGAGAGACAGAAGGGGGATGAGCAGGGCTGCATCCTCCTCTCAGTCCAAGGCTCCTGCCAAGCAGATGTGTCCTCCCGGGTCAACTCCCCAATCCCAGTAGAAGGCAGGCTGGCTTACTACTTCCAGGCCTGGAAGTCTGCTGCCTCAGACAGGTGGGTCCTGGAGTAGTAAGCCAGGGATTGGCTCTCAGTTTTGCAAAGTTTCTGAAATTGAGGACAAAGTCATTTCCACCTGCAAACCCTTCCAAGAGCACTGCTCTAGAAGCAGAGGTGTCTACTCTACTAACCCTCAGGGCTGTAAAGAGGGTCCCTACGCAGTACAGGGGCAAGGGTCTGTATTCCAGATACTTCCTTACCCCCAAAAAAGACAGGGGACTGGTGGCCCATCCTAGACCTAAGATACCTAAACAAGCACCTTTTAAAGCCAAGATTCAAAATTGTGACTCTGGGAGTAATTCTCCTCTTTCTAAGGCCAGGGGATTGGTTAGCTTCCCTGGACCTCAAGGATGCTCACATTCACATCCCAATCAGGTGCTCCCCCAGAAAGTACCTCAGGTTCGAATTAACTTCAGGCCATTATCAGTTCAGAGTAATGCCCTTCGGCCTAACATCAGCTCCAAGGGTGTTCACAAAATGCCTAGCAGTAGTAGTGGCCTTTCTCAGGAGACAGAATATCTCCATTTTTCCATACCTGGACGACTGGCTCATTGTGGGACAGTCTCCAGACCAAGTCAAGTCAGACCTACAAGTGACACAACAGTTGCTCACTTCCCTAGGGTTCCTTCTCAGTCGACCAAAGTCAGATCTTCCCTTGTCAATCTTCACCATTCATTACTGATTGGGTTAGTGCTGGAGGCGCGCACCCGCTACGGAGATATTTATTTTTTTGGAGTCGGCTCCAACGGTGCCGTCCACGAGAGTGATGTGCTGCGAGAGTGACGCGCTGGGTCATGCACGAGGGGCAGACGTCAGGTGCCGCAGACTCCTCCTCCATCTCAGTTCTGTTTCTCCCGCCATCGAGGCTGCACCTGCTGCACAGTAGAATTTACAGTTTACTAGGCCTAGTTGTCATTCGTCAACGCTGTATTCAGACTTCTCCTTCATCCTACCTTTTTCTCGACGTCGTCACTGGTAAGACCGTTCTGTTTTTTTACTCTGTTATTCGGCGGCGTAGAAGCTGTGCTTTTTGCCTAGAATTGTTTTACATCATGTCAGGTTGAAATGACTTATACTGCAAATCGAAGGTAGGCCGTGCCCGGTCGTCGGTGCTCCTGTGGCGGCATTTTTCCGTCCACGGACCGGCATGATGTTTACCTCCATTGCCTGGGACCCTACCATAATATGGATGCGTGCGACGCCTGTTTGTTGATGGACTGTCACATCCTGGAAGTCTGCTCATCAAGATCGGCAAGGCTTCACCGACTTTTGGGGGACGGCGCTGCTTCAGGGATTCCCAGGTAAGGTCTCTAGACCCTTCCTCCGGGTCGCCTCTCAGGCCTATACGGTCTGGAGAGGAGGAGGCCTCCTCATCTTCTCTTGCCGAAGAGGAGGCCTCTTTTGTGGTGTCGGAGCAATGCCAGGGGTACCTCCCGGGGCCACGGTGGAGACAGTGTCTCGGCAATCACCTCCCCAGGTCTGCTGGGCCCGGCATCGGTGGACCCTCGACGCTGCCTTCTGACGCCATTTTGGATCCCAACGGCGCTGTTTGTGGCGCCATGTTGGCTCTTGGTGTGGCACCATTGGGGAGTCAGGGCTGGGTTTCGGCATTGCGGGGGGTCATCTGGTGCTGCTGCTGGCACCGGCGCGGTTCGGAGTGCCGTTTCACTGGAGAGCCCCGGGGTGGCCAGTATTGTGGGCCAGCTGGTCTCTTCCTCTTCGAGGAGGATGATTCAGATGTGGACCTGTCCTGGTACCCTGACTCTTTGGAGTCAGGGTCTCCGGTGAGATGAGATGCTAGGCGGCCCAGCTCGCCTATTCCTTTGTCTCCTCCCCGGCTGGGGGGTGGTCTGGCGTCCCTGGAGGAGGATGGCATGGAGGCAGAGGGAGGTGCTCTCCCTCCTTGGGCGGTTGTGGCAGTTGCCGATCCCGGTGCTGCTGCACCTCCTTGGGGTGGGGTGTCGCTGGGGTCGAGGAGGAGGGCGTTCTCGGAGTCAAGGGGGTCAAGAGACCGGGTTGAGGCACCTCGGTCTTCACCTGCCACCCCTCGGGGGGGCGGGTAGGAGCCGTAGCGCCGGGCCCTGTCTTTCCTTCTTGAGCCCCAGGGACTGTTCTGGTGGCGTTGCTGTAGGCTGCCCTTCTGGACCCATGCAGCCCCAGGTTTGTCACAGGGGAGGATCCCCTACTAGGCTTTTCCAGGCTTCGCATCCTCAGTGTCCCGTTCTGTGACATGGATTGTTGTCCGGGATCCCACCGGCTCGAGCCCCGTTTTCCTGGTTTCAGAGCCTCACCAGAGGACAGTTGCCTCACCGTAGGTGCCCCTGTCCCATTCCTCTGCAGTCACCCCCCTCTCTCCCAGGCCATGTCGGTCCTACAGGCCCGTTATCCTGGGAGATGTTCAGAGACTCTGCGGCGGCCTTCCCCTCATACGTTAGATATATGCATGAGCGGGGGTTACGCCTATCCCTACCGCCGCAGGAGTCCTCTGGACATTCGAGCTCTCCATCATCCTAGTCTCCCTCCTCGGAGAGAGAGGAACCCACTGCTCATCTCTCCTCCGATGCTGATTTCACTGAATATCAGCGATTCCTTTTGAGGATGGTGAGGGATCTTCGTATCTCCTTTGTTAGGCGAGACAATACCGAATGGGAGACACACAAATTCCTCGGTGAATTCAGTGCCCAGCATCTGGTGGTACTATCCTGGCCTATTCCCTTCCAGGAGGCGTCTATCCGTTCCTAGCAGTCACCAGCCGCCCTTTCTCCAGCCCCGGCAGACTGCAGAAGAAGGTATTGTGCCCCATTGGAGTCTCTAGGTACTTTCCCCAACCCGCCTTCGGGATTGGCATACCTAGAAACTCCCTCTGGGTGCCGCCACCTGGCGCTCAACCGTCCACCGGACTCAGATTCCCTACAATTTGACCTGTGGGGGTGAAGAGTGTTCTCTTCCTCTCATGCGATGTTATGCATTTCATCACATCAGGCTCACCATGCTGCTTACAGTAGGCATTTGTGGTCGATGCTCTTCCAAATCTTAGCATCAGTGCCTGATATGGAGCAATCCAGACAAGCTACTGCCCTCTCTGCTATAGGCCTGGAACTGGCAAGACACCAAACAAGGGCATCTTATGATGCCAGTGAGGTGGCTTCCAGGCTTGCAGGGACAGTGATCTGTATTAGACGGATGGCATGGCTTCGTCTATCGAGGTTGTCACCCCTGGTCTGGCGTAGGGTGATTCGCTCTGCTTTCCGGGGGACCCGTCTTTTTTCCTCCAGAGCTAGGAGACTTCGGCAGGGGCTTGCTCCATCTCTCTGTCCTCGTGGGACACCTCCTAGCTCTGCTCCACCATAGGCTTCTCACCTGATTAGCCCAGGGTCTTCCCCTCCTGTTTCACACCAGCAGGAGGCTGGGGGTCTTGTTCCCTCAGGGTTTCTGTTATTCCCCTCTTGGGGGGGGAACTTGGTACTGACCCAAGCAGTAATGAATGGTGAAGATTGACAAGGGAAGATATGAAAGTTACGTACCTACCATAATTCTTGATCTTCTCTTGTATCTTCACCATTCATTACTGATACCCGCCCACCTTCGACTCACTGGCCTCCTACTGCGGCGTCTCCTCCTCCCTTCTCGTTCCTCTCCTTTCCTTTGGCCTTTATGCCAAAAAAAAACAAAAAACTATCCTGGTTTACGTTCTTCTATGGACGGATCTTTTTTCCTCAAGGTAAAGGGGGACGTGCAGGACTTTTTTCCTATCCTGAGGGAACTCTTTCTGACTGCCCTTAAGAGTGACCTCTTGGCTCCTTAGCCACATTGTTCTCAAATTTCAGGTTCCCTCTGGCAGGCATTATTTAATTGTCAGCTTCTTCTAGTTAGTGCTTCTGCACTTCTTTAACCTTGAACTGTTGTCCTTGCCTTGCCTTCAGGGAGTCCATTTGAGTTCCCACTCTGTCCTTCATACAAAGCTGCCTTTTGTAGGGCCTAACCCCCACCCACACACTTCGGTGTTAGCACTTAACAAGGTGCTAAGGGGCTTATCCCCCTCATAGTTGGGCGCTCTCCTTCCGGAACAGATTTCTGCCTGGGCAGTCTGTGAGCTCTCAGCTAGAGTGTAATGGGTTGGGATGATAAGTTAGAGAATCTGCCCTTTGTGTCCAATTGATACAAGTGGTTCAGTTGAACCTTTTCTCAGTCCTAGCAGAGGGATTCTTGCTCCCTTTGCTTATAACCCTCTCAACCAGTGTACTTTTGGGCAGTGTTCTCCCCTCTCAGCATCCTTTCTTTTTCTTCTTCCTTTTCTCTTTATCTGTTCCTCCCTTAGAGCCACCCCAGAAGGGAGGCCCTGCGGTCCCTTAGGGTAGGTATTCTCCCTCTTATATCTGTCCTCTACCAGCTTATTCCTTCTTCAGTTTATATCCTTTCCTTTTTCTGTCCCTCGGCTCTCTTGCCTCGCTCTCCCTTTTTTCCCTTTACCCTTTATTTCTCCTCTCCGGCTACCAGAACTGAGATGGAGGAGGAGTCTGCAGCACCTAACGGCCGCCCTTCGCGCATGACGCAATGCGTTGCTCTTGTGAGCGGTGCCGTTGGAGCCGACTCAAAAAAAAAGTCTCCCGTAGTGGGTGCGCGCCTCCGGCACTAACCCAAGCAGTAATGAATGGTGAAGATACAAGAGAAGATCAAGAATTATGGTAGGTACGTAATTTTCATTTCTCAAACCAGTACAACTCCTTACCTTTATAGGGGCAGAGTTGGATACTGTCCAGGCAAAGGCTTTTCTTCCCTTGCTAAGGGTGAAGGCCCTTACAGACCTTGCTTCTTCTTTCTGCCCTCTGGTGTCTCGACCAGTAAGACATTTTCTTCAGCTCCTGGGCCACATGGCAGCTTCCACTGCAGTGGTACAGGGAGCCAGATTTCAAATGAGGTCTGAGGTCCTTTTGGTCTCAGAAAAAAAGATCTTCTAACCAAATTGATGTCAGTGACTCAGACTCTGGTCGAAGCTCTCCAATGGTGGTTGGATCAGGACAATCTCAGACAAGGAGTCCCATTCATCAGTCGGGCTTATTTAGTGGTGTTAACCACAAATGCCTTTCTCCTGGGCTGGAGAGCTCACTTAGGAGCCCTCACAGCACAATGGGTGTGGTCCCCTCAGGAGTCTCTACTTCATATCAATCTTCTGGAACTCAGGGCAGTATTCCTGGCTCTCCAAGCTTTCTCAGACTCAGTAAAGAACAGGGTGGTTCAGGTCAGGACAGACAACAACACCACCATGTGGTACATCAACAAGCAGGGAGGCACTCAGTCTACGGTCTTGTGCATGGAAGCCATGAAAGTATGGTCTCTGACTTATGCCCTGCAGGCATCTCTAGTAGCAGTCCATCTTCCAGGGAAGGACAGTGTGTTAGCAGATGCCCTGAGCTGGATCTCTCAGTGCCATCACGAATGGACCCTGAACCCCTTCATATTGAAAGTAATTTTCTCCAGGTGGGGCACTCCAGAGATGGATCTCTTTGCAGCTCTAGACAATCATCAACTTCTTCTCTGTTGTTGCAGACCCCTAGTCATGGGCACAGATCTTCTTCGAGATACAGCTCTTGCAGCAGGTTACACCATTAGGACTGTAGCTGGCAGGCGTCGGGACCCCACGGAAATCTTCTAGCTAGCAGTCTTCAGCGGGTCCCACCCCCGACGTCGCTCCGGCCCCCGACGTCAGACGTAGTACATAAGGAGGCGGTCCCGCCAGAATCTCCAGTTCTTTCCCGCCGTCGACTTGCATGTCTCGACCCTCCGATCAGTGTCTAACGCGGGACGTTTGGAAAAGTTCTTTTTTCCGTTTCTTCGCAAGAAACTTCTTTTTCTTCAGTTGTCTGCCATCTGATGTCCTCACCAACATCCGCGGAGGGCCTTCTGTCTAAGTGCGCCTGCGGGAAGCAAATTCCCTTCAAAGATCCACACTCGGCCTGCGTGCGGTGCTTAGGCCCGGACCATGACACCCGGGCCTGCTCCTTTTGTCAAGGCTTCAACAGTCGGACCCGGATCCGTTGTCAGAAGGCCCTCCAAGCTTACCTTCTGGAAGAAAGATTGAAGGCCATGGATCCTGCCTCCAAGGGGGAATCTTCCGAGAAAGCCCGCAGGCACCTCGAAAAACACAGGGAGAGGGTGAGATCTAAATCCCCTTCTAGGGCCTCAGACTCCCGCAGCTCCGGCTCCCGGTCCGACCTCTCTCCATCCCGGGCCCGCTCTCAGCCTCCCCTGGTTGCGGTCAAGTCTTCCACCGGTTCCTCCACTCTGCAGCCTGTTAAGACCTCCAGGCCTTCTTCTTCCTCATCCAAGGCCTCGCCGAGGTCAGGGGACCTCCATCACCACAAGTCCGGCTCCCGACGTCTGGTCGGCCTCCTTGCCTCCTCCCCCCAATGGAAAACCAAGGAGCTGACCTCGGCCTACCCGACGTCGGCCAAGCACCACCGGTCCCGGGACCCGACGACAGCCAGACACCTGTCGCCGGCCAGGCCCTCACCACCGCGAACGCCGGCTGGGGCACCGATGCCCGTTCCAGCAGATGGAGGAACCCCGACGCCACCTACCGACGTCGGCCAGGAGGCGCTCATGGAGGAGGAGTCGACCAAGCCCGAGGCCCAGGCGGGCGATCCCGGTCCTGTCGAGCCCCCGAGGGAACCCTCTCCTGAACCAGAGACCTCTGGGGGTTGGCGCGGGACCCGGCCACGGCTCGCCCGTCGTCGGGCCTGAGATATTGCTGAGGTGAAGGAGTTATTCACTTTCTGGTGGGACACCATTAAAAAGGACGTAGTCCCCACACCCTCTCCTCTTCCTCCTTCTCCTCCACCCGTGATTCCACCGGCCCCAGCGCCCCACACTCCATCTGGGGCAGCAGGCCGAGTACCTTCCCCCCAGGATCCTGTTGAATCTCCTAGGGGCAGACCATCAGACAAGAGGAGACCTCCGTCCAGATCTTCTTCAGGGTCACCCAGTCCCAAGAGACCCAGAAGACGCCGCTACTCGCCGTCGATGGAGGACTCGGGATCGGACTTCTCGGGTAGATCCAGATCCCTTTCTCCCATCAGCGTCCCCCTCTCCAGACCCACGTGAACTCCCAAGATCTCCTCCGGATGACCCATTGTTCTCAGAGATTATGAGGCATATCCAGGAGAACATGGGCTGGGACGCAGAAGACCTTGACCCCGAGAGGCTACGCCTTGCGCGTTATCTTAGGCAAAAGGACCCAAAGCCTGTGGTGGTACCACCCTTGGTGGACACCTTCGTGGACGTCACCAAGGCAGCGTGGAAATGTCCACACTTTCTCCCGGCGATGCCGAAGAAGGCTGACCGCCTGTACAAGGCCCCTAGGGAGGACCAGTACTTGGCATCTCATCCTCTGGCCGATTCCCTGGTCATCACAGCCTCACATGACTGGTCCCAAAGGCCGCAACATCTGAGCACCCTGCCACCGGATCCAGAGTCCAAGCGATTGGACACGATGGGTAGGCGCATGTACGCAGCTGCGACCTGCGCCATTAGGTCCCTCAATTATCTTACCCACATGGTCCAGTTTCAGACCACCTTGTGGGAGCAGGGACAAGAGCTGGCAGAAAAGATGCCAGAAGGTGAGCAGAAGGAAGAGCTACTCCAGCTCCTCCGCATGGGTTCAGATGTGGGAACCCAGGTGCTTCGAGCCGCGTACGACTCCGCAGACTCCTCGGCCAGAGCAGCAGCCTCAGGCGTATGCCTCCGGAGACACTCATGGCTCCGTGTCTCCGGATTCACCCCGGACGTCCAGAAGAACATACTGGATGCCCCCTTTCATGGCGAAGTTCTCTTTGGTGAGTCCTCGGAGAAGGTCATCACCAAGCTTCAGGAGGCCGGGAAGGCCGTGAGATCTGTCCAGGCCATGTATGGATCCAGGCCCGGTTCCTTTCGTAGGAACCAGAGCCGTTTTCACGGACGGATTCAGACACAACAGTCCCGTTCCGGCCTGCAACAGAGGGGCTCCTTCTCCCGGAAAGCCCAGGGCAAGTCGTCCTCAGGCAGAGGCCAACGTCCCACCAAGTCGGCCCAACCTGCAGGACCCACAGCCGCCACAGCATGACTCCTTCCCGGCCCCCGCCCCTCAGGATCAGTGGGACACCAAGGTCGGGGGTCGTATTGCGGACCACCTGCCAGGGTGGCAGTTGATCACCACCGACAGGTGGGTACTCCAATTGGTCGAAAAAGGCCACTTTATAGAGTTCACAGACAAGCCACCCACAAGGCCTCCTCTGCTCTCCCGCTACTCGGGTCAGCACAGATTGCTTATCAGGCAAGAAGTACTCGTGCTTCTGCACAAAGGAGCAGTGGAGTACGTCCCGGGGAACCAGAGAGGAACAGGCTACTATTCCCACTTCTTCCTGGTTCCAAAGAAAACAGGGACCTCTGTCCAATCTTGGACCTCAGCGACCTTAACATGTCGGTTAATCACAAAGCAGTTCGCATGGTGACCCTCCAGGGCCTTATACCCATGCTGAAGAAGGGCGCATTTCTGGCGTCGCTGGACATGCAGGGGCGGCTTACCTGCACATCCCCATAGCTCAAGTGCACAGGAAGTTCCTGTGCTTCAGTTCTCGGCCACCACTTTCAGTTCGGCGCTTCCTTTTGGGCTGTCATCGGCCCCAGGGTCTTTACCAAGTGCATGGCAGTCGTGGCAGCGTCTCTAAGAGACAGGGCCACCTCACGTGTTCCTGCCTGGACGACTGGCTTCTCATGGCCGCCTCCCGGGAGGCGCTGTTGTTAGCTATCCAGCACACCCAAGCTCTTTTTCAGTCGCTGGGCATTCTTATCAATTATGAGAAATCTCTCCTGGTACCGTCCCAGAAGCTGCAATTCATAGGCGCAGTTCTGGACACCGTCCAAGGGAAAGCCTTTCTTCCCGAGGACAGAGCAGAACGCATCAGGTCCCTCATCAGGGACCTTTCGGCAAAGAAGACCATCCCAGCCAGACTGGTGCTTCACCTGCTCGGACATATGGCTGCGGCCATTCCAACCGTCCCGATGGCAAGGCTCCACATGCGGGTAACCCAGTGGATGCTCAGAGTGCAATGGGACCAGAAGCAAGACCATATGTAGCAGCCAGTCAGAATCACGAGGGCCGTGATTCGGGATTGGCAATGGTGGCTAGACCCGGGGACCCTCTCTGTGGGGGTCCCATTCGTAGCGCCGTCCCCGGAGGTAATCCTTTCCACAGATGCCTCAGGGCTGGGGTGGGGGGCACACCTGAATGGGGTGAGGTCTCAGGGAACGTGGACCCCTCAAGAAGCTCACCTCCACATCAATATTCTGGAGATGAGGGCGGTCCTGTATGCCCTGCAAGCCTTCCAGTCAGAAATTCCACCGAGTACTCTTCTGCTTCAAACAGACAATACGGCGGTGATGTATTACTTCAACAAACAAGGAGGCACACACTCCTACCCCCTCTGCAGGGAGGCCATGAGAGTGTGGGAACAGGTAATTTGACACGGCGCAAGCCTGATTGCTGTTCATGTTCCCGGAGTGGACAACACGGTCGCAGACGGTCTGAGTTGCTCCCAGGCCAGAGTCCACGAGTGGGAACTTCTTCAGGAGGTAGCAGAGGATCTGTTTCATCGATGGGGCACTCCAGAATTGGACTTGTTCACTTCCCCATCCAACGCAAAACTGCCCAATTTTTGCTTGCTAGATCCAGGGCCTGGTGTTTTCTGGCGAGACGCGTTGTCCCTCTCCTGGGCGGGCAGATTCCTCTACGCTTTCCCTCCCTTCCCGTTGATCCAGAGAATCCTTCTCAAACTTCGCAGGGAGCACGCAACAATGATCTTGGTAGTGCCTTTCTGGCCCAGACAGATTTGGTTCCCGCTTTTGATGCAATTGTCCCAGGAACCTCCACTTCCTTTGCCCATCAGCTCCCATCTGCTGTCTCAAGAGGAGGGTTCGCTAGTCCACCCGGACTTGCGCTCACTGAACCTGCATGCCTGGCTCCTCGAGACATACCCATTCTGCGACACGGGGTCTCTCAAGAGGTGGCAGAAGTCCTTTCTGCTGCCAGAAAGCCGGCAACGTATGCTACATACGCCATGAAATGGCGTCGGTTTTGCCTGTGGTCTCAGGCACGCGGTCTCTCCCCTTTAGACTGCCCAGAAAAATCAGTTCTACAAATACCTGCTTTCCCTCTTTCACTGAGGTCTGGCCTACTCCTCAATTAAGGTTCACCTCTGTGCGATTTCAGCCTACCATTTCCCGATAGGCCAACGCACAGTGGCACAACTCGATACTTCTTGTGACTTTTTGAGGGGGGTGCTCCACCTTAGGCCACCCATTAAGGATCCTGTCCCTCCTTGGGACCTGCTCTTTGTCCTGGAGCAGCTCACGCTGCCACCCTTTGAACCTGCCGCAGATTGCGAGCTACGTTTTCTGTCATGGAAAACGTTATTTTTGGTTGCTGTTACTTCAGCAAGGAGAATTTCTGAGCTACATGCCCTCATGTGTAAGGAACCTTATTTAATTTTTCACCAGGACAGGGTGTCCCTGAGGATGAATCCAAAATTCCTGCCTAAGGTGGTCTCAGCCCTCACCCTTAATCAGGATATTGATTTGCTGGTGTACTTCCCTAGGTACACCAACAGAGGAGAGGCACTGCTTCACATCCTGGATGTTCACCACTCCTTAAGATATTACTTGACCAGGACCAAACAGCATCACAAATCCGAGCAGCTGTTTATTTCCTTCGCTGAGAGGATGTTGGGCCAACCAGTCTCAAAGCAAACTCTTTCTCGCTGGCTTGTCCAGTGCATTTCCTTTTGCTACAACAACAAACAGAAGCCCCTTCCGGGTACAGTCAGGTGCCACTCGGCAAGAGGGGTGGCTACTTCCTTTGCAGCACTGCGAAACGTCTCCATTTCGGCCATTTGTGCTGCAGCCACATGGAGCTCAGTGCACACCTTCATTAGGCACTACAGCCTCGACATCGCCTCACGGCGGAGAGACGGTTTCAGCCTTGCCGTTCTGCAGGGTCTCCTGTCCTAGAATCAGGATTTCCCAGGATCTCTGTTTTATGCCTCCTCCCTAGGGCGTCTCTAGACTCCATTGCTTGGGAATCAGTCCTAATGGTGTAACCTGCTGCAAGAGCTGTATCTCGAAGAAGATAGTAAGTACAGTTACGTAAGAACTTACCGTAACAGTAGATCTTCGAGAACAGCTCTTGCAGCAGGTACCTTCCCGCCCACCATTCCCCCTTGGAGGAGGTAAGTCCTAGCCTAGGCTTCGGCAGAAAGTCCTCAACCTTGAACTTCTGATGGCAGGTCCTCGGTCTCCACTTCAGATGTCATCCAGCGGCCGGAAGTCTCCGGCGGGAGAACTGGGGATTCTGGCGGGACCGCCTCCTTATGTACTACGCCTGACGTCGGGGGTGGGACCGACATCGGAGGCGGTCCCCGCTGAAGACTGCTAGCTAGAAGATTTCCGTGGGGTCCTGACGCCTGCCGACTACAGTCCTAATGGTGTAACCTGCTGCAAGAGCTGTTCTCGAAGATCTGCTGTTACGGTAAGTTGTTACGTAACTGTACTTTCCCTTGGATGCTCTGGCTCTGGATTGGGGGGGGGAAATTCCTGTATGCCTTTCCTCCCTTTCCTCTGTTGTTGAAGGTACTGGTCAAGATCAGGTCACAACCATGCAAGTTGATCCTGATTGCACCAGACTGGGCCAGGCAGCCTTGGTATCCTCTACTGATGTCCCTAACAGTCCATCTCCCTCTATCTCTTCCTAAGAAGCACAATCTGTTAACCTCCTCTCAGGGAAGAATCTGGTACCCCAACCTTCGGTTTCTCAATCTCAAGGCTTGGCTCTTGAAGAGTTAAGAGTATACAAGTCTGCACCTGTCTCAGGGGGTTCTGGATAATCTTAAAGCCTCTCGAAAACCTGCCACCAGAAAAACTTATAATTCCAAATGGAAGAGATTCAGCATTTGGTGCTCCAATAAGGATGTCTTACCAGATACCGCTGATCTGGCTACAGTTCTGTATTACATGGCTCATCTCAATGGCCTAGGCCTCAGGCCAGCTACTCTGAAGGTGCATTTAGCAGCTGTCTCTGCATTCCTGTCAGTGGGAAGGTTTCCTTCCTGGCATCTCATCCTGTCTTCTGTAAGCTCTTTAAAGGTTTGGTTCATACCAACCCTCCCTTTAGGGATCCTACCCCTGCTTGGGATCTTAATGTTTGCATTGCTTAGCTTATGCAACCCCCTTTTGAGCCATTGGCTTCAGCAGAACTCAAGTACTTGACTTGGAAAACTGTGTTCTTGGTAGCTATCGTTTCTGCCAGGCGTATTAGTGAATTACAAGCTCCGTCAATGGAGCCGGATTTTAGCTCATCCCACAGAGATAAGGTGGTCCTTTGAACCAATAGGGGGTTCTTACCCAAAGTGGTTTCTGATTTTCATCTGAACCAGTCCATGTCTCTTCCTGTGTTCTTCACTGATCATTCTTCAGGAGAAAGAAGATTACACAGTTTGGATGTTGAGGGCACTTAGCTACTACATTGAACATACTAAGGCACTTGGGTTTGACTGTCTTCAATTGTTTCTCACTTATGGTGAAGTGGGAAAGGGTAAACCTGCTACTAAGAGAACTTTTGCCAGGTGGATTTTCTCTTGTATACAATTCTGCTATGAAAAGCTAGGCAAAATACCCCCCTCAGGCCTGAGGGCTCATTCGACTAGGGGTACATCTGCTTCTCTGTCTGCTGCCAGGGATATACCTTTACTAGAGATGTAAAGCAGCCACCTGGAAAACTGTCCATACTTTTACCAGGCATTACTCTCTGGATATCCAGGCTAGGAGTGATGCTCGGTTTGGAACAGCAGTACTACAGAGCCTATTCCAAAAATATGTTCAGTAGCCCCCTCCATGGCGGTACTGCTTATTAGTCTGCATATGTCAGAATACAGCAAGACTTCATGTTGTTTGAGGAAAAAATTACTCACCTTAGTAATTGTGTTTCTTCTAATGGAGTCTTGCTGTATTCTGACCTCCCTCCCTGCCTCCCGTCTCAGAACCTGTTTTTGGGAAGTGTGCTGGTAGGTACAGTGTTGCACCTCAGGGGTGTACTTGGCAGTCCTCCTTTTTAGAAAGGGGGAGTGAGTTATTGTTATGTTGTTTTGGTAGCTATATGTTGGTTCACTACCTGGTTGTTATTTTGGGTTTTCGACTTGAGTCTTTTGGGGACCCAAAAATTCATTGCCTGTTGGCTATCTTCTTTACAATTTCCACTTAAGAAGTGTAGTTAGTTAGTATTAGCTCATAAGAATCTGACGGTTACACTTTGAAGTGCTGCAGACAGAGGTCTGAACCGAGCTCCAGCTCAACGTTCTATGCTTGCTGCATAGAGTTAACTCTTTCCTCTCCAGAGCAGTTCAAGTGCTGGGGCTAACTGCATATGTCAGAATACAGCAAGACTCCATTAGAAGAAAAACAATTACTAAGGTGAGTAATTTTTTCTTCCATCCTCCCTCTCCAGGCTTTGGAGGTTGATCCGGGGATGCTATTGTGCTTTCAATATCTGCATGTACCGGAAATCCCTGTGGAATTTACTCCTCCGGTACAACCCTCTTTCGAGACTCTCACGCAGATGGTGAGGGATAATCTGGCACTCATTCCTTCCGTGGCCAAGTCCATGGATAGGAAGTACGCGTCCCCTAAGGATCGACCAGTCCTGGCCTCTCAAACCTTTGTGGATGCCATTGTGGTCTTGGCAGAAAACGACAAAGCCATACTTCCTCAGGGGTCTACGTCGTGTCCTGTAAATAAAGAATCCTGTAAGACTGACACTTTAGGAAAGCGAGTCTTCGCTGCTGCTACCCTAGGAATGCATAGTGCTAGCTACCACGGCTACTTCTCACTGTCAAAGCTCTTCTGGAGTCGGATGCTACTTCAGAGCTTCTTCAAACCATTACTAGAGGCATCGAGTCCAATAATCAGCAACTTAAGGCTGCTATGGATGCCTTTGACACTGCATCTAGGGCAGCAGCAGCAGGGATTTGCACCCAACGCCACTCATGGTTACAGACCTCGGGGTTTACAAATGATGCTCAACAGAGTGTCATCATTTGTAAACCATTTGACGGAGTTTATCTGTTTGGCCCACAGGAGGAGCAGGCATTGGAGGCCACACAGAAAACCAGGATGGCCATTAAGACTGCCAGACCGACCCCTGCTGCCCCTCAACGGGGCATGAACCGCTGGCAGTTTCATAACTGCCAGTCCTTTTGTGGCAGAGGCAGAGGGGTCTTCAACAAGAATCAAGCCCCCCAGCCACAAAAGAAAATGCAGCAGAAGGCACCGGGCCCAAGGACGGCCAGTGCCACCCTCTGAGATTCCGGCCCAAGTCCCACCTCAGCTGTCCAAGGGGGACTTTTCTTCGGGAGTAGGGGGTCGTCTGACTCAGTTTTACAACCAGTGGAAGTCAGTCACATCGGACAAATGGATTCTCAGAATAATTCACAAGGGTTACTCTAAATATTTCGGAACTCCCTCCGGATCATCCACCAAATCGACAGCCTGGGCTGTCTGTCACTCAATCAGACCTCCTCACTTCTGAGATTCAAGGCCTTCTGAACAACAGGGCAGTAGAAGTAGTTCCGCAGGATCAATGGAACACAGGATCTTACTTTGAGAAGGTTCCTGCAGTAGGTCTTCACAGTTAGGACTGTGCCCCCTAGTGTCAGGACCGGACGGCAAATTTGTAGCAAGCAACCATTGATGGGAACCGTCCCCAGCGTCAGGTGATGGATGTCAGCATGTCTATAAAAGGGGCAGTCTCCCGCCCACCTTCCAGTTCTTTCCCACCATCAACCTGAATCATCTGACCTCATGGTAGAACAGCTTTAGTCGCCTGTCATTTTCAGATGTTTTTGTTCCATATTTTCCTGCTCCAGGTGGTCATTACGCCTGCCCGAGTGCACGTATCATCAGGACACCAGGAATTCACGAATTCCTGTTCTATTGCGGAGAGGGCTGTGCCCCACACTTCCAACTAAGGATACAAACTCCAGGGGTGGACCTCGGGAAGGGGCGGCGAACCTTGAAAATTGGCGCCCTAATAGCAGGTGCACACGGTCCGGTGCATGGAGTGCCGACAGTGATATTTTCCGATCTTTCTTCCATCCATATAGCGGTGTATGTCATCTCGTTGGCCCAAGAAAAAGTGCTCCAAGTGCGGTGCTCAGGTCCTGCATGGGGACGACCATTCCCATTGTGTCCTCTGCCTTGGGCCTAAGCATAACATCGCAGAGTGTTCCATCTGCCCAGGCTTCAACCAGGCCATGTGCATCCGTCACAAGAGGACCCTCGATGCCCATTTACTGATCCAAAGAATGGCATCGATGGAAAAAGAGCTCCAGGAGCTAAAGGAGAGATTGTCGTCGCTGGCCCCGGAGAAAAAGAAAAAAGAGGAGAGATGCCGGGAGCGGAGCCACTCTCTACAGAGGAAATCCAGCCAGCCAGCCGACGCCATCTCTGGTGGAGCCTCCACCCCCATGAGTACCCCACCTCCAGGGCCTTCATCCACTCCGGCAGACTGGACGCCCTCCTCCCCCAGCCAAGTTCAGCAGGCAGTCGGGGGTATTCTCTTTAGAGGATCCAGCTACAGTACCTGCTTCGAGCCCTACCGTTAAGTCACCCTCTGGCTCCGCCTCCAGGCGCCCGGCCCAGGCCAGTCAGCCTGACTGTAGCCTTCTGGCTTCTGTCAGCCTGGATGCTGGCTGTAAGTCAGTCGATGACTCCTCCACCACCGCAAGACTAGTATCTAGTTGGGGAGCTGGCATCAGAAGCTAGAGAAGACCCCAGGGGGAGGGCGTCACGGAGATGGATCGAGCCCGGTATTTTCTTCCTCTTGTGAGCGAGGGGCAGGGACGTGCAATGATGACCAGTGCTCACCCCGCCCCCTGAAAGTCCAGACGTCGGTGTAGATAGCAGCTGCCCCAGCCTCTGCTGGGTGTTGCTAGACACCGAACATTTGCACCTTCCCTCCCCCTGGAGAAGGAGAGCCGTCTAGAGATGCTCTGTCCTTCTCCCCCCAGCCGGCCCTCCAGTGACCCGAGTCCATTCCCGAACCCGGGTCACCGGCGTCGCATGCGGAAATCCAACCACTGCGCCAGTGGGCTGGCTTCATCACCTCTTAAGTCGGACCCCAGACCACCCGGCGCCCGCTTGGCAACTTCTGTCCCATTGGACTCCCTTGTGGACCCAGATGCCGGGCAGAGAGAGAGCTTGCAGGTCCCTCTTCATCCCATCAGGGTTCTCCCTTAAGGGATTCGCTGTCCTACTCAGACCTTTTTTGGGCCTGATCACCAGGACCCTCTTCTGTCAGATGCCTTACCAGACCTGTCAACGAGGACTCTTCCAGACCTTCCTCTCTCGCCGGGCTCCGTTCCACTGACGGATGTTCACCTGATGCCAGATCCCTCGCTGGACACTTTTAGGGACGTTATGGATCAGAGTCCTTCTGGACCTTCGGGGGATTCCCCCACTCCGTCGACGGACCCGCCACCTAGCGGTCCCTTGATGATGCCTCCGGTGGGGCCCTACACTTCTCCATCAGGCCCGACCAGGTACTATCCCGCGGGTACACACCACAGTAGCCACAGTTCCCAACGCCAGGGGGTCCATCACCAGGATACCTTCCTCTGATGCTGGGTTACCCGATGCCAGGTCAGGTCATGCATTATCAGGAATACCAGTACCCTTACTGGTACCAACTACCTAGCAACCCTTCTTATCCTGCAGGGTACCCAGGTTATCCTCCAGCCCCTTCTCTTCCTCCTCCTCCACCATTGCAGCTGGAATGGGATGCCATTCCTGCTTGGTGGAAGGACATGAAATCTCAGCTGCTTCAGGAGTTGGGTCAGCCTCAGCTGGTGGTCAGGGCCACCCCATCTCACAAGGTGCTACCTGGTAGCCCGGCACCTAGTAGTCGAGCCTCGGACAGAGGTTTGGGTGTTCTGCCCTCAGGCATTACAGAGCATAGGCTCCTGATTCCGGTACTGGAGGCCTCTCTGCCCAGTAGGCTGGAATCATCTGAGTCAGACGTGGACTCTGATGTGGGGGGACCAGTCAGAGTCTCACTCTCCCATTGAGCCTCAACTGAAAGAATCCCCCAAATCCCCTACAGAGAATCCATCCTTCACTGAGCTTCTCTGGACTATTCAGAAATCCTGCTGATGGGCCTCACAAGAATTGGAGCCCAAACGCAGAAGGCTAGCCGAACATTTGGACTTGGCAATGTGGACCCCCTTCCCATTCCTTCTTGGATGGGGCCGCATGAAGATCTCATGTCAGCTGTCTGGCAGCAACCATCATCCATCCCAGCTGTTTCAGAAAAAGCTGATAGGATCTACCATCCCCCGGAAGGGGTTTCCCACCTCACTGCCCAACCTAAGGCTGACTCTGTTGTGATCATGGCTGCTCACGATAGGTCGTCCCAACTTAAACATCTTAGTGCCTCCCCTCCAGAGAAGGAGTCAAAGCAGATGGAACAGTATGGTCGCAAGATCTATACCTCATCTACTTGCGCCATTCGCTCCTTAAATTACGCGGCCCATATGGTGGCTTTCCAGAAAGCCTCTTTGTCAGATCTGGAAAAGGATCTTCAAGAGGTTCCCGATGAGCAGCTCAAGAACAAACTCCTGAAGAAGATTTGGATGACTAAATCATCCTGCTGCCATGCCCTCCATGCCACCTAAGACTCTCCGGACTCTGTAGCACAAGGTGCGGTCACTGGCATCTGTCTTAGATACCTTGCTTGGCTTCGCCCTGTGAGGTTGGCTCAAGATGTACAGAGTTCCCTTCTGGATGTTCCCTTCGGGGGTCCAGTTCTGTTTGGCGGTGATGCCAAAGATATTATCGTGGAGCTGCAAGAGAGCAGCACATCCTTGAAGGATTTCCATTCCCTTTGCTGTTCCGGCCAGAAACCCCGGCAGCCCTTTCGTTACCAGTGGAAATGGAATAAACAGAACCAGGGCAGATGACAGACCAAGCATCACTCTACAGGTTCTGGCACTCAGACCCCCCAGGCCACGTTTCCTAAAACTGCCTCTGGGGTTAAAGCGCCTCTGCATCCTGACTCCCAACTCCCCCTCCTGCTCCCTCCTGTTCCCGGGGAGGAACCGGTGGGGGGACGATTCAGCCTCCACCTGGACGGGTGGAAGGCCGTAACTGCAGATTCATGGGTTCTTCAACTCATAGCAAGAGGTCACTCGATAGAGTTCCTGGAGAGAGACCTCCCTCCAATCCTACAGGAAGGTTGCACTACCCGTCAGGCCAGCAACATCTGGTCTTCTAAGAAATTCAAGCTGTTCTGCAGAAATCTGCCGTAGAGAGAGTTCCTCCAGGACAAACAGGAAAGGAATTTTACTCCCATTTCTTCCTGGTTCCCAAAAAGACAGGAGATCTAAGGCCTATCCTCAGTCTCAGCATGCTCAGCCTCTTTGTAGAGTACAAGAGGTTCCACATGTTGACCCTCCAGGGACTGTTACCCCTGCTCCATCTAAACACTTGTCTGTGCTTCCTGGATATACAGGATGCTTACCTCCATATCCCCATTTTTTTCGTCCCACCACCACTTCCTGAGGTTCTCTTCTCTTTTCTGGAGGAACAGTTCCAGTTCAGAGCCCTCCCATTCGGCCTCTCTTTGGCACCTTGGGTGTTCACAAAGTGCCTAGCGGTGGTAGCGGCATTCCTATGCCGCAGGGGCATTTATGTGTTCCCCGTATCTGGATGACTGGCTTTTCTCAGCCCCTTCTCAGGACAGTCTGAAGGAATCATTTTCCTTCACTCTGGACCTATTTTCCAGTGTGGGCATTTCAGTCAACTATCCCAAGTTCCAGCTATTACCCTCCCAGCACCTCCAATTTATTGGAGCAGTACTGGATATGGTCCAGAGCAAGGCCTTTCTTCAGATCGATAGAACAGAGACCCTAATCTCTCAAGTGACGTTTGTGGCTTCATCCTGGTGGACCACAGTGCGTTTGGTCCTAGGACTGCTGGGGTTGATGGCAGTTGCCATACCCACAGTCCCTCTGGCCAGACTGCACATGAGGGTTACCCAGTGGTCTCTGCGAGTCCAGTGGGACCAGTGCCTGGACGACATGGACCAGGAGGTCCTAGTCTCCAACAGCCTTCAGAAGGATCTCCTTTGGTGGCAGGACCCAGCCAACCTTTCGGTGGGGGTCCGTTTCCACCCTCCATGATTCTCACTTCACGTGTCTCGAACTTGGGATAGGGAGCACATCTGGGAGACCATTGGACTCAAGGCACTTGGCCACCCATGGAGGAGAACCTTCACATCAGCATTCTGGAGATGAGCGCGGTGCTCTGTACTCTTCAGGCCTTCCAGTCTCTATTGATTCCGGGAACACTTCTCATCCAGACAGACAACATGGCCACTGTCTGGTACTTAAACAAACAAGGAAACACCTGTTCTTACCCTCTTTGCAGGGAGGCGATGCAGGTGTGGTACTGGGCTGTACAGCACGGCCTATCCTTGACAGCAGTCCACGTGCCAGGCGTTCACAACATTCTGGTGGACAGTCTCAGCCAATCAGTCGCCAGGGCTCACAAGTGGGAACTAAAACAGGCTGCAGTAGAAGACCTGTTTCTCCAGTGGGGTTGGCTAGACATAGATCTTTTCGTCTTCCCATGCAGCGCAAAACTACCCAGCTTTTGCTCGCTTGTTCCTGGGCGTAGTGCATTTTGGCAAGACGCACTGTCTCTTTCCTGGACTAGGAGATTTCTATATGCTTTCCCTCCCTTTCCTATCCTACAGAAGGTTCTGCTGAAGCTTCAGGCAGAGGGGGCACACATGATTCTCATTGCCCCCCCTGTAGCCTCGGCAGATTTGATTCCCGCCGCTACAGCAGTTGGCACTGGAACCCCCAGTACCTCTTTGTCTCTCGCACAACCTTCCGTCCCAGGAGCAGGGCACGCTGGTACATGCGAGCCTCAAGTCTCTTCAGCTTCATGCGTGGCACCTGTGACCATAGTGATTTCTCGCTATGGCGTCTCTTCCAGAGTTGCTCAGGTCCTAGTGGAGGTTAAAAAAACCCTCCAGTAGATCCACTTATGCTATGAAGTGGAAGAGGTTTTCCATATGTGCATCAGCTAAAGGCTTAGATCCCTTCTCCTGTTCGGCTTCTCAAGTTTTAGAGTACCTCTTGCACCTGTCAGAGTTGGGCCTCAGTTATTCCTTCCTGAAGGTCCATCTCTCTGCAGTTTCGACCTACCACCTCCCGGTGGAGGGCAAAACCCTAGTGCAGCTAGAGGTTTCCAGAACGGGATCCTTCACATCAAACCTCTGCTCTAGAATCCTGTTCCTCCCTGGGATTTTAATTTTATGATAGAGACGCTTACTTTGCTCCCTTTTGAACTGGCAGCAAGCTGTGATATGTGTTTTTAGCGTGGGAAACGCTCTTTTTAGTTGTCACTTCAGCTCGAAGAGTTTCAGAGCTTCTAGTTTGTAGAGAGCCTTATTTAATTTTCCACAGAGAACGGGTGGCTCTGTGAGCCAATCTGTCCTTTCTTCCGAAAGTGGTTTCAGAATTGACCCTTAACCAGAATGTAGTACTACCGGTATTCTTCCCAGAGCTCTCCAACATGGGGGAGTATCTCCTGCACACCCTTGACATACACAGGATTTTGAGATACTACGTCTCCAGGACTAAGGAGGTTCGTAAATCACACCAGCTCTTTGTAGCCTTTGCTCCCACGTGCCAGGGCAATGCTATTACGAAACAGACTTTGTCAAGATGGCTGACAAATTGTATACATGTACCAGAAATCCGAGAAGCCCCTTCCAGGGACGGTTAAGAGTCACTCTACTAGGGTTGTGGCCGCTCCACTGCCTTTTTCAGGAATGTGTCCACTGCAGACATCTGTGCAGCAGCCACTTGGTCCTCCGTCCACACCTTTACTAAACTTTACAGTTTGGACATTGCTTCTAGGAGCAGGGCTGGCTTTGGCCTTATGGTCTTGCGAGGTCTTCTGTCATGAAAGGCCTGTAGTTGGCAGACATTTTCCTCCTTCCGGATCCTTGTCTCCGACTTCTCCTTTTTTGTTTGACCGCTTGGTATTCAGTCCTAATTGTGAAGTCCTACAGCAGGAACCCTCTCGAAGTAAGATATAGCAGTTATGTAAGGGGGGATACTGGGATGCATAGGGAGCGGCATCAACAGTAGAAAACAGGAAGTTGTTATCCCTCTGTACAGCAGTTGGTGAGACCCCATCTGGAGTACTGTGTGCAGTTCTAGAGACCCCGTCTCCACAAAGACATAGACAGAGTGGAGGCTGTCCAGAGGAGGGCAACCAAAATGGTGCAGGGTCTGCACCAGAAGACATACGAAGAGAGACTAAAGGAGCTTAATATGTATACCCTTGAGGAAAAAAGGGAGAGGGGACATGATAGAAACTTTCAAGTACCTCAAAGGAATCAACAAAGTCCAAGAGGGTAGTATCTTTCAGAAAAAGATGTGCAAGAACAGGAGGCACAATTTGAAGATAGAGGGGATGGCTTAGAGTAATGTGAGGAAGTGTTTTTCACGGAGAGGGTGGTGGATGCATGGAACAGCCTTCCTGAGGAGCTTGTGGAGTCAAGAACAGTGGGGGAATTCAAGAATGCATGGGACAGACATAAAGCAGTCCTAGTTGGGGGGGGGGTAGGAGGAAGTAGGCTGTTGGTTAACTAGGATCTGCGGCTTATCCGTTAGGTAGGAAAATGGGCAGACTAGGTGGGCCAAGTGGTCCTTATCTGCCATCAAATTCTATGTTTCTATGTTTACCATAACACTAGATCTTTGAGAAAGGTTTCTGCAGTAGGTCTAGATTTCCCACCCACCTTCCCCCAGCTCCTGTGTTTTATCTCTTTATTCCCTTCCTAGGACTTTGGTTCATCCAGGGCACAGGGTCCCATTAGTTTTCCACTCCTTTTTTCTGCTTCCTCTTTAGAGGTCTCCTGCGGAAGAACTGGAGGGCAGGCAGGTAACCACCCCTTTTATAGTCGCACTGACATCCGTCACCTGACACCGGGGGTTGTCCCCACCAATGATTGCTAGCTACAATTTTGCCGTGTGGTCCTGACGCCAAGGGGCGCAGTCCTGACTGTAAAGACCTATTGCAGGAACCTCTCTCGAAGATCTACTGTTTCGGTAAGTTCTTACATAACTGCTATTTTCTACTCCCATCACTTCCTAGTTCCAAAGGAAACAAGAATCAAGACCCTCAGCCACCCCGACAAAGGGTTAGTTTAGACCCGAAGTGCTTGGGGCTAGAGTGGTCAGTGGGTTTGTGTTTCACTGGCAGGTATATAACAGATTTAAAATACAATCCTAAGAATTTCCAGATGCCAGTGATTGAACATTCGTTTTGTTGGAGTGTGTTTATGTTTCTGGATTTTTTGATGCTCAGTACTCAGTGGTCCCCGACCACACATCCATAGTCCTTTCATGTCAAGGTGATGGAACCTCTAAAGCGGTCACTCACCTTGTGAACTCAAGAGGACACCCTGCTTCAAGGCTTTCCCTTGTCTCCACTGGAGACACAGATCACCATTACCACAGATGCATCTCTAGTCGGCTGGGGAGCTCACTGTCAGGATCTCCACACCCAGGGTCTGTGGAATCAGGACAAGTATCATCTCCACATAAATGTCCTGGAAATGAGAGCTGTCTTGTACGCTGTCCGAGCCCTGAAGGAAATCCTCTGTTGCAAAGCAATTCTCCTTCAGACAGACAAAGCAGTTATGTACTATATCAGCAAGCAGGGCGGGGCACACTCTTTCCCCCTATGCAGGGAAGTGATGAGAGTGTGGGAATGGCGCCTAGAGCACAAAGCCCTGATCCAAGCAGTCTACCTGCCTGGAGTCCAGAACGATCTGGCGGATCGCCTCAGCGGAACAGAAGTGGATCCTCACGAGTGGTCTCTCGACATAAACGTCGTGCAGTCGCTGTTTGAAGAGTGGGGCACACCGGACCTGAACCTTTTTGCATCCCCACTCAATGCAAAACTGCCTCTGTTTTGCTCTAGAAATCCAGAACCTGGCTTCTTCTGTCAGGATGCATTAAGACTACGGTGGACAAGACGCTTTCTGTACGCATTTCCTCCTCTTCCCTTAGTTGATAGGGTACTCCTCAAGCTGGAGGCACAGGGGGGCAGAATGATACTCATCGCCCCATTCTAGCCTCATCAGATTTGGTTTTCATTGATCAACAGAATATCGGAAACTCCACCGAGACAGCTGCCACTTTTCCCTCTGAAAAAGCCTAGTAAGGCGAAACCTTTCGGGAGTTTGGCTGGTTTCCTGATGTGGTAATAAATATAATACCAGAAAAAAGTAAGTGCAAGTCTTGGTGCTGGTTTTCTTTTTGCTGTTGTACCACTTCAGTCGGACCTGCTGACCCAGGGCCCAGTGGTCCTTCCCAACCTGAGATCCCTTCATCTCCACGCATGGTTCCTGAGGAGATAGAAGTGAGTAGATCTGATGTCTCACAGAGTCTCAGACATTCTCCTAGCGGCTCGCAAGCCAGCTACTAGGAAAACTTACACGGCAAAGTCCTTCCTGGATCCCTTTTCTTGCCCACCTAACAAAGTCCTGGAGTATCTACTAGACCTGTCGAATACAGGGCTACAGTACTCAACTGTGAAGGTCCATCTCTGCGCAAATTTAGCTTATCATAAGCCTAGACACTCTGTTTCTGACTCAGTTACCCTTGGTTAAGAGGTTCCTTAAAGGTATACTCTACATTAGGCCACCAATCAGGAGACCGGTAGCTGCTTGGGATATTAATCTTGTGCTAGGACATGCTCACCCATAAACCTTTCAAGCCTCTAGCAACATGTGAGCTGAAGTTCTTGACCTGAAAGGAAGCCTTTCTTGTAGCCATTACCTCTGCTCGCAGAGTGTCTGAAATACATGCGCTGGTCACAGACCCCTCCCCCCAATACAGTATTTCACAAGGACAAAGTGGTTCTCAGAACTCACCCTAAGTTTCTCCCCAAAGTAGTCTTGGAATGCCATATGCTGGTTCTTCTGACCTACTTCGCGAACTTCCAGAATGAGGGAGGCGTACCCTACATTCTCTGGATGTTAAGAGTTTTGCGGTTCTGCATAGACAGAACTAAAGAGATCTGCAAATCAAAGCAACTCTTTGTCTTGTTCAGCATGGCCCGACTGGGTCAGCCTGTAGCCATCAGGTGTATTTCGGCATGCCTGGTGGCATGTCTCCACCAATGCTATTCCATAGCATAGGTTCAGCTGGGAGGCAGGGTATATGCCCATTCTACCAGAGCAGTCGCGGCATCTCTGGCAGAAATTCTGAATGTGCCCATTGCAGACATCTGCAGTGTGGCTACTTGGAGCTCTGTGCACACCTTTGTGAAGCACTGTGCTTTGGATGTCCATGCCAGACAGCATCCATCTTTTGGCAGGATGATCCTTAATGGACTTTTGTCCTGAGTGAGCTCCTCTCTCTGCCACCCTTCTCAGGGGATTATTTTAGCTTGGTACTCTCCCATCAGTGTGAATGAGTGGTGGAGACTTTATGTCCAGAGATACGAAAATTATGTACCTACTGTAATTCTTGATCTTCTTGGATGAAGTCTCCACCACTCGTCCACATGCCCACCCACCATCCCCTGAGCTCACTTATCTTGTTTTTGGTCTTCACTCCCTCATTGGCTGGGCTATGAAGACCCTATTGTGTTGAACCTTCTTATATGGGTCGTACGGACTATCTTATGTCCGATGTAGGCTAGTTTCACAAGGTTAGTTTATGCTGTACCTCCTCAGTAAAAAAGGTACTGGGTCAGTTGGAGAGTTGACGTCGAGGTAACCTATACGGTGCAAGACTATCTCATGACGCCGCACATATGCGGTCCTACATTGGCGATGGCCCTCTTGAAGATTTTTGGCTTCCGCTGGGTCCTAGCGCCTCCTGCATAGTCCCATCAGTGTGAATGAGTGGTGGAGACTTTGTCCAAGAAGATCAATAATTATGGTAGGTATGTAATTTTCATTTTTAGGTGCAGGATGCTGCTAAGGAAAGTACGGGACACATCTAGCTGAGCCACTGTATGACCATTCACGGGCTCGTGAAAGGTAGAGATAGCCAAAAGGTGCACCTTGATGGAGGAGTACTGGAGGCCTGAGTCCAAAAGGAGATCGGGTAATCCAGAATCTGTCTTACTGGACAGGTAAAAGGGTCCAGATGGTGTCTTTCAGTCCAGAGGGCAAACCATTTCATGGCGTATGTGGCCCTAGTGGGTGGTTCTGAGCTGCCACGAGGGTACCCACCACCTTTTGAGAAACTCCAAATCAGGCAATGGCTGTGTCCTCAGGAGCAGTGCATACAGACGAAGGGACCAAAGGTTTGGATGGACCAGGGTCCCCTGAGCCTGTATCAGCAGATCCCTGCAGAGGGGCTGAGGCACCGGAGGGTCCAACACTAACTGCTGCAGTAATGGAAATCATATTTGTCGTGGCCAGTAAGGTGAGACCAGGATCATGCTAGCTCCCTCCATCTGAAACTTGATGAAGGTGTAAAGGAACCTCCCGCTGTGGGAGAGGAACAGCGTGTCTCACCAGAAAACTCCAGGCCCTGGATCTAGCAAGCAAAAACAGGGCAGTTTTGCACTGAGAGGAAACGCAAAAAGGTCCAACTCTGGATGACCCCATCTATTGAACAGATCTTCTGCTATGGATGACAGAATATCTTACTTCGAGAGGATTCCGTCAGTAGGTCTTCACTGATAGGACTGCGCCTCCTGGCATCAGGACCGGACGGTAAACTTCTAGCTAGCAATCCATGGCAGGGGACCGCCCCTGGTGTCACATGATGGGATGTTGGTGTGACAGTATGTAGGGGGCGGTCCCCACGCCCGCCCTCCAGTTCTTTCCCGCTGTCGACCTGTAGACGTCAGACCTCGTGGTGAATTCGGCTACAGACCGCCATTTTACAAGTATTTCTGTTCTTTTTTCCAAGTACCTTTTTCTATAGTTAATGCATGTCTTCGTGCAAATTTAAGAAGTGCTTACAGTGCGGCGCTCAGATTCCACACTGGGACGAAACTCCCGCTGTGTCCTGTGCTTAGCCCCAAAACATCAGGTTGACGACTGCGACATCTTCCAGTCCTTCAACCAGGCCACGTGCGGTAGGCGCCTGAAAGCCTTTGATGTCCACCTTTTGAAAAAACATCTTGCATCGATGGAAAAGGAGCTTTAGGAGTTGCGGGAACGTGCATCCTTACCCACCTCAGAGCGCAACAAAAGAAGTGTCGGTACCGGTCCTCTTCTACCCAGCGTTGCCAGACAGCCGATGCTACTTCAGGTGGGGCATCCACCTCTGTGAGTACTCCCTGTCCTTGGTCGCCGTCCACTCCGGCAGATAGGTCACTGACTCCCCCTTCCGCCTCGAGCATTGGGTGACAGGGGTGTTCCTCCCAGGAGGATTCTACTTTGGGGCCTGTCGACAGCTCTCAGGCCAATCAGTCACCCTCCGGCTCTGCCGTCGGGTGCACAGCCTCAATCGGTACGTCAGACTCCAGCTCCTCTGCTGTCCGCCTGACTGCAACAGATAAGTCGGATGCCGGCTTCTCTGACATCCGCGCAGTCGGTCGCCGGCCTGTCTGATGACCACTCGGCTGAAGCTCTCCCGTCAGGCCTTACTCTCCAACCCCACATTGCTCAGAGCCAGCTTCCAGGCACCTCTTTGTCCTGTGAGGGTTCTCCTTCCCAGGACTCACTGACCCAGCCCAACCTCACGTTTTCCTCGGATCCCCAGGACACGAGTATTTCTGGCCAGCGGATTTCTTCCCTTATGTCAAGTATCTTGTCCTAGCTTCCCGCTTCCCCAATGGACCCGTCGACAGATATTTCTATTCCTCTGCCCCCCTTGATGACCTCTGATCAGACATCAAGGCCTCTTAGAACCTCAACGCCAGGTCTTCCTCCTGTCTACGTCCCTCCAGACTCTGGAATGGCCTCTGGATTTACTGCTCTGACGCCGGAGCTCCCACCTGGTCCTTCGGGGATTCCAACCGGGCCCCAGGCTTGACAACAGACCCTCGTACTCCCAGCAGTCCCTCTGCTCCTCTGCCATTTGTCCCTGCAGGCTCAAACCCTGGCTACCTGCCACCACAGTTCCCCTATTATCCAACGCCAGGTGGTCTATCGCCGGGATATCCGGTGCCAGGTGGGCCGTCACATGTGCTGACACCAGGGTATGCATCACCGGGCCATATGTACCAAGGGTACCATCAGCAGTACTCTTATTGGTACCAGACTCCTGGTTACCCCCATGTTCTCACTTGGGGTTCCCAGGCTACCAGTTGCATCCGCCTCCCCGGCCCCCCTGCCTCCTCCTCCTCAGCCGGAACCACAGGGGTCTGTTCTGGCCTGGTGGCAGGACGTCAGATTGCAGCTCCTGCAGGAGCGGGGGCACTCCCATCCGGTTGTGGTTTCTGCCCCAACCCACAGGATAATTCCTAGGAGCCCATCCCTGGTCGACTATCGGTCGTTGGACAGGAACTCTGGCAGGTGCCCAGCAGGGGCCCTGTTGGGCGTTAGGGTTACGGAGGAAGTCCCGGATATTTCTGTGCCCAGCAGACTCTTCAGACTCAGACAATAACTCCAACTTTGAAATTCATTCTGAGCCTCATTCCCCAGTGGAACCTCAGCCTAAGGAGCTTCCCAAATCTCCGCCGGAGGACCCATCTTTTGCGGAACTCCTCGGATCCATCCAGCAGGCATGTGGTTGGGCATCCCAGGAGGTAGATCCAAAAAGGAAGAGGCTAGCTGAACACCTGGACTTAACTAGTGCGGATCCCCTACCCATCCCACCTTGGACGGGACCACACGAGGACCTAATGTCCACAATTTGGCAACAACCATCCTCCATTCCTGTGGTCTCTAAGGCCGACAGCACCTATCATCCCCTGGAAGGGGCCAACTACCTTACCAGCCAACCCAAGGCCGACTCTATTGTCATCACAACAGCCCACGATAGACCAGCTCAGCCTAAACATCTGTGTGCCTCACCTCCGGACAGAGTCCAAGCAGATGGACCAGTATGGCCGCAAGGTCTATGCTTCCTCCACCTGCGCTATCCAGTCTCTTAATTATGTGGCCCACATGATCTCTTTCCAGAAGTCGGCTATGACCGACTTGGAGAAAGAGATTCAGTCCATTCCGAACGAGGAATTTAGAAATAAGCTGATGGACAAGATAAGACTTAACAAGTCTTCTTGCCGCCACGCATTGTGTGCCACCTTATGACTCAGTGGCCTGATGCACAGCTTCGGGAGTTTGCTTGAGATGTCTGGCATGGCTCCGTCTTGCGGGACTGGCGCAAGACATCCAGGCCATTCTACTAGACGCCCCTTCAGGGGATTCGTCCTGTTTAGTGGCAATGCAAAAGCTATAATAACCAAACTACAGGAGAGTGGCAAATACCTGCAGGATGTCCATTCCATGTATCGCTCAGGCCAAAAACCCAAGCAGCCTTTTTGTTACCCCCAAAAGAGATGGAATAGACAGAACCAGAACAGACACCAGGGTAAACGCCACGCCACTGGTTCTGGCACCCAGACCCCTCAGGCAGAAGCCCAGAAGGCTGCTGGAGGCAGCAAAGTGGCCAACCCCTCCGCCTCCTGACTTGAGAGGACCCCCTCCACCTCCTCTCGTCTTCCCAGAGGAGCTTATGCGGGGAAGGTTCGCCCTCCACCTGAACTGGTGGGAGGTGGTAACCACCGATGCTTGGGTCCTTCAATTCCTCGCAAAACGGCACTCAATTGAGTTCCTGAATAGACCCCTGGACAATCCACCAAGCAGGTCTCACTACCCGTCAGGTCACTTAATTCTCATTCAGCAGGAAATCCAAGCTCTATTAGACAATTCAGCAATAGAACCAGTTCCTCCAGGGCAGATAGGAAGGGGATATTACTCCCATTTCTTCCTAGTGCCCAAAAAGACAGGCGATCTGAGGTCCATCCTGGACCTCAGCCTATTCAACCTCTGTAGAATACAAGAGGTTCTGCGTGCTTACCCTCCAGGGACTCTTACCCCTGCTCCAATAGAACCATTGGCTGTGCTCGCTGGACATGCAGGATGCTTACCTGCATATCCCCATCCTCCAGGCTCACCGCTGTTTCCTTCAGTCCACCTTTCAGGAGAACTACTACCAATTCAAGGCCCTTCATTTTGGGCTCTCTTCGGCACCCCAGGTTTTTACCAAGTGGCTGGCAGTGGTAGCTGCGGTCCTATGCCACAAGGGGATTTATGTGTTCCCATACCTGGATGACTGGCTGCTGTCGACCCCGTCTCAGGACAGTCTGACAGAGGTACTCTCCACCACCTTGGATCTCTTGTTCCAGCTTGGAATCACTGTGAACTATCCCAAGTCTCAACTCTCACCCTCTCAGCACCTCCAGTTTATTGGAGCAGTGCTGGATACGGTCCAGGGCAGGGCCTTTTTACCTCAGGACAGGGCTGATACTCTGATTCAACAAGCTTTGTCTGTATCCAACTCTCGTTGGACCACAGCACGCTCCGTCCTCCACCTGTTGGGTCTAATGGCGGCTGCCATACCCACAGTTCTGTTGGCCAGGCTGCATATGAGGGTGACCCAATGGACCCTCAGAGTCCAGTGGGACCAATGCTCGGACAACATGGACCACAGGGTCCTGATATCCAGCAGCATGTAGAGGGATCTCCTCTGGTGGCAGGAGCCATCCAACCTCTCCTCGGGGGCCCCTTCCGTCCCCCGTCTCCTTCCATCACCCTCACAGCTGATGCCTCTGGTCATGGTAGAGATGAGAGCAGTGCTCTACACTCTCCAGGCATTCCAGTCCCTCTTGCAACTGGGAGCACTCCTTATCCAGACCAACAACACTGCCGTAGTCTGGTACATAAACAAGCAGGGAGTCAACCGATCGTACCCCCTCTACAGGGAGGCGATATGGGTGTGGTACTGGGCAGTCCAGCATGGCCCATCTCCGAAGCAGTCCATGTCCTGGGAGTTTATAACATCCTGGTGGACAGTCTCAGCTGCACTGATGTGTGGGCACACGAGTGGGAACTATAAAGCAGGAGGTAGTGGAAGATCTTTTCAAGTCAATGGGGTCAGCTGGAAATGGACCTATTTGCCTCCCTATCCAATGCAAAACTAGCCAACTTTTGCTTGCTCGTTCCCTGGCGTGGTGCTTTTTGGCGGGACGTGCTGTCTCTTTGTTGGACAGGGAGGTTTCTGTGTGCCTTCCCTCCCTTTCCAATTCTACAGAAGGTTCTGCTGAAGCTCCAAACAGAGGGCACTTACATGATTCTCATAACTCCCCTCTGGCCTCGGCAGATCTGGTTCCCCCTGCCACAACAGTTGGCTGCGGAACCCCCAGTACCTCTTCTTTCACGACCTTCTGTCGTAGGAGCAGGGCAGCCTGGTGCATCCGAGCCTCAAGTCTCTCCACTTGCATACGTGGCACCTTTGGACTTAGTGGTCTCATGATTCGGAGTCTCTACAAAGAGTCGCTCAGGTCCTAGTGGAGGCCAGAAAACCATCCACTAGATTTACGTATGCCATGAAGTGGAAGATACTTACCATTTGGGCCACAGCCAAGGGCCTAGACCCATTCTTTTGCTCGGCGCCCCAGGTCCTTGATTACCTCTTGCACCTGTCTGATTCAGGCCTCAGCTACTCTTCCTTGAAGGTCCATCTTTCTGCAGTTTCCGCCTATCACCTTCTGGTAGATGGTAAAACCCTAGCACAGTTGGAGGTCTCTCAAATCTTTCTGAAGGGGATCCTCCACTTAAAACCTCTGGTCCATAGTTCGGTTCCCCCGGGACTTAAATTTTATTTTGGAGAAACTTGCTTTGCCCCGTTTTGAGCTGGCAGGTTGCAACATTGTGCTATTTGTCCTGGAAAGCGCTCTTTTTGGTCACCTAATTTCAAAGAATTTCAGAGCTCCAGGCCCTTGTTTGCAAGGAGCCTTATTTAATTTTCCACAGAGACTGGGTGGCTCTCTGGACTAATCCTTCCTTTCTACCGAAAGTGGTTTCAGAATTTACTTTGAACCAAGATGTTCAACTGCCAGTTTATTATCCCAAGTATTCCGATGGGGGAATACCTTTTGCACACGTTGGACGTGCACAGGATATTGAGATACTGTATCTCTCGAACCAAGGAGGTACGAAAATCTGACCAGTTGTTAGTGGCTTTCACACCAGACGTAAGGGTATGGTCATCTCTAAACAAGGCCTTTCCAAATGGTTGGCTAATTACATCTCTTTCATCTATCAAAAGTATGAGAACCCCCTTCCGGGGTAAGTTAAGGGTCACTCAACCCATGGCATGGCTGCTTCCTTGGCCTTTCTACGAAATGTGTCCGTCTTGGACATTTGTGCTGCATCCACTTGGTCTTCAGTCCATACTTTCACCAAGCATTAGTCTGGACATTGCCTCTAGGCACAAAGCTGGTTTTGGACTTGCTGTCCTGTAAGGCCTATTTTCCTAACTGGCTCTCTAGTTGGTAGACATTCCACCTCCCGGACCATAGTTTCTGACTTACTTTTCTTGACTGCTTGGTTTTCAGTCCTATCAGTGAAGGTCTACTGCAGGAACCCTCTCAAGGTAGGATATAGCAGTTACGTAAGAACTTGCCGGAACAGTAGATCTTCGAGAGAGATTCCTGCAGTAGGTCATATTTTCCCTCCCACCTTCCCCAGCTCCTGTTTTTTTTCCTATCCCTTTTCAGGGCTCTTACCAGCAGCTGGAGCTATGCTTCTTTCTCCTGTCATCTTTACAGGGATCTTCCGGCAGGAGAACTGGAGGGCGGGCATGGGGACCACCCCCAGATACTGTCACGCCGACGTCCCCTCATGTGACGCCGGGGGCAGTCCCCCACCATGGATTGGTAGCTAGAAGTTTGCCGTCCGGTCCTGACACCAGGAGGTGCAGTCCTATCAGTGAAGACCTACTGCAGGAACCTCTCTCGAAGATCTACTGTTACGGTAAGTTCTTACGTAACTGCTATTTCCCATTCATGCTTCCTGGACTGAGTCTGGCTGAGGCTGTCCACCAGGGTGTTAAGGACTCCTGAGACATGGACTGCCGAAAGTTCCAGGCCATAGTCCACAGCCCAGTTCCAGACTCTCATGGCCGTCCTGCACAGGGTTCATGAATGCATCCCCCTCCCTCGCTTGTTAATGTAGTAGACAACACTGAGATTGTCTGACTGGATCAACAACTGATCCAGAAGGAGATGGTCATGAAAAGCCTGCATGGCATACAGCACCACCCTCATCTCGAGAACGTTTATATGAAGGGACGTCTCAATCTGGGACCATGTCCTCCGAGTCTGGAAGGTACCCAGGTGCTCACCCTTGCCCAAGCCGGAGGTGTCTGTTGTGAGAATCTTCTGGGGAGAGGAGATCAGGAATGGGACCCCTCCTAATAGGTTTCGGGGTTCCATCCACCACTGGATCACCTTGCGGACCAGAGAGGAGACCATCACTAGCTGCCCCAGATCATCCGTGCGTTGGTCCTGCTGCACCCGGAGGGTCCAATGAAGCACCCGCATGTGCAGTCTGGCCAAGAGGACCGTAGCTATGGCCACAGCCATGAGACCTAGTAGCCCCAAGTACACCCTTGCAGAAACATAATGGCTCTGGGCCACCTCCTGAGCCTGGGCAATGAGGCACTCCGCCCTGTCTTGAGGCAGGAAGGCCCTGCCCTGTGCTGAGTCCAGGACCACCCCTATATACTTCAGTTTCTGGAACGGAATCAAGACAGACTTGGGCAGGTTGACAGTGATGCCCAGGGAGTGAAATAACTGGAGGGTTCTCTCCAGGGTTCTGAGGAGCTGATCTTGGGATGGAGCTTTGAGGAGCCAGTCGTCCAGGTAGTGGAAGACGTACAGGCCTTCCCACCAAAGGGCAGCAGCTATTGCTGCTAAGCATTTTGTAAATGTAATGTTCTGGACATCTGGTTTGAAGAGCTTCGAGCCATTGAAAGGGGCATTCAGCGCCTTCTGTTGGACATCTGACATGAAGCCAGAGACCCTCAGCCAGGCATGCCTATGAAGGCAATTCCCTGTGGCAGCAGCCCTGGCACCAGTATCAGAAATGTTATACAAGGCCCTGAGAAGGTGTTTACTAATACCCTCAGCGGCTTGTTAGGACTTGGGAGCCTCCTGTATCTGGGAACACTCTGGGAGGGCTTGAGCAGCAGTTTTGCCCTTCTCCCAGATGGTATTCTGGTACTTGACCATATGGGATGAATAATTAGAAATCCAAAGTCCCAGGGTGGAGGAGGCATAAACCCTCTTACCCCAAAGGTCGATCTGTGTGGATTCCCTGTCGGGGAAGGGAGCTAAGGTGCTTGGGGACCTTGAACCTGTCATGTACCGCTTTGATGACCACCGAGTCAGTCTCAGTTTGGGCAGCATAATAAGGCAGGCCCTAAGGGGCAAGATAAAGTTTATCTGCGCTGCAAGGTATGGCAGGAACCCTATCTGGGCGGTGCCAAGCCACAGTGGTGGCATTCCTCAGAGCCGGTAAAATAGGAGGAATGACGTTAGGGGGAGATTCTGGGATCTCCAAGAAGTCCACCAGGTCTCTCCCAGTGGCATCCTCTTCCTCAGAATTTTATTTTATTTATTTATTTATTCAATCTAGGATTACAAGTACCTTTCAGCACCAAGCAGCTCATTTACAAAGGTTCCACGTCAATAGGGGAGTACAGATCCATAATGGAAAACAGACTGGTTTCACAAACAGTTAAGCAATTTGTATTAAAGAATACAGAATACGAGAACAGCAAATAAATACACATTAGTTTAGCATGTGATTCAAGGCAGGGAGTGAGAAGAGGAGGGAATTAGGAGGGGAGCCAGATCAAGGAAGGGGAGAGCAACCAGGCAGCATTGTCAAGTAGCAGCTAGGACAGTAAGGGACGAAAAGCAAGGAAGACAGTGGGAAGGGGAGAAAAAGAGGGGGAGATGGGAGGGCAGCAAGGGAGAGAAGAGTGAGAGGGCAAGACAAGAAGACAGAACAGTGGAAGAACGTGGGGGGGTGAGGTCCCAGGAAGAGGGACAAGGATGTTAAGTGGTGCAATCACAGTTTTCAGTTAGGATGTGCTGACGAAGTTTGAGTTTGAATTCACCGAGACTAGTAAAGTTAGCCAAACCATTGTGGAGGCCATTTAACCAGTATGGCGCTTTGATACAAAAGAAGCGTTATACTGGTGATTCTGCACATCGGGACTAGTAGGAGTGCGGAAGATATAAAAGGGAGCAAGTTGGGTCTTGGGTGATTTGTGAAGTAAGCATCCTAATCCCAAAGCATGAGTCCAAGGAGAATCTTTTGGCAAGTAAGCAGGTGTGGTATTTAATTCTCCCATGCAAGTTGAGCCACCCAGCCTACATATAGACATCGCAGGTGTGGGTGAGGTGTGGTGCACCAATTAGGAGTCTACAGGCCTTGTTTAGTGCCACAGTGAGCCTTTTGAGTGCAGTGGTGGAAGCAGTTCCGTAAATGACAAGGCCATAATCGATTAAGGAGAGAACTGAGCTGTGGACAGCAAGATTTAGGGCTTCAGGCGTTAGAGACTTTCTCAGTCAATAGAGGAGCCAATCCTGGTACTGACGGCTCTGGCAACATTTTCGATGTGCAGTGAATAGGTGAGGTGTCTATCAAGGGTAACCCCTAGGTACTTGAAGTGCTGTATTTGTTCAAGGGGGTCACCTTGGGAATTTTGGATGGTAAGAGCATGCTCTTTATGTCAGCTGCGGGCTGAGGAGAGCAGGACTTTTGTCTTCTTGTAGTTCAGTACTAGTTTATGGTTGTGGAACCAGTGCTCAACTTCCATGAAGCCCTTTGGAAAGTTACTTTCAAGGAGGTAAGGGTCAGGGTGGCTTGCAAAAATGACAGCATCGTCTGCATAGAGCAGTGTTCGCTAGTGGCAGGCAGTCGGTAGATTAAGGAAGATGCTGAAAAGGAGTGGACCCAGGATTGAGCCCTGGAGTACCCTGGACTGAACAGGCTTCTGGTCAGAGATAGCATTGGAAATCTTCACATGTTGAGATCTGTCCCCAAGATAGATTCTAAACCAGGGCAGTGTATCAGGGGAGACACCAGTTTGTGAGAGTTGTTTAAGGAGGAGTCAGTGATTAACCGTGTCGAAGGCCTTGGTTAAGTCTATAAAGACTGCACCCACAAGACTGCCTTGGTCAATAAATTACTTGATGTAGCTGGTGAATTCTAAGAGTGCGGTGGTGGTGGTGCTGTGCCCTTTCCGAGAAAGCCATGCTGTTGTTCACACAGTAGGGAGTATCTATTGAGGTAGTCCACAAGTTGGTTGGCCACAATACGTTTGAGTATTTTAGAGAGGGGTGGGAGGGTTGATATAGGCCTATAGTTGCTGTGTAGTGCACGGTCTCCAGATGTGTGAACTGGGGTAACAATGGCTATTTTCCATACCTGTGGGAATTGTGAGAGGGTTAGAGAGAGATTAAGTAATTTAGTAATAGGTGGAAGTACGTCCTCCGTGCTGAGTGCGATTAGCTTGAGGTTTAAAGAGTTACCACTGTGCCTGGACTTGCCCAGCACATTGTTTAGTAGTTTCCTGACCTGGACCACTGAGACGCATTTAAAGTAGAAGGGGGAGGGGGTGATGATTTGTCTTGGTCTCAGGATGATGTGCTGCCATTAAGGTGGTATTGTCAAAGAAGTCTTGTGGTAGCACACTTCTTAGGTCAGTGAAGGCATCATTAAAGGTATTCGTTATTGTGAGCGGGTCAAATATGGGGGTACCATCAAGGTTTAACATCGTGGGAGCCTTTTTTGGGTCTTTCCCCAGAACATCATTGGTATTTGTGCAGAATTTCCTGCTGTCACCCCAGGTATTGGTAAGTTGCTCCTTGTGGTGATTGCTTCTTGCTTTACGGATTTCCCGAGTGCAGGGTGGAAGTTCATAGCTGTGGACAGCTGCTTCATGACACTGAAAAAGGTAGGATCTTCATGAGGGGACCTGAGAGTGTGTTTAACAGAGTCCTCACTCGCCAAAGAAGCCGTAGACCTGAGGAAAGATGTTTCTCCTCCTTCTCTTTCTCAGGGAGGATGAGGTCAGGGGTGGTACTCTCCTGAGTTGATCTGTTCTAATTCGAGGTCTGACGAGCGAGGGACCGAAAGCAGCCTGCGGGGTGCAGCCTGAGAAGGCCTAAGTGATATAGACAATGACAGAGCGGTCAATGGCGCCAGGAACCCCATCTGTAAGAGCCCAGCTGGTGCACCAGGGCCGTCGTTAACTTGGTCAAAATAGTGTTGAGGTCAATGGCCGGAGAAGAATGAGCTTATGGTGGAGGAGTCGCTGGCATAGGGCACAACTAACCAGCTCTCTGGTCCGGGGAGCCAGAGGGTCCTGATGTCCGAGGGCTTGGTGAAGTGTCAGACTGCGACAGAGGGACTGACATAATGATGGGGGAGGGGGGACAGTGACCACAAATGAGGCAAAGGAATCTCTTATAAAAAAGAGATTCTAAAAACTAAGGTAAAAGAAAAGTGTAGGCAAAATTGGCATGAGCTGCGACGGAGCTTCCTTGGAGATCCGTGTGATAGGAGCCGATGGTGGGAAAGAACTGAGGAGGGAACGGGGCCACTCACGCCTTTATAGGGTTGATGGCATCAGTGTTGGCAGCCCCAGTTGTACTGCCGGAAAATTTTATGTGTGGATCCTGCTTCACCAATGGTAAAGTTCCACCGGTGTGACCTCTACGGTGTGACCTGATGACTGAGATACCCCTGAAGAAGATGTAATATTTTTTACTTTTGGAAACTGAACTGTTTTTGGGTTGTCTAGGTTGGCATGACCCGCAGACCCAAAAAGAGAACAGGACCCACCGGCTTTAAACTCCTGGCTAAGACAGACTGACATGAGTTGTGTTTGAGGTGCCTGGGTCCAGATCACGATTTTTCAGACTGAACTTTGCATTAAGTTTTGCCCTAAAACCGTTAAGAAAAGGGCTAAAAAATTAGAAGTCCTTATGACATTTCAGTCTGCCTCCACATCTCCAAAAGGCTCAGATGAGGGTCAAGCCTGTCAGAGTAAGCAGAAGAACAAGTCTGCTAAAGACTGATCAGAAAGCAGGGTGTCTGAACGGGGGAAACCTGAGACCAGTAAGCATGAAAGAGCCTGTTAGCAGACACTAGAGACTGTGCATGCAAAGAAAAAAAAAAGATAAACATGTTGCTGCCCCTTCTCCTGAAGACAGAAGGAGACATCAGTTGACGAGAATAAAAATGCCTTCAGTAGAGGACATGACTAAGGCATGGCAGTTTTTCTAGGCTTTCCAGGCTATGAAATCTCTAATGGGCCTGCCCTGGTTCTAGTACTTATCCTGGTACCTGACGAGGACGAGGAAGAGGCTTAACTCTGCTATGAAGAAGAGGAGAGAAAGAACCTGTAGAGCCTGACTGGTCCCCTGAGCAGGAATTTGACTCCCCTCCTCTTGCTTCCGAAGACTTTTCCTTACATTATTCTTTTGTGAGACAAATGGTCAATGCCGTCAACCTCACTACTCCGGAAACTGCTGAGGACGAGGTGGAGTTTTTGGATATGATGGGTTTAACCCCTACTAAGAGGTGTCAGCGTGGCTCAGTTGGTAGCACATCCACCTCTGGACCAGAAGGTCGTGGGTTCTCGTCCCACACTGGGATTGGACTTGCACCTAAAAATCGCTGGCATCCAAGTGCAGTATTGGGGGGTGCTGTACTGCTGGGGTGTGCCGTCCTTCGGATGAGACGTTAAACCGGGGTCCCTTCTACCCATCCTGCTGTTGTCCTGGTGGGTGTCCAGGTGGAAGTAAAAGAACCCAGGGCACTCTTCACAAAGAGAAGGGAACATTCCCGGTGTCCTGGCCAACATTCCCCTTCCCATAAACCAGTTCATGCAGTTATCCAGGCTGTGTGTGGGTGATGATGTGCGATATGGCTGCCACCACACATTCAGTCACTTCACTACCAGTCTAGCATTGCTTGTAAAGCGCTTTGGATGTATGAAAAAGCGCTATAAAAATGCTGATTCTTCTTCTTCTTTTACCCATTCATAAATTCCTCAAAAAGGCAACATGCAGGCTCCTGGCAACTCCCACATCTACCTCTGGTATTGATAAAAAGATAGAAAAGAAATATCAGGTGGACAAACAGGGTGCTGAGTACATATACTCTCACCCTAACCATGAGGGAGTGGTCCAGGTGGCAGTGTGTGATAAGGCTAAAGTTTCCCTGTCATCCCAGCCTCTAGACAGGCACTCTAGGCGACTAGACAGCACGGGAAAGAACGTTTATACTTCAGTTTCCCTACCATTAAAACAGGCAGCTTACATAGAAACGTAGAATTTGACGGCAGATAAGGACCGCTTGACCCACCCAGTCTGCCCATTTCCCTACCTAATGGATAAGCTGCAGATCCTAGTTAACCAACAGCCTACTTCCTCCTACCCCCACACCCTAGAATTGCCTTATGGCTGTCCCATGCATTCTTGAATTCCACCACTGTTTTTAACTCCACAACTTCCTCAGGAAGGCTGTTCCATGCATCCACATCCCTCTCCGTGAAAAAATACTTTCTCACATTACCTCTGAGCCCCCCCCATCTTCAGATTGTGCCCCCTTGTTCTTGCACACCTCTTTTTCTGAAAGATGCTACCTCTTGGACTTTGTTGATTCCTTGAGGTACTTGAAAGTTTCTATCATGTTCCCCTCTCCTCCTTTCCTCAAGGGTATACATATTAAGCTTTTAAGTCTCTCTTCATATGTCTTCTGGTGCAGACCCTGCACCATTTTAGTTGCCCTCCTCTGGACTGCCTCCATCTTGTCTATGTCTTTGGAGATTGGGTCTCCAGAACTGCACGCAGTATTCCAGATGGGGTCTCACCAGCTGTCTGTACAGAGGGATAACAACTTCCTGTTTTCTACTGGTGATGCCTCTCCTATGCCATCCCAATATCCCCCAGCCCTCCTACTGCCCTCTCACATTGCTTGCCCACCTTTAGGTCATCTGATATGACTACCCCCAGGTCCCTTTCCATTTTTGTTGTTGTTGGTATCTCACCCCCCATTGTGTACTCTTCCCCTGGGTTTTTGTTTCCCAGGTGCATTACTTTGCACTTCTTAGTATTGAATCTAAGCTGCCATACATTTGACCATTCCTCCAACCTTACCAAGTCCCTTCTCATCCTTTCCACCCCACCTTGTGAATCTACCCTGTTGCAGATCTTTGTGTCGTCTGCAAAGACATATACTTTTCCTTCCAGTCCCTCTGCAATGTCACTTATAAAGACACTGAAGAGGACCAGTCCAAGTACTGAACTCTGCGGTACCCCGCTGGTAACCTGCCTTTCTTTAGAGTGGACTCCATTTATTATTACTACCCTCTGTGTCCTGTTCTCCAGTCACTTCTTTATCCAGGCTACCATCTTGGGACCCACTCCAAGGCTGGCTAACTTGTATATTAATCTTTTGTGTGGGACTGTGTCAAATGGCTTGCTAAAGTCTAGGCAGGCCATGTCCATAGCCCCTCCCTGATCTACTACTTTGGTCACCCAATTAAAGAAATCTATTAGATTTGTCTGATGTGACCTTCCTGCTGTCAATCCATGCTGCCTTGGGTCCTGTGCCCCTCTGGTCTCTAGGTACTCAACAGTTCTTTCCTTCAGAAGTGATTCCGTCATTTTCCCTATCACTGAGGTTAAACTAACAGATCTGTAGTTTCCTTCTTCTGCCCTACTCCCTCCCACTTTTGTGAAGTGGAATAACATCTGCCCTCCTCCAGTCCTCAGGTACCACCCCATCCTCCCATGACTTGTTAAAGAGGGTAGTCAGTGGTGTCACTAGTTCTACCCTTAGTTCTTTTAGAATTCTGGGATGAATCCCATCAGGCCCCATTGCTTTGTCCACCTTCAGTTTTAAGAGTTCTTTCAGAACTCTTTCTTCTGTGACTGGACTGGTATCAACCCCCATATCCAGAGTGTTTCTATTGTTTGGCCTACACAGCTCAGTACCAGAGGCTCTCTGGAGCTGTAGTTTGGCTATGAGCGATAAAGCAACTAGTGACTTGGCAGAGGGTCTAGGAGACACTGCAAAAACTGCAACAGATGCCATCAAGTATGTTTCACTTGACAGTGCACACTAATGACACTACCTTGAGAGTTATGGCTCATGCTGTGTCTGAGGAGGTTTGCATGGCTCAGAACTACTAACCTCCCCCAGGACACTCTGGCAAAGGCAATGGACATCCCTTGTGAGGGAAAATTCCCTGTTCAGTGACAAGACAGAGGAATATATAAAAAAGGTGGAGGAGTACAAAGTCAACTACAGGAGCAGTACTGAGAAGGAAAAGGCCCCCACTTCCAGCAGGCCATCTGGAAGGGGAGGTGGGGATAGGGGATACTTTCCCTGGGGTTTTCTTACCGATGATTACTCCCATCAAAGGGGTTTCTTCAGGAGCAGAGGGAGAAGGGGCCGTAAATGTGCTGACAGTGTTCCAGCATCCAAGCGCCAGGCTAGCAGAACCCCTGACAAGTTTGTCCAGGTCACTCAACCATTGCCGGGGCGATTGACTCACTGTTTCTAAGAGTGGAAAACATTACTGCAGACAGGTGGGTACTGGCAGAGTGAGTCAGGGTCTGACCCTGCAGTTCAAAAAGTTTCCAAAACAACAGGTTGACAAACACTTCACACCTCCCACCCTAACAGAGAAAATACTGTTAGGAGTTGGAGGTAAGAAAGTTACTGTAAGCGAATGCAGCACACAGAAAGTCTCTCCCTCACAGTGAAGAAAGGGTCCTTACTCAGGGTACTTCCTGCCACACACGAAAAATGGGGAGTGGTGACACATTTTAGATCTGAGATACCCGAAAGAACACCTGAAAAATGAAAAGATTCAGGATGGTAACACTAGAATCAGTAATCCCACCCCTACAGAAAGGAGACTGACTGGGATCTCTGGACCGGAAAGCCACCTATTGTCATATTCCAGTCAGGACTTGTGACAAAAAATATCTAAAGTTCAGGGTAAGGAATGATCACCGTTAGTTCACAGCCTTACCTTTCAGACTGTCTTTGGCTCCCAGAGTGTTCACAAAGTGCTTGACTTTGGTTGCAGCACATCTGAGAAGACAGGGAGTGGTGGTCTTCCCTTATCTAGATGACTGGCTAGTTGCAGAGAAGTCCCACCAGGAGGCCGGTTCCTCACTCTGCGCACCCTGGAGGAACTGGGCTTCATAATAAATGCTCAAAAGTCCCAGACGGAACCAGTGCAGGTAATGGACTTTATAGGTGCAGAGTTGTATGCCTCCAAGGAAGGGCATTCCTCCCTCGGGAGAGGGTGCAAAACCTGGTAGAGCTAGCAAAGTCTTTCATGGTAAGCCAACCCAGGCCTACAGTAGACTTCCTCCAGCTGTTAGGCCACATGGCCTCATCCACAGCAGTGGTTACAGGGCCCAGGTTCCAAATGAGAGACATCCAGTACCACCTAAGGTCCCATTGGTCCCAGAAGCGAGACCCTCTATCAAGGTCTATCTAGCAGTGTCAGTGGCTCAGTAGGTAGCACACTCACGTCTGAGGCTGGGAGATCAGAGGACTGTGGGTTCAGTTACCATATCTGGCACTTGGGTTAATATCCCAGTACTGACACTAGTGCAGCATGAGAGGGGTGCTGCACTTCTGAGGTGCCGTCTTTCGGATGAGACGTTAAACCGAGGTCCCATCTGCCTGGATTGGTGGTAGTTCAGGTGGCTGTTAAAGATCCCATAGCACTTATCGAAAAGAGTAGGGGAATTTTCCGGTGTTCTGGCCAAATTTCCCTTATTCACTAAAAAAAAATACCACCAACAGCTTAATCTGTTTCAAGGTCAGTTGGCATTCATCTGTATCCCCCTCCCCGGGTCGTGCCTGAAAATAGGCAGGATTTGTCTAGTGCACTTACCTGGTCAACAAAAACTAAATAAATAAATAAAATAAAATAAATAAGGCTGGAGCCTGTGTCAGAGTCCCTCTTAAGGGTACTGGACTGGTGTAAGGAAGAAGGCAACCTTGGGGAGGGTGTTCCTTTCCTCTAGCAGTTACCCAGAGTAGTAGTGACTACAGATGCCTCCCTTCTGGGCTGGAGTGTCCACCTGGACAACTTAACTATAAGCAAAGTGTGGACTTTACAGAAGTCCCAGGAACATATAAACCTAGAGCTCAGAGTAGTATATCTGGCTCTGCAGGCTTTCACCTCCCATGTCAGAGGTCAGTCAGTCCAGGTCAGAACAGACAACATAACCACCATGTATTACATCAACAAACAGGGAGGAACCAGGCCTTCAAAGCTATGCACAGAAGCAGTAAAGATTTGGAATCTGGCCTAATCCCTAGGTGTGCAGCTGTCAGCAGTTCATCTGCCAGGGAAAGACCACATGTTGGCAGATTCCCTTAGCAGAATCAGCCAGGAAGATCACAAATGGACCCTGAACAAGCAAGTGTTGGTTCTAATGTTCAGAAGATGGGGTACACCAGAGATTGACCTGTTTCCATCATGGGAAACCACCAGCTTTCCATATTCTGTTGCAGACCCCCTTCAGCGAACTCGGTCTCATTGGATGCCCTAACTCTGGATTAGGCAGGATGGTTTCTTTATGCCTTCCCTCCTTTTCCACTCTTACTGAGAGTATTGCGGAAACTAGGGGTCAGTCTGCAGTCATGAATCTAATAGCTCCAGATTGGGCCAGGCAGGCTTGGTGTTCTCTTCTTCTGTCCCGCTCCATCAGGCATCCCATCAGCCTACTCCTGAGATGCAATCTGCTGACCTTGTCTCAGGACAGGATAACATTTCCAGATCCCAGAACTCTGTGTCTCAAAGCATGGTTCTTGAAGAGCTAGAGTTTTCTGGCTTAAACCTTTCTGAATAGGTTTTGGAAATGCTTATAGTCTCCAGGAAACCAGCAACAAGGAAAACCTACGCACCCAAGTGGAAGATGTTTTCCCTGTGGTGTTCTCCTAGGCAGCTCAGTCCATTGTAAGTAGACCTGCCCACAATCCTGGATTACCTAGTTCTTCATTCCCTGAGTATTAGGCCTTCAACCTTAAAGGTGCATCAGGCAGCAGTGTCAGCCTATGATTCAGCTAAAAGGGAATACAGTGGCTTCACAGACCACTTGTTATCCCCCTTCCCCCCATCAGTAATCCAATCCCACCATGGGATCTGAACCTGTGCATTGCCAAGCTCATGGAGCCTCTTTTCGAACCCACGGCTACTGCTGATTTAAAATATGTCACATAGAAGACAGTTTATCTGGTGGCCATGACTTCTGACAGACACGTGTGCAGGCTCTATTCACAGATCCCAATTACATCATTTTCCACAGGGACAAGGTAGTCTTAAGGACAAACAGAAAATTCATCCCTAAAGTGATGTCTGAATTTCACCTGAACCAGTCTATTACTCTCCCACTGTTCTTTACAGCAAAATCCACCTCTGGAGAGCAAAAGTTCCTCAGTTTGGGTGTTGAGAGAGCACTGTGCTATTACTTGGACCACACAAAGGAGGTCAGGTTCTCTAATACCCAGTTATTGGTAACGTGGAGAAGTTAGCAAGGATAGGCCAGCATCCAAGAGAACAATTGCTGGCTGAATAGTCTCTTGCATACAGTTCTGTTAGAGCAATGCTGGCAAGCTGCCACCTCAAGGCCTTAGGGCAGTCTCCACATGTGGCACATCATCCTCTGTGGCAGCATCAAGGGGCATTCCCTTGCAAGATGTTTGTAAAGCAGCTACATGAAAAATAGTGCACACCTTTACAAAGCGCTATTTTCTGGACGTGCAGTCCAGAAGGGATGCCAGCTTTGGCACTGCTGTCTTGCAGAACCTTTTTCCCCAAATAGATTTCTGTACCCAGCCTCACACGGTACTGCTTTGTAGTCTGCAAGTCTTGAGCAAAGTGAGGGACTCCTGGGGTTTAAAGAAAAAAAATTACTCACCATAGTAATGTGTCTTCCAAGGGATCCCTCACTATGCTTAACAAACCCATCTCTACCTCCCCTTCCAGAACCTGAAAAAGGTTCTCACAAGAATTAGTTATTCAAACAACATGAAGTATTGCTATATTATGACATATGCAGTGAGTCCCAACCTTCGAACTGCTCCGGAGGTGAAAGAGTTAACTTTCCATGCCAGGCATGGAACCTTGAGCGTGAGCTCGGTTGAAAAAACTGTCTGTTGTTGCTCAAACTCAAACTGTCAGATTCTTTACTCTGCCTCACTGAACAGTCGCTCCGGAGATTTCTCCTTCTGCTCGGTTCGTTTTTCGGTTAAAAAGTCTTATTTTTTCGGTTTCTTGACCGAAATTAAACCGCAATTGGTCGGTTCAAGCTCTGTCTGTGGTACTGTAAGTAATAGATAGGCTTACATTTATTTTTTCTTCTGTGTGGAACTTGTAAACATCTTTTTTGGTTCGGTTTGAACCGATCAGGTTGTTTTAAAAAACTTTCTAGTCCTTTAGAGTGCAGTTCCCGGTTCTTATCGGTTCTAAAAACGGATTTCATTACGCTTTTTTCCACGACTCCGGACACAGCTGGGAACCGATAAGAGAGTCTCTGCTTATGGATTGCCACTAACAGGCAAGTTTGGTTAGGCTGGCACTATGTCTGAGAAACCCAAAAGAAAAACCGGGCCCACTGGGTTTCAGCACTGTGGTATCTGTGGGGAAGCCTTTGCTAAGGCTGACCCACACACCACCTGTGTATATTGTCTGGGGTTTGACCACCTCAATGCAGACTGCCAGATTTGTAAGAATTTTCCTGCTGCCACCGTGGAAAAGAGAGTTGGTAGGCTCAGGGAAAGGGAGGCCAAAAATGTCCGCTGACCCGGATGGCCAGCCCGGTTCGGTTCCAACGGAACCGGAGGGAGTGCCCTCTGACCAGGGCGATACTTCCTCGGCCAAACGAAGAGCCAGCTCTGAGGAGCCGGTTCCAACTAAAAGGACTAGGAAGTCAGCTAGTGTGGAGCCAAAAGTTCTTTCTCCAACCACTGAGGAAATAGCTAAAGCAATTCAAATTGTCCAGTCTCTTTCCCGGGTTCCGTCCGAACCGACACCATCAGGGAAGCGCTCGGTTCGGCCAGTTACACCGGTTCAAGATTATGATTTTGAGGATTTTTTGAACCGGAGGAAGGGGAGGAGGGGTATGAGGAGAGTGAATGTGATTTTGAAGGTCTGGATGTGCCCATTGAACCGGACATCTCTCCAGACAGACCGTCTGGGGTTTCCCCCCCAGGCTATCTGAGTCCCCCTCTCACTTTATGTTCTATAAGAAAGTTGTTGAAACTCTCCAACTCCCTGTTGAGGAAGCTGTTGATGACCAAGAAGAGCCTGATTATGTAGAAATGATGGATATTCCAGAGTCTAGGAGACTGTCTATTCCCTTGCACAAATCCTTTAGGAAACAGACAGTAAAAATTCTAAAAACTCCTCACTCTATCCTTCCTGTTGATAAAAGGATGAACAAGAGGTATACATTATCAGGCTCTGATATGGAGTTCCTCTCTCAGCAATGCAGCCATGTGGGGGTAGTGCAGGCTGCAGCCTGTGACAAGGCAAATATTCCTCTAGCCTCTCACCCTCCTGAAAAGGATTCCAGGAGGATGGATGCCATGGCAAAGAAACAGTACATGGCAGCATCTTTAGGACTCAGACAGGCAAATTATATGGCTTATGTTGCTAGGTACCAGAAATCCAGATGGGATACTGTGCTGGCCCTAGCAAAACAGGCCCCTGACCAGCTTGCCAGGGAGCTGGAGCAGGTGGCTGCGGATGGTATTGAGGCATCCAAGGTGCAATTTCATGCTGCAGTAGACTCTAATGATGTATCATCAAGAGTCATGGCTACATCTGTGGCTCTTCGCAGAATAGCCTGGTTCAGATGTACTACCCTGTCACAGGATACCCAGTCTAAGGCTATGGATTTTCCTGTTGTGGGCAATTCTCTGTTTGGGGAGCAGACAGAGAATTATATGAAGAAAATGGATGAGTATAGGACCACCTATAGGAGTGCACAGGCCAGAGAAAGGCAAGCCACTCCTCAAAGGCAGCATGTCAGGGGCAGGGGCAGGCCTTTACGTAGGCCTTTTTACCAAGCCCAGGCTTATGCCCAGAGGGGGTTCTTTAGAGGAAGAGGCAGACGGGGTTCAAGTAAGCCTGCTTCGACCCCTCAGCCCAAAGCCCCTGCCAAGCAGGCTCCCTGATGGGGTGGCCAGGGCCGATTCTCCACTACCGGTAGGGGGCAGGCTGGCTTACTTTGTCCAGGACTGGAAGTCTTTAACATCAGACAAGTGGGTCCTGGAAGTAGTAAGCCAGGGACTGGTTCTCAGCTTCAAAAAATTTCCGAAGATGAGAGCCAGGTCCTTCCACCAAATCCATCAGAGGCACTTGCCCTAGAAACAGAAGTTTCTACCCTCCTGGCTCTCAGAGCTGTGGAAAGGGTTCCACCCTACACCAGGGCAAAGGGTTGTACTCAGGTACTTCCTTACCCCAAAAGACAGGAGAATGGCGGCCCATCCTGGATCTCAGATACCTAAACAAGCACCTTTTAAAACCAAAATTCAAAATGGTGACTCTGGGAGTTATTTTACCTCTCTAAGGCCAGGGGACTGGCTAGCGTCCCTGGACCTCAAGGATGCCTACTTCCATGTTCTTATCAGAAGCTCCCATCGAAAGTACCTCAGATTCGAACTGCCTTCCAGCCATTACCAGTTCAGAGCAATGCCCTTCGGCCTCACCTCTGCCCCGAGGGTATTCACAAAATGCCTGGCAGTAGCAGTTGCCCATTTAAGAAGGCAGAAGATTGCCATCTTTCCTTATCTGGACGACTGGCTCATAGTAGGCCAGTCTCCAGACCAGATCAAACTACACCTTCAGGTAACTCAGCAACTGCTCACATCCCTAGGTTTCCTTCTCAGTCTTCCAAAGTCAGTTCTAGAGCCTGTCCAGCTTCTTACCTTCATAGGCGCAGAACTGAACACAGAAGAGGCCAGAGCCTTCCTTCCTCTGGAAAGAGCAAGGACCCTGGTCTCTGTGGCTTCCTCTTTCACCCTGCAGGTCTCTCGACCTGCAAGGCATTTTCTACAGCTCCTGGGGCATATGGCTTCTTCTACAGCAGTAGTGCAGGGAGCAAGATTTCAGATGAGAGACGTCCAGTTCCATTTGAGAGCCTTTTGGTCTCAAAGGAGAGACCCTCTAACCAAATTGACTCGAACCCTGATCCAGGCCCTTCAGTGGTGGCAGGACCAGAACAATCTGAGACAGGGGTTCCCCTTCACCCCCCCAGTCTCACTCCTTAACCCTTACTACAGATGCATCCCTCTTGGGGTGGGGAGCTCACATGGGCAACCTCACTACCCAGGGATTGTGGTCCCCACAGGAATATCTGCTCCACATCAATCTGTTGGAACTCAGAGCAGTTTTTCTAGCACTTCAAGTTTTTTCCACATCTGTTCAGAACAAGGTTGTACAGGTCAGAACAGACAACACCACTACAATGTGGTACATCAACAAGCAAGGAGGCACTCGGTCTATGGCCTTGTGCACCGAAGCAATGAAGTTGTGGTCTCTGGCTTATTCCCTGAACACCTCCCTTGCGGCAGTTCATCTCCCAGGCAAGGACAATGTCCTGGCAGATGCTCTCAGCAGGATTTCTCAGGGCCATCACGAATGGGCACTGGATCCCCTAGTGCTAGAGGTAGTATTTGCCAGATGGGGCACCCCGCAGATAGATCTTTTTGCAGCCCCAGACAATCACCAACTTCCCCTTTTTTGCTGCAGCCCCCAGTGTTGGGCTCAGTCCCTCTGGATGCCTTCCTTCTCAGTTGGGAAGGGAAGTTTCTCTATGCCTTTCCCTTCCCCTCTTCTGTTCAAAGTGCTAGTCAAAATCAGATCTCAACCCTGCAAGATGATCCTGATTGCTCCAGATTGGGCCAGACAGCCCTGGTACCCACTCCTCATGTCCTTAGCAGTCCACCTTCCCCTGTGTCTTCCCAGGAATCACAATCTGTTAACCTGTGCCCAGGGGAGAGTTTGGTATCCGAACCTCAAATCTCTCAATCTCAAGGCCTGGTTCTTGAAGAGTTAGTTTGCTGACCTACACCTCTCCCAAGGTGTATTGGATATCTTGAAGGCCTCTAGGAAGCCTTCCACCAGGGCTACTTATAATTCCAAATGGAAGAGATTTTCCATATGGTGTTCTGGCAAGCATATTCCCCCAGAATCTGCTGACTTGCCCACAATCTTGGATTATTTGGTGCATTTGAATTCTTTGGGGCTGAGACCAGCTACCCTAAAAGTGCACCTGGCAGCTGTGTCTGCTTTCTTATCAGCAGGTAAATCTTCTTCTTTTTCAGTTCACCCTGTATTCTCCAAGTTTTTCAAGAGGTTGCTTCATACCAACCCTCCATTCAGGGACCCTGCCCTGCCTGGGATCTTAATATTTGCATTGCCCAGCTTATGCAACCCCCTTTTGAGCCTTTGTCTTCAGCAGAGCTCAAGTACTTGACTTGGAAAACTGTGTTTTTGGTAGCCATCACTTCTGCCAGGCGCATAAGTGAATTGCAAGCATTGTCAGTGGAGCCTGATTTTATCTCCTTTCACAGAGATAAGGTGGTCTTCAGGACTAACAGAAAGTTTTTGCCTAAGGTGGTTTCAGATTTCCACCTTAATCAATCCATGTCCCTTCCTGTGTGCTTCACTGACCATTCCTCCTCTGGCGAGAGGAGATTGTACAGTTTAGATGTCAAAAGAGCCCTTAGTTACTACATAGAACGTACCAAGGGTCACAAGTTTGACTCCCTCCAATTGTTCCTCACTTATGGTGAGGTTGGTAAAGGGAAACCTGCCACTAAAAGATCCATTGCCAGGTGGATTGTCTCTTGTATCAATTTTGCTATGAAAAACTGGGTAAGGTTCCTCCCTCAGGCCTGAGGGCTCACTCTACCAGAGGGTACAGCTCGTCTCTGGCTGCTGCCAGGACATCCCTATCTAGAGATATGTCAAGCAGCTACCTGGAAAACAGTTCACACTTTTACTAAGCATTACTCCCTGGACATCCAGGCTAGGAGTGATGCTCGATTTAACACAGCTGTGCTTTAGAGCCTATTTCTAAAGTAGGTTCTGTCCTCCTCATGGAGGTACTGCTGTGTAATCTGCATGTCATAATATAGCAAGACTTCATGTTGTTTGAAGAAAAAATTACTCACCTTAGTAATGTTGTTTCTTCTAATGGAGTCTTGCTATATTATTACCTCCCCCCCCAGCCTGCCCCTCTCAGAACCTCTACTTTTGGGATGTGGGTGGGCAGTGCAATGTTGGCACTTTGTAGATGCCCACTTTATTTTCACCCTTTCTTAGGGTGCTTGGGTGTTATGTTTTAATTTTTCTTTCATGATTCCCCTGACTTGAGTCTTTGTTTTGGGATCAAGAACAAAAATGTGTTGTTTGTAGTTAGTAGGCAGTGGGCTAGTGTAGGTTTACGGCTTCCACACAGAATCTTAGTGAGTTTTGCTCATAAAGATCTGACAGTTTGAGTTTGAGCAACAACAGACAGAGTTTCCAACCGAGCTCGCGCTCAAGGTTCCATGCCTGGCATGGAAAGTTAACTCTTTCACCTCCGGAGTAGTTCGAAGGTTGGGACTCACTGCATATGTCATAATATAGCAAGACTCCATTAGAAGAAACAACATTACTAAGGTGAGTAATTTTTTCTTTTCACTTTGCTTGAGCATTACTTGTTGCATTGCTTTACAACTGATAATCAGTGTCTAATCTTAAAATCCGTTCTAAGCCAGCCCGCTGGCGCAGCAGTTGGATTTCCACTTGCGACGCCAGCGACCCGGATTCAGGAACGGAGCTGGAGGGCTGGCTGGGGGAGAAGGATAGAGTGCCTTTAGACTGCTCTCCTTCTTCGGGGGTAGGGTAAGGGAAAATGCCTGGCACACATAGGACTCCTGGTGGAGGCTGGGAGGAATTGCTAGCACCGGCTTCAGAAAGATGTAGAGGGGCGGGCCGGACGGAGGTCACCATTGCACATCCCTGCCCTTGGGGAACCTCAGTAGAAAATTGCTCGCGTCCGCCTCTATGAAGCCTGCCCTGGCCCTAATCAGCTTCCAGGGCCAGCTCCGCGATTCTGGTCCCAAGTTCGCAGCACCATGCCCCGGGTGTCGCAACCCCACCCTGAGGGGAAAGCCGGGGGTGTCAGGAGCTACAGCCTGACAGAAGTGGGGGTATCAGGGGTCCGTGACTGGACAGATCCCTTGGTGGTCGCAGGGCAGCAAAAACAGAAAATAAAAAAAATCCGTTCTGCCACACCTACAAGTTCACAGAGACAAAAACATTTTAGAATTATTTTTGATAGATTTAGTTAGTTTAGTGGTCACTGCTTCCCTAGCTCCAGAAATAAATCCGACATTTGAGGGCAGAGTGGAGCGTGATCACACACAAGAGGTTTGAATTTCATTCTAAGATTCCATAATTAGCATAAACTTCGATTCTCTGGGGCAGCTGAATCCAGGGGGTTGATGCAGATGTTCAGCTCAGTGAGGGATCCCTTGGAAGAAGCAGCATTATTAGTACAGTGATTAATTTTTTTTAATTCATGTATGTATTATACAATACAACACACATTTCCTTGCTTCCAAGGCATGGCAATTAATAAGGAAATGGCAGAGCACTGATTCAGTACTTATCACCCCATGTTATAACATGTTGGGAGATATGACGAATTATTAGGAAAAATAGATTCAGTACTGTATATAGCAAGAAGTGTATTGCAGCCAAGACCATGAGGGGAGGAGAGACAGTACCGTGTAGTGGAGATTCACCAAGTGTTTTTTTTTTTTTTTTATTGCACTTTCTCGTTATCCCTTCCTTACTGCCCACTCGGTCCATTCCTTCGGACTGATCAATCCCCGTAATCCCTCCCATGGCGTATGCCCCTAGAGTGCCAGGCTTACTCTGTTGCCTCTGTACCTTGTTCCTCTTTCCTCCAGAGAGCCTGCACAGCAGGGTCTGCCCATGGGTAGGTGACCGAGGCTGGGATTGGTCGTCATCCTGTCCCGAGAGGATTTTTTTTCCGCTTTTCTTCCCTTGGTCCCCTCCTCCCCTGAGGACGTCGGCACAGAGGACTGACGTCCAGACAGACAGCGTGCTGACACACGCTGTTGTCAAATGCCCACAACACCTCCCCACCCCCGACTCCGAAGAGCCGCCTAGTGCCCCAGTGCCCTTGCTTCTACCGGCGCTGGTGCGTCGGGTGCTCAGAGCACTCCAGAAACCCACCCCAGGAGGAGAGGCATCCGTTGGGACACTGATCCTCCTCCGACCCCGGCAGCGAGTCTGTTCCCAGCCGGGTTGCGGCGTACTTGTAGTGTGGTGTCCAGCGTCACCTGGCGGCCCACCAAGTGTTTTTTAGCAGTTGATCTGCACCACATATTCTGGTGCCTTACCTCAGTGAAACGCCATCTGAGTATATCCAAAACTAAATTTTTCTTCTGTTATTTTAGAAGTAGAAGGGATAGTATCTTGCCCCTTCCCCCGATCCCTTCCACTTCCCAGTCTGTTGATCCGCCCATAATCCGGCCCTGCACTCAGGCGTGTAATGACGTGTTCCCAGGGAGGGCTGCGCTCCATTAAAATCTGTGGTGGGCAGCTTTAACAATGTTTGTGTATATAATAATGGTCATTTGGTGATTAATCAAGGGCACTAGTCAACTAACAAGGGCCTTCATTGTAATTAATCTTCCCTCATTTAATAATAATAATAAACAACTTTATTTATAGGGCGCCTTTCAAGTATCAAGGCGCCTTACAGTAAAAACATAATCATCAGATATTGTAATAAATAAAACAATAAAATCCATTATATTTCTGGGAATGCCAGTGTCCCACAAAAAAGTTTTCAGTGCCTGCTTAAAGCCCCTGATGGTTGTGCACTCCCGAAGCTGATGGGGTAGAGAATTCCAGAGGGTAGGGGCCACAAAAGCACGGGCCCCAGAAGATTTCAGAATAACCCTCGGAATCTCCAGCAACCCCTCAACAGCCGAGCGGAGCTGTCGCACAGGGCTGTAAGGAATCAGGAGATCTTTCAAATAGTCAGGACCAAGACTGTGTAGGGCTTTGTAGGTCAACAGACCTACCTTAAAGGTGATCCACCACCGAATCGGCAGCCAGTGCAGATTGCGCAGCACAGGGGGTAATATGCAAACTCCTAGATACCCCTGACAATAAACGAGCAGCAGCGTTCTGCACTAGCTGCATGTGGTGGATATCAACCCCAGGAAGCTCTAGATAAAGGGAGTTGCAGTAGTCAAGCCGAGAGATCACAAAGGCGTGGACCAGTACCGGCAGGTCACTGGATGGAACAAGGTGCTTGACCCTGGCAATATTCCGAAGATGGTAAAATGCTGATTTGATGACTGCCGACACCTGATGACGAAGGGTCAGCCTTGTCATCAAGCAAGACTCCAAAGTCGCACACCCGTTCAGAGGTAAGGATCTGCTCAGCCCCAGATATATTCCAGAGGGCCGATCAATCCTCAACCTGTCTATCCTGCGACCTGGGTCCACCACCATAACCTCAGTCTTTCCCGCGTTCAATTTCAACCAGCTCGAATTCATCCAGTCTTGGATTTCGACTAGACAGTTGTTAAATACTGAGAGAGCACTAGCCTGGTTGGGAGCAAAAGACAGGTATAGCTGGGTATCATCAGCAGAGTAGTGAAACCGCAGCCCATACCATCTTACGATGTCTCCGAGGGGTAACATATACACTGCAAACAACATGGGGGACAGCTCCAAACCCTGAGGAACCCCGCAAGACAGAGAGAAAGGATCAGAGGGAAAGATCCCAGACACAACTCTGTGTTCTTCTAGCAAGGAAAGAAGAAAACCATCTGAGCACTGTACTTGACTGGCCACAGATGGACCTCAGGTGATCGAGCAGCACGCCATGGTCTACAGTGTCAAAGGCTGAGGAGAGATCTAGGAGAACCAAAATGGAGCAGTTTCTCTGATCTCTTGCCATCAGGAGATCATTGAGCACCCGAACCAGAGCAGTCTCAGTACTGTGCCTTTTGCGAAAAGCTGACTGGAGAGGTTCATAGACATTATGGATGGTCAAATGGTTCTCCAACTGGATTGCCACTACTTTCTCAATAACCTTACCTGAAAAGGGGAGATTCGAGATAGGTCTGTAGTTGGCAAAAATGTCCGGGTCCAACGAAGCTTTCTTCAGGAGGGGTGTCACCACCGCCTCCTTCAGGGTGCTTGGAAACTCACCCGATTCCAAGGAGCACCAGACAGTTTGAGCCAAGACCAGGCCAATGATCTCATAACAACACAAAATCAGGGAAGTTTTGCCCGGATCTAAACTAGGGCGCATCCCCTAGACAATCCTCATAATGTCTTTGATGTCCGGCAGGTCAAAAGAACTCCAGGAAGTACGAAGAGTAGTGAACAAACAGTGATCAACCGCATCACCCATAGAGCCTGTCAGACAGATTTCTGACCTGATGCCGGCCACCAATTTGTGAAAAAGCTCGCTGCAACTGCAGACAGGCTGAGTTGCACAGTCTGTCCACAGTTCAAAAGAGCTGGGCCAGTCGATTCCAAGCGACAGTGATTTCCAAGGACAGGAATTCTGCCTTCTTATGGGAAATCGCTGATTGGTAGAGCTGGTAGTGCTCCTCCAACCTAAGGCAGTTGGCCGCCAGGGCAGATTTCCACCAACAACACTGTAACCTACGTCCCACACATTGCATCTCCCTCAAGGACCCATCAAACCAGGGGGTCCGAGGGCGAAGTGAGAGCGGATGAATACGGGCAGGAGCTATCAAATCCAGGGCTGAGGAAATGGCATTATTATAAGCCAGAACCAACAACTCTGGACTCGAGCTGACATCCGAGAACACCAAGAGGTCAGTCACCGCCATCAGGTCTTCAGGGCACACATCCCATAAAGGACGGTAACTGACCATCTCCACAGGCGCAGACCTGCAAAGAGGGGCATAAAAATTTAATCTCACGGTGCAGTGATCGGACCAACTGACCGGTTCCACCTCAAAATCAGATATCTCGATTCCCAGGAGGAAGACCAAATCCAGAGAATGACCGTGTTTATGGGTAGCTGAAGAAACAATCTAAGTGAAGCCCAGTGATAACATCATCTGGAGGAAGTGCTGACCAAATGAAGAGAGTTCGTCGTCGACCCAAGCATTGAAGTCACTCAGGACCATCACTCTGGGTGACTCCAATGCCATGTTGGCAGCGAAATCTACCACTTCCTGCAGTAATTGCTTCTCGTCCCCGGGTGGACGGTAGACCAGAGCTTTCCTGCAACCCACACCAGCTACCACGGTACATTCAAAGGATTTGGCCTCCTCAACTGGAATATCTGTGAGGCCCAATTCAGTCTTAAAACAAACCACTACCTAGGTGTCTGACTTGACCACCACTTTGGTTTTGTTGAGCACATTGATGCTATATACAAGAAACTCCACCCTAAACTTGGTGCCCTTTATAGGAAAAAAAGCTGTATCCCTATTTTTGCCTGCCGTGATATCATCACTAAGATGATGCTACCCATTTTTTAATTATGGCGACATAGTTTATGGTGCTGCTCCAAAGTCCACCTTAGCCAGACTGAACCTCCTTTTTAACTCCTTTTGCCATTTTGCTTTGGCTTGTCCCCCTTGTACTCACCACTGTTCTATGTACTCTGCTCTCTCCTTCCCCTCCTTGGATGATTGTCATCTCACCCACTGTGCATCATTTATTTCTAAATTCTGGTTGGCCCTGCTCTCTCATTATCTTGAATCTCTTCTATCTCCTTTGCCCCCTCCACGTACCCCTTCCTTAACTCAGGTTATTGTTACTTTTCACTCCCCTCTTGTAAAACTAGTGCCGGTCAATCTGAGTCCTCATTTCGCCTTCTGAATCTATGAAATTCCCTCCCAGTCCCAATTCTGTCTTCTACTACCAAACGCTCCTTATCTACACTACTTTTAAGGTCACATTACCACCTCTTGTAAATGCCCTTAGTCCTCTGTCCTTCACGTACTCTCCTTTCTTCATGTCTTCTTACTTCTTTTTTTTGCTCCTCCCCTGCTTCCTCGATCGGCCACTTCTTGGTCACCATGGACCCTGCCAGCATTCTCTCCCACCACCTCCACCGCAGCCCTCCTGGGTAACCCGGGTGAACCCTTCACTGGATGGGTCCTCTCGGGAAGGCACTGGGTGGGGACTGGCCAACACGCTCTATGTTTTGGCCCACAGTGCTGCTGAGGTGGTCGGCTGTCCGGGGCTTTACGGCAGCAGGGCCGGCAACTCGCATCTGCCGCCAGGGGCGTGGTTTTCCTCTTTCTCCCCTGGGAGCGTTGCGTGCCACTGACGTCGGGGCACACACCGACGTCCATCACACTCCCCTAGGCAATGGGGCCCGACACATTGCTGTTCTCCCAGTCTCCACCAGGAGTCAGCAAGTGCTAGACTGCAGATCCTCCTTCCCCCCTGGTAGAAGACAAGCAGTCATGGGATGCTCAAGCCTTCTTCCCCGCCGAGCCGGCCCTCCAACGCCCAAATCCATTTCTGAACCCAGGTCACTGGCGTCGCAGCGGTGAACCTTTCTGCTGTGCAGGCAGGCCAGTCCTTTCCTCTTGCTTCTTAACCTTATTTCACTTGCCCCCTTTATCTCCTATCATCTCCTCACCCATTTCTTTATGCTCCCACTTCCTCCCATCTTTCTTCTCTACCCCCATACTTCCTGTTTCTCCATTCTTCCTACTCCACTCTCTTCTACCCTTCCTCTTAGTAGCCCATTACCTAATGTACCTAGTAACACTGTTCTGCCTTCTGTCTTCTCTCTACTACCCCCACCCCTCTGAACCCCCTCTCACTCTCCTCCTTTCTTCATTTCCCACCTTCCTACCTGACATTCTTGTCCGTACTTCGGACATTACAGTCTTGTGTGTGCCTGGTTGCCTCTCTCTTCTGAGTGCTAAACATGCATCTATCACTTGTCTATTTTTTGGTTTTTTTCATATGTTATTAGCCATTTAGTATTTTTGTATCACTGTGATTGTTACCTATTTGTATTCTTCCCCAATCCCTTTACCCCAGGACGCATCTGGAAACAAGCTTTGCAGCTCAGTATGTCTTTCCTGGTACATCTCTTTTAAATTAATAAATTGATTAATCACCAAATGACCATTAATATATATAAAAATGTTGTTAAAGCTGCCCCCATAGACTTTAATGGAGCAATGCCACGCACTCTCCCTGGGAACATGTCATTATGTGCCTGAGCGCAGGGTCAGATTATGGGTGTATTGACAGACCGGGAAGTGGAAGGGATCGGCAGGGGCCAAGATATGATCCCTTCCACTTCTAAAATAACAAAAGACAATTTGATATGATATACTCAGATGGCATTTTGCTGAGGTAAGGCACCAGACTATGTGGTGCACACCTACAACTCAGTGAATCTCGCTGCAGATCTGTAGAACTGGGTTTGAATCCTACAGCCACCACTTGCACGCTATGTGACCATGAGCAAGTCACTTAACTCCCCTGTGCTCCCAGGATGCACCTGGAAGCAAGCCTCAGCTTATTGTCTTTTCTGGCCAAAAATTGTAAAATAAATAAAATTGAACATAAACTGGTAATAGTAATGTCCAAAAATAGTCATGAGAGTAAATCCACTCGTGAATTGTCTTAAGCCAGAACTCAGTAACATTAATCCAGTAATTGCAGGTGTACCCTGCAGGTCTCCCACACTCCTCTGACAAGCCCCAAACCCAACAAAAAAGGTAAATTGAACAGGATAGTATCACATTAGACATTCACATTCAGCTCTGGAGCATGTGTGAGCCGAAATGGTCTGTGCTTAACCTTATTCAAAATGGCTGCCTGGGGCTGAATGAGTTAAACATCTAAAATCACTTTTTTTTTTTTTTGTTCCTTTTTTCAGTTTTGAATGCATGCTTCCTGGTGCATGTATCAAACATTTTTCAAGAATCAGTCTTGTCAGTAGAGTCCCACTTTCTGGACTCAGGCCAGAGGTGCTAGGACCTAGCAGGAGCCAAACATTTTGGGACTGGCAGTGCCAGTGCCTAGCACTGGTACACAACATTATTCGCGTGCCCACAAGGTATAAAGCAGCACCTTCCCCAACCACCTCAGTACCTTTCTTCCTCCATAAATATTTTATACCCTGACCAGCCACCCGCCTTGCATAGATGTACCCTGTATCAGGCCAAAGGCTATTACTGTGTATTTTCCCTGTACCTCTCTCCTTCCCATTGTGTGAGCAAGAAACATTTTGGGCACCATGCATTCACAGTGCAGTGTGGGGGGAGCTTGCCCTCTTCCCCTCTGCCGGTGTCACTGTGGAGCTAGAGGCTGCCACCAACCCTCTCTGGGTGACGCACAATGCTGCACAGCTGCACTTCCAGCCCATGACCTTCTCCTGACCCAGCTCCCCAAGTCTGTTTCTGAACTTGGGTCACCTGTTACTCTGCTGCTGGGCCACTGAGGGGATGTACTCAGTACCTGTTTTTTTACTGAGCAGAAAGAGCTAGCTAGTCAACTAGCTTTATATCTGTGTGTCTGTCTTGTCTGTCTGTCTCAGAACTAGTAACAAATAATGTACAAGGGGAGCTAGGTAGTTCATTGCTCTCTGTAAGAAAAGACAGCGGTAGTATAACAAGTGTCTTCTCAACCCATACCTTACTCGAGGAGGAAGGAAGACAGTATACATGAAACTGAAGTGAGTCTGGGTGATGGAGGGTGGCAAGTGATACTCTGTGGAGAAGATGTTCTTGAAGATCTGGAATTTTCTTAAGTGAACAATTGGACAATGGTCGATCAGTGGCCATGGTATTTTTGGACCTGAGCAAAACGTTCGACAGAGTACCTCATAAAGAGCTTCATAAGATCAAGTTAAGTATCAATATAATTAAATGGATCAGAGTATGGCTAACTGATAGAAGACAGAGTTGACATCAGGGGATCTTTTTCAGGATGGCAGGATGTGGTTAGTGGTGTGCCACAGGGATGGGTACTGAGCCCTGTTTTATTTAATACCTGTATTGCCTCAATGACTAGAGGGAACCAAGTGTGATTATCTAAGTTTGCAGATGATACCAAGCTTGGTTTAACAGTTGAAAACAAAACATGATGCAATAAAATTTCAGAAGGAACTGGGCAGAATATATGCCTGGGCAATAAATTATAAATTATCCTTTAATCTGGACAAGTGCGCAGTCATGCACTTTGGTTAGTCTAACATCATGGCATCATACTTGCTAGGGGGCAGAATACTTAAGAGTCACCGAAGAAGAGAAAGACTTGGGAGCTATCTTCACAAAGGACCTTAAAAACAGTAGAAATTGCCAACTTAAAACTAATAAAGCTAGAAGCATATTAAATTGCATAGCTAGACACATTAGTAGTAGGTCCAGTGAGGTGATCCTTCCCTTGTGAGGCCAAATCTGGAATATTGTTCACAATTTGTGGCACCTACATTAGGAAGGACATCAAAATGACGGAGGGGATACAGAGAAGAGATACAAGAATGATAAGAACATTAAGAGAGCAAAATTATGAGGATAGATTGAAGGCCCTCGACCTGTACTCCCTGGAGTATAGGAGATTAAGGGGAGACATGTGCTTTGTCTATAGTGCTTTTTCCAGAGACGATCTTTGTGAAATTTCAGGGCTAAAGTTAAATGATACTAAACAGGCCACACAATCACATGATATGCAGCTACGAGGACAAATATACAAAACCAAAAGAAGAGCTGGATATTTCAGTCAGAGTTGTGGGAATGTGGAATAGTCTTCCATCTGAGGTAGTGGATCGTAATAATAAGAACAGTTTCAAAAATCATTTAGATAATTATTGCTCTTTGAATGCGATAAAAGGATATACCCTTTGAGTAAAGGGTGAGTTGTACATTGGCCACATGCCTGTCTTGGCTCGTATTAAGTCTATGATCCCTATGAACTTTCCTATCTTCCCAGACTCAGTCATTTCTATAGAGTCCCACTCTTTGGTTTCAACTAGCAAGCAGTTAAACAACAAAACAGAGTACCTCAGACCAGGGAAGCTAGTGATCTAGGATTTATAAAGGAGGCTAGGACTTGTAACACTGTCTAAAGCAAAGTGTTTGGTGAAAGTGTGAACACTACTCCAGGTAGCGACCTTACAAATCTCCAAAATAGTGACTGAACAGAGCAAAGCCACTGAGCTAGCCATTGTTCAGGTGGAATGTGCTCTGGCATAATCCTCCAGTTGCTGTTCTGCTAGAGCGTAAGAGTGAGGTAGCATTGAGGCATAAAGGCTGCTACAAGAGGGATTCCATTAATGGCGCAGGTGGTGATCATGGGAGAAAGGGTAGGAAAAGGGCTTGAAGCACTGAAAATAGGTAAGGCTTTAGGGTCAGATGGGATGCACCCGAGGTTGCTCAGGTAACTGGCATCAGAGCTAGCTGAGCCCCTGGCAAGGCTGTTCAACAATAATAATTCACTATTGTCAGGGGTGGTATTGAAGATTGGATGGTAGTAAACATAATTCTGCTGTACGTGGGTGGAAACCTGAAGCAACCAAGAAACTACAGACCCATTAGTTTTACCTCCATAGCAGGTATACTAATGGAGACACTAGGCAAAGAGGACCTAGTGAGCTGGCTCCATGGCGCCGAATGGTGGGGCACCTGTTTGGAACACTGGTGACCCGGGTTCGAGTTCTAAGCCCATGGCATCAGGAGCAGAGGCCAGCAGGGAAGGGTGATGGAGTATCTGTGTGGATACTGTTCTCCTGGGGGAGGATGCTGCGGAGCACCACTTGGAGAGCAACACCTAGTGTGTTGTACAGCAGCCTTGCCAGCAAGGGTGGCCACATATCAGCTGGCTCCATCTCCAGGGTGTCACCATGGTGTGTGCCGCTGGGGTGTGGGGTGGGGCCCAGAAAGTGGAAACTGCACCCATCTCAGTCTTCTGGATGATGGCTGCCTAGTCCCTCCATGCCACAGTCCCCCTAGTGCACCACTCCTGCACCCCTAGCCTGTACACTTCAGAGACCCTAAGGAATGCTACTCCCCTCCCCTCCCCCCAGGGAGGGTGGCCCCTAGCAGGGATAAACCAGGCCCGTTGAGATGTAGGGATAGCCTGGGGAGGCAGGTGGCAGGAAGTGGCAGCAAACAGTGAAACTGGCAGGCAGAACGGGATGATGAGCAGCCAGAAGGAATGGCAGGTTGGGGGCTTGTGCAAAGAAGGAGCAAAAAAAGACCTGCAGAATTACATGAAGAGAAATGGGCTTGAGGATAGTAGGCAGCACAGTTTCATGGAAGGGACCAAACTGATAGTGTTTTTTGACTGGGTAACTAAGGCAGTAGATAAGGGACAACCAGTGGATTTACTGTACTTCAACAGCAAGGCATTCAGTTCTGTGCTACACAGAAAGTTGCTGAAGAAGTTAGAGGATCTGGGACACGAAGTATCTAGCTAGATGATTGGGAATCTGGGGGTGGGGGGCCGAAGAGCGTGATGGTAGATAGGGTCAAATCTGGGGAGAGGGAGGTCACGAGTAGGGTTCAGTTCTGGAGACAGTCCTTTTCAATATGTTCACCAGTGATAGGAGAAGGAATACTGGCAAGATGTGTCTCTTTGCAAATGACACTTAGCTCTGTGGCAGGGTAGACAGTGAAGAAGGGGTTAGGGAGTTGTAGAAAGACCTGCAGAGGATGGAGTTGTGGTCCAAAATCTGGCAACTGAAATGCAACACCAAGAAGTTCAAAGTTATGCATATAGGCAACAAGAACCCTAGAACAGACTATTGGATTGGGAGTTGTTTTTTTTTTGTAGTCTTTATTTAAGCACCTTTGGACCGAGGCATTTCTTAGAGGTGCCTATTCAGTCTGGTCCTGCTACTCCCCACTGAGACCCTCCCTGAGATGGACCCCCACAAGGATTTCCCAGCCCCCCAGCTCCCCACCCCCGAGGAGAGTGCTTTCCTTACCTACCAGGCAGCACTTTCTGAAATTAGAGGGTCCATCCTTGTGGGTGGCTCTTGGGGACCACTGGGGCAGTGGTCCAGCATTGGGATGTGAGGCTAGATCCCTGAGCCCCTTGTGGCCTCCCCAGTCCTCTGGGGATTTTCTTGGCTTTTTCCCCACAGGAGCACGGATGTGCAGTGACGTCATGGCGCTACGTGCCGACATCCGCCGACACTCCTCCCTGCACTGACTGCCCCGCTTCCTTGCATTGCCCCTGAGTTTCCTCAGGAGCCGCTAGAGAGCGGTGCGAGACCCTGATTCCCTCCCCAGAGAAGGGAGAGCAGTCCTCTGGATGCTCAGTGCCTTCCCTCCCCTGCCGCCCCTCCCAGCGACCTGAGTCCTTTCCGAACCCGGGTCGCCAGCATGGCGCAACATCCAGCACCTCAACCCTCAGCACCACCAGGCCGGCTTGCATTGGAGAGTTTAAGTTGGACACTGTGACGCTTGGCCAGCTGGTTATGATTATTGTATGATATTTGTAATATAAAAATATAGTATATGATTGTCTCACATAAGACAGCCTGTGCTTCCGTGGGTGCCCCCAGTTTCATTGAAGTTACAGGATATGTAAACTAACCAGGAACCATTTAATTAACTAACTTCCTTCAGAATGGCATTTTATTACCTTTTTATGATATGCCTAGACTTTTTGAAGTGCAAACCAAATGTGACTTTATGACTTCAGAAACAGGATGTCATTAGGCTGATTCCTGTTAGCTTTTTTTTTTCCATACTTCTTTATTGTTTTTTAGATGTATATCATAGATTTTGCATACCATTACAACCTTCATGTCTTACATTAATTGACAATTTCTCTTTCTGTTTGTACACTTATAGCACAATCTCACTCATATAAAATAAACATATCATCTGATCTTTCAAATTCAGATTACATCTATGTAATTCCTTTAGATGAGCTGTTATTATCCAGGGAACAGAGAAACAAACAAACAAAAAAAAACAAAAAACAGTAAAACAAAAAGAAAAAGAAAAGAAAAGTAAACTTATTTAAGCCAACTCTAAGCCACCAGTACTCTTTTACCTTTTTTTTTAATCTATTTGCATTTGTATTTACTACATTAGTTTATATTGCATTCTTTTTGTTTCAGTTAATAAAAGTGGTTCATCTCTTATTTACAATACCTTCAGTTAATTCGGTCCTCACTTTACTTCATGTCAATGATCTTTATTTTGTTCTAAATCAGCATCTCTCTTATGTACCCTTATTATTTTTCTCCATCTTTTAGTTATCTGGGAGGATAAGCAGTTCTCATCTGTTCCATATGTTGTTAAATTGTTCTTTTTCTTTGATTAACTGCCCAGGTTATCTTCTCTATTAATTGTATTTGTTGTACAATGTCTAGCCAGTCTGTTCCCTCTGGAGGGGCCTCTTGCAGCCATTTTCTTGTTATGGCTTTCAGTGCTGCTGCTATTAGTATATTCCAGAGGTTTATTTTGTCTCGCCCCTTCATTTCTCTGGCACACAGTCCCATTACTAGGTGTTCAGAACTTAATTCTGTATGAAATATAAATAATATCTTTAATTTGGCTCTCACATGATCCCAAAAAGATCTCAACGTGGGGCAGTGCCAAAAGACTTGTGCCAATGTAGGTCTGTCTTCTCCACATCTCCTCCAGCAGGCTGAGCTAAATCGCCTATCCCAGTGGGTCATTTGAATAGGAGCTAAAAAGTACCTAATTCTCACTTTCCAGCAAAATTGTCTCCAAGAGGGTGAGGAGGTGGTGGACCACATATGTCTCCATAGTCTCATCCATTCCCTCTCTGTAAGGGTGATGTCTAATTCTTTCTCCCACTTTTTCATAATAGGTTTAGTGGAAACTGAATTTCCTGTATTATATCCATTGTATAATAGGGTAATTGCTTTTTTGCCATATAATGAATTCCATATTTCCCTAAATGGTATTTGTATAATTCCCAGCCCCTCTATCTTAGATCCCTGTTCCTGTAGTTCTCTAATGTAGTGTCTAAGTTGATAGAACCTCAGTCTGTGTAGGTGTGTCCACCCATACATACTTTGTGCCTGTTCAAAATATATAATCAGTGTACCCTGTATTACTTGATATGGGGAAGTAATTCCTCTGTTAGTTTGTTTTAGGAACCACTTGTCCTGTGTTGCAGGAGGAAACCCTGGATCATATATCCACCAACGAAATAGCCACATAGCTTTTTGTATTTTTCCACCTCTGATACCCCTTCCCCATCCCTCCAAAACCGTCCTAAAACCTGTGAAGTATGTTTGGCAGGAAAATGTAATTCTGGGTTGGAAAATCCAAGGCTCTTAATGGGGGTCAGGTTGATCCATGGTGTCTATTCTTTTCCATAGGGCGTGTGTAGTTTTGTTTCCCCAAGCAGGCTATTCTCATTTGAGATGCTATCCAGTACCCTGCTAAGTCTGGAAAAGCCAGCCCTCCTTCCATTTTTGATAAATATAATATTTTTCTCTTAATTCTGGGACGTGTTTTTCCCCCATGCAAAAGAGAGTAATAATTGTTGCCAGTTTGCCAGTCTGAGTTGTGAGACCTCACAGGGGACACATTGAAATAAATATAGGAATCGTGGTAGTGCATTCATTTTCAAGGCCTGTACCTTGTCTCCAAACGAGAAAGGTAAGAGTTTCCAACGTAGGATGTCTGCCTTTAATTGAGTAATTAAAGGTGGGTAGTTTAAATTATATAATTCTCCTGAAGTCCTACCTATGACAATCCCCAAATACTTCATGCTGGAAAGATCCCACTTCATGGGGTATTGCTCCCTTATTGTTAAAGTAGGTATATGATGAAGACTCGGTGTCTTCATCTTATCCTAATTTAGAATATTGCCTGAAATTGTCAAGAATCTGTCCATCTGCTTCATCAGCTGAGGCATAGATTCTTCCGGTCTGGACATGTATACTAGAATATCATCGGCATACAGTGCCACTTTATTCTCCCTGTCTCTCATCTGTATCCCATATATTTGATCAGTCTACATTATACTTTCTGCCAAAGGCTCAATGTATAGGGCGAAAAGTAATGGGGAGAGGGGGCATCCTTATCTTGTTCCTCTCCCAAGGACAAATCTCGTAGAAATATGTCCATTTGCTCTTACATATCCTATGGGGCTTTTATAAAGTTTAAATTCATTTTTGATGAGGTCTTCTGGGATCCCAAATCCGGAAAGGACCCTCTTCAGAAAAGACCATGAGACTTTATCAAAAGCCTTTTCATCATCGAGACTCTTTAATAACGATGGAATTTTATAATGATTTATATGGTCAACTATATGTACAGTTCTTCTTGGGTTGTCCTAAGCCTCTGTGCCTGGGGCACATCCTGTCTGATCCAAATGGATCAGTGTAGGCAGGACTTCTTGAAATCTATGAGCAATCATAGATGTAAATAGTTTATAGTCATTGTTCAATAAGGAAATGGGTCAGTAAGCAGTGCATTTTGAGGGGTCCTTTCCGGGCTTGGGAATCACCGAGATGACTTCCTGTGCCCACGATGGTGGTGGTTCTCCCTTTGCATTAAACACTATCTGCATAGTCTGGAACAAAAGGGGATGTATCATTTCTGTTAAAGTTTTATAAAACTCAACTGCTAAGCTGTCATGTCCAGGACATTTTCCAGTCTTTAATCTCCCTATCTCCATTCAAGTTCTTGGTATGTTAAGGGTTTAATGAGTTGTATTTTTTGTTGCTCAGTAATTTTAGGAAGTGTTATTTTTCCCATAAATTCTTCTGTGAGATTATCTGGAGCAGGGGAGCTGGCTCTATATAACTCTGCATAATATTCTCTAAAGGTTTCTGATACTGTATATGTTTTATTTTTGTCACCCTCTGTCCCATACGTGGATGTTGCAGTTGACTAATTACTGCCTTCGCTCTTTGCACTCTCAGTCTGATTGCTAATAATTTCAATGAACTGGGGCCCCCTTCGTAAAATTAGTGCCTTAGAAAAGATCAGTTTCTGTTCCACCTGGTAATCCAGGAGATTTCCCAGCTGTTTTTTTAAATCTAGTAATTCTTTATGTCTATCTTTTTTTATATTGTTGTTTTTGTTAATCTTCTAGTACTTTTATTTTCTTCTGAAGATCTACTCTGGTCATTTCCCTCTCTCTTTTCTTTTTTGCTGATATTTCCATAAACTTTCCTCTCAAAACCGCCTTCGCCGTATCCCATAATATGTCTGCTGTAATGTCTGGGGTATTATTCTTCTCTAGATATTTCTCATACACATCTTTTATGTCCTTCTGTACCTTCTCGCCTTTGAGAAGTGATGCATTAAGCCTCCAAATTGTGTTTTTGCGAAAATCGCCTATGTCTAAAGAAAGAAACACATGAGCGAGGTCTGATAGAACCATGTCTCCGAACCAAGTTGAGTGCACTCTTTGCACCCCTTCTTTGTGTAAAAAAAAAAAAAATCTAATCTTGAATATGTCCTATGAGGATTTGAAAAAAGAGTATAGTCCCTCTTAGTCTTGTTAATCTGGCGCCATATATCTATCATCCCCATTTCCATCAAAAGCTTATTTAGCTGTTTAGCAATTCTGTTTGATTGTCTCAAGACCTCAGAAATAGTGTCCAGTATAGGGTTAAGAGCGAGGTTAAAATCTCCCCCACATATCATTGTCCCCTCTGCCCAGGTCTGTAGCTGTAAGGAAAAAATCTTTATAAATTTTATTTTCAGAACCTGGGGGAAGTGCACTGAAATCAGTGTAATCCTCTGTCCCCTATATAGTCCCTTTAGTGCCGCAGACTTGCCCTCTTTGTCTATCCAAACGTCTTCCTTTTGGAATTGAGCCCCCTTCGAGATCACTATTGCCGTTCCTCTCCTCCTCCTTCCCTTCCCATATATGGAGGCATAAACCCCCTCAGACCCCATCCTGGACAACTTCTCATGCTCATTTTTTGAGAGATGTGTTTCCTGCATAAGCATAAAATCTCCTTTTGTCTTTTTAATATATGTCAGAATTTTGCTTATCTTAACCGGGTTAGTTAGCCCGTGAACGTTATAAGAGCAGATTAATGTGTTCTTGTTATTCATTTTGACATATTAAGAAAAGTCGTTCTGTTTTCTGAGTGATCCACTTTCCCATATCCGATCCATTAATTTCTATTAATGGTCGGATAATCATATCCTTCTCACATCTAGTGGCTATTAACAGATAAACCAACAAAGCTTTAGCAGAACGATCGTATATGATTCTAGCAGCTAACTGGGCTATTTAGAATTCTAAACTATTTAGTAACTCCCAAGGTAGGAAACCCTGCTTTCTGGGTTTCTGTGCTTAGTGATAGCCCCCTTCCTCTTTACCTCCAGGGGTTGTCACTAAGTAGGGGTATGAGTATTCTTTCCTCTAACTGAGGTTCTCTCCCCCCAAGCCGCTCGTTCTTATTCGGCTTGTGTAAATGATATTCTGTCACTGACCTTATATTGCTCTTAAAATTATCACTCTCTTCTTCTGAGCTCCTCACTCCTCCCGACCTTATTATTTGGTTAAATAAATTGCATGTACAGTTTTCCCAACATACATAGGCATATTTCCCTCATTTCGTCCCATTTTTCTTTTCCCCATTATCTCTATCATTGATAAGACCGTGCTCTGCGTAGATGAAATTGACAGTCCATAGACCTGTGATCTCCCTTATATCTGTTATTTGAAAGAGTGCTTTGTTCCTCCTTATGTTTAAGTAGTTTTTTTATACCATCTCCTGGCGGAAAGTCTCGTAAGTCTTCAGAATTTAACCACTTGTGATGTATTTTTATTTCAGCATGGATGTCTGCCATTTCAGGGTCTATGAGTCTTGGCCTCCCAAAAAGATCGAAACTTCGCTTTGCTTAATCAGCATAAGCTCAATATGAGGCCCATCTCTGGGGATTTATTTACTTTAATACCTGAGGTCTCTGGATTACAGTCACCCTTCTTCTTCCATGGGAATAGACAATTCATCTTTCTTTTCTGCATGGTGAAGCAGCACCGCTACACATCTTGCCACTGCCCTTGCATTCAGTTGTGTGCTGTTCTTGTTGTGCTGGTATGTCACTTCTTGCCAGTCTGGATGGAAACACTGTTCCATGGATTTTCTTTCCTGTGGTAGGTCTGGGACTCGCATTCCTCTTTTTGCCAATTCTTGCTTCGCCTCCTGAGCAGACCCGTATAAAACAGCTCCAGTGTCCCACATAACTCTAAGGCGTGCAGGGAATGGAGTCCAAAATTTGACGTTTTGTTCTCTGAGCACCTTTACGATAGGTGCATATCTTTGTCTAGCGTTCTGTATCTCCGGTGGATAGTCATGATCGAGTGTAAGTTTAGAATCTAAGTACTTCAGGTTTTTTGAGCCCAGACTCGACTCAGTATGTCCTCTTTCACTTTGTAACTAGCACATTTGATTACTGTGGATCTGGGATGAGCCTCTGGATTAGTCGTTTTTTTCACCAAGGATCTGTGAGCCCTCTCAATTCTTAAAGTATATCCAGTAGGAAGATTCAGTACATCAGTGAGTAAGTTCTCCATAAATTCTGCCATTGGATATGTCTCCACTCCTTTTTTCAGCCCGTAAACTCTCAAATAATCTCTCTGAGATCTGCTTACTAGGTCCAATGTTTTGGCATGCAATTCAGCAGTTTGGTGGAGAAGCAGATCTATCACTTTGCTTAACTGCTGCGTGTGGTCTTCTGTAGTCGCAACTCATTCCTCTAGTGAATCCATTCGAGCTTCTACTTTAGTGAGTTTATCAGATAAGTTTTTGAAATCTTTACGGTTTTCCTTTCTGGATCCCTGTATCTCACTTAGAAGAGTTTCAAATCGGTTACGCGATAACTGTTCTAACTCTCCATCTGTTTCCTGTTCTGAGCCTCTGGTACTGGAAGGAGATCTACTTCTATCTCGAGGCCCTCTGGCCCTGTTTGCACGGTCTGCATGTCCGAACAAGTTTTTCCGGGGGGTTATTTTCAAACCTCTCCTGCCCTTAGATCCCCGTTTGACATTTTCTCTGTTTCAGTCTTGATTTAAGCGTTTTGCAAGGGGATTTATGTAGTTTATCGAGTCGGGTGGTGGAGAGCCATTTTTCTCAAGTCTCTACAGGTTCGTGGTGCCATTGTGGGATTGCTAAGTTCAAATGAAACGTGTAATTAAGGAGTTATATACAGGAAATGTCTTTTTTCTTCTGATGGCACCTTATTTAAAATACCTCCTGATAGGAAATAATTTTTTTGTAATTTTATATTGTAAAAGGAGAAGCTAGATGACTCACAGAAGGGGTGTGGAGACACAGAGTTAAATCGATACTTGTGTCTGAAATGTTGATATAATAACTGGTAACCCCCGTTATCAGCCTGTTTTCGAGAGCTGTTAAAAGTCGTATCAACCCACAAGTTGATACGAACAAACTCGTATCAACCCGCAGGTTGATACAACTTTTACAGACTCGCGCTAAGAAGCCTGATTTGAGGTACCTTTCAAATGAGCAGTGTTCACTAAATCCACAGAAAGAGAAGTGGCTTGTGTGAAAAAAAATCCAACCTGTGGGTGCTGAGCTCATTTGTTTTCAGTTTTAAGATACAAAAGCCGTTGAGTATAGACCGACGAGAGCGAGTTACCTGGCGGCTTCAGTAGGCTAGAGTCAGGCGTGAGCAGGTGTCGCTATAGCAACACTCGTTCACGTCTGACTCTGGCCTGCTGAGCCGCGGGTAACGCTCTGTAGATGTATACTCAAAGGCTTTATCTTAAAACTGAACTCAATCAGGCTCAGCACCCCTGGTACATTTTCGCCTAACTCTTCTTTAGTGATTTTGAGAACATATAATTAACTGAATCGAACACCAGCTGAGCCATGCTTTCTCTCTCGCCCAAATACTTTTACACCAAAAGTCCATGCACCAGTTATTATAAAAAATAAAACATTTGTGGGGGATTGATAAGCAGTTTTTTATACACACCCTCTGTGTGTGATACTAGTGAAACCTCTCGAGCTTCGCTCTCGAGGTTTCTCTAATATCACACACCTTGGGTGTGTAAAAAAAACTGCATATCAACCCCCTACATATGCATTATTCTCTATATATCATCTTGGGACTCTAGAGACACAGCTTTCTGATCTAACTTTAAAACGCACTTCCAGAGGTAATACCTTAGATGGCAAACATCTAAATGTGTTGTGGTAGGAGTTTTGCTTTGTAATTTTCCTTGTTCTTTTATGTGATTGTGAGCTCTTTGATATATTGTTCTGTGTTTACATTTTTCATATTTTTATCATCTTTTAGTAAAGTACATTTTCTTAAGATGCTGCCTGGGTGTGTCTTCCAAGTTCTTTTTGCATGTGATGTATACGTGGTTAAGTCTGACAGCTGTTTGAAGGGCTTGATGGTGTTACTAAACTGGAAAAAGGTAAGAATATGCCTAAGGTCTCTTATAGAGTTAAAAGGGTTCATTTCTGAAGTGTGGCTGGGTACACCGGCGAAAGATTGTACCGCAATCCCTGAAGAAGGTACGTATCTGAGCCTGTACATTGGGTATGCTAGCATAAGTTTCACAGTTTGAATCCCCCCAGAACCTGAGACTAAAGGTGATTTGGACCCAAAGGCAGACAAGAGGGTTACCCCGTCTGTTACCTGTTCACATTGTTGCGCTCTGAGGTTGGCACTGTGGGAGCAGAGGGCCTGGCCTGTGGAGTGCGTTTACAACAGGCACTACCTCTGAGGAAAAGGAGCTGGGAGTCCTCGTATGCAACTCCCTAAAACAATCTAGCCAATGTAATAAAGACTTCAACAAGGAAATGAAAATGATGGGATGTATTGGGAGGGGGTTTGACAATGGGAGGAAAGAGGTGATGCTTCCTGTTGGTCCTGACCCCCAGGGTCAGAACCAACGCAGGCGGCAAGTCATTCGCCTTCACAGCCCCCTACCTGTGGAACAAACTCCCAACCACAGTACAGGAAGCTTGCTCTCTCCTGAACTTCCATTCCAGGCTCAAGGCCCACATGCTTGAAGCCAGCACTTGCCATTGTCAGGACACCTGAAAGTCTCCCCCCCCTTTCTTTTTTTCTCATACTCACCCCCTTACTTGTACAACCTTGGTATAGCATTGTCTCTAATCACGCTAACTAACCAATGTACTAGGGTTTTTGCTAAGCTATTTTCAGCTGGTACACCAGTCTGCTCAGCAGCAATGCCAAGAATGACTATAACCTATTACTTACCTTTATGTACTCCGTAACCATTTCCCTGCCTGTAGTTCTCCATGTAATATCTCTCCGGGTCTCCCCTGAAAAAGGGACCTTCGGGGCTCAGCGGGCCTTCCCTGTCGTCAAAATGTAATAAATAAATAAAGATCACTGGTGAGGCCACATCTGGAATACTGTTCAAAGTTCTGGAGTCCGTGTCTAAGAAAAAACAAAGACAAGCTAGAGACTGTGCAGCATAGAGTAACAAAATGATTAAGGGTGAGTAGGGCAGATCCTACGAGGATCGGATTAAAGCTCTGAACATGTACTCACTAGAGAGCAGACTGGAGCAGGACGATGTGATAGAGACATTTAAGTCCCTGAAACGAATGAACAGTGTAGACTGCGAGGAAGTATTCAGCAGGAATGGTGAACACAGGGGCATGAGTGGAAGCTGGCGGGTGGGGGATTCAGGAAGGATGTGAGAAAATGTATTTTACAGAGAGAGTGGTTGAGCCGTGAAACAGCCTACCAGCGGAGGTGGTGGGTGAAGGACAGTGCTTTCAGACACTGCTGCAACTGAGTAAAGGGCCTAACAGTTATAAAGGGAGAAGCCGGAAGGCAGGAGACGAGAGCAATAACCCCGACTAGACAACAGGTCCCAGAGTAGGATAGGGTAAAACAGGGCAGACTGGATGGACCAATGGTCTTTTTCTGCTAATATTTTCTGTGTTTCTGTTTGTTTGTGCATGAGTGTTGGATGCAACTGATAATTAAATTCTATGGGCATTGTATAGACACAGGAATACCTTTTCTGCATAAAGGCTAGTTTATTTTCCCGTGTGTTGAGATACAGATAAGACACACTGGTGAGTCCTAAGGAGGACTGAACTCATTTTGGTTTCTTTTGTTCTCAGCCTTTGCAGATTGTGTCAGAGGGCATTTGGAATCATGCACTCCTGTTTAAAGCAGAACCACTTATGTTTTCATGGTGATTTACATATCCCTTGATGCTTTGCATTATCAGGGTGTATGTGATTTATTTTGTATTTCTGTGAAAACTGGCTTGGTTGCCAGTGCCCTTTTTAGGTAAGATGTGCCTCAGTGCTTTTGTGCTGAGGGTCTTTTGTCTTTTTACTTTGTCCCTTGCCTTTTTACCACTCTGTATTCTCCCTCTAATTACTTATGAGTTCTGGACCCAGTGACATCATTTGAGTGGAAGCCTAGCTTGAAGCTGTCCATACAGGGCAGTCACCACTGATGCCATCGGTTCTAGAGCTTTTAAGTAATTGCAATATGTTTTTGGACAGGAAAAAAGCAGCATTGACAGGCAATGCTATATATGGGAAAAACAAGATTATTTCAAAACAAACCCATGAAACACTACATAGCAATATTAAAGAGAATTCACACATAACCAAATTTCAGATTACATAAAAAAAATACAATTAAACAGCCAGCCCATTGACACAGCAGTAGAGCTACCACTTGTGACACTGGCAGCTTGGCTTTGGGAATTAGTCAGGGCTGTCTGAGGGCCAGCTTGGGGGGGGGGATTAGGATTGAGCATTCCAGAGGCCCCACTATGGGGGGGTCGCTGCTTCTGCCGCCGTTCTTTCACCTGGGTGACCACAGGAGGTAGTGCAGTGAAAGGAAGAGTGGGAGGATGGACATCAGTTGGCGGCTGTGGCCAACATGACATTGTATGTGGCCCCGCACTGAGTCCCCATGTGTGCTGACATACTAGGAACTAGGAGAAATTTGAAAAAGGGCCCCAGCACAGTGGCAATGGACCCTGCTACATCCAGGCCCCCAGATCACCACTAGCAGCACCTCCTGATACTTAATGAACTTTAAGTGGTGGGGTTAAATCCCTCTCTCCACTTGGTGGGGTAGAACCAAGGCTCAGTGGAGGATGGCACTCACTAGCATGGTAAAAGTGACAGGACCGGGTGTGCCTTTGGTGCTCTTGCAGGAAACAGGTGCTGGAGATTGGAATGGGGCATAAATAGATAAATAAATGTTGAAAAACAGTATTTATGTTTCCTTTAAATATGTGCCCTCAGTGCAGAGTGACTGTATAGTGTGTCACAATTGTACCCCACCCACTTTATGTAGGTGCCTCTGAGGTGGAGCTTTTTGTACTTTGCATAACCTCTAGTTGCTTTCCAGGTGTGTGACTTTGTGTATTACAAAGCTTTTTTCATTTCTGTCCTTGAGGAACTAAAACGATCCCCAGAACAAAAGTTGCTTGGTGTCTGTCTCTACAAAATACAGTAGGTGAACAAATCCTGGCAATCTAATTGGCCAAGAGCGTCACATAAGCATCTGGTTATCACAGCTTCAGACAACATGAAGTCTTGCTGTATTCTGAGTATTGTGGTTAGCCCTAACGCTTAGAAACATAGAAACATAGAAGTTGACGGCAGATAAGGACTGCAAGGCCCATCCAGTCTGCTCATTTCTTTTTCTACCTTATAAATGTGCCATTGGCCTTTGCTCTGTCAGTGTCCTTTCTATTCATACTCATCTGTATTGCTCCCTTATGCCTATCCCATGCCTGTTTGAAGCCCTGCACTGTATTCATAGCCACCACTTCCTGAGGTAGGCCGTTCCATGCATCCACCACCCTTTCTGTGAAAAAGAATTTCCTCATATTCCCCCTTAATCGGCCTCCCTCTAATCTCATGTTGTGTCCTCTTGGCCTGCTATTTTTCTTATATTTAAACATGTTAGACTCTTTCACCTTGTTAATGCCCTTAGGGTGTTTGACTGTCTCGATCATATCACCTCTCTCCCTCCTTTGCTCAGGGTATACATATTGAGCTCCGTTAATCTGTCCTCATATGTTTTCTGATGCAGTCCCTGCACCATTTTGGTTGCCTTTCTCTGGACTGCCTCAGTTTGGTTAATGTCCTTGTGAAGGTGTGGCCTCCAGTACTGCACGCAGTACTCCAGATGGGGCCTAACCAGTGTCTTGTAAAGAGGGATTATTACCTCCCTCTTACGACTTGTGATACCCCTACTAATACACCCTAACATCCCCCTAGCCTTACCTACTGCTTTAGAGGTCTGCTTGGATGATTTCAGGTCATTGGTGATGATGATGCCCAAGTCTCTTTCTTCCTTTGTGACTGCCAGCAACTCCCCTCCCAGCCTATAGGTGGCTTCAGGGTTTCCCTTCCCTATGTGCATGATCTTGCACTTCTTTGCATTAAATCCCAGTTGCCACTCTTCTGACCATTTTGCTAGTTTATCCAGATCTCTTCTCATTCTGCCCACCCCATCTGGATCATCTGCTCTGTTGCAGATCTTGGTGTCATCTGCAAACAGACAAGCCTTACCCTCTAGTCCATCTGCAATGTTACTAATGAAGATATTGAAGAGGACTGGCCCCAGGACTGATCCCTGAGGTACCCCACTTGTGACTTGCATCTCTTCTAACTATATACCATTTACCACCACTCTCTCTGTTTCAAACAACATGAAGTCTTGCTGTAGTCTGACAATTGCAGTGATTCCCAACATTTGAACTGCCCCTGAGAACTAAGAGTTAACTTTCCATGCAGGGCATGGAATGCTGAGCCGAGCTCGGTTGAAATCTCTGTCTGGAGTGTTTTGAACTTAAACCGTCAGATTCTTTACTCTGCCTCACTGAACGGTCGCTCCAGAGATTTCTCCTTCAGCTCGGTTCGAAAGTCACTTAAAGTTTTCAGTTTTCGTCAGTTTTAAACCGTAAAAAGTATCCACATATTCGGTTCAGTCTCTGTCTGTGGTGCTGTGAGTACTAGATAGGAATTGTTCTGTTTTTCTGTGTGGAACTTGTAAAAGTGCGGTCGGTTCGGCTGAACCAGCCATTTGATTGTGAATTTTGTTGGTATACTTAGTGTGTGGTTACCGGTTCTTATCGGTTCTAAAAAAAAAAAACATGTTTTTAACTGTTTTTTTCCAATACCCGTGACACGGTTAGGAACTGATAAGGGAGTCTTGCCTGGTGGTTGCCGAAAAAAGGGTAAGTTTGCTTAGGTTGGCCATGTCTAAGAAACCCAATTAAAAAACCAGGCCCACTGGGTTTCAACACTGCAGTGAGTGTGGGGAGGTCTTTGCTAAGGCCGTTCCCCACACCACCTGTGTTTATTGTCTGGGGCTTGACCACCTCGATTCAGACTGCCAGATATGTAAAAACTTTCCCAGATCTACCCTTGAGAAGAGATTAGGTAGACTGAGGGAAAAAGAGGCCGAGAAGTCCACTGACCCAGATGGCCAGCCCAGTTTGGTTTCGACCGAACCAGAAGGGTGCCCCCTGACCAGGGCAATACTTCTTCGGGCAAAAGGAGAGCTGATTCCGAGGGATCGGTTCCGACAAAAAGAAAGCGCAAAGATAAATCGACCGGCTGGGATCCAGAGGTTCATGTTCCGACTGCTGAAGAGATAGCCAGGGTGATTCAGATTTTGGAATTGCTCCATCTGGTTCCGACCGATCCGGCTCCTTCTGGTAGGGGTTCGGTTCGGTTCGGTTGTTTCCCCCGGTTCAAGAGTATACCCTTGAAGATTTTTATGAACCAGAATTTGAAGAGGAAGGGGAATTTGAGGATTATGATATAAGTGAAGGTTTGGATGTGCCTGTGGAACCGGCCATCTCCCCAGACAGACCTTTAGGTGTTTCCCCTCGTAGGCTTTCTGAGTCCTCTTTTCACTTTATGCTTTACAGAAATGTGGCTGAAACCCTCCAGCTTCCTATGGAGGAGGCTGTGGAAGACCAAGAGGAGCCTGACTGTGTAGAGATGATGGATATCCCAGAGTCCAGGAGACTGTCTATTCCCCTCCATAAATCTTTTGGGAAACAAACACTAAAAATCTTAGTCTCCTAACACTATACCTCCTGTGGATAGAAGAATGGACAGGAGGTATGCACTTTCAGGCTCAGACACAAAGTTCTTATATCAACAATGCAGCCATGTTGGGGTAGTGCAGGCTGCTGCCTGTGACAAGGCAAATATTCCCTTGACTTCACACCCCCCTGACAAGGACTCCAGGAAGATTGATGCCATGGAAAAGAAGCAGTACATGGTATCTTCTTTGGGACTCAGGCAGGCGAATTACATGGCCTATACAGCCAGGTACCAGAAGTCCAGGTGGAACACTGTACTGGCACTGGCTAAACAGGCCTCCCCCTAGCTAGCCAAGGAGCTGGAGGCAGTGGCTGGAGATGGGATTGAGGCATCTAAGGTTCAGTTTCATGCTGCTGTGGACTCCATTGATGTGTCATCAACAGTCATGGCTACATCTGTGGCTCTTCGGATGATGACTTGGCTCAGACGTACTAGCCTCTCACAGGATACCCAGGCTAAGGTCATGGATTTCCTTGTGGTGGGTAATTCTCTGTTTGGAGAGCAGACAGAGAATTACATGAAGAAAATGGATGAGTACAGGACCACTTACAGGAGTGCTCAGGCCAAGGAAAGGCAGGCAACTCCTCAAAGGCAGCAGTCTAGAGGCAGGGGCAGGCCTTTTCAAAGGCCCTTTTATCAAGCACAGGCCTCTTCTTCCTTTTCTCAGAGGGGGTTCTTCAGAGAGAGAGGCAGAAGGGGGATGAGCAGTGCTGCATCCACTCCTCAGCCTAAAGCCCCTGCCAAGCAGACACCCTTATGGGCCTTCCCGGGTTGACTCTCCTGTTCCAGTAGGGGGCAGGCTGGCTTACTTTGTCCATGACTGGATGTCTATTACATCAGACAAGTGGGTCCTGGAAGTAGTAAGCCAGGGACTGGTTCTCAGCTTCAGAAAATTTCCAAAGATGAGAGCCAGGTCTTTTCCACCTGCAAATCTCTCGGAAACCCTTGCCCTAGAGGCAGAGGTTTCTTCTCTCCTAGCTTTAAAAGCTATAGAGAGAATACCTACCCTACACTGGGGCAAAGGACTGTACTCCGGGTACTTCCTGGCCCCCAAAAAGACAGGGGAGTGGCAACCCATCCTAGACCTAAGATATCTAAACAAACATATTTTAAAACCAAAGTTCAAGATGATAACTCTGGGAATAATCCTTCCCTCTCTAAGGCCATGGGACTGGCTAGCCTCCCTGGACCTCAAAGATGCCTACTTTCACATTCCTATCAGGTGCTCCCACAGTAAGTACCTCAGGTTCGAGTTGCCCTCAGGCCACTATCAGTTCAGACCAATGCCCTTTGGTCTAACCTCAGCCTCAAGGGTTTTCCAAAGTGCCTGGCAGTAGTAGTTGCCTTTCTAAGAAGGCAAAAGATGTCCATATTTCCTTATCTGGATGATTGGCTAATAGTGGGTCAGTCTCCAGACCAAGTCAAGTCTCACCTGCAAGTGACCCAGCAAGTGCTCACTTCTCTAGAATTTCTTCTTAACCTTCCCAAGTCAGTTCTCAAACCAGTCTTGCTTCTTACCTTCATAGGGGCAAAACTGGACACACTCAGAGCAAGAACCTTTTTTCCTCTAGAAAGGGCAAGGGCTCTTATGGAACTAGCTTCTTCCTTCAGCCTTCAGGTATCTCGACCAGCAAGGCATTTCCTCCAGCTCTTGGACCACATGGCAGCTTCAACAGCAGTGGTCCAAGGGGCAAGATTCCAGATGAGGGATATCCAGTTCCACCTGAGAGCTTTCTGGCCTCCGAGAAAGAACTCCCTTACCAAACTGATTCCAGTGACTCTGATCTTGATCCAAGCCCTCCAGTGGTGGAAGGATCAGGAGAATTTAAGGCAAGGTGTTCCTTTTGTTGCTCAGTCTTGTTCAGTGGTCCTTACCATGGATGCTTCTCTCCTGGGCTGGGGAGCCCACCTGGGGTCCCTCACTGCCCAGGGCCTGTGGTCCCCCCCAAGAATCCCTTCTCCACATCAGTCTTCTAGAGTTCAGGGCAGTTTTTCTGGCTGTAAAAGCGTTCCCACAGTCAGTTCAGAACAAGGTGGTTCAAGTCAGAACAGGATCCACCACCACCATGTGGTACATCAACAAGCAGGGAGGCACTCGGTCCACGGCCTTGTGCACAGAAGCCATGAATTTGTGGTCCCTGGCTTATTCCCTGCAAACCTCTCTTGTAGCAGTTCACCTTCCAGGCAAGGACAATGTGCTAGCAGATGCACTGAGCAGGATTTCCCAGGGCCATCACAAATGGTCTCTGGACCCCCAGGTTTTGAAGGTGATTTTTTCAAGGTGGGGCACTCCAGAAATAGATCTCTTTGCAGCCCCAGACAATCACCAACTCCCTCTCTTTTGTTGCAGACCTCCAGTCCTTGGCTCAGTCCCTCTGGACACCCTGATCCTGAATTGGGAGGGGAAGTTTCTTTATGCCTTCCCACTCCTGTTCAAAGTTTTGGTAAAAGTAAGGTCTCAACCATGCAAGGTGATTCTGATTGCTCCAGATTGGGCCAGACAGCCCTGGTACCCCCTGTTGCTGTCCCTAGCAGCCCATCTTCACCTGTCTCTTCCCAGGAATTACAACCTGTTAACATCCTCTCAGGGAAGGATTTGGTACCCCAATCTTCAGTCTCTTAATCTCAAAGCACGGCTCTTGAGGAGTTAGAGTTTGCAGATCTGCATCTTTCCCAAGGGGTTCTGGATATCCTCAAGGCTTCTCAGAAGCCCTCCACCAGAAAGACTTACAACTCCAAATGGAAAAGATTCAGCATTTGGTGTTCTAAGAAGCATATTTCTCCAGACACTGCTGAATTGCCTCCGGTTCTGGATTATATTGTCCGTCTTAATGGCCTAGGCTTCAGACCAGCTACTCTCAAGGTACACTTGTCAGCTGTTTCTGCATTTTTGTCTGTGGGGAAGCCTTCCTCACTATCTTCCCATCCTGTGTTCTGTAAATTTTTTAAAGGATTGCTTCACACCAATCCTCCTTTTAAAGACCTTGCCCCTGCCCCTGCCTGGGATTTGAATGTTTGCATTGCTCAACTTATTCAACCCCCCTTTGATCCTATGCCTTCAGCAGAGCTTAAGTACTTGACTTGGAAAACTGTGTTCCTGGTAGCCATTACCTCTGCCAGGTGTATCAGTGAATTGCAAGCCCTGTCAGTGGAACCTGATTTTATCTCTTTTCACAGGGATAAAGTGGTCCTTAGAACCAATAGAAGGTTCTTGCCCAAAGTGGTTTCAGACTTCCATTTAAACCAGTCTGTGTCTCTCCCTGTTTTCTTCACTGATCATTCTTCCTCAGGAGAGAGGAGGCTACACAGTTTAGATTTCAAGAGAGCCCTTAGTTACTACATAGAGCATACCAAGGGTCACAGGTTTGACTCCCTCCAGTTGTTTCTCACTTACGGAGAAGTGGGAAAGGGCAAACCTGCCACCAGAAGATCTATTGCCAGGTGGATTGTGTCTTGTATACATTTCTGCTATGAGAAACTGGGAAAAACTCCACCCTCAGGCCTGAGGGCTCATTCCACAAGAGGTACAGCTGCTTCCCTGGCTGCGGCCAGGGATATCCCTCTCTTAGAAATTTGTCAAGCAGCCACCTGGAAAACGGTTCATACCTTTACCGAGCATTACTCTCTGGATATCCAGGCTAGCAGTGATGCTCGGTTTGGCACAGCAGTACTTCAGAACCTATTCCCAAAATAGGTTCTGTCCCTCCTCCTTGGAGGTACTGCTTGGTAGTCTGCAGTTGTCAGAATACAGCAAGACTTCATTTTGTTTGAGGAAAAAATTACTCACCTTAGTAATTATGTTTCTTCTAATGGAGTCTTGCTGTATTCTGACCTCCCTCTCTGCCTCCCCTCTCAGAATCTGTTTTAGGGAAGTGGGTGGGCAGGTGCAGTGTTGCACCGCAGATGTGTTTTTTGTTTGCACTCTCCTCTCTTTTTGTTTGGGTACTTATTTATTATTGTTATTTTTAGTACATTGGGTTTTGTTTTTGGGTTTCTTGACTTGAGTCTTCCTTGGGAATCCAAAACTTTTTTCAGCCAGTTGGCTAGTAGAATTTTTAGTTTTGTTGGTCTCGTAAGAATCTGATGGTTTAAGTTCAAAACACTCCAGATAGAGACTTCAACCGAGCTCGATCTCAGCGTTCCATGCCCTGCATGGAAAGTTAACTCTTAGTTCTCCGGGGCAGTTCAAAGGTTGGGAATCACTGCAATTGTCAGAATACAGCAAGACTCTATTAGAAGAAATATAATTGCTAAGGTGAGTAATTTTTTCTTTCTGTCCATCAACCACTTTGCCACCCAGTTGACCTGCCCTGGAGAGTACAGGGTTAAATTCTATGCAGTGCATAGAATGTTGAGCTCGAGCTCGGTTCAGACCTCTGTCTGCTGCACTTTGAAGCATAACCGTCAGATTCTTTCTGCGCCTAACTGAACAGTCGCTCCGGAGATTTCTCCTCTGCTCGCAGTTCAACAGTCGGTTTAAGTCATCGGTTTTACCGATTCATTAGTTTCTATTCGGTTCAGATCTCTGTCTGTGGTACAGTAAGTACTTAGGTAGTGGACTAGCCATAGGAAAACTTGTGGAAATTTTAAATTTGTAATTTTAAACCAGTTCAGCTGAACCGGTTTCCTTGAGTGTTGTCATTTTTACTCTTTATTTCAGGTTTAGAATGTGGTTACCAGTCTTTATCGGTTTAAAAAAAAAAAAGTGGTGGTGGTCGTTGTGGTGGTGGTGGTGGTGGTGGTCGTGGTCGTGGTCCCATTGAACCGACATCTCCCCAGACAGGCCTTCTGGTGTTTCTCCTCCTAGGCTTTCTGAGTCCCCTTCCCACTTTGTGTTTTACGGAAAAGTGGCAGAAACCCTCCAGCTCCCTGTGGAGGAACAAGAGGAGCCTGATTATGTGGAGATGATGGACATCCCAGAGTCCAAGAGGTTGTCTATTCCCCTTCATAAGTCCTTTGGGGAAACGGACACAGAAACTGTTAAAGACTCCAAATTCGTTATCTCCTGTTGATAGAAAGATGGACAAGAGGTTCACTTTATCAGGCCCAGGTACAGAGTATTTGTACCAGCAATGTAGCCATGTTGGGGTTGTGCAGGCTGCAGCCTGTGATAAGGCTAACATACCCTTGGCTTCACACCTCTCCCCCCACAGATAAAGACTCCAGGAAGCTGGATGCCATGGTAAAGAAACAGTACATGGTATCCTCCTTGGGACTCAGGCAGACTAATTACATGGCCTATATAGCCAAGTACCTGATGTCCAGGTGGGACACTATACTGGCACTGGCTAAGCAGGCTTCCCCCCAGCTGGTCAGGGAGCTGGAGGAGGTGGCTGCTGATGGGATTGAGGCGTCAAAGGTACAGTTTCATGCTGCTGTAGACTCCAGTGATGTTATCACGAGTCATGGCTACATCTGTGGCTCTTCGGAGGATGGCTTGGCTCAGATGTACTAGCCTTTCACAGGACACCCAGGCTAAGGCCATGGATTTCCCTGTGGTGGATAATTCTCTGTTTGGGGAGCAGACAGAGAATTACATGAAAAAGATGGATGACTATAGGACCACTTACAGGAGTGCACAGACCAAGGAAAGGCAGGCAACTCCTCAGAGGCAGCAGGCTAGGGGCAGAGGCAGGCCTTTTCATAGGTCTTTCTGCCAAGCACAGGCCTCCTCTCCCTTCTCTCAGAGGGTGTTCTTCAGAGGGAGAGGCAGAAGGGGGATGAGCAGGGCTGCATCCACCCCTCAGCCTAAGGCTCCTGCCAAGCAGACACCCTGATGTGTCAGCCCGGGTCGACTCCCCCATCCCTGTAGGAGGCAGGCTGGCTTATTGCTCCCAGTACTGGAAGTCTGTTACCTCAGACAAGTGGGTCCTGGAGGTAGTAAGCCAGGGACTGGTTCTCAGCTTCAAAATATTCCCAAAGCTGAGAGCCCGATCCTTTCCACCTGCAAGCGTTTCTGAAACCATTGCCCTAGAGGCAGAGGTTTCATCTCTACTGGTATTAAGGGCCATAGAGAGAGTTCCTGCAAAACACAGGGGCAAACATCTTTACTCCAGTTACTTCCTTGCCCCGAAAAAGACAGGGGAGTGGCGACTCATCCTAAACTTAAGATACCTGAACAAACATCTTTTAAAACCAAAATTCAAAATGGTGACTCTGGGAATAACCCTTCCTTCTCTCAGGCCAGGGGACTGGCTAGCCTTCCTGGACCTAAAAGATGCCTACTTTCACATTCCCATCAGGTGCTCCCACAGAAAGTACTTCAGGTTCAAATTGCCTTCAGGCCATTACCAGTTCAAAGCAATGCCCTTCGGTCTAACATCAGCTCCAAGGGCGTTTACAAAATGCCTAGCAGTAGTAGTGGCCTTTCTAAGAAGGAAAAACATTTCCATATTCTCATACCTGGACGACTGGCTTGTTGTGGGTCAGTCTCCAGACCAAGTCAAGTCAGATCTGCAAGTGACTCAGCAAGTGCTCACTTCTCTAGGATTTCTTCTCAATCTTCCCAAGTCAGTTCTCTAGCCTGTACAACTTCTCACTTTCATAGGGGTGGAGCTGGATACTGTCAAAGCAAGAGCTTTTCTTCCCCTGGAAAGAGTAAGGGCTATTATAGAGCTGGCTTCCTCCTTCCACCTTCTGGTCTCTCGACCAGCAAGGCACTTCCTTCAGCTTCTGGGTCACATGGCATCTTCCGCTGCAGTGGTCCAAGGGGCCAGATTTCAGATGAGGGACATTCAGTTTCATCTGAGGGCTTTTTGGTCTTAGAAAAAAGATCCTCTAACCAAACTAATTCCAGTGATCCAGACCCTGATCCAGGCTCTCCACTGGTGGCAGGATCAGGACAACCTCAGGCAAGGAGTCCCATTCATAAGTCAGTCTCATTCTGTGGTTCTAACCACAGATGCTTCTCTCCTGGGGTGGGGAGCCCACCTGGGGACTCTCACAGCCCAGGGAGTGTGGTCCACCGAGGAGTCTCTTCTCCACAACAATCTTCTGGAGCTCAGGGCAGTTTACCTGGCCCTGGAAGCCTTATCTCAGTTAGTACAGAACAAGATGGTTCAGGTCAGGACAGATAACACTACCACAATGTGGTATATCAACAGGCAGGGAGGCATCCGGTCTATGGCCTTGTGCACAGAAGTTATGAGATTATGGTCCCTGGCATATTCTCTACAGACCTCCCTGGTAGCAGTCCACCTTCCAGGGAAGGACAGTGTGCTAGCAGATGCATTGAGAAGGATTTCCCAGGGCCATCATGAGTGGTCCCTGGATCCCCTAGTGTTAAAAGTGATTTTTTCAAGGTAGGGCACTTCATAGATAGATCTCTTTGCAGCCCCAGACAATCACCAACTTCCTCTGTTTTGTTGCAGACCCCCAGTCTTGAGCTCAGTCCCTCTGGATGCTCTGATTCTGAATTGGGAAGGGAAATTCTTATATGCCTCCCCCCCCCCCCATTTCCTCTGCTGTTCAAGGTCCTGGTCAAGATAAGGTCACAATCCTGAAAAGTGATCCTGATTGCTCCAGACTGGGCCAGGCAGCCTTGGTACCCACTGTTGCTGTCCCTAGCAGTCCATCTTCCCCTGTCTCTTCCCAGAAATTACAACCTGTTAACCTCCTCTCAGGGGAGGATTTGGTATCCCAACCTTTGGTCTCAATCTCAAGGCATGGCTCGTGAAGAGTTAGAGTATGTAGATTTGCATCTGTCTCAAGGGGTTCTGGATATTCTCAGAGCCTCTCAAAAACCTGCCACCAGAAACACCTATAACTCCAAATGGAAAAGATTTAGTATTCCAAGGAACATATATCCCCAGACACTGCTGAATTGTCTGCAGTTCTGGATTACATGGTTCATCTCAATGGCCTAGGCCTCAAACCAGCTACTCTCAAGGTACGCTTGTCAGCTGTTTCTGCCTTTTTGTCAGTGGGGAAAGTCCTCCTCACTGGCATCTCATCCTGTTTTCTGTAAAATTTTCAAGGGATTGCTTCATACCAACTCCCTTAGGGATCCTGCTCCTGCTTGGGACCTTAATGTTTGCATTGCTCTGCTTATGCAACCACCCTTTGAGCATTTGTCTTCAACAGAGCTTAAGTACTTGACTTGGAAAACTATGTTCCTGGTAGCTATTACTTCTGCCAGACGTATCAGTGAATTACAAGCTCCATCAGTGGAGCCTGGTTTTATCTCTTTCCATAGAGATAAGGTGGTCCTTAAAACTACTAGGAGGTTCTTACCTAAAGTGGTTTCAGACTTTCATTTGAACCAATCCATGTCTCTCCCTGTTTTCTTCACTGATCATTTTTCTTCAGGAGAGAGAAGATTACACAGTTTGGATGTTAAAAGAGCCCTTAGCTACTACATTGAACGCACTAAGGCACACAGGTTTGACTCCCTTCAGTTGTTCCTCACTTATGGAGAGGTTGGGAAGGGCAAACCTGCCACTAAGAGATCTGTTGCCAGGTGGATTGTCTCTTGTATACAATTCTGCTATGAGAAGCTAGGCAAAATACCACCCTCAGGCCTGAGGGCTCATTCGACTAGAGGTACAGCTGCTTCCCTGGCTGCTGCCAGGGATATTCCTTTACTAGACATATGCGAAGCAGCCATCTGGAAAACAGTCCATAAATTCACCAAGCATTACTCCCTGGATATCCAGGCTAGGAGTGATGCTCGGTTTGGTACAGCAGTACTGTAGAGCCTATTCCCAAAATAGGTTTGAATCCCTCCTCCATGGAGGTACTGCTTGGTAGTCTGCAATAGTCAGAATACAGCAAGATTTCATGTTGTTTGAAGAAAACATTACTCACCTTAGTAATTGTGTTTCTTCTAATGGAGTCTTGCTGTATTCTGACCTCCTTCCCTGCCTCCCCTCTCAGAACCTGTTTTTGGGAAGTGGGCTGGCAGGTGCAGTGTTGCACCCCAGAGGTGCATTTAGGCACTCCCTCTTTTTATAGAGGGGAGTGGGTTATGTTTAATAATTTAATAGTCTTAAGTTGTTCACTACCTGGTTTTTGATTTTGGATTTCTTGACTTGAGTCTTTTGGGGATCCAAAATATTTGGTTGCCATTTGGCTAGTAAAAAATGTACAATTTACACATAGTAGTTAGTGTTAGCTCGTAAAAATCTGATGGTTACGCTTCAGAGTGCAGCAGACAAAGGTCTGAACTGAGCTCAAGCTCAACGTTCTATGCTCTGTATAGAATTTAACGCTCTACTCTCCGGGGCAGTTCAAGTGCTGGGGCTAACTGCAATAGTCAGAATACAGCAAGACTCCATTAGAAGAAACATAATTACTAAGGTGGGTAATTTTTTCATTTATGAACACCTGTGATTTCACAGTACTACATCAACTTTTTTTCCAGCAGTTTTTCTTTTTTTTTTAATGTAGACACCTACTTTATAAGAGAAATAATGCACATTGTGTTTCCCCATTATGCTGGATATGCAGGTGTGTCCGATGGTTGACGGTTCCCAACACAGAGGAAGTGTCTGTGTGTCTTAGCATACCCAGATATCTATCTGTCTGCCTGTCTGTGAGATATGTCATGAGCTAGCTAAAGATATCACATTCATTTCATCTTCAGGTTTTTGAATTCTGTTGACTTCCTTTGTGCATGGAACTTTATTTAGGATGGGTTATGTTCTGAGGTTTGAGCTTCAGTCTTTCCCTATGCTCATCTACAGCTCTCATCCTACTGTTGCCTATTTGCCTGTATACAGTATGTGCTTAATTTCAACCCCCTCCCCATTTTCCCTTCCTCAGGAGCAGATGAAGCTCGAGAAAGATGTGATGGATCACCAACGCTACCTGGAAAGTGAGCGCCACAAACTCCTAGTGGAACTACGTCGGGATGAGGAGGGGATAACCAGTCGAGTTCAGAGGTTACTGGAAGAGAACCAAAGGTCAGAAGGCCGTGGAGATTTATTCTCCAAATTCTATTTTTTTATACATCTAGACTTTCTAAATCCCACACATAATATTACAGAATTCAGGTGACCATAACTTGTGACCTTTGGTACACTTTTTTTTTTTAATTCTTTATTTTGATAACCGGATGGGTGCACTGGACTAAGATTTAGCCCATCTTTTGGCACCACCCAGGCCACAAGGCAAAAAGAACATCTATAAACAATTTATTTAGAAAAAAAAACAGTAATGTGGATGCAACAGAGATACCAGTGACTGATTAGGCAATGGTACATGCGTAGAAAAGAATCATGTAGTAGTTATTAGTAGTATACCATACTATAGGTTAGTGCTTCATTATTACACAAAAGTTAGATTAGTGAAATTATAGTCTGCGTTTACATTATGAGCATAATATACATTGATCAACACTTCGATTAACAGTTCTATTGTATTTGTCTTCTTTGTCGTAAAACCGGTTAATCTTCATTGAAGGTATCTCTTGCATCAGGCCACACCTATGGAACTATAGCCGCCAGTTACTAGGACCACACAGAAACTTTTCTAGCTAGCAGTCTACAAGGTGTCGCCCGTGATGACGTCAGGCAATGTCGCTCCTCCCATATAAACGTGGGCAGCTCTGTGCCCTCCTCTGATCTTCCTGGACATAAGTCTCCACCACTCATTCACACTATTGGGATCTGCGCTGGAGGCACTAGGACCCATCGGGAGCAAACTTTTTGCTGGAGGGTCGGCGCCAGCGAGCGGCGCCTTGAGCCCTAGCTCGATGCGTAGCGACTTATCTCAGGCTCGACCTCCAACCGCCTCAGTTCCTTTTTTCCCGCCATTGAGTGCACTTCAGTGATGACGTCACCTGTTGGGAGTCAAACTTCAAACTAGCAGCATAGTTTTCAGTTTTTATTATTTTGTAATATTATCTTGATACAGTATCGCTTAAATTTATTCTTATTTTTAAAATAAATACAATAAAGAAGTCTCGGCCTACCTTGACGGAGTCGACCATGAGCAGGTCAGGTGACGGTAGGGAGACTTCGTATGAAAGCTGTTCAGTCAGTCGGGCTGGTCCGGTCCGCGCCTTCTCCGGAGGGAGGGTCTGACAGCGGTCAGTCCAATGCCGGGGGATGGGCGGTCCCAGGCTTATAAAATAAGCGGTCGCACTCTGGCACCCGTTGCACTCGAGACTCTTCTTGACCCACAGGTCTAAAAGAAGCATCACTGGGGTTCGCCCTCTGATATGTCTGCGCCGTAGACGCCAGTTATCGGGCTAGTTGCCGGTCCTCCTCCTTCGGAGTCGCCAACCTCTGCTTCTGGTAGCCGATTGCCGACATCGAGCCCTACCCCACCCGGGTAGGTCTTCAGATGAGCAGTTTCATCAGTGGGACGCTCTATGGAGCAATGAGCTCGGAGGTTGGTTCTGCCACCTGGCTCGGTCACTCATGGGCCTCGGGCTCTCTGGGCGACGGGTAGGGTGGTTGGACCTTCCTGGTCGCGTGGCACCTTCTTCGGTGCCATTGACTCCGTGCTTAGGTGTTTCCCCCCCTCACATGGCTGCGGCGAAGGGGGCCACACCGATGCCCTTATCTCCTGCTCTTCTTCCTTCAAAACCTGTTCTTCGGAGTCTGGGAGTGTTTTCGGCGCCCTTGGCATCGTGTGGCCTCTCGGCGCCATTCTCGGCGTCAATGCTGTGCTCGGCGCCGTGCGGCTTCTCGGCGCCATCCTCGGTGTCATGTGGCTTCTTGGCGCCGTTTTCGGTGCCGCGTGGCCTCACGGCGTCGTTCTCGGTGCCATGCGCCTCCTCGGCCCCGACAGCTCTCGGGGACTCCTCTTTTCACTTGTTTCCTTCTTCCTCCTCTTCTGAATTTCATTCCTTTCCTGTCCATACAGTCCCTCGTGGACTGTCAGAAGATGATGTTGAGCCTGACCCAGACCTTCGGTTGGGTGATGAAGTGGACGAAGCAGGATCTATTACTGCTACAGAGCCTGTGGTCGAGGACCTATCCTTTAAGTCTCTGTTGAAAAATCTGAGTTCCACACTTTCTCTCCAGACTACAGACATCGATCCTGGGAAATTGTTGAGACTCCAATATCTTCATGCCTCAAGATCCCTACGGTTTGACTCCTCCGATTCAGCCTTCCTTGAGACGCTGTCTCAATGGTATGGAATAATCCTGCTCTTACCCCTCGGTGGCTAAATCCATTGATAGGAAATATTTCAGCCCCAAGGATCGTCCCATTTGGCATCTCAAGCCTTTATGATCCTATTGTAGTCCTGGCAGAGAATGATAAGGTCGTTCTTCCTCAAGCTACTACGCTCGACCTATTAACAAGGAATCTCAGAAGATAGACACCTTAGGTAAGAGAGTCTTTGCTGTTTACCCTAAGTATGCGTATCGCCAGTTACCAAGGCTATTTTTCTCAGTATGAGTATATCCTGTGGGATTCTATTAAACAGATGGTTGAAGCCCTACCGGAGTCGGATTCAAAGCCAGAGCTTCTTCAAACCATTACCAGAGGTATTGAATCTAATAACCAGCAGGTTAAAGCAGCCATGGATGCTTTTGACACTGCTTCCTGTTCAGCGGCTGCTGGTATTTGCACCCGGCATCATTCCTGGCTGCGCACTTCGGGCTTTACGAATGACGCGCAGCAGCAGGTGATGGCATTGCTCTTTGACGGTGCATATCTTTTTGGTCCTCAGGTAGAGCAAGCTCTAGAAGCTACACAAAAGACTAGGTCAGCCATTAAGTTGGCTCGTCCCCCTCCTGCCCCCTCTCGAGAGCATGCCAGTAAACGGCAGTTTCATAATCGCCAGTCTTTTTGAGGCAGAGGCAGAGGAAGTTTCCATAAGAACCAACCTGCCCAACCTCAAAAGAAGGGCAAAGAAAGCGCAAGGGCCCAAAGTGCCCAGCACTACCTTATGAATTGCCGGCCCAAGTTCCATCTCAGCTGCCCGAGGTGGACTCTTCTTCCTCCGTGGAGGTCATCTGATGCACTTCTACAACCAGTGGAGTCCATAACCTCAGACAAATGGGTCCTTCGGATAATTCGCAAGGGGTATTCACTCAATCTTGTGGAGACCCCTCCGGATCGTCCCCCCAAACGGCAGCCCAGGCTGTCAACCCTTCAGTCAGACCTTCTCGCCACCGAGATTCAGGGCCTTCTGAACAACAGGGCAGTAGAAGTGGTGCCACGGCACCAACGAAACACGGGGTTCTACTCCCATTACTTTCTGGTTCCAAAGAAGTCCAGCAGAATGCGCCCCATTCTAGATCTCAGAAAGCTAAACAAATTTCTCCCCAAGGAGAAATTCAAAATGATTTCTCTGGGAACCCTGTTAGCTCTGCTCCACCAACACGACTGGTTAGCCTCCCTGGATATGCAGGACGCTTACCAGCACATTCCTGTTCATCCGAGGCATCACAAATTCCTGAGGTTTGTGGCTCTGGGACAGCACTATCAGTTCAGAGTCCTGCCCTTTGGGCTATCCTCGGCGCCGCAAGTTTTTATAAAATGTGCAGTTCTCGCAGCACACCTCAGAAAGGTTGGAGTTCAGGTGTTTCCTTATCTGGACGATTGGTTTCTAGCAAGCCCTTCCAGGCAAGGGTCTCTGGACGCCGTGGAGATGGCCTCGCGCTTCCTTACGTCCATGGGAGTTCTGCTCAACCTCAAGAAATCGCAACTGCAGCCCTCTCAGAGGCTCCTTTTTATAGGGACTCTTCTGGACACCTCCTGTGCGAAAGCTTTTCTTCCAGACGACAGGAGGAATGATATCCTTCAGATGGCCCGTCACATCGGGGAAAACAGCTCAGTCACAGCTCTCTCGATGCAATGGATGCTAGGCCTCATGGCATCCTCAGTGTTCACTGTACCCCTAGCACGTCTGCACATGAGAACCACCCAGTGGATGCTCAGTACTCAGTGGTCCCCAACCACTCACCTGCAGTCCTATCTCATCAAGGTGACAGAACCTTTAAGGAGGTCACTCACCTGGTGGTCTCAAGAGAGCAATCTCCTGGGGGGGTATCCCTTTGCTTCTCTGGACCATCAGATCTCCATTACCATGGACGCATCTCTAATGGAGTGGGGAGCTCACTGTCAGGCTCTCCACACTCAAGGTGCGTGGACTCAAGTCGAGTCCCAGCTCCACATAAACGTCCTAGAAATGAGAGCCGTCCTTTATGCGGTCCGAGCTTTGAAGGACATTCTGTGTCACAAGAACATTCTTCTTCAAACGGACAACAAAGCAGTGATGTATTACATCAACAAGCAGGGTGGTGCTCACTCTTACCCCTTATGCAGAGAAGCAGTGAGGGTATGGGAATGGTGCTTGGAGCACGAGGCTCTAATTCAAGCGGTCTACCTGCCAGGTGTTCAGAACGATCTGGCAGACTGTCTCAGCAGAACAGAGACAGACCCTCACGAGTGGTCTCTCGCGACTCAACCATAGTTCAGTCACTATTCGAAGAGTGGGGAACTCCAGACCTGGACCTTTTTGCATCCCCACTCAATGCAAAACTGCCTCTCTTCTGCTCCAGAAATCCAGGGCCTGGCATTTTCTGTCAGGATGCGTTCAGGCTGCGGTGGACAAAACGCTTTCTTTACACCTTTCCGCCTCTTCCTCTAATTCAGAGGGTACTCCTCAAGTTCGAATCCCAGGGGAACAAAATGATTCTCATTGCTCCCTTTTGGCCTCGGCAGCTGTGGTTTCCACTGCTCAACAATATGTTGGCAGTTCCTCCGAGACCACTACCCCTGCAGATGAACCTTTTGACTCAGGGACCGGTGGTCCATCCCAACCTGAGATCACTTCACCTTCACGCTTGGCTCCTGAAGAGGTCGAAGTAAACCGGTTCAATGTCTCTCGAAGAGTTTCAGATATTCTTCTGGCTGCACAGAAGCCAGCCACTCGGAAAACTTACACAGCCATGTGGAAGCGGTTTTCGCTCTGGTGTGCAAAGTCCTCTTTGAATCCCTTTTCCTGTCCACCAGATAAGGTTTAGGAGTACCTTTTGGACCTCTCAAATTCGGGTCTGCAGTACTCTGCAGTCAAAGTTCATCTTAGTGCCATTTCAGCGTATCATGAGCACGTTATTTCCTTAACTCTAGCTCAGTTACCTATGGTTAAGAGGTTTCTTAAGGGGATTCTGCATACCAGACCTCCTCAAGGCGTCCAGTCGCAGCCTGGGACATTAATCTTGTACTAGACATGCTCACTTCAAACCTTCGAATCTCTGGCTACCTGTGAGCTAAAATTTCTCCATGAAGACTGCCTTCTAGTTGCCATTACCTCAGCCATGAGGGTCTCTGAGATACATGCCCTGGTCACAGACCCTCCGTATACTGTGTTCCATAAGGACAAAGTAGTTCTTATACTTATCTAAATTTCTTCCTAAGGTTGTGTCAGAATTTCATCTAAACCAATCTTGGTCCTTCCCTCTTATTTTCTGGACTTCCAATATGAAGGGAACGTTCTCTTCATTCTTTGGATGTTAAGAGGGCCTTGCGTTTCTATCTAGATAGAACCAAGGATTTTTGCAAAGCTCAGCAACTGTTTGTTTCCTTCAGTGAGACCCGGCTGGGTTAACCTGTCGCTATCAGATGTATCTCATCATGGCTAGTGGCGTGCCTTCGTCACTACTATTCCATGGCGCAGGTTAAGTTGGAGGGTAGAGTTTACGCTCACTCTACCAGAGCGGTCGCGGCATCCCTAGTGGAAATCCGCAACGTGCCCATTGCAGACATCTGCAATGCGGCCACCTGGAGCTCAGTGCATACTTTCGTTAAACATTATGCACTAGATGTCCATGCCAGACGACATTCTTCCTTTGGCAGAGCCATCCTCAATGGACTTCTGTCCTAGAAACGTGAGCTCTTGGTCTCTCCTGCCGCCCTCTCGGGGGATTATTAGCTCGGTACTCTCCCAATAGTGTGAATGAGTGGTGGAGACTTATGTCCAGGAAAATATGAAAATTACGTACCTACCGTAATTCTTGATCTTCTTGGACGAGTCTCCACCACTCATTCACACGCCCACCCTCCATCCCACGAGCTCACCTTTCTTGTTGGTCTTCACTCCCTCAAATCTTTAGGCCGTGAAGACTTCTTTATTGACCCTTCTTACACAGGTCGCCCGGACTATCTTATGTCTGGTTTTTAGGTTAGGCTACCCTTCTAGGTTATTCGCTGCACCTCCTTGGTAAAAAGGTACTGAGAACGGTTGGAGGGTCGGCGCGAATAGTCGTTGCCGACGAGCTAGGGGCATGGCTTGCGTCCGTTCCTCGCGGCGCCGACCCTCCAGCAAAAAGTTTGCTCCCGATGGGTCCTAGTGCCTCCGACGCAGATCCCAATAGTGTGAATGAGTGGTGGAGACTCATCCAAGAAGATCAAGAATTACAGTAGGTACGTAATTTTCATTTCTTTTCCCACTGGCTACCATCGTGCATTGGACTCTGCTGTTTCAGTCGACCACCATATCTTCAATTTTCTTTATTCACAAATATACATTTTTTTGTTTTCTTGATTTCCTTTTAAAGACGCGTTTGTTGCCATGTTTTTTGTCACCGTCTGTTCTGTTTGCCCTGTGAACGGTGGATTTGTCTGGGCCTACGATTATTGGGCCCGTCAGCCCTGCCTGATCTTCCAGTAAGACCTCCTGGTGACTTCAGCGACCAGCCCAGCGTTCCTGTGCAGAACAGTCCTGTGCTGTGGGTCGTTCACTGGTAGGGCAGCCTTCTGAGAAGTGCTCCTCTGTGTTACTGATCCTCTCTTTGGGCTCCCTAGGACCTCTGGGGCCCATCGGCCTTCTTGAGGCTTACAAACGAACAAAAGTTGCCAACAGCAAAAGACCATTCTGGTCTATCTAGACTACTCGAGATTGCAGCTAGCTCCCTATTCATCAGCTGCCCCACCCCACCTCCCTTTCCCTCCCTTTATCCCTCTTCTTTGCCCTGTCCCACCCCTTCTTGAAGCATTCCACTATGTTACATGCCACCACCTCAACTGGTAGCGCGTTCCACTTTATTACCACCCTCTCCATAAAGAAATGCCTCCTTCAAACAACATGAAGTCTTGCTGTATTCTGACATATGCAGTTAGGTCCTGCCTTTCAACTGCCCCGGAGAACAAAGAGTTAAACTTTCCATGGGCAGCATGGAATGTTCACCGCGAGCTCAGTTGAAGCCCCTGTCTGCTGTTGTTTAAACTCCAACCATCAGATCTTTTCGAGCAATACTCACTAGAAGTTCTGTGTGGAAACTGTAAAACTCAACTAGCCAACTGGCAATTAAATTTATACAAAAGGGTTTTTTGGTTTCAAAGCAGAGACTCAAATCAGGAAACCTAAAAACAAAACACATCCCAAAACACAACACTCACCCAAAATAAAGGAGGATGAAAAAGGGACACCCCTAGGGTGTCGGCACTGCTCCTGCCTACCCACATCCCAAAAACCTTGCATTTTTTAACCCCAGCTGCCATCTGTCAGACCATGCCTTTAGCCTTGCCAGATCCTCCTATAGCCCTTGCCACCCAATATGGTCGTCTACCACCACTCCCATTTTGGTGTCATCCACAGATAGGCTGATTTTGCTGATGATGCCCTCTGAGATGTCTGCAATAAATATGCCAAACAGCTCTGGGCCCAGCACCAACCCCTGTGGAACACCACTTGTCACAGGCTTAGAGGATGAGTATTCCCCACCTACCATCACCCTCTGCTACCTATCTTTTAGCCAGTTCTTCTACCACCCCGCCAGTTTCGCTCCTGCCCCTGTGTTCCATAGTTTGCTTCCAAGTCTCCCATGCGGTACTGAATCGAAGGCCTTACTGAAGTCTAGATACAGGACATCTACCACAAGGCCCCCGTCAATTTGCCTAGTCACCCAGTCATAGTATTCCACCAGGTTGACCTGGTATGACCTGCCCTTGACGAAGCCATGCTGCCTCCCGTCCTGCATCCCATTCACCTCCGGTAGTGCCACTAGCCTCTCCTTTAGGATGGTCTCCATTAGCTTCCCCACTATGGACATTAGACTTACTGGCCTATAGTTCCCCAGTTCATCCTTGGGTCCACTCTTGTGGAGGGAACCATGTGAGCCAGTTTCCTGCCCTGGGGTACACATCCTGTGTTTAGACATGAATTAAATAATTCTGCCAAGACCTCTGTCAGCTCCTTCAGCACTCTTGGCTGTACTCCATCTGGTCCCAGTGCCTTGTCCACCCTCAGCATCCTTAACCCCTCCAGCACCCTCCCCACTATGATTTCTCCATCCATCATCTCCCCCCCAATCTGTTTCTGTCCTCCCTCCTACTATGGGTAGCGCCCCCTCCCTTTCTTTCATAAAGACTGAACAGAAATAGTCATTGAGCACGTTTGCCTTTTCACCACCCCCTTCTACCCATCCCCCCTCTTCTCTGGGTGGGGAACCCCCCTGGTACCTCCCTGGCCGCCATGCCTCTTGGTGCCGACCATGACTGCATTGTCACCTGCTTCCGTGTCGATGCTTCCTGCCACCCAACACCTTCTTCCTCACAAGGTACGGCTCTGGCAGTGTTTTGGCCGGACCTTCTGTGGCCAGCGAAGACCTGTTGGCACCCTCTTCAACGTGGCTGGCCTAGCTAGGCTTCCATGCTGGACTTCCTTTGGCCAGCAATGGCCCTTTGACATCGGGGGTTCAAACGATGTCGGCAACCTTGCAGCTCGGACCTCAGAACCGACAGGTTCACTGGCAGAGCAGCCTTCCGGTAAGTGCTCCTCCGTGTCACCAGTTCTCCCCTCGGGCTCCCCAGGGCCTCACGGGCCTGTTGGCCATCTTGAGGCTTCTCTACTCCAGGTGGTGAATCAACCGGTACCTCCCCGGTCGCCACTCCTCTTGGTGCCGACCATGACTGCATCGTCACCTGCTCTGGCGGCGACGCTTCCTGCCACCCAACACCTTCTTCCCCACAAGGTACAGCTCTGGCAGTGTTTTCTGTCGGACCTTCTATGGCCGACGAAGGCCCATTGGCACCCACATCAACATGGCAGGCCTAGCTGTGCTTCCCCGCTAGACCTCCTTTGGTGGGCGATGGCCCTTTGACATCCGAGCTTCAGATGACATCATCAATCCTGCAGCTCAGACCTCAGAACCAACAGCTCGACTCCCGCAGTGACTTTCACTGGTCCTCTTTTGGCCAGTGTCAGCCCCTTGACACTGGGACTCCAGCTCCCCCGTCGATGCTGCATGGTGCCCTGCTTTACAGACTGCCATTGCCACTGTCTGCTACCTGCACCCCAGTTCCCATGGAGTTGGCTGTAGCTGTGTGTTTTGCTGGACCTCCACCGGACAGCGGTGGCCCGTCAGCATCGGGGCTGCTGATTCCCTCGTCAGTGTTGCAAGCCCTGCTGCTCCAACCTCAGAAACCCCATGGTTGGTTGACAGTGGGTCCCACTGGGGCTGCTGTGGCTGGTAATGGCCTGTCTGCATCGGGGCTCCATTCCTCCCCATCGCTGTCGTAAGGCACCCCTGCTCTGCAGGCCACCGTCGAAGTAGGGATGGTGCTCTTCTTCTTTTGTGGAGATAATTCGGAGCCTTGTTCCTCCTCTTCTTACACCAGGCACAGACTGTGCCTACCAGATCAGCCTCCATATCGCCGCCTGCCCTGTTGACATGCCCTACACACTCCAGGGCATCGACGCTCTCATCTCCTTCCTGGCGACCTTCAGAGCCTGTCAATGAGGATCAGGAGTACATCTCTAACCACTTATTACAGGAGGGAGTAAGGGAAGGGGGAAGTTCTGGATAGGAGCCCCTGATAGGTCCAGCTCCACCTTTCTCTCCAGGAGTGAGAAGTCTACATTGCATTCTCTGAGGTCCCCTCCAGTTGTCTCCTCCTTCATCTCTGGGATGAAGCAGCTCTAAACTGCAGTGAGGCTTGATGCAGATTGGAAGGCATCTCTGAGAGGACCTTGGTGAACTTTAAAGCTACCAGCTTCTCCACCTCTCCTCATCCCTCCTGCATGAGCTGCACTAGAGGATGTCACCTTGGTATGTTTCATCCCTGCCATGTCCAGGAAGGCAGACAAGCTAAGCTGTACCAGGCCCCTTACTACAACACTTTTTATGGTCCAACCTGAGGCTGATTTAGTTGTGATAAAGGTAGGCCATGTTAAGTTTAAGGTGCCTAATCCTCCCAGTTCTCTCCCCCCAGGATCGAAACAACTGGACCTCATGGGCAAGAGAACCTTTGCCTCTGCCACACTGGGTCTCAGAATAAGTGTTCAGGCCCCTGTGGTCAAATACCTACATACCCATAAGGCCAAATACCAGGATACCCTCTGGAAAGGCTAAGCAGCAGCCCAGTTCCTCCCAGGGGGTCCCCAGAAACAGGAGTTGCTCAAGGTCCTCCAGATTGGGGCTGATGTGAGTAAACACCCTTAAGGTGAGGGTGTCAGGATTTGCTAATGATGTCCAGCAATCCATTCTGAATGCCCCTTTCCGAGGATACAAGCTCTCTGGGGTAGAGGTTCCGGATATCCTACCTAAGGGTGTGTGTGTGAGGAGGAGAACTGTGTAAAAACATCTATCCTAAATAGATACTTCTGCTCAGTATTTACTGAGGAGAAGGTAGGGCAGGGCCCACAGCTCAGCACCATGGACACAGGTGGGAGGGAGATGTGCAGTAGTCCCTTCACGAAAGAAAGGGTCCTACAAGAGCTCGATAAGCTCAGGGTGGACAAGGCAATGGGACCTGATGGCATACATCCCAGGGTACTAAGGGAGCTAAGGGTGGAACTAGCAGAGCCATTATAAGAACTGTTTAGTGAATCTCTGAGCACAGGAGAGGTCCCAGAAGACTGGAGAAGGGCTCTTGTGATTCTGCTCCACAAGAGTGGTAGCAGGGAGGAGGCAGGGAACTACAGACCAGTCAGTCTCACCTCAGTAGTGGGCAAGATTATGGAGGTACTTCTTAAGGAAAGGATAGTGCAACATCTGGAATCCATAGGAGCACAGGATCCAAGACAGCATGGGTTTACAACAGGAAGGTCCTGTCAGACTAATCTCATAGATTTCTTTGACTGGGTAACCAGAGTGGTGGACCAAGGGAAAGCGGTTGATGTTGCCTACCTTGACTTCAGCAAAGCTTTGATACTGTTTCACGTAGAAGATTGATTAATAAGCTGGGTAGGCTCGGGGTGGGTCAGAAGTTGATCAGCTGGGTGGCAAACTGGTTGACTGGCAGAAAAGAGAGTGGTGGTAAACGGTATACAGTCAGAAGAGATGCAAGTCACAAGTGGGGTACCTCATGGAGCAGTCCTGGGGCCAGTCCTCTTCAATATCTTCATCAGTGACATTGCAGATGGACTGGAGGGTAAGGTTTTTCTCTTTGCAGATGACACCAAGATCTGCAACAGAGTAGGTGATCCAGATGGGGTGGGCAGAATGAGAAGAGATCTGGATAAACTGTCAGAATGGTCGGAAGAGTGGCAACTGGGGTTTAACGCAAAGAAGTGCAAGATCTTGCACATAGGGAAATGAAACCCTGAAGCCACATATGGATTGGGAGGGGAGTTGCTGGCAATCACAAGGGAAGAAAGAGACTTGGGCACCATCATCAAAGATGACCCAAAATCATCCAAGCAGACCTCTAAAGCAGTAGGTAAGGCTAGGAGGATGTTGGGGTGTATTTATAGGGGTATCACAAGTCATGAGAGGGAGGTAATAATCCCTCTTTACAAGACACTGGTTAGGCCCCTTCTGGAGTACTGCATGCAGTACTGGAGGCTACACCTTCACAAGGACATTAACCAAATTGAGGCAGTCCAGAGAAGGGCAACCAAAATGGTGCACAAACTACATCAGAAAACATATGAGGACAGATTAACAGAGCTCAATATGTATACCCTAGCGCAAAGGAGGGAGAGAGGTGCTGTGATTGAAACATTCAAACACCTTAAGGGCATTAACAAGGTGAAAGAGTCTAACATGTTTCAATATAAGAAAAATAGCAGGATGAGAGGACACAGCATGAGATTAGAGGAGGCCGATTAAGGGGTAATGTGAGGAAGTTTTTTTCACAGAGAAGGAGGTGGATGCATGGAACCGCCTACCTCAGGAAGTGGTGGATATGAATACAATGCAGGGCTTCAAACAGGCATGGGATAGGAATAAGGGAGCAATACAGATAAATATGAATAGATAGGCCATTGACAGAGCAAAAGCCGATGGCACATTCATAACGTAGAAAAAGAAATGGGTAGACTGGATGGGCCTTGTGGTCCTTATTTGCTGTCAACTTCTGTGTTTCTAACTAGCAAGGCTCAGGAAGGTCTCAAAGGTCAGTTCATTCCCTCTAGCACACACACCCAAGAAGTAAGCAGAGGGTCTTTTGCAGGGCTGCTAACAGACCCAGGTCAGGGGCCGGGCAACAGAGCAAAGCAGAGCAGCTTTGCCAGCCCTGATCTCCTCCACAGGTGCCCATTACAAAGCCCTTAGAGGAGGTGTGGCGATGGCCACTGGATCTGCTTCAGCATGAGTCATTATTAGTAGCCCCCACCCTCTAGTTCAAATTCTAGAGGTAATGGTAGGGAGCCGCCTCTCCCTCCACCTGGAACAGTGGAAAGAGGTTCCAACAGATGCTTGGGTCCAGCAGTTAATAGAACAGAGCCACACTGTAGAATTTTTGGCATTGCCTCCAGACCTTCCTCCAGTTCCCTCTGCTTCAAACAACATGAAGTCTTGTTGTATTCTGACATATGCAGTTAGCCCCAGCACATAGAACTGCTCCGGAGAGGAATGAGTTAAATTCTATGCAGGGCATAGAACGTTGAGCTCGAGCTCGGTTCAGACCTCTGTCTGCTGCACTTTGAAGTGTAACTGTCAGATTCTTTACTCCGCCTAACTGAACAGTCACTCCAGAAATTTCTCCTCTGTTCACGGTTCTCGGTCAGTTTAAAGTCGTTGGTTTTGCCGATCCTGTCATTGTTTTTTCGGTTCAGATCCCTGTCTGTGGTACAGTAAGTGCTTAGGTAGTGGACTAGCTTTAAAAACTTTGCGGAAATTGTCATTTGAAAAATTTTAACCGGTTCAGCTGAACCGGTTACTGTGTAAAGTGTGTATTCTTGTCTTTTTCTTTAGGTTAGCATGTGGTACTGGTCCTTATCGGTTTAAAAAAAAAAAAGTGTTTTTTTATGTTTTTTTCAAATACCCGTAACACAGTTAGAAACCGATAAGGGGGTCTTGCCTGGCTTAAGTCGAGTAAGGGGTAAGTTTTCTGTTAGCATGGCTACGTCTGAGAAACCCAAAAGAAAAACTGGGCCCACTGGGTTTCAACACTGCAGTGTGTGTGCGGAGGCCTTTGCTAAGGCTGGTCCCCACACCACTTGTGTTTATTGTCTGGGGTTTGACCACCTCGATTCAGACTGCCAAATTTTCAAGAATTTCCCTAAATCCGCCCTGGATAAAAGATTTGTCAGGCTTAGGGAAAAGGACGCAGAGAAGTCCGCTGACCTGGATGGCTAGCCCGGTTCAGTTCTAACTGAACCAGAAGGAGTGCCCTCTGACCAGGGCGATACTCTTTCAGGCAAAAGGAGAGCCAATTCCGAGGGATTGGTTCCGTCAAAAAGAAAAGAAAAATTGACTGGTTCTGATCCAGAACCGCATCATCAATCGCCAAGGAAATTGCCAAAGCGATTAGCATTGTTGAATCGCTTCGTCCGGTTCCGACTGATCCGGCGCCTTCTGGCAAGCGTTCGGTTCGGTCAGCTCCTCCAGTTCAAGATTATGTCCCTGAAGATTTTTAGGAACTGGATTTGGAGGGGGATGATGATTATGGTGATGGTGGTGGTAGTGGTGGTGGTGTAGAAGGTCTGGATGAGCCCATAGAACCGGACATCTCCCCAGACAGGCCTTCTGGTGTTTCCCCTCCTAGGCTTTCTGAGTCCCCTTCCCACTTTATGTTCTACAGGAAAGTGGCAGAAACCCTCCAGCTCCCGTTGGATGAAGCTGTTGAGCCACAAGAGGAGCCTGACTACATGGAGATGATGGACATCCCAGAGTCCAAGAGGTTGTCTGTTCCCTTTCATAAGTCTTTTGGGAAACAGTCACAAAAGTTGTTAAAAACTCAAAATTCTTTACCTCCTGTGGACAGAAGAATGGACAAGCGGTACATGCTGTCAGGCTCAGGTACGGAGTGCTTGTACCAGCAATGCAGCCATGTTGGGGTCATGCAGGCTGCAGCCTGTGATAAGGCTAACATTCCCTTGGCTTCACACCCCCCAGATAAAGACTCCAGAAAGTTGGATGCCATGGCAAAGAAACAGTACGTGGCATCTTCTTTGGGACTCAGGCAGGCTAATTACATGGCCTGTACAGCCAGGTACCCGAAGTCCAGGTGGGACACTGTACTGGAACTGGCTAAGCAGGCATCCCCCCAGCTTGCCAAGGAGCTGGAGGAGGTAGCTGCTGATGGGAATGAGGCATCGAAGATCCAGTTTCATGCTGCTGTAGACTCCAATGATGTCATCTAGAGTCATGGCTACATCTGTGGCTCTTCGGAGGGTAGCTTGGGTCAGATGTACTAGCCTATCTCAGGATACCCAGGCTAAGGCTATGGATTTCCCCTGTGGTTAATAATTCTCTGTTTGGGGAGTAGACAGATAATTATATGAAAAAGATGGATGAATACAGGACCACCTACCGGAGTGCACAGGCCAAGGAAAGGCAGGCAACTCCTCAGAAGCAGCAAACTAAGGGCAGGGGCAGGCCTTTTCATAGGCCTTTCTACCAAGCACAGGCCTCCTCCTCCTTTTTCCCAGAGGGGGTTCTTCAGAAGGAGAGGCAGAAGGGGGATGAGCAGAGCTGCATCCTCCTCTCAGCCTAAGGCTCCTGCCAAGCAGACATCCTGATGTGTCAGCCCGGGTCGACTCCCCAATTCCTGTAGGAAGCAGGCTGGCTTACTGCTTCCAGGATTGGATGTCTGTTACCTCAGACAAATGGGTGCTGGAGGTAGTAAGCCAGGAACTAGCCCTCAGCTTCAAAAAATTCCCAAAGCTGTGAGCCAGGTCTTTTCCACCTGCAAACATCTCGGAAGCCATTGCCCTGGAGGCAGAGGTTTCATCTCTGCTGGCCTTAAGGGCCATAGAGAGAGAGCCTACAATTCATAGGGGCAAAGGTCTGTACTCCAGGTACTTCCTTACCCCGAAAAAAACGGGAGTGGCGGCCCATCCTAGACTTAAGATACCTGAACAAACATCTGTTAAACCCAAAGTTCAAAATGGTGACTCGGGGAATAATCCTTTCCTCTCTAAGGCCAGGGGACTGGCTAGTCTTCCTGGACCTAAAGGATGCCTACTTTCACATTCCCATCAGGTATTCCCACAGAAAGTACCTCAGGATCGAACTGCCTTCAGGCCACTACCAGTTCAAAGCAATGCCCTTCGGCCCAACATCAGCTCCAAGGATGTTCACAAAATGCATAGCAGTAGTAGTGTCATTCTTAAGGAGAAAAAATATCTCCATATTCCCATACATGGACGAATGGCTCATTGTGGGTCAGTCTCCAGACCAAGTCAAGTCAGATTTGCAAGTGACCTAGCAAGTGCTCACTTCTCTAGGTTTTCTTCTCAATTTTCCCAAGTCAGTTCTCGAGCCAGTACAACTTCTGACCTTCATAGGGGTAGAACTGGATACTGTCAAAGCAAGAGTATTTCTCCCCTTGGTAAGGGTAAGGGCCATCACAGAGCTGGCTTCTTCCTTCCACCTTCTGGTTTCTCAACCAGCAAGGTACTTCCTTTAGCTTCTGGGCCACATGGCATCTTCCACTGCAGTGGTCCAAGGGGCCAGATTTCAGATGAGGAACATTCAGTTTCACTTGAGGGCCTTTTGGTCTCAGAAAGAAGATCCTCTAACCAAACTTATTCCAGTGACCCAAGACCCTGATCCAGGCTATTCAATGGTGGCAGGATCAGGACAATCTCAGGCGAGGAGTCCCATTCATCACTCAGTCTCATTCTGTGGTTCTAACCACAGATGCTTCTCTCCTGGGCTGGGGAGCTCACCTGGGGACTCTCACAGCCCAGGGAGTGTGGTCCACTGAAGAGTCTCTTCTCCACATCAATCTTCTGGAGCTCAGGGCAGTTTACCTGGCCCTGCAAGCCTTCTCGGAATCAGTACCGAACAAGGTGGTTCAGGTCAGGACAGACAAAACCACCACCACCGTATGGTACATCAACAAGCAGGGAGGCACTCGGTCTATGGCCTTGTGCACGGAAGCCATGAAATTATGGTCCCTGGCTTATTCTCTACAGACCTCTCTCTGGTAGCAGTCCACCTCCTAGGAAAGGACAATGTGCTAGCAGATGCATTGAGCAGGACTTCCCAGGGCCATCACGAATGGTCCCTGGATCCCCTAGTGTTTAAAAGTGATTTTTTCAAGGTGGGGCACTAAAGAGATAGATCTCTTTGCAGCCCCAGACAACCACCAACTTCCTCTGTTCTGTTGCATTCCCCCAGTCTTGGGCTCAGTCCCTCTGGATGCTCTGATTCTGGACTGGAAAGGGAAATTTCTGTATGCCTTCCCTCCTTTTCCTCTACTGTTCAAGGTTCTGGTCAAGGTAAGATCACAATCTTGCAAAGTGGTCCTGATTGCTCCAGATTGGGCCATGCAGCCTTGCTACCCCCCTGTTGCTGTCCCTAGCAGTCCATCTTCGCCTGTCTCTTCCCAGGAATCACAACCTGTTAACTTCCTCTCAGGAGAGAATCTGGTATCCCAACATGCGGTCTCTCAATCTCAAGGCATAGCTCTTGAAGAGTTAGAATATGCAGGTTTGCATCTCTCTCAAGGGGTTCTGGACATTCTCAAAGCCTCTTGAAAACCTTCCACCAGAAAAACATATAATTCCAAATGGAAAAGATTCAGCATTTGGTGTTCCAAGAAGCATATACACCCAGCTACTGCTGACTTGTCTACAGTTCTGAACTACATACTTTATCTTAATGGCTAAGGCATCGGACCAGCTACCCTCAAGGTACACTTGTCAGCTGTTTCTGCTTTTCTGTTAGTGGGAAAGCACTCCTCACTGGCATTTCATCCTGTCTTCTGTAAAATTTTCAAGGGATTGCTTCATACCAGTCCCCCCTTTAGGGATCCTTCTCCTGCTTGAGACCTTAATATTTGAATTGCTCACCTTATGCAACCCCCTTTTTGAGCCTTTGTCTTCAGCAGAGCTTAAGTACTTGACTTGGAAAACTGTGTTCTGGTAGCTATTACCTCTGCCAGACATATCAGTGAATTGCAAGCTCTGTCAGTGGAGACCGATTTTATCTCATTCCATAGAGATAAGGTGGTCCTTAGAACTAATAGGAGGTTCTTACCTAAAGTGATTCCAGATTTTCATTTGAACCAATCCATGTCTCTCCCTGTTTTCTTCACTGATCATTCTTCTTCAGGAGAGAGATTACACAGTTTAGATGTTAACAGGGCCCTTAGCTACTACATTGAATGTACTAAGGCACTCAGGTTTGACTCCCTCCAGTTGTTCTTCACTTATGGGGAAGTGGGGAAGGGCAAACCTGCCACTAAGTGAACTATTGCCAGGTGGATTGTCTCTTGTATACAATTCTGCTATGAAAAGCTAGGCAAAATACCACCCTAAGGCCTGAGGGCTCATTCGACTAGAGGTACAGCTGCTTCCCTGGCTGCTGCCAGGGATATTCCCTTACTAGAGATATGCAGAGCAGCCACCTGGAAAACAGTCCATACATTAACCAAGCATTACTCTCTGGATATCCAGACTAGAAGTGATGCTAGGTTTGGTGAAGCAGTACTGCAGAGCCTATTCCCAAAATAGGTTCGATTCCATCCTCCATGGAGGTACTGCTTGGTAGTCTGCATATGTCAGAATACAGCAAGACTTTATGTTGTTTGAAGAGAAAATTACTCACCTTAGTAACTGTGTTTCTTCTAATGGAGTCTTGCTGTAGTCTGACCTCCCTCCCTGCCTCCCCTCTCAGAAATGGTTTTTGGGAAGTGGGCTGGCAGGCGCAGTGTTGCACCTCAGGGATGCACTGGGCACTCCCTCTTTTTAGAGACGGGAGTGGGGTATGTTTTGTTGTTTTGTTAGTCATAGTTGTTCACTACCTAGTTTTTGTTTAGGATTTTTCAACTTTGAGTCTTTTGGGGAACCAAAATATTCGGTTGCCATTTGGCTAGTAAAAATGTTTACAATTTCCACATAGTGGGGGTATTTAGTTAGTATTATAAAAAGGGTCTGAGAAATGGAGCTTTCTGATTGGCTGCAAACATTCTAACAGCCTTATGTTAATCTTTTATTAATATACATGTAGAGCTTAACCATGTGCTGAACAAGGCTGAACACTGTTTAAAAACATGCTACACCTCGTGCCACAGTACACCCCTAGAAGATGATTAGCAGACCGTTAACATAACCCTTGGTCATGCCTTATTGCTTAATTAGCTCGTAAGAATCTGACGGTTACACTTCAGAGTGCAGCAGATAGAGGTTTGAACTGAGCTCGAGCTCAGCGTTCCATGCCCTGCATAGAATTTAACTATTTCCTCTCCAGAGCAGTTCAAGTGCTGGGGCTAACTGCATATGTCAGAATACAGCAAGACTCCATCAGAAGAAACAAGTTACTAAGGTGAGTATTTTTTTCTTATCCTCCAGGCCACAAACTATTGCTACTGGAGAAAATATGTACACTGCTGCTCAAGAGGGCCATAGAACCAGCCTCCTGGAAGTAAAGGAACAGGAGGTTTTTTTTTCTCACTTTTTGCTAGTCCCCAAATCGACATGGGATTCAAGGCCCATTCTGACTCTGAGGGACTGGAACTTCTATATCCAGTACATGAAGTTCCGTATAATTGCTCTGCAAGGCCTGCTGCCTCTCCTGCTCAAAGGGGATGGGATATGTTCCCTGGACATGCAGCTTGGCTCTCCCAACAGGAAGTACTTCACGTTCTAGGGACATGGATATGATGATCTTACTTCAAGAGGGCTCTTTCAGTAGGTAATTACATATAGGACTGAAGCCGGCAGGCGTCAGGACCCCACGGAAAAATTTCTAGCTAGCAGTCTCTGGCGGGGGACTGCCCCTACGTCGGGTGACCGATGTCGTGTGACGTCAGTATAAAAGGGGCAGTCCCCCCACTCCCACCTTCCAGTTCTTTCCCGCTGTTAGCTTGTGTTAGCGCTTCGCGGTTAAGTTCACTGCTTCGTCAGTCAGTCGTCGGTATTTTAACCGTTACTTTCTCGAATTTTACTCTAATTCTTGTCAGTTTTTCTTCAGCTGCCATGTATGTCATCCCCTACTCCATCCGAGCACAAGAACAAGTGCGATTCCTGCGGCGCCCAGCTTCCGCACAAGGACGGACACTCCCAGTGCCTCGTCTGCCTAGGCCCGGATCACCCCGTGGAGAAGTGCCTGCACTGCCAAGAGTTTAACGCCACCACCTGCAAACGGAGGCAGCAGTCCGTGGAGGCCTACATTTAAAAAAAGATGTCCTTCATGGAGATGGAGCTGAAGAAGCTTCGGCAGGCCTCTACTTCCCCTGAGGGTCACCGCAAGAAGAAGAAGCACCGGGACCGGGACTCCTCTTCCATGGTCACCGTGGCTTCGGCTGGGGTCATGGTGCTGAAGGTAACGTCCCCTCCGGGGGACCGTTTCGAGATTGCCATCTTGGAGGCTTCCAAGGCAGCACTGACCCTCCCGTCAGGCTCACGCTCGGGCCTCTCGGGAGCCTCCGGGTCAAAGGAGGCAGCTGCTCCCAGTAAGCCCGCCACCGTTTGGCCTTCTGGTTCAAGTGGCTCCAGTAAGCTGGATGTTGGCTCCTCTGACGCCCACATGGGCAAGGCTGATAAGACGCCTGACCCTTCGGGGCAGTGCACAGCCTCCAAAGCGCCCACCAAGGCCGCCCCCCTTCACGGCCTTTGTCAAGCATTGGGTCTGATAAATTGGATGCCGGCTCCTCTGATGCCCGCCCGGCCCCCGCTGGTAAGCCAGACATCAGCCCCTCCAACGACCGCACCGCGTTAGACCCCACGCCGGACCCTATGGACCGGTCCGTCATCCGTGGCTCGCCGCAACATTTGCCGTTGCACTCTGAGGCTCCAGTGTCTCCATTGTTGGATCCCAGGGACATTAGTCCTCCTTCTTTGGGTGACACAGAGGATGCAGGTATGCTGCCATCAGGGCTCCCTCCCGCTGGGCCGGACGACCTGACGTCAGACCCGTGGACGCCGGCTCCGATGCTGGCCTACCCAACACTGGGCAACATCCCCCTGCCGGACGGAGTCCCTACTCCAGGCCTGTTGTCCGCCAGGCCTCCCGTTCTTGGCCTGCCCGCTGGGCCGCGCCCATGGCCTTCTGCTCCGTCCAAGCCACCGGTGCCCAGGTATCTGACCCTGTCTTATCCGAAGCTGTCCTATCCGGGACCGTAGCATCCGACGCCGGCCTACCTGACGCCACAGTATCCGGTGCCCCAGTACCCGACGCCAGGCTTCCCGCCATTTGATTATGGATACTCACCGTATGGATATCCCCAATATCCGTATCCCCTCCTCCTCCTCCTGCACCGCCCCTCAGCCGCCGGTAGATCTGAAGGAGAATCTGGCTTCCTGGTGGGCTGAGGCCAAGGCTCAGCTCACCAGGGAGGTGGAGAGCCATCTTCTGACTCTGGACCCGGTTCCGGACTCCCGTTGTTGGAGGCGAGAGACTCCCTCCCCCCCCCTCCTGACACCCGAGTCAGCCCACCGGTACCAGGGCAGGGGAGGACACGCTTCCCCGAGGGCTGTCCAAGGGGTCCGTTCCTCCACCGCGCCAGAAGGGGTCTTCCTCTTCGGAGACCTTGGACAACTCCGACAGGTTCTGCGATCCGGACAATGAGCCATGCACTCCAGACAAGCCCACGCCTAGGACTCCTCTGAAGTCTTCTCCGGAAGATCCCTCCTTTCTGGAGTTGTGTAAGATCCAGATGGTTCTTTGGAGCTGGATACACAGCGGAAAAAACTTGCACATCTGGATCTGCCCGAGACCGCTCCAACACTGATTCCACCCTGGATTGAGCCTCATGCGGACCTTGTTTCCACCATTTGGAAACAACCGTCGGCATTAGCCCCCTTCTGAGGAAGGCGGATAGGCTATATCAGGCTCCGGAGGGTGTTGATTCCCTGAATTCACACCGTAAAGCCGATTCAGTCATGATTAGTGCTGCTCATGGCTGTACGGCTAATCCTAAGCATCTGAGCTCGTCCCTACCCATCAAGGAATCCCGTCTTCTGGACCAGTATGAGAAGAAGGTCTGTGCTTCTTCCACTCTGGGATAAGGGCCCTGAATTATGTTGCTCATATGGGGGATTACCAGAAGGCGATCCTTAGTGAGGTGGAAGCAAAACTGGACTCCCTTCCTGAGTCTCTGACTAAGCAGGAAAGAGCAGTTCTAGGAGCGTGGATATGTTGTTCATCCTCACTTCTTTGGCATGTCCCCTTCCACTTTAAATCTTGCTGGAAGTCTTCAAGCTGGCACCTCCCACCCACCCAGGTGGTAAATACCTCGGCCCCACCCCACGACGCCAGATCTTCCTTTCTGCTAGAAGATGCAGGTTCCAGCTTCCGGTGACGTCAGCGTCAGCATGACAGCCTGATTCTACTGCTCGTAGGCCCCAGTGATTTAATTAGTGTTAATCAGCCTAGAAATTTTATATAAAGACGTATTTTGGGAGACCAGCGTAATTAGCAAGTGCTGGAGCGATGGCAAATGTGAAAATGTTGACGAAAAATGCATCTTCTAAAAAGAATAAGGGTAACACTCCCTAGAGGCCTAGAGATCCTAGTCCAGTGAGCTCGATTGCCTCAGTTCAGACGGCGGGCTCTGGAGACGATGAAGAAGAATATGGCTCAGAGAGGGGGCAACAACAGCTGGGAAGGGCTGACTCACGAGCAATTATGCACATGCTGCACAGGATAGATACCAAAGTAACCGGTATCAAACAAGACCTACAAAAATTGGAAAGATGTACCACAGAAAATGAGGGACACTTAGAAAGTTTACAAATGGAACACATGGCTTTCGGGAGATCCCTGATTTACTTGTACAGAAGAGAAAGAGATCTTACAAATAAAGCTGAGGATTCAGAAGCAAGATCAAGACGAAATAATATACGAGTGTTTGGGGTCCCGGAGGACTCCGAACAAGCAGACACTGCAGCATTTATGTCACTATGGCTACAGAAAGAATTGGATCTATCTGCAGATTCAGAGTTGAGGATTGAGAGGGCACACAGAGACCTAGTCCCGAAACCACCACCGGATGCACCTCTGAGGTCAATAATCATAAAATTTCTGAGCTATGCAGTGAAGGACAGAGTACTCAAAATGGCATGGGCCAAACAAAAACTGAATTTAGATGGCCATCGAGTTTATGTGGATCAAGACTATCCACCGATGCTGCTAGCCAAAAGGAAGAAAGTTTTGCAGATAGTCAAATTGCTGAAGGGTAGAGGTCTCAAAGCACAGATTAGATACCCAGCGCGCCTCTGGATCCAGATGAAAGATGACATCAAAACATTCGATAATTTACTGGTGGCAATTCCATTCCTGAAGTCAATGGACTTACCAGCCCCAGACATGCGAGAAGAGGAGGCAGAGGCGCAGATCGAAGGTCTCCTGTGGAGGGTGGTTCCAGGCCCTGTATCGGGGGGGGGCAAACGGAAACCTAAGGACTTGATTTCACTGCATGAAGAGCTCTCTAAGTGGCTGAAGACAGCAGAACCGAACAAATGATGCAGTAATGGGAGGCAAGGACCAAGAATATGGAGATGGGGTATCCCAGGAGAGAATCTACAGAAGTGAACATTAAAAATGACTGAGTGCTGTCCAGTAAGGGGCGGATAGAGGAGGAATAATAATTTTTTTTTTATTTCTGATCAGAGAAAATATTTGTTAATAAATGGGGAACCGAGGAATGGGGTCGGGTTTCCAGCGGAGGGAAAGGAAGGGAAACCGGTCCGACAGGAAATAGGTTCCTATGCACAACTAATTTCTCAATGCTCAAGGAAGTGGTCGAGCAGCGTTATGCTGAGGGAGGGGAAAAATAAATTTCTCCTGAATTATTTGAGTGGAGGGGCAAGTATCTTTGTTGCAGTTTTTTCGATAAACTATTAAGGTGGGTAAATCTTTAAAGGAATAAGTGGGGGCAGGTCAAGTAAACAGTAAAGATGTATGAATGAAGTTCCTCCCCAACGGCTGGCCCAGACAAACAGAAAATAAACGAGAGTTATAGCAGATATATAATGCAGTACTGAATAATATATAAATAAAAGGTGATAAAAGAGAAGGGGTTAGTATAAGGGCAGTTGAGAAGATTAAAGAGAACAGAGGGGCGAGGTTCAATAACAGGAACCAAAAAATCAATACTGAAGTTTCAGAGGTTGAATGTAGAGGGGGGAAAGGTGTACATATGTAAGATTAGAGTAATAAAAAAGGGGTAATCACACTGTAACTCAGTAGGGAAGATATTGCAAAAAGGGTAATTTTCCTGCAATGAGAATTAACTGGAGAGGAAACAAAGAGCTGGTTAAACAGGGTTTTTTTTTCCTTCTTTTATTTCTTATGATAGAGGGATCGCCGGGGACGGGAGCAACGGGAATCCCGGGAGTTCACAAATAAGTGAGGGAGGAGAAGCGAATCCAGTGGATGAGCTCTCCTTACCCTGATATGGGCGTAGCCTCACTCCCACTAGTGGAGCTACAGACTCCACACTGCCAGAAGATGTTTGTCTTCTATGCTGTTAGGTTATTTCTGATCACTGTTATAAAATATGTGTACTATGCTCCACCCTCGGGTTGGTTGAGAGGGGAGGAGTGTTCAAACAGTGCTGAAAAAGTTTGTACATTGATGTTTAGTGTTCTGAACTGTTTGTTGTTATGTTATCTTTTTGTTAACTGGTGCAAATGTACAATGTGTGATGGGGGAGATTGTGGACAGAAGGTAAAAGAGGTGGAGAAAGTTTCAATGGGAAAGAAAATAGGTAGTTTAAAAATAGAAACTTGGAATGTGAAGGGCATAAACAGTGTAATTAAAAGGGCCAGAGTATTACAAGAGAGTCACAAAGCCAAATGTGACATAGTGTGTCTCCAGGAAATCAGGCTGTCTGATGTAGAGCATATGAAATTAAGATGCTCTTGGGTGGGTCGGGTAGTTGGGGATTCTAACCCACAGGCCAAAAAAGCAGGGGTGGCGATATTGATTAGAAGAGGAACCCCTTTCTCAATCACCAGCACTTTCTCCGAGGCCTCCGGAAGGTTAGTATGGGTCACAGGCCAATTCCAGGGCAAGGCTTTGCATATTCTTTCAATTTATGCTCCCAACACCCCCTACAGGGGAATTTATAAGAAGCGTATTCCAAATAATAGCTAAACTACCAGAAGGACAGGTAATATGCACAGGGGACTGGAATTGTGTAGAGGATGGGCTGTTGGATTGTACGCCACCACGTAAGAGGGGTCATGGGATGTGCTCCAAACTATTGTCCACATTGAGGGAGGAGATGGGGTTGACCGACCTGTGGAGATTGCTTAACCCCTCAGGTAAAGAATACACATTCTTTTCACCTGCCAATAACTCATATTCGAGGCTAGACAGAATATATATACAGAGGAAGTGGGTACATATGGTTAAAGATATAAGCTTTTACCCCATGACCCTCTCAGATCACTCTTTGGTGGTATATCATTTACAATGGGGGAGCCCCAATACGAAAGGGATATGGGGGTTGAATCTAAGTCTATTGAACAACAAAGAATTTGTTGACAAAACTAAGGAGGTGATTAAAAACTTTCTATAAGATAATGACAGGACAGTAACACAATTAAAATATATTTGGGACTGCTTAAAAGCAGTTCTAGGGACATGGATATGTTGTTCATCCACACTGTCTGGCAGGTTCCTTGCCACTTTAAATCTTGCCGGAAGGTCTTCAGGCTGGCTCCTCCCACCCACCCGGGTGGTAAAACTCTCGGCTCCGCCCCATGACGTCAGATCTTCCTTACCGCTTGAAAGCTCAGGTTCCTTCCTTAACACTCTACGTGATAGACTGGATCCTAATTCTTCGGTTCGCCCGAAACTCATTTTAAAATTTTCAAGACTTCGGTCATCTTTCTCCCTCACGGCTGCAATGGACAAATCGACTCCCGGATTTCAGCGGTGCCCTTGTGGGCAGAAGATGTCCAGGACGTACCCGCACTCCATGTCGTCTACCTCGGCTAGAACATGACCCACAGGCCTGCGGTCATGCCGTTAGGTTACCGACCCAGCGTCCTGAGGATCGCTGCCCGGTTACAGCTTGGGCGCCCCGAGAAGCACTACCTGCCGGTTAAGTCAAAGGAGGCCCGTTGGGCGGTTACCGCAGCGCCTGGCTCGGCTGAGCAACTGGAGCAGATGATTGCCCTCGAGGAGGAGGCGACCCAGGCCACATCATCCTCTTCCTCGGTCGCGGCACTTATCCCGCTCTCACTGGGTACCTTGTATTCAGCTTCGTTCAAGGAGCTTTGCCAATCCCTTTCCACGAAAGGAGAGGGGCCATCGGGACATTCCTCTCGGTCCAAAAAGAAGGACTCTAAGGGTAAGTCCCATCGTCGGCGTTCGTGGGAGCCGGAGAGGTCTCCTTCCCCAGACAGACTGTCGACTTCGGTCGAGGTTGCGGCTAAGGCCACTGGCTTCACGGCGTCCCCGTCAGGCCAGCCGTCCGAGACACCCGTCGACGTGGTCGAGATTTTTCTTGACCCGTCGGACGGGCTGTCGACTGATGAGGCCGACAACCCTTCTTCACCGGTTCCCCCAGTGGAGACCGAGGACCTGCCTGCACCCCCGGTGCCGCAGTCCCCGGTTAAGGCTTCTGAGCCGAGGGAAGAGCGGGTGTCCCCCGCTCCTTCCTAGACCCGTCCTCGGAAACACCGAGGATCTCGGTCTTGGTCTCGGACATTGTCTCGGTCCAGCCAATCCCGCTGACATCGACGGTCTCGGCACCGAGGTAAGCGGCGCCGCCGCTCATCCTCATCTTCCTTCTCGGAAGAGGAGAGACTTCGGTGCAAATTGCGTCGATGCTACGAGGACCTGATGTGGCAGCAGTTACTTCTGTCCAGGAACAAGCCGACGCCGTCGCCTTCCCGCCATCAGTGGCTGTCCCGAGAGGCGAAACAACCCCTCACTGTAGTCGGGGTGCCCAAGCCTGGGCCGGTTGTTCGGCCGAAACCAGCTGCCCCACAGATTGTGGTGGAACCTCCGCCTCCTCAACCGAAATGGGGGGCGCCGACCAAGGACTCTCAGTCGGGTCAAGGCCTGCCCCACAGGTTGTCGGTCACTCTTACTCCCGACCATCCTCGGCAGGTGGAGGGTGGCTCAGGCCCCAGGCAGCTCTTTTCGGACTCCTCCGAGTCCGACGATGACTCCTTCCTGTTCTCTAGGCCCATTGACCTGGAGTCCTCCGGGGGCCAGTCGATGGACGAAAGCCCATCGTCCTTCATGTGTTTGCTTCAGCTCATCTCGGAGTCCACCGGGATGCAGCTCGAGCCTGTATCCAAACTGGCCAAGTATCCCCTGATGGAGATACTGGACCGAGGGGATTCACCCACAGAGGCCTTTCCGGTGGTTGAAGCCATTGTTGGCCCAGCCTTGGAGCTCTGGCAGTGGCCTGCTTCCTGTCCTGTGCCTTCGGCCAGGATGGCCAGGAAGTATGCGGTCCCTTCCGCTTTTGCCTGGTTTTTCGGAACACCCCTCTGCCGAGGGGTTGGTCACCGACAGCGTTTTCCGGCGTTCCGGGAGTGCTAGGGACGTGGACAAGCCCCCCGACAAGGAGTCCAAAAAGCTGGACTACGCCGGGCGCAAGGTGTACTCTGCGCCCTCCCTTTGCCTTCGCCAGGCCAACTTTGCCATGCTGATGGCACACTTCCCCCACGCCCTCATGGGCTCCCTGGATGAGGTGATCCCTCATCTGCCAGCCGACCTGCAGACCACGGTCTGGCAGGTGTGAGACCAGGGTAGGGCAGTGGCTAAGCAGCAGCTCCAGACGTCTGTGGACATAGGAGACTCCTGTGCCAGATCAGTTGCGGCCGCGGTGGCCATGCGCCACAGAGCATGGCTGAGGATATCCACCTTCACGGCGGATACCCAGCACAAATCAGCGGATGTCCCCTTCTTGGGGACTGACCTCTTCGGCCCTGGAGTGGAAGGTCACCTCCAGCGGATCGAAAAAGTCCAATGCCACTCTGGACTCGGTCACCTCCGCCCAGAAGGACAAAGGCCGCCGACAGCAGCAGCACAAGCCCTTTCGTCCTTCTGCGCCTGCGGCATGTCCGGCCCAACTGCACCAGCACCAGGGCCAGCAGGCTTGTGCTTGGCATCCCAAACCCAGGCCGGCGGCTTCCTCCAACAGGAAGCAGGGAGGTAAAGGCCCAGGAGGTCCCTCGGCTGGTCCCTCCTCCAAGCCTGCCCAGTGTCGAGTTGAGGGGTGTTGCCCCCAGCCTCATCACTCCCCCCTGGGTTCCCCATGGGGGGACGGCTCCGCCACTTCCTTTCCGCCTGGTCCGCTATCACCACAGACCGGTGGATGTTGGAGAGTGTTGGAAAGGGCCTGCCTCTGGAGTTCAAGCAGGCCCCACCCTTCCGAGCCATCGCCCTTTGGGGGCTACGGGTCCATGAGCCTCTCTGTCAAATCAGCCCGAGCCCGATGTGCCCTGCTCCTTGAAAAGAGGTGATCAGGAGGTGGCGGATCCTCCTCCAGACCCGGGTTTGTGTTCAGGTACTTCCTGGTCCCAAAACGGACGGGGGGCTGGTGCCCCATTCTCGATCTGCATGACCTGAACAGGTTCCTAAGGTCTTGGACCTTCAGGATGGTCACTCTGGCTCAGATAATCCCATCCTTGGAACGAGGCGTGTGGTTCTGTTCTCTGGACCTTCAGGACACGTTCTTTCACGTCCCAATCCATCCGTCCCACCAGAGATTCCTCAGCTGCAGAGCAGAGGGATCCCTTTATGAGTTCTGGACCATGCCCTTCAGCCTTTCCCTAGCTCCCAGGGTCTTCACCAAATGCATGGCAGTGGTGACAGCATTCCTGCGGCGCCGAAGGGTCCGGGTGTACCCCTACCTGGACGACTGGCTGATTGCAGCCCCCTCCAGAGCAGAGGTGGAGTGGTCCAGAGATCTAGCCCTCTAGGTTTGCTCTCAGGTTGGCCTCCTTATCAATGAGGCCAAGTCAGAACTCATGCCAATGCAGGTGATTCAATTCATCAGGGCAGAGCTCGACTCTCTACGAGCCAGAGGACGGCTCCTGGCAGACAGGGCCGAGATTCTTTCCTCCTTTGCCCAGTCATTTCAGGTTGGGCAACTGCACCCTGCCCAGGACTTCCTGCGCCTCCTGGGCCTCATGGCGGCCTGCACCAGCGTTGTCCGTTGGGCCCGCTGGTACATGTGTCCCCTCCAATGGGGACTGGCCAGCCAATGGTCACAACACTTCGATCCACTGGATCAGCTAGTGACAGTGACCCAGGGGATGTGGAACGCTCTCCAGTGGTGGACCGTTCCAGCACATCTGCAGAAGGGCATCCCGTTTGTCTGCCCCGAGCCGACAGTCTTGCTATCGACCGATGTCTCTCTGATGGGTTGGGGTGCCCATCTGGGGGAGCACAGAGTGCACGGCCTCTGGTCCCCTCGGGAGTCCCGATGCTATATCAACCTGCTGGAGCTTCGAGCGGTTCATCTAGCCCTCACCGCTTTCGCTCCATTTCTATGGGGTCAAGTGGTTCAAGTCCAGACGGACAATACCACAACCATATACTACCTAAACCGCGCCGAGGCGGGGCGCCTCCATGCCTCTGTGCCGGGGAAGCTCTCCGCATTTGGTCACTCGTGTAGCCTGGGCGATCTCCTAAGCCATTCATGTGGCGGGGAGCCTCCAACACCCTGGCCGATGCCTAAGCCGGATAGGGGCTGCGTCTACAGTGGTCTCTCCTGCAGGAGGTAGTACAAGATCTCTTCTCCCACTGGGGCACGCCTCAGGCGGACCTGTTTGCCTCCAGGGAGAATGAGAAGCTGAGACTGTTTCATGCCCGCCCCCCTCAGCAGGACTCACTGCAGGGGGATGCCTTCTCAAGGCCATGGACCCCGGGCCTCTTCTACGCCTTTCCCCCATTTCCCTTGATCCACAAGGTGCTTCTCAAGGCGAGGAGGGACAAGGCGCAGGTGATTCTGGTAGCCCCAGACTGGCCCCGCCAGTTCTGGTATCCTGATCTCCTCAGTCTCAGCTCCAGGCTCCCGAGGCGGCTTCCAGCCCTGGACCTGATCTCAGTTAATCAGGGGAAGGTATTCCATCTGGACCTTCAATCCCTGCACCTGACGGCCTGGTTCCTGAGCGGCTAGAGTTCCAGGCCTTGGGTCTTTCTGACGAGGTCCTCAATGTCGTTGAGGCGTCCCGTAAGGAGTCGACCAGAAAATGCTACGCCTTCAAATGGAAGAGATTCTCCGTTTGGTGTCAGGGCAAGGGCTTGGACCCTTCCTCCTGTTCCTTGGCAAGCATTCTGGACTACCTGTGGTCCCTTTCTTAGCAAGGGCTTCGGTCGACGACCCTTAAGGTGCACCTGGCAGCCATGTCTGCTTACCGGGCACGGGCCGGGAAGCAGTCGGTGGCGCAGGAGAAGGTGGTCGGGTGCTTTTTCAAAGGCCTTGATCACATATCCCCTCCGGTGCGAGAACCTCCACCTCCGTGGGATCTACTGCTGGTATTAGCTAAGCTCATGGGCAAGCCATGCGAACCGATGCACAGGTGTGACATCTCTCACCTGTCGTGGAAGACCGCCTTCTTGGTGGCTATCACGTCAGCCAGAAGGATGGGAGAGCTCCAGGCGCTTTCCATCGAGTCTCCTTATCTGGTCTTCCACAGGGACAAGGTTGTCCTGCGCCCCACCCGAAATTCCTTCCGAAGGTGGTGTCGGAGTTTCACCTTAACCAGGTGTTGACTCTGCCGGTGTTCTACCCCAATCACACCTCGGAGGCCGAATATAGGCTCCATACTTTGGACCCTAGAAGAGCGCTCGCTTATTATAAGGAGCGGACGGCTAAAGTTTGGGGAGAGGTTTGCCAGCTGTTTGTCACCTATGCCGAAGCCGCATCTGGCAGACCTGCAGCCAAGCAGACGATAGGCAGGTGGGTCACGTCCTGCATAGATCTCTGCTATAGGTTGGCGGGCATGGAGCCTCCCAGAGGGATAAGAGCTCATTCTACCCGCCATATCCGCTGCATCGGTGGCTGCTTCCAGGGACGTCCCTATCCAGGAAATCTGCAGGGCTGCTACCTGGAAGTCAGCACACACCTTCATTACCCACTACGACATCGACCTTGAGTCGCGCCGGGATGCTGGTTTTGGGACCTCGGTTCTCCAGTCATTATTCCCTAAGTAAGGGGTGTGCGCCTTGCCTCCCTCCTCCCGGAGAACTGCTAGGAGTCTGCCAGACAGTGTGGATGAACAACATATCCATGTCCCTAGAAATACAGGTTACTCACCTGTAACAGGAGTTCTAGGAATGGTATATGTTGTTCATCCACACGACCCACCCGACCTCCCCCGGCTTCGACGCACAACCTGGCTTCCAGCGGGCTAGATCTGGCATCATGGGGCGGAGCCGAGAGTTTTACCACCCGGGTGGGTGGGAGGAGCCAGCTTGAAGACCTTCCGGCAAGATTTAAAGCAGCAAGGAACCTGCCAGACAGTATGGATGAACAACATATACCTTTCCTAGAACTCCTGTTACAGGTGAGTAACCTGTATTTATTAGAGGTCATGTAATATCCTATGCATCCTACAAAAAAAAACAGCAGAAAGCCTATCTTAAAAGCGGAGGAAGCTTTAAAACAACTGGAAACGGGCGTAAAGCAACTAGAAGAGCTGATTTACAACCTAAAATAAAACAAGCCAGAGAGAGGGTTAACGCTTTGTCATTACGGCAGGTGGAGAATACATTACGTTTTACCCGACAAAGATACTACGAGGGAGGGGAAAAGGCAGGTCGCCTCTTAGCTATGCGCCTTAAGAAACAAGAAGCAGAAAAACATATAACTAAAATAAATAAAGGTTCTAACCCGGGGAACCCAACAGTTCTTCCAGAAGAAATTCTACATGAATTCAAAAAATTCTACACTGAGTTGTATAGAGAGGAAAATAGTTTAGACCAAAGTGGTTTAATGGAGACATTCTTTAAAGAGCTGAAATTCCCCTCTTTATCTGCGGATCGTAGGGAACAGTTAGAAGCCCTTTTTCAAATATACAAATAAATGCAGCTTTAAGATCATTTAAAAGTGGTAAGACACCAGGACGGATGGTCTTCCAGTCGAGTTCTATAGAAAGTTTGCCAAGGAGTTGACCCCAGTTTTGACTAGGGTATGTAATACAGTCCATGAGAAGGGCAGATGCCTGAATCATGGAGCAGAGCCTTGATAACAATTCTTCCCAAACCAGACAGAGACCCAGCCATGTGCTCGAACTGCCGCCCGATATCATTGCTTAATGTAGATGCCAATATTTTTACCAAGGCCATCAGTGTAAGATTACAGTCCCTAATTTGTGATTTGATACATCCGGACCAAACAGCGTTTATGCCAGGGCGGCATATACAGGACAATATCCATTTTCTTTTAAACACAATAGCAGAGGCAGAGGAACTTCCAAAGAAAACATTACAAGCAGTAATGTCTGTCGATGCGGAAAAGGCATTCGACAGGCTAAACTGGAAGTATCTATAAAGGGTATTGGTTGGCTTTAGTTTTGGACCCCGCTTTAGAGCTTAGATAGCTAATTTATATGAGAATCCTAGGGCACAGAATAAGGCGAATGGCCTGGTTTCAGATTTCTTGGAGATAGGTAGGGGCACACTGCAAGGGTGCCCTCTGTCACCACTATTATTCGCATTAAGTATAGAACCTCTGGCAGCATAGCTTAGACAAGCGCCAGATTTTCATGGGATTAGATTGGGTGGGGAAGATATTCGTATATCATTATATGCGGATGACACCTTAATATATATAAATGACCCAGTAAAGGATGTACAGAAGATAATAAATAAGCTCAAAATGTTTGGCTCTTTCTCCGGCTACAAAGTAAATGAACTAAAGACAGAGTTATTACCCATTGGCAGTTCTAGAGACCCACTCCCACTGCTTCCTTATGGCCTGAAATGGGCCTCAAATGGATTAAAATATTTGGGTGTTTGGATACCCAGAGATCTAGATTTACTATATATTAAAAACCATTACAGATTATTTTTAGAAGCACAGAAAGACTGTATGAGATGGAAGGAACTGTCTCTAACTTTGATGGGCAAAATTGAAACAGTCCGCATGAATCTGTTACCAAGATTTTTATTTCTATTTACAGTTTTGCCAGTAAGGCCTCCAGAAAAATTTTGGAAATTAATACATAATATGATATACAAGTTCATTTGGAGTGGCAGAAGACCAAGGATTAAATGGTCAATTTTGGTGGCCTCAAAAGAAAAAGGGGGTTTGGCTCTTCCTGAATTTAGAAGATATTTTTGGGCAGCCCAGGTACAAAATTTTATTTCATACATGAATAAGGCAGAAACTCCGGCGTAGATAGAGATGGAGAGAGGGGGGGAGACTTGTCTTTTATGGAGGTCATATTGGTGATGGATCATCAAAATATTCAAAGATTCCATTATAGCAATGTTTGGGCGCATAATCTGATTCAGACATGGACAGAGATATGTAGAAAGTATAAACGTCATATGAAACAGTCTTTGGATACCCCTTTAAGAGCATGTCTAGATTTTCTGCCTTTTAAATTGGGGGCTCAGAATATGGGAAAGGTTAGGCTTAACTAAAATAGGACAATTTTTTAGGGAGGGATCTCTAAAATCATTCCAAGATATAGCCCAGGAATTTAAACTGCCTCAAAGGGAACGTTTTAGATTTTTACAATTCAAGCATTATTTGCTTAGCAAAGTGGGCAGAACTCAATTACAACCAAATGAGAATCCGATATCACAGCTGCTGGTGGACCTGGCGGCCTCAGCACAATCTAGAGGGAGAGTGGTCCAGATAGTACGCTTACTCTCAACACTACAAACAGAACCCACAAGTACGATTAAAACAAACTGGCAGAAAGAAATTGGAATAGAACTAACTGAGGATGAATGGGGCCAGATTTGGAAAGGAATTTTCACGACCACAGCATCTCCTGCCTGGAGGGATTTCAGGTGGAGAGTGGTGCAGCGCAACTTTAGAACCCCAGTTATAACTCAACATTTCAGGGATCATTTCACAAATTTGTGCTGGAGGGGATGTGGAGAAGTGGGTGATCATACTCATATTTTTCAGTCCTGCCCGAAATTATATTCATACTGGGTGGAGATCACTAAAGAAGGTGGTCGGATTCTGGAGGTGGTGTTGCCATTTGCAGCTTCCACCTGGGTATTGGGGTTACCACCAGCAGAGGTGAGAACTAAAGCAATTGGATATCTATTCAATATCTTAATTGCAGCTGCACTGAAAGCGATAACTCAAAGATGGTTGACACCACGGTTTCAGATAAAAGGCCTGATGGGATAATATTGATAAACTGATGGAGATGGAGCATTTGACAGCAAGGCTTAGGCTCCAGAAAGAAAGATATATTGCTAGATGGCTCCTTACTTCCACTATTTGGCTGAAAGGGACCAGAGAAATGTGGTTGAGATTGTGGCCGAAAAGGGTAAGGACCCTAAGGTGAGAGAATGTGGGGAGAGAGGAGATCTAAAAGGGTACATATACCCAGGGATGGAAGTACAAAACTGGGACCTTATCTGAGAAAGGAAAATAATAGGGAGCCACAAATCAGAAAATAGGGTACTTTAGATAATTTTGATATACACCCTTCACACATTCCTAAATAAGATAGGAATGGTGATTGAGATAAACAAGGGGAGTAGCAATCTAGCCAAATGTCTTAATCAATTAAGTATTTATTATTTATTTTGACCCCTCAAGAATGAATGCATCTTCATGTATTGTAGCGATGGAAATGGACCTAGATGAGCAAACAGATGGTATATGATTTATGGATGGATTTTAATTGCACCAACTTTTAGTTATTTATATGTTTGTTTATGTGTATGTGTATGATTTTTGTATGTTTAATGTATTATAATCTGATGGAAAAGTTAATAAAAATTAATTTAAAAAAAAAAAGAAGATGCAGGTTCCCTCGTGCTCTTGCAGCAATTCGTAGACCCTGGATTCAAAGCATCGTTTTTGACCAAAACTAGTCTTAAAACTCGTTCGAGTTGGTGATCATGATTTTACCACATCTGCCATGGAGGAAAATTTTTCCCCCGGATTTCACCGTTGCCCTGCAGCCAGAAGATATCGCGCACCGATCGCCACTTAACGTGCGTCTACTGTCTAGGTGTCGGACATAACACCTCGTCGTGCACATTTTGCTTGGCCTTCCATTCCAACGTCCTGGACGACCGCAAGGCGCATTTAAAGCTGGGGAGACCGGAGAAGAGGAACCCGCCGGTGAAATCGAAGGAGGCGAGGTGGGCGGTTTCCGTGGCCACGGGATCCACCGAACAGCTGGAACAAAGGCTTTCAAGAAGGAAGCAGCTCGAGTTTCGGCCAGTCGAAGCTTCTTCGTCCTGCTGAACCTTGGCTCCACCTTTTTGGGCTCCTTCAAGGAGTTGTGCCAGTCTCTCTCCACCAGGGGGTGAGGTGCCCTCAGACTCGCACTGCTCCCGCTCTCGGAAGAGGGATAAGGACCCTGAGTCTTCGTCTGAGCGAAGTCTTTCTTGGGACCGAGAAAGGTCAGAGTCCCAAGAAAGCGTGGTCTCGACTTGGTCGAGATCCCTCCTCGACCACTGGCTTCACGGACCTGCTGTCGGGCCAGGAGGCAGAGGAGGTGGCCGATGAGGTCGAGATTGTTCTCGACCCAATTGACCCCTTGTTGCTGGTTCTGCCCGATGACTCTTTGGAAAGGACGCCGGTCCTTGTCTTCTCTGATGAGGAAACCCAGCCTGCTGGTGTCCCCATCAAGGACCGGTTCCGGACCTTTGGGTTTTACCGATCCTGGTGTCCCTGGTGGGCCAGTCGGCCTCCCTGATCTCGGTTGAGGTCTAGAACCCATAAAGCATAAGCATTCTAAAAGAGGTAACGCCACAGGTCCTCATCCTCTCCTCCTCGACGAGGAGAGGTTTCAAGGAAACCCGCTCACGCTATGAAGTCCCTCATGTGGCAGCAGCTAATTTTGACCAGGCAGAAGCCGGCCCCACCGCCCACCCCTGCCATCACTTGGCTTTCACCTCCCTGGCCTAAGCCGACCCTTCCAGAACTGAAGTCTTTGGTTCCTCCGCCCTTGGGGCTGGCCCGTATCCCAGTTCGGCCTGTTACGGTCTCTCCACCGATTCTGGTGGAACCACCAGCTAAGCAGCCTCAGGGAGGGCTCTTCGAAGAGGACTGAACAGACACTGGGCTTCCCTGACGCCTGTCGATAATGGTCACCCCTGATCGCCCTCGGCGATCAAGGAGATCTAGGTGGGAGGCCGTTGTATCCCGACTCTTTGGACTCAGATGTCACCGGATTGCACTCCCATCCTGGGGATGACGAGTTGTCTGTGGCAGGGTTGGAGGAAGGCCCTTCTTCCTTCCAGGGCATTCTCCGCCTTATCTCTGAATCCACCGGAATGCCCCTGGAGTCCAGCCAGAAAAAGGCAGAGTGCCCCCTTACCGATATCCCCAAAAGGGAGGACACCCCGACAGAGGCCTTTCCAGTGGCCGAAGCCATTGTTGGCCCGGCCCTTGAGCTTTGGCAGCGTCTGGCTTCCTGTCCAACACAGTCTGCCCACATGGCCCGCAAATACGCTGGTGCCAGTGGGTCCTTGGGGTTCACAGAACATCCTTTGGCCGAGAGCTTGGTGACCACTTTTGTGTTCAGACGTACTGGTAGCTCGGCTGACACTGACCGCCCTGGACAAGGAGTCCAAAAATATGGACTACTCTGCATGCAAGGTCTGTGTGGCCTCTTTCCTAGGTCTTGATCAGGCCAGCTTGGCTGTTATCATCACTTTTCTCTCATGCCCTTCTGGGGTCATTAGACTAAGTCCTCCTCATCTCCTGGCGGACATACAGATCACGATCAAGCAAGTCCGTGATCAGGACTGTGCTGTTGCAAAACAGCAGCTTCAGACTTTCCTCCTTCCCGGATACTCAGCATAAACTATTTTAGCGTACCCTTCCCTAGGCACCAACATTACGGTCCAGGTAGCCAGTCACCTTCAGTACATAAACGGTCAATGACACCTTGGATGCTACTTTTATTTTTTTTTTTTTAATATTTTATCTTAAAACATTTGTTTACCGGTAAGTACAATGAGCCAAAGGCCTGTTTTCATGTATGACCGGAGACCATATATACAGTCAAGATGTTTACAATTAACAAAACTCACATCTAGTACAATACAACATTACTTCTGCTAAGGGTTCTTGGGCAAGAACCAGCAGAAGAGAAAGAAGAAGCCATTTTGGCACTTCTCCCCTGCAGTCCGGCAGACCTCCTATCAAGGAGGTCAGCAGCAGGCTCAAGCTTGGCGGCCGCGGCCCAAGCAGGGTCCTCAACAGCCCTGTAAAGGAGGCCAAGGCGCAGGTCCAGGAGCCTTCTCCTCCTCTAAGCCTGCTCAGTGACGGGTTGGGGTTGCCACACCTACACCGTCCACGCCAGCTCTGGGTCCTCCCATGGGGGCCAGCTCCAGCATTCTTTTCCACCTGGTCCGATATCACTTTGGACAGGTGGGTTCTAAGTGGTGGGCAGGGACTGCCTCTGGAATTTGAGCAGTACCCTCCCAGCCGAGCCTGTGCCCTCGGGAGGAAGAGGGAGTGAGGAAGAGCTTGCACTCAGTTAGCTCTTGAGATGCGTGAGCTCAGCTCCTCTGCAAGGAGGCAGTAGCTCCAGTGCCATATCCAACAGACCCAGGCTTTGTGTCCAGGTACTTCCTGGTACCCAAGTGGACGGGGGGTTGGCGCCCCATCCTAGATCTCCACGACCTGAATTTATATATCAGGTCCTGCACCTTCCAGATGGTAACTCTGAACCAGATCATACCATCCCTAGAGCGAAACATGGTTCTGTTCACTGGATCTACAGGACGCATTCTTTCATGTCCCAATCCATCTGTCCCATCAGCGGTTCCTCCGCTTCCAGGGTCGAGGAACCCTGTACGAGTTCCAAACCATGCCGTTCTGCCTGTCATTGGCCCCACGGTCTTCCAGTGCATTGCAGTGGTGGCAGCCCACCTTCTGCATTGAGGAGACAGAATCTACCCTTATCTCAATGACTGGCTCTTGGCAGGTTCCTCCTTTCAGGAGGTGGACGGTCCAGGGATCTGGCCAACCGAACCTGCTCCCAACTCGGCCTCCTAATCAACGATGCCAAGTCAGAACTCATGCCCTCTCAGGTGATGGGCTTCATCGGGGCAGAGCTCGACCCTTGTCAAGTCAGAGCTCGGCTCCTGGTGGACAGGGCAGAGGTTCTTTCCTCCTTTGCCCGACCATTTCTGGTTGGGCACTTGCGCCCTGCCCAGGACTTTCTGCGCCTTCCGGGTTCTATGGTGGCGTGCACCTCCATGGTCCATTGGGCCAGGTGGCACATATGCCCCCTCCAATGGGAGCTGGCCGCCCAGAGGACTCAACGCGATGGTTATTTCGACCAACTGATCACTGTAATCCAGAAGATGTGGGACACTCCAATGGTGGACCACCCCAGACTGGTTGTAGGAAGGGATCCCATTTGTCTGTCCCGAGCCGACGGTCGTCCTCAAGACCGATGCCTCTCTCTTGGGCTGGGGAGCCCACGTGGGGGACAACAGGGCCCACGGGTTCTGGAGCCCCTAGAAATCCCGATGCCACATCAACCTGTTGGAGCTCAGAGCAGTCAGACTGGCATTGTCAGCTTTTGCTCCTCAGCTCCGGCGTCAAGTGGTTCAAGTTCAGATGTACAATACCACGACCATGTACTACCTCAACAAACAGGGTGGCACGCACTCCTGTCTGCTGTGCAAGGAGGCGCTCCGCATCTGGACCCTCGTTGGCTAGTTGGAGGCAGATCTCCTAACCATCCATGTGGCAAGAGCCTCGAACCAGCTGGCAGATGCTCTCAGCCACATAGGCCAGACATCCCACGAGTGGTCTCTCCATCCAGAGGTAGCTTACAGTCTGTTCTCCCGTTGGGGCAAACCGTTGGTGGACCTATTTGCCTCCAGGGAATACACCAAGCTGAGGCTGTATCATGCCTGCCCCCCTCAGCAGGGCTCGCTGCAGGGATGCCTTCTGAGGCCATGGACCCCAGGCCTCCTCCGCCTTCCCTCCATTTCCCTTGATCCACAGGGTGTTACTCAAGGTGAGGAGGGACAAGGGGAAGGTGATCCTGGTAGCCCCAGATTGGCCGCACCAGTTCTGGTATCCAGATCTCCTCAGCCTCAGCTGCAGGCCTCCGGAGTGGCTTTGTACATGCCCAGACCTGATATCATTGAACCAGGGGAAGGTATTCCATCCGGACCTTCAATGCCTGCACCTCACAGCCTGGTACCTGAGCGGCTAGAGTTCCAGGCTTTGGGTCTTTCCAACGATGTCTACACCGTGGTGGAGGCATCTCGTAAGGAATCAACAAGGAAATGTTATGCCTTCAAATGGAAAAGATTTTCCATTTGGTGTCAGGGTGAGAGTCCTGACCCCTTATCCTGCTCTGTGGCGAACATTCTTGACTACCTTTGGTCTCTCTCTCCAAAGGGGGTCTGTGGTCATTGACCCTTAGGGTGCACTTGGCAGCCATTTCTGCTTACCGGGCGCGGGCCGGTCAGTCGACATTGGTTCAGGAGACAGTGGTTGGGTGCTTCTTCAAAGGCCTGGATCACATATCCCTTCCGGTGCGTGAATCTCCACCTCCATGGGATCTACTGCTGGTTTTGGCAAAGCTCATGGGCAAGCCATTAGAACTTGTTGTGAAGGCGGCCGTCCGGTGGCTATCACATCAGCCAGAAGGACAGGGGAGCACCAGGTGCTTTTGGTGGATTCCCCTTATCTGGTCTTTCACAGGGACAAAGTTGTCCTACGCCCCCACCCAAAATTCCTTCCGAAGGTGGTGTCATAGTTTCACCTTAACCAGGTGTTGACTCTGCCGATATACTACCCTAACTACTCTTCGGACGCTGAGTACAGGTTCCATACTCTGGACCTGAGACGTGCTCTCTCCTAGTATAAGGAAAGAACGGCGGAAATTCGTGGAGAGGTTCGCCAGCTGTTTGTCACCTACGCTGAAGCCGCTTCTGGCAGACCTGCAGCCAAATGGACCATTGCAAGGTGGATTACATCATGTATAGGTCTGTGCTACGAGTTGGTGGGCAAGGAGCCTCCCAGAGGGATAAGAGCTCATTCTACCCGCCATACCGCTGCATCGGTGGCTGCTTCCAGGGACATCCCTATCCAGGAAATCTGCCGGGCTGCTACCTGGAAGTCAGCAAAGACCTTCATTACCCACTACCACATCAACCTTGAGTCACGCCGGGATGCTGGTTTGGGGCCTCGTCTCCTGATCTTTATTATTTCCTAAGTAGGGGTGTGCGTCTTGCCTCCATCCTCCTAGAGAACTGCTTGGAGTCTGCCCAAGAAGTGTGCATGAACAACATATCCACGCTACTAGAAAAACAGGTTACTCACCTGTAACAGTAGCTCTAGGAGTGGTGTATGTTGTTCCTCCATACGCACCCACCCGACCTCCCCAGCTTTAGGCACACAACCTTGCTTCCAGCGGGCTAAGATCTGGTGTCATGGGGTGGAGCCGAGGTATTTACCACCTGGGTGGGTGGGAGGAGTCAGTTTGAAGACTTCCAGCAAGATTTAAAGTGAAATGGGACATGCCAAAGAAGTGTAGATGAAAAACATATACCACTCCTAGAACTACGCTCGTTTGGCCAGTTGGCACATGCTTTATGCCATGTATGATTGCTGGTCGGAGCTCGGCTTTCGCCGTGGGTTTGCGGCGTCATGCCTGGCTCAGAGTGTCAGGTTTGGTCCCGGAGGTGCAGTCTGCTATCCAGGATGCGCCCTTCAGGGGTTCGGTGCTGTTGGGTGGGGATGTCAAGGACATCATTACTGATCTGAAAGAGAAGGGTGCTGCTCTAAAGTCTGTGGACTCTATGTACAGGCCCCCTCAGGGTCAGCGTCGCCCCTTTCGCAGACATCCTCGGCCCAAAGCGAAACCTCAGGGCAAGTGGGCCAACAAACATCGGGCTCCTCCGGAGGCCAAGCCTCCCCCCCCGCCCAAAAAAGTGGCAGGAGCTTCAGCTGCGGCGCTGCCCCACACCTCCTGACTCCTCTTCTCTCCCACAGCCTCAGGACCTTCCAGAGGAACCAGTAGGAGGGAGGTTCTTTTTCCATCTACCAGGTTGGGAGAGTATCACTTATGACACTTGGGTGCTCCAGCTAATAGCAGAGGGACATTTAATAGAGTTTCTACAGAAACCACCAAGAAACCTTCCCCAGGTCGTCTTACTCCCCGGAACATCATCTTTTGTTCGGAAGGTGGTCTAGTGCCTTTTCAAAGGCCTTGACCACATTTTCTCTTCAGTGCACGAACCACCACCACTGTGGACTTCTTTTGGTTTTGGCAAAGCTCATGGGCAAGCCATATCAAAACCGATGCACAGGTGTGAGATGTCTCACCTGTCGTAGAAGACTGCCTTCCTGGTGACATCACATCAGCCAGAAGGATCAGTGAGTTCCAGGTGTCTCGGTGAAGTCTTCTTACCTGGTCTTCCACGGGGCAAGGTTCTCCTGCACCTCATCCCAAAGTTCCTCCTGAAGGTCGTGTCGGAGTTTCACCTGAATCTGGTGAAGACTCTTCTGGTGTTCTTCCTGAATTACACCTCGGTGGCTGAATACGGGTTCCAAACTCTAGACCTGAGGTGTGTGCTCGCCTATTACAAAGAGTGCATGGCTGGAGTTCGGGGAGAGGTTCGCCAGCTGTTTGTCACCTATGCTGAAGCCGCACCTGGCACACCTGAAGCTAAGCGGACGATTGGCAGGTGGATTGTTTCCTGCATTGATCTCTGCTATAGGTTGGCGGGTAGGGAACCTCCCAGGGCTAAGGGGTTCATTCCACTCGCCATACTGCTGCGACGGTGGCTGCTTCTAGGACGCCCCTATTCAGGAAATCTGCAGGGCTACTTCCTGCAGGTCAGCACACACACCTTCATTTCCCATTGCCACATTGACTTAGAGTCACGCCGGGATGCTGGTTTTGGGGCCTCAGTTCTCCAGTCTCTGTTCCTAAGTAGGGGGTGTTCACCTTGCCTCCCGGAGAACTGCTAGAGTCTGCCAGAAAGTGTGGATAGAACATATCCTCGTCCCTAGAAACACAGGTACTTGCTTATAACAGTAGATCTTCCACGGGCTAATTTCTTGCAGCAGGTAATACACTTGGGTCATCGCCAGAGGGCACTCTTGTGCCTGCACAGCTTTCTTCTAGCAGTCTTGTGTCAGGTTCTGGCTCTGAGACTGCTGACCTGGTTGAGCCGTGTACTCTTCTGCCACCGTTCATGGTGCTGCAGAAGACGCTGGTGCCGACTGGTGTGGTCTCTGCTTCTGGTACCTATTTGTCGGACAGGCAGGCGCTTCTCAACTGTTTGGCACACGGCTTTGGTTTCCACACTTCGGAGGGAGGAGCTGGACCTGAGTCAGACAGGCAGTTTGGCTCTTTGGAGTTAGATGCTGGCATGGGCACCCGAGTCGTCGTGTCCTCAAAAGGCTGGAGTCAGTCCCCCTCTGAGGAGCCGGACAGTGACTGCCAGGGCTCGGGTCAGGGGTTCTGACCAGCAGGCAGCGGTGCAGGCCACCATTATACTGCAGCCTGGCCTCGGAGGGTTCTCTGACCCCTCAGTGGTGATACCTCCTCAGGTGGTGTGCCTGGTGCCCAACTTTGGGGCTGATCAGAGCACCCACGGGAGGGAGGGTGCTGCGCCCTGGATAGCTCCTTGGGGGCTGACCAGGGCTGTCAGTTGCCTAGGCTGGCTCTCTCTGTTGAGGAGGAGGGCACCCCGGATTCCGAGAGGTCGAGGGGCATGGGGTTCAGTGGCCGACCTTTTTCTGGAACCCACCCGGCTCTGGGAGAAGCTCTTAGTGCGGATCTCTGCTCTACCCCTCGGTTTTCCTTTGAGTGGAGGTAGGGGACTGTCCTTCTGGACCTACACGGCCCTAGTCACCTCAAGGGGATTCTTCCAGGTGCAGCCAAGGCAGTTGTGATATGGTTGTTCAGCTGTCGGCTGTGGAGTCTTCTGGAACACCTTCATCTTCTGGGCTCCTGGTGCGCTCCCTAGCCCAGGTGGAGGTCAGTTGATTTCTTTGGTCGGCTCTGTCCCTATCCCTCTGCCACATTCTCCTGCTCTCCCAGGCATCCTTGGTCCTAGCGGGCCTCTCTCTCTCCTGGGAGCAGTTCAGGGCCGTAGCTGCTCAGTTCCCCGCTTATGTCAGGGCCATGGACAGACAGGTTTTTCAACCTCCTCCTGGGCAGCCACCCTCTGAGCATTTGAGGTCCTCTGACTCCTCATCCCCCTCTTCTGGGGTAGAGGAGCCATTTGTCCACATCTCCCCAGCTGCTGACCTTGCAGAGTATCAGAGATTCCTTGTGAGGATGTTGGAGGAGCTGCACATCACCCCTCCCACTCAAAGCAATCCAGAGCACTCGTTGCACACCTTTCTAGGCAATTTCAGTGAGGACACCCTTGTGGTACCCCCCCCCCGGCCTGCTCCCTTTCGTGAGGCGCCGTTGCATTCCTGGCAGAGGCCCTTCTCCGAGTTCCTGCCCTAGGGATCTCTGCCAGCAGTATTGCGCCTCGAGTCTCCAGGTTCCATGCCTCATCCTCAGTCAGGATTGACGCAGCTGGACACTCCTGATGGGCTTCGCGCCCTCCACCGTGACCGGCCCCCAGATCAAGATTCCTTGGATTTTGACTTCTGGGGGAGGAGGATGTTCTACTCGGCATGGTTGCTGCTGTCTATCGCAGCACATCAGTCCCACTACGCATCCTATGATAGGTTCCTGTGGTCCAGGCTGGGTCAGCTCCTAGCCTCATTGCCTGACACGGAGCAAACCAGACAAGCCATTGCACTCTCTGCACGTGGCCTGGAGCTAGCAAGGCACCAAGCAAGGGCATCGTATGATGCCAATGAGGTAGCTATCAGGGGTCGTAGGGACAGCAATCTGCCCTAGGCGGACGGGCATGGCTGTGTCTTTCCTGGTTGTCACCCTTGGCCCGGCGAGGGGTGATTAACTTGCTGACCAGAGAACCTTTCTCTTCTCCCTGCAGAGATTGAGGCAGCTCGTCGGGCAACTTCCTTCCTCTCCAGGGGTGCCTGCCTCATGCCCCACTGCGGGGCCTCTCCAGGCCCAGAAGGTTCTCCCTCTTAGTGTGTCACCCATTGAGAGCTAAGGGACTCTATCCTTAGGGTTGAAAAACCCTTGAGGGGCTCGGCACTCACCCAAAGGTGATGAATGGTGAAGATTGACATGGGTAAGATATGAAAATTACGTACTCCACCGTAGTTATGATCTTTCTGTGTATGTTCACCATTTATCACAATCTCACCCATCCCCTTGGGGCCTCAGTCCTGGGTCCCCTTCCTCTCTGTGTGCTTCTCTCCCCTCCTTTCTGTTAGTCAGGGGTGGGGTAAGACGGGGACACATAAGGGGATAGTATTTTAGAGGGAGTGGTCAGGATGGGGGCACTCCTTCTCCAGTGCTTTGGCTCCACCCCTGTGGGGTGGGAGTTGGTAGCTGCCCTCTGTTCTCTCCACTTCCTTGTCCAGTCAATCCTTAGTTCCCTTGTCCTGTGGACATATCCTTAATTTCCTCAAGAAACCAAAATTTCTTACACCAAAAATGTTTTCCCTGAGAGAGGGGAGAATAACCCTGTGTCCTATCTTTCTTCCAGAATAACCGTTTTCTGCTTTTGGAGTTATTGCCAGTGATTCTGTGCTTTGAATTCTGACAGTGAGCCTTTTGGCTACTCCTTGCAGTTCCTATACAATCTGGAGACAAATCAACATTCAAGGTTCCAGGGTATGGTCGTTACCTCCCCCCCCCCCCACCTCGAGCTTATCCTAAATCCTTCCTCTCTCCTTTTTCTTACTTAGAGATTGGGGCCCTATCCAGTCCCTCAGTCTTCCTTCTCCTTCTGTCCTCTCAGTCATTTATTTCTCCTTTTGGTTTATATATCTTTTCCTTTGTCTGTCCCTTGGAATTCCTTGTCCCTCCCTCCCACCCCTTTTCTTCACCTTTCCGGTGAGTCAGAACTGGCAGGAGGGTGGAGTTGACAGCACCTTAACGGCCAACCATGAGAGCTACGCGAGCGTTGGCCTCGAGGGCAGCGCCGATGGTGCGTCGGCTCCACCCATCCAAAAATAAATAAAAAGCCTCGGGTCATGACCTCTGGCCAATAACACAAAGTTGATGAATGGTGAAGATACACAGAAAGATCATAATTACAGTAGGTACATCATTTTCATATACTGGGCTCTAGAACATGGTCTAGAACTATCAGCCATCCATGTCCCAGGTGTCCAAAACATCCTGGTGGATGGTCAAAGCCAGTTGCATTCTCGGATGCACAAGTGGGAGGTACTGACCTTGGTTGTAGAAGACCTGTTCGATAGGTGGGGTCATCCAGAGTTGGATTTTTTCAATTTTGGCATCCATAGGTCGTACAGACAGGTATATACTGTAAATATAGCTTGCCTGGGGCGGTTCAGATGATGCGCTATGGAGGAGTCGATCAGGTAACTCAGCCATAGGTCCCAGTTGCTTCTGAGGTCCTGTAGGCCTGGAAGACCTGGATGCTACGACTGGGGATTTTAGTTCACCCCATGATGAAACAGATATCCTCTAAAAGCTCAGAATATGCAGAATTCAAAGTGTATGAATATCTTCCACCCAGTATTTTTCAAACAATTAAATTTTTACTTTTAAGAGCTGTTCACGTGAGCTACAAAGAAAAACATCCTGCCTGGAAACTGGCTCTATTCAGCCACCCCAAGATCCACCAAATTTCTGATCAACCTTTGTGGGCACAGAGTTAAAGGCCTTGCTGAAATCAAGATAGAGGATGTCTGCCACAAGGGAGAGATTCTTCATCTGAAGCCTCCCATCCTCAATTCAGTCCCACCTCGTAGCTTAAATTTCATGTTAGAGAAACTCACCTTGGCTCCTTCTGAGCGGCCACAGCATGCCAGCTGTGCTTTCTGTCGTGGAAAGCATTATTTTTAGTTTTCATTACTTCTGCTCAGAGGATTTCCGAGCGTCATGCTCTGATGTGTGTCTCCTGATTTAGTTTTCCACAGAAAGTGTCTTTGCATTCCAACTAAAGTTTTTACAAAAGATGGTGTCGGTTTACTCTGAATCAGGCCATCCACCTGCCTGTGTATTTCCCAGAGCATGCCAATCCAGGGGAAGCATTGCTTCCGGTTTTAGCTGTACATAGAATACTCAGATATTATGTTTTTCACACAAAGGACTGCAGGAAGTCCTCACAACTGGTTGATCTTATCTGACGTTAATCTTCACCATTCATTATTAATGGGTCTAGCCAGAGGTCTGGATTCTGCTTGGAAAGATAAAGAGCTTTGTCTGTTTAAATTTTTAGAGCTGAGGAGCCAACGTCGGGATGGTGCCACCCACGGCCAGCGTTTCTAATGAGTGCTCTCGAGTGGCTAGTAACCAACACTGACTGCTCCTAGCCTCAGTTCTTTTTGCCTGCCATTGAGGAAGGACCCAGCAGGAAAGACTTCAGTCACGCTTTACTGCGTAGTTCAGTTCCGCTAGGCCTCATCAGTTCTTTGAACTTTCCTGGCACTAAGAGTGCCAGTCCTGTTTTTCTGCACTGGAGTTTTCTTTTTTCTGTAGTTTATCGTGGCGCCGGTATATATTCTTAGTGAATAATATTCCCATTTTTGTGTATTTGTGGCGCAACAGTATGTTGGGGTCTGGGCGTAAAGCAGTGTCTAAGTGAGTGCGATTGCCTCAATGTGTCGGTGTCCCAGCGGCAACTCGATGACCGTGTCAGACGCTCACAACTGTTGCTTTACCAGTCTGGTTCCCCGCCATGTGATGCATGAGTGCAGTGCTTGTTTATGGATTACCATACTCTAGTTGTCTGGGTGGAGGTTAGGGAGAGAACCCTGACGTTCGGTGGGCGCTCCACGCACTTGTGACACCAAGACTAGGTCTCTAGGCTCCACCCCTTAGCCCTTCCCAGCTCTACATGGGCCAGCTGGGATGGGACCCCTCTACTCCATAGCTTGCTGCAGCAAGAGCTCCCAGCAGGTGTCAGTGGGGCAGTCGTCCTCTGGTGGGCGGTGACTGATCACCCTTCGCAGTCCAGGGTCTCCTCCGAGATGCAGACAACCCCGGTGTGGTGCCACAGCTGTATGCTGTGTCTGCTCCAGTGGTCCCCTTGGTGCTGCGGACAGACACCACCTCTGCTTCTGGTGCCATCTTCTGCACCAGTGAGCAGGGCAGGGCAGCGCCCCCTGCGTGATTGGGTTCCCCCTCCAACGCTGCTCTCTGTGCCAGAGGGCCAAGTATCCATGGGGTAGCTAGATTAATGATCTCCCTGATCTTGTCTTTATCAGTCTTCACCATTCATCACTGGTGGGTACAAGCCGGAGGTGCAGGACCTGGCAAGGGCAATCGTTTTTTAAAAAGGGGAGGAGCCAGTGTGGGGGGCTGCACCACCCTCATGGCCAATGCACTGCATGGTGCTCGAGGGTTGGCCAATAAGCGCCAGCTCCTCCTCTACCTCAGTTCTGCTTCTCCTGCTGTTGAGTGCACATCGGCCTCATGAGTGAGTGCTGAAGAAAACTATACCATTGCGGCATACCCTTTTTGCTTTATGCCTCAAATTTCTGCCGCTGCTGCAACCGTTCACTTGGGGCCAAATTCGACTCTGGTTGTTCCGCTTTTTAGACTACAGTAAGATCTTTCCATTTTTCTTTCAGCTTCCGAGTCTATTAGCCATAAGTCTTGCCAGGTTTGGGGACAAAAGAGGAATTGTGTAATGCGGGATGGCTTCACGTTGACCGTGTCCTATAGCTGGCAGATTTCTGTGATGGACTGGCATGACCATTGCCTAACCTGCCTAGGTCCGAACCATGATATATGGACCGCTATGGATATCTGCTTCTCTGTGGACCGTAGATTGCTTGAATATTGCATGTTTAAGGTTGGTTGTGCAGTGTCGTACTTGGGATGCTAGATGCAGGTCTCTTAACCTTTCCTCCAGGTCTCCTCCTAGTTCTATACAGGCCATGGAGGAGGGGCCTTGCCTCTCTCGAGCCTCCTCGGCCAGGGTGGAGGTCTCTTCCACGTGCTGAGGACAGTGAGCCTGGGGCCTGGCTGGGGGCACTGTTTTGCAGTCACCTCTCGGAGGTGCAGGCTCCTCCAGTGTCGTGGGCCTTCAATTGCTAGGGTTTGACCTGGTGGTTTCCTCTGCGCTACCTATTGGCACCATTGCTGATCCCGAGCAGTTTGTGGCTCTGGTGAGCAGGGCAGCACCATGGTCGGTGCCAGGTCTAAACAGAGGGAGGTCCTTGGGGTGGCCTTCTGCCGATTTCCTGATCGCCTCCTCTTCGGAGGAGGATGATCGTGTATGCAGATCCTGGGGCTTTTGCTCCCAGCACTACGGTGCTCTCCCAATCATTTTTCTTCTCGGGTGGCAGTAATTACGATCTGCGCAGGCCTCGTGCCAGTATCTCTCTGAGCTGCTAGCAGTAGTGTGGGCGCCACGTGTTGAGAGTGGTTCCACCCCAGTAAAAATTAAGTCTTCCGCACCGGGTCTGAGCTGGCACCATTCCCGGCACTGCTCTGTCCCCCGGTGCTGGAAAAGGTGCTCCCACTTCATCCGCTTTCTCAGTGGGTGAGGCAGGAGTGGTGGAGCCCAGCAACTGGTGATGAGGAACAGGTCCCTCTCGGAGTCGGTGGAGGTGTGCAGGCGGCCTTCCCTTGGAGTCCCACAGGGCTCAGGGAGGAGCTGCAGCACTGACCCTACCTTCTCCCTTCATCGCCTTCAGGTGAAACTCTGTAAGTGGGGCTAAGGGCTAGGGACCACCCTTCTGGACCTACGCAGCCCTGGTCGCCTTATGGGGGATTCCCCTTCTGGGCTTAGTCCTAACCACTTCAGTCTGGTGAGCAGCCATTGATGGAGGAGACCAGCGGATCCTTCCCTAGCATTGGATTGTCTGCAGGGTCTCGTAGCCCTGGAAGAGGGTGCTCTCATCCTGTAAAAGTGCTTTCTCCCCTTCCTCTTGCCTCCTCCTTACTCTTTCCCTGGCCATGTGGGTCCCTCAGGGCCTTTGACCTGGGAGCAGTTCAGGGCCATGGATGCTGAATTCCCCTGCTATGTGAGAGCCATGGATGAGCAGGTCTTCCACCTGTCTTTCCAGGAGCAGCCGAACTTTGGCTCTTCAGACTTGTTGGCCTCCTCATCTTCCTTCCCTGAGGAAGAGGATTCATCCGTCCACCTGTCCTCTGACGCTGACTAGACCTCCTATCAGCATTTTCTATCGAGACTGCTCAACAACCTCCATGTTTTCACGATGGCAAGACACAATCCTGAGTGAATGATGTGCACTTTTCCAAGTGAATACAGTGCAGACTGTCGTTGAGGCACAGGTCAGGAAGCAGTTGTAGAATTCGAAAAGTGTTTATTAGTACTAGCAGTAACATAAAAAAAATTGTTCAGCATAACTATTTACAAAGGAAGAATAAACAGAGAAGATCCATTTGAGATTTCTTTCAATCTCTGTGTCTCTCGCAAGAAATTGCAGCTCTGTTTTTATGTCTTTGCAACCCCCCACCGTTAACAAGCATCCTGTTTTTTTCTAAAATTTTCTTGTAGGTTTCAGACAGGTGCAGCAAGAACACAGTGTCCCAGAACTGAGGCCCCTTCTCCACAGCTTCTGAAAAAGGGCTTAAAAACTGCTCTCAGGTTAACCCTTTGAGTTCCTAATAGCTTTTAGCAATCGTCTCAAGTTATACTTGTATACATTTCAACAGTAACACAATATAATTTCTAAACAAAGAGATCCCAATATCAATTACATTTCCACATAATGGTTTGCATATATTTTTATACCAGCAGATATGCAAGGGAGGAAAAAACAGAAACAGCAAGGGAAGGTTGAGAGACAGTGCAAGGCAGAGAACTGTGAGACTGTCTGAGTGATCAAATCCTAGATCTCACAGGAAAATTTGGTTACGCAACCAGACAGACAAGAGACAGGAAAGGAAAGGAAAAAAACAGAACAAATCCCTGCATTCAAATTCTCCCTAACAACTGGGACTGGGTCCTATTCAACCATGTTACACAGACCACCTGGTGGTGCCTGCCTGGCCAGTTCCTTTTCAGGAGGCATGCATTACTGCACCTGGCAGCGACCATCAGCCCCTTCTCCAGCCCGATAGACTGCCAGCACAGGAATTGCACACCCCAGGGATCTCCAGGAGCTTTGCCTCACCCCAGTTAGGGACTGAGTCTCCTGGACACCCCTACTGAGCATAGAAGCCCAAGGCACGATCGACCCTCAGGCTGATTCTGCATGGAGTTTGACTCCTCTGGGGAGGAGAGTCTCTCTCAGCGTGCTTTATGCTCCGTGTCGCATCGCGCCAGGCCCATGATGCTGCCTACAACAGGTACTAATGGTCGATGCTAGGCCAATTGCTGCATTAGTACCTGATTCGAGAGCAACCAGGCAAGCCATTGCCCTCTCTGTGCATGGCCTGGAGCTTGTGAGGCACCAAGCAAGGGCTTCACACAACGCCAGTGAGGTGGCATCCAGGTTGGCGGGACAGCAATCTGTATTTGGCAGACATTGTGGCTTCACCTTTCTAGGTTGACACCCTTGGCTCGGCGAAGGGTGCTTGCCTTCTCTTCCGGGGACCCACCTCTTCTCCCACATGATGAGGCGGCAACTTAAGGGCAGCCTCCTTCTCCTAAGCAAATGGAGACCCCGTCTCACCCTGACCAGTCATGGACCTGGCCTGGTCTGGCCTGTGAGGGCCTTCTCTCCCTGTGTTTCCTCCACAGGGGGCTGAGGGAAAACTTCCCTTAGGGATGTACCAGGTTCCTTTCGGGGGGGGGCTTGGTAATCACCCACCAGTGATGAATGGTGAAGATTGATACAAATAAGATATGAAAATTACATACCTACTTTGGGAGGCAGTATAGCGCAGTGGTTTAAGGCTCTGAGCTGCAAATCTGGAGACCTGGGTTTGAATCCCACAGCCCCCACTTGATGGTACTGTGTGACCCTAAGCAAGTCACTTAACTTCCCAGGTTGCACCTGTAAACAAGCTTTCAGTATAGTGTGACTCACCTGGTTAAATAATTGGAAAAAGAATTGATGATCTTTCTCTATATCTTCACCATTCATCACTGCTTCCCACCCACTTTCCACAGCTAGATTCTGTTGCAAAGAAGCAATATCTGGGTTCCTCGCTGGCAATTAGGCAGGCTTACATATGGCCTATGGCCTGTGGCCAGGTACCAAAGGACACTCTGGAGCACTGTGCTGAGATTACAAAATCTGTGCCAGCACCAATGACAGCAGACCTAGAGGAAGCTGCCAAGAGAGGGGTAGAGGCCTCCAAGGTCCAATTCAAAATGGGAGTGGATAGCAATGACACTGCAGCCAGGCAGATGGCTTCCTCAGTGTCTCTCAGGAGATTTGCTTGGTTACGGACTACCAAGTCCAAAGCCATGGATTTCCCATGTGAGCCTTCGTCTCTGTTCGGACAGCAGACTGAGGCTTACATGAGGAAGATGGATGAATACAAAGCAGCATACCAAAGTGCTGCTGCTAAGGATAAGGCTTCTGCCCCCCAAAAGCAGCATGCCAGGGGTCATGGGGCAGACCTTACCGGCCATTCTTCCAGCCTCAAGCCTATCCACAATATCAGCAGCAGAAAGGCTACTTCAGAGGCATCTGTTCAGGTCGCCTCCCCAGGTCCAGAAGGGGGCAGGCTGATCCACTGTCTCCAGAAATGGCAATCCATCACCACAGATTGGTGGGTCCTGGAGGTAGTGGGTCAGGTCCTTGCACTCAGTTTCAAACTCAGACCAAGACTGAAGGCAAGAGTTTTTCAACCTTCCTCCCCCTCAGAGACACTCTTACTGGAAAAGGAGGTCTTAAACCTGCTTTCATTAGAAGCAGTGGAGCCAGTTCCTCTCTTACAAAAAGGAAAGGGCCTTTACCCAAGATACTTCCTTACAACCAATAAAACAGGGGAGTGGCAACCCATATTGGATCTCAGCCACCTGAACAGGCATTTACTGAAACCAAAATTCAAAATGGTCACTTTAAAAACGATTCTGCCAACTTTAAGGCAAGGGGACTGGCTGGCATCTCTAGATTTAAAGGTGCCTACTTCCATATCCTCACAAGGCAGTCTCATAGAAAATTCCTCAGGTTCAGACTTCCATCAGGCCACTACCAGTTCAGAGCAATGCATTTAAATATTTCTGCTCTAAGGGTGTTCACAAAATGCTTGGCTGTGGTTGTCTCAGTCTCTGATGAGGAGGGGGAAGTTTTCCATACCTGGACGACTGGCTGTTAGTGGGCAGTCTCCTCAACAGGTCAAGCAGTCTCCGGCCTTAACACAGGAACTGTTACAGTATCTGGGTTTCTTGATACACTAGCAGAAGTCAGTGCTGCAGCCAGTACAGCTCCTGGAGTTTATAGGAGTAGAATTGGATTCAGTCGAGGAAGGGCTTTTCTTCCTCAGCTGAGGGCAGACACATTCAGGCAACTGGTAGGCTCCTTCAAGCCTCACAGCCCCAGTCCGGCCAGGGACTTTTCTCCAGTTGTTAGGTCACATGGCAGCCTCAACTGCCACACTGTCAGTAGCAAGATTTCAGATGAGTGATATTCAGTATCACCTCAAGCTTTACTAGCATCAGGAAAGAGACAGGTTATCAAAGCTGGTCACAGTCACTCAAACATTCATGCAGGCACTCCAGTGGTGGCAGGATCTGGAAAACCTCAGACAAGGGGTCCCATTCCTCCAAGAGAACCCATCTCTGGTGCTCACTACAGATGCTTCCCTAGGAGGGTGGGGAGCATACTGTCCACAGTACTTGGCTCAAACAGGAGTCGTTGCTGCACATCAAGCAGTTGGAGCTCAGGGGCAGTGTTCCTAGCACTTCAGGCATTTGCCAGCATACTGCAAGGAAAGGTGGTCCAGGTCAGGACAGACAACATGACTACTATGTATTACATCAACAAACAGGGAGGCACAGGTCCACATCCCTGTGCACAGAAGCTATGAAAATATGGACCCTGGCCTGTTCCTGAATATTTTGCTGTCAGCAGTCCACCTTCCAGGGAAGGACAATGTGCTGGCAGATGCACTGAGCAGAATAAATCAGAACCATCGCAAATGGTCCTTAAACAAGCAAGCACTGCAGTTGGTGTTCAGAAGGTGGGTACTCCAGAGGTAGCTCTTGCTTTCCCTGACAACTTCCAGCCCCCCTGTACTGTTGCAGACCCCACTGAAGGGCACAGTACCAGTGGACGCATTGACCCTGGACTGGACAGGGAAGATCTTACGAGATACAGCTCTTGCAGCAGGTAACACCATTTGGACTGAAGCCGCAGGTGTCAGGACCCCACGGAAATCTTCTAGCTAGCAGTCTTCAGCAGGGACTGCTCCAACGCCGGGTCCGCCCCGACGGCCAGACGAGTACATAAGGAGGTGGTCCCGCCAGATTCCCCAGTTCTTTCCCGCCGTCGACTTGCATGTCTCGACCCTTTGGTTCATTTCTAGCACGCGACGCCTGGTTAAGTTCTTCCTTCGGGAAAAAGTTTGTTTTTCTGCTCAGCTTCTGTCTGATGTCCTCTCCAACTTCTGTTGAAGGCCATCCGTCGATGCCGAAACAAATCCCATTCAAAGACCGCATTTGGCCTGCGTCCGGTGCCTAGGCCCCAGACCACACGACACCCGGCCTGCTCCTTCTGCCAGAGGTTCAATAGTCTGACCCGGATCCGTCGCCAGAAGGCCCTTCAGGCGTTCCTGTTCGAGGAAAAGATTAAAGCCATGGACGCAGCCTCCAAGGGGGAATCTTCCGACAAGGCCCGGAGACACCTCGAGAAGCATAGGGAGAGATTGAGATCCAGGTCCCCGTCTAGGGCCTCTGACTCCCGTAGCTCCGGCTCCCGGTCCGACCGCTCCCCTTCCCGGGCCCGCTCTCCGCCTCCCCCTGCAGCGGTGAAGACCTCTCCGGGTTCCTCCTCTCTTCCTCAGGCCAAGACCTCCAGAACTTCTTCGTCCTCAGCCACTAAGGCCCCTGTCGAGGTCAGGGACCATCACCATCATGTCCAGTTCCGCCTTTGAACTCCGACGCCAGATCAGTTTCTTTTTCCTCCTCCTCAGCGGAAGACCAAAGAACTGACTTCACTTGGGAGATCGTTATACCCGACGCCGCCCACCCGACGTCGGGCCAATACTATCGGGTCCCGAACCGACGACCGCCAGATGCTGTCGCTGCAGCACGTCGACGGACGCTGCCGGGACCACGTCCGTGTTTACTGGAGAAGAGGACCCTTCTCTCCCACCGACGCCGGGTCAAGAGGCGACATGGAGGAGGAGGAGCTGACCCAGCCGGAGACCAGACGGTGAACCTGCCTGTCGACTCTGTGGGAACTCTCGCTGAACCTGAGACCAGCTAACGCTGAACCCGATTACTTGCCATTGCGCCGTCCGCCGGGCCCAGTATGTCCGAGGTCAAGAGCTGTTTACTTATTGGTGGAACACCATATGAATAATGTGGTTCCCACTCCTCCTTCTCCTCCTCTCCACTCATGACCCGCCGGCCTGCTCTACTACCCAGGATGTGCTACCCTCCCCAGAGCCTACGGATCCTCCCAGGGTGAATAGAAAAGGAGACCCCGTCCAGATCTCTTCAGGTCACCCAGCCCCAGAGACCCAGAAGATGCACTGTTTCGCTTTTTGATTTATGACACGGATCGACTGGACTGATCTGGATCCTCTCCGATCAACGCCTCCTCCGACCCACATGAGTTTCCAAGATCCTCCGATGACCCATCGTTTCCGAGATTATGAGTATATCCAGGAGAACATGGCTGGGACGTGAGGAACTAGACTTTAGAGATTACGCTGCCAGATATCTCGCAAAAGATCCTGGGCCTGTGGTGCCACCTTGGTGGACACATTTGTGATCGCCACCAAGGCATGTGGAAACATCTCATCGCTCCGGGCGGCCAAGAAAGCTGATCACCTGTACAAGGCCCTAGGAGACCAGTATGGTATCACATCCTCTGTCTTTTCCTCTGGTCACAGCCTCTCATGACCGTCCCAGAGGTCAAGCATTTGAGCACCCTGCCACCTACCAGAGTCCAAACAGCTGACGCTATGGGCAGGTACATAGCATCTGTTACCTGCGCCATCAGATCCTGAACTACTTGACCCATATGGCCAGTTTCAAAACGCCTTGTGGGAGCAGGACTGGATCTATGTAAAAGATGCCAGAAGGTGAGCAGAAGGAGGAGTTACTGCAACTCGCATGGTTCGGATGTGGGAACCGAGCTGCGAGTCCTGTGATTCTCCCCTGGACCTCGGCCAGAGGGTCAGTTGTATGCCTGAGACACTCATGGCGGTTCCGATTCACCCCGATGTCCAGAAGAACATCCTGACTCCTTTATGGAGGAAGTCTTTTGGTGAGCTTCTGAGAAGGTCCTCACCAAACTTCAAGAGGTCGGGCTTGGCCATGTTCTGTCCAGGCCATGTACAGACCCAAGCTTAGTTCCTCAGAACCAGCTGCTGAGGCCGGATGGTGGGACAGCAGTCCTGTGCTTGTCTCACAGAGGGCCTTTCCTCAGAGCCCAGGGAAGTAGTCACGGGTCGTCACGACCAGCTGTGTTGGCCTGCCGCTGACCTCAGCCACACTGCTTCCCTTCCCGCCCCTCAGGATCAACGGGACACCATGTCTGGCTACATTGCAGACCACCTGCCAGTGGTAGTCCAAATCACCGACAGGTGGTCCTTCAGTTTGGCCTTAAAGAGGCACCTTTATAGAATTCGTGACAAGCCACCCACAAGGCCTCGTTCTTCTCCTGCACTGGTCAGTACAGATCACCATCAGGCAGAGGTACTGCGCCTCTGCAAAAGGAGCGTGGAGTATGTCCCAGCCACTGATAGGATCCGGTAATATTCCCACTCTTCTGTCAAAACAGGGATCCGTCCTGTTATCTCAGCGCCCCTGTCGGTCGCTTAAACGCTTATGGTGACCCTCCAGGGACCCGACACTGCTGAAAAGGACGCCTTCTTAGTGTCCCTGGACATGCAGGACGCCACCTGCGCATCCTTGTAGGCTCATGTGCAGGAGACCCGCTTGAGTTTCGGTCACCACTTTCAGCCCTCCTGGACTGTTCGCCCAGGTCTTTTACCATGTATGGCACTGTGGTACATCTTATGGTGCCACACGTGTTCCGCACTACCACTGGTTTTCATGGCCGCTTCCAAAGAGGCACTGTTGATGGATTCAGCACCCGGACCGTTCCAGTCTCATATTCTTATCAACGAGAGAAGTCCTCCTGGTACCGTCCCCGAAGCTGCAGTTCATAGGGGCAGTTCTGACATCGTCTAAAGTTTTCTCCCATTTGAAGAGCGGAACACATCAGATCCTCATCAGGATCTTTCGTAAAAAGACCGTCTCGCCAGGTTGGTCCTCGTTCTCACATGGCTGTGGCCATCCAATCCATCCTTTGGCAAGGCTCCACATGCAGGTAACTCAGTGTGGCTCAAGGCAGTGACCAAAGGCAAGACCATGCAGATCCGTCGTAATCACTCCGTGATTCTTGAGACTGGGCAGGAGTAGACCCAGGGACACTTCTGCAGGTGTCCATTTACCGCTGCCGCCCTCAAGGCAATCCTCCACAGACGTCTCCGGGCTGGATGGGAGCGCACTGAACGGGTGAGGTCCAGGGAACATGGACCAGAAGCTCACTCCACATCAACGGTTGGAGATTAGGCTGTCCTTTACGCTTGTACTTTCAGTCAGAAATATCGTCGAGTACCTTCTGTTTCAGACAGACAACAGTCTGTGATGTATTACTCAACAAACAAGGAGGCGTGACACTTTTATCCCCTCTGCAGGGAAGCTATGAGGGTGGGATTGTAATCCGACACGGTGCGAGCCTGATTGCATCACGCTCCTGAGGACACAATCCAGATTTGCCTGAGTCGCCCCAGGCCAGAGTCCATGAGGGAATTCTTCAGAGGTAGCAGAGTCTGTTTCTGCGATGGGGCACCATGCTGGACTTATTCGCCCCCATCCAACGAAACTGCCCAATTTTTGCCTAGATCCTAGGGCCTGTGTTTCTCTCAGACGCGTTGTCTTCTCCCTGGGCGTGACACTTTCCCTCCCTTCCCATTGATCCAGAGAGTCTTTCCAACTGCAGGAGCACGCAACAATGATCCTGTAGCACTTTCTGGCCCAGGCAGATTTGTCTCTGCTGGCTTACGTCCTGGAACCCAGTCCGTTTTCAGCTCCCCGCTTGTCTCAGGAGGAGGTTCACTATCCGCCCGGTCTACGTTTTCCTGAACCTGCACATGCTTCCAGAGACAGCTATTATGCATACGGGTCTCGCAAGAGGTGCGGAAGTCCTTTCCGCTGCCAAAGCCAGCAACGATGCGCTTTTGCATGAAGTGGTTGCTTTTTTATGGTTGCAGGCCGCCTTTCCTTAGAAAGGTGCTGAATACCTTCTTCCTATTCCATTCGTCTCGCTACTCCTTGGTTGTTCAATTGCCCGCGCTGTCTGCATACTCTGTGTGACAGCACTGTGGCACAGCTTGAGTTCCGAGACTGAGAGGGTGTTACACCAGTCCACCCATCATGATCCTGCCTCCTTGGGACCATCTCTTTGTCCTGAACAACCACGCCTCTTGACCTGCCGTGATTGTTAGCCGCGCTTCGTCCTGAAACGTTATTTTTAGTTGCGTCACGCCAGCAAGGAGTTTTCCTGCTTCACGCCCTGTGCAAGAGCCTATTTAATTTTTTCACCAGGACAGAGTTTCTGAGGACAACCAAATTCCTGCCAAGGTGTCTCTGCCTCACTCAACCAGAATTATTTGTCTGTGTATTTCCCAAGTACTTTAATAGAGGAGAGGCGCTGTTTCACACCCTGGATGTTCACCGCCCTTGGTTCTACCTGAATAGAATGGAACAGTCGCAAGTTTGAGCAATTATCGCTTCCTTCCTTGAGGATGCTGCCAACCAGTTCTACAGACCTTTCGCTGGCTTGTCCAGGCTTTCATTTCATACATAACAGCATAAGCCCTCCCTTATAGTCCGGGGCCATTTGACAAGGTGGCTACCTTTGCAGCATCGCAACATCTCCACCTTGGCCATTTGTGCTGCAGCTACTTGAGCTCAGTGCACACATTTATTAGGCACTATAGCCTGATATACATCTCAGCGGAGAGGGGTTTCGCCTAGCCGTTTTACAGGGTCTCCTGTCCTGAGTCAGGACTCCCAATCTCCACTTTCCCCTCCAGAATGCTTTCAGACTATTGTTGGGGAATCAGTCTCACGAGAATACCTGCTGCAAGAACTGTATCTCAAGGTGATGGCCAGTTACAAGAACCTACAATAGTTGATCTCGAGAACAGCTTTCAGCAGGTACCTTCCGCCCACCATTCCTTTCTTGAGGAGGTACGGCTCACCTTGCCTTGGCAGGAGCTTTAGCTCTTTTCTTCTGATGGCGATCCCTGTCTCCTTCTGATGTCATCCCGGCTGGGAGTTCCGGTGAGAACTTGGATCTGGCGGACCGCCTTCTTTATGTACGCCTGACGCCGGGGGCTGGACCGATGCTGGAGGCGGTCCCCCGAAGACTGCAGTTAGAAGATTTCTGGGGTCCTGATGCCTGCCAGCTTCAGTCCAAAATTTACTGTCTGGGCACTGTTCGTTTCGAACTGTACTTCCTGTATGACTTCCTCCTTCCTTCCCATTGTTGCTGAGGGTCCTGAACAAGCTCAGGTCCCAGCCAGCAACAATGATCCTCATTCCCAGATTGGGCCAGACAGCCATGGTATTCTCTAGTTCTGTACCTCTCGGTAGCCAAGTCAATCAGCCTACCTAGGAGGCACAATTGCTGACCTCCACCCAGGGCAGGATCCTCTACTCAACCTTCGATCCCTCAGACTCAAAGCCTGGTTCTTAAGGACCTAGAGTATGCAAATTTGAATCTCTCAGAAGGGGTAATGGAGGTCCTTAGGGTATCCAGAAAACCTGCTACCAGAAAAATCTATACTTATGAGTCGAAAAGATTTTCTTTCTGGTGCAGGGACAAAACCTTAGACCATAACCCAGGTTGGCTTATCAGTAGTTCTTGATTATCTCACCCATCTTCATTCCCTAGGCCTCAGGACCTCTACTATGAAGGTGCATTTGGCTGCAGTGTCTGCTCACCTGTCAGCAGGTAAACCATCCTCTTTGGCCTCTAATGCAGTATCCCGAAAGTTTAAGGGGCTACTGCATTTTCACCCTCCTCATAGAGTCCCTTCCCCTGTGTGGGACTTAAACATTTGCATAGCACAGCCTATGCAGCCTCCTTCGAGCCCATGTCATCAGCCGACCTTAAGTATATGACTTGGAAGGCTGTGTTTTTAGTGGCCATCACTTCTGCCAGAAGGATTAGCGAGATTCAGGCTTTGTCCATGGTTCCCAATTATGTGGCCTTCCATATGGACAAGGTGGTACTCAGGACAGATAATAAATTTCTCCCTAAGGTGGTATCTTTCACATTAATCAGTCCATCACTCTGCCAGTCTTTTTTACTGATCATTCCTCCTCAGGTGAGCGTAGACTACATAGCTTGGATGTCAAGAGGGCTATTAGTTACTACCTGGAGCACACAAAAGGTCACAGAGAGATAGAACCCAGTTCTTTCTGACCTATGGAGAGGTTGGCAAGGGTAAACCTGCCACAAAGAGATCCATAGCAAGATTGTCTCATGTATCCAGTTCTGTTATGACAATGTGGGTAAGCAGCCCCACAAGGGCTTAGGCCCATTCTACTAGGGACTGCTGCATCTATAGCAGCTTTCAGAGACATTCCTCTTCTGGAAATCTGTAAGGCAGCTACCTGGAAAACAGTTCAGCACATTTGCCAAGCACTACTGTCTGGACACCCAGGCCAGGAGTGATGCCAGGTTTGGCACAGCAGTTCTGCAGAGCCTGTTTCCTAAATAGGACCTCTGCCCGCCTCCAAAGGCACTGCTTGGGTAGTCTGCATTTGTCAGAATACAGTAAGATTTCCTGGGGTTTGAAGAAAATATTACTTACCATAGTAATCTTGTTTCTTCTAAGGGAATCTTACTGTATTCTGAGCTCCCACACTTCCTCCCCTGCTAGGACCTACAGGGCTCTGCTCACTTCTGTATCACTGATGTTGGAAACCTATGGGTACCTATTAGTTTTTTTGGGCATCTGTTGACTTGGGTCTTAGAGATGCCTCCTGTTGTTTGGAGTTTCTGTTCTCCTAATAGGGATATTTAGGATAGTAAACTTAGTTTGGATAGTTAGTATTAGCTTCTGCTTGCTTTGTAAGAATCTGACAGTTGCAGGAAGTGCAACCAGGGACAGTGATTTGAAAACCGAGCTTGAGCCTAACATTCCACTGTTAGCATAGGTTCTATTAACCATTTCAGCTTCGGGGCAATCCTATGGTGTATTTGTCAGAATACAGTTAGATTATCTTAGAAGAAACAAGATTACTATGGCAAGTAATGTTTTCTACTCTCCCTTCCTTACTCTGTCCCTCCCTTACCTGCCCAGAGCTTGGGGCCCCCAGTCCCAGACCGCTAGGTTCTTTCTTCCATCCTCTTGGCCAGTATTATTTCTTTTTCTGTTTATATCTTTTCCTTTTCCTATCTCTCAGGCTCCGTTGCCCAGCCTTATTTCTTTCCTCTGTTTCTGTCTTCACTCTCCAGCATGCAGAACTGAGGTGGACGAGGAGTCCGCATTGGTTACTGGCCAACCCTCAAGTGCCATGCAGTGCATCGGCCTCGAGGGCAGCGCTGCCCCTAACACCAGCTCCACACCTTTATCTTTTTTTTTTTTTTTAGAAAAATATTGCTCTCGTAGGGTCCTGCGCATCTGGCTGGTACACACCAGTGATGAATGGTGAAGATATACAGAAAGATCAATATTTACGGTAGGTATGTAATATTCATATCTTATCCTTCGCATCGGAGAGGGAGGATCGGGATGATCCTGACTGGCTGCCAGGCTCCGAGGAGCCTTCAGATTCTGCCCTGGCATCTCCAAGGCCTTCTGAGGATTTACAGCCTGTGGTGTCTCTGCTAGCGGTGCTGCTGGTGGTGGCACTGCTCTGGTGCCGGGGCTCTATTGGAATCTCTTCAGATACTCTGCCCAGCAGTGACACTGTGGCAGTGCCGATTTGGTTTCTGCGCCAACTTGGAAGCCAACGCCATCTCCGGTGCTGGGTCTGCTCCTCTTGTGGTGTCAACCTCAGTTGCTGGGGATGGTGCTTGGGGGAGGTCCACAGTCACTCCCACAGGGGCACGACTCCCCCTTCCTTGTCTGCCTGCCTGGATTCTTTCAGTAGGCTTCTCCCAAGGGGCAGGTCTCTTTCCTTGGGGTCAGGGGTTTGCAGGACTCGTTCTGGGCAGCAACCTCTTCGGGAAGCCCCTAAGGTCCTTGGGAGGAGTCGCAACATGGACGCATTGTTGCCTTCCTCCACTTCAGGAGGAGGTCCTGCAGTTGGTGGGGATGGGGGCCTTCCTCTGGACTGTGTGTGGTTCCAGTCTCCCCACCTGGGGGTTCCACCTCAAGGACTACACCCGATCTGCCCCTCGTTGGTTGGACGCACTGAGGTCGGCGGGATAGGCTGCCCCCACCTTCGGGAGGGGTCCACTGCACGATCTGGCAGTCCTTGCAGAGGACCTTCCCTGGTTTGCCAGGCTGTCCCTTCTTCTGTGCCTCTGCCTTCTCCTCCCCCTCTGACTTGGGAACAGTTCAGGGGATCGGCGGCCACATTCCCCTGCTACCTCATGGCACTCCACTAGATCATTTTTAGACCTCAGACCCCTGTGCTGCCTGCCTCTGAGTCGAGCTCCTCTGAGTCTTCGACTTCCTCCACCGAGGAAGAGGACGCTTCCCTCCACTATTCTGCTAATGCAGACTTCATGTCCTTCCAGCACTTCCTAGCAGAGATGTTGGAGGAGCTCCATGTCTCCCATTTTGCCAGTCATAACCCAGGCCATGCAACATTGTCATTCCTGGGGGATTACAGTGCTGACCATCTGGTCTTACCTCCCTTGGAGGCCTCGCACACCATCTGGCAACACGCCCCCCCGTCCCAGCTCCTGCCCCTATGGACAGCATGCGCAGGTATTACACTGCTCTGGGGTCTCCAGGTGCCATACGTCACCCCACCTCGGAAGTGGAGGTCACTGACACTCCATCTGGGCATTGTCACTCTCACCACGATTGCCTACCAGATGCTGACTTGGCTGAGTTGGACCGATGGGGGAGAAGGGTGTTCTCTTCGGCAATCCTTCTATTTGCAGAATGGCTCATCGGGCACACCAGGTGGCCTATGTCAGGCATTTCTGGATGCTGCATGGCCAGCTCCTTGCAGCCATGCCTGATGGTGAGGAAACCCAGCAAGTTATTTGCTTCTCCGCAGAGGGCCTGGAGCTAGCAAGACACTTCTCAAGAACAGTATATGATGCCAATGAGGTAGCTTCCAGGCTGGTGGGAACTTCGGTATGCATCAGATGGACTACATGGCTTTGCCTTTTGAGGTTGTCACCCTTGACCAGGCGTAGGGTGCTGTTCTCACCTTTCTGAGGGGCCCATTTTTTTTCTCTTGCAGTGCATGGTGTGAACTGCAGGGGCGCCTTCCATCTTCCCGGTTTTGGGAGCCTCTGCCAGCTTGCGACCATCCAAGGGCCTCGCCAGGCCCATAAATAGGTCCCTCTCCTCCTGTGAGCATCCCCCACAGGGGGCCGGAGGAATCTTTATTCCTTCAGGGTTTGCAGCGTCAGGTGATGGACGTCAGTGTGACTATAAAAGGGGGGCGGCCCCCCACCTGCCCTCCCAGTTCTTTCCCGCCGTTGACCTGAACTGTCGGACCTCGTGTAGAACAGCTTCAGTTGCCTGCCATTTTCAGTCTTTTGTAAAATTCTAATCTATCATGTTATTCCAGAAGATGTCCAGGGCGATACCCGCACTCCATGTCGTCTACCTCGGCCTAGAACATGACCCACAGGCCTGCGGGTCATGCCGTTCGTTTCGGCCAACGTCCTGGAGGATCGCGCTGCCCGGTTACAGCTTGGGCGCCCCGAGAAGCACTACCTGCCGGTTAAGTCAAAGGAGGCCCGTTGGGCGGTTACCGCAGCGCCTGGCTCGGCTGAGCAACTGGAGCAGATGATTGCCCTCGAGGAGGAGGCGACCCAGGCCACATCATCCTCTTCCTCGGTCGCGGCACTTATCCCGCTCTCACTGGGTACCTTGTATTCAGCTTCGTTCAAGGAGCTTTGCCAATCCCTTTCCACGAAAGGAGAGAGGCCATCGGGACATTCCTCGGTCCAAAGAAGGACTCTAAGGGTAAGTCCCATCGTCGGCGTTCGTGGGAAGCCGGAGAGGTCTCCTTCCCAGAACCCAGACTGTCGACTTGATTGAGGTTGCGGTAAGGCCACTGGCCCCACGGCGTCCCGTCAGGCCAACCCGTCCGAGACACCCGTCGGCGTGGTGGGGTACTTTCTTGACCCGTCGGACGGGCACAGTCGACTGATGAGGCGACAACCCTTCTTCACGGTTCCCCAGTGGAGACCGAGACCTGCCTGCACCCCGGTGCAGTCCCGGTTAAGGCTTCTGAGCGAGGAGAAGCGGGTGTCCCCGCTCCTTCCTGAACCGATCCCGGAAACACCGAGGATCTCGGTCTTGGTCTCGGACATTGTCTCGGTCAGCCAATCCGCTGACGCCAGCGGTCTCGGCACCGAGTGGCGGCGCCGCCGCTCATCCTCCATCTTCCTTCTCGGAAGGAGAGACTTGGTGCAAATTGCGTCGATGCTACGAGGACCTGATGTGGCAGCAGTTACTTCTGTCCAGGAACAAGCCCGGCCCCGTCGCCTTCCCGGCCATCAGTGGCTGTCACCGAGAGGCGAAACAACCCCTCACTGTAGTCGAGGTGCCCAAGCCTGGGCGGTTGTTCGGCGAAACCAGCTGCCCACAGATTGTGGTGGAACCTCCGCCTCCTCGCCGAAATGGAGGCGCCCGACCAGAGACTCTCAGTGGGTCAAGGCCTGCCCACAGGTTGTCGGTCACTCTTACTCCCGACCATCCTCGGCAGGTGGAGGGTGGCTCAGGACCCAGGCAGCTCTGCTTGGACTCCTCCAGGTCCGGCGATGACTCCTTCCTGTTCTCTAGGCCCATTGACCTGGAGTCCTCCGGGGCCAGTCGATGGAGAAGCCCATCGTCCTTCATGTGTTTGCTTCAGCTCATCTCGGAGTCCACGGGATGCAGCTCGACCTGTATCCAAACTGGCCAAGTATCCTGATGGAGATGCTGGACGAGGGGATTCACCCACAGAGGCCTTTCGGTGGTTGAAGCCATTGTTGGCCCAGCCTTGGAGCTCTGGCAGTGGCCTGCTTCCTGTCCTGTGCCTTCGGCCAGGATGGCCAGGAAGTATGCGGTCCCTTCCGGCTTTTTGCCTGGTTTTTCGGAACACCCCTCTGCCGAGGGGTTGGTCACCGACAGCGTTTTCCGGCGTTCCGGGAGTGCTAGGGACGTGGACAAGCCCCCCGACAAGGAGTCCAAAAAGCTGGACTACGCCGGGCGCAAGGTGTACTCTGCGCCCTCCCTTTGCCGCCACCAGGCCAACTTTGCCATGCTGATGGCACACTTCCCCACGCCCTCATGGGCTCCCTGGATGGTGATCCCTCATCTGCCGCCGACCTGCAGACCACCGGGTCTGGCAGGTGTGAGACCAGGAGTAGGGCAGTGGCTAGCAGCAACTCCAGGCGTCTGTGGACATAGGAGACTCCTGTGCCCAGATCAGTTGCGACGCGGTGGCCATAAGCCACAGAGCATGGCTGAGGATATCCACCTTCACGGCGGATACCCAGCACAAGTCGCGGATGTCCCTTCTTGGGGACTGACCTCTTCGGCCCTGGAGTGGAAGGTCACCTCCAGCGGATCGAAAAGTCCAATGCCACTCTGGACTCGGTCACCTCCGCCCAGAAGGACAAAGGCCGCCGACAGCAGCAGCACAAGCCCTTTCGTCCTTCTGCGCCTGCGGCATGTCCGGCCCAACTGCACCAGCACCAGGGCCAGCAGGCTTGTGCTTGGCATCCCAAACCCAGGCCGGCGGCTTCCTCCAACAGGAAGCAGGGAGGTAAAGGCCCAGGAGGTCCCTCGGCTGGTCCCTCCTCCAAGCCTGCCCAGTGTCGAGTTGAGGGGTGTTGCCCCCAGCCTCATCACTCCCCCCTGGGTTCCCCCCCATGGGGGGACGGCTCCGCCACTTCCTTTCCGCCTGGTCCGCTATCACCACAGACCGGTGGATGTTGGAGAGTGGTAGGAAAGGGCCTGCCTCTGGAGTTCAAGCAGGCCCCACCCTTCCGACCATCGCCCTTTGGGGGCTACGAGGTCCATGACCTCTCTGTCAAAACAGCCCGAGCCCGATGTGCCCTGCTCCTTGAAAAAGAGGTGATCAGGAGGTGGCGGATCCTCCTCCAGACCCGGGTTTGTGTTCAGGTACTTCCTGGTCCCAAAGCGGACGGGGCTGGTGCCCCATTCTCGATCTGCATGACCTGAACAGGTTCCTAAGGTCTTGGACCTTCCAGGATGGTCACTCTGGCTCAGACAATCCCATCCTTGGAGCAGGCGTGTGGTTCTGTTCTCTGGACCTTCAGGACCACGTTCTTTCCGTCCCAATCCATCCGTCCCACCAGAGATTCCTCAGCTGCAGAGCAGGGGATCCTTTATGAGTTCTGGACCATGCCCTTCAGCCTTTCCCTAGCTCCAGGGTCTTCACCAAATGCATGGCAGTGGTGACAGCATTCCCTCTTGGCGCCGGAAGGGTCCAGGTGTACCCCTACCTGGACGACTGGCTGATTGCAGCCCTCAGAGCAGAGGTGGAGTGGTCCAGAGATCTAGCCTCTAGGTTTGCTCTCCAGGTTGGCCTCCTTATCAATGAGGCCAAGTCAGAACTCATGCCAATGCAGGTGATTCAATTCATCAGGGCAGAGCTCGACTCTCCCTGAGCCAGAGGACGGCTCCTGGCAGACAGGGCCGAGATTCTTTCCTCCTTTGCCCAGTCATTTCAGGTTGGGCAACTGCACCCTGCCCAGGACTTCCTGCGCCTCCTGGGCCTCATGGCGGCCTGCACCAGCGTTGTCCGTTGGGCCCGCTGGTACATGTGTCCCCTCCAATGGGGACTGGCCAATGGTCACAACCTGATCCACTGGATCAGCTAGTGACAGTGACCCAGGGATGTGGAGCAGCTCTCCAGTGGTGGACCGTTCCAGCACATCTGCAGAAGGGCATCCGTTTGTCTGCCCCGAGCGACAGTCTTGCTATCGACCGATGTCTCTCTGATGGGTTGGGGTGCCCATCTGGGGGAGCACAGAGTGCACGGCCTCTGGTCCCCTCGGGAGTCCCGATGCTATATCAACCTGCTGGAGCTTCGAGCGGTTCATCTAGCCCTCACCGCTTTCGCTCCATTTCTATGGGGTCAAGTGGTTCAAGTCCAGACGGACAATACCACAACCATATACTACCTAAACCGCCAGGGCGGGACGCACTCCATGCCTCTGTGCAGGGAAGCTCTCCGCATTTGGTCACTCGTGCGCAGCCTGGAGGCCGATCTCCTCGCCATTCATGTGGCAGGAGCCTCCAACACCCTGGCCGATGCCCTAAGCCGGATAGGGGCTGCGTCTCACGAGTGGTCTCTCCTGCCGGAGGTAGTACAAGATCTCTTCTCCCACTGGGGCACGCCTCAGGCGGACCTGTTTGCCTCCAGGGAGAATGCGAAGCTGAGACTGTTTCATGCCCGCCCCCCTCAGCAGGACTCAATGCAGGGGGATGCCTTCTCAAGGCCATGGACCCCGGGCCTCTTCTACGCCTTTCCCCCATTTCCCTTGATCCACAAGGTGCTTCTCAAGGCGAGGAGGGACAAGGCGCAGGTGATTCTGGTAGCCCCAGACTGGCCCCGCCAGTTCTGGTATCCTGATCTCCTCAGTCTCAGCTCCAGGCTCCCGAGGCGGCTTCCAGCCCTTCGGACCTGATCTCAGTTAATCAGGGAAGGTATTCCATCTGGACCTTCAATCCCTGCACCTGACGGCCTGGTTCCTGAGCGGCTAGGAGTTCCAGGCCTTGGGTCTTTCTGACGAGGTCCTCAATGTCGTTGAGGCGTCCCGTAAGGAGTCGACCAGAAAATGCTACGCCTTCAAATGGAAGAGATTCTCCGTTTGGTGTCAGGGCAAGGGCTTGGACCCTTCCTCCTGTTCCTTGGCAAGCATTCTGGACTACCTGTGGTCCCTTTCTTAGCAAGGGCTTCGGTCGACGACCCTTAAGGTGCACCTGGCAGCCATGTCTGCTTACCGGGCAGCGGCCGGGAAGCAGTCGGTGGCGCAGGAGAAGGTGGTCGGGTGCTTTTTCAAAGGCCTTGATCACATATCCCCTCCGGTGCGAGAACCTCCACCTCCGTGGGATCTACTGCTGGTATTGGCTAAGCTCATGGGCAAGCCATTCGAACTGATGCACAGGTGTGACATCTCTCACCTGTCGTGGAAGACCGCCTTCTTGGTGGCTATCACGTCAGCCAGAAGGATGGGAGAGCTCCAGGCGCTTTCCATCGAGTCTCCTTATCTGGTCTTCCACAGGGACAAGGTTGTCCTGCGCCCCCACCCGAAATTCCTTCCGAAGGTGGTGTCGGAGTTTCACCTTAACCAGGTGTTGACTCTGCCGGTGTTCTACCCCAATCACACCTCGGAGGCCGAATATAGGCTCCATACTTTGGACCCTAGAAGAGCGCTCGCTTATTATAAGGAGCGGACGGCTAAAGTTTGGGAGAGGTTTGCCAGCTGTTTGTCACCTATGCCGAAGCCGCATCTGGCAGACCTGCAGCCAAGCAGACGATAGGCAGGTGGGTCACGTCCTGCATAGATCTCTGCTATAGGTTGGCGGATGGAGCCTCCCAGAGGGATAAGAGCTCATTCTACCCGCCATACGCTGCATGGTGGCTGCTTCCAGGGGCGTCCCTATCCAGGAAATCTGCAGGGCCGCTACCTGGAAGTCAGCACACACCTTCATTACCCACTACGACATCGACCTTGAGTCACAGCGGGATGCTGGTTTTGGGACCTCGGTTCTCCAGTCATTATTCCCTAAGTAAGGGGTGTGCGCCTTGTCTCCCTCCTCCTGGAGAACTGCTAGGAGTCTGCCAGACAGTGTGGATGAACAACATATCCATGTCCCTAGAAATACAGGTTACTCACCTGTAACAGGAGTTCTAGGAATGGTATATGTTGTTCATCCACACGACCCACCTGACCTCCCCGGCTTCGACGCACAACCTGACTTTCCAGCGGGCTAGATCTGGCATCATGGGGCGGAGCCGAGAGTTTTTCCACCCGGGTGGGTGGGAGGAGCCAGCTTGAAGACCTTCCGGCAAGATTTAAAGCAGCAAGGAACCTGCCAGACAGTATGGATGAACAACATATACCTTTCCTAGAACTCCTGTTACAGGTGAGTAACCTGTATTTATTAGAGGTCATGTAATATCCTATGCATCCTACAAAAAAAAAAACAGCATAGGAAAGCCTATCTTAAAGCGGAGGAAGCTTTAAAACAACTGGAAACGGAACGTAAAGCAACTAGAAGAGCTGATTTACAACCTAAAATAAAACAAGCCAGAGAGAGGGTTAACGCTTTGTCATTACGGCAGGTGGAGAATACATTACGTTTTACCCGACAAAGATACTACGAGGGAGGGGAAAAGGCAGGTCGCCTCTTAGCTATGCGCCTTAAGAAACAAGAAGCAGAAAAACATATAACTAAAATAAATAAAGGTTCTAACCCGGGGAACCCAACAGTTCTTCCAGAAGAAATTCTACATGAATTCAAAAAATTCTACACTGAGTTGTATAGAGAGGAAAATAGTTTAGACCAAAGTGGTTTAATGGAGACATTCTTTAAAGAGCTGAAATTCCCCTCTTTATCTGCGGATCGTAGGGAACAGTTAGAAGCCCCTTTTTCAAATATACAAATAAATGCAGCTTTAAGATCATTTAAAAGTGGTAAGACACCAGGACCGGATGGTCTTCCAGTCGAGTTCTATAGAAAGTTTGCCAAGGAGTTGACCCCAGTTTTGACTAGGGTATGTAATACAGTCCATGAGAAGGGGCAGATGCCTGAATCATGGAGCAGAGCCTTGATAACAATTCTTCCCAAACCAGACAGAGACCCAGCCATGTGCTCGAACTGCCGACCGATATCATTGCTTAATGTAGATGCCAATATTTTTACCAAGGCCATCAGTGTAAGATTACAGTCCCTAATTTGTGATTTGATACATCCGGACAAACAGCGTTTATGCCAGGCGGCATATACAGGACAATATCCATTTTCTTTTAAACACAATAGCAGAGGCAGAGGAACTTCCAAAGAAAACATTACAAGCAGTAATGTCTGTCGATGCCGAGAAGGCATTCGACAGGCTAAACTGGAAGTATCTATAAAGGGTATTGGTTGGCTTTAGTTTTGGACCCGCTTTAGAGCTTAGATAGCTAATTTATATGAGAATCCTAGGGCACAGAATAAGGCGAATGGCCTGGTTTCAGATTTCTTGGAGATAGGTAGAGGCACACGACAAGGGTGCCCTCTGTCACCACTATTATTCGCATTAAGTATAGAACCTCTGGCAGCATAGCTTAGACAAGCGCCAGATTTTCATGGGATTAGATTGGGTGGGGAAGATATTCGTATATCATTATATGCGGATGACACCTTAATATATATAAATGACCCAGTAAAGGATGTACAGAAGATAATAAATAAGCTCAAAATGTTTGGCTCTTTCTCCGGCTACAAAGTAAATGAACTAAAGACAGAGTTATTACCCATTGGCAGTTCTAGAGACCCACTCCCACTGCTTCCTTATGGCCTGAAATGGGCCTCAAATGGATTAAAATATTTGGGTGTTTGGATACCCAGAGATCTAGATTTACTATATATTAAAAACCATTACAGATTATTTTTAGAAGCACAGAAAGACTGTATGAGATGGAAGGAACTGTCTCTAACTTTGATGGGCAAAATTGAAACAGTCCGCATGAATCTGTTACCAAGATTTTTATTTCTATTTACAGTTTTGCCAGTAAGGCCTCAGAAAATTTTGAAATTAATACATAATATGATATACAAGTTCATTTGGAGTGGCAGAAGACCAAGGATTAAATGGTCAATTTGGTAGCTCAAAAGAAAAAGGGGTTTGGCTCTTCCTGAATTTAGAAGATATTTTGGGCAGCCCAGGTACAAAATTTTATTTCATACATGAATAAGGCAGAAACTCGGTAGATAGAGATGGAGAGAGGGGGAGACTTGTCTTTTATGGAGGTCATATTGGTGATGGATCATCAAAATATTCAAAGATTCCATTATAGCAATGTTTGAGCATAATCTGATTCAGACATGGACAGAGATATGTAGAAAGTATAAACGTCATATGAAACAGTCTTTGGATACCCTTTAAGAGCATGTCTAGATTTTCTGCCTTTTAAATTGGGGGCTCAGAATATGGGAAAGGTTAGCTTAACTAAAATAGGACAATTTTTTAGGGAGGGATCTCTAAAATCATTCCAAGATATAGCCCAGGAATTTAAACTGCCTCAAAGGGAACGTTTAGATTTTTACAATTCAAGCATTATTTGCTTAGCAAAGTGGGCAGAACTCAATTACAACAAATGAGAATCCGATATCACAGCTGCTGGTGGACCTGGCGGCCTCAGCACAATCTAGAGGAGAGTGGTCCAGATAGCACGCTTACTCTCAACACTACAAACAGAACCCACAAGTACGATTAAAACAAACTGGCAGAAAGAAATTGGAATAGAACTAACTGAGGATGAATGGGCCAGATTTGGAAAGGAATTTTCACGACCACAGCATCTCCTGCCTGGAGGGATTTCAGGTGGAGAGTGGTGCAGCAACTTTAGAACCCCAGTTATAACTCAACATTTCAGGGATCATTTCACAAATTTGTGCTGGAGGGATGTGGAGAAGTGGGTGATCATACTCATATTTTTCAGTCCTGCCCGAAATTATATTCATACTGGGTGGAGATCACTAAAGAAGGTGGTCGGATTCTGGAGGTGGTGTTGCCATTTGCAGCTTCCACCTGGGTATTGGGGTTACCACCAGCAGAGGTGAGAACTAAAGCAATTGGATATCTATTCAATATCTTAATTGCAGCTGCACTGAAAGCGATAACTCAAAGATGGTTGACACCACGGTTTCCAGATAAAAAGGCCTGATGGGATAATATTGATAAACTGATGGAGATGGAGCATTTGACAGCAAGGCTTAGGCTCCAGAAAGAAAGATATATTGCTAGATGGCTCCCTTACTTCCACTATTTGGCTGAAAGGGACCAGAGAAATGTGGTTGAGATTGTGGCCGAAAAAGGGTAAGGACCCTAAGGTGAGAGAATGTGGGGAGAGAGGAGATCTAAAAGGGTACATATACCCAGGGATGGAAGTACAAAACTGGGACCTTATCTGAGAAAGGAAAATAATAGGGAGCCACAAATCAGAAAATAGGGTACTTTAGATAATTTTGATATACACCCTTCACACATTCCTAAATAAGATAGGAATGGTGATTGAGATAAACAAGGGGAGTAGCAATCTAGCCAAATGTCTTAATCAATTAAGTATTTATTATTTATTTTGACCCCTCAAGAATGAATGCATCTTCATGTATTGTAGCGATGGAAATGGACCTAGATGAGCAAACAGATGGTATATGATTTATGGATGGATTTTAATTGCACCAACTTTTAGTTATTTATATGTTTGTTTATGTGTATGATTTTGTATGTTTAATGTATTATAATCTGATGGAAAAGTTAATAAAATTAATTTAAAAAAAAAAGAAGATGCAGGTTCCCTCGTGCTCTTGCAGCAATTCGTAGACCCTGGATTCAAAGCATCGTTTTTTAACAAAACTAGTCTTAAAACTCGTTCGAGTTGGTGATCATGATTTTACCACATCTGCCATGGAGGAAAAATTTTCCCCCGGATTTCACCGTTGCCCCTGCAGCCAGAAGATATCGCGCACCGATCGCCACTTAACGTGCGTCTACTGTCTAGGTGTCGGACATAACACCTCGTCGTGCACATTTTGCTTGGCCTTCCATTCCAACGTCCTGGACGACCGCAAGGCGCATTTAAAGCTGGGGAGACCGGAGAAGAGGAACCCGCCGGTGAAATCGAAGGAGGCGAGGTGGGCGGTTTCCGTGGCCACGGGATCCACCGAACAGCTGGAACAAAGGCTTTCAAGAAGGAAGCAGCTCGAGTTTCGGCCAGTCGAAGCTTCTTCGTCCTGCTGAACCTTGGCTCCACCTTTTTGGGCTCCTTCAAGGAGTTGTGCCAGTCTCTCTCCACCAGGGGGTGAGGTGCCCTCAGACTCGCACTGCTCCCGCTCTCGGAAGAGGGATAAGGACCCTGAGTCTTCGTCTGAGCGAAGTCTTTCTTGGGACCGAGAAAGGTCAGAGTCCCAAGAAAACGTGGTCTCGACTTCGGTCGAGATCCCTTCCTCGACCACTGGCTTCACCGGACCTGCTGTTCGGGCCAGGAGGCCGAGAGGAGGTGGCCGATGAGGTCGAGATTCTCATTGAATTGACCTGTTGCTGGTTCTGCCCGATGACTCTTTGGAAAGGACGCCGGTCCTTGTCTTCTCTGATGAGGAAACCCAGCCTGCTGGTGTCCCCATCAAGGACCCGGTTCCGGACCTTTGGGTTTTACCGATCCTGGTGTCCCCTGGTCGACCGAGTCGGCCTCCCTGATCTCGGTTGAGGTCTAGAACCCATAGAAAGCATAAGCATTCTAAAAAGAGGTAACGCCACAGGTCCTCATCCTTCTCCTCCTCCTCGGACGAGGAGAGGCTTCGACGGAAACTCCGTCTACGCTATGAAGTCCTCATGTGGCAGCAGCTAATTTTGACCAGGCAGAAGCCGGCTCCACCGCCCACCCCTGCCATCACTTGGCTTTCACCTCCCTGGCCTAAGCCGACCCTTCCAGAACTGAAGTCTTTGGTTCCTCCGCCCTTGGGGCTGGCCCGTATCCCAGTTCGGCCTGTTACGGTCTCTCCACCGATTCTGGTGGAACCACCAGCTAAGCAGCCTCAGGGAGGGGCTCTCTCGAAAGAGGACTGAACAGACACTGGGCTTCCCTGACGTCTGTCGATAATGGTCACCCCTGATCGCCCTCGGCGTATCAAGGGAGATCTAGGTGGGAGGCCGTTGTATCCCGACTCTTTGGACTCAGATGTCACCGGATTGCACTCCCATCCTGGGGATGACGAGTTGTCTGTGGCAGGGTTGGAGGAAGGCCCTTCTTCCTTCCAGGGCATTCTCCGCCTTATCTCTGAATCCACCGGAATGCCCCTGGAGTCCAGCCAGAAAAAGGCAGAGTGCCCCCTTACCGATATCCCCAAAAGGGAGGACACCCCGACAGAGGCCTTTCCAGTGGCCGAAGCCATTGTTGGCCCGGCCCTTGAGCTTCAGCGGCTCTGCCTGTCCAACACAGTCTGCCCACATGGCCCATAAATACGCTGGTGCCAGTGGGTCCCGGGGGGGTGGGGGTTCACAGAACATCCTTTGGCCGAGAGCTTGGTGACCACTTTTGTGTTCAGACGTACTGGTAGCTCGGCTGACACTGACCGACCCCTGGACAAGGAGTCCAAAAATATGGACTACTCTGCATGCAAGGTCTGTGTGGCCTCTTTCCTAGGTCTTCGTCAGGCCAGCTTGGCTGTTATCATGGCACACTTCTCTCATGCCCTTCTAGGGTCATTAGACTAAGTCCTCCCTCATCTCCTGGCGGACATACAGATCACGATCAAGCAAGTCCGTGATCAGGACTGTGCTGTTGCAAAACAGCAGCTTCAGACTTTCCTCCTTCCCGGCGGATACTCAGCATAAACTGGCTGACGTGCCCTTCCTAGGCACCAACTTGTTCGGTCCAGGAGTGGCCAGTCACCTTCAGTGCATAGAGCAGTCCAATGACACCTTGGATGCTACTTTTATTTTTTTTTTAATTTTTTTAATATTTTATCTTAAAACATTTGTTTACCGGGTAAGTACAATGAGCCAAAGGCCCGTTTTCATGTACGACCCGGAGACCATCCATATACAGTCAAGATGTTTACAATTAACAAAACTCACATCACAATACAATACAACATTACTTCTGCTAAGGGTTCTTCGGGCAAGAACCAGCAGAAGAGAAAGAAGAAGCCATTTTGGCACTTCTCCCCTGCAGTCCGGCAGACCTCCTATCAAGGAGGTCAGCAGCAGGCTCAAGCTTGGCGGCCGCGGCCCAAGCAGGGTCCTCAACAGCCCTGTAAAGGAGGCCAAGGCGCAGGTCCAGGAGCCTTCTCCTCCTCTAAGCCTGCTCAGTGACGGGTTGGGGGTTGCCACACCTACACCCGTCACGCCAGCTCTGGGTCCTCCCATGGGGGGCCAGCTCCAGCACTTTTTTTCCACCTGGTCCGATATCACTTTGGACAGGTGGGTTCTAGAAGTGGTCGGGCAGGGACTGCCTCTGGAATTTGAGCAGTACCCTCCCAGCCGAGCCTGTGCCCCTCGGGAGGAAAGAGGGAGTGAGGAAGAGCTTGCACTCAGTTAGCTCTTCGAGATGACGTAGCTCAGCTCCTCTGCAAGGAGGCAGTAGCTCCAGTGCCATATCCAACAGACCCAGGCTTTGTGTCCAGGTACTTCCTGGTACCCAAGTGGACGGGGTTGGCGCCCATCCTAGATCTCCACGACCTGAATTTATATATCAGGTCCTGCACCTTCCAGATGGTAACTCTGAACCAGATCATACCATCCCTAGAGCGAAACATGGTTCTGTTCACTGGATCTACAGGACGCATTCTTTCATGTCCCAATCCATCTGTCCCATCAGCGGTTCCTCCGCTTCAGGGTCGAGGGAACCCTGTACGAGTTCCAAACCATGCCGTTCTGCCTGTCATTGGCCCCACGGGTCTTCACCAAGTGCATTGCAGTGGTGGCAGCCCACCTTCTGCATTGAGGAGACAGAATCTACCCTTATCTCAATGACTGGCTCTTGGCAGGTTCCTCCTTTCAGGAGGTGGAGCGGTCCAGGGATCTGGCCCACCGAACCTGCTCCCAACTCGGCCTCCTAATCAACGATGCCAAGTCAGAACTCATGCCCTCTCAGGTGATGGGCTTCATCGGGGCAGAGCTCGACCCTTGTCAAGTCAGAGCTCGGCTCCTGGTGGACAGGGCAGAGGTTCTTTCCTCCTTTGCCCGACCATTTCTGGTTGGGCACTTGCGCCCTGCCCAGGACTTTCTGCGCCTTCCGGGTTCTATGGTGGCGTGCACCTCCATGGTCCATTGGGCCAGGTGGCACATATGCCCCCTCCAATGGGAGCTGGCCGCCCAGAGGACTCAGCGATGAGTTATTCGACCAACTGATCACTGTAATCCAGAAGATGTGGGACACTCCAATGGTGGACCACCCAGACTAGTTGTAGGAAGGGATCCCATTTGTCTCCCGAGCCGCCAGTGAGTCCTCAAGACCGATGCCTCTCTCTTGGGCTGGGGAGCCCACGTGGGGACAACAGGGCCCACAGGTTCTGGAGCCCCTAGAAATCCCGATGCCACATCAACCTGTTGGAGCTCAGAGCAGTCAGACTGGCATTGTCAGCTTTTGCTCCTCAGCTCCGGCCTCAAGTGGTTCAAGTTCAGATGTACAATACCACGACCATGTACTACCTCAACAAACAGGGTGGCACGCACTCCTGTCTGCTGTGCAAGGAGGCGCTCCGCATCTGGACCCTCGTTGGCTAGTTGGAGGCAGATCTCCTAACCATCCATGTGGCAAGAGCCTCGAACCAGCTGGCAGATGCTCTCAGCCACATAGGCCAGACATCCCACGAGTGGTCTCTCCATCCAGAGGTAGCTTACAGTCTGTTCTCCCGTTGGGGCAAACCGTTGGTGGACCTATTTGCCTCCAGGGAATACACCAAGCTGAGGCTGTATCATGCCTGCCCCCCTCAGCAGGGCTCGCTGCAGGGGGATGCCTTCTCGAGGCCATGGACCCCAGGCCTCCTCTACGCCTTCCCTCCATTTCCCTTGATCCACAGGGTGTTACTCAAGGTGAGGAGGGACAAGGAGAAGGTGATCCTGGTAGCCCCAGATTGGCCGCACCAGTTCTGGTATCCAGATCTCCTCAGCCTCAGCTGCAGGCCTCCGGAGTGGCTTTGTACATGCCCAGACCTGATATCATTGAACCAGGGGAAGGTATTCCATCCGGACCTTCAATGCCTGCACCTCACAGCCTGGTACCTGAGCGGCTAGAGTTCCAGGCTTTGGGTCTTTCCAACGATGTCTACACCGTGGTGGAGGCATCTCGTAAGGAATCAACAAGGAAATGTTATGCCTTCAAATGGAAAAGATTTTCCATTTGGTGTCAGGGTGAGAGTCCTGACCCCTTATCCTGCTCTGTGGCGAACATTCTTGACTACCTTTGGTCTCTCTCTCCAAAGGGGGTCTGTGGTCATTGACCCTTAGGGTGCACTTGGCAGCCATTTCTGCTTACCGGGCGCGGGCCGGTCAGTCGACATTGGTTCAGGAGACAGTGGTTGGGTGCTTCTTCAAAGGCCTGGATCACATATCCCTTCCGGTGCGTGAATCTCCACCTCCATGGGATCTACTGCTGGTTTTGGCAAAGCTCATGGGCAAGCCATTAGAACTTGTTGTGAAAGACGGCCGTCCGGGTGGCTATCACATCAGCCAGAAGGACAGGGGAGCACCAGGTGCTTTTGGTGGATTCCCCTTATCTGGTCTTTCACAGGGACAAAGTTGTCCTACGCCCCCACCCAAAATTCCTTCCGAAGGTGGTGTCATAGTTTCACCTTAACCAGGTGTTGACTCTGCCGATATACTACCCTAACTACTCTTCGGACGCTGAGTACAGGTTCCATACTCTGGACCTGAGACGCGCTTCTCCTAGTATAAGGAAAGAACGGCGGAAATTCGTGGAGAGGTTCGCCAGCTGTTTGTCACCTACGCTGAAGCCGCTTCTGGCAGACCTGCAGCCAAATGGACCATTGCAAGGTGGATTACATCATGTATAGGTCTGTGCTACGAGTTGGTGGGCAAGGAGCCTCCCAGAGGGATAAGAGCTCATTCACCCCGCCATACCGCTGCATCGGTGGCTGCTTCCAGGGACATCCCTATCCAGGAAATCTGCCGGGCTGCTACCTGGAAGTCAGCAAAGACCTTCATTACCCACTACCACATCAACCTTGAGTCACGCCGGGATGCTGGTTTTGGGGCCTCGGTTCTCCGATCTTTATTTCCTAAGTAGGGGGTGTGCGCCTTGCCTCCATCCTCCTAGAGAACTGCTTGGAGTCTGCCCAAGAAGTGTGCATGAACAACATATCCACGCTACTAGAAAAACAGGTTACTCACCTGTAACAGTAGCTCTAGGAGTGGTGTATGTTGTTCCTCCACACGCACCCACCCGACCCCCAGCTTTAGGCACACAACCTTGCTTCCAGCGGGCTAAGATCTGGTGTCATGGGGTGAGCCGAGGTATTACCACCTGGGTGGGTGGGAGGAGTCAGTTTGAAGACTTCCAGCAAGATTTAAAGTGAAATGGGACATGCCAAAGAAGTGTAGATGAAAAACATATACCACTCCTAGAACTACGCTCGTTTGGCCAGTTGGCACATGCTTTATGCCATGTATGATTGCTGGTCGGAGCTCGGCTTTCGCCGTGGGTTTGCGGCGTCATGCCTGGCTCAGAGTGTCAGGTTTGGTCCCGGAGGTGCAGTCTGCTATCCAGGATGCGCCCTTCAGGGGTTCGGTGCTGTTGGGTGGGGATGTCAAGGACATCATTACTGATCTGAAAGAGAAGGGTGCTGCTCTAAAGTCTGTGGACTCTATGTACAGGCCCCCTCAGGGTCAGCGTCCTTCATGAACATCCTCGGCCCAAAGCGAAACCTCAGGCAAGTGGGCCAACAAACATCGGCTCCTCCGTACAAGCCTCCCCCGCCCCAAAAAGTGGCAGGAGCTTCAGCTGCGGCTGCCCCACACCTCCTGACTCCTCTTCTCTCCCACAGCCTCAGGACCTTCCAGAGGAACCAGTAGGAGGAGGTTCTTTTTCCATCTACCAGGTTGGGAGAGTATCACTTATGACACTTGGGTGCTCCAGCTAATAGCAGAGGGACATTTAATAGAGTTTCTACAGAAACCACCAAGAAACCCTCCCCAGGTCGTCTTACTCCCGGAACATCATCTTTTGGTTGGGAAGGTGGTCTGGTGCCTTTTCAAAGGCCTTGACCAATTTTCTCTTCAGTGCACGAACCACCACCACCGTGGGACTTCTTTTTGGTTTTGGCAAAGCTCATGGGCAAGCCATTCAAAACCGATGCACAGGTGTGAGATGTCTCACCTGTCGTAGAAGACTGCCTTCCTGGTGACTATCACATCAGCCAGAAGGATCAGTGAGTTCCAGGTGCTCTCGGTGAAGTCTTCTTACCTGGTCTTCCACGGGGCAAGGTTCTCCTGCACCTCATCCCAAAGTTCCTCCTGAAGGTCGTGTCGGAGTTTCACCTGAATCTGGTGAAGACTCTTCTGGTGTTCTTCCTGAATTACACCTCGGTGGCTGAATACGGGTTCCAAACTCTAGACCTGAGGTGTGTGCTCGCCTATTACAAAGAGTGCATGGCTGGAGTTCAGGGAGAGGTTCGCCAGCTGTTTGTCACCTATGCTGAAGCCGCACCTGGCACACCTGAAGCCAAGCGGACGATTGGCAGGTGGATTGTTTCCTGCATTGATCTCTGCTATAGGTTGGCGGGTAGGGAACCTCCCAGAGGGCTAAGGGCTCATTCCACTCGCCATACTGCTGCGACGGTGGCTGCTTCTAGGGACGTCCCTATCCAGGAAATCTGCAGGGCTACTTCCTGCAGGTCAGCACACACACCTTCATTTCCCATTGCCACATTGACTTAGAGTCACGCCGGGATGCTGGTTTTGGGGCCTCAGTTCTCCAGTCTCTGTTCCCTAAGTAGGGGGTGTTCACCTTGCCTCCCGGAGAACTGCTAGGAGTCTGCCAGAAAGTGTGGATAGAACATATCCTCGTCCCTAGAAACACAGAGTACTTGCTTATAACAGTAGATCTTCCACGGGGCTAATTTCTTGCAGCAGGTAATACACTTGGGTCATCGCCAGAGGGCACTCTTGTGCACGGCAGCTTTCTTCTAGCAGTCTTGTGTCAGGTTCTGGCTCTGAGACTGCTGACCTGGTTGGAGCCGTGTACTCTTCTGCCACCGTTCATGGTGCTGCAGAAGACGCTGGTGCCGACTCGGGTGTGGTCTCTGCTTCTGGTACCCTATTTGGTCGGGATGGCAGCAGGCGCCCCCCAACTGTTTGGCACACGGCTTTGGTTTCCACATCTTCGGAGGAGGAGTCGGACTCTGAGTCAGACAGGCAGTTTGGCTCTTTGGAGTTAGATGCTGGCATGGGCACCCGAGTCGTCGTGTCCTCAAAAGGCTGGAGTCAGTCCCCCTCTGAGGAGCGGACAGTGACTGCCAGGGCTCGGGTCAGGGGTTCTGACCAGCAGGCAGCGGTGCAGGCCACCATTATACTGCAGCCTGGCCTCGGAGGGTTCTCTGACCCCTCAGTGGTGATACCTCCTCAGGTGGTGTGCCTAGATTGCCCAACTTTGGGGCTGATCAGAGCACCCACGGGAGGGGAGGGTGCTGCGCCCTGGATAGCTCCTTCGGGGGCTGACCAGGGCTGTCAGTTGCCTAGGCTGGCTCTCTCTGTTGAGGAGGAGGGCACTCTCGGATTCCGAGAGGTCGAGGGGTATGGGGTCTGTGCGTCGACCTTTTTCTGGAACCCACCCGGGCTCTGGGAGAAGCCTTAGTGCGGATCTCTGCTCTACCCCCTCGGTTTCCTTGAGTGGAGGTAGGGGACTGTCCTTCTGGACCTACACGGCCCTAGTCACCTCACGGGGGATTCTTCCAGGTGCAGCCAAGGCAGTTGTGATATGGTTGTTCAGCTGTCGGCTGTGGAGTCTTCTGGAACACCTTCATCTTCTGGGCTCCTGGTGCGCTCCCTAGCCCAGGTGGAGGTCAGTTGATTTCTTTGGTCGGCTCTGTCCCTATCCCTCTGCCACATTCTCCTGCTCTCCCAGGCATCCTTGGTCCTAGCGGGCCTCTCTCTCTCCTGGGAGCAGTTCAGGGCCGTGAGCTGCTCAGTTCCCCGCTTATGTCAGGGCCATGGACAGACAGGTTTTTCAACCTCCTCCTGGCAGCCACCCTCTGAGCATTTGAGGTCCTCTGACTCCTCATCCCCCTCTTCTGGGGTAGAGGAGCCATTTGTCCACATCTCCCCAGCTGCTGACCTTGCAGAGTATCAGAGATTCCTTGTGAGGATGTTGGAGGAGCTGCACATCCACCCCACTCAAAGCAATCCAGAGCACTCGTTGCACACCTTTCTAGGCAATTTCAGTGAGGACACCCTTGTGGTACCCCCCCCCCGGCCTGCTCCCTTTCGTGAGGCGCCGTTGCATTCCTGGCAGAGGCCCTTCTCCGGAGTTCCTGCCCCTAGGGATCTCTGCCAGCAGTATTGCGCCCCCCCCGGAGTCTCCAGGTTCCATGTCTCATCCTCAGTCAGGATTGACGCAACTGGACACTCCTGATGGGCTTCGCGCCCTCCACCGTGACTTGCCCCCAGATCAAGATTCCTTGGATTTTGACTTCTGGGGGAGGAGGATGTTCTACTCGGCATGGTTGCTGCTGTCTATCGCAGCACATCAGTCCCACTACGCATCCTATGATAGGTTCCTGTGGTCCAGACTGGATCAGCTCCTAGCCTCATTGCCTGTCACGGAGCAAACCAGACAAGCCATTGCACACTCTGCACGTGGCCTGGAGCTAGCAAGGCACCAAGCAAGGGCATCGTACGATGCCAATGAGGTAGCTATCAGGGTCGTAGGGACAGCAATCTGCCCTAGGCGGACGGCATGGCTGTGTCTTTCCTGGTTGTCACCCTTGGCCCGGCGTAGGGTGATTAACTTTGCTGACCAGAGAACCTTTCTCTTCTCCCGTAGATTGAGGCAGCGTCTGTCGGGGCAACTTCCTTCCCTCTCCAGGGGTGCCCGTCTCATGCTCCCCACTCGAGGGCCTCTCCAGGCCCAGAAGGTTCTCCCTCTTAGTGTGTCACCCATTGAGAGCTAAGGGACTCTATCCCTTAGGGTTGAAAAACCCCTTCGGGGGGGCTCGGCACTCACCCAAAGGTGATGAATGGTGAAGATTGACATGGGTAAGATATGAAAATTACGTACCTACCGTAGTTATGATCTTTCTGTGTATGTTCACCATTTATCACAATCTCACCCCCATCCCCTTGGGGCCTCAGTCTCTGGGTCCCCCTTCCTCTCTGTGTGCTTCTCGCTCCCCTCCTTTCTGTTAGTCAGGGGTGGGGTAGGGCGGGGACACATAAGGGGATAGTATTTTAGAGGGAGTGGTCAGGATGGGGGCACTCCTTCTCCAGTGCTTTGGCTCCACCCCTGTGGGGTGGGAGTTGGTAGCTGCCCTCTGTTCTCTCCACTTCCTTGTCCAGTCAATCCTTAGTTCCTTGTCCTGTGGACATATCCTTAATTTCCTCAAGAAACCAAAATTCTTACACCAAAATGTTTTCCCTGAGAGAGGGAGAATAACCCTGTGTCCTATCTTTCTTCCAGAATAACCGTTTTCTGCTTTTGGAGTTATTGCCAGTGATTCTGTGCTTTGAATTCTGACAGTGAGCCTTTTGGCTACTCCTTGCAGTTCCTATACAATCTGGAGACAAATCAACATTCAAGGTTCCAGGGTATGGTCGTTACCTCCCCCACCTCGAGCTTATCCTAAATCCTTCCTCTCTCCTTTTTCTTATTTCCAGAGATTGGGGCCCCTATCCAGTCCCCTCAGTCTTCCTTCTCCTTCTGTCCTCTCAGTCATTTATTTCTCCTTTTGGTTTATATATCTTTTCCTTTGTCTGTCCCTTGGAATTCCTTGTCCCTCCCTCCCACCCCTTTTTCTTCACCTTTCCGGCGAGTCAGAACTGGCAGGAGGGTGGAGTTGACAGCACCTAACGGCCAACCCGCGAGAGCTACGCAGTGCGTTGGCCTCGAGGGCAGCGCCGATGGTGCGTCGGCTCCACCCATCCAAAAAAATAAATAAAAGCTCCCTCGGGGTCATGACCTCTGGCCAATAACACAAAGTTGATGAATGGTGAAGATACACAGAAAGATCATAATTACAGTAGGTACATCATTTTCATATACTGGGCTCTAGAACATGGTCTAGAACTATCAGCCATCCATGTCCCAGGTGTCCAAAACATCCTGGTGGATGGTCAAAGCCAGTTGCATTCTCGGATGCACAAGTGGGAGGTACTGACCTTGGTTGTAGAAGACCTGTTCGATAGGTGGGGTCATCCAGAGTTGGATTTTTTCAATTTTGGCATCCATAGGCCGTACAGACAGGTATATACTGTAAATATAGCTTGCCTGGGCGGTTCAGATGATGCGCTATGGAGGGGTCGATCAGGTAACTCAGCCATAGGTCCCAGTTGCTTCTGAGGTCCTGTAGGCCTGGAAGACCTGGATGCTTGCGACTGGGGATTTTTAGTTCACCCCATGATGAAACAGATATCCTCTAAAAGCTCAGAATATGCAGAATTCAAAGGTGTATGAATATCTTCCACCCAGTATTTTTCAAACAATTAAATTTTTACTTTTAAGAGCTGTTCACGTGGAGCTACAAAGAAAAACATCCTGCCTGGAAACTGGCTCTATTCAGCCACCCCAAGATCCACCAAATTCCTGATCAACCTTTTGTGGGGCACAGAGTTAAAGGCCTTGCTGAAATCAAGATAGAGGATGTCTGCCACAAGGGAGAGATTCTTCATCTGAAGCCTCCCATCCTCAATTCAGTCCCACCTCGTAGCTTAAATTTCATGTTAGAGAAACTCACCTTGGCTCCTTCTGAGCGGCCACAGCATGCCAGCTGTGCTTTCTGTCGTGGAAAGCATTATTTTTAGTTTTCATTACTTCTGCTCAGAGGATTTCCGTGCGTCATGCTCTGATGTGTGTCTCCTGATTTAGTTTCCACAGAAAGTGTCTTTGCATTCAACTAAAGTTTTTACAAAAGATGGTGTCGGTTTACTCTGAATCAGGCCATCCACCTGCTGTGTATTTCCCAGAGCATGCCAATCCAGGGAAGCATTGCTTCCGGTTTTAGCTGTACATAGAATACTCAGATATTATGTTTTCACACAAAGGACTGCGGAAGTCCTCACAACTGGTTGATCTTATCTGGCGTTAATCTTCACCATTCATTATTAATGGGTCTAGCCAGAGGTCTGGATTCTGCTTGGAAAGATAAAGAGCTTTGTCTGTTTAAATTTTTAGAGCTGGGGAGCCAACGTCGGGATGGTGCCACCCACGAAGCCAGCGTTCTACGTAGTGCTCTCGGAGTGGCCAGTAACCAACACTGACTGCTCCCAGCCCTCAGTTCTTTTTTTGCCTGCCATTGAGGAAGGACCTGCGAGGAAAGACTTCAGTCACGTTTTACTGCGTAGTTCAGTTCCGCTAGGCCTCATCAGTTCTTTGAACTTTCCTGGCACTAAGAGTGCCAGTCCTGTTTTTCTGCACTGGAGTTTTCTTTTTTCTGTAGTTTATCGTGGCGCCGGTATATATTCTTAGTGAATAATATTCCCATTTTTGTGTATTGCGGTAGCAACAGTATGTTAGGGGTCTGGGCGTAAAGCAGTGTCTAAGTGAGTGCGATTGCCTCAATGTGTCGGTGTCCCAGCGGCAACTCGATGACCGTGTCAGACGCTCACAACTGTTGCTTTACCAGTCTGGTTCCCCGCCATGTGATGCATGAGTGCAGTGCTTGTTTATGGATTACCATACTCTAGTTGTCTGCGTGGCGAGGTTAGGGAGAGAACCCCTGACGTTCGGTGGGCGTCCACGCACTTGTGACACCAAGACTAGGTCTCTAGGCTCCACCCCTTAGCCCCTTCCCAGCTCTACATGGGCCAGCGGGGATGGGACCCCCTCTACTCCATAGCTTGCTGCAGCAAGAGCTCCCAGCGAGGTGTCAGTGGGGCAGTCGTCCTCTGGTGGGCGGTGACTGATCACCCTTCGCAGTCCAGGGTCTCCTCCGAGATGCAGACAACCCCGGTGTGGTGCCACAGCTGTATGCTGTGTCTGCTCCAGTGGTCCCCTTGGTGCTGCGGACAGACACCACCTCTGCTTCTGGTGCCATCTTCTGCACCAGTGAGCAGGGCAGGGCAGCGCCCCCTGCGTGATTGGGTTCCCCCTCCAACGCTGCTCTCTGTGCCAGAGGGCCAAGTATCCATGGGGTAAGCTAGATTAATGATCTCCCTGATCTTGTCTTTATCAGTCTTCACCATTCATCACTGGTGGGTACAAGCCGAGGTGCAGGACCTGGCAAGAGCAATCGTTTTTAAAGGGAGGAGCCAGTGTGGGGGCTGCACCACCTCATGGCCAATGCACTGCATGGTGCTCGAGGGTTGGCCAATAAGCGCCAGCTCCTCCTCTACCTCAGTTCTGCTTCTCCTGCTGTTGAGTGCACATCGGCCTCATGAGTGAGTGCTGAAGAAAACTATACCATTGCGGCATACCCTTTTTGCTTTATGCCTCAAATTTCTGCCGCTGCTGCAACCGTTCACTTGGGGCCAAATTCGACTCTGGTTGTTCCGCTTTTTTAGACTACAGTAAGATCTTTCCATTTTCTTTCAGCACCGAGTCTATTAGCCATAAGTCTTGCCAGGTTTGGGGGACAAAAAGAAGAAATTGTGTAATGCGGGATGGCCCCCACGTGACCGTGTCCCTGTAGCTGGCAGATTTCTGTGATGGACTGGCATGACCATTGCCTAACCTGCCTAGGTCCGAACCATGATATATGGACCGTTGCGATATCTGCTTCTCTGTGGACCGTAGATTGCTTGAATATTGCATGTTTAAGGTTGGTTGTGCAGTGTCGTACTTGGGATGCTAGATGCAGGTCTCTTAACCTTTCCTCCAGGTCTCCTCCTAGTTCTATACAGGCCATGGAGGAGGGGCCCTCTGCCCCTTCGAGCCTCGCCAGGGTGGAGGTCTCTTCCACGGTGCTGGAAGGACAGTTAGGCCCCTCCGGGGGCCTGGCTGGGGGCACTGTTTTGGCAGTCACCTCCTCGGAGGTGCAGGCTCCTCCAGTGTCGTGGCCTTCAATTGCTAGGTTTGACCTGGTGGTTTCCTCTGCGCTACCTATTGGCACCATTGCTGATCCCGGAGCAGTTTGTGGCTCTGGTGAGCAGGGCAGCACCATGGTCGGTGCCAGGTCTAAACAGAGGGAGGTCCTTGGGGGTGGCCTCTCTGCCGATTTCCCTGATCGCCTCCTCTTCGGAGGAGGATGATCGGTATGCAGATCCTGGGGCTTTCTTGCTCCCAGCACTACGGTGCTCTCCCAAATCGCTCTTTCTTCGGTGGCAGTAATTACGATCTGCGCAGGCCTCGGTGCCAGTATCCTCTCTGGAGCTGCTAGCAGTAGTGTGGGGGCGCCACGTGTTGAGAGTGGTTCCACCCCAGTAAAAATTAAGTCTTCCGGCACCGGGTCTGGAGCTGGCACCATTCCCGGCACTGCTCTGTCCCCCGGTGCTGGAAAAAGGTGCTCCCACTTCATCCGTTTTCTCAGTGGGTGAGGCAGGAGTGGTGGAGCCTGTGCAACTGGTGATGAGGAACAGGTCCCTCTCGGAGTCGGTGGAGGTGTGGTGCGGCGGCCTTCCCTTGGAGTCCTACAGGGCTCAGGGAGGAGCTGCAGCACTGACCCTACCTTCTCCCCTTCATCGTCTTCAGGTGAAACCTCTGTAAGTGGGGCTAAGGGCTAGGGACCACCCTTCTGGACCTACGCAGCCCTGGTCGCCTTATGGGGGATTCCCCTTCTGGGCTTAGTCCTAACCACTTCAGTCTGGTGAGCAGCCATTGATGGAGGAGACCAGCGGATCCTTCCCTAGCATTGGATTGTCTGCAGGGTCTCGTAGCCCTGGAAGAGGGTGCTCTCATCCTGTAAAAGTGCTTTCTCCCCTTCCTCTTGCCTCCTCCTTACTCTTTCCCTGGCCATGTGGGTCCCTCAGGGCCTTTGACCTGGGAGCAGTTCAGGGCCATGGATGCTGAATTCCCCTGCTATGTGAGAGCCATGGATGAGCAGGTCTTCCACCTGTCTTTCCAGGAGCAGCCGAACTTTGGCTCTTCAGACTTGTTGGCCTCCTCATCTTCCTTCCCTGAGGAAGAGGATTCATCCGTCCACCTGTCCTCTGACGCTGACTAGACCTCCTATCAGCATTTTCTATCGAGACTGCTCAACAACCTCCATGTTTTCACGATGGCAAGACACAATCCTGAGTGAATGATGTGCACTTTTCCAAGTGAATACAGTGCAGACTGTCGTTGAGGCACAGGTCAGGAAGCAGTTGTAGAATTCGCAAAAAGTGTTTATTAGTACTAGCAGTAACATAAAAAAAAATTGTTCAGCATAACTATTTACAAAGGAAGAATAAACAGAGAAGATCCATTTGAGATTTCTTTCAATCTCTGTGTCTCTCGCAAGAAATTGCAGCTCTGTTTTTATGTCTTTGCAACCCCCCACCGTTAACAAGCATCCTGTTTTTTTCTAAAATTTTCTTGTAGGTTTCAGACAGGTGCAGCAAGAACACAGTGTCCCAGAACTGAGGCCCCTTCTCCACAGCTTCTGAAAAAGGGCTTAAAAACTGCTCTCAGGTTAACCCCTTGAGTTCCCAATAGCTTTTAGCAATCGTCTCAAGTTATACTTGTATACATTTCAACAGTAACACAATATAATTTCTAAACAAAGAGATCCCAATATCAATTACATTTCCACATAATGGTTTGCATATATTTTTATACCAGCAGATATGCAAGGGAGGAAAAAACAGAAACAGCAAGGGAAGGTTGAGAGACAGTGCAAGGCAGAGAACTGTGAGACTGTCTGAGTGATCAAATCCTAGATCTCACAGGAAAATTTGGTTGCGCAACCAGACAGACAAGAGACAGGAAAGGAAAGGAAAAAAACAGAACAAATCCCTGCATTCAAATTCTCCCTAACAACTGGGACTGGGTCCTATTCAACCATGTTACACAGACCACCTGGTGGTGCCTGCCTGGCCAGTTCCTTTTCAGGAGGCATCGTACTGCACCTGGCAGCGTCCATCAGCCCCTTCTCCAGCCCCGATAGACTGCCAGCACAGGAATTGCACACCCCAGGGATCTCCAGGAGCTTTGCCTCACCCCAGTTAGGGACTGAGTCTCCTGGACACCCCTACTGAGCATAGAAGCCCAAGGCACGATCGACCCCCAGAGGCTGATTCTGCGGAGTTTGACCTCTGGGGGAGGAGAGTCTTCTCCTCAGCGTGCTTTATGCTCCGTGTCGCATCGCGTCAGGCCCATGATGCTGCCTACAACAGGTACTAATGGTCGATGCTAGGCCAATTGCTAGCATTAGTACCTGATTCGGAGGCAACCAGGCAAGCCATTGCCCTCTCTGTGCATGGCCTGGAGCTTGTGAGGCACCAAGCAAGGGGCTTCACACAACGCCAGTGAGGTGGCATCCAGGTTGGCGGGGACAGCAATCTGTATTTGGCAGACATTGTGGCTTCACCTTTCTAGGTTGACACCCTTGGCTCGGCGAAGGGTGCTTGCCTTCTCTTTCCGGGGGACCCACCTCTTCTCCCACATGATGAGGCGGCAACTTAAGGGGCAGCCTCCTTCTCCCAAGCAAATGGAGACCCCGTCTCACCCTGACCAGTCATGGACCTGGCCTGGTCTGGCCTGTGAGGGCCTTCTCTCCCTGTGTTTCCTCCACAGGGGGCTGAGGGAAAACTTCCCTTAGGGATGTACCAGGTTCCTTTCGGGGGGGGGCTTGGTAATCACCCACCAGTGATGAATGGTGAAGATTGATACAAATAAGATATGAAAATTACATACCTACTTTGGGAGGCAGTATAGCGCAGTGGTTTAAGGCTCTGAGCTGCAAATCTGGAGACCTGGGTTTGAATCCCACAGCCCCCACTTGATGGTACTGTGTGACCCTAAGCAAGTCACTTAACTTCCCAGGTTGCACCTGTAAACAAGCTTTCAGTATAGTGTGACTCACCTGGTTAAATAATTGGAAAAAAAGAATTGATGATCTTTCTCTATATCTTCACCATTCATCACTGCTTCCCACCCACTTTCCACAGCTAGATTCTGTTGCAAAGAAGCAATATCTGGGTTCCTCGCTGGCAATTAGGCAGGCTTCATACATGGCCTATGTGGCCAGGTACCAAAGGACACTCTGGAGCACTGTGCTGGAGATTACAAAATCTGTGCCAGCACCAATGACAGCAGACCTAGAGGAAGCTGCCAAGAGAGGGGTAGAGGCCTCCAAGGTCCAATTCAAAATGGGAGTGGATAGCAATGACACTGCAGCCAGGCAGATGGCTTCCTCAGTGTCTCTCAGGAGATTTGCTTGGTTACGGACTACCAAGTCCAAAGCCATGGATTTCCCATGTGAGCCTTCGTCTCTGTTCGGACAGCAGACTGAGGCTTACATGAGGAAGATGGATGAATACAAAGCAGCATACCAAAGTGCTGCTGCTAAGGATAAGGCTTCTGCCCCCCAAAAGCAGCATGCCAGGGGTCATGGGGCAGACCTTACCGGCCATTCTTCCAGCCTCAAGCCTATCCACAATATCAGCAGCAGAAAGGCTACTTCAGAGGCATCTGTTCAGGTCGCCTCCCCAGGTCCAGAAGGGGGCAGGCTGATCCACTGTCTCCAGAAATGGCAATCCATCACCACAGATTGGTGGGTCCTGGAGGTAGTGGGTCAGGTCCTTGCACTCAGTTTCAAACTCAGACCAAGACTGAAGGCAAGAGTTTTTCAACCTTCCTCCCTCAGAGACACTCTTACTGGAAAGGAGGTCTTAAACCTGCTTTCATTAGAAGCAGTGGAGCCAGTTCCTCTCTTACAAAAAGGAAAGGGCCTTTACCCAAGATACTTCCTTACAACCAATAAAACAGGGGAGTGGCAACCCATATTGGATCTCAGCCACCTGAACAGGCATTTACTGAAACCAAAATTCAAAATGGTCACTTTAAAAACGATTCTGCCAACTTTAAGGCAAGGGGACTGGCTGGCATCTCTAGATTTAAAAGGTGCCTACTTCCATATCCTCACAAGGCAGTCTCATAGAAAATTCCTCAGGTTCAGACTTCCATCAGGCCACTACCAGTTCAGAGCAATGCATTTCAGCCTTATTTCTGCTCTAAGGGTGTTCACAAAATGCTTGGCTGTGGTTGTGGCACATCTACGAAGGCAGGGAGTGGAAGTTTTTCCATACCTGGACGACTGGCTGTTAGTGGGGCAGTCTCCTCAACAGGTCAAGCAGTCTCCGGCCTTAACACAGGAACTGTTACAGTATCTGGGTTTCTTGATACACTAGCAGAAGTCAGTGCTGCAGCCAGTACAGCTCCTGGAGTTTATAGGAGTAGAATTGGATTCAGTCAGAGGAAGGGCTTTTCTTCCTCAGCTGAGGGCAGACACATTCAGGCAACTGGTAGGCTCCTTCAAGCCTCACAGCCTCAGTCCGGCCAGGGACTTTCTCCAGTTGTTAGGTCACATGGCAGCCTCAACTGCCACACTGTCAGTAGCAAGATTTCAGATGAGTGATATTCAGTATCACCTCAAGCTTTACTAGCATCAGGAAAGAGACAGGTTATCAAAGCTGGTCACAGTCACTCAAACATTCATGCAGGCACTCCAGTGGTGGCAGGATCTGGAAAACCTCAGACAAGGGGTCCCATTCCTCCAAGAGAACCCATCTCTGGTGCTCACTACAGATGCTTCCCTAGGAGGGTGGGGAGCATACTGTCCACAGTACTTGGCTCAAACAGGAGTCGTTGCTGCACATCAAGCAGTTGGAGCTCAGGGGCAGTGTTCCTAGCACTTCAGGCATTTGCCAGCATACTGCAAGGAAAGGTGGTCCAGGTCAGGACAGACAACATGACTACTATGTATTACATCAACAAACAGGGAGGCACAAGGTCCACATCCCTGTGCACAGAAGCTATGAAAATATGGACCCTGGCCTGTTCCCTGAATATTTTGCTGTCAGCAGTCCACCTTCCAGGGAAGGACAATGTGCTGGCAGATGCACTGAGCAGAATAAATCAGAACCATCGCAAATGGTCCTTAAACAAGCAAGCACTGCAGTTGGTGTTCAGAAGGTGGGGTACTCCAGAGGTAGCTCTCTTTGCTTCCCCTGACAACTTCCAGCTCCCCCCTGTACTGTTGCAGACCCCCACTGAAGGGCACAGTACCAGTGGACGCATTGACCCTGGACTGGACAGGGAAGATCTTACTTCGAGATACAGCTCTTGCAGCAGGTAACACCATTTGGACTGAAGCCGGCAGGTGTCAGGACCCCACGGAAATCTTCTAGCTAGCAGTCTTCAGCAGGGACTGCCTCCAACGTCGGTCCCGCCCCCGACGTCAGACGTAGTACATAAGGAGGTGGTCCCGCCAGATTCCCCAGTTGTTTCCCGCCGTCGACTTGTATGTCTCGACCCTTTGGTTCATTTCTAGCACGCGACGCCTGGTTAAGTTCTTCCCTCGGGAAAAAGTTTGTTTTTTCTGCTCAGCTTCTGTCTGATGTCCTCTCCAACTTCTGTTGAAGGCCATCCGTCGAAGTTCGCCTGTGGGAAACAAATCCCATTCAAAGACCCGCATTTGGCCTGCGTCCGGTGCCTAGGCCCAGACCACGACACCCGGGCCTGCTCCTTCTGCCAGAGGTTCAACAGCCGGACCCGGATCCGTCGCCAGAAGGCTCTTCAGGCGTTCCTGCTCGAGGAAAAGATTAAAGCCATGGACGCAGCCTCCAAGGGGGAATCTTCCGACAAGGCCCGGAGACACCTCGAGAAGCATAGGGAGAGATTGAGATCCAGGTCCCCGTCTAGGGCCTCTGACTCCCGTAGCTCCGGCTCCCGGTCCGACCGCTCCCCTTCCCGGGCCCGCTCTCCGCCTCCCCCTGCAGCGGTGAAGACCTCTCCGGTTCCTCCTCTCTTCCTCAGGCCAAGACCTCCAGAACTTCTTAGTCCTCAGCCACTAAGGCCCCTGTCGAGGTCAGGGGACCGTCATCACCATCATCAAGTCCAGTTCCGCCCTTGGAACCCGGCCGCAGATCAGTTTCTTTGCCTCCTCCTCCCCAAGCGGAAGACAAGGGCAACTTCACCCAGAGATGATCATGCCCGGACGCGCCCACCCGGCGTCGAGCCATCTCATCGGTCCGAGAACCGGCGACCGCCAGATGCCTGTCGCTGGTTAGCTTTCACCTCCACGGACCCGGCAGGACCGGCGTCCGTGCCTACTGAGAGAGGACCCTTCTCCTCCCACCGGCGTCGGTCAAGAGGCGATTACGGAGGAGGAGGAGCTGACCCAGCCCGAGGACCAGACGGGTGAACCCGGCCCTGTCGCACCCCCCAAGGAACCCTCGCTGGAACCTGAGACCCCTGGGGAGCCAACGCCGGAACCCGACGACCAGCCATTGGCGCCCGGTCCGTCGTCGGGCCTCAGCATGTCCGAGGTCAAGGAGCTGTTTACTTACTGGTGGAACACCATAAGGAATAATGTGGTTCCCACACCTCCTCCTCCTTCTCCTCCTCCTCCACCTGCGACTCCGCCGGCCCGCGCCCCCTACTTCACCCAGGGATGCGGGCCGAGTACCTCCCCCCAGGAGCCTACGGATCCTCCGAGGGGTAGAACAGAAAAAAGGAGACCTCCGTCCAGATCTTCTTCAGGGTCACCCAGCCCCAAGAGACCCAGAAGACGGCACCGTTCGCCTTTGACGGAGGACACGGGATCGGACTTCTCGGACGGATCCAGATCCCCCTCTCCGATCAACGTCTCTTCTCCGGACCCACATGAGCTTCCAAGATCTCCTCCGGATGACCCATCGTTCTCAGAGATTATGAGGCATATCCAGGAGAACATAGGCTGGGGCGCAGAGGAACTAGACCCCGAGAGATTACGCCTTGCCAGATATCTTCGGCAAAAAGATCCTAAGCCTGTGGTGGTGCCACCCTTGGTGGACACATTTGTGGACGTCACCAAGGCAGCGTGGAAACATCCTCACTCGCTTCCGGCGATGCCGAAGAAAGCTGACCACCTGTACAAGGCCCCTAGGGAGGACCAGTACTTGGCATCACATCCTCTGGCCGATTCTCTGGTCATTACAGCCTCTCATGACCGGTCCCAGAGGCATAACATTTGAGCACCCTGCCACGGACCCAGAGTCCAAACAGCTGGACGCTATGGGCAGGTGCACATATGCATCCGCTACCTGCGCCATCAGATCCCTCAACTACTTGACCCACATGGTACAGTTTCAAAACGCCTTGTGGGAGCAGGGACTGGATCTGGCGGAAAAGATGCCAGAAGGTGAGCAGAAGGAGGAGTTACTGCAACTCCTTCGTGCGGGTTCGGATGTGGGAACCCAGGTGCTGCGAGCCGCGTATGATTCCACGGACTCCTCGGCCAGAGGGGCAGCTTCAGGCGTATGCCTCTGGAGACACTCATGGCTCCGTGTCTCCGGATTCACCCCGGATGTCCAGAAGAACATCCTGGACGCCTCGTTTCATGGAGAAGTTCTTTTTGGTGAGTCTTCGGAGAAGGTCCTCACCAAACTTCAAGAGGCCGAGGCGATGCACGTCTGTCGAGCCATGTACAGACCCAAGCTTAGTTCCTTCGTAGGAACCAAAGCCGTTTTCGAGGCCGGATGCAGAGACAGCAGTCCTGCGCTGGTCCTCAACAGAGGGGCTCCTTCTCCCTCAGAGCCCAGGGGAAGTAGTCAGCGGGCCGAAGTCAACGACCAGCTAAGTTGGCCCTGCCCGCTGGACCCTCAGCCGCCACAGCATGACTCCTTCCCGGCCCCCGCCCCTCAGGATCAACGGGACACCAAGGTCTGGGGCCACATTGCAGACCACCTGCCAGGGTGGCAGTCCATAACCACCGACAGGTGGGTCCTTCAGTTGGTCGAAAGAGGCAACTTTATAGAATTCGTGGACAAGCCACCCACAAGGCCTCCTCTGCTCTCCCGTTACTCGGGTCAGCACAGATCACTCATCAGGCAAGAGGTACTCGCGCTCCTGCAAAAGGGAGCGGTGGAGTATGTCCCAGACAGCCAGATAGGATCCGGGTACTATTCCACTTCTTTCTGTTTCCAAGAAAACAGGGACCTCCGCCAATCCTGGACCTCCAGCGACCATGCATACCTACAACGCTTTCCATGGTGACCCTCCAAGGACTCATTACCATGCTGAAAAAGGACGCCTTCTTAGTGTCCCTGGACATGCAGGACGCCTACCTGCACATCCCAGTAGCTCAAGTGCACAGGAGATTCCTGCGCTTTGAGTTTCTCGGTCACCACTTTCAGTTCCGGGCCCTTCCGTTTGGACTGTCTTCGGCCCCCAGGGTCTTTACCAAGTGTATGGCAGTCGTGGCAGCATCTCTGAGGAGACAGGGCCACTACGTGTTCCCGTACCTGGACGACTGGTTTCTCATGGCCGCCTCCAAAGAGGCACTGTTGATGGCTATTCAGTGCACCCAGGACCTGTTCCAGTCTCTGGGCATTCTTATCAACTAGGAGAAGTCTCTCCTGGTACCGTCCCAGAAGCTGCAGTTCATAGGCGCAGTTCTGGACACCGTCCAAGGGAAAGCCTTTCTTCCCGACGAAAGAGCGGAACACATCAGATCCTCATCAGGATCTTTCGGTAAAAGACCGTCCCCGCCAGGTTGGTCCTTCCTTGCTCGGACACATGGCTCGGCCATTCCAACCATCCCTTTGGCAAGGCTCCACATGCAGGTAACTCAGTGGATGCTCAAGGTGCAGTGGGACCAAGAGCAAGACCACATGCAGCATCCGGTCAGAATCACTAACGCCGTGATTGAGACTGGCAATAATAGCTAGACAGGGACACTTTCTGCAGGTGTCCCATTTGCGCTAGCCGTCCCGAAGGCAATCCTCTCCACAGAGCGCCTCAGGGCTGGGATGGGGAGCGCACCTGAAGCGGGTGAGGTCCCGGGAACATGGACCCCTCAGGGCTCACCTCCACATCAAGCGTGCTGGAGATTGGGGCCGGTCCTTTACGCTCTGCAGGCCTTTCAGTCAGAAATAATGAGCCAGTACCCTTCTGCTTCAGACAGACAACACGGCGGTGATGTATTACCTCAACAAACAAGGAGCGCACACTCTTATCCCCTCTGCAGGGAAGCTATGAGGGTGTGGGATTGGGTAATCCGACACGGCGCGAGCCTGATTGCAGTTCACGTTCCGGAGTGGACAACACAATGCATGAGCGGCCTGAGTCGTTCCCAGGCCAGAGTCCATGATGGGAACTTCTTCAGGAGGTAGCAGAGGGTCTGTTTCTGCGATGGGGCACTCCAGAGTTGGACTTATTCCTTCCCCCATCCAGCATAAAACTGCCCAATTTTTGCTCGCTAGATCCAGGGCCTGGTGTTTTCTGGCGAGAGCGTTGTCCCTCTCCTGGGCGGACAGATTCCTCTACACTTTCCTCCCTTCCCATTGATCCAGAGAGTTCTTCTCCAAACTGCGCGGGAACACGCAACAATGATCCTGGTAGCACCTTTCTGGCCCAGGCAGATTTGGTTCCCCATGCTGGCGCGAATTGTCCTGGGAACCTCAGTTCCGTTGCCTTTCAGCTCCCCTATTGTCTCAGGAGGAGGTTCACTAGTCCACCGGACTTACAGCTCACTGAACCTGCATGCATGCCTCCTAGAACACCGCCATTTATCACGATCTGAGGTCTCGCAAGAGGTGGCGGAAGTCCTTTCCATGCCAAAAGCCAGCAACGCATGCGACGTACGCCATGAAGTGGCGCCGGTTTTGCTTATGGTTGCAGGCACGCGGCCTTTCCCCCTTAGAAAGGGGTGCTGGAATACCTTCTTTCCCTATTCCATTCGGGTCTCGCCTACTCCTCCATTAAAGTGCACCTCTGCGCGATCTCTGCATACCACTTCCCGGTGGGACAGCGCACAGTGGCACAGCTTGATGCCGCTCGAGATTTCCTGAGAGGGGTGTTACACCTTAGTCCACCCATCAAGGATCCCGTTCCTCCTTGGGACCATCTCTTTGTCCTGGAACAACTCACGCTTCCCCCCTTTGAACCTGCCGTGGATTGCGAGCTGCGTTTTCTGTCGTGGAAAACGTTATTTTTAGTTGCTGTCACGTCAGCAAGGAGTGTTTCCGAGCTTCACGCTCTCATGTGCAAGGAGCCTTATTTAATTTTTCACCAGGACAGAGTGTCTCTGAGGACAAATCCTAAATTCCTGCCTAAGGTGGTCTCTGCCCTCACTCTCAACCAGGACATCGATTTGCCTGTGTATTTCCCCAAGTACTCTAATAGAGGAGAGGCGTTGCTTCACACCCTGGATGTTCACGCTCCTTAAGGTTCTACCTGAATAGAGACTAAAGCAACCGCCAAGTCGGAGCAATTATTAGTTTCTCCTTAGCTGAGAGGATGCTGGGCCAACCAGTTTCTAAGCAGACCCTTTCTCGCTGGCTTGTCCAGTGTATTTCATTTTGCTACGACAACAAGCATAAGCCCCTCCCTGGTATAGTCCGGGGCCATTTGACAAGGGGGGTGGCTACCTCCTTTGCAGCACTGCGTAACATCTCCACCTTGGCCATTTGTGCTGCAGCTACTTGGAGCTCAGTGCACACATTTATTAGGCACTATAGCCTGGATATTACATCTCAGCGGAGAGCCGGTTTCGGCCTAGCCGTTCTACAGGGTCTCCTGTCCTAGAGTCAGGACTTGTTCAAGATCTCTCCTAATTTCCTCCTCCCAGAATGCTTTCAGACGCTATTGCTTGGGAATCAGTCCTAATGGTGTTACCTGCTGCAAGAACTGTATCTCGAAGTAAGATAGTACAGTTACGTAAGAACTTACCGTAACAGTTGATCTTCGAGAACAGCTCTTACTGGCAGGAATTCCCGCACCATTCCCCATGGAGGAGAGTACGGCCTACCAGGCCTTGGCAGGACTTTAGCTCTTTTCTTCTGATGGCGGATCCTCGTCTCCCTTCTGATGTCATCCTGCGGCCGGGAGTCTCGGCCCGGGAGAACATGGAATCTGGCGGGACGCCTCCCCTTATGTACTTTCCGTCTGATGGGGAGCGGGACCGACGTCGGAGGCGGTCCCCGCTGAAGACTGCTAGCTAGAAGATTTCCGTGGGGTCCTGATGCCTGCCAGCTTCAGTCCAAATAGTGTTACCTGCTGCAAGAGCTGTTCTCGAAGATCTACTGTTACGGTAAGTTCTTACGTAACTGTACTTTCCTGTATGACTTCCCTCCCTTCCTTCCCATTGTTGCTGAGGGTCCTGAACAAGCTCAGGTCCCAGCCAGCAACAATGATCCTCATTGCCCCAGATTGGGCCAGACAGCCATGGTATTCTCTAGTTCTGTACCTCTCGGTAGCCAAGTCAATCAGCCTACCTAGGAGGCACAATTTGCTGACCTCCACCCAGGGCAGGATCCTCTACTCCAACCTTCGATCCCTCAGACTCAAAGCCTGGTTCTTAAGGACCTAGAGTATGCAAATTTGAATCTCTCAGAAGGGGTAATGGAGGTCCTTAGGGTATCCAGAAAACCTGCTACCAGAAAAATCTATACTTATGAGTCGAAAAGATTTTCTTTCTGGTGCAGGGACAAAAACTCAGACCATAACCCAGGTTGGCTTATCAGTAGTTCTTGATTATCTCACCCATCTTCATTCCCTAGGCCTCAGGACCTCTACTATGAAGGTGCATTTGGCTGCAGTGTCTGCTCACCTGTCAGCAGGTAAACCATCCTCTTTGGCCTCTAATGCAGTATCCCGAAAGTTTAAGGGGCTACTGCATTTTCAACCTCCTCATAGAGTCCCTTCCCCTGTGTGGGACTTAAACATTTGCATAGCACAGCCTATGCAGCCTCCTTTCGAGCCCATGTCATCAGCCGACCTTAAGTATATGACTTGGAAGGCTGTGTTTTTAGTGGCCATCACTTCTGCCAGAAGGATTAGCGAGATTCAGGCTTTGTCCATGGTTCCCAATTATGTGGCCTTCCATATGGACAAGGTGGTACTCAGGACAGATAATAAATTTCTCCCTAAGGTGGTATCTTTCACATTAATCAGTCCATCACTCTGCCAGTCTTTTTTACTGATCATTTCCTCCTCAGGTGGCGTAGACTACATAGCTTGGATGTCAAGAGGGCTATTAGTTACTACCTGGAGCACACAAAAGGTCACAGAGAGATAGAACCCAGTTCTTTCTGACCTATGGAGAGGTTGGCAAGGGTAAACCTGCCACAAAGAGATCCATAGCAAGATTGTCTCATGTATCCAGTTCTGTTATGACAATGTGGGTAAGCAGCCCCCACAAGGGCTTAGGGCCCATTCTACTAGGGGGACTGCTGCATCTATAGCAGCTTTCAGAGACATTCCTCTTCTGGAAATCTGTAAGGCAGCTACCTGGAAAACAGTTCGCACATTTGCCAAGCACTACTGTCTGGACACCCAGGCCAGGAGTGATGCCAGGTTTGGCATAGCAGTTCTGCAGAGCCTGTTTCCTAAACAGGACCTCTGCCCGCCTCCAAAGGCACTGCTTGGGTAGTCTGCATTTGTCAGAATACAGTAAGATTTCCTGGGGTTTGAAGAAAATATTACTTACCATAGTAATCTTGTTTCTTCTAAGGGAATCTTACTGTATTCTGAGCTCCCACACTTCCTCCCCTGCTAGGACCTACAGGGCTCTGCTCACTTCTGTATCACTGATGTTGGAAACCTATGGGTACCTATTAGTTTTTTTGGGCATCTGTTGACTTGGGTCTTAGAGATGCCTCCTGTTGTTTGGAGTTTCTGTTCTCCTAATAGGGATATTTAGGGATAGTAAACTTAGTTTGGATAGTTAGTATTTAGCTTCTGCTTGCTTTGTAAGAATCTGACAGTTGCAGGAAGTGCAACCAGGGACAGTGATTTGAAAACCGAGCTTGAGCCTAACATTCCACTGTTAGCATAGGTTCTATTAACCATTTCAGCCTGGGGCAATCCTATGGTGTATTTGTCAGAATACAGTTAGATTATCTTAGAAGAAACAAGATTACTATGGCAAGTAATGTTTTCTACTCTCCCTTCCTTACTCTGTCCCTCCCTTACCTGCCCAGAGCTTGGGGCCCCCAGTCCCAGACCGCTAGGTTCTTTCTTCCATCCTCTTGGCCAGTATTATTTCTTTTTCTGTTTATATCTTTTCCTTTTCCTATCTCTCAGGCTCCGTTGCCCAGCCTTATTTCTTTCCTCTGTTTCTGTCTTCACTCTCCAGCATGCAGAACTGAGGTGGACGAGGAGTCCGCATTGGTTACTGGCCAACCCTCAAGTGCCATGCAGTGCATCACCTTGAGAGGCAGCGCCCCCTAACACCAGCTCCACACCTTTATCTTTTTTTTTTTTAGAAAATATTGCTCTCGAGGGTCCTATGCATCTGGCTGGTACACACCAGTGATGAATGGTGAAGATATACAGAAAGATCAATATTTACGGTAGGTATGTAATATTCATATCTTATCCTTCGCATCGGAGAGGGAGGATCGGGATGATCCTGACTGGCTGCCAGGCTCCGAGGAGCCTTCAGATTCTGCCCTGGCATCTCCAAGGCCTTCTGAGGATTTACAGCCTGTGGTGTCTCTGCTAGCGGTGCTGCTGGTGGTGGCACTGCTCTGGTGCCGGGGGCTCTATTGGAATCTCTTCAGATACTCTGCCTAGCAGTGACACTGTGGCCGGTGCCGATTTGGTTTCTGGCGCCAACTTGGAAGCCAACGCCATCTCCGGTGCTGGGTCTGCTCCTCTTGTGGTGTCAACCTCAGTTGCTGGGGATGGTGCTTGGGGGAGGTCCACAGTCACTCCCACAGGGGCACGACTCCCCCTTCCTTGTCTGCCTGCCTGGATTCTTTCAGTAGGCTTCTCCCAAGGGGCAGGTCTCTTTCCTTGGGGTCAGGGGTTTGCAGGACTCGTTCTGGGCAGCAACCTCTTCGGGAAGCCCCTAAGGTCCTTGGGAGGAGTCGCAACATGGACGCATTGTTGCCTTCCTCCACTTCAGGAGGAGGTCCTGCAGTTGGTGGGGATGGGGGCCTTCCTCTGGACTGTGTGTGGTTCCAGTCTCCCCACCTGGGGGTTCCACCTCAAGGACTACACCCGATCTGCCCCTCGTTGGTTGGACGCACTGAGGTCGGCGGGATAGGCTGCCCCCACCTTCGGGAGGGGTCCACTGCACGATCTGGCAGTCCTTGCAGAGGACCTTCCCTGGTTTGCCAGGCTGTCCCTTCTTCTGTGCCTCTGCCTTCTCCTCCCCCTCTGACTTGGGAACAGTTCAGGGATCCGTGCCACATTCCCTGCTACCTCATGGCACTCCACTAGATCATTTTTAGACCTCTAGACCCCTGTGCTGCCTGCCTCTGAGTCGAGCTCCTCTGAGTCTCGACTTCCTCCACCGAGGAAGAGGACGCTCCCTCCACTATTCTTGCTAATGCAGACTTCATGTCCCTCCAGCACTTCCTAGCAGAGATGTTGGAGGAGCTCCATGTCTCCCATTTGCCAGTCATAACCCAGGCCATGCAACATTGTCATTCCTGGGGATTACAGTGCTGACCATCTGGTCTTACCTCCCTTGGAGGCCTCGCACCATCTGGCAACCGCCCCCGTCCCAGCTCCTGCCCCTATGGACAGCATGCGGGTATTACACTGCTCTGGGGTCTCCAGGTGCCCTCGTCACCCCACGTGGGGAGGTCACTGACACTCCATCTGGGCATTGTCACTCTCACCACGATTGCCTACCAGATGCTGACTTGGCTGAGTTGGACCGATGGGGAGAAGGGTGTTCTCTTGACAATCCTTCTATTTGCAGAATGGCTCATCGGGCACACCAGGTGGCCTATGTCAGGCATTTCTGGATGCTGCATAGCCAGCTCCTTGCAGCCATGCCTGATGGTGAGGAAACCCAGCAAGTTATTTGCTTCTCCTTTGGGGCCTGGAGCTAGCAAGACACTTCTCAAGAACAGTATATGATGCCAATGAGGGTAGCTTCCAGGCTGGTGGGAACTTCGGTATGCATCAGATGGACTACATGGCTTTGCCTTTTGAGGTTGTCACCCTTGACCAGGCGTAGGGTGCTGTTCTCACCTTTCTGAGGGGCCCATTTTTTTTCTCTTGCAGTGCATGGTGTGAACTGCAGGGGCGCCTTCCATCTTCCCGGTTTTGGGAGCCTCTGCCAGCTTGCGACCATCCAAGGGCCTCGCCAGGCCCATAAATAGGTCCCTCTCCTCCTGTGAGCATCCCCCACAGGGGGCCGGAGGAATCTTTATTCCTTCAGGGTTTGCAGCGTCAGGTGATGGACGTCAGTGTGACTATAAAAGGGGGGCGGCCCCCCACCTGCCCTCCCAGTTCTTTCCCGCCGTTGACCTGAACTGTCGGACCTCGTGGTAGAACAGCTTCAGTTGCCTGCCATTTTCAGTCTTTTTGTAAAATTCTAATCTATCATGTTATTCTTCCTCGCAGCAGTGTATGTCATCTTGTTGGCCCAAGAAAAAGTGCTCCAAGTGCGGTGCGGAAATCCCGCACGGGGACGACCATTCCCGTTGTGTCCTCTGCCTGGGGCCTAAGCATAACACCGCAAAGTTTTCCATCTGTCCAGGCTTCAACCAGGCCACGTGCACACATCACAAGAGGACCTTTGATGTCCATTTACTGACTTCAAGACTGGCATCGACGGAAAAAGAGCTTCCGGAGCTGAGGGAAAGATCGTCGTCGCCCGCCTCGGAAAAGAAGACAAAAAATGAGAAGGAGAGACTCCAGGAGTGGAGCCACACTCCACAGAGGAAAACCGACTAGACAGTCAATGCCATCTCGAGTGGGGCCTCCACCCCCGTGAGTACACACCTCCAGGGCCTTCCTCCGCTCCAGCAGACTGGACAGCCCCCCAACCCCGCCGAGGTCAGCGGACAGTCGGGGGTCTCCTCTTTGGAGGAACCAGTTACAGTTACTGCTTTGAGTCCAGCCATTAAGTCACCCTCTGGCCCAGCGAGGCTGATCAGCCTGACTCTAGCCTCCTGGCTTCTGTCAGCCTGGCCACGGTCTGTAAGCCGGTCGTCGGCTTCTCCGATGCCCACCAGGCCGCTACCTCTATGTTGAACGCTGGACCACCTGGTGTATGCGTGGTGACTTCTCTCCCCCTTGGACTCCCTCGTGGATCCCGACACCGGGCAGAGTGAGCTCACAGGTCCCATTCTCATCCAATCCCACAAGGGTTCATCCTCCAGGGATTCGCTGTCCTTTTCGGGCCTAATCACCGAGGCCCTCTTCCGTCGGATATCCCTTTGCTGGACCTGTCAACCAGGGCTCTTCCAGATCTATTCCCCCCTCGCTGACAGATCTCCACCCTATGCCAGATCCCTCGCCGGACACTTTTGGTGGCGGTATGGCTCCATCTCTTTCTGGACCTTTGGGTGTCCCCCAGTCCGCCTGTGGACCCGTTACCTAGTGGTTCCTCGGCTCCACCTCCGTCGGGGCCCTATACTCCACTGTCGGGCCCGTCTGGGTACTATCCTGGCTGCATGCCGTGGTATCCGATGCTGGGTGGTCCGTTGCTGGGCTACCCCCATCTGGTGCTGGGTTAGCCGACGCCGGGTCAGGCTCTCCATTATCAGGGATACCAGTACCCTTCCTGGTACCCACCTCCTAACTACCCTTCTTACCCAGCATGGTACCTAGGCTATCCTCCATCCCCTCTTCCACCTCCACAGCCAGAACAGGAATCCATTCTGGCCTGGTAGAAGGACGCTAATTCACAGCTACTTCAGGAGTTGGGTCAGCCTCAGCTGGTGGTCAGGGCCGCCCCACCTCCCAGGGTGCTACCTGGTAGCCCAGCACCTTCCAGTACAGCTTCAGATAGCAGCTTGGGTGTTTTGCCTTCGGGCATCACAGAGCACAGGCTTCTTGTTCCGGTACCAGAGATCTTTCTGCCCAGTAGGCCAGAGTCACCAATCAGGTGAGGACTCAGATGTGGGGGACCAGTCTGAGCCTCACTCACCCATTGAGCCTCAGCTGAAAGAACCCCCTAAATCCCCTCCGGAGGACCCGTCCTTCCCCGAGCTTCCCCGGTCAGTTCAAAAACCCTGCAGATGGGTCTCCCAAGAATGGGATCTCAAACGCAGAAGACTGGCAGAACATTTGGATTTAGTCAGTGTGGACCCCCTCCCCATTCCATCCTGGATGGGGCCACACAAAGACCTCACTTCTACTATCTGGCAGCAGCTGTCGTCCGTCCTGGCCATCTCAGAAAAGGCCAACAGGACCTACCACCCCCAAGAAGGGGTTTCCCACCTCACTGCCCAACCCAAGGCCGACTCTATTGTGATCACAGCAGCTCATGATAGGTTGGCACAACCAAAACACCTCAGTGCCTCCTCTCCAGACAAGGAGTCGAAGCAGATGGACCAGTGCGGCCGCAAGATCTGTGCCTCATCTACTTGCGCCATTCGCTCCTTAAATTACATAGTACACAGGGTGGCTTTTCAGAAATCAACTTTCTGATCTGGAAAAGGACCTCCAGGAGATACCTGATGAATAACTCGGGAACAAACTCCTGGACAAGTTCAGGATGAACAAATCGTCCTGCCGCCGTGCCCTCTTTGCCACCTATGACTCAGTGGACTCGGTGGAACTTTGTGCGGCTACGGGCATCTGCCTTAAATGCCTTGCTTGGCTTCGCCTGGCAGGATTGGCACAAGACATGCAGAGTTCCCTTTTGGATGCTCCCTTTAGGGGTCCAGTTCTGTTTGGTGGCGACGCCAAAGATATTATCACGGAGCTGCAAGAGAGCAGCAAATCCTTGAAGGATGTCCTTTCCCTTTACTGGCTTGCATAACCAAGACCTGGTTGGATGGGAATGCGGCCCCCTTTTTAGAGGCCGCTGTTCCCGCCAGGTACTCGGTTATACACCGTCTTGGTATCGATCGCTGGGTGGGGTGGGGTGGTCTGTTTAAGACCTAATTGGGCCTTACTGGTGTACCAGTTGAGGAGGCTAGGTCATTTGAGTGTACTGTGGTAGCTGGTGTGGGGTGCAGGATTGCTCTCATTTATCGTCCACTAGGGATGAGAAGCTTTCCTGCAGGAAACAGCAGATTTTACCCTGACATGGCCTTGGAGTCACCAGATTGATGGTGCTGGGCGACTTCAATGCGTGGGTCGACATGACGAATCTTTGCTTTTTGGTCAACATTTCCTCCAGGTGATGACATCTCTGGGCTTTGCACAGGTTGTTTCCGCAGCTACACACAAGGGAGGTCACTCTCTTGACCTGGTCTTCCTCCTGGGGAGTGGAGGCTTCGACTTGGTGGTGGAACCAGTTGGTTGGTCTGATCATTACTCAGTTAGGTTCAATTTTGAGGCCCCTGGGTAGGGTTGGCCCTGTGGAGTTGGTCCTAGGTACTCATTTACTGGGCGTTGTCCCTGAAGACCTGATGGCAGTTATTGACCTCCGTTGTTTGGCGAGTTTTGCACTGATCCTGAGCAGCTGGTAGTGGCCTATAATAGGGCCATATCAGCTGCACTTGATCAGATTGCACCAGTCCGTGTTTGCCCCCTCCCGCGCCGTCCCATTGCCCCATGGTTTGATGGGGCTTTGAGAGGGCTGCATGGAGGTTAGGGGCGTAGATTGGAGCGTCGTTGGAGGAAGACTGCCTCTGATGCCGACCATCTTATTTTGCTAGAGCATTACAAGCTCTACCAAACAACAATTTCCCATAAGAAGGCAGAATTCCTGTCCAGGAAAATTTCTGTCACACGGAATCGACTGGCTCAGCTCTTCAGAACTGTTGACAGACTGTGCAGCCTGTCAGCAGATCCGTCGAGCCTTTACGCAAACTGATTGCGAGGAGATCGCTCGATTCTTTGCGAATAAGGTGGAAGACATCAGGAGGCAGTGCCTCTGACCTCACTCTAAGGTTGTTGCAGTTGATCAGTGTCCTGTCGCAGAGCCCGGAATTTCCTGGAGTTCCTTTGACCTGCTGGATTTCGTAGACACTATGAGGATTGTCCATGAGATGCACCCAACATGCTGTAGTTTGGATCCTTGCCCTACTTCCCTGATCATGGGTTGTAGTGAGATCATTGGCCCGGTCCTAGCTCGGATTATCCGGTATTCTTTAGAGATGGGAGTTTTTCCTAGCTCTCTGAAGGAAGGGGTGGTGACTCCCCTTCTGAAGAAAGCTCTTTAGACCCGATGACCTAGCAACCACCGACCAATCTCTACCTCCCTTTTGTGGGAAGGTTATTGAGAAAGTTGTGGCTGCCCAATTGGATAACCACTTGACCATCCATAGTTTATATGAACCTCTCCAGTCTGGTTTTCGTAAGAGGCATAGTACCGAGACTGCTCTGGTTCGGGTGCTCAATGATCTCCTGATGGCGAGAGATCGGAGACACCGCTCTATTCTGGTTCTCCTTGATCTGTCCTCAGCTTTTGATACTATGGATCATGGGGTTTTGCTCAAACGCCTGAGGTCCATTTGTGGACTATCGAGTACGGTCCTCAGATGGTTTTCATCTTTCCTCGAAGGAGAGCGCAGAGAAGTGGTCTCGGGTTTGCATTCATCGAGGTCTTCGCTGCCTTCTTGTAGGAGGTACCCTCAGGGCTCAGTGCTTTCCCCATGTTATTCGTCAGTATATATGCTACCCCCGGAGACATTGTAAGATGGTTTGGCTGAGGTTTCACTGTTACGCTGATGATACCCAGCTCTACCTGTCTTTTGCACCCGACCAGGTTAGTGCTATCTCGGTGCTGAATAACTGCCTCGCTGATATCCAAGACTGGATGAATACCAGCAGTCTAAAGTTGAATCCGGGAAAGACTGAGGTTATGGTGGTGGATCCGGGTCGCAGGGTCGAGGTTGTGAGGACTGGGTTCCCGTCTGGATTAACCCTGGGGGTAGACCAGATCCTCAACTCCGAACGGGTGCGTAACCTGGGAGTGGAGCTTAACACTGGTCTGACCCTCCGTTATCAGGTGTCTGCAGTTGTCAAGACTGCATTTTTTCACCTTAGGAACATTGCCAGGATTGGGCACCTGGTTCCACCTTGCGACCTGCCGGTTTTGGTCCACGCCTTTGTGACATCTCGCCTTGATTACTGTAACTCCCTTTACCTAGGACTTTCTAGGGTTGATATCCACCGCTTGCAGCTAGTGCAGAATGCGGCAGCACGTTTGTTGATGGGGGTATCCAGGTCGTCTCATATTACCCCTGTGCTGCGCACTCTGCACTGGCTGCCAATACAGTGGCGGATCACCTTCAAAGTGGGTCTTTTGACCTACACGGTCTAGGTACCGACTATTTGAAAGAGCTCCTGGTGCCCTACACCCCTCTGAGACAGCTCCGCTCAGCTGACGAGAGGTTGCTGGAGATTCCAAGGGTAAATTTGAAGTCTTCAGGATTTCGTGCTTTTGGATTTGCTGCTCCTACCCTCTGGAATTCTCTGCCCCGTCAGCTCCAGGAGAGCACGATGGTGGGGAGTTTTAAAAAGGCACTAAAGACTTTTTTATGGGAGAAGGCATTTTCTGCTTTGCTGTAATTGATTGTCTTAGTTTTGTAATACTCGTTTAGTGTAGTTCTATTGTATGTATTGATTATGTTTGTGTTTTTCATGTACAGCGCTTTGAAAACTTTGAAAGGCGCTTAATCAAATAAATTTTATTATTATTATTGTTTACCGTTCAAGCCAGAAACCCCGGCAGCCCTTTCGACGCCAGCGGAAATGGAATAAACAGAACCAGGGCAGACGCCAGAACAAGTGTCGCCCCTCAGGTTCTGGTGCTCAAACCCCCCAGGCCAAGTTTCCCAAAACTGCCTCTGGAAGAAAAGTGCCCCTTCCCTCTGCGTCCTGACTCCCAACTCCCCCTCCCTCTTATTCCCACGGAGGAACTGGTGGGGGGAAGATTTGGCCTCCACCTGATCGGGTGGAGGGCTGTAACTATAGATCCATGGGTTCTTCAACTCGTAGCAATAGGTCACTCAATAGAGTTTGTGGAGAGATCTCCCTCCAACCCTCCGGGAAGGTCGCAATACACGTCCGGCCAACAATATCTGGTCCGACAAGAAATTCTAGCTCTTCTGCAGAAGTCGGCCATAGAGTGAAATCCACCAGAACAGGAAGGAAGGAGATTTCACTCCCACTTCTTCCTGGTTCCTCAAAAGATGGGAGATTTTAGGCCTATCGTAGATCTCCGCCTGCTCAACCTCTTCGTAGAGTACAAGAGGTTCCGGATGTTGACCCTCCAGGGACTGTTAGCCCTGCTCCAACCAAATAATTGGTTGTGTTCCCTGGATATGCAGGATGCACCTCCATATCCCCATTCTTCCGGCCCACCGCCACTTCCTGATATTCTTCTTTCAGGAGGAACATTTCCAGTTCAGAGCCCTTCCCTTTGGCCTCTCTTCGGCACCTTGGGTTTTCACCAAGTGCCTAGCGGTGGTAGCTGCATTTCTACACTGCAAGGGCATTTGTGTGTTCCTGTACCTGGACGATTGGCTATTTTCAGCCCCCTCCCTGGACAGTCTGAAGGAATCCCTTTCCTTCACTCTGGACCTTTTCTCCAGTCTGGGCATCCCGGTCAGCTACCCCAAGTCCCAGCTGCTACCCTCCCAGCGCCTCTAGTTCATTGGAGCAATGCTGGACATGGTCCAGAGCAAGGCCTTCCTCCCTTCCGACAGAGCAGAGACCCTTATCTCACAAGCAGCGCTGGTGGCTTACTCCTGATGGACCACAGTGCATTCAGTCCTGCGACTACTGGGACTGATGGCAGCCGCCATTTCCGCAGTCTCTCTGGCCAGACAGCACATGAGGGTAACCCAGTGGTCTCTACGAGTGTAATGGGATCAGCGCCTGGATGACATGGACCAGAAGGGTTTAGTCTTCAGCAACCTTCAAAGGGATCTCCTTTGGTGGAAGGACTTATCCAACCTTTTGGTGGGGGTCCCCTTCCACCCTCTGTCTCCCACCATGATTCTCGCATTAGATGCCTCGAACCTTGGATGGGGATCGCATCTGGGAGACCATTGACACAGGGCACTTGGTTCCCCATGGAGGAGAACCTTAACATCAGTATCCTAGAGACAAGAGAAGTGCTCTATGCTTTTCAGGCTTTTCAGTCCCTCTTGGTGCCAGGAACACTACTCATCCAGACAGACAGCATGGCCACTGTCTGGTACCTCAACAAACAGAGAGGCACCTGATCTTACCCCACTGCAGGGAGGCGATGCGGGTGTGGTACTAGGCTGTTCAACACAGCCTATCTTTGACAGCAGTCCATGTGTCAGGCGTTCACAACATTCTGGCAGACAGTCTTAGCCGATCAGTCGCCAGGGCTCACGAGTGGGAGCTAAAGCAGGCAGTAGTAGAAGATCTCTTTCTTCAGTGGGGATGACCATAGACCTCTTTGCCTCCCTATCCAGCGCAAAACTACCCAGCTTTTTCTCGCTCATTCCCGGGCATGGTGCTTTTTGGCTAGATTTCTATATGCTTTCCCTCCCTTTCCTATCTTACAGAAGGTTCTGCTAAAGCTTCAGGCAGAGGGGACCCACATGATTCTCATTGCCCCTCTGTGGCCTCGGCAGATTTGGTTCCCTCTAGTACAGCAGTTAGCACTGGAACCCCCCAGTACCTCTTCCTCTCTCCCACAACCTTCTGTCCCAGGAGCAGGGCAAACTGGTACACCCGTGCCTCAAATCACTGTACCTTCACACGTGGCACCTGTGGACTTAGCGGCTTCCTGCTTTGGTGTCTCTTCCAGAGTCGCCCAGGTCCTAGTGGAGGCTAGAAACCTCTCCACTAGATCCACGTATGCTATGAAATGGAAGAGATTTACTATTTGGGCTATAGCTAAAGGCTTAGACCCCCTTTCTTGCTCTGCTCTCCAGGTTTTAGAGTACGTCTTGCACTTATCAGATTTGGGCCTCAACTATTCCTCTTTGAAGGTCCATCTCTCTGTGGTTTCGGCCTACCACCACCCGATGGAGAGCAAAACAGTCACTCAGATGGAGGTTTCCAAAATCTTTCTGAATGGAATCTTTCATCTGAAACCTCCGGTCCGAATCCTGTCTCCCGGATCTTAATTTCATGATAGAAAGCTTACTTTGCCCTCTGAACCAGCAGCAAGCTGTGATATGCTTTTCTTAGCATGGAAAACAATATTTTTAGTTGCTATCACTTAAGCTCTAAGAGTTTCAGAGCTCCAGGCTCTAGTTTGTAGAGAGCCTTATTTGATTTTCCACAGAGACTGGGTGGCTCTGTGGACTAACCCTTCCTTTTTGCAGAAGGTAGTGTCAGAACTTACTGTCGAGTTACCGTTTTTTTTTTTATCCTGAACACTCCAACAGGGGGGAATATGTCCTGCATACTCTTGAGACACACAGGATTCTGAGATATTATGTCTCAAGGACTCGGGGAGGTTTGCAAGTTGAACCAATTTTTTGTGGCCTTTGCCCTTCAGTGCCAGGGCAAAGCTGTGTCTAAACAGATTCTTTCTAGGTGGCTGATAAATTGTATTCATTACATTTACCAGAAGTACGAAAAGCCCCTTCCGAGGTCGGTTAAAGGCCACTGTACTAGTGTTGTGGCCACTTCCACTGCCTTTTTCAGGAACGTGCTCACTGCGGACATCTGTGCAGCGGCCGCTTGGTCCTCCGTCCACACGTTCACTAAACATTACAGTCTGGACATTGCTTCTAGGCGCACGGCTGGCTTTGGCCTAGCAGTCCTGCAAGGTCTTCTGTCATAAAAGACTTGTAGTTGGCAGACATTTCCCTCCTCCCGGAACCTTCTCTTCGACTCCTATTTTAGTTGATTGCTTGGTACTCAGTCGTAAGTGTGAAGGCCTACTGCAGGAACCCTCTCGAAGTAAGATATAGGAGTTACGTAAGAACTTACTGTAACAGTAGATCTTCGCGAGAGGTTCCTGCAGTAGGTCTAGATTTCCCACCCACCTTCCCCCAGCTCCTGTGTTTTTCCCTCTTTATTCCCTTCCCAGGACTTTGTTTCATCCAAGGTACAGGAGTCTTTACTCCTTTTTCTGCTTCCTCTTGAGGTCTCCGCGGAAGAACTGAAGGTGCTGACGGGGACCGCCTTTATAGTCACATAGACGTTGCCACCTGATGCTGGGGGCGGTCCTCACGATGATGCTGCTAGCTACAACTTGCTGTGCGGTCCTGACACCAGGGGGCGAGTCCAAGTGTGAAGACCTACTGTAGGATTCCTCTCAAGATCTACTGTTACAGTAAGATCTTCCTCGACATAAGTCTCCACCACTATCTCACACTAGTGGGATTAGCCCGGAGGCACTAAGACCCATCGAGCAAACTTTTTGCTGGAGGGTCGGCGAGAGACGCAGGCGCCAAAGCAGCTGCTCGAGTTGTAATGACCATCTCGGCGATTTACCTCCAACCGCCTGTTCTTTTTTTTCCCGCCGAAGAGTGCGCTTCAGTGACTGACGCCGTCATTTGATTGGGAGTCAAACTTCAAACTAGCGATAGTTTTCAGTTTGTTTTTTTGTAACTTTATCACGATAAGTAGTATCGCTTAATTTTATTCTATTTCGCTAAATTTTCTAATATTTGAATTTTATTGAGAGTAGTCTCGCCTACTGGACTGGAGTCGACTCATGAGCAGGTCAGGTGGATCGGTAGGGAGACTTCTTAGATGAAAGCTGTTCAGTCAGCCGGGCTGGGTCCGTCAGCCTCCCTTCTCCTCAGCGGGTTTCGATAACGTCAGTCCGATGCCTGGGATGGGCGGTCCTCTGACCGGCATAAAATAAACGGTCGATTCTCGCACTGCTTCGCCTCGAGCTCTTCTTCGGCCCATAGGTCAAAAAGAGAAGGCATCACTCGAGGTCGCCTCTGGTATGTCTGCGTGCCGACGCCGGGTTATCGTTAGGTTGCGGTCTCTCCTCTCGGAGTCGCCAACCTCCGTCATCGCTGCCCCCGATATCGGAGTCCCTCCCCGCCTATAGGTAGGACTCCTAGATGAGCAGTTTTAATAGTGGGTCGCCTTATGGAGCAATGGGCTCGAGGTTGGTTCTCTGCCTGGCTCGGTTGCCCTCAGAGCCTCGGCCCTCCGCGATCAGGTAGGGCGCGTTGGCTTTCCTAGTCGCTGCCTGCCTTCGGTGCCAGCGACTCCAGGCTTGGTGTTCTCACATGGTTGCGTGCAGGGGCCCACCGATGCCCTTATCTCCTGTTTTTTTCCTCTAGCTTTCCAGGTTCTTAAGCCTGCGCTTCGCAGGGTCTGTTGGCTTGTCGGCGCTGCCTGTGTCGCTGGTCTTGCGTGGCTGCTGGGTCTCGCGGCACCGCTGTGGTGCCGTGGATAGGGCAGCGCCGTCATGGGTGTCGTCTGCTGTGCTGCTGCAAGGTTCGCCTGTGCCGTGCAGGCGCGGCCATCGCCGCGCCATGCGCTGCTTTCGCCTGCGGGCGCCGGGGCGCCATGGGTCAAGCAGGTTTCTTCGGGCGCTGTGCGCCTCGTGCCGCTCTCAGCCTGCTTTTTGCCCGTGCCCACTGCCCCTTGGGACCTCCTTGTTTTTCTGCCATTTCCTCCTTCTCCTAACTTTCACCTTTCCGTCCAAACAGTCCTTTCTGACCATCAGAGATGATGTTGAGCCTGACCCAGACCTTCGTCTGGGTGATGAAGTGGAGGAAACAGGATCTTTCTTTACAGAGCCTGTGGTCGAGGACCTGTCCTTAAGTCTCTGTTGAAGAACCTGGGATCCACTCTTTCTCCAGACTACAGACATCGATCCGGGAAGATATTAAGACTCCAGTATCTTCATGCTCGGAGATCCCTACGGATTTGACTCCTCCATCCACGCTTCCTTCGAGACGCTGTCTCAAATGGTATGGATTAATCCTGCTCTATTCCCTCAGTGGCTAAATCCATTGATAAGAAGTATTCAGCTCCAAGGATCGCCCCATTTTGGCATCCCAAGCCTTTATGGATCCTATTGTAGTCCTGGCAGAGAATGACAAGGTCGGTTTTCCTCAACTACTACAGCTCTAATTTATTAAACAAAGAGTCTCGCAAGATTGACATTAGGTAAGAGAGCCTTTGCTGCCTCCACCTAAGTATGTGTATTGCCAGTTATCAAGGCTATTTTTCTCAGTATGAGTATATCCTGTGGCATCTATGAAAAGAATGGCTGAAGCTCTTCCAGATTCTGATTCCAAGTCAGAGCTTCTTCTGACCGTTATCAGAGGTATTGAGTCCAATAACCAACAGGTCAAAGCCACCATGGACGCTGACACTGCTTCTCGCTCAGCAGCCGCGATTTGTACCGCGCCATTCCTGGCTGCGCTTTGGCTTCACGAATGATGCTCAGCAGCAGGTAATGGCGCTGCCTTTGATGGCTCCTTCTTTTGGCCTCAGGTGGAGCAAGCCTTAGAGGCCACTCAGAAGACTAGATCGGCCATTGTTGGCCAGACTCCGCCTGTTCCCTCTGGGGGCATGTGAACAGACGCCAGTTTCATAGTCGCCAGTCCTTCGAGGCAGAGGCAGGGAAGCTTCCATGAAAGCCAACCTGCCCAACCTCAAAAGAAGACGCAGCAGAAAGCGGAGGGGCCTAAAGCTCCAGCTGCACTTTATGAGTCGCTGGCCCAAGTTCCATCCACAATGCCCGAGGTGGAACTTCTCCTCCGTGGAGGTCATCTGATGTACTTCTACAACCAGTGGAAGTCCATAATTTCGGACAATGGGTCCTTCGGATAATTCACGAGGTTATTCTCTCAATTTCTGGAAACCCCCTAATTGTCCCTCCCAGACTGACAACCCAGGTTGTCGGCCTCTCAGTCAGACCTCCTCACCGCTGAGATCCAGGGCCTTCTGAACAACAGGGTAATAGAACTGGTGCCCCCAAGATTCATGAAACTCAGGGTTCTATCCCATTACTTTCTGGTTCCAAAGGAAATCTGGGTCGATGCCCATTCTAGACCTCAGAAAGTTAAACAAATTCCTCCCCAGGGAGAAATTCAAGATGATTTCTAGGTACCCTGTTACCCTTGCTGCATCAGCACGACTGGCTGGCCTCTCTGGATATGCAGGATGCTTACCAGCATATCCTCGTCCACCCGACCACCTCAGAGTTCTTCAGGTTTGTAGCTTTGGGTCAGCATTATCAGTTCAGAGTCCTGCCTTTTGGGCTATCCTTGGCCTTGGCAGTTTTACAAAGTGTTGTGCAGTTCATGCATCTCAGGAAAGTCGGACTCGGGTGTTTCCCTACCTGGACGGTTAGCTTCTTAGGCACCCTTCCGTCCATGGGACTTTGGAAGCTGACAAGCGACTTCTCCTCTTTCCGCCCATGGGAGTTCTGCTGAATTTGAAAAATCTCAACTGCAACCCTCCCAGAGGCTCCTTTTCATAGGGACGCTTCTAGACACCTCTTCAGCGAAGGCTTTCTTCCAGAGGACAGAAGACGACATCCTTCTCAATGGCCCGACATCAGGGAGAACCAATCGTAAGCAGTCTCCTCGATGCAACGCATGTTGGGTCCTATGGCGCCTCGGTCTTCACTGTCCTCTGGCCGACTGCACATGAGAACCACCCAATGGATGCTTCCACTCAGTGGTCCCCGACCTCTCACCCCAGTCTTATCCCATCAAGGTGACGGAGCTCTCTCAAGGTCTCTCACCTGGTGGTCTCAAGAGAGCAATCTCCTGGAAGGATTCCCCTTGTCTCCGGATCATCAGATCTCCATCACCACAGGACGATCGCTAATGGGATGGGGAGCTCACCTGTCTCTCCCTCCACACTCAAGGTGTGATGGAGTTCTAAACTCATCTCCACATAAATGTCCTGGAGATGAGAGCAGTCCTCTATGCAATCCGAGCTCTGAAGGATGTCCTTGTCACAAGAACATTCTCCTTCAAACGGACAACAAAGCAGTGATGTATTACATCAACAAGCAAGGCGGGTGTTCATTCTTATCCCTTTGCAGGAAGCAATGAGGTGTGGGAGTGGTGTTGGAGCACAAGTCTCGATTCAAGCGGTTTATCTGCCGGTATAAAACGACCTAGCAGATCACCTCAGCAGAACGGAGGCAGACCTCACGAGTGGTCTCTCGATCCAGCCGTAGCTCGGTCCCTGTTCAAAGAGTGGGGACTCCAGACCTGACCTTTGCATCCCCACCAACGTAAAACTGCTCTCTTCTGCTCCAGAAACCAGGGCCTGGCATTTTCTGTCAGGATGGTTCAGGCCGCGTGGACAAAACGCTTTTACGCCTTTCCACCGCTTCCTCTAATCCAGAGAGTACCCTCGTTCGAGTCTCGGACCAAAATGATTCTCATTGGTCCTTCCTGCCTCGGCAACTATGGTTTCTACTCAACAGTATGTTGGCAGCCTCCCGAGACCAGTTCCTTTGCAAATCAGTCTTTGACTCAGGGTTGGTCCATCCCAATCTGAAATCACTTCACCTTCATACTTGGCTCCTGAAGAGATAGAAGTGAATCGGGTTCAACGTCTCTCGTGAGAGTCTCAGACATCCTTCTGGCTGCTCGGGAAGCCAGCCACCAAAAACGACGCTTCAAATGGAAGCGTTTTCTCTCTGGTGTCTAAACTCTCTTGGAATCCTTTCCTGTCCTCCTGGCAAGGTTCTGGAGTATCTTTTGACCTGTCAAACTTAGGTCTTCAGTACTCCACAGTTAAAGTTCACCTTAGTGCCATCTCAGCGCTCCATGAGCCGGTTTCTTCCTTAACTCTGGCTCAGTTACCTATGGTGAAGAGATTTCTTAAGGATTCTCCATACCAGACCCCTGTTAGCGTCCAGTTGCAGCCTGGGACATTAACCTGGTGCTGGACATGCTCACTCGGAAGCCTTTCGAACCCTTAGCTACCTGTGAGCTAAAATTTCTTACCTGGAAGACTGCCTTCCTGGTGGCCATTACCTCAGCCCGCAGGGTCTCTGAGATGCATGCCCTGGTTACGGACCCTCCGTATACTGTATTCCATAAAGACAAGGTAGTTCTCCGTACTCATCCTAATTTCTTCCCAAGGTTGTGTCAGAATTCCATCTAAACCAACCTCTGGTACTTCCAGCTACTTAGCTAATTTCAAAATGAAGGGGAGCGAGCTCTTCATTCCTTGGATGTTAAGAGAGCTCATGTTCTATTTAGATAGAACCAAGGATGTTCGCAAGACTCAGCAACTGTTCGTTTCTTTCAGCGACACCGCTGGGTCAACCTGTCGCTATTAGATGCATCTCTTCATGGTTAGTGGCATGCCTTCGTCATTGCTATTCCATGGCTCAAGTTAATTAGAAGGTAGGTGTCGCTCACTCTACTAGGGCGGTCGTGGCATCCTAAGGAAATTGCAATGTTCCAATTGCAGATATATGCAACGCCGCATACCTGGAGCTCAGTGCATACCTTCATAGCACTATGCACTAGATGTTCATGCTAGGCGACATTCCGCGATTCGGCAGAACTATCCTTAATGGGCTTCTATCTTAGGCAGCGTGCTCTTTGGCTCTCCTGCCCGCCCCTTTGGGATTATCAGCTTGGTACTTCTCCACTAGTGTGAATGAGTGGTGGAGACTTATGTCCAGGAAGTTAGGAAAATTCATGCACTCACCGTGATTCTTGATCTTCTTGGACGAGTCTCCACCACTCATTCACACGCCACCTCCATCCCCGAGCTCACCGCTGTATTGGTCTTCACCCTCAAATCTTGGCGTGAGGACTTCTTTACTGACCCTTCTTACACGGGTCATACGGACTATCTTATGTCCGTTTTTAATGTTGGTTTACTCTTTACGTTAGTTGCGCTGCACCTCCTTGGTAAAAAGGTACTGAGGCGGTTGGAGGGTCGTCGCCGAGATGGTCATTACGCTCGAGCCGCTGCCTCAAGTGCACTGTGTCTCGCGGCATGCCTGCCTCTCGAAGGCCGACCTCCAGCAAAAGTTTGTTCCCTGGAGTGGGTCTTAGTGCCTCCGGCGCTAATCCCACTAGTGTGAATGAGTGGTGGAGACTCGTCCAAGAAGATCAAGAATTACGGTAGGTACGTAATTTTCCTTTCTTGCGTAACTGCTATATCTTGCCAATATGACCCATCCTCCCTCCCTCCCTGTAATGAGGCACTGGGCAACGCTGTCCTCCCTTCTCTCTCTACTCCCAATTTTCTTGAGTATAGGAAGAGAGTTAAGAGGGGATGGCGCTTGTATTAGGGACAAACCCTGCTCCTTTGTACCATCAGGCGTTCTGCTAGCCTCCCTTGGACTGCCCTTCCCCAAGAGGCTGATCTTAACCCTGCTGTAGTAGAGGGTAAGAAGCTCCCCTCATGGTGTCTTCTCTCTTGCCCCTCTTCCAAGGTTTACTGTCCTATTCAGGGGACTGTCTTAGCTCTCCAGTGCACAGCATGCATCCATTCTTCCTGCATTCTCCCCTCTGCACGAGTTAAAACAAACAAAAGAAAACAGAGGAGCAAGCATGGATCATGCTCTTCTGTTCCTCAACCTTGTCAATCTACTCTGTTTCTCCTCCTTGGAGACCCTTCTAGAGTGCTCAGTAAAGGGAGAGAGACCCTTAGTGTTTCCACCGGTACACCTCTCCTGAGAGTTACCTTTGGGCTTGAACCCTTAATTGTCTTCCTCCCTCTCCCCCAACCTCCTTCCACTCCAGTCAAGCAGGAGAGCTCTCAGCTGTGCGGGTGGAGGTGTGTTCACACCTTGTGCCACTTCTTTTTGGCTCAACTGGACCATTTCTTCTCTCCATCACCTCCAGATTCTTGTCTGGTTGGGGGCCAGATATCCTTGCATGGCTTCCACAGTATTGTGAACAGGGTAACCCTCCTGTCTGCTTGTGGGTCTGAATCACCTTTAGTCTCAAGTTCTGAGGGGGATTCAAACTGAGAACCTTATGCTAGCATACCCAAATGTACAGGCTCAGATAATCTGCTCTTCGGGGATGCCAGATATCTTTAGCCTAAGGGCACCTAACCAAGTATCCAAAATGAACCCTTAAAACTCTATAATAGACCTTCGGTATATTCTTACCTTTTCTCAGTTTGGTAACACCATTCAAGCTTCTGAACAGTTTTGTCAAATCGTAACCCTCAATACATCACATGCAGAAGAAAGAACTTGGAAGACCCAGGCAGTATTTGGAATAAAAGGTTTACTTAAATGGATAAAAATATGTAAAATGTAAACACAGGACACTATATCACAAAGCATACAGTCACTTAAAAGAAAACAAGGAAAAGTACAAACTCCTACCAACATACAGTTAGACTTTTTCTATCTAATGTATACCTCTACCAGTGCCTTAGTTAGATCTGAGATCTTGTTTCTTAGGAGTCCAAAAAGGAATGTGTCTCAGTGGAAATACAGAATACAATTTAAACTCTGTGTCTCCATCCCTTCTATGATGCCATCTAGCTCCTCCTTTTAGAATATAAAAATAATTATACAAAACAGGATGTCCTGTCAGGAGGTATATTAAATAAGGTGACATCAGCAAAACTCATTTCCCAAATTATAAGTCTGTCTTTAAATCAAGCTTTTCCATTGATCTTCTGTGGTTTCCTGCTGTCCCAAGGAATCAAAGGATATTTAGGGGAAGCAGTATAGCGCAGTGGTTTAAGGCTCTAAGCTGCAAATCTGGTGACATCCAGCAGACCAGACCTGGGTTTGAATCCCACAGCATCCACTTATATACTGTGTGACCCTGAGCAAGTCACTTAACTTCCCTGTGCTCCCAGGCTGCACCTGTAAAAAAACTCTCAGCTTAGTGTGCTACTCCTGATTAAAAACAACTAAAAAAAAAAATGTATAACTTTCACACCATGGTATAAAAATTTTTTTTTTTCCCTCTAAGACGTCATAAATGTTTATGAGCCCTATATCCTGGTAGTGGGGTCAGCTCTAATTAAGTCAGAGAAACAAAAGACCCTTAATTATGTCTCTCTAGTCTTTAATTCCCTCCTGGTTTCAGGTTAACATATCCTGTTGCTTCTCTGAAACCTGGGGGGAAGGGGGCATTCATGGAAGCACTGACAATCACACACTATATTCTATATTATAAAAATCATAGAGCAGCCATAACCAGATGGCCAAGCGTCACAGTTTATTGTCTCCCCCCACTTCTCTTTTGTCTTTTCTACCACTTAGGGCTATCCAGCGTGCTGGCCATCCTTGCCCGTCCTAGTTTTCCCTCTTACCTGTACCCCTTCAGTCAACTTTAGCTTTTCCTTCTTCCCACCAGCCTCTATCCTTCAGGCACCCTTGCCTTCACTCTATCCCTGTCTTCTTTCTTCCTTCCTGTTCTGGCAGACAGAACTGAGGACTGGGAGGAGTTGGCATCGGTTGCTGGCCACTCCGCGAGCACCACATAGAACGCTGGCCTCATGGGCGGCGCTGTCCTGTCGACTCTCCAGTTCTGAAAATTTAAAGCGACAAAGCTCTTTATCTTCCCGAATAGAGTCCAGACCTCCGGCTAGACCCATTAGTAATGAATTGTGAAGATACTTGGGAAGAGCAGTAATTATGGTAAGTATGTAATTTTCATTTTCGTTCGCCCCCTGGGAAAGAGGGCGTACGAGTTTTTAAATGGTGCCTGTCCAAAATGGTTGGCCAACTGTGTCATCTTCTGTTATAGGAAGTATGGTACAGAACTTTCTGGGGCGGTCCATGGCCACTTCTGTTCCCTGTTACAGGAATGTGTCAGCCGCTAATGTCTGTGCCGCTGCCACTTGGAGTACTGTCCGCACTTCCCTAAACACTACAGTCTGACCATTGCCTCTAGGAGAAGGGCAGGCTTCAGCCTGACTGTGTTTCAAGGTCTCCTGTCATAAGCCTCTACCCTCCAGACTGGTTCTCTGTCAGAACTGCTTGGGACTTGTTCCATAGGTGTGGCCTGATGCAAGAGATACCCTCGATGAAGATAGTAGTCATGTAAGAACTTACCATAACAGTAGATCTTTGAGAGGATCTCTTGCATCAGGCCATGCTGTCTTCTCCCACTCCCCCCTCTTGGTCTTCGGACTTCTCTGTCTTTCTCTCCATGATGGTGTACCTTCTGTTTCACCTTTCTTCATGGCGGAAACCTCTGGCTCTCCCTCAATTCCTCACCAGGAGTCCCTCTATATGGTATCTGGTGGGAAAGCTGAGGAGGGCGCAGGGCCGCCCACGTTTATATGGGAGGAGTGACGTCACCTGACGTCATCATGGGTGGCCCCTTGTAGATTGCTAGCTAGAAAAGTTTCTGTGTGGTCTTAGCGCCTAGTGGCTATAGTTCCATAGCTGTGGCCTGATGCAAGAAAGCAATCCTCTCCAAGATCTACTGTTCTGGTAAGTTCTTACACAATTACTTTTTCAGGGTTGCTACATGCTTAATGTACTTAAAACCAGAGTTGTGACCCTTGACCTTTCTCTACCAGTGTCGTTTTATGGTCTTTGCCTACATATGCTGGATGGACAAGATTTAATATTTTCTAAAAGCAAATTTGCCTGGCTGGAGGTGTGTGGGATTTCACAAAAAAAAAAAAAAAGCACTTGGGGCATTTAGCAGCATGTTTGGGCTTTGATTTAATTTTAGTTTCTGCTATTTGGGTAATAATGACTGTTTTATTAAAATAAGCCTCCCACCCAGACTGCCTCAGTGGTACAGTGGTAGCATTACCACTTGCTATACTGGTGACTCAGGTTCGAAACTGACTCAGTCCACTTGGAGGGCCAGTAGGAGAAGAAGGGAGGACTGAGATGGCTCTCCACCTTCTGGGAAGAGGAGAGCTTGTGTCTTATTCATTGTTTGCCCCCAGTGGGGGCTGGATGGCATTGTAGTTGGAACGCATATGATTGGGGAGGACCCCCTTTGTGCTGATGTGTGTGTGCATGCACCACGGCATCCTGGCAGCCCTCATAGGCAAAAACCTAAGGTGGAACAACCCTGACTAAAGCGATATGATGATGACCCAGCTCCCCACAGGTCTTGCATAAATGACTGTGGCACCTTAGTGTCTAGATTTTGCTCTGGAGGAGCTTGGCTGCCCCCTCTGGCCATACTGTGTTGAAGTAATCCATGAGGGACCTTGGGGATAGGTATGGTCCTGCACATGATGGGTGACAGGACTGGAGGGAATGGAAGCAGAAGGGGACAGGTCAAAGATAAAGGGGAAGAAACAAATGATTAAAAAAAAAAAATTCTGAATTTTTAGAGGTCAGATACAGAAGCCAAATCTAATTTTCCGATGGGGGACAGTTATATTATTTCCTACCTGTCTGTTCATCTATCCAAAGCTAACAGAAAGCACTCTTTATGCTCCTTTTCCAGAGAGGTTCTGAGGAGAACACATATCTTCTCAGCAGAACTTCGGATCACAGTGTAAATGTGCAGTAGTTACTGTGGATTCAAATAAAATTAGCAGCTGTAGTAAAATGATCAAAACAGAGTGATTTACAATAGCTTTCAATCTGCACTACACTAAGAGAATTCAGCGTCTCATTCTGCTAGCTCACATATCTCTGTGTCAGTGTCCATTGGTAGGGTTTTTATTTAGATCTCTGTTGTAAAAAAGTTTATAGTTTTCCCAGAACTCATGGTCCTTGTGTTGTGAAAGCTGTATGTGTTAGTCCTGGTGTGTCAAGGCTTTGTGCCTTTGATCCTTGAGGTGTTGAGGCTTTTATGTCAGTCCCTGTGTTTTTGTGGCTCAGTACGCTGGTCCTTGTTTGGGTTTGCTACTTCCCTTTAGGCAACAGCTACAACTGTTTGTTATAAATACCAGTTTTTAAATGGTTCCTGTCCAAAATGATTGGCCAACTGTATCATCTTCTGTTATAGGAAGTGTGGTACAGAACTTTCTGGGATGGTCCATGGCCACTTCTGTTGCCTGTTACAGGAATGTGTCAGCCACTAATGTCTGTGCCGCTGATAATGTTTCTTATGTTGTGTTGCGGCTTTTTGTGTTCTCCAGACCTGAAGGTTCTTGTGATGAGGCTTTGTGTTTGTCTTTTTGTTATCGAGGCTTTGTGTGTATTTTCAAACTGATGTTCCTTGTGTTGCCAAGAGTTTATGTGCTTTCTTGATCTGACAGCCCCTCTCTTGTTTTGTAGGCAAAGGCAGGGCACGGAGCTCTTGGAATCACTGGAAAAAGAGAGGTAAGTCTGGACATCTGAGATAAACGAGTGCTAGTGAGAATTCTGTGTATTGTAAATGAAGCAACATCAGAGACTGGGTGGGGGTACAACAGCAGATGATTCAGTTTCATTCACAACTCATTCATTTTTGTTGTGCCTTGAATCAAAAGGAAGAACTAACCTAGTATTTCCGATGATGACTTGTAGCTGTGCCTTGGAGAAACCCCACTGCAGACTGTCTGCATGTTGGCCAACAGTGTAGGGAGCTTGGGATGAATGAGGCCATTGTGGCAGTGCTTTCCACAGGTTGGAGCACAGAACCATGAGCTAGAAATCCCAGGTTCAAATCTCAGCACAGTCAATGGCTCACTTTGTGACTTTGAGCAAGTCATGGACCTGCCGTTGTTTCAGTTACTCCCTGCTATAAAATGGGATAGTAGCAAGACCTCGATGAAAACAAGATGATCTTCCTGAACTAAGTCTCCACCACTCATTCACACTAATGGGAGTACGCAGGAGGTGTTAGGACCCAGCGGGAGCCAAAAATGTTCAGGAGGGCTGGCGCTGGGATAGGACCGCGCATGTGCGGCACCACGAGACTAGCTCACGCCGTATAGGCTATCTTGGCGTCAACCCTCTAACCACCTCGGTTCCTTTTTTGCCACTGTTGATTGCGCTTCGGTGACGACTACGCTCGACTGCCATGAGTCAATTCTTAGTCTATATGACAGCAGCAATAGCCGTTCAGTATTCGATTAGCTTACTACTTTTAGTGTTCGTTTCTTATTTAAAAAAAAAAAAAAGGAAAGAAAGAGGAAGAAATGCTCAGCCCGCCATCAACGGAGTCGACATTAGACGGTAGGGGTGACAGTAGGGAGACTTCATTTGAAAGCTGTGATAGCAGTGGGGCTGTGTCCAGTCCGCCGCCCTTTGCGGAGGGGAAGGGGTCCGACCACGGGCAGTCTGGTGCTCGAGGGGGGGGGCAGTCCGCCTGAAGTACAAAGGCAGCGAACACATTCCCAACCTTGATCGGAGACCTGGCTCCGTTTGACCTCAAGCTCTTCTTCTTGCTATTGGCGGAAGAAGAATCGGTAATGCTCGAGGTCGCCCTCTGGTACGTCTGCACGGGGGTCGTCTGTGGTGGTGGTGGAGAGCGGTAGACCTGACCCGACTCCAGTGGAGTCCTCTGCGGCTCCGTTCTTAATGGCCGTGATCTTTGACAACGGATCCCGTCTCTGTCCTCGATGGGGCTCCAGTGAGTAGTTTCATCTCTGTGCCACTCTTTTAAAGCAGTGGGTACGGCGTCTGCCTGCTGACCTGACCAGTGGACCCTGTTCCGGGACCTCGGAGCCACTGGGCTGCGGCCAGGTCGGTCGAGCCAGGATATTGCACGGTGCCCTCTCTGGTGCCAGCGCCATCGATGCCGACTCAATGTGCCTACCCCCTCACCTTTGTCCTTGCAGGGGCCGGCATGGGTACCACTTTCCTTCCCCCCTTTCTTCAGGTTTAAGGCCAGCAGCGGTGCTGGCGCCATCTGTGGTGCTGGCGCAGTGGGTGATGCCAGCGCTGTGAGTGGTGCCCATGCCACGGATGGCACTGAATTCCTCTACGCCGATCTGAGTGGCAGCATGTCCTGTGATCCTGGCCTAGACCTGTCCTTTCAGAGGTTCTTCTGGGGTAGAAGTGGATCTGGATGAGTCTCTCCCCATCCTGCTTTGTCGAAGACGTAGCGGATGACTTATTTTATGGGTTGGAATGCAAGTCTTCTGTATCAACGGAGCCTGTGATGAAAGATCTTTCTTTCCAGTCTTTTCTCAGGGGTATGGGGTCCACCATAGCATTTCAGACTTCATCTGTGGACCAAAGCAGACTTCTGTGTCTTGAGTTCCTACATTCCTCAGTATGAATGCACCCTGTGGAACAAACTCAGTTCAATGGTCGAGAGCCTCCCAGAATCTAACGCTCCATTGCTAGGGACATATAGCCCAATAATCAGCTGAAGGCTTTTATGGACACCTACGACACTGCCTCTAGGAGCAGGTGATTAACGTCTCCTTAACTGTGCTTATCTGTTTGGCCCTCAGGTTGACCTCTGGAGGTCGCTCAGAACATCATGGCTGCCATTTAAGCAGCCAGGCCAGCTCCTGTTGCCCCTCAAAAGGACTTGAACCGTCGACATTTTCGTAACAGGCAGTCCTGTCAAGGTAGAGGCCTAGGAGCCTTTATAAGAAGTCAGCTCCTCAGCTGCAAAGAAAACACAGCGGAGGGCACAGGGCCCGAAAGCACTCTTTACTAACCTCTGTGTATCCGGCATAGGTCCCACCTCAGCTGTATGAGGTGGACACCTCTCCCGGGGGGGGGGGGGCATGTCTGAGTTCAGTTTTACAATCAGTGGAAGTCCATTACAGCAGACGTATGGGTCATCAGGATTGTCCGTGAGGGATAATCTCCTAATTTTGCAGAGATTTCCCCAGACCTTCCACCCAGATGGCAGCCCAGTCTGTCCGCCTCTCAGTCAGACTCTCTTGCTTTTGAGATACGGGGCCTCTGCGGGAACAGGGCAATGGCAGTTGTTCCACAGCAGAATGGAATACAGGTTCCTATTTCCATTGCGTCTGGTTCCAATATAACAGGCGGCATGCGCCCAATTCTTGACCTTGGAAGGTTAAACAAGTTCCTGTTCAGGGAAGAGTTCACTAAAACCTCTGCGTTCAAGTCTTCACTTCCTAGACATTTGGCTCTTAGCCAGCCCATCTGGGCTGGTGACACATGAAGCAGTTGCCACAGCTTCTCAGTTGCTCACTCCAGGAAGGGGTTTCTAATTCAGGGAATGTGCCAGATTCACCTTCCCAGCAGCTTCTCTTCATAGGAGCCCTCCTGGTACCTCCAGGGCGAGGGTTTTGTTTCTGTAGGATGGGAGAAACGACATCTTCAGATGACGTGTTACATCACGGAAAATGACTCTGTTGTGTGCCTTTCAATGCAGCGGATGCTGGGACTCATGGCATCGTCTGCAGCAAGCAGTGGTCTTTGACCACGTACCTGCAGTCCTCCACATAAAATGACAGTGTCTCGGGCAAAATCACTCGCATGGTAGATGCGATTGGGTAAGCTTCTGCAAGGTTTACCCCTTACCCTCTGAAATCTCAGATCACCACGGTTGCACTCCTGATCGATTGGAGTGCTCACTGTCAAGACCTCCAAACTCTGGTTTGGAGCCAGGAGGAGCATCATCTTCTCATAAATATCTTAGAAATGAGAGCTGTCTTTTACGCTATCCAAGTCCTGAAGGACGCCCTCTGCCATGAAGTGATCCTACTTCGGATGGACGACAAAACTGTGATGTAGTACATCAACAAGCAGGGTGAAGTGCCCTCCTACCCTCTGTTCAGGAAGACCGTGACGAGGTGAAAGTGGTGCCTTGAGCACGATGCGTCAGTTCAGACGTTGTGCAGTTGCTATTTGATGAGTGGGGCAGTCCGGATCTGGTCCTTTTTGCGTCCCCTCTCAATACAAAACTGCCTCTATTCTGCTTCAGAAATCCAGAACCTGGTGCTTTCTGTCAGGATGTATTCACTGCAATAGACAAGATGCTTCCTGTATGCTTTCCTCCTCTTCTCTTAGTTCAGAGGGTGCTGCTCAAGGTAGAGGCACGGGGGAGGCAGGATAATCCTCATAGTCTCAGTCTGGCCTCAGCAAATAAGATTTGCATTGATCAATAGACTGTCAGAATTTCCCCTGAGGCAGCTCCCTTTACGAGCGGACTTTCTGACACAGGGACTTTGGTCCATCGCAGCCTGCGCTCCCTTTACCTCCATGCTGGGCTCCTGAGGAAATAGAAGTGGGCAGGTTTGGGGTTTTCCAGACAGTCGTGGAAATCTTTTTAGCCGCGCATAGACCTTCCACCAGGAAGGCTTACATGACTAAGTGGAAACACTTCTCCATCTGGTGTGCAAAGTCCCATCTAGACCCTTTCGGTTGCCCACCAGGTAAGGTGTTGGGGTGCCTCTTGGACATGTCGAACGCAGGTCTGCAATACTCGGCAGTGAAGGTACACCTCTGCATGTTTTCGGCCCATTTTGAGCCAGTAGAGAACATGTCACTGGCTCAGTTACCTTTAGTCAAGATTTGCTTCTTCCTGCTTGCTTCACTAACTCCAGAATGAAGGAGAGCACTCCCTTCATTCTCTGGATGTTTAGAGGGTTCTGTGATTACATATCAACAGAACGAAAGAAAGATGAAATCCAAGCAACTATTGTATCTTTTGGCATGCCTTGGCTGGGTCAGCCTGTTGCCAAGAGATGTATTTCTGCCTGGTTAGTAGCATGTCTTCGACACTACTAATCCATGCATGGATCCAAGATTAAGGCGAGGGTTCACACCACTCTTCCCCGGAGGGAATTCGTAATGTTTGAGCTCACTCATTCTGTTTTTGGTCTTCACTTCCTTGTTGTTCAGGCTGTGAAGACATTGTTGAATTGATGCTTCTTACATGGGTCATCCGGGCCTTCGTATGCCCAGAAGTTAGGGTTAGGTTTTTTAAAATTAGTTTACGCTGCACCTCCTCGGTCAAAACGGTGCTGAGGTAGTTGTAGGGTCGATGCCGAGATAACCTGTATGGCGTGAGCCAGTCTCGTGGCGCCACGCATGCGCAGTCCTATCCCAGCGCCGTCCCTCTTGAAGATAGTTTTTTTGGTTTGATTTTTATTGAGAAAAGTACAAGGCATCACATACTTTCAGACTGAATATGACATGTCATTGTAGCTATGTCGAACTGTATATCACTACAGAGCATTCGGCTCGATAGTTTTAAATAATTATTTCCACAGGATATTCTTTCCAACCATATCAGAACTTGTATAAAATAAAATGGAATAGTTTCCCGAGGATTACCCCGAGGCAATCAAAACCCTTCAAGGCACAAATTCTGGATCTATTTCAAATAAGTACTGAGTCCATATCTGCCATTTAGTACTGCAAGTGGTCAATTTATCATGGATAGTTGCAGTTATACATTCCATTTGATATATTCCCCAAACTATTTGTCTCCAGTCTGTTACTGAAGGAATGACCTTAGTCATCCATTTACGGTGATGGCTTTTTTGTCTGCCAGTAAATATATAGGTAAGAGGGTTTTGTGCCATGGAGGGAGTGGTCCGGGTAGACGGAATAGAGGGTAATTTCTGCAGTAAGTTCTACTGCCTCACCCAGGCGGTCTGCCAAAGCCAACTGAAGAGAACACCAGAATGGCATCAGTAAGGGCCAACTCCAAAAGATGTGCCCCAAATCTGCCAACCTACATTTGCAATCTCTCCAGCAATAACCAGAATTACCTGGAAGGTATTTGACCAGAATTGCAGGGGAACGAAAATACTGGTTTCTGCATTTCCAGGTGATTTCTCGCCATATGTGGGATGATGTAGGTTTAACTGCCTGTAATGAGATTTGTGTCCAAGAGACGGCGGAAACTTCCAGTTCTAAATCTTTATTCCATCCCTCCAAAATGTTATCTCCCAGGGTTTCCCTCAGGATTCTATAGATATTTCCTACGAGATGGTCCCAAGTATTACCCCGAGGAAGTCCAATAGTAGTGCCAGGAAAGGAGGCAGGGGGAAGGCAATGATGGCGTAATAAAGCGTTATCTAAGGATATAATTCCTGACCTGAAGATATCTATAAAAGTCTGCTTGCCTGAGTCCATAATCCATCTGTAATGTCTCGAATGAGAGGATCCCTGATTGCCCTAAATACTGGAATACATAAGTCAGTCCCACCCTCCTCCACCTAGAGAATACCAGGTCTGCTTGAAAAATGCCTGTTTAAATTTAGGATGCTTTCTCAATGAATACCATACCCATAAGATATTAGCTAAAATTTGAGTGAAGTTCTAAAGGGGGAAACCAGCCCTTGGAGGCAAATAAAAATCTCTCTACATCATGTAAATCATTGAGATTAAATTCTATAAATTTCCATGGGCCCTAAATGAGTCTGATAACCATAGAAAGAGCACCTTCAGGAAAGCCACTTTCACATAATATTCTAAATTTGGTAAATTTATCCCTCCCTGGGTTAGGAATAGTTTTAATATCGAAAGACAAATCATAGGTCTCCCCCCAAGTGTGAAATTTGATATAATTCTGTCCCATGATTTAAAATAAAATCGAACTGGAAAATAAGGGATATTTTGGTAAAAATACAATAAGCGTGGTAATACATTCATGCGAATAATTTCTGTGCGCCTAAAAACTGAAGATGTTTGGCTCCCGCAGGGTCCTAGCGCCTCTAGTGTACTCCCATTAGTATGAATGAGTAGTGGAGACTTAGTTCAAGAAGATCAAGAATTATAGTAGGTATGTAATTTCCATTTTTCGTCTCAGCTTTGCTATCATGGATAAATGAGCTGTAAAATGGGGGAAAAATAATTGATGTACACTGGGGCTCTCTGTGGTTGCACCCCTTATTAGATGTGTAGCCAAGGTGTGGGATGGCAGCCTGTATAAGGAATAATACAGGACGGAGTGTGGCTTAAATCTAGGGAGAGTGTTAACTGTGGTTAATCCATAAATCTTGTAGTGTTATTTCACTTATAAAATGGAGTATAAAGTTTAAAATATGAGAGACTGTAAATGGGTTGCTATCTGATTCTTTTTTTCTAAGTGCCAAACATTAGATTAATGCAGTGCTTAAAAAGCAACTGATCTTCCCTGAATCAATCTTCACCATTTATTACTGTATGGGTCTGTGCTGGAGGCGCCAGGACCCCATGGTAGCTTTAAAACTTAGAGCTAGGAGGCCGACGTTGGTGATGTCACCACCCACGGGGCTGACACATGACATGGTGCTTGTGGACTGGTTAGTAACCGACGCTGACTTCTACTTCTTTCAGTTCCGTCAGGCGCTGGTCATGGTGCCATCCCCCTTTCGTCATCCAGCACGACTTATGGCTATGGCCCCGGCGCTGATTCCAGCACTGGGAAGGGGGTCGGTGCTGGACATGGCACCAAGCAGCGACCCGGTGCTGTTCTTGGTGCCAGGCAGGGTTCCAGTGCCATTCCCAGTGCCGTTGTGAGTTCTGATACTATCTGCGGTGCACTCTCTCCTTTGGCTGATGTATAGTCCATCGTTACACCTAGTCTGAGGGGCAGAGCCCTTTCAGGTGAGGTGGGATCTGGTAGATCTCGTTCGGAGTCTCATTCTGAGTCCAGAGTATGTGGTGGCTCTGCTAGGAGTCATAGTGCCAACTCGAATCCTCTGGCCTCACTGGAACTGTCTGGGCCTGTCGTAGGTTGGGATAGGGTCTACCCTGTGAGACATCTATGACTCTAATCTCCCCACCTGGGGGTTCACCCCAAGGGCACCACCTGGATCATTCCTCCATGGTTGAGCATTCTTTGGTGGATGAGTTTGTCAGGCCCTCCCCTTGGGCATGGTCCTGTTCGCTGTCGTAGCCCTGGCAGAGGACCTGGCCTAGTCTGCCATGACCCTCCTCCACCTCCTCTGCCTCCTCTACCTTCCCTCCTGCTCTCCCTGGCATTTCGGGTCCTTTAGGGCTCCTGACCTGGGACCAGTTCAGAGCATCAGCGAGTGCTTTTCCCACCTGTCTCAGGGTACTAGACCAGGCCCTTGTCCGGCTAGAGACCCCAGCACTGCCCGAGTCCAGCTCCTCATCCTCCTTGTCTTCCTCTTCTGGGAAGAGGACACTTCTCTATTTATCTCCTCAGATGCTTAGTACTCTCGCTGCCAACAGTTCCTTTTGGAGATGATGAGGGAGCTGCGAATCAATCATTTCTCAGGCCCCAGTCCTGCCTGTCTGACGCTGTCCTTCCTTGGGGATTACAGTCATGACTATACAGTCATACTGCCATGGTCTAGTCCCTTTACGGAGGCATCTAGAGACATCTGGCTTTGTCCCTCTCCAGCCCTGAGGGACTCCCAGCACAGGTATTGTGCACCTGTGGGCTCTCCAGGAGCCATGCTACACCCCTCTTCTGGGGTCCAGCTCCTTGACACCCCCTCTGGGCATAGGCATCCAGTGCATGACCGTCCCCTAGAGTCAGACTTTGTGGAGTTTGATGCCTGAGGTTGAAGAGTGTTCTCAATGGCAATGCACCCTGTGTGCATCTTGGCACACCAGGCAGTCTATGGCAGGCACCTGTGTTCGACACTGGGACAACTCCTAGCGTCTTTGCCAGATTGTGAGGCAACCAGACAGGCCATACATTTTTCTACCCTGGGCCTGTAGCTGGCAAGGCACCAAGTAACGGCATCGTATGACGCCATTGAGGCAGTGTCCAAGCTGTAATGTTTAATAAAGGTGTGGACTGTGTGCCACGTAGCTGTTGTACAGCTATCCGGAGCAGAAACATTTTTCAGCGCTGCGAAAGAGGTTGCGACACCTCTAGTCGAGTGACCCCGTACCGGGCCCAGTAGGGTTTTCTTATACTTCTGGTACGAGAAGGTGATGCAATGCACCAGCCATCAGGAGAGGGTCTGTTTAGCCACAGGGCTACCCAAGGTCCTAGGAGCAAAGAGCACAAACAATTGATCAGATTTTCTGCTCCCCCTGGTTCTGGACAAGTAATATCGCAAGGCACGATGAATGTCCAAGGTATGGAGAAGAGCCTCACCCTTATTAGAGTGGTTTGGGTAGTAAGCTGGTAGTTGAACGTCTTTCTTCAATGTAATTTCTGAAACTACTTTGGGGAGAAACTTAGGGTTTGTACGCAAAGCTACCCTGTCTTTGTGGAAAACTAAATAAGGCTCTTTACACATCAGGGCCTGGAGCTCGGAAATCCTTGAGGCAGAAGTAACGGCAACTAAAAATAGCTTTTTCCAAGAAAGAAAATGTAGCTGGCAATCCGAGGCAGGTTCAAAAGGGGGTAGGATGAGTTTCTCCAAAATAAAAGAAGATCCCAAGGGGGAACAGGGTCCTTAATGGGGGGCTTTATATGGGGTATGCCCCTAAGAAAAGTATGAGTAACCTCCAGCTGAGCCACCGTTCTGCCCTGGCCAGTGATGTGATAGGCAGAAAGGGCAGTCAGGTGTACTTTGATGGAAGAGTAGCTCAATCCCGACTCCGGAAGGGATAACAGGTATTCCAGCAGGATGTTAACCGGACAGACCAGGGGATCCAGATGGCACGTCATGGCTCACAAGCAAAATCGCTTCCACTTCATGGCGTATGTAGCTCTCGTGGAGGGTTTCCTAGCTCCACCAGGACTTCAACAACCTTGTCCGAAACTCCAAAGCGAAGTTTGACTAGGTCTTCAGGACCCATGTGTGAAGATGCAGGGATTGCAAGTTCGGATGAACCAAGGTCCCCGTCGTCCTGAGAGAGCAAGTGAGAGCTCAGTGGAAGCAGAATTGGAGGATCCACTGCCAGTTGTTGCAATAGTGGAAACCAGAATTGATGTGGCCACAGAGGAGCTATCAGGATCATAGCTATCCCCTCTGTCTGCTCCTTGAGGAGAACCCTCTGTAGGAGCGGGAACAGTGAGAAAGCGTAAAGGAATCTCCCCTTCGAGGAGAGGGACAATGCGTCTTGCCAGAAAGCACCAGGCTCAAGATCTAGCAAGCAATAACTGGGTAGTTTTGCATTGGTCGCTGAAGCAAATGGGTCCAATTCGGGGGTCCCCCACATGGCGAATAGGTCATTGACCACAGATTGGAGGAGCGACCAATTGTGTGCCCTCAACCTTGTTCTGCTGGGGGGCGTCTGCTAAGGTGTTTTGAACTCCGTGGACGTGGACCGCTGAAATGGAGATCTGATGGGCTATGGCCCAATCCCACACTCTCATGGCTTCCCTGCAGAGGGGATATGAGTGTGTGCCTCCCTGCTTGTTGATATAAAACACCACTGACATGTTGTCCGTCTGAATGAGGAGGTGTCCTGGTTGGAGCACCGTGTTCAAGGCCTGGAGAGCATAGAGAACGACTCTCATCTCTAAGATGTTGATATGCAGGGACTCCTCGGTTGGGGACCAGAATCTCTGAGATCTTACTTCAAGAGGGCTCTTGCAGTAGGTAATTACATATAGGACTGAAGCCGGCAGGTGTCAGGACCCCACGGAAAAATTTCTAGCTAGCAGTCTCTGGCGAGGGACCACCCCCACGTCAGGTGACCGGCGTCAGGCGATGGTATAAAGGGGTGGTCCCTCACACCCACCTTCAGTTCTTTCCCGCCGTTTGCTTTTGACAGCGCCTCGCAGTTAAGTTCCACTGCTCGTCAGTCAACCATCGCCGGTAGTTATACTGTTGGTTTTTTCTTCGATTTCGATTATTTTCGTCAGGATTTTCTTACCTGCCGTGTTTGTCGTCACCTACCACGTCCGAGCACAAGAACAAGTGCGGCTCGTGCGGCACCCAACTCCCGCACAAGGTCGGCCATTCTCGGTGCCTCATCTGCCTAGGCCCTGACCACCCCGTGGATTCCTGTCAGCACTGCCTGAAGTTCAGCGCAGCCACCCACAAAAGAAGGCAGCAGTCCCTGGAGGCTCACATACTAAAGAAGATGATGTCCTCCATGGAAAAGGAGCTGAAAAAGCTCCGACAGGCTTTCACCTCTCCTGAGGGCCTTAAGAAGAAGAGAAGCACCAGGACGGGACTCCTCATCCACAGTGACAACTTTGGCTGGGGTCGTCGCCCTTCAGGTAACGTCCTCTCTGGGGCACTGTTCCTCGACGGTCGTCTTGGTGGCATCTGAGATGGCGTCGCTCCCCCCAGCTGGTTCACGCTCGGGCCAGTCGGGAGCCTCCGGGGCCAAGGAAGCATCCGCTCCCAGTAAGGCCGCCCCTGCGTGGCCTTCTAGTTCGAGCCTCTCTGGTAAGTCAGGTGTCGGCTCCTCCGACATCCGCCCGGAGGCGATACTAATCGCTCGACCCGGGGGCTGGCTGCGGTAATCAACCGCCTGTCAAGGTCGCCTCCCCTGCGCGACCTTCTTCGGGCGCTAGGTCAATCAGTCAGATGTCTGCTCTTCCGACGCCCGCCCCGATCCCGCCGGTCAGACGCCCGCCGGCCTGTCCGGCGGTCACTCGGCGAATGAGCCTATGCTGGATCCTCTGATCTCATCCGGCACCGCTGCTGCCGAAGCCCCTGCATCTCCCCAGCTGGACCTGGAGGATCCCTCCGGCCCTCCGCCGGATGCCGCTGGGGACTCTTCAGCGCCTCTGTCAGGCCTTCCTCCCGTAGGTCCAGATGGCCTGACGTCGGACCCTCGGACGAAGGCCCCGTCGCCAGCCGACGTCCCCTTGCTGGATGTCACCCCGACGCCCACTGGGCCCCCTGTTCCGGGCCCGCCTGCAGGGCCTCTTTCAGGACCTTCTACTCTGGTAGAACCCCTGGTGCCAGATCTTATGCCGTCTTATCCAGCTCCGCAGTGTCCGGCACCGCTGTACCCGACGCTGCAGTATCCGCCGCAGTACCCGGTGCCTCAGTACCCGGTGCCGGGATTCCTGCCATCGGGCTACGGAAACTCGCCCTGTGAATACCCCCAGTATCCGTATCCCCCTCCTCCACCACCCCCTCAGCTGCCGGTGGATCTGAGGGAGACTCTGGCTTCTTGGTGGGCTGAGGCCAAGGCTCAGCTCACCAGGGAGGTGGAGAGCCGCCTCCCGACAATGGACCCGGTCCCAGAACCCCGTTGCCGAGGGCGGAAGACCCCTCTTCCCCCCCCAACCCCAGAGACATTGCTACGGGGTCTAAGGCTGGGGGTGGCACCTTGCCCCCTAGGGGCCATGTTCCTCCCCCGAGTGGGGAAGGGTCTTCATTTCCTTCTTCGTCTGACTCATCGGATGACTCCGATAGCTCCGATCCAGATGAGCTTTGCACTCCTGACAAGCCCAGGCCCAGGACTTCTCCGAAGTCCCCTCCGGAGGATCCCTCATTTATGGAGTTGCTGAGAAAAAATACAGGCTCTTCATCAGTGGAAATCTCTGGAGCCGGATCCACAGAGGCAGAAACTAGCTGCCCATTTGGATTTGCCCGAGGTCGCTCCCACGTTAGGTCCACCCTGGATCGAGCCTCATGCCGACCTCGTCTCCACTATCTGGAAACAACCGTCGGCATTAGCCCTCTTTCCTTGGAAGGCGGATAGGCTGTATCAGGCTCCCGAGGGGACTGACTTTCTTTCGTCACACCCCAAGGCTGATTCGGTCGTGATCAGCACTGCCCACGGCCATTCGGCTAACCCAAAACACCTGAGCTCGTCCCCACCCAATAAGGAATCCCGCCTTCTGGACCAGTACGGCTAGAAGGTCTTTTCTTCTTCCAGTCTGGGTATCAGAGCCTTTAACTATGTGGCTCACATGGGGGATTACCAGAAGGCTATCCTTAGTGAGGTGGAAGCCAATTTGGACACCCTTCCTCAGTTCCAGACTAAACAGGAAGTGGCAGACCTAGTCCGCTCCGCACATTCGGCCAGTAGGCACATGCTGCGCGCTACTTACGATGCGGTGAACGCTTCTGGATGAAGTTTGGCGTTCGCCGTGAGTCTGCGCCGACATGCCTAGCTTCAGGTGTTGGGTTTGGCCTCGGAAGTACAGTCCACCATTCAGCACGCCCCCTTCCGAGGTTCGGTGTTGTTCGGTGGTGATGTCAAGGACATCATTACCGGACTGAGAGAGAAGGGCACTGCTCTCAAGGAGGTCGACTCCATGTACAGAGTCCCTCAAGCACAGCATCGTTCCTTTCGCCGTTGCGCATGGCCTAAGGCGAAACCACAAGGAAAGCGGGCCAACAAACGCCGGCCCCTCCGACTGCGAGACCCCCACCCCAAACGGGCCGGGGAGCTCCAGCTGCAGCGCTGCCCCACACCTCCTGACTTCCTCCCTCTCCCACAGCCTCTGGTCGATCCAGAGGAACCGGTAGGTGGGAGATTCTCCCTTCATCTGCCGGGATGGGAGAGGATCACTACCGACGCTTGGGTTCTCCAGCTCATAGCAGAGGGCCACACCATAGAGTTTCTTCAGAAACCTCCCAGAACCACCCCCCCCAGGTCGTCTTACTCCCCCGGACATCTTCTCAAGGTTCAGGAAGAAATCTCCTCCCTTCTGTTGAAGGAGGCAGTAGAACCCATCCCTTCCCCTCTTCGGGGGACGGGTTTCTACTCCCATTTCTTCCTGGTCCCCAAGAAGACAGGAGACGTGAAGCCCATTGTGGACCTCAGCTCTCTAAATCTGTTCGTGGAGTACAAAAGGTTCAGGATGCTCTCCCTACAGAGTCTCCTGCCCCTCCTTCGGCCGGGACTGTGGCTGTGTGCTCTGGACATGCAGGTTGCGTACCTGCTTATCCTTATCCGCCCTCCCCACCGCAAATACCTCCGGTTAGCTTTCCAGGGGCATCACTACCAGTTCAAGGCCCTCCCATTTGGTCTTTCCTCGGCCCCCCGAGTATTCACCAAATGTCTGTCGGTGGTGGCGGCCCACCTGCGTACCCAGGGAGTTCAGGTTTTCCCGTACCTGGACGATTGGCTCCTAGTGGCCCTGTCCAGGGAGGAGCTCCTGCGTTTCCTTTGCCTTACCAGGCAGGTCTTTACCAGCCTGGATATTACCATCAACCAGGTCAAATCCCATTTGATCCCGTCTCAATGCCTCCAGTTCATCGGGGCGATTCTGGACACGACCACTGGTATGGTCTTTCTACCCCCAAACAGGGTGGCCACACTCCAGGCTCAGGCAAGCTTCTTGTCCTCTCACAGGCGGATTCCCGCCAGGTCAGTCCTTCGCCTCTTAGGGCTCATGGCGGCTGCAATTCCGACAGATCTTCCTGGACATAAGTCTCCACCACTCATTCACACTAGTGGGATTAGCGCCGGAGGCACAAGGACCCATCGGGAGCAAACTTTTTGCTGGAGGGTCGGTGCGAGAGATGGCGCCGCGAGCATGGCACCGTGAGCAGCGCTCGAGCGTAATGACTATCTTGGCTACTGACCCTCCAACCGCCTTAGTTCTTTTTCCCGCCCGGCCGGCGCGCTTCAGTGACGACGTCTTGAATGGGAGTCAAACTTCAAACTAGCGCATAGTTTTCAGTTTGTTTTTGTAACATTATCACGATAGTAGTATCGCTTAATTTTATTCTATTTTCGCAAATTTTTCTAATATTTTAAATTTAACTTACTTGAAGAAGTCTCGGCCTACTGGACGGAGTCGCACCATGAGCAGGTCAGGTGACGGTAGGAGACTTCGATGAAAGCTGTTCAGTCAGCCAGGCTGGGTCTGGTCAGCCTCCTTCTCCTCAGCGGGTTCTGACAATGGTCAGTCCGATGTCCGGGATGGGCGGTCCCCGTCGGCATAAAAATAAACGGTCGCATTTCGCCGCTGCTCAGCCTCGAGCTCTCTTCGCCCACAGGTCAAAAGAGAAGGCATCACTCGAGGTCGCCTTCAGGTATGTCTGCGCCGCGACGGTCGGTTATCGTCACAGGTTGCCGTCTCCTTCTTCGGAGTCGCCAACTTCCGTAATCGTCGTCCTCGACATCGGAGCCCCTCCCCGCCTATAGGTAGGGCTCCAGATGAGCAGTTTCATCAGTGGGCCGCTCTTATGGAGCGATGGGCTCAGAGGTTGGTTCTTCTGCCTGGCTCGGTTGCCTCAGAGCCCTCGGGCTCCTCCTGTGATCAGGTAGGGCGGTTGGACCTTCCTAGTCGCCATGGGCGCCTTCTTCGGTGCCAGCCACCCGTGCTTAGGTGTTCCCCCTCACATGGCTGCGCGCAGGGGCCACACCGATGCCCTTATCTCCTGTTTTTTTCCTCCAGCTTCCAGTGTCCTTGGGCTTTCGCGGCTCCTGCAGGGTCTGTTGGCTTGTCGGCACCATTTCGGTGCCGCTGGGTCTTGGGCGCCGTCTGGGCGCCGTCTGGTCTGGCGGTGCTGCGGGTCAGGCGGCGACCGCGCGCCCATTGGCTTCAGCGGCGCTGGGCGCCATGTGTTCCGCATGCCTCTTTCAGCGCCATGCACCTCCGGTGCCGCTAACCTGCGTTGCCGCCTCGGGCGCCGGGGTCCTCGGGACTCTCCTTGTTTTTCTGCTATTTCCCTCTCCTAATTTTCACTCCTTTCCTGTCCAAACAGTCCTTTCTGGACCATCAGGAGATGATGTTGAGCCTGACCCAGACCTTCGGTTGGGTGATGAAGTGGAGGAAACAGGATCTTTCTTTGCTACAGAGCCTGTGGTCGAGGACCTGTCCTTTAAGTCTCTGTTGAAGAACCTGGGATCCACTCTTTCTCTCCAGACTACAGACATCGATCCTGGGAAGATATTAAGACCCAGTATCTTCATGCTTGGAGATCCCTACGGATTTGACCTCCGATCCAGCCTTCCTTCGAGACGCTGTCTCAAATGGTATGGAATAATCCTGCTCTTATTCCCTCAGTGGCTAAATCCATTGATAAGAAGTATTCAGCTCCCAAGGATCGCCCCATTTTGGCATCCCAAGCCTTTATGGATCCTATTGTAGTCCTGGCAGAGAATGACAAGGTCGTTTCTTCCTCAACTACTACAGCTCGACCTATTAACAAAGAGTCTCGTAAGATTGATACATTAGGTAAGAGAGTCTTTGCTGCCTCCACTCTAAGTATGCGTATTGCCAGTTATCAAGGCTATTTTTCTCAGTATGAGTATATCCTGTGGCACTCTATGAAAAGAATGGTTGAAGCTCTTCCAGATTCGGATTCCAAGTCAGAGCTTCTTCTGACCGTTATTAGAGGTATTGAGTCCAATAACCAACAGGTCAAAGCCGCCATGGACGTTTTCGACACTGCTTCTCGCTCAGCAGCCGCGGGGATTTGTACTCGGCGCCATTCCTGGCTGCGTACTTCTGGCTTCACGAATGATGCTCAGCAGCAGGTGATGGCGCTGCCTTTTGATGGCTCCTTTCTTTTTGGCCCTCAGGTGGAGCAAGCCTTAGAGGCCACTCAGAAGACTAGATCGGCCATTAAGTTGGCCAGACCTCCGCCTGCCCCCTCTCGGGGGCATGTGAACAGACGTCAGTTTCATAGTCGTCAGTCCTTTCGAGGCAGAGGCAGGGGAAGCTTCCATAAAAGCCAACCTGCCCAACCTCAAAAGAAGACGCAGCAGAAAGCGCAGGGGCCTAAAGCCCCCAGCGCCACCTTATGAATTGCTGGCCCAAGTTCCATCCACACTGCCCGAGGTGGAACTTTCTCCTCCGGTGGGAGGTCGTCTGATGTACTTCTACAACCAGTGGAAGTCCATAACTCGACAAATGGGTCCTTCGGATAATTCGCGAGGGTTATTCTCTCAATTTCTTGGAAACCCCCCCGAATTGTCCTCCCAGACGACAACCCAGGTTGTCGGCCTCTCAGTCAGACCTCCTCACCGCGAGATCCAGGGCCTTCTGAACAACAGGGCACTAGAACTGGTGCCCCGCATCTGTAAACACAGGGTTCTATCCATTACTTTCTGGTTCCAAAGAAATCTGGGGATGCGCCCCATTCTAGACCTCAGAAAGTTAAACAAATTCCTCCCCAGGGAGAAATTCAAGATGATTTCCCTAGGTACCCTGTTACCCTTGCTGCATCAGCACGACTGGCTGGCCTCTCTGGATATGCAGGATGCTTACCAGCATATCCTCGTCCACCCGACCCACCGCAAGTTCCTCAGGTTTGTAGCTTTGGGTCAGCATTATCAGTTCAGAGTCCTGCCCTTTGGGCTATCCTCGGCGCCGCGAGTTTTTACAAAGTGTTGTGCAGTTCTCGCGAGCGCATCTCAGGAAAGTCGGACTCCGAGTGTTTCCCTACCTGGACGATTGGCTTCTAGCAAGCCCTTCCAGCTAAGGGACTTTGGAAGCCGTGCAAACGACTTCGCTCTCATGTCCATGGGAGTTCTGCTGAATTTGAAAAATCTCAACTGCAGCCTCCCAGAGGCTCCTTTTCATAGGGACGCTTCTAGACACCTCTTCAGCGAAGGCTTTCCTTCCAGAGGACAGAAGACTCGACATCCTTCGAATGGCCCGTTACATCAGGGAGAACCAATCGGTTACAGCTCTCTCGATGCAACGCATGTTGGGTCTCATGGCGTCCTCGGTCTTCACTGTCCCTCTGGCCCGACTGCACATGAGAACCACCCAATGGATGCTCTCCACTCAGTGGTCCCCGACCTCTCACCCCCAGTCTTATCCCATCAAGGTGACGGAGCCCCTTCGAAGGTCTCTCACCTGGTGGTCTCAAGAGAGCAATCTCCTGGAAGGATTCCCCTTTGCTCCCCCGGATCATCAGATCTCCATCACCACAGACGCATCGCTAATGGGATGGGGAGCTCACTGTCTCTCCCTCCACACTCAAGGTGTATGGACTCAGTTCGAAACTCATCTCCACATAAATGTCCTGGAGATGAGAGCGGTCCTCTATGCAATCCGAGCTCTGAAGGATGTCCTTTGTCACAAGAACATTCTCCTTCAAACGGACAACAAAGCTGTGATGTATTACATCAACAAGCAAGGTGCTCATTCTTATCCCTTTGCAGGGAAGCAATGAGGGTGGGAGTGGTGCTTGGAGCACAAGTCTCTGATTCAAGGTTTATCTGCCAGGTATACAAACGACCTAGCAGATCACCTCAGCAGAACGGAGGCAGACCCTCACGAGTGGTCTCTCGATCCAGCCGTAGCTTCGGTCCCTGTTCAAAGAGTGGGGACTCCAGACCTGGACCTTTTGCATCCCCACTCAACTAAAACTGCCTCTCTTCTGCTCCAGAAATCCAGGGCCTGGCATTTTCTGTCAGGATGCGTCAGGCTGCGGTGGACAAAACGCTTTTACGCCTTTCCACCGCTTCCTCTAATCCAGAGAGTACTCCTCAAGTTCGAGTCTCAGGGACCAAGATGATTCTCATTGCTCCTTCCTGGCCTCGGCAACTATGGTTTCCTCTACTCAACAGTATGTTGGCAGCCTCTCCGAGACCACTTCCCTTGCAAATCAGTCTTTTGACTCAGGGTTCATGGTCCATCCCAACCTGAAATCACTTCACCTTCATGCTTGGCTCCTGAAGAGATAGAAGTGAATCGGTTCAACGTCTCGAGAGTCTCAGACATCCTTCTGGCTGCTCGAAGCCAGCCACCGAAAACGACGCTCAAATGGAAACGCTTTCTCTGGTGTGCAAAGTCCTCTTGAATCCTTTTCCTGTCCTCCTGACAAGGTTCTGGAGTATCTTTGGACCTATCAAACTCAGGTCTCCAGTACTCCACAGTTAAAGTTCACCTTAGTGCCATCTCAGCGTTCCATGAGCCGGTTTCTTCCTTAACTCTGGCTCAGTTACCTATGGTGAAGAGATTTCTTAAGGATTCTCCATACCAGACCCCTGTTAGCCGTCCAGTTGCAGCCTGGGACATTAACCTGGTGCTGGACATGCTCACCGGAAGCCTTCAACCCTTAGCTACCTGTGAGCTAAAATTTCTACCTGGAAGACTGCCTTCCTGGTGGCTATTACCTCAGCCCGCAGGGTCTCTGAGATACATGCCCTGGTTACGGACCCTCCGTATACTGTATTCCATAAAGACAAGGTAGTTCTCTCGTGACTATCCTAAATTTCTTCCCAAGTTGTGTCAGAATTCCATCTAAACCAACCTCTGGTACTTCCCGCTTACTTCACTAATTTCCAAATGAAGGGGAACGAGCTCTTCATTCCTTGGATGTTAAGAGAGCCTCTATGTTCTATTTAGATAGAACCAAGGATGTTCGCAAGACTCAGCAACTGTTTGTTTTTTCAGCGACACCCGCTGGGTCAACCTGTCGCTATCAGATGCATCTCTTCATGGTTAGTGGCATGCCTTCCATTGCTATTCCATGGCTCAAGTTAAATTAGAAGGTAGAGTGTACCCACTCTACTAGGGCGGTCGCGCATCCCTAGCGGAAATTGCAATGTTCCAATTGCAGATATCTGCAACGCCGCCACCTGGAGCTCAGTGCATACCTCTCACATTATGCACTGGATGTTCATGCCAGGCGACATTCCAGATTCGGCAGAACTATCCTTAATGGACTTCTGTCTTAGTCGCGTGAGCTCTGGCTCTCCTGCCGCCCTTTTGGGGGATTATCAGCTTGGTACTCTCCCACTAGTGTGAATGAGTGGTGGAGACTTATGTCCAGGAAGATATGAAAATTACGTACCTACCGTAATTCTTGATCTTCTTGGACGAGTCTCCACCACTCATTCACACGCCCACCCTCCATCCCCCGAGCTCACCGCTGTGTTGGTCTTCACTCCCTCAAATCTTTAGGCCGTGAAGACTTCTTTGCTGACCCTTCTTACACGGGTCGTACGGACTATCTTATGTCCGCTTTTTAAGGTTAGATTTCTTTACGTTAGTTGCGCTGCACCTCCTTGGTAAAAGGTACTGAGGCGGTTGGAGGGTCGTCGCCGATAGTCATTACCACTCGAGCGCTGCTCATGCACCGTGCCTCGCTGGCGCCATCTCTCGCGACGACCCTCCAGCAAAAAGTTTGCTCCCAATGGGTCCTAGTGCCTCCCGCGCTAATCCCACTAGTGTGAATGAGTGGTGGAGACTCGTCCAAGAAGATCAAGAATTACGGTAGGTACGTAATTTTCATTTCCATGCACTCAGCTCCACATGAGAATCTCTCAGTGTACTCTTCAGTATCAGTGGGATCAATTGGTCGATGACGTGGACCAAGAGGTGCTAGTCTCGACCTTGATGATTCAGGATTTGCAGTGGTGGTTGGTTCAGGAGAACCTTTGTCGGGGAGTTCCCTTCTGCCTTCCTCCCCCCTCCCAAACACTGACAATGGACACCTCGGGTGAAGGTTGGGGAGCTGATCTGGGATCCCAGGGCTCATGGTCCATACTCGAGCAGATGCTTCACATCAACTTGCTCGAGCTCAGAGCGATGTACGCTCTTCAAGCGTTACACCCCTTTCTGCTTCCCGTTCACTCTGGCTGTCCAGACCGACAATATGAATGTAGTCTGGTACCTCAACAAACGGGGGGACTCGTTTCCCTCTTTATCGGGAAACGATGCAGGTCTGGGAATGGGCGACTCTTCACAACCTTCATCTCACGGTGGTCCACGTCCCAGGGGTAGAGAATTCGTTGCCAGATCACTTGAGCTGATCCTCGGCACAACCTCACGAGTGGGAATTGGACCAGGAAATAGCAGACGGCATCTTTCTATGTTGGGGAACCCCTCAGGTTGACCTGTTCGCGTCCCCACTAAACACAAAACTGCCCACCTTTTGCTCGCTTGCTCCAGGGTGCGGGCGGCTCTGGAGAGATGCTCTGTCTCTCGACTGGAAGGCAGATTCGTCTGTGCCTTTCCCCCAGTTCCGTTGATTCCGAGGATCCTGCACAAGCTTAGCTCAGAAGGGGCCCATATGATTCTCATCGCTCCCTTCTGGCCCAGGCAAGTTTGGTTCTCTCTTCTGCAACAGTACTCGGAGGAACCTCCGATTCCTCTTCCTTTTTCGCAGCTTTTGTTGACCCAGGATTGGGGATCCCTGGTCCATCCAGGCCTCAGATCCCTTCAGCTGCATGCTTGGCTCCTACAGACGTAGCACAAGCCCGTTTTGGGGTTTCCTCAAGTAGCAGAGATCTTGGTGGAGGCCAGGAAGCCGTCCACTCCCTCCACCTATGCCATGAAATGGAAACGGTTTTCCATTTGGGCTTCATCCAAAGACTTGGAGCTTTTCTCCTGCCTCATCAGGCGGCTACTGGACTACATGCATTATCTCTTCGACCTGGGTCTCAGTCATTCCTCTTTGAAGGTTCACATGGCGGCTCTGGCTGCTTATCATGTTCCCTTTGGGGACAGAACTTTCGTTCAGCTGGAGGTCATGAAGACCTTTCTACGAGGGGTCCTTCATTTGAGACCCCCCCATTCGGGTTCCTGCCCCTCCTTGGGATTTGAATTTCATTCTTGAGAAGCTTACGCTGCCTCCCTTTGAGCCGGCAGCCTCAGCAGAACTTAATTTCCTTTCATGGAAGGCTCTCTTCCTAGTGGCCATTATTTCCGCTTGAAGAATTTCCGAGCTTCAGGCCTTGATGTACAAAATTCCATATCTGATTTTCTATAAGGAACATGTGGCTCTGTGCACCAATCCTAAGATTCTTCCTAAGGTGGTAGCAGAATCTACATTGAACTAGTCCATTGAATTGCCTGCCTTTTTCACGCAGCACTCCAATCACGGGGAGTATCTTTTACATACCCTGGACGTTCACCGGATTCTGAGATACTACACCAACAGGACGAAGGATATCAGAAAGACTGACCAACTATTTGTTTCTTTTGCCAGCAAAAGAGAAGGCAACGCCGTTTCCAAACAATGTTTGTCCAAATGGTTGGCTCACTGTATCACTTTCTGCTACGACAAGTATCACAGGACCTTGCCAGGTCAGGTCAGGGGTCCCTCCACCAGGGTTGTCGTGGCCTCTGCTGCCTGTTTCAAGAATGTGTCAGCGGCTGATATTTGCGCCGCTGCAACTTGGACTTGTCCATACCTTAATGAAACACTACAGTTTGGACATTGAGTCTTGCCGGAGAGCCAGCTTCGGGATGGCTGTTCTGCAAGGACTTCTTTCTTAAGTCCTTCTCAGCCAGAGGATCCCCTATGAGTAGTTTCCTCCTCCCGTGTGCTTCTCTTTGTTCCAGACTGCTTGGGACTCAGTCCTATATGTAATTACCTACTGCAAGAGCCCTCTCGAAGTAAGATAGTACAGTTATGTAAGAACTTACTGTAACAGTAGATCTTCGAGAGAGAGAGAGAGAGAGGCAGTTGCAGTAGGTATTGCCTTCCCACCCTCCATCCCCCTAAGCTTTTTCAGCTCCTTTTCCAGTGAGGGAAATATCCGCTTCTCTCTCGTCTCGCCTTTTTTGGCCTTTGGCGGGAAAGAACTGGAAGGCGAGCGTGAGGGACTGCCCCTTTATACCGACGTCGCCTGATGCCGGTCACCTGACGTTGGGGCGGTCCCTCGCCAGAGACTGCTAGCTAGAAATTTTTCCATGAGGTCCTGACGCCTGCTGGCTTCAGTCCTATATGTAATTACCTACTGCAAGAGCCTCTCTCGAAGATCTACTGTTACGGTAAGTTCTTACGTAACTGTACTTTTTGTGAACATCTAGGTGTGCACCCCATCCCATGTTTGATGCATCTGACGTACGAACCTGGTTGGGAGTCGCCTTCTGGAATGGAATCCCTTCCCGCAAGCCGGGAAACGTCATCCACTAGGATAGCTCCAGACGAACAGGCCATGTGATGGAGACTGGTAGGCCCAGCTCGTCCCATCTCTGGTCCCACTGGACCCAAAGGGTCCACTGGATTGTCCTCATCTGGAGCCTCGCAAAGGGGACCGTGATGATGGATGCTGCCATGTGGCCCAGCAACTGGAGCAGAAGCCTGGCCGGTACTGAGGAGGCTGAACCGATATGGCCGCCTAGGACCCGAATGCAATCTGCCCTGTCCAACGACAGGAAGGCCCTTCCTCTGACTGTGTCGAGAAGGGTCCCTATGAATGGCAGGAGCTGCGATGGGATCAGGGACGACTTCACCATATTGATTGTGATCCTCAGGCTCCAGAAGAGAGTGCAAGTGTCCTGAATGGCACTCTGCAGGCATTCTTTGGACTGTGCCGTGAGAAGCCAGTCGTCCCAAGTATGGGAACACGTAGTGTCTCATCCTTCGAAGCGCTGCAGCCATCACCGCAAGACACTTCATGAACACCCTTGGAGCAGAGGAGAGGCCAAAGGGCAGTGCCCTGAACTGGAAATGCCTGCCCTGGAAAGCAAACCAGAGGTATTTCCTGTGATGTTTTGCTATCCGGATGTGGAGGTAAGCATCCTGCATGTCCAGAGGTGCTAGCCAGTCATCCTGGCGGACCACTGGAAGCAGGCTCTGTAGAGTGGCCGTCCGGAACCTTTTGTACTCGACTGACTGATTGAGGTCGCTGAAGTAGAGAACTGGCCTCAGTGTCCTGACTTCTTCGGGAACCGGAAAAAGTGAGAATAGAACCCTGTTCCCCACTGGCTTGGGGGAAGGGGCTCTGTGGCCTTTTTGGAGAGCAGGGCATGGATTTCTTGCTGAATCAGACCTGCATGCTCCCTGGAGTGATGGGATGGGGGTTGGGGCCTGTCTGGTGGGATGCTGATGAACTCTATAGAGTGCCCGTTCTGTATGAGTTTGAGGACTCATTGGTCAGAGGTCACTCTTCTCCAAGCCTCTGTGTATAGGTAAAAACAGCCTACTAACTCCTCCCCTGACAAGACGTCTGGGGGAGGTGGGTCGCCTGGGGTGTCAGGCAGTGGGAGGGGGAGGAAAGGAGGGCTGGGCGGGTTTAGTTTGATGAGAGGCGGGTCCAGCAAATCCTCTGTGGCCTCCTCATCGACTGTAGCCTCCCCGTTGAGGTTGTTGTTGCTGATAACGGGGTTGCTGATGGTGCTGTTGGCCCCTTTGGCCACAAAAACGAGACTTATGAAACTGTCTCTGTTTCAGGCGGTACATGGACTGTACAGTGCAGACAGCCTCACCGGAGTCCTGTAGTCTGTTAATGTTTTTCTCCGTGTCCTCACCAAAGAGGACTGAGCCGCTGAAGGGTGCATCCAGGATGTTGGATTGGACATCCGGAGTGAACCCAGAAACCCGAAGCCAGGAATGTCAACGTAAACAAATGCCCATAGCGGGCGCCCTTGCCGCTGTGTCAGCGGAGTCATAGGCAGACCGTAGCACATGCGTGCCTACGTCTGATCCGGTTTGTAACAGTTTAGCGAGTTCTGCCCTTGGGGACCAGTCGGGCATACCCTGCAAGATATCCAGTCCTTGTTCCCAAAGGGTGTTCTGGAATTGGACCATGTGAGTCAGGAAGCTGAGACTTCTGATACTGCAGGTGGCAGACGAGTACACCTTTTTTCCCATGAAATCCAGCTGTTTAGACTCTGTCTGGAGGCTGGGTACTCAGATGTTTAGGCCTCTGTGAACGATCATGAGCTGCTGAGATGACCACCGAGTCCATGGCGGGTTGCTCAGCCAAAAAGGGGTGCTCCTTGGTTGCCCTGTACAAATGGTCTGCCTTCTTTGGGATGGCCGTAGATACGTGTGTGCATCTCCAGGTTGCCTGAATAATGTCCTCAAAGGTGTTAATAATGGGGGAAATAACTGTTGGTTTCGTGTCCTTTTGCCTGAGGTATTTTCAAACCGCATACACTCAGGGTCCAGGTCCTCTGTGTCCCAGCCCATGTTAGTTTGAATGTGATGCATTACCTCCATGAAGGACGAGTCATCTTGAGGGGATTTTGGGGTATCTTCGGGATCCCTGGGAGGTGAATCCTCGAAGGGTGAACCTTAGAGTCCAACGAATGATAATAGTCATATGAGGAGACTGAGGGAGACCTGTGTCTGCTGCATTTGTGTCGGTGCCCACCTGAAGAGCTAGGAAGAGCTGGGCTCCTTGACCTAGATCTGTGTTTTTACCCACTCTTCCTTGGCATCTCGGGGGGTAGGAAGGATGCTTGTCCCAATCCTCCTCAGAGGAGGGTGGGGCTAAGTTTGGATCCGGGGATGGTGGGCGATCACCCTTGTCCGGATTCTGTTCCAAGTCCGGTTCCACTGTTGTGTCCGGCTTCGGTGGACGGATGTCAGTCCTGATGGTCTCCCAACAGTGGGAGAACAGGTCTTTCACCTGGCACAGGTTCAGTTTTGGGGAACCTGCAGGTGGCTCCGGCGGTGGGTGTGGAGCAGTGCTGGCGCCGGTACCGACGTCTGGCCTATCCGACGTCAGTAGGTGGACAGGAGGTGACAGTGGAGCATCATGACAGTCGTCAGGGCCTGAGGGTACCACGGGGTCCAGTGTCAGTTCCTCAAGCCGGGGTGTCGCCTGCCCTGATGTCCGATGGAGGGGAGGTGTTGGGGGACACTGGAGATCTGGCCAGAGGGGCCAGCGCTGAGAGTCTTTTGGAGGTACCCCAGCTGAGGACCGACGTCGGTGGTGTTCCGACACAGGCTTGTGTTTTTCAGAGTGGCGCCAGTCAGAGGTCGAAATAAGGTGTTTTTCCCCTGACTTCTGGGCTTGTTTTGGAGGGAGGGAAGGAGACCTCCCTGCCAACGAGCCTGTGGACTTAGCCTTGTCCCAGAAGTCAGCACTACATAAAGAGGCCAACTGGGAGGTATGAGGAGTCTTACCTGGGACCGACAAATGGCCTGAAGTCTGTGCTGGAGGCTGATTTTTTTATTCGCTGAAGCGTTGGACCCAAGGGCCCCGGTGACTTTTCTTTAGCGCCTGACTCTCCTGAGGCAAACGGGGTTCTTACCACCATCAGCTGGGAATCATGGCCTGAAGACTCTGATCGGGAAGCAGACTGCGATCCAGAGGATCTAGATCTGGAGAGGGATCTCTCCCTTTCTTTTTTCTTCTCCCTGTGCTTGTCTTTAGACTTGGAAGAGAGGTGTTTTTCAGAGCTCTTGTGAGGACAGTGGGAAGATTCCTGCTCTACGGAGGAACCCCTCTGCATGGCAGTCAACTGCTGCTGGACAAGAAAGGCCTGAAGGGACTTCTGTCAACAGATGCGTGTCCAATTGTTGAAGGCCTGGCAGAAATGTCAGAACTGGGTGTCCTGGTCTGGGCCCAGACACAACAAGCAGGCTGCGTGGCTGTCCTTGGTGGGTATCTGTTTTCCACAGGCGCACTTATTCGTGTGCCTAGATGGGGGAGAAGACATGCAGGAACAGTGTAGTCGAAAAGAAAAATGGAACGATGTTGAAAAATGAGAGGATTAATGAAGCGATCAAACTGGCGTAAGTCAAGCCGTGGAGCCGATGAATGCACTTTAGACGGCGGGAAAACAACTGGGGCACACTGGGGACTGCTGCCTTTTATACCACGTGGGACGTCGGGGGCGGTCTGATGTTGGGGGCAGTCCCCGCTTGGTACTGCTGGTTAGAAGTTTGCCATGGGGTCCTGTCACCGGCCGGCTACAGTCCTATATGTGTTACGTGCTACAAGAGCTGACTCTCAAAGTAAGATCAACTTTTTCCCTCAAAGTAAGCTAACACTGCCCTGTGGTGGTAAGCTTGGTACTCTGACCCATACATACGTAGAAACATAGACTTTGACAGCAGATAAGGACTGCTTGGCCAACCTAGTCTGCCCATTTCCCTACCTACAAGATAAGATGCAGATCCTAGTTAACCATCAGCCTATTTCTTCCTACCCCCCACAAGAATTGCCTTATGTCTGTCCCATGTATTCTTGAATTCTCCCACAGTTTTAGACCCCACAGCCTCCTCAGGAAGGCTGTTCCGTATTCCACTACCCTCTCTGTGAAAAAATATTTCCTCACATTGCCTCTGAACCGCCCCCATCTTTAAATTGTGTCCCTTGATCTTCTCTTGTCAGTCTTCACCATTTATTACTGCTTGAGTTGGTGCCGGGCTACACCCGCCAAGGAGGTGTTTTTTTTTTTTTGAGTCGGCACCTACGGCGCCACCCCCGAGAGCGACACATTGCGTCATGCGTGAGGGGCGGTTGTTAGGTATCCCAGACTCCTCCTCCATCTCAGTTCTGTTTCTCCCACCGTTGAGGCTGCACCTGCTCCGCATGCGAGTTTTACAGCTGCGTCAGAGGCCTACTTGCGGCGACTCCTTCTCCGTTTCTGCGCATTCCGACGCCGTTGAAGTTGTTATCAACCGGTAAGACCGTTCTGTTTTTTCTTACGGCACCGGGATCTTTTTGCTGTGTTTTTCTGTTTATTTTGCATCATGTCAGGTTCGGGAGCCAAGCGTAAGTCGAAGGCGGGCCGTGCCTCTATGCGTCGGTGCTCCTGTGGCCGGCATTTTGCCGTCACGGATCGGCATGATGTTTGTCTATGTTGCCTGGGACCCAACCATAACATGGATTTGTGCGACGCTTGTTTCTCCATGCACTGCCGAGTCCTTGAAGTCCGCGCATTTAAGATCGGCAGGGTTCCGCCAACTTTCCGGGGATGACGTAGCTCTAGGGCTTCCCAGGTAAGAACTTTAGACCCTTCCTCCGGTTCCCCTCCTAGGCCTATACGGTCTGGAGAGGAGGAGGCCTCCTCATCGTCTAGTCTCGCCGAGGAGGAGGGCTCTTTTGTGGTGTCGGAGGAACACTGTGGTCCCTTCGGGGGTCGCGGTTGGGACACCACCTCGGCAGTCACCTCCCTGGAGGTGCAGGCTCCCCCAGTGTCACGGCCAAGGTTTCTGGTCTACAGCACGGTGCCGTTAGCGGTGCTGGTGATCGTGGCCCGTGGGCCAGTGGAGCTCCATTGCGGTGCCATGCTGGCTCCTGGTGCCGATGGCAGTACCGTGGGCCTGGCCTGCGCCGCCGGGGAGTCGGGACTGGGTTTGGGCGTTGTGGGTGGTCCGAGATCATCCAGCTCTGCCAGTGACACCAGCGCCGTTCGCGGTGCCATTTCTCAGGAGTGCCCTGGGGTCGCCAGTATTGAGGTCCTGCTGGTCTCCTCTTCATCTGAGGAGGATGTTTCGGATGTGGACCCATCTTGGTGCCACAATTCTTCGGAAATGGGGTCTCTGGTGAGACGTGGTGTCAGGCGAGCCAGCGCTTCTATTCCTCAGTCCCCCCAGCTTTCTTCTTCGGAGGATCCCTAGACTGGGGGTGGTCAGGAGATCCCTCGGAGGGAGGCGGTGGAGCTGCGGGATGAGGTTGCCAGTGAGCTGCTGTAGCTGCCATTCCCGGTGCTGCTGCGCCCCCTCAGGGTGGGTCAGGGACTGTGTCTTTGGGGGGGGTTCCCCTCTGGAAAACCCCGGATCGTCAGGTCCCTTCGCTGAGGTCGAGGAGGAGGGTGTCTTCGGGGTCTGAGTAGTTGAGAGGCCGAGGGGAGGTGCTTCGGTCTTCGCCTGCCACCCCTCGGGGTGTGGGTAGGAGCCGTAGCGCGGGACCCTGCCTTTCCTTCTTGGGCTCGAGGGACCCCTCCGGTGGTGTTGCTGTGGGCTGCCCTTCTGGATCTATGCAGCCTCAGGTTCATCACAGGGGAGTATCCCCTTCTAGGCTCTCCCAGGTTTCGCATCCCCAGGGATCCGTTCTGCGACCTGGTTTGTTGTCCGGGACCCTGCCAGCTCTGGCTCTGTTTTCCGGATTTCAGAGCCAGAGCAGAGGACAGTTGCCTCTTCGTAGGTGCCCCTCTCCCATTCCTCTTCAGCCACCCCCCAGGCCATGTCGGTCCTACAGGTCCGTTAACCTGGGAGACGTTCAGAGCTACTGCAGCGGCCTTCTCTTCATACGTTAGATGTATGCATGAGCGGGTGTTTCGCCTATCCCCTCTGCCACAGGAGTCCTCTGGACATTCGAACTCTCCATCATCCTTGTCTTCCTCCTCAGAGGGAGAGGAACCCCCTGCTCATATCTCCTCCGATGCTGATTTCACTGATTATCATCGATTCCTTTCGCGGATGGTGAGGAATCTTTGTATCTCCTTTGTTAGGTAAGACAATACCGAATGGGAGACACATGAATTCCTCAATGAATTCAGTGCCCAGCATCTGGTGTTGCCATCCTGGCCTGTTCTGTTCCAGGAGGCATCTCTCTGTTCCTGGCAGTCTCCAGCCGCTCCTATTCCAGCCCTGGCAGACTGCAGGAGATGGTATTGTGTCCCATCTGAGTCCTTAGGTTCTCTCCCCAACCTGCCCTCCGGTTTGGCTTTCCTAAAGACTCCTTCCGGGCACCGCTGCCTGGCGCATGACTGTGCACCGGACTCAGATTCTCTACAGTTTGACCGGTTGGGGCAAAGAGTGTTCTCTTCTTCTCATGCGATGCTCTGCATTGCATCTCATCAGGCGCACCATGCTACCTTTAGCAGGCATTTATGGTCAATGCTATCCCAGCTTCTAGCATCAATGCCTGATTCGGAGCAAGTTAGACAGGCCATTGCCCTCTCTGCTATAGGCCTGGAGCTGGCAAGACACCAAGCAAGGGCATCTTAAGACACCAGTGAGGTAGCTTCCAGGCTTGCAGGGACAGCGATCTGTATCAGACGGATGGCATGGCTTCATCTATCTAGATTGTCACCCCTGGCCCGGCATAGGGTGATTCGCTCCGCCTTCCGAGGGACCCGTTTGTTTTCCTCCAGGGCTAGGAGACTTCTACAGGGGCTCCCTCCGTCCCCTCGTCTTCCGGGGACACCTCCTAGCTCTTTCCAACCGTAGGCTTTTCCTGGAATCAGCCATGGGTCTCTTTCTTCTGTTTCTCACCAGCAGAAGGCTGAGGTCTTGTTCCCTCAGGGCTGTTGTCCCCAGTGGGTTGGGAGCTTGAGTACTCACAGGCGGTAATGAATGGTGAAGATTGACGAGGGAAGATATGAAATTACGTACCTGTAATTCTTGATCTTCTCTTGTATCTTCACCATTCATTACTGATACTCCCCTCCTTCCCTCTAGGGCCTCCTTCTTAGGCTCCCACCTCCCTACTTGTTCCCCTCCTTCCTGTCTTTATGCCAAATATATATATATATATATATATATATATATATATATATATATATATATATATATATATATATATATATTCTACGTCCTTCTGGATGGACCTCCTTATTTTTCCCTTTGGTTGGGAACAAGTAACTTTTTCTGTCCTAGGGAACTCTTTCTGACTACCCCTGCGGGGTGACTTGGCCTTCTAGGCCACACTTTCATTTCACAAATAGGAAACTTTCCCTTGCATGGCTCAGTTTCCTTTGCTAAGTCCCCTTGGCATGCCTCAATCATCCTGTGTCAGTTCTCCTAATTTAAGCTGCCCTGACACTATTTTACCTTGAGCTGGTGATCCTTGCCTTGCTTTCATGGAGTCCGATTGAGTTCCAATCTTTCTGTTTAGGGGTTGTCCTTTGTAGGGCTTAAACCCTTACTCCCCCCTCCACTCGCATATGTGTTAGCACTTAACAAAGTGCTAGTGGGTTTCTTCTCCCTCCCTGGTTGCTCGCTTCTTTTCGGAACAGATATCCTGCCTTGGCAGTCTCAGAGCTCTCAGCTGGGAGTTAAAGGATTGGGGATGACGGAAGCTATAGAAAATCTGCCTAGTGCCCCTTCTGGACAAGTGGTTCAGTTAAGAAATTTTCCTCCTTTATAAAGTGGGCTTCTTGCTCCCTTGCTGTTGGTACCGAGCTTATATCTCTTTAACCAATCTCTCAACCAGCAAAGCTGTCCCTCCCGCCACCACTCCTTTTTCCTTTTCCCTCTCTTTCCTTCCTTCTGTCTCTTCTTTTCTATTCCTCCTTGGAGACGCCCCAGGGGTGAGGCCCTGCGTTCCCTTAGGGCAGGCATCATCTTCTTCTCTGTCCTCTTTCGACTTATTTCTTTTTCAGTTTACATCTTTTCCTTTTCCTGTCCCTCGGCTCCCTTGCCTCCTTCCTCTTTTTCTTACCCTTTATTTCACCTCCGGCTATCAGAACTGAGATGGAGGAGAGTCTCGACACCTAAAGCACGCCCTCCACATGGCGTAATGCGTCACTCTCGGGCAGCGCCAGAGAGCGATTCCCCCAAAAAAACTCCCAGGAGTGGTGCGTGGCCCGCATCAACCCAAGCAGTAATGAATGAAGATACAAGAGAAGATCAAGAATTACGGTAGGTACGTAATTTTCATATCTTACACATCTGTTTTTCTGAAAGATGCTACCCTCTTGGACTTTGTTGATTCCACTGAGGTACTTAAAAGTTTCTATTATGTCCCCCCTCTCCCTCCTTTCCTCAAGGGTATACATATTAAGCTCCTTTAGCCTCTCCTCATATGGCTTCTCTTGCAGACCCTGCACCATTTTATTTGCCCTCCTCTGGACTGCCTCTATCCTGTCTATGTCCTTACGGAGATGGGGTCTCCAGAACTGGACGCAGTACTCCAGATGGGGTCTCACCAACTGTCTGTACAGAGGGATAACAACTTCCTGTTTTCTGCTGGTGATGCCTCTCCCTATACATCCCAGTATCCCCCCAGCCCTCCCTACTGCCTTCTCACATTGCTTGCTTGACCTTAAGGTCATCTGATATGATTACCACCAGGTCCTTTCCATTTTGTTGTTGTTACTACCCCCAATTGTGTAATCTTCCCTGGGTTTTGTTTCCCAGGTGCATTATTTCACTTCTTTGCATTGAATCAAGCTGCCATACTTCGACCATTCCTCCAACCTTGCCAAGTCCCTTCTCATCCTTTCCACACTTCCTGTGTATCAACCCTGTTGCAGATCTTTGTGTCATCTGCAAAGAGGCATCTTTTCCTTCCAGTCCCTCTGCAATGTCACTTATAAAGACATTAAAAAGGACTGGACCCAGTACTGAACCCTGCAGTACCCCACTAGTAACCCCTCTTTCTTCAGAGTGGACTCCCATTTACAATTACCTTCTGTGTCCTGTTGTCCAGCCAATGTTCTACCCAGGCTACCACCCTGGGACCCACTCCCAGGCTGGTTAATTTGACTATTAATCTTTTGTGTGGTACTGTGTCAGATGTCTTGCTAAAGTCTAGGTAGGCCATGTCCACAGCTCTTCCCTTGTCTACTACTTTGGTCACCCAGTCAAGAAACATAGAACATAGAAACATAGACTTTGACGGCAGGTAAGGACCACTTGGCCCACCCAGTCTGCCCATTTCCCTACCTATTGGATAAGCTGCAGATTCTAGTTAACCAACAGCCTACTTCCTGCAACCCCCACTATAATTGCCTTATGTCTGTCCCATGCATGTTTGAATTCCCCACTGTTTTAGATCCACAACCTCTCCAGGAAGGCGGTTCCATGCGTCCACCACTCTCTCCTGAAAAAGAATTTCCTTACATTACCCTGAGCCGCTCTCTAACTTTAAATTGTGCCCCTTGTTCTTACACATCTCTTTTTCTGAAAGATGCTACCTCCTAGACTTTGTAGATTCCCTTGAGGTACTTAAAAGTTTCTATCATGTCCCCTGTCCTCCTTTCATCAAGGGTATACATATTAAGCTCTCTCAGTCTCTCTTCATATGGTTTCTGATGTAGACCCTGCACCATTTTAGTTGCCCTCCTCTGGACTGCTTCCATCCTGTCTATGTCCTTGGGTAGATGAGGTCTCCAAAACTGCACGCAGTACTCCAGATGGTGTCTCACCAACTGTCTGTACAGAGGGATAACCACTTCCCTTTTTCTACTTGTGATGCCCCTCCCTATGCATCCCAGTATCCCCCTGGCTCTTCTTACTGACTTCTCACATTGCTTACCCACCTTTAGGTCATCTGATATGACTACACCCAGATCCCTTTCCATTATTGTTGTTGTTAGTACCTCCCCTGCTATTGTGTACTCTTCTCCTGGATTTTATTTCCCAGGTGCATTACTTTGCACTTCTTTGCATTGAATCTAAGTTGCCATATGTCTGACCATTCCTCCAACCTTGCCAAGTCCCTTCTCATCCTTTCTACCCCTCCTTTGTATCAACTCTGTTACGGATCTTTGTGTCATCTGCAAAGAGGCATACCTTTCCATCCAGACCCTCTGCAATGTCACCTATACGTTAAAGAGGACTGGACCCAGTACTGAGCCCTGAGGTACTCCACTAGTAACCCCCCTTTTTTCAGAATGTGTTCCATTCACTGTTACCTTCTGTGTCCTGTTGTGCAGCCAGTTTGCTACCCAGGCTACCACTTCGGGACCCATTCCAGGCTGGCTAACTTAATTATTAATCTGTTGTGTGGGACTGTGTCAGATGCCTTGCTAAAGTCTAGGTAGGCCATATCCACAGCCCCTCCCTGGTCTGTTACTTTGGTCACCCACTCAAAGAAATCGATTAGATTTGTCTGACGTGACCTTCCTGCTGTGAATCCATGCTGCTCTGGGTCCTGTGCCCCGCTGGCCTCTAGGTACTGAACAATTCTTCTTTCAGAAGTGATTCCATCATTTTCCCCACCACTGAGGTCAAACTAACAGGTCTGTAGTTTCCTGCTTCTGCCTTGCTCCCACTTTTGTGAAGGGGAATCACATCTGCCCTCCTCCAGTCCTCAGGTACCACCCCATCTTCCCATAATTTGTTAAAAAGTGTGGTTGGTGGTGTCACTGGGTCCTCCCTTAGTTCTTTTAGGATTCTAGGGTGAATCCCGTCAGGCCCCATTGCTTTGTCCACCTTGAGTTTCAGGAGTTCTTTCAGGACTCTTTCTTCTGTAAATGGACTGGCGTCAACCCCACTACCCAGAGTGCTTCTATTGTTTGGTTTAGGTAACTCCTCCTCTTCTTCTTTTGTGAATACTGAGCAAAAGTATTCATTCAGTATCTCTGCCTTTTCACTGTCTCCCTCTGCCCACCTCCCTTCTCCTTTATTAATCTTCACTATCCCTCCCTTAACCTTTCTATGCTCCCTAATGTACCTATAAAAGGTTTTATCCCCTTCTTAATTGAGCTGGCTATTTTTTCCTCGGTTTGGGCCTTTGCTTTTCTGACTGCCTTCCCCACTTCTTTCTGCTTTAATTGATACGGTTCCCTGTCGTGCTCCTTCTGTGATTCCTTATACTTTTTGAATGCAGCCTTTTTCTCCTTAACCTTCCCTGACACCTCTTTTGAGAACCATAGTGGATTTTTATTCCGCTTGGTTTTCTTTATTTGTTTCACACAAGGCTTGTTGCCTCCATGATGGCAGTTTTGATTTTCTCCATTGTTTCTCCCCCTCCTTTCTGGCCATTTGCTAATGCATTCCTCAGGTATTCACCCATTATGCCAAAGTCAGCCCTTCTAAAGTCCAGTATCCTTGTCTTTGTATGGCTTGTCTCCATGGTTGTGTTTATTGTGACGCACACTGTGCAGTGGTCACTTGTTCCCAGATGTCTACTGACTTCTAAATTTGTGATCCTCTCTCCATTTGAGAGTACCAGGTCTAATATTGCTCCCTCCCGAGTGGGTTCCACCACTAGCTGTCTAAGGCATGACCCCTGTAGGGCATCGAGAATGACCCTGCTCATGGATGTGGCTGCAGTCCATGTCGTCCAGTTAACATCAATTAGATTTGTCTGACATGACCTTCCTGCTGTGAACCCATGCTGCCTTGGGTACTGTGCCCCAATGGCCTCTAGGTACTCAACAGTTCTTTCCTTCAGAAGTGATTCCATCACTTTCCCTACCACAGAGGTCAAACTGACAGGTCTGTAGTTTCCTGCCTCTGACTTGGTTCCACTTTTGTGAAGGGGCATCACATCCACCTTCCTCCAGTCCTCAGGTACCACACCATCCTCCCATAATTTGTTAAAAAAGGTAGTCAGTGGTTTCACTAGTTCTCCCCTTAATTCTTTTAGAATTCTGGGGTGAATTCCATCAGGCCCCATTGCTTTGTCCAGCTTCAGTTTTAGGAGTTCTTTCAGAACCTTTTCTTCTGTGAAAGGACTGGGATCGCCCCCCCCCCATCAAGAGTTCTTCTGTTAATTGAATTAGGCACCTCCCCGTGCTCCTCTTTTGTGAATACTGAGCAGAAATATTCATTCAGTATCTCTGCTTTTTCACTGTCCCTCTCTGCCCACCCACCGTCCATTCTATTCAGCCTCACTATCCCTCTCTTTGTCTCTCTACACTCCCTGATGTACCTATAAAAGGTTTTATCCCCCTTCTTAACTGAGTTGGCTATCTTTTCCTCAGTTTGGGCCTTTGCTATTCTGACTTCCCTCCCTGCTTCCTTCTGCCTTAACTGGTACAGCTCTCTGTCCTGCTCCTTCTGCGTTTCCTTATACTTCCTAATGAATGGTGAAGATAGATTCTGGAAAGATGAAAATTACATACTCACTGTAATTCTTGATCTTCCAAAATATCTTTATCATTCATTTCTGTAACCTGTCCACCATCCCCTGCTGTGGCCACACATTTGGACAACTAACCTGTCTCCTTCCTGTCTCCCTCTCTTTTCTTCTATCTTTTACTTACCTCCTTCCAGAGTTGGGGGGTCATGACTTTTCAGTAGGCGGCTCTTGTTCTGTCTTTTTAACAAAAACAAAAAAAAACCCAAAACAAGGGAGTAAATAGCTTTTCATAGGAGACCTTTTGTTTCACCCTCTAGCCAAAAAAAGGGGGGGTGCAGCTAAGGGTCATCAACTCAGATTCCTTAGCATAGCAGTTTTTGCTCCTTCCTGTCCTTAGCGGCAGGTCTTCTTGTTTCTTTTGGCTGCTCATTTAGCCTACTCCCCAATTCTCCCTTTTCCCCCTCCGCTGGGGGGTGAGGGTGGATATAATAAAAAAAAAAAAAGAAACGAAAGATTCAGAGGGATATAAACTTAAAAAAAAAACTTTGAGTTGCAACTTCCGTCTTTCTTAGCGGGGATCTTCTCAGTGGTTACTTTAAAAATGTTCTAGCTTTTATCTAGGTTTATGGGGGGGCAGCTGTCATTTCTAGGTGGTGGAAATGCCCTATACTAGTCTGTGGAGGAGAATGACAGAGGTGGTGGAACTGTCATACAATGTCTTAGAAGAGGTGCTAAACTGAGATCTTCCAGGAATGTATCTTCGCCATTTATTCACACTAATGGGTCTAGGCCAGAGGCACTAGAACCCCGCTGGAGTCAAAACTTTCGAGGGGGCTGCCACTGAGGCAAGCGGTACACATTCATGGCACCATGAGAGTGACTCGTGGCACTAGGCTTTCCTCGGCGTCAGCTCTCAACCACCTCAGTTCCTTTTTTCCTGCCGTCGAGAGCATTTCAGTGATGATGACGCTCACCCTTCGGGAAGCAGAACTTCAAACAACATGAAGTCTTGCTGTATTCTGACTATTGCAGTGATTGCCAACCTTTGAACTGCCCCGGAGAACAAAGAGTTAACTTTCCATGCAGGGCATGGAACGCTGAGCTCGAGCTCGGTTGAAGCCTCTGTCTGCTGTTGTTTAAACTCCAACCGTCAGATTCTTTACTCCGCCTCACTGAACAGTCGCTCCGGAGATTTCTCCTTGCTCGGTTCAAAAAAGTCAGTTAAAGTGTCGTTTTTTCGCTCGGTTTCTACCAAATTTCTGCTACTGAACCTGTCGGTTTAAATCTCTGTCTGTCGTGAGTACTAGATAGGCTTTGCATTTAGTTTCTGTTTGGAACTTGTAAATATTGGATCGGTTCGGTTTGAACCGATCGGTTTGGTTTTAAAAAACCTCTGAATTCATTAGAGTGTGGTAACCGGTCCGTATCGGTTCTAAAAAAACGGATTTAATTACGTTTTTTTCCAAGACCCATAACACAGTCAGGAACTGATAGGGGTGTCTTGCCTGGCGGATTGCCGAAAAAAGGGTAAGTTGTGGATAGGATTGGCCATGTCTGAGAAACCCAAGAAAAAAAACGGGCCCACTGGGTTTCAACACTGTAGTGTGTGTGGGGAAGCCTTTGCTAAGGCTGATCCCCACACCACCTGTGTTTATTGTGTGGGGTTTGACCACCTCAATTCAGACTGCCAAATTTGTAAAAGTTTTCCCAAAGCTACCCTGGATAAGACAGTAGGTAGACTGAAGGAAAGGGAGGCCGAGAAGTCCGCTGACCCACATGGCCAGCCCGTTTCGGTTCTGACCGAACCAGAAGGCGTGCCCTCTGACCAGGGCGAAACTTCTTCGGGCAAAAGGAGAACCGATTCTGAGGAGTTGGTTCCGGCTAAAAGAAAGAAAGAAAAGGGAAAAATCATCTGGTTCGGATCCACAAGTTCTTTCTCCGACCGCTGACGAAATAGCCAAAGCGATAAGAATAGTTCAATCGCTAACTTCGGTTCCGGCCGAACCGGCACCATCTGTCAGGGGCTCGGTTTGGTCAGTTCTCTGTTCTGGATTATTACTTAGAAGAATTTTATGAACTGGAGGAGGAGGAGGGAGTATGAGGATAATGATGATGGTGATTATGAAAGTCTGGATGTGCCTATTGACCCGGACATCTCCCCAGACAGACCTCAGGTGTTTCTCCTCCTAGGCTTTCTGAGTCCCCTTCCACTTTATGTTTTACAAGAAAGTGGTTGAAACCCTCCAGCTTCCAATGGAAGAAGCAGAGGATCAGGAGGAGCCTGATTTTGTGAGTTGATGGACATCCCAGAGTCAGGAGATTGTCTATTCCTCCATAAATCTTTTGGGAAACAGACATTTAAAATTTTAAAGACTCCTAATTCCATACCTCCTGTGGACAGAAGAATGGACAAGAGGTATACCCTTTCAGGCTCGGACACGGAGTTCCTTTCCCAGCAATGCAGCCATGTTGGGGGTAGTGCAGGCTGCTGCCTGTGATAAGGCAAATATTCCCTTGGCTTCACACCCCCCAGATAAGGACTCCAGGAGGATTGATGCCATGGCAAAAAAGTAGCACATGGCAGCATCTTTGGGACTCAGGCAGGCTAACTATATGGCCTACATAGCTAGATACCAGAAGTCCAGGTGGGACACTGTGCTGACTCTGGCTAAACAGGCCCCTGACCAGCTTGCCAAGGAGCTGGAACAGGTGGCTGCGGATGGGATTGAGGCATCCAAGGTGCAATTTCATGCTGCTGTGGACTCCAGTGATGTTTCATCTAGAGTCATGGCTACATCTGTGGCCGTTCGGGGGATGGCTTGGCTCAGATGTACTAGCCTTTCACAGGATACCCAGGCTAAGGCCATGGATTTCCCTGTCATTGGTAATTCTCTGTTTGGGGAGCAGACAGAGAACTACATGAAGAAGATGGACGAGTACAGGACCACCTATAGGAGTGCTCAGGCCAAGAAAGGCAAGCCACTCCTCAGAGACAGCATTCCAGGGGCAGGGGCGGGGCAGGCCCTTTCAAGGCCTTTTACAAGCCAGGCCTCCTCTTCTGCTTATGCTCAGAGGGGTTCTTCAGAGGAGAGGCAGATGGGAATGAGCAGGCCTGCTTCCACCCCTCAGCCTAAAGGCCCTGCCAAGCAGACACCCTGATGGGTCTGCCTGGGCCGATTCTCCAGTACCTGTAGGGGGCAGGCTGGCTTACTTTGTCCAGGACTGGAAGTCTTTAACATCAGACAAGCGGGTCCTGGAAGTAGTAAGCCAGGGACTGGTTCTCAGCTTCAAAAAATTTCCCACGATGAGAACCAGATCCTTTCCACCTGCAAATCCATCAGAGACCCTTGCCCTAGAGGCAGAGGTTTCTTCCCTCCTGGCTCTCAGAGCCATAGAAAGGGTTCCTACCCTACACAGGGGCAAAGGATTGTACTCCAGGTACTTCCTAACCCCCAAAAGACAGGAGAATGGCGGCCCATCCTGGATCTAAGATATCTGAACAAGCACCTTTTAAAACCAAAATTCAAAATGGTGACTCTGGGAATAATTCTGCCCTCTCTAAGGCCAGGGGACTGGCTAGCCTCCCTGGACCTCAAAGATGCCTATTTTCACATTCCCATCAGGTGCTCCCACAGAAAGTACCTCAGGTTCGAGTTGCCCTCAGGCCACTATCAATTCAGAGCAATGCCCTTTGGCCTAACATCAGCCCCAAGGGTGTTCACAAAGTGCCTGGCAGTAGTGGTTGCTTTCCTAAGGAGAAAAAAGATCTCCATCTTTCCATACTTGGATGACTGGCTCATAGTGGGTCAGTCTCCAGACCAAGTCAAGTCACATCTTCAAATAACTCAGCAAGTGCTCACTTCCTTAGATTCCTCCTCAACCTTCCAAAGTCAGTTCTCAAGCCAGTACAGCTCCTCACCTTTATAAGGGCAGAGCTGGATACAATAAGAGCAAAAGCCTTCCTTCCCCTGGACAGGGCATGGACCCTTATAGAACTGGCCTCTTCATTCACCCTTCAGGTGTCTCGACCAGCAAGGCACTTCCTGCAGCTCCTGGGCCACATGGCAGCCTCTACAGCAGTGGTCCAGGGGGCAAGATTCCAGATGAGGGACATTCAGTTCCACTCCCAAAGAAAGGATTCCCTTACCAAACTAGTCCCAGTGACTTGAACCCTGATCTAGGCTTTGCAATGGTGGCGGGATCAGGACAATTTAAGACAGGGAGTTCCTTTTGTCACTCAGTCTCATTCAGTAATACTCACCACTGATGCCTCCCTGCTGGGCTGGGGAGCCCACTTGGCAGATCTTACCACCCAAGGGCTGTGGTCACCTCAAGAATCTCTACTTCACATCAATCTCTTGGAACTCAGAGCAGTGTTTCTGGCACTGCAAGCCTTTTCCAAATCTGTACAGAACAAGGTGGTCCAGATCAGAACAGACAATACCACCACAATGTGGTACATTAACAAGCAAGGAGGCACTCGGTCTACGGCCTTGTGCACAGAAGCAATGAAGTTGTGGTCTCTGGCCTATTCCCTGCAAACCTCTCTGATAGCAGTTCACCTCCCAGGGAAGGACAATGTCCTAGCAGATGCTCTCAACAGAATATCTCAGGGCCATCACGAATGGACCCTAGATCCCCTAGTTTTGGAAGTGATTTTCTCCAGATGGGGCACTCCACAGATGGATCTTTTTACAGCCCCAGACAATCACCAACTTCCTCTCCTTTGTTGCAGACCCCCAGTCTTTGGCTCAGTCCCCCTGGATGCTCTGATTCTGAATTGGGAAGGGAAGTTCTTGCATGCTTTTCCCCCCCTTCCCTCTCCTGTTCAAAGTCCTAGTCAAGATCAGGTCTCAACCATGCAAAGTGATTCTGATTGCTCCAGACTGGGCCAGACAGCTCTGGTACCCACTGTTGCTGTCCTTAGCAGTCCACCTTCCCCTGTCTCTTCCCAGGAATTACAACCTGTTGACATCCTCTCAGGGAAGGATTTGGTATCCAAATCTCAAATCTCTCAATCTCAAGGTCTGGCTCTTGAAGAGTTAGAGTTTGCTGATCTGCACCTCTCTCAAGGGGTTCTGGACATTCTTAAGGCTTCTCGAAAGCCTTCCACCAGAAAGACTTACAACTCCAAATGGAAAAGGTTCTCTATTTGGTGCTCTAATAAGCATATTTCTCCAGATTCTGCTGGGTTGCCTACAGTCCTGGACTATATTGTTCATCTTAATGGCTTGGGACTTAGACCAGCTACACTTAAAGTGCATCTGGCAGCTGTTTCTGCCTTCTTGTCAGTAGGCAAGCCCTCTCCTCTGTCAGCCCATCCTGTGTTTTGTAAGTTCTTCAAGGGATTGCTGCACACCAATCCCCCTTTAGGGACCCTGCTCCTGCTTGGGACCTTAATGTTTGCATTGCTCAGCTTATGCAACCACCCTTTGAGCCTTTGTCCTCTGCAGAGCTTAAGTACTTGACTTGGAAAACTGTGTTTTGGTAGTCATTACCTCTGCCAGCGTATCAGTGAATTGCAAGCCCTGTCAGTGGAGCCTGATTTCATCTCTTTCCATAGAGATAAAGTGGTCCTAAGAACTAACAGGAAGTTTTTGCCTAAGGTGGTTTCAGATTTCCACCTTAATCAGTCTATGTCTCTCCCTGTTTTCTTCACTGACCATTCCTCCTCTGGAGAGAGAGGTTGCACAACCTGGATGTAAAGGGCCCTTAGCTACTACATAGGCGCACCAAGGGTCACAGGTTTGAGTCCCTCCAATTGTTCCTCACTTATGGAGAGGACGGTAAGGGCAAACTTGCCACTAAAAGATCTATTGCCAGGTGGATTGTCTCTTGTATACAATTCTGCTATGAAAAACTGGGTAGAACCCCACCCTCAGGCCTGAGGGCTCACTCTACTAGAGGTACAGCTGCTTCCCTGGCTGCTGCCAGGGATATTCCTATCTTAGAAATTTGTCAAGCAGCTACCTGGAAAACAGTCCATACATTCACCAAGCATTACTCTCTGGATATCCAGGCTAGGAGTGATGCTCGGTTTGGCACAGCAGTACTTCAGAGCTTATTCCCAAAGTAGGTTCTGTCCCTCCTCCATGGAGGTACTGCTTGGTAGTCTGCAATAGTCAGAATACAGCAGGACTTCATGTTGTTTGAAGAAAAAATTGCTCACCTTAGTAATGTTGTTTCTTCTAATGGAGTCTTGCTGTATTCTGACCTCCCCCCCGCCTCCCCTCTCAGAACCTGGTTTTTGGGATATGGGTGGGCAGGAGCAGTGTTGGCACCCTAGAGGTGCCCCTTTCTCACCCTCCTTATTTTGGGTGTGTGTTGTGTTTTGTTTTTTGGGTTTCCTGACTTCAGTCTTTGCTTTGAAACCAAAAAACCTTTTTTAATAAATTTAGTTGCTAGTTGGCTAGTGTGAGTCTTACAGTTTCCACACAGAACTTCTAGTGAGTATTGCTCATAAAGATCTGACTGTTGGAGTTTAAACAACAGCAGACAGAGGCTTCAACTGAGCTTGAGCTCAGCGTTCCATGCCCTGTATGGAAAGTTAACTCTTTGTTCTCCGGGGCAGTTCAAAGGTTGGCAATCACTGCAATAGTCAGAATACAGCAAGACTCCATTAGAAGAAACAACATTACTAAGGTGAGTAATTTTTTCTTCATGTCTATACAGTGGCCACTTCAATTTGTTAATTGTTTAAAGCTAGAATTTATTATTTTTGTGTCAGTTTAGTGATTTTATGAAAACGTTTGTCAGTTTCTCTCAGCCCTACCGAGCCTCGTGATGAAATCTCTACAGAATCACGGTAGGGAGCATTCCTGGCATTTTGCCATGTTTAGCCGACGCTGTGTTTGGCCCGGTGATATGTTGAACTGGCACCGTGTTTGGCCTACTGCATTTTGGCACGGCGCCGTTTTTGGCCTGGTGCTGTGCGGCACTATGTTTGGCTCAGCGCCATGTTTGGGCTCAATGCCGTGTTTGGCCGGGCACCATGTTTGGGCCCAGTGCCGTGTTTTGGCTTATCGCTGTGTTTGCCTGGCACTGTATTGCCTCATCCTCGTGTTTGCCTCAGCACCATGTTTGGCCTGGCCCCATGTTGGCTTGATGCAGTGTTCCACCTGGCACCATGTTTGCCTCTGGGCCGTGTTTGTTGGCACGGTCCTTGTTGCCATGGGCCTTGGTGCTGGGATACTGAGACCTCTGGCCTGGAGTCACCCCTCTGTCTGGGTGGGGCCCCCGTAGGCAGTCTTCTCATGGCAGCTCTTCGGAACAGCAGGTGTAGCATCAGGCTGGGGTGTCGCTGCTGATGGGTCTGGTCCCTGGCCCTTGTTGGTTGGTGGCACTGAACCTGCTGGCAGGGCCCTCCAAGACAGGTAGAATGTTTGGCATCGGCAACAGCCTTCTGCCTTTGCCGGTGACTGCGCCACCAACTCCTGCCCCGCTGGCCACTCCCCTACCTTATGTCTCTTGGTAGGACTGCCCAGGTACCGCTCTGGTCACCTTGGGTTTGCCATGGAAGTTGGTGCTCTGAGGCTGGTTTTGGTGCCGGGTTTTGGCCTTCTTGCCTGTCTTGGTGCCTTCCTAGCCCTAGTCCTAAAGCCGGTTTGGCTCTTTGTTTTTTTCCTGGTGTCAAACCCGCTCTCTCTCTCTCTCTCTCTCTCTCTCTCTCTCTCTCTCCCCTCCCCTCCTCCCCCTCCCCTGCCTTGGCGATTTGGTGCCTGTAGTGTGTGGAGTGGTGTTGAGCCGGTGCCTGGTTGGCGTACTTTCTGGTGCCATGTCTGACTCCATGTTCAACTCCATGTTTGGCGACTTGTCCAGCGCCGTGTCATCCACCATGTTCGCTGTGTTTGGTGCCATGTTTGGCACTGTGATTGGTGGCGTGTTAAGTGGCGTCTTCGGTGCCTTATTGGGCGCCATGTCCAGCATCATGTCTGGTGCTGGGTTTGGTGCCGGATCTGGGTCGGGTCTGCACTATCCCTGGTGCCGACTTCGGCACCCTCTATGGTGTTCTGTGCGGCACCCAGTTGATGCCAGATGTTCTTACTTTAGGGGAACCTTCCTATTCATCTGCCCCCCTGGGCGGATGTCGAGGGAAATAACTCTACCCCCTCCTCATCTCTCTAGGGGTGGCATTTGACTTTTCCTTGGACTCTCCAGACCCCAGGTTCTTCTGATGTGTCTCAGGACCTGCTCGTGTGCTCGCTAGCTCCAAGGATAAAGTTTCTTCTATCCCTTGGTGCTCGGCTTGCCCCTGTCACAGGGTATAAAAAAAAAAGGGGGGGTGGGATTTTGCTGACTGCCATGTACAGGTTTTTCCAAGCAATCGCCAGTTCTTTTATTCTCCAGGATTGGTTAGCCCCGTGAATATGCAAGCTTCTAGGTACTGCCCCCTGTGCTCTCACAGCACACCTGAGATATTAATTCCAAGTTATCCGAAACTCTGGGCAACTCTCTCTTCAGAGGACTCCCTGTTGGGTAGCCCACTAGAGTTTCAATCAGAAGGTGTCTGGAACCCGTCTGCCAAAGTGCCATCCCCACTTCAGTAGGTTGGACAAGCAAACTGCTTTTGTGTAGCCTGCCAGCCCTACTGGAGCTCAGCAGCTACAAAACAGTTTTTTTTTCTGAACAGATAACAGTCTACTTTGTATTTCATGAACAAACAACCCAGAGCACTCTCTTTCCTTGTCTCCTGAGAAGCTATGAGAGTATGGAGAGAGAGCCTGGAGCAGAGGATCCTACTCCAGGCCAATTATTTGCTAGGCGTCTGGTACACACTGACTGGTACGCTCGGCCAAACACGTTTGATTGCACCCTGTGCCTTGGCAGATGTGCTTTCTCTGTTAATCAGGTTTTCACTCAGCCGACAGAGAATCCTTCCTCTCAAGTTGGACAAGTTGTCTCAGGGTCCTCTATTCCATCCCTGCAATACTTAGGGCATTTGTATATGTGAGGCCCCTCTCCAGAAGCTGGTAGTTGCCTTGATATCAACCTTGTGCTGGACATACTCATCACAAGCTCTTGGAGCCTTTTGACAGCAATCTCTAGTGGCCATGTCTTCTGCTTGCAGATTGTCTGAATCTCAGATTCCCCTTATGCTGTTTCCCACAGGAAAAGGTAGTGCTCTACGCTTGATAAAATCCTTCCTAAGTGGCTTCAGAGTTCTCTCTGAATCTGCCATTGTGCTGTCCACCTGTTTGGCAGCTTCCAGAATGTTGGAGAGCACTCTCTCCCCATTCTCTGAACGTCTGGGGAGTCCTCACATCTCACTTGCACAGAACTAGGATTTTAAATTATTCAAACAGTTTTTGGTCTCCTTTGCTTTCAGTTGAAAGTCAGCCTGCTCCACTCAAGCACACCCTGCCTGGGTTGTGAGCTATCCCACCTCTGCTGTACCATGGCTAGGTCATGTACACGCCAGCTTCACCATTGCAGTCATCACATCCCTAGCAGGGATTTGTTCTGCATCTGACAGGTGATGCTTTGCAAAAGCTGTAACTGGGGTCACAGTGCACATTTTAGTTGCGCACTATACCCAGCATGTCACTGCCAGGCAGTATTCCGCTCGCAGGACTGTCCTGAATGGACTTCAGTCCTGAGTGAGCTCTTCACTCCTACCACCCTACCCCAGGGGTTCTGTCTCAGCTTGGTGCTCTGACCCATTAGCGTGAGTAAATGGTGAAGATACATTCCTGGAAGATATAAAAATTACATACTTACCATAATTCTTGATCTTCTAGGAATATCTTCACCATTTATTCACATGCCCACCCTGCCATCCCCCGAGCTTACTCCAGTATCCTGTTGTTGTTCTTCCTTGTTCAACACTTGAACTGTGAAGACACTATATTACTCTCATACTGACCACTCTTGCACAGGTCATCAGGGCTCCTTATGCCCTTAGCATTTTTGCATGACCAGTCATTAGGTTATACTGCACCTCCTTGGCCAAAAAGGAACTGAGGCGGTTGAGGGCTGGCGCTGAGGTAAGCCTAGTGCCGCAAGCCACTCTTGGGCACTTTGCATGTGCACCGCTTGCCTCGGCACCGGCCCCCTTCGAACGTTTTCGCTCCCACGGGGTCCTAGTGCATCCGGCCTAGACCCGTTAGTGTGAATAAATGGTGAAGATATTCCTAGAAGATCAAGAATTATGGGAAGAGTTGCCGGCCCGGTGGTGCTGAGGGTTGAGGCGATGGATGCCACACCTCGCACCATGCCGGTGACTCGGGTTCGGTGACGGACTCAGGTAGCCGGGGGTCGTCAAGGGAGGGAGAGGATGGATCATCCGGAGGACAGCTCTGCTCTTTCTGGGTGGGATCCAGGGTTGCTCAGTGTCCTGGTGACCCCCGATGGAGATTGGGGGTACTGCAGGTACACCAGCCAGCATAGGGGGCGGAGTGCAGCAGATGCTAGCAGGGCAGCCATGCACAAGCGTTATTACACGCTGCACTCTGAGGGGGAAACACCGCAGGAAAAATCCCTCTGCGGCACCGCGGTGATGAAGGGGACTCCAGGGGCAGGCCCACATCCCACTAGCGGCCCAGCGCACCAGGGGATTCCATGGCTGACCCTTCAAATTCTGGCTTGGTGAACTCCCTCCTTACCTTGCATCTTCCCTCACTACCCCTCCCACTCCCTCTTATTCCCTGAGATCTACTGACACATGCACCCTGTTGGTCCCACGACGATCTACCCTCATTGGTCAGACTGCCTTCTCCCAACGCTTCCCTAAAATCTAGAACACTCTCCTATCACAAATACGTCACTCTTCCTCCACCTATTCCCTTAGTACTGCACTACACAACTTCCTTGCTTCCAGCTGTACCTGTTTAATCCTCCCTAACTGCCTCTCAACCCCTGTTCTGCTCACCTGCACTCAATCCCACTGGCAGGGTTCTTACATCCTGAAGGGGAATCAGGCTATGATGGCTTGCCTCTAACTTCTTATTTTCTGTCTTGCTGCCAGCTTTTGCCCCCCTTGCAGGGTTCTCAACATCGTGGAGGGGAACTTGGTCTCAGCAGTCTTCCCTTCCCCCTTCCACCCTCTCCTGCACTCTTCCCTACAGCTCATCTTTGCTACCTCCACTACCCCTTCCTGCTCCTCTTAGCTTCCTCCCTCACAACTCTTATCATTGGTATTTGCCTCCCCCCCACCTCCGATTTGCTCTTAGCACTTGTTTACTGCCTTTAAGCATAGCACTCAGAACTTCTTGGCACTATGATTGTATTGCTGCATTACTATCTGTCGGGTCTCTGTGTCCACCCACTGGTTGTACCAATTTTCTCAAGCTGTAATTGTCTATTCTGCTCAGAATTGTATCGACCAAATGCTCACTTTTTATCTGTTCTTACCTTTATTTTTTTTTGTTAACTTATTTTTTGCACTAGAGCTCTCCGTGGCATCCTTCAGGGGTGCCCAACTCGATCCTGCCCCTTCTACTCCCTACCGTGGCCAGCCATCACCAGTTCACCCCCCCCCGCGGGACTTCCAGCGCTCTGGATCACCCCCTGGAACTGGGCCCGCTCGCCCTCGATTGCACTATCTGCAATTAGAGGGTTCATCCCTCTGGGAGGTTGGCCGTGGATCCCCGGTGTGGCCTGGCCCAGCATTAGGGATGAGAGGGAGATCCCTGGGGCCCTCGTCATCTCCTCAGCGAGCCAGGGATTTTTCACTTTTTCATCCCCCCCACCCGCGAGCCTGGCACGCTAAGGCAGCAATTGCCCGTGGCTGCGCCCCCCATGGCACATATACTCGCCGCCCCAATTGGCGATCCTACAGCCACCGCCAGAGGTCGCTCCAAGAAGCGCACCCGGGAAGAAGGCGCAGTCCTCCGGACGCTGATCTCATCCCTCCCTGCCGACCCGGCGGCCCTGGCTCGTTCCCGAATCCGGGTCGCCGGCGTGGCGCGAGGTGTGACATCCAGCACCTCAACCCTCAGCGCCACCGGGCCGGCCTGTTCTTACCTTTATTATTTGTAATTTCTCTGTCTCAAATCCTCATTGTACCCCACCCCCCCTAGGTCACACCATGATACGAGCAACTTGTTGTTCAGTGTGCCCTCCTGGTGAAACATTTCAATAAATAAATAAAATTATTAGTATTGCTTATTCTAGCGGCCAAAAAGGCCATCACCAAATTGTGACATACAGAACAGACCCCTTCTCATGCCAGCTGGAGGAACATTGTGTTGGAGCTATACACTTTAGAACAAATGAGCTATCGATTAATGGATAAACATCTTTCTTTCAAGCTCAGGTAATGAAAATGGGTCATATATCAGCTAAACAAATATATAGATTTTGTGCCATGAGGTTAATAAGTCACCACCTCACCCCTTCCTCTCTCTTCTCTATGGGTCCCTCCTTTATGCACTTTGTCCACTCTTCCCTCTGTTAATTTCTGCTGTTTCTTGACTATCCTACCTGATTTGCTGAGCTTCCCAATAGAACAACAAAGACCTTTATTGCTGTCCACATCTGTTAGTGGAAACGCTCAAAAGACACTGAAGAGAGGAAGCTCAAAATGAATCCAAGGTGTGGTCTTATACAGACTCTCTAGCCAGAGACTTGATAAAGGACTCTCTTTCATTATCTCACAGGCATGTAAAGAATACTAGTCCCATGGTGTGAAGTTTAGCACCTCATTGTCACATATGCACGTATTTTTTTTCCCCTGTATGTATAACTGTTTATATAAGTGTATTGATGTATCTGTTGTGTATCAACTGTTGAACCTTGACCTTATCAGGTCCATCTTGTAAATGAGCCTTGCTCAATGATGCTCGCCTGAATAAATAAAGATTTGATTGATTGATTGATTGATTGATTGATATGCTTTGTCTTGGTCTAACGTTGACATGTTGTATCTTGTGAATAAAAATAAATTACAAAAAAAAAGAAGGCAATTTCTTTCCTCCAGCCCATACTGTTCTGATCCTCTTTTCAACTCACTACCTAGGCCCTCCGTTCCAAACTCCTCTCCTTCTCTGGTAGACAGGTGTTATTATTTTGCCCCTTTTATACCTTTTATTCTTCATTCTATCCCTTGGGCTGCCTTGCCCCCTTTTTTGTCTTTTCCACTTGTTTCCTCTCCTGGTGAACAGAACTGAGAGGAGCAGGGGCCTGCGTCAGTTGCTGGCTAATCCATAAGTGCCACGTTGTGCATCAGCCTCGTGGGCGGCACCATCTCTGATGTCAGCCCCATAGTTCTAAGCTTTTAAAAATCCCGAGTGGTCCTAATGCCTCCAGCATGGACCCATACAGTAATGAATGTTGAAGATATTCTGGAAGATCAAGAAATACAATGAGTACATACTTTTCATTTGCTTCCAGGAGAGCCTTGAAGAACATTAGATTTGGAAACATTTCAGCTTATGGTTCACATTAACTCTTATTTTTTCTCTCGTTATTTATTGTTGGTCATATGAATGAAAACATGATATTTTTACCTATAGAATTCATCAGCTCATTTTGCTTATTTCTGACCAGATTTCTTAGTACTCTGCTTGTAACATCGTAGTTGTTACCTTGGCAACAGACTCTGACATCGCAACAGAGGATAAAGATACCTATTTCATTCAGATATCCTCAGTAATGTATATGGGGGAGGAGAAATCTTTAGAAGCTAGGTAGGGAAACAGATGGAGGCACTAATCAAAGAGGACTTAGTAGAATACCTGGAGAACAGTGGGCTTCAGGATAGTAAGCAGCATGAAAGGACTTCCGGTTTCGGCATGGTGGAGTGAGCTACTAGAGCAAGGAGCCCTCCCACATAATCCAACCCAGTCTTGCTCCAGACTCCTTTCAGGACCAAGTTTATTTATTTATTTATTTTATCACATCTATGTTTTTCCTCCTGCAGCCACTGACCTGCTGTGAATCCAGTCATCGCTTCGCTTCCCCCGAATAACCCCACAGGTACATCCCCACACCAGCTAGCATATGCAGCTGTACCCATGAAAAGCACCTCCCCTCGGTCCCCGTGCCAGGCCAGGAACTAATACGGCGTGTGGCTGCACACACCGAGCCCCGCCAGGCTCAGGAAGCTGTGGCTATTGAGCTGCCGTGGTCAGTGCTGACATTTTCCTCCCTGCAGCTAGCTTTTTTCCCCCGGAGTGCAGACATGCAATGACGTCGGAGCACCAACGTGCTTACATCCGCTGCACTCCCCCCTCGCTGCACCAACTCTAGCAGTGCCCCTGGCTGTCACCAGGGGCCGCTGCAGAGCGGTGGAAACCCACATCCCTCCCCGGGATAGGAGAGCAGTCCTCCGAACGCTCAATCCTATTCCTCCCCTACCGACCCCTGACAACCCAGGCTCACATCCGAACCCGGGTCGCCAGCGTGGCGCGATGTGTGGTGTCCAGCGCCTCAATGCTCAGTGCCACTGGGCCGGCTTCAGGACCTGATTTGTTATTACCTCTACACAGCCTAACATCTCTGGAAGAACAAGATTTAAAAATTACCCTACAAAGATGTCCCAGAATCAGAAAAATAGATTCCAACTGCTGGCAGATACAGAAGAAATGGAAGACTGAGGTGGCTCAGATGCTGAGCAACTACTGAAACTATCTACAACGGGTGATCCCAAAAAAAAACAGAACACTAAAGGAGGCAAAAAAAAGAAAACTAACCTCCCCACAGAGACCCTATCCTGCAGGCCATTACTGAATTTAGAGCGGAGATGAGAGATTCGATTCACGATCTCCGTGCCGACATTGGGGTGCTTCAGTCCAGAATGTCAGATGCAGACCAGCAAATTTCTCAAAATAACCCGCCTCGACTCAATGGAGGAAACCCTAAAAGTCCTAGCAACTGAGCAGTTACTCATGTCGCTGTGCCAGGAAGATGCAGAGAACAAGGGGCGCAGAAAGAATATTCAAATTTATGGCTTACCAGAGGATGAGGAGGGTTGGGACCTCATGGCTTACTCAGACTATCTACTCTGACTGGTCCTAGAGTTGGAGCCGGATTTTCAGCTTGATATTGAGAGAGCTCACCGGGCCCTTGGGCCCAAACCAACACGACCAGATGCCCGGCCACACTCTTTTGTAATCCGCTTCCAGAGCTTCCATATCAAGGAACAACTACTTAGCAAAGTGTGGAAAAAGCAATGAATCATGCTGGGCCCCCACTGCCTTATCGTTGATAATGATTATGCTCCCTGCACGCAACGCTTAAGGAGAGAGTATGCTCCATTGTTTCCTCTCCTACAAGCACATAAGCTGAAATTTAGAACTCCATACCCAGCTAAACTACTGGTGCTCTTCCCAAACGGCCCAAAGACGTACATCACCGCAACTGAAGCTACAGAGGATCTGAAGACAAGAGGCATCTTCCGAGAATGGGGACCGGGCCTAGAGAATCCTAAATCTCGTGTAACCCAATCAATAGAAACAGATAAGCAGAATCTGAACTTTACCCTACCAGAAATAGTGAACAAACTGCGCCAGTTCCGGAACACCATTTTATAAACCTGAGAGGTACCTACAGCTCCTTTGGTCTTTGCTTTCCTCTTCATCCTGGGTTGAGGGATGAGGGGGCTGGGGGTGAGTAGGGGTAGGGTGTGTGACGCTTGGCCGGCTGGTTATTATTGCTCTGTGATATTTGTATATAGAATGTGGCATGTGATGGTCTCCATCAGGCAGCTGTGCCATGGCCCCCCCAAGGTTTCAGCTACGGGATATATTAACCTGAAACCAGGAGGCAATTAAAGAACCAGAGAGACTTAATTAGAACTGACCCAGCTGCCAGGATATAGGGATCGTAAACTTTTATGACATCTTAAGAGGAAGAACATTTAATATCAACTGGTATTAAAAAGCTATATTGCACCTAAGTGAGATATGGAAAAGTCATAAAAATCCTTTGATGTGGCCTGGGAAGAGGAACTACTCGAGATCAGAGGGGATGTTAATTAAGGAGTCATATTGGGAAATTAGTTTTTGCTGAAGTCACAGTATTTAAAATATCTCCTGACAAGAAGACCATTGTTTGTATATTTTTTATATTCAACAAGGAGGAGCTAGATGACACACAAAAGGGGTGGAGAGACACAGTTTAAATAGAATACTGTGGCTGAACTTCGTGACACATTTGTTGTGGGACTCTTAAGAAACAAGATCTCTGATCTAACTTAAGCACTGTATAGAGGTAATACATTAGATAGAAAAAGTCTAATTGTATTGTGGTAGGAGTTTTTGTTTGTACTTTTCCTTGTTTTCTTTTAAGTGATTGTATACTTTGTGATATAGTGGTCTGTGTTTACATTTTACATATTTTTATCCATTTTTAAGTAAACCTTTCATTTAAAAATACTGCCTGGGTGTGTCTTCGAAGTTCCTTTTTGCATGTGATGTGTAGATGGTTAAATCTGACAACTGTTCAGAGCTTGATGGTGTTACCCAAACTGGAAAAAGGTAAGAAGATACCGAAGGTCTTTTATAGAGTTTTAAGGGTTCATTTTGGATACCTGGTTAGGTACCCTTAGGCGAAAGATATCTGACATCCCCCCGAAGAGCAGATTATCTGAGCCTGTACATTTGGGTACGCTAACATAAGGTACACAGTTTGACTCCCCCCAGAACTTGAGACCAAAGGTGATTCGGACCCACAAGCAGACAGGAGGGTCACCCTGTCTGTTACTTGTTCACAATACTGCGCTCAGAGGTTGGCACTGTGGGAGCAGAGGGCCTGACTTGCTGAGTGCGTTTGTGACAGATTGGTTGGCAGTGGTGCAGATAAATTTGGAAACACAAGCTTTAACTGTTCAGTGTGTCAGCTTAATACGCTACAGCTCACTTGGCAAAAAAAAAAGGCAGTGATTTATTTTTTTAAAAAGGAAACAGAACTATATAATTTTGCTTATAGTTAAGTTCCTACTGGTTTTATTTTTTTTCTAAAGTGCAAGTTACAGTAACCGTAGTTAGGGAAAAAGAAGGCTTCCAACTATAGTGGGCACACTGTATACTACTTGAGGCAGTTGTGCCAGGACAGAGGAGTCCTGTATGAGGGGAAAGCCACCAAGCAAAACTTCATGGATGCCCTGATAGCAGCAGATGCCCAGAGCATCGAGTCACTGACTGTGACTGTAAAAGACCAAACCTTGAGCATGGAGGAGCCAGCGGCCAGTGCAGTGTCCAGATCGGTGAGGATGACAGCAGGGACAGTGCCAGCAAAGGGCCACAGCAGCAGGGGAACGTCACCAGCATTCTGGAGCCAGAAGCAATCAGGCTGCAGATTGAGTTGTGCAGAATGGAGCTGGAGTTCCAGAGAGGGAAGAAGCGAGAACAGCGAGCCGCAGAGAAGAAGAGGGAGTGAGAACAGCGAGCTGCAGAGGAGAAGAGGGAGTGAGAACAGCGAGAGGCAGACAGTGAAGAGCGTGAGCACCAGCGAGCTGCAGAGGAGATGAGGGAGCGTGAACAACAAGATGCGGACTGTGAGGAGCATGAGCGCCAGAGGCGACATGAACTGGAGAAGCTACGACTCCAACCACCAGCACCAGAGCAGGTAAGTGGCTTGGGTTTAACTGAAACTACAGGACTGGGTTACAAATTGAATTCCAGATTGATAGCTGAATTTAAAGAGGGTGAAGATATGGGTGCCTTTTTAAATTCCTTTGAAAAAGTTTGTATTCAGGCTAAAATTCCTAGATTGTCCTGGAGCTTCCAGCTATCCCCACTACTTACCGGGAAAGCTCAGGATGCATTGGGTCAAATGGACAATGAGGACAGTAATGATTACAGCAAACCTAAAGCTGCACTTGTAAAAAAGTTTGATTTAACTGCTGAAGCATACAGAGCTAAATTCTATAAGCTCAGGAGAACCCCTGATATGAGCTACGAGGAACTAGCCACGAGACGTCAGTTTTTAAAACGTTGGTGGGAAGGAATTGAAGCAAACTCTGTAGATAAAATTGAAAATGCTATTTTGTTAGAACAGTTTTTTTGGGCATGCCCAGCAGAACTGAAAACCTGGCTGGAGGACCGAGATCCCAAAACAGTGCAAGAGGCTGCTGAACTCTCGGACCGCTATGCCAAGAGCAGACCTGCTCTGAGAGCGAATGGGGTGGGCGTGGCAGCACAGAAAGGGAAAAGCTCACCTTCAGGGCAGCTAAAACCCTCACTGCCTCCACCAAAACCAGTTAGCCCCAGGTTTCAAAGAAAAGATTTCTCTGAAAAAAGAAATGAATGTTGGGTTTGTAAAGAAACCGGGCATATTGCCAGACAGTGTCCCAAAAGGACGAGCAATACACTGAATGGTGCTAGGAAAGAAGTGGGTTGTTTATGTGTCCCTGGAAGCATGCTTGTGAACATGAGGGAACTCATGCACCCAGTCACGGTGAATGGTGTACAGACACAAGGGACACAGGGGCATCCCTAACATTGGTAAAAGGGGATCTGATAGATCCTGGTCAGCTTATACCCAATGAATTTGTAACTGCGCAAGGGTTCACTGGTGAGGAGACCACATTGCCACTCGCTAGTGTTCTCCGGGACTGGCGTGAAACAGGGGGAACTGTGCAACAGGTGGCTGTAGCCAAAACCTTAGCATTGGACGTCATCCTTTGCAACAATCTCAAACGGGATGGTGTGTGCAGTTACCCGTCGCCAAGTGGCAAGGGAAAATTGTAGTTCCCTGGACCCCACAAAAGCCATTGTGGAAACCGCTGGGAGGCTGGTTCCCCAGCCTATGTCTCCTGGAGGCTAATGAAAAGGGGGTAGAAATTTCCCTGGTAGCAGTTAACCACATAGCTATGGAGGGTTACTCCGAAGAAGAGCAGGGGTGACCCATTGTCTGAGGGTTAGGGATGGCAGTGATCCTGCGTGCCCTGACGCTAGTGTGAGGGACCCTAGTTTAGAGACTGAAGGGGACCTGTCCCATGCCTTGGGAATGTGCAAGGAGTTTGCAGCTGCTCAGAAAAGTGACCTTAGTCTAGAGAAGCTGAGGGCTTGGGCAGACTCTGGAGGAGCACAGGGAGGTGACTGTAAACATAAGGTTTATTGGTAAAATGGACTGATGTATACTCAGCTGTGAAGACAGAGGGAGGGATGATAGGCAGGCAGCTTGTCATTCCCCAGGGGTATCGTGAGCAGTTGCTCAAGATTGCCCACGATATTCCCCTTGTCTGGTCATCTGGGAATCAAGCGCACTATGCAGCAATTGGCCCAGAATTTCTATTAACCCAGCTTCACCCAGCAGGTGAATGAGTACTGCAGGTCTTGTCACCGGTGCCAAGAAATAGGGAAGGCAGGTAAGAAAACGCAAGCCACACTAATTCCATTGCCCATAGTGGAGTGGCCATTCCAGAGGGTGGAAATGGATATTGTGGGGCCTTTAAATACCCCCAGCCCCTCCGGGAAGAGGTTCATCCTGACTGTGGTGGATTATACCGTCCAGTATCCAGAGGCAGTCGCCCTATCCTCACTGAAGACAGACAAAGTGTCAAATGCCTTACTTGGGATTTTCTCCCGTGTTGGGTTTCCGCAGGAGGTTATCACTGATTGAGGGGGTTCCTTCATGTCGGACCTGATGAAATGTTTGTGGGAGAAGTGTGGGGTGATGCAGAGACGAACGACACCTTGTCACCCGCAAGCCAATGGGCTTGTGGAAAGATTTAATGGTACCCTGAAGTCAATGCTCCAAGAGTTTGCTGAACAGCATGGGAGGGACTGGGAGAAAATCCCTTCCCCACCTGTTGTTTGCATACAGGGATGTGTCCCAAGAGTCAACAGGATTTTCCCCCTTCAAACTCGTATATGGACACCGGGTACTTGGGCCCCTAGACTTGATCCGGGAGGACTGGAAGGCAAGCACGCCATCCAGGGAACTCCCATAGTGGATTATGTCCTTAGGTTTAGGGAAAGGCTGAAGGAGCTTATGGGGACAGCCCAGAGCAACCTGACAGCTGCCCAGCAGAAACGGAAAGTGTGGTGCAGAGCCAGAGCTTGCTCGTACACGGTGGGTCAGGAAGTCATGGTCCTTATTCCAGTCTGGAAAGACAAGCTGCAGGCTGAGTGGGCAGGACTGTACAAAGTAGCTAGGAAGGTAAATGACGTGAACTATATCATAGAGTTACCTGACAGAAGACAGACAGAAAGAGTGTACCATGTCAACATGATGAAGCCATATGCTAATAGGGCTGACATGGTGTTTGCAGTATGTAGTCCTGAGGAGGGGACGGACGAAGGAGACCCCCTTCTGCACTTGCTGGAAGAAAGCAAGTGGGAGTCCTCTGTGGAGGCAGTTCAGTTGTCTCCCCAGCTGGCCCCAGACAAGATCCAGGAAGTAAGGGAGGTTCTAGCAGACTTTGCCCCCCTGTTTAGCTCCAAGCCTGGACTAACCCCCTTAGCAACGCACAATGTGGAGACACAGACACTGACGCCCATATGGCGGACAGCATATCGGGTGTCAGAGGCTGTCCAAAAGGACATTAGGAGGGAAGTGGAGGAAATGCTGGATTTAGGGGTAATCCAGAGATCTCTGATCTAACTTAAGCATTGTATAGAGGTAATACATTAGATAGAAAAAGTCTAATTGTATTGTGGTAGGAGTTTTTGTTAGTACTTTTCCTTGTTTTCTTTTAAGTGATTGTATGCTTTGTGATATAGCGTTCTGTGTTTACATTTTACATATTTTTATCCATTTTTAAGTAAACCTTTCGTTTAAAAAGACTGCCTGGGTGTGTCTTCGAAGTTCCTTTTTGCATGTGATGTGTAGATGGTTAAATATGACAACTGTTCAGAGCTTGATGGTGTTATCCAAACAGAGAAAAGGTAAGAAGATACCTAAGGTCTTTTATAGAGTTTTAAGGGTTCATTTTGGATACCTGGTTAGGTGCCCTTAGGCGAAAGATATTTGGCATCCTCCCGAAGAGCAGATTATCTGAGCCTGTACCTTTGGGTATGCTAACATAAGGTTCACAGTTTGAATCCCCCCATTGCTTGAGACCAAAGGTGACTGGGACCCACAAGCAGACAGGAGGGTTACCCTGTCTGTTACCTGTTCACAATACTGCGCTCGGAGGTTGGCAGTGTGGGAGCAGAGGGCCTGACCTGCTGAGTGTGTTTGTGACAGGGTGGTCACCCTCTATCCTGGCATTCTAGTGGCAGTATTAAATAATATATGATCCTACTTCATTTACTTTGCTATGGCCTTCTGGCCCTCCAATGGTGAGACGAGATTCAGGCCGGAGGGCTGGATAGAGGAGGGGGACCCTTCCCTGCCTCCCGCTCCGCTCGGACTGTTCCTCCCTTCCTTCTGGACCCTTTTCTTAATCCCTTCCCTGCTCCAATGTTTGGAGGAACAGAAAAAGAAGAACCAGCCAGCTTTAGTTGGGAGGACTCTCGGCTCAAACACAGGAGAGATGCCTGTTTCTGGTGCCTGACTAAGAACTGTACAGATGAGGGAGAAAGGAATACAGAAACAACATTCTCTAATTGGTCTCATCCTCTAGCTTGAGGATTCCTGCAGGGTGTCGGTGTTACTTTGTAATTAACCAATCTTGAATTAAGACCACATTGAACTGGAACCCACTATCTCAAATGAGCCCCATCCTACTGACAAAGTAGTATATTTAACGAGTAAAACCTGTAAGACATTCTACTGGACATTCTATGTGATATGGGGGACGAGGGGGCCCACAGAGGGGAAATCTTTTACACTCTAAATAGTACAAGTCTTGAGCTACCTGAGCATAAAACTTGTTGTATAAATTAGAAACAGGGGTGCTTATGGGAGGGTACTACCCGCGATAGCTCATAAGACTATCACTCGATGGGATGGGGGTGGGGATTTCCCATTCTAACTTTACCTCTCCCAGGCGGAACCCTGTCTCCAGCTTGGAACCCAGTTCCACCCTGGCAGGGTGGGGCGGGGCACTTCCCCCCCCTCCCAACTCTATTACAAGACCCTTCCCCAGTGTAGGGGTTGCCTTCTTCATACGGGAGTAGGGCTTCCAAATATGGGGAGTGGTCCAGATAGATGCAGGAGTAATTCCCAAAAAAAAAAAAAAAAAAAAAAGTTATGTTAACACAACCAGTGTGGATTTTCTCACAGATCATCAATGGGCTACATAATCCAATAAAACATTCCTGATTTATGCAGTATCTCAGAAAACAAGAGGCAGATATATACCTTGTCCGGGAAACACACCTCTCAGAAACTGAACACTTGAAGCTGGGTTGGGGGTAGAGATACACAGTTTGTGCTTCCTCCCACTCTAGTGGATGGAGAACAGGCACAGCAATATTGGTCCCCGCAACTACCCCTTTGGAGGTACATAAAACTTGTATAGATTGACAGGGTCGCTTTGTGATAATACAGGGCAAACTTTATGCACAAGAGGTTACCTTAGTAAGTGTGTACCTCTCCCCTCAATCTAAAACCCCGGTGATTAGATCCTTTATATCTAAAGTGATGGACCTTTTCCAGGGACATCTAATTCTGGGGGGAGACCTAAATATGACAATGTCCACCAGTTTAGACAGCTCCAGTCCATTGTTATACTGTCAGTCAGGAGCGGTCAAATGTCTTAAAGGCATGATCTTATCTGTGTCAGTCTTCACCATTCATCACTGTTGGGTAGTGAGCCAGAGAATCAGGACCCTGCGGGAGCTTTTTTTTTTTTGCAAGGGGAGGAGTCGATGTCAGGACGGCGCTACCCTCGAGGCCGACATATTATGTGGCGCTCTCGGGTTGGCCAGTAACCGACGCCGACCCCTCCATAGCCTCAATTCTGCTTCTCCCGCTGTCTAGTGAGCATGACCTCGCATGTGAGTGCCATTTTGATCTGCGGCCTAGTCCATCGGTTACCTCATGTCCTAGTTCTGCTGCTGCGTTTCCTCGGCGATCGACCGGTAAGATCTTTCCTTTTATTTTCTCTGTCGACGCTGAGTGCTGGTTTTGGTTCATGTTTTTTTCCATCTGGTCATATCTGGCTTGGGGTGACAAAAATAAATCTTCCAGGGTGGGTTGGCCTCCAATGCGTTGGTGTCCCTGCAGCCGACTGTACTCCGTTATGGATCAGCATGACCGATGTCTTACCTGCTTCGGGCCTAGCCACACGACATGGATAGATGTGACGCCTGTTTCTCCATGGATCATCGTGTGTTGGAGTTGCATGCATTGAAAGTTGTACATGCGCTACTGACTTTTGGGGGACAGGCATGTACCCGGGTCGCCAAAAGCAGGGTTCTTGACCCTTCCTCCGGGTCCGCTCCCAGTCCTATATGGCCCGCGGAGGAGGGGGTTTATGCCCGTTCTAGCCTTGCCTCGGTGGGAATTCCTTGCACGGTGCCCGGGGCCCGGCCTTACCCCCTCGGGGGTCAGGTGGGAGGCACCGTCCAAGCAATCACCTCCTCGGAGGTGAGGCCCAGCATCGTGATCTGAGTCCCCGGGCAGTGCATACGCCGGAGATCGGGGTGGTGCATGGTGGCACAGGGCTAGTTTCAGGTGCTGTCTCTGACTCTGTCGCCGTTCGCGGTGCTGGGGATGGGGGTGGTGCTGTGGGCAGCGCGGGGCTGGTTCATGGTGCCGTGGTTGGGAGAGATCAGGGAGTGGTCTGGGTCCGAGCCTCCTCTGGGGAGGAGGATGATGCTGAGGCTGACCTAGACTGGCTCCCAGGTTCTTCAGAATCCTCAGATTCTTCCTCCTCCAGTGTGTCGGCTCCAGTTAAGCCGCCTTCCAAGAAGCGAATGGTTTCCGCTGATTTTGGGGTCGGTGGTACCGACCAGTCCTCAGGTGCCCCGGGGGCACTGCAGGGCAGCCTGGGATCAGTGGTCTGTCTGCCACCTTGGGAGGTGTACCCTCTCCTTGCTGGCCCTACTTCTGGGCCGGCTGGAGCACCTCAGGTAGGGGAGGGTGCTTCATGTCCAGCTGTCTCTCAGGAGTCAGCTATGGGGTGTCAGTTGCCTCAGCTGATGGGGAGGAAGAGGGCTCTCTCGGAGTCCAAGGGGTTGAGGGGGCTGGATTCAGGGCGGCGCCCTTTACTGGGAACCTGCAGGGGTTCAGGGAGGAGTCGCAGCACTGGTCCGACCGTCTCCCCCGAGGTCTCCTTGGGAGGGACCTCATCTATCGAGGTTAGTGGCGACCTCCTGGGCTCATGCAGCCTCAGTCGCCTCGCAGGGGGAATTCTCTTTTCTCACCTAAGGAATACGCCAATATTCCTAACTCTTTGCAGTGTGCCTTTAAGGTCAGAATGCCCGGAGATGGAATGCTATGCAAATGATAGAATCATTGGCATGAGCCACTTTTCAAATGCTGCCACCTATCAACTGCCTACATTCTAACCCTCAGATTTCTCTCTCTGCCTGTCAAGACCAGATGCCTGGAGATTTCCTCATTATCATCTAGTCTCAAGAAGCCTCAATTTTCTTATCTTTGTGTTTTTCTATAACTGTTACTTTATTTAGCTAGTTTAGTATAGTTTTTTCGGTTCCTCTCGGTTCGGGATAACCGCTGAGGAACCAAAGTATTGTACACTAATTTTAGTCTTTTTCTATTCATTTTGCTGTATTTTGACTATTTAAACTTTATTTTTTAGAACCGATAACTTCGATTCTGAACTGCTATTCTTGGTTCAAATTTTATCGGTTCCCAGTTCCACTCGGTTTCTCCGATCGGTTCCTGAACCGACTGCAACCGATAAAAAAGTATATAATTTAAGTTTTAAAAGGTTTTATTATTGCGGTTGCGGTTTTTCTTCATTATGTCAGAAAAACCTAAAAAGAGAACCGGTGAACCCGGTTTTAAGAACTGTTCTGAGTGTGGTGAAGTCTTTGCCAAAGCAGACAAACACTCTGTGTTTTCTGCTTGGGCTTTGGCCACTTAAAGTCTGACTGTGTTATCTGTAAATCTTTCCCAGAAAAGACTTTAGAGAAACATCTGGATAGACTAAATAAAAGATTTAAGGGTCCCTCTGGCTCTGATCAGCCGAAACTCTCAGGGTCTGTGGGTGACACCACTACTTCTGCTATTTCTACCCCTGACACTGGTAAAAAGAGACCCTCTGAACCGACTAGCTCCCCGGTTCCTGTTAAAAAACAGAAAAAGACAAAGCACACTGAACCCCCTGTGGAAAAGGGGACTTTTGTGGTGCCTGCCACTGTGCCTTCTCCTGCTGAGATTGCACAAGCAATAAAAATTATGCAGACATTGCAGGGTCTGCTGCCTGTGGTATCACAGTCCCCAGTCCAGACTTCTGCACCCTCCATCCCACTCTGTTTTCCTGAACAGCGTGAGGGAGAAGAGGAGGAGGAGGAAGAAGAAGAAGAAGAAGGTGAGCCTATAGAGCCTGAGGTCTCCCCTGATTATTCTTCACATTTTTCCTTTATTAGGAAATTTGCCGATGCCTTGGACATCCCTACTACTGAAGCTGTAGAGGATGAGGAGGAGGCTGAATATTTAGACATGATGGGATTGACTCCTACTAAAAAGCTTTCACTTCCCATCAATAAATTCTTCAAAAGGGATATTTTTAAACTCCTCCAAGCTCCTGGGTCTGTCCGTCCTCTAGACAAAAGGGTGGACAAAAAGTATCAGCTTAACAGAGCAGGGGCTGAAATTTTATTTTCACACCCTGACCACCAGGGGGTGGTGCAAGCTGCAGCTTGTGATAAGGCAAAGGTCCCTCTGGACTCTCACCCTCCAGAGAAGGACTCTAGGAAAAATGAAAGCATGGCCAAGAAAGGTTATTTGTCAGCCTCTCTGGCCATTAGGCAAGCTAATTATCAGGCCTATGCAGCACAGTACCAGAAGGCTCTTTGGCAGTCTGTCCTGGACATGTCTGAAAAAGCAACTCCTCCTCTTTCGGCAGACCTGGCCAAAACAAATAGGTTTGGCCTGGAAGCTGCCAAATATCAGTTTCAGATGGCAGCAGACAGCAATGAGACTGCTGCAAGGTGGATGGCAAATACCATCGCACAGAGAAGGTTTGCTTGCGTCAGAGCCACAAACCTAACACAGGATACCCAGAATAAGACTCTGGATTTTCCTATGGAGGGCAATTCTTTATTTGGTAGCCATACAGAGGCCTACATGAAGAAGGTGGATGAGTATAAGGCCACCTTCCGTAGTAATTCTACAAAAGAAAGACCCTCCACTTCCTCTAAACCATTCAGTAGGGTAGGTAGGGGCAGCCAGTTTCATACCAGGCCTTTTTACCAGGCCATGGTACTTCCTCAAGCACCCCAATACCCACAGCAAGGGTACTTTAGGGGTAGGGACAGAAGAGGTGCCAGGCGTGATACCCAGTCTCAGCCCCCGGCTAAACAGGACCCCTGACTCTTTTGTTCAGGCTGCCTCTCCCTTACCAGTAGGGGGCAGGCTGACTCATTTTTCTCCACAACTGGAAAACCGTCACCACAAACAAGTGGGTTCTGGAGATAGTGGGTCATGGCCTGTCCCTAAACTTCAAGTCCTCCCCGGTTCAAAGAAACAGAGCTTTCAAATCAGCTTCCCACCTAGAAAGCAGAAGGCTGGAAGAAGAGGTGAAACATCTTCTTTCTCTGAAGGCAGTGAAACCAGTACCACTGAATCAAAGGAGGAAAGGATTTTACTCACGGTACTTTCTTACACCAAAGAAAAATGGAGAGCTGCGGCCTACCCTGGATCTCAGGGTCCTCAACAAATTCCTAACAAAACCAAAGTTCAAAATGGTAACTTTGTCTCTGATTCTGCCAGCAATCCGAAAAGGGGATTGGTTGGCATCATTGGACCTAAAAGATGCCTGTTTCCACATTCCCATAAGGGAGTCTCACAGAAAGTTTCTCAGGTTCAGACTGCACTCAGGACACTATCAGTTCTCAGCTCTTCCTTTCGGTCTCACTTCAGCACTGAGAGTGTTCACAAAGTGGCTGTGGTAGTGGCACACTTACGAAAACAAGGTGTCTCATTATTCTACTACTTAGACGACTGGCTAGTGGTGAGGGATTCACCACAACAGCTAACAGAGCACCTCCAACTCACTCAACATTTGCTGGAGTCTCTGGGGTTAATTTTTTTTTTTTTTTAATGTATTTTTATTGGTATTAAAATGCAAGAAATACAAGCAATTTCCCTTAGGATAGTACAGTCAATCATTAAAAACACAATGTTTTCCCTGGATCTAATCATTCAGTACTTATAGTACTCCTAATTTGTTACTTCATGTGGGGGTTACCTTACAACGAGAAAAAATCTCTTAATTATCTTTAAACAGAGAGTTCCATAGGCTTATCGCTGCCATGAGTGGGGATATCCTGTAGGTTAATAGCATTTCAGATAACACAACCCTTTGATGGGTACTAAACACCCCCAATAATTCAAAATAAGGTTACCCATTATAAAATAATAAGGCAAAACACCTCCCACAGCTCCCCTCATACAGTGTAATAATCATTAAGCAGTACCTCGTGAAGCACTCGATTTTACCTCAACATTGTCAATCCCTTTTCTTAACAGAAACAATCTTACTGTACCTATTATGTATAACTATAGAAGAGGCAACATCAATCTACCTTAGGGCTAGAATTTCTGAAATTAAACTAGGTCTTTCTTATATATTTCTGATTTAAAGCACTCAGTATTACATTAGGAGAAGGATTGTGAGAAAAGAACTGCGTCATTACCGCCTCCCAGAAACATTCCTCATACCCATTTCACTAATCGCTTTAATTTAAACTAAAAGTAGAAGAGCTAAATATCACAGTGCATTAACCTGCCCATAATATGTTGAGGTTATAGCGATTTACACCATAGCAATTTACTTTTAACTCCATAAGAAAAAGAAAGTGTCCTAATGGTCCAAGAAAGTGACAGTCTCATGTTAGATTGAACATCTCAGCCTTGGGTAACTTGCGAGCAGCAGTCCTTAAATTTCAGTCCTCTCCATCGGCTTCTGAATCTGATTGTCATCTTCGAGCTTCACAGCCAAGTTCAATTTTAGATACCAACTTGCCCGCATCCTCCGAATTGGCAAAATGAAAGGTCTTAGCTCCGTAGACCACCTTTAGGCTTGCAGGCATCAACAAAATGTGATGGACCCCCAGTTGTCTCAGTTTGGACCTGATCTCGTTGAAGGCCTTACGCCTTTGTCTCGTGGCGTATCTGAGGTCAGGGAATACATGTGTACTAGCTCCTTGCCAGTGTATGGGACCCTGTTTCCGTGCCACTTGAAGAATGCTGTCTCGCTTCTTCATGGAGCCCAGGATGACCAGCACCGCATGTGTTGAGGGATAGGCAGATTCTTGATGCAATCGGGCCCCTTGTACATGCACTCGGTACGCCCTTTGAATATTGACCTCAATTTGTAACTGTTCTGGGATCCAAAGTTCCAAAAAACTGTGGAGATCGTCATCTTCCCCCAACTCCGGTAGCCCTATAATTCTAATATTCAGTGTTCGCGCCCCATTTTCTAGATTTTCTAGGCGCCGTCTGAGGAGGAAATTCTCTTTAATAAGGCCCAATGTGACGGTTGAAGATTCTCTACTGACTTACTCGCCTCCTTCGAAGCCTCTTCAACCATGGTAGTTTTCGTTTCTAGCAAGGTCAGCCGCGAAGTGAAATCGTCCATTTTTTTATCAATGCTTTGAATTGCTTTGAGCAATGCGGCATTCAAGGGCTGATTTAGGGCTGTCGGCAGGTTCCTTATCTTTGTCTGGGCCTTGTCTGGCATCTTTCTGCTTGCTCCCCTCATCTCCAGCAGTTGTTTTTGTACGACCCATTGTCTTAGAGTGCTCAAATCAGGTATGTCTGAAGTCTGTATCGTTAGCCGAGTCTAGAAATATAACTTTTGAGTCAATTGCTTCGTTTGTTCTACTCATAAACAAGAAAATATAAAAATTCTATGTGGAGCTGTAGTGAAGTGCAGCTTTCAGCTCGGCAGCTAGCCACGCCCCCCGAGGTTCATTTTAAACCTGGAAAAATCAGTTCTGATTCCTTCTCAAATTCTGCAGTTTATAGCAGCAGAATTGAATGCAAAGGTGGGCAGAGCATTCTTGCCCAGAGACAGGGCAAAAAACATCCTGCAGTTGGTAGCCTCTTTCAGGCTCAATGTCCCAAGGCCAGCAGTGCAGTTCCTGCAACTCCTGGGCCATATGGCTGCTGCAGCAGGTACAGTACTGGGATCCAAGTTTCAGATGAGGGACATCCAATTTCACCTAAGAACTCATTGGTGCCAATGAAAGGATTCCCTGTCAAAGCTTGTTCCTGTAACAAAAACATTTATTCAAGCTCTTCAATTGTGGAAAGAGGAAACCAACTTCAGAGAAGGGGTTCCTTTTCAAAAAGAGCTCCCTTCAGTGATTCTCAAAACAGATGCATCCCACCTGGGCTGGGGAGCTCATCTAGCAGAGCACACTGCCCAGGGCACTTGGTCAAGTGCAGAAACTCTTCTGCACATAAACCTGTTGGAGCTCAGAGCAGTGTTTTTGGCAATGCACGCTTTCAAACCACTGATACAGGGAAAGGTAGTGCAAGTCAGGACAGACAACACTACTACCATGTACTACATAAACAAGCAAGGGGGAACAAGATCAAGCCTCCTCTGCACAGAGGCTATGAAAATCTGGGCCCTGGCTTACTCACTGGGCTCCTCCCTGCAGGCCAGTCACCTGCCAGGCATAGACAATGATCTTATCTGTGTCAATCTTCACCATTCATCACCTTTGGGTTATTGGCCGGAGGTCATGATCCCGCGGGATTTTTTATTTATTTTTTGGATGGGCAGAGCTGACACACCATCGGTGCTGCTCTTGAGGCCGACGCACTGCGTAGCGCTCGCTGGTTGGCCATTAGGTGCTGTCGACTCTGCCCTCCCGCCAGTTCTTCGTCTCCTGCTGTCGAGGTCGCGCTCGTGGGAAGCTTTAAGAGCAACTTTGAGGCCTGCTGCTCTATGATTTCGTTCGACTCTATCGACTCCGAGCCGTAGTTCATCGCCCGTTCCCCTGCCGGTTCTGATAGCTTTCTCGACGTCGCCTGGTAAGATTGTTCCTTTTGTTTAATTTTGCGACGTTGAGTCTTGTTTTGGTGTTTCTTTTCGTAGGTCATGTCTTGGTTGGAGGGCAAGAAATCTTCGAAGATGGGACGGCCCCCCCCATGCGGTGGTGCCCTTGTTGCCATAAGTTCTCCGTCACCGACCAGCACGACCGTTGCCTCGCGTGTCTTGGCCCGCTTCGTGACATGGATTCATGCAACGCCTGCTTCTCCATGGACTGCCGGGTCATCAAACAGCGCGCGTGGAAAGTGGGGCGAGCTCCGCCGACTTTCGAGAATTGAGCCTTTTCGTCTGACCAAGCTGCGTTCTCTTGGCCTTTCCTCTGGGTCCCCTCCCAGTTCTGCTCACGGACTGAGGAGGAGGAGCCTTGACCTCTCATAGCCTAGCCATGGCGGGAGCTCCTCCAGCGGTGCAGGAGGCCGTATTCCCTCCGGGGGCGGGCGGGAGGCATCACATTGGCAATCGCCCCTTCGGGGGCAAAGGCTTCCCCGGTGTCGGACCTGCGGCTCGGAAGGCCCGGGTCAGCACCGTCCTCTACGCAGTCTGTCGGCACCATTCGCGGTGCCATGGGCCCTGATGGTGCTGTCGTCGGTGCCGGTCAGTCGGTCGGCACCGTGGCTGCTGTCAGCGCCATTTGCGGCACTGTGGGACATTCTACGGCACCATCTCTGACTTTTTCTTGCCTTGGCGCCGTCCGCGGCGCCGAGGTTGAGCACGGCGCCATGTCCAGTTTTGGAGCCGTTCACGGTTCCAGACATGGGCACGGGCGCCATGGGGTTTCTGGATCTGGCGCTGTTCGGCAGCGCTGAGAGCTGCTTGTGAGCCGCCGTTGGCGTGCATATCTTCTCTGCACCGCTAAGCGGCGCCATGGGGTGGGATGGCACCCTGGGGGTCTCTGGCCTTGGCACTGAGAGCGCTGTCGGAGCCGTCATTGATGCCGTCTCTGTCCTCGATGCCACTTGCGGCACCGTCATTGATGCCGTCTCTGTCCTCGATGCCACTTGCGGCACCGTGGGGCGGGACGGCGCCGTGTCAAGTTCTGGCTCTGAGATTGCTGCCCTGGTTGGAGCCATGTCCTCTTCTGCCACCATTCGCGGTGCTGCGGAGGACGCTGGTACCGACTCAGGTGCGGTCTCTGCTTCTGGTACCCTATTTGGGCGGGATGGCAGCAGGCGCCCCCCAACTGTTTGGCACAGGGCTTCGGTTTCCACCTCTTCGGAGGAGGATTCGGAGTCGGACTCTGAGTCAGACAGGCAGTCTGGCTCTTTGGAGTTAGCTGCTGGCATGGGCATCCTTGTAGTGTCCTCAACAGGCCAGAGTCAGCTCCCCTCTGAGGAGTGGACAGTGACAGCCGGGGCTGGGGTCAGGGGTTCTGACCAGCAGGCAGCGGTGCAGGCCACCATTGCACTGCAGCCTGGCCTCGGAGGGTTCTCTGACCCCTCAGCAGTGGTACCCTGTCAGGTGGTGTGCCTAGATCGCCCAGCTTTGGGGCCGATCAGAGCACCCACAGGAGGGGAAGGAAGGGTGCTGTGCCCTGGATAGCTCCTTCGGGGGCCAACTAGGGCTGTCTGTTGCCTAGGCTGGCTCTCTCGAGGAGGAGGGTACTCTTGGATTCCGAGGGGTCAAGGGGCACGGGGTCTGTGTGTCGACCTTTTTCTGGAACCCACCGGGGCTCTGGGAGAAGCCGTAGCACGGATCTCAGCTCTTCCCCCTCGGTTTCCTTGAGAGGGCCCCGTTCTTTGGAGGTAGGGGATCGTCCTTCTGGACCTACACGGCCCCGGTCACCTCACAGGGGGGATTCTTCTGGGCGCAGCCAGGACACTTCTGATGTGGTTGTTCAGCTGTTGGCTGTGGAGTCTTCCGGAGCACCTTCATCTTCTGGGGCTCCTGGTGTGCTCCCTAGCCCAGGCGGAGGTCAGTTGATTTCTCTTGTTGGCTCTGTCCCTATCCCTCTGCCATATTCTCCTGCGCAACCAGGCATCATTGGTCTTAGCGGGCTTCTCTCCTGGGAGCAGTTCAGGGCCGTGGCTGCTCGGTTTCCCGCTTATGTCAGGGCCATGGACAGACAGGTTTTTCAACCTCCCCCGAGCAGCCACCCTCTGAGCATTTGAAATCCTCTGACTCATCACCCCCACTTCTGGTGGAGAGGAGCCATCTGTCCACATCTCCCCAGCTGCTCACCTTGCGTAGTATCAGCGATTCCTCGTGAGGATGTTGGAGGACCTGCACATCACCCCTCCCACTCAAAGCAATCCAGAGCACTCGGCGCACGCCTTTCTAGGCAATTTCAGTGAGGACACCCTTGTGGTGCCCCCTGGCCTGCTCCCTTTTGGGAGGCATCGTTGTGTTCCTGGCAGAGGCCCTTCTCCGGAGTTCCTGCCCCTAGGGATCTCTGCCAGCAGTATTGCGTGCCCCCCCCCGGAGTCTCCAGGTTCCATGCCTCATCCTCAGTCAGGATTGACGCAACTGGATACTCCTGATGGGCTTCGCACCCTCCACCGTGACCGGCCCCCAGGTCAAGATTCCTTGGATTTTGACTTCTGGGGGAGGAGGAGGAGGTTCTACTCTGCACGGTTGCTGCTCTCTATTGCAGCACATCAGGCCCACTATGCATCCTATGATAGGTTCCTGTGGTCCAGGTTGGGTCAGGTCCTAGCCTCATTGCCTGACACGGAGCAAACCAGACAAGCCATTGCACTCTCTGCACATGGCCTGGAGCTAGCAAGGCACCAAGCAAGGGCATCGTACGATGCCAATGTGGTAGCTACCAAGGTCGTAGGGACAGCGATCTGCAGTAGGCAGACGGCATGGCTACTTCTTTCCCAGTTGTCACCCTTGGCCCGGCATAGGGTGATTAACTCCGCTCACCAGAGAACCTATCTCTTCTCCCCATAGAGTGAGACAGCGTTTGTCGGGGCAACTTCCTTCCCCCTCTGGGGGCCCCCGTCTCACTCTCCCCACTCGCGGGCCTCTCCAGGCCCCAAAGGTTCTCCTCTTAGTGTGTCACCCACTGAGAGCTAAGGGACTCTGTCCCTTAGGGTTGAAAACCCCCTTTGGGGGGACTCGGCACTCACCCAAAGGTGATGAATGGTGAAGACTGACACAGATAAGATAAGAAAATGACATACCTACCGTAATTATGATCTTTCTGTGTATCTTCACCATTCATCACAATCCCACCCGCCATCCCCCTGGGGCCTCGGTCTCTGGGTCCCCCTCCCTCTCTGTGTCCTTCTCGCCCTCCTCCTTTCTGTTAGTCGGGGCGGGGTAAGGCAGGGACACATGGGGGATACTATTTTAGAGGGAGTGGTCAGGATGGGGGCACTCTTTCAACAGTGCTTTGGCTCCACTCCTGTGGGGTGGGGGTTGGTAGCTGCCCTCTGTTCTCTCCACTTCCTTGTCCCGTCAATCCTTAGTTCCCTTGTCCTGTGGACATATCCTTAATTTCCTCAAGAAACCAAAATTTCTTATACCAAAAATGTTTTTCCCTGAGTGGGGGGGAAATAACCCTGTGTCCTATCTTTCTTCCAGAATAACCAATCTTCTCTTGTCAATTTTCACCATTCATTACTGCTTGGGTGCCAGCCGGAGGTGTACACCTGCTACGGGAGTTGTTTTTTTTTCCAGAGGAGTCGGCGCTGATGATGCCACCCCCAAGAGTGACACATCGCGTGATGTGCGAGGGGCGGCCGTTAGGCGACGCAGACTCCTTCTCCATCCCAGTTCTGTTTCTCCCGCCATTGAGGCTGCACCTGCTAGTGCGTGTGTGAGTTTTCTGTTCTGCGCCATAGGCCTAGTTCGTCTAAGACTCCTTCACCCTGCTGTTTTTCCCAGACGTCGTTGACTGCTGGTAAGTCCGTTCTTTTTCTTCTTCGACGGCACCGGGAGCTTTACTATGTTTTTGATTATTTTCACATCATGTCCGGTTCGGGAGCTAAGCGAAAGTCGAAAGCAGGCCGTGCCCCTATGGCGTCTGTGCTTCTGTGGCCGCCATTTTTCTGTGACAGACCGACATGATGTTTGCCTTCGCTGCCTGGGACCTAGCCATGATATGGATAGATGTGATGCCTGTTTCTCGATGGACCGTCGTGTTCTCGAAGTCCCTGCATTCAAAATCGGCAAGGCCCTGCCGACTTTTGGAGGACGGCGTTGCTCTTGGGCCTCCCAGGTCAGATCTTTAGACCCTACCTCCGGGTCCCCTCCCAGGCCTATATGGTCTGGAGAGGAAGAGGCCTCCTCATCTTCAAGTCTTGCTGAGGAGGAGGAGGCGGCCTCTTTTGCGGTGTCCGGGAAATGCCATGGTTCCTTCCAGGGCCGCGGTAGGGACACCGCCTCTTCGGAGTTGCAGGATCCCCCAGTGTCGTGGCCCACGGCTGCCGGGCCCAGCATGGGTGGACCTGATCGCTGCTTTCCGCACTACCAAGGCGCCTGGTGGTTTGCTTTCATCGCTGCCATGTGCCGTGGCCCGGTTGACTCCGCTGGCAGCACCGCGTCGAGTCCCGGTGCCGAGGGTGGTGCCAGGGACTTAGCTGGGGTCCGCAGGCGAGTCGGGACTGGGTTCCGGCGTTGTCTCTGGTGCACCGACTCCGACCGGCACTGTGAGTGGCACCAGCGCCGTTTCTCGGGAGACTTCTTGGGTGGCCAGTATTGAGGTCCTGCTAGTCGTCTCTTCCTCGGAAGCGAACGATTCAGACGTGGACCCATCCTGGCTTCCTGATTCTTCGGGATCGGAGTCTTCTGTGGGACATGGTGTAAGGTGGCCCAGCGCGCCCATTCCTCAGTCTCCACAGCAGTCTTCTTCTGAGGACTCCCAGGCTGGGGGTGGCCTGGGGTCCTTGAGAGGGGACGGCGTGGGGGTTGGGGAGAGGGCTGTTCTCCTAGAGGGGGCTGTGGCAGCTGCAGTCTCCGGTGCCGCCGTGCCTTCTCGGGGTGGACTCTGGGCCCTGTCTTCAGGGGGGCTCCCCTGAGAGACCTCAGGATCAACGGGCTCTGTTGCTGACGTCGAGGAGGAGGGCGTCCTATGAGTCCGAGGGGTTGAGAGGCTGCGGTGAGGCATGCTGAGTTCCGCCTGCTACCCCTCAGTGTGTAGGTAGGAGCCGTAGTGCCGAGCCCCGCCTCTCCCCCTTAGGCTCGAGGGATCCCTCCGGTGGCGTTACTGCGGGCTGCCCTTCTGGATCCATGCAGCCCCAGGTACGTCACAGGGGAGGATCCCCTTCCAGGCTCTTCCAAGGTTCGCATCCCCAGGGTTCTGTTCTGCGACCTGGTTTGTTATCCGGGACCCTGCCAGCTGGGGCTTCGTTCCCCGGATTCCAGATCCTTAGCAGAGGACAGTTGCCTCTTCGTAGGTGCCCCTCTCCCATTCCTCTGCAGCCAACCCCCTCTCTCCCGGGCCATGTCGGTCCTATGGGTCCGTTATCCTTGGAGACATTCAGAGGCACTGCGACGGCCTTCCCCTCATATGTTAAATGTATGCATGAGCGGGTGTTTCGCCTATCCCCACTGCCGCAGGAGTCCTCTGGACATTTGAGTTCCCCATCATCCTCGGCTCTCTCCTCAGAGGGAGAAGAACACTCTGCTCACCTCTCTTCTGACACTGATTTCACTGAATATCAGCGCTTCCTTTTGAGGATGGTTGGGGATCTTCGTATCTCCTTTGTTAGGCGAGACAGTACCAAACGGGAGACACGTGAATTCCTCAGTGAATTCAGTGCCCAACATTTGGTGGTGCCATCCTGGCCTATTCCCTTCCAGGAGGCATCTGTCCGTTCCTGGCAGTCTCCAGCCGCCCCTATCCCAGCCCCAGCAGACTGCAGGAGGAGGTTTTGTGCCCCAACTGAGTCCCTAGGTTCTCTTCCCAACCCGCCTTTGGGATAGGTCTTCCTAGAGACTCCTTCCGGGTGCCGCCGCCTGGCGCACGACTGACTACCGGACTCAGATTCTCTACCATTTGACCAGTTGGGGAGAAGAGTGTTCTCTTCCTCTCGTGTGATGATGTGTATCGCATCTCATCAGGCACACCATGCTGCCTACAACAGGCATCTATGGTCAATGCTATCTCAGCTTCTAGCATCAATGCCTGACTCGGGGCAATCTAGACAGGCCATTGCCCTCTCTGCTATAGGCCTGGAGCTGGCAAGGCACCAGGCAAGGGCATCTTACGATGCCAATGAAGTGGCTTCCAAGCTTGTAGGGACAGCAATCTGCATTCGGCGGATGGCATGGCTTCGTCTATCAAGGTTGTCACCCCTGGCCCGGCATAGGGTGATTTGCTCCACCTTCCATGGGACCCATCTGTTTTCCACCAGAGCTAGGAGGCTTCTGCAGGGGCTTCCTCCGTCTCCTCGTCTCCGGGGGACACCTCCTAGCTCTCCTCAGCCTTAGGCTTTTCGACTGATTGGCCCAGGTCTCTCCCTTCATTTCCACCACAGGAGGCTGAGGGTCTTGTTCCCTCAGGGTTTCTCTTGTCCCTCCCTTTCAGGGGGTTAATAATCACCCAAGCAGTAATGAATGGTGAAGACTGACAAGGAAGATATGAAATTACGTACCTACCGTAATTCTTGATCTTCTCTTGTATCTTTCATTCATTACTGATACTAACCACCTTCCTCGGGGCCTCCTACTTGATCTCCCCTCCTTGCTCGTTCCTCCCTCTTCTTTGGCCTTTAAGCAAAAAAAAAAATAAATATATATACTGTGTATATATATATATATATATATATATAAATCTTGGTTTTTCCGTTCTTCTCTGCTGAGCCTATCTCCTGAGGGAGAAGGCGAACTAGTAGGATGTATTTCTATCCTGAGGGAACTCTTTCTGATTACCCCTAGGGGTGACCTGTTGGCTCATTCTTAGCCATGCTGTTCAATTTACAGTTAAGGAGACCGTCCCTTTATGACTCAGTCCCCTTTGCTAGGTCCCCTCTGGCATGCCTCGATCTCCTTGTGTCAGTTTCTGCTGATTTAAAACTGTCCTGACACTCATTACCTTGAGCTGGTGATCTTTCTCTTGCCTTCAGGGAGTCCGATTGAGTTCCCACTCTATTCTTTATGTAAGGGGTGCCCTCTGTAGGGCCTCAAACCCTCCTCCCCCCCCCGCACACGTCTGTGTTAGCACTTAACAAAGTGCTAGTGGGCTTCTTTCCCCTTCCTAATTGGGCGCTCTCTTTTGGAACAGATTTTCTGTCTTGGCAGTCTGTGAGCTCTCAGCTAGAGTTGAAGGGGTTGGGGATGGCGGGAGCTGTAGAGAATCTGCCTTTTGTGTCCTAGCTGAGCAAGTGGTTCGGTTGAACCTTTTCTTCAGTTTTATCAAGTGGAATCCTTGCCCCCTTGTTTATATATTTTTTCTAGTTTCCTCTGCGGCTGGGGGGGTTACCAATGGTCCCCCCCCAATCCGACTGACCAACATCACCCCCAGTCACTTCCCCCCATCCCAAGCTCAACCCCTTACCTTCCAACCATCACAGCGATCTGTTTTCCATGGTACGCACGCGACCACCGCCATGGGATCCGAAGGGGTTATCCAGTTCCGGGGGGAGCATCCTGGCAGAAGCCGGCGGAAGGCAGCTCGTCAACCTTCATGTAGCCCGCAAGGATTTTTCCTCATTTCCTCCCCTGCGTCTGTGGCGTGCAGTGACACCAAGGGACCGGAGCGTGCGCGCTCCCGCACGCGCCCCTTCCCAGCGTCTTGCCACAGCACATCCCACAAGTTCAGCCCCCTGACTTGCGTGACCCCAGCCACCACACTAGGAGCCAACAAGACAGCAAGGCATCCCGCTCCCACCCTGGAGAAGGAGAGCAGTCTAACGGACGCTCAATCCTTCTCCACCCCCGCCGACCCCCGATGGCCCAGGCTCGTTCCTGAACCCAGGTCGCCGGCGTAGTGCGAGGTGTGGCGTCCAGCACCTCAACCCTCAGCACCACCGGGCGGGCTGCTCCCTTGTTTTTGGTTCCGAGCTTATAAGCCGTAAATCAACCTCTCAATCGGCAGAGTTCTTCCTCCCAACATCCCTGTTTCTCTTTTCCTCTCTTCTTCTTCTTCTCTTTCTTCTCTGTTCCTCCGTTGGAGCCGCCCCAGGAGTGAGGCCCTGCGGTCCCTTAGGGTAGGCATCCTTTTTCTGTCCTCTACCGGCTTATTTCATTTTCAGTTCATATCCTTTCCTTTTTCTATCCCTCGGCTCTCTTGCCTCGCTCTCTTTTTTCTTGTCTTTATTTCGCCTCTCCGGCTAACAGAACTGGGATGGAGGAGGTCTGCAGCCTAACAGCCGCCCCTCAGCCCCGCATCCGTCGTTGCCTCGAGGCCGCCCGTGGCGCCAACTCCTTTGGGGAAAAAAAAAAAACCTCCCGTAGTGGGTGCGTGTCTCCGGCTGACACCCAAGCTGTAATGAATGGTGAAGATACAAGATAAGATCAAGAATTATGGTAGGTACGTAATTTTCATTTTTCTGCTTTTGGAGTTATTGCCAGTGATTCTGTGCCTTGAATCCTGACAGTGAGCCTTTTGGCTACTCCTTGCAGTTTCTATACAATCTGGAGACAAGTCAACATTCAAGGTTCAGGGCACGGTCATTACCTCCCCGAGCTTTCTTAAATCCTTCCTCTCTCCCTTTTCTTTTCCAGAGGTTGGGGCCCCTACCCAATCCCTTAGTCTTCCTTCTCCTTCTCCTTCTGTCCTCTCAGTTGCTTATTTCTCCTTTTGGTTTATATATCTTTTCCCTTGTCTGTCCCTTGGACTTCCTTATCCCACCCTCCAACCCTTTCTCCTCACCTCTCCAGCGACTCAGAACTGGCGAGGCGGAGTCAACAGCACCTAATGGCCAACCTGCTAGCGCTACACAGTGCGTCGGCCTCGAGGGCAGCGCCGATGATACGTCGGCTCTGCCCATCCCCCCCCCAAAAAAGCTCCCGTGGGGTCATGACCTCCAGCCAATAACCCAAAGGTGATGAATGGTGAAGATACACAGAAAGATCATAATTACAGTAGGTACGTAATTTTCATTTTTGGCAGATACTCTAAGTCGGATCAGTCAGGACCATCATGAATGGTACCTGAACAGGCAAATGGTACAGACTGTATTCAGGAGGTGGGGCACTCCAGAAATAGATCTCTTTGCCTCTCATCAGAGCCATCACTTGCCTCAGCTCTTTTGCAGACCTCCAGTAGTGGGCACGATTCCTCTAGATGCCCTTGCCCTGGATTGGTTAGGGAAATTCCTGTATGCATTCTCCCCATTTCCCCTGGTATACAGGGTGCTGTTGAAACTCAGGCCTCAGCCAGAAACAATGATTCTGATAGCCCCAGACTGGGCCAGGCAGCCATTATACTCCCTGTTGCTGTCCATGTCAGTGGAACAACCAATACACCTTCCCAGGAGGCACAATCTTCTGACCTCCAAATCAGGGCAGACTCCTGTATCCGAACTTCGGGTCACTCAGGCTCAAAGCTTGGCTCTTGAGGACCTAGAATATGCTGATTTACATCGCTCTAAGTCAGTTATGGATGTTCTAAGAGGATACAGAAAGTCCTCTACCAAGAAAACCTATGCTGCAAAATGGAAGAGGTTTTCCATTTGGTGCTCTAACAGAAGTGTAGTGCCAACCCAGGTAGGAGTACCAGGGTTGCTGGACTACCTAGTCTATCTACACTCCTTAGGTTTACAGCCTGCTACACTGAAAGTTCATTTAGTTTCAGTTTCTGCCTATGCTTCGGCAGGTAAGCCTGTTTCCTTAGCATCAAACCCAATTTTTAAAAAGTTTTTCAAAGGCCTCTCATATATGTTCCCACCGGTAAGAGAACCGGTGCCAGCTTGGGACCTTAATATTTGCATCGCTCGGCTCATGGCTCCCCCTTTTGAGCCTATGTTCTCAGCACGTTTGAAGTATGTCACTTGGAAAACAGTGTTTCTAGTGGCCATCACTTTGGCTAGAAGAATTAGTGAGCTTCAGGCCTTATGTATTGGAAAGGACTTCATTGCTTTCCATAGGGATAAGGTAGTCCTTCAAACAAATAGGAAATTCCTTCCCAAAGTGGTTTCAGACTTCCATTTGAACCAGTCCATTACTTTGCTAGTGTTTTTCACTGACCACTCTTCTACTGGTGAGCGCAGGCTACATAGCCTGGATGTCAAGAGAGCATTGAGCTACCACATGACAGCCATTAAGCCCCATAGGCAGGATAGAACTCCGCTTTTCTTTACTTATGGGGATGTGGGAAAGGATAACCCAGCATCTAAAAGGTCCATTTCTCACTGGATTGTTCAGTGCATCCAACTTTGTTATTCTAGGGTGGGCAAGGAAGCCCCAGCAGGGCTTAGAGCCCATTCCACAAGGGGTACAGCTGCAACATTGGCAGCTGCAAGGGAAGTACCCTTGGTGGATATTTGTAAAGCAGCAACCTGGTGAACAGTACACACATTTGTCAAGCATTACAGCTTGGATATGCAGGCAAGGGCTGATGCCAGGTTTGGTACAGCTGTACTGCAGAGGCTGTTTCCAAAAATAGGTTCTTCCTGCCTCCAAAGATACTGCTTCTTAGTCTGCAAAGAGTTAGGAATATTGGAGTATTCCTGGGGTGAGAAGAAAAAGTTACTTACCATAGTAACCTTGTTTCTCCCAGGGGATACTCCAATATTCATAACTCTCCCTCCTCCCCGTTTTAAGAACCAATGGCCTGTGTATTCCGTGCTGTACCATAGTGTATGCATGCCACACTTCTAGTTTTATTAAAACGTGTTTGCCTTTTTCTCCTTTTTCAGGTGATTCTGACATAAGGAGTGTGTGGGAAATTTTTATTAATGATAAGTTTTTACTTTTCATGTCTTCCTCCACTTGGAGGTTTTTTTAGGTAGGGAATTTTAAAATTAAAACATTTGCTATAGTTAAATTTTGGGCCCTGTCTTGCAGGCGTCCACGAAATCTGAGGGTTAGAATGTAGGCAGTTGATAGGTGGTAGCATTTAAAAAGTGGCCCATGCCAATGATTCTGTCATTTGCATAGCATTCCATCTCCGGGCATTCTGACCTTTAAGGCACACTGCGAAGAGTTATGAATATTGGGGTATCCCCTGGGAGAAACAAGGTTACTATGGTAAGTAACTTTTTCTTTGGGCTCAGCGCTGGCTGTTCCAGCTCAAGTTGAGCAGCCTTTGTCTGCCGGAACCTCCGGGTCTCCTCCTCCTTTGAGGTCTCCCGGCGGGTCCACTAGCCTGGACAGAGGCAGTGCCCTTCCCAGTGCCGCCCTTTGCCTCTGCCGACCCCTTCCTGTCTCCCAGGTCACTCTGGTCCTACGGGACCCATTACCTGGGAGCAGTTTAGGTCCACGGCTGCACTATTCCCAGCTTACCACCAGTCGAAGGACCAGGAGGTGTTCCACCACAGCCCGGTACAGCCGGAACCTAACACTCCGGACTTGTTGGCTCCCTCGTCTTCCTTCTCTGAGGGAGAGGAGTCCTCTGTCCACCTTTCCCCAGCTGCTGATCTTTCCAGCTATCAGCGCTTCCTGTCGGGGTTGCTTGACGAGCTCCATATTTCCACTATAGGCAGCCGCAATCCTGACCGGTCGGCGCACGTTGTCTTAGGTGAGTTCAGTGCGGCCAACCTGTTGATTCCTGCCTGGCCTACTCCCCTTTTGGGAGGTGTCATACCGGGCCTGGCAACATCCCTCAACCCAAGCACCAGCCCTGAGAGACCACTGCCAGGGTATTGTGCACCCCTTGGGTCTCCAGGAGCCTTGCCTCACCCCCTTTGGGCGTGACTCTCCTGGACACACCCTACGGGTATAGAAGCCCAAGGCATGACCAACCCACAGAATCTGACTCAGCTGAGTTTGATTTTTGGGGAAAGAGAGCCTTCTCGTTGGCACGCCTTCTGCTTTGTCTTTCAGCTCATCAGGCCCACCATGCTGCCTGTAACAGGCACTTGTGGTCTCTACTAGGTCAGGTCCTAGCCTCTTTGCCTGACTCGGAGGCAACCAGACAACCCATTGCCCTCTCTACACGGGGTCTGGAGCTTGTGAGGCACCAAGCAAGGGCATCTTATGATGCCAACGAGGTGGCTTCCTGTTTGGCGGGGACAGCGATCTGCATCGGGTGGACAGCGTGGCTTCGTCTCTCCCAATTGTCACCCTTGGCCTGGCGTAGGATGACTGCATCCTCCTTCTGGGGAACCCATCTCTTTCCCTGTAGCGTGAGACGAGAGCTTCAGGGGCGCCTTCCCTCTCCTGCTAGGAGAACATCACCTCACCCAGACCAGCGTCAGGCCTAGCCAGGCCTGTTAGGGTTCCCTCCTCAGGAGTCTCCCCACTGGAGGCTGAGGGACTTTGTCCCTTAGGGAGGTTCTTGGACCCCTTCAAGGGGCTCGTTAATCACCCAACAGTGATAAATGGTGAAGATTGACAAAGATAAGAGATGAAAATTACCTACCTACCATAATTCTTGATCTTTCTGTGTATCTTTACCATTTATCACTGAATCCCGGCCACCTTCTCCACTCAGGCCTTAGTCTCTGGGTGACCCTCTTCCTCCCTGTTTGTCACTCAGTCAGGATCTTGGTCCATCTCCAGCACCTCCTACCCCCCTCCCCCCTTGGGGTCGGGTTCTTTTTTTCCCCTGGGTTGACAGATAGGGAGGCTTCCCTCTGTTGGGAGTCTCCAGAGCCCCTTCTCAGTCCAGGTAGTTCTTGGATTACCCTGCTTTCTCCGGTCTAGTCTTGAGGAAGAATGTGGGGGGACACTGGTGACTTCCTCAGTTATTTCCCCTCCAACCACATTGTGCCACCCCATTTGTGGTTCATGTTTATCCTCTCCTCGTTCAAGGAGAATATGTATTCCTTTTCAGTTCCTCCTCTGGAGGTGACTCCCTCTATACAACAAACCAAAAGGCAGTCCCTTGGGGTTTTTCCCTCTCCAGGGATGTTTCTAAGGGATTTTCCACTTCAGTTCTCTAGGCAGGGGAGACACCAACCCATCTTTGGCCCTCTGGGTGACTCGACTGCCTCCTTCTGAATTGGTGCCATTCTGCTGCTCCAGTCTTTAGATCCTCCTCTGGCTTAAATTGGTCCAGTCCGGGGCATAGCATCCTCCCTTGAGCAGTCTAGGGCCGTATCCTTGGGGGTGGTGTCTCCTCTATCCTCCCTCCTTTATTTCCCTCTTCTTTCTATCCCTCACCCTTTCATCCCTCCCTCCCTTACTCGCCCAGAGGTTGGGGTCATCTTGTCCCAGTCCCTTAGGCTTCCTTCTCTTCTGTCCTCTCTACGGCTTTAGTCCTCCTTTTAGTTTTACATCCTTTCCTTTTGCTGTCTCTTGGGCTCCCTTGCCCCCCCCCATTTCTCTGTCTCTCTCCAGCGTGCAGAACTGGGGCTGAGGAGGGGTCGGCGTCAGTTACTGGCCAACTCACGAGTGTCACTTAATATGTCGGCCTCGAGTGTGGCGCCATCCCAGTGCCGACTCCCCCCTTGCAAAAAAAAACTCCTGCAGGGTCCTGATCCTCAGGCTCACTACCCAACAGTGATGAAAGGTGAACATACACAGAAAGATCAAGAATTACGGTAGGTAGGTAATTTTAATTTAGATCACCTCAGCATAGTAGACGTATGGCACAGGGTGTTCTCATCAGCCCCGGGATACACTTTTTATTCAAATGGATACCATTCCTATTCCAGACTTGACTATTTTCTGAAAACCTGTGAACATTTATCTCTAGTACAAGACATCACGAATGGGCCTAAAGTGCTGTTGGATCACTACGCATTGATACTAAAACTAGACCTAGGTAAAGTTAAAAATAAACTCTCTGGCACTTCAATCCAATGCTTCTAAAAGATCTACAATACCTAGATTACATAAAGCACAGGATCCTACAGTTCTTAACAGAAAATTCCTCCCCAGCCCTCTGTGATGCAATAATATGGGATGCTCTGAAGGCAACACTCAAGGGAGAAACTGTTGCATGCACCACTAGGAAAAAAGGGAGATGGAATCTAAATATATGGAACTCACGGATCAACTTCAAAGTTTTCAGTTATTACGTAGGGAAGGTGATGGGGAACTTCAACATAAAATCCGGGAAAGTAAAGCAGCAATACAGAAAATAATCGACAATAAAATCCAACAAACTTTACCCTACTTAAAACAAACCAACTACGAAGGAGAAGCGAGGGGCACACACCGATTGGCCCAGCATTTAAGAGCCCACAGGCGCACAGCCACAATACTCAAAATTAAAAATGCAGTTACAGGGCAGATATCCCATAAAGATACAGAAATCAGACAAACCTTTGTGGAATACTATCGAAGACTGTATCGGCGGGAGGGTCCAGTTGGTCCCGAGGAAGGACTCTCTTTTCTAGATGATCTTCACTTCCCTTGATTGACAGACACCCAGATAAGATCACTGGAGGCCCCAATCAAAATAGAGGAGGTCCAGAATTGTATAAAATCTTTATCCACCCAACACTGCCCGGAGCCCGATGGCCTCCCAGCAGAATGGTATAAAGTATTCACGACAGAACTACGCAAAAATTTTATCAGTATTTGGGAGGTAATGAATGAGACCCCGGACTCGCTACCTTGCATTTCTCTCAAACCAAACAAAAACACTACTGACCCATCTACCTACCGCCCAATATCTATTTTAAATACAGACTATAACATTTTTACAGCCATATGGGCAACAAGATAGAAGAAATTCTACCCTACGTAATACACCCAGATTAGGCCGGCTTCATCAAACGTAGAAATACAATGGACAACATCCGCAAAAATCTCATCTTGATAGAACATATTCAAGCCAGGAAAATTCCGTCCACTCTTTTAAGTCTGGACGCGGAGAAGGCTTTTGACAGGGTGTAATGGTCTTTTTTGTGGGACACCCTGTCGAAATTTCATTTCTCGGACTCCTTTTTGACATGGCTACAAAATATTTATGCAACCCTTCGAGCCTGTGTTAGAATAAATGGTGGCATATCTGCCCCTTTTCCATTACAACGTGGCACATGCCAAGGGTGTCTATTGTCTTCCCTCCTATTCGCACCATATATGGAGCCTCTGGCGGTGGCTCTCAGAGAAGCTACTGGAACAGAGGGAATACCCATGGGTCAACAAGAATACAGAATTAGTATGTTTGCAGACAATGTTCTTGTGACCCTTCTTTCCCCTGAGAGATCAATCCCAGTAGTCTGGAAAATCCTTAAAAAATTCGAAGATGCGGCAGGGTTCAAATTAAATGTCACAAAGACAGAGGTCCTTCTATTCAATTACTCCCCATCAAAATTCTTACGGCTTCTCTTTCCGCTTCGCTGGATAACCACAACAATTAAATACTTAGGGATCTGTATTCCCCTCGACTTGGGGGTTCTGGAGGTAATTAACTGTGAACCCCTGACAATTACAATACAAAACGACCTAAATAAATGGTCACACCTTCCCCTAACATTTTTTCAACGAATCAAAATCATCCGTATAAATATTCTGCCACGTCTCTTGTATCTATATCAAAATATTCCCTTCTTCTTCTCCTCTTCTTATTTTTTAAATCCTGGGACAAAATGATCTTGAACTTTGTATGGGGAGGCCAACGTCCAACAATATGTTTATCCATGTTACAACTGTCCTGGGCCCAGGGTGGAACGAACTTACCCAATCTAAAACTATATGCTAAGGCAGCCTTTTCCCATGTCCCTTTTATATGGTTGGCAAACAATTATAAAGCTTCGTGGAAAACTTTAGAATTCCATTTAAATGATATGCATGACATAAACAGGCTCCTATTCTCCTCGGAGAGTAAAACCCCACTGTTGAGAGACTTTACACCAATAACGTCTAACATATTAAAGTCATGGTATTGAACGAGAAGGAGACCCGAATTCAAGCCAATATATGACTACTGTAAAATATTTTCAGAGGATGAACATTCTAAGATCATGGATATGTTGTTCATCCACACTTCTTGGCATGTCCCTTTCCCTTTAAGGATCACCGGAAGGTCTTCAGGCTGTCTCCTCCCACCCACCCGGGTGGTATATCCCTCGGCTCCGCCCCATGATACCAGATCTTCCTTTCTGCTGGAAGATTCAGGTTGCCTCCTTTGTGCTCCTGCATTTTGTAGGCCCTGGCTTCAAAACCTTCGGTTATTCCGAAAATTCGTCTTGTTCGCATTCGCGATCGTGACTGTTTCTCTTCGATTATAGAAGACAAGTTTTCCCCCAGATTTCGCCGGTGTTCATGCGGCCAGAAGAGGTCATGCACCGATCCCCACACCGAGTGCATCTATTGCTTGGGTGTCAACCATGACACCTTGAAGTGTGATTTCTGTCTTGCATTTCACCCTAACGTCCTCAACGACCGTCTTGCATGCCTGAAGTTGGGGAGGCTGGAAAAACGGAATCCTCTGGTGAAATCAAAGGAGGCTCGGTGGGCAGTTTCCGTGACCGTGGGATCCGCTAAGCAACTGGAGTGTATGCAAGCTTTCGTGCAGGAAGTGGCTCGCGCCACAGAATCTTCCTCTAGGAGCTTCTTTGTTCCACCTAACCTGGGCTCCACCTTCTCGGGTTCTTTCCGAGAGTTGTGCTAGTCTCTTCCGACTAAGGGAGAGGGTCCTGCGGGCACGCACTCCTCTCAGTCCCGTAAACGGAAAAAGGACCCGGGATCATCTTTGTCTCGGCGAAGACGTTCTTGGGATTGGGGGAGATCTCGGTCCCAGGAACCAGCAGTCTCGACCGCAGTCGAAATTGCTTCTTCGACTGCTGGCTTCTCGACTTTGCCGTCCAGCCAATCGACCGAAGTGTCAATCGATGAGGTTGAAATAATCCTCGATCTGATCGACCCCTTGTTGCCGACTCCAGTCGCCAACTCTCTCACTCGGACTCCGGTCCTTGCTTTCCCTGACGAGGAGACCCAGGCCACTGGGAATCCTGTCGAGGAAGTGGTACCCGACCCTGGGAAATCACCGGTCCTGCTGGTGTCTCCCGAACGACTGAATCGGCCTGTCCGATCTCGATCGAGGTCAAGGACCCCCTTGACCAACAGGCCAAGCAAAGCTACCAAAAGAGGCGACGCCATCGGGTTGTCTCTCGCCCCTCCTTGGATGAGAGAGCTCCAGCGGAAACTCTGGCACACGAGGACCTCGTGACAACAGCTGATTTTGACCAGTCACAAGTCACCCCGGCTTCTACCTCGCCATTACTTGGCTTTCGCCTCCCAGGCCAAAGCAGACTCCTTCAGAGCCAGTTAAGTCGGTTCCCCCACCCACGGAGCCGGTGAAACCTCCAGTTCGGCCTAAATTGGTCTCTCCACCGATTGTGGTGGAACCACCACCCAAGCAGCCAGTGGGAAGGGCTCCTTCTAAGGAAGCTAGACCAGACACCGGACTTCCCCAGCGTCTTTCAGTCACCATCACACCAGACCGCCCCTCGCCAGCCTAGCACCGCAGTCGCACTGTAATGTCCGGATTCTCGGATTCGGATGAGACCGGCCTACATTCTCATCTGGGGGATGATGAATCGGCTGGTGGGATAGAGACGGAGGAAGGTCCTTCGTCCCTTCAGGGTATTCTTCACCAATCACCTCATCTCTGAGTCTGCAGGGATGCCCCTTGAGCCTATCCAGAAAAAGGCGGAGTACCTTCTCACGGACATCCTCAAGAGGGGGGATACCCTGATGGAGGCCTTTCCAGTGGCCAAGGCCATAGTGGGCCTGGCCTTAAAACTTTGGCAGCGCCCTGCCTCTTGTCCAGCTCCATCTGGTCGCATGGCCTGCAAGTATGCGGTGCCCATGGGGTCCCTTGCAGGGTTCACAGAGCACCCTTTGGCTGAGAGCCTTGTGACCGCCTCTGTGTTCAGGCGTACTGGCAGTTCTGCCGACACTGATCGACCTCCTGAGAAGGAATCCAAAAACTTGGATCACTCGGCTCGGAAGGTCTATGTGGCCTCGTCTTTAGGCCTCCATCATGCAAGTTCAGCCGTCATCATGGCACACTTCTCCCATGCCCTCTTGGGGTCCTTGGATGAAGTCCTCCCACATCTCCCCTCGGACATGCAGACTACGGTCAAACAAGTCCGGGACCAGGGCCGGGCTGTTGCCAAACAGCAGCTCCAGATGGCCCTGGACATTGGGGACTCTTGTGCCCGCTCGTTGGCAGCCGCAGTTGCCTCTCACTGCAGGACCTGGCTGAGACTCTCCTCTTTCCCAGCAGATACTCAGCACAAACTGGCTGATGTGCCTTTCCTGGGCATCGGTCTCTTCGGCCCAGGTGTGGCTGGTCACCTTCAGCATATTGAGCAGTCCAGTGCCACCTTGGACGACACTTCTGCTAAAGGTTCTTTGAGTAAGAAGCCCTTTCGTCATTCTTCCCTGTGGCCTTAGCCACCCTTTCGGGAGGGTGGCAGCAACAACAGGCTCAAGCTTGGTGCCCCCGACCCAAGCCCGGGCCCTCCCAGGTCCATAAGGGGGCCGAGGTTCAGATCCTGTATCCTCCTCCTCCAAGCCTGCTCAGTGACTGGGCGGGGGCTGCCACCCCCTCTCCCGTCACACCAACTCTGGGTCCTCCCGTGAGGGGCCGGCTCTGCCACTTCCTTTACACCTGGTCCTCTATCTCCATGGACAGGTGGGTCTTGGAGGTGGTCGGTCAGGGACTGCTTCTAGAATTCGAGCAGTACCCATCAAGCCGAGCCCGCGCCTCGCGGGAGGAAAGAGTATCCGCCCATACTTAGTTGGCTCTCCGAGACGAGATTGCTCAGCTCCTCCTCAAGGAAGCAGTGGCTCCAGTGCAGATTCTCCAGAAGACTCAGGCTTTGTATCCAGGTACTTCCTGGTACCCAAGCGGATGGGGGGCTGGCACCCCATTCTAGATCTGCATGACCTGAATCAGTATCTCAGGTCATGCAACTTTAGGATGGTCTCTCTGACCCAGATCATACCATCCTTGGAGCGAAACATGTGGTTCTGTTCACTAGCTCTGCAGGACATGTTCTTTCATGTCCCAATCCGTCCATCTCATTGGCGGTTTCTCCGCTTTAGAGCCGAAGGGACCCTATACAATTCCCGAGCCATGTCGTTCGGCCTGTAATCGGCTACACAGGTCTTCACCAAATGCATTGCAGTGGTGGCAGCCAATCTCAGGTGGTGGAGGGTCAGAATTCACCCCTAGCTCAATGATTGACACTTAGCAGGTCCCACCCAGCAGGAGGTGGAGAGGTCCAGGGACCTGGCCCTCCAGACCTGCTCCCAACTCGGCCTCTTGATCAACAAGGCCAAGTCGGAACTTGTGCCGTCTCAGATGATGTGCTTCATCAGGGCAGAGCTTGACTCTCGTCAAGCCAGAGCTTGGATCCCGGCGGACAGGGCAGAGGTTCTCTCCTCCTTTGCCTAATCATTTCTGTTTTGGGCAGTTGCACCCTGCTCGGGACTTTCTCCGCCTTCCCGGTTACATGGCGGCCTGCACCTCCATGGTCTGTTGGGCCCGGTGGCACATTCGGCCCCTCAAGTTGGAGTTGGCCGCCCAGTGGACTCAGCACCACGGTCATTTCAACCAGCTGATCACTGTGACCCAGAAGATGTGGGACGCTCTCCAGTGGTGGACTGTCCCAGACCGGTTGCAGAAAGGGATCCCGTTTGTCCGCCCCGAACCAACAGCCATCATTATGGCCAGTGCCTCTCTCATGGGCTGGGGAGCCCACATGGGGAACAACAGGGCCCACGGGTTCTGGACCCCCGAGGAGTCCCATTATCACATCAACCTGTTGGAGCTCAAAGCAGTCAGACTGGCACTGTCAGTTTTCGCTCCTCAGCTCTGGGGTCAAGTGGTTCAAGTCCAGATGGACAATACCACAACCATGTATTACCTCAGCAAACCGGGCGGCACGCATTCATGTCTGCTATGCAAAGAAGCGCTCCACATCTGGACACTCATGAGCCGTCTGGAGGCAGATCTCCTAGCCATCCACATGGCAGGAGCCTCAAACCAACTGGCGGATGCTCTCAGATGCTTAAGAGAGACATCCCACGAGTGATCTCTCCATCCAGAGGTAGCTTACAGCCTGTTCTCCCACTGGGGCATACTGATGGTGGACCTGTTGCCTCCAGGGACAACACCAAGCTGAGGCTGTTTCATGCCCCCCACCCCTCAGCAGGGCTCACTGCAGAGTATGCCTTCTCGAGGCCGTGGACCTCAGGCTCTCTTCTATGCCCTCCCTCCATTTCCCTGATCCACAGGGTGCTCCTCAAGGTGAGGAGGGACAAGGCAAAGGTGATTCTGGTAGCCCCAAACTGGCCGCGCCAGTTCTGGTATCCAGATCTCCTCAGCCTCAGCTGCAGGCTCCCCTGAGCGGCTTTCAGCACACCCGGACCTGATCTCTCTCAATCAGGGGAAGGTATACCATCCGGACCTTCAATCCCTGCACCTCACAGCATGATACCAGAGCGGCTAGAGTTCCAGGCTTAGGGTCTTTCTGAGGATGTTCTCACCATGGTGGAGACATCCAGAAAGGAATTGACCAGGAAATGTTATGCCTTTAAATGGAAAAGTTTTTTCATTTGGTGTCTGGGCAAGGGCCTGGACCGTCTGTCCTGTCCAGCAGCTAACAATCTTCCTGGACATAAGTCTCCACCACTCATTCACACTAATGGGAGGCACTAGGACCCAGCGGGAGCAAACTTTTTGCTGGAGGTCGGCCAGAGGAGGACCATGAGGGCCTTTTCACGACCCTCCGCTCCTGCGTAATGACTTTCTCGGCATCGACCCTCCAACCGCCTCAGTTCCTTTTTTCCCGCTGTCGAGTGTGCTTCAGTGATGACGTCGCTCGCCCGCCGTGAGTCAAACTTCAAACTAGCAGCATAGTTTTCAGTTTTGTTGTTTTGTAGTAATATCTCGAATAAGTATCGCTTAGTTTATTCTTATTTACAAAGAAGTCTCAGCCTACTTTGACAGAGTCGACCATGAGCGGGTCAGGTGACTGTAGGGAGACTTCGTATGAAAGCTGTTCAGTCAGCCGGGCTGGGTCTGGTCCGCCGCCTTCTCCGGAGGGGTCTGACAACGGTCAGTCCAGTGCCCGAGGGGCAGGCGGTCCCCTCGGCATAAAAATAAGCGGTCACATTCTTGGCACCGTTCGAGCCTCGAGCTCTTCTTTGGCCACAGGTCAAAAGAAGGCATCACTCGAGGAGCCCTCTGATATGTCTCTGGCGTGAGCGGTCAGTTATTGGACTGGTTGCCGGTCTCCTCCTCGGGTCGCCTGCTTCTGTTTCTGGTAGCCGGCGTCTTCGACATCGGAGCCCTACCCGCCCTCTGGTAGGTCTTCAGATGAGCAGTTTCGTCAGTGGGCTGCTCTTATGGAGCAATGGGCTTGGAGGTTGGTCCAGTTGCCTGGCCCAGTCACTCAGGGGCCGGGCTTCTTGGGAGACCAGGTAGGGCAGTTGAGCCTCCCTAGTCGCGTGGCACCGTCTTCGGTGCCGTCGACTCCGCGCTGAGGTGTCCCCCCCCTCATATGGCTGCGGCGCAGGGGGCCACACCGATGCCTCTATCTCCTGCTCTTCTTCCTCCTTTCTCCTCAAATTCTGTTTTTCGGAGTCTTGGGGCATTTTCGACGCCCTTGGCATCAATGGCACGCTCGGCGCTGATCGTCTGTTAGCACCGTCTTGGCGCCATTGAGTTACCTAGCACCGTCGCTTCGCCGGTGCGCGTGCGTCGGCGCCGTCTTGACGCCGTGTGGTTCCCCGGCACCGTCGCCTGCCGGTGCCATGTGGCTTCTCGGCACCGTGTGCTTCGTCGGTGCCGTGCGTTTCTGTGGCGCCGGGGGTTCTTAGGGCGTCGTCCACCTTTCAGGACTCCTCCTTTTAACCCTTTTCCTTCCTCATTTCCCTCTGATTTTCACTCCTTTCCTGTCCATGCAGTCCCTCCTGGACTGTCAGGAGATGACATTGAGCCTGACCCAGACCTTAGGCTGGGTGATGAAGTGGAAGGAACAGGCTCTATTCCTGCTGCAGAGCCTGTGGTCGAGGACCTGTCTTTTAAGTCTCTGCTAAAAAACTTGATTTCCACTCTTTCTCTCCAAACTACAGACATCGATCCTGGGAAATTGCTAAGACTCCAGTACCTCCATGTTCCGGAGATCCCTATGGATTTGACTCCTCCGGTACAGCCCTCCTTTGAGACGCTGTCTCAAATGGTATGGAATAATCCTGCTCTCTTTCCTTCAGTGGCTAAATCCATAGATAGGAAATACTCAGCCCCCAAGAATCGACCCATTTTTGCGTCCCAAGCCTTTGTGGATCCTATTGTAGTTTTGGCAGAGAATGATAAGGTCGTCCTTCCCCAGACTACTACAGCTCGACCTATTAACAAAGAATCTTGTAAGATAGACACTTTAGGTAAGAGAGTCTTTGCTGCTTCCACCCTGGGTATGCGTATTGCCAGCTACCAAAGCTATTTCTCTCAATATGAGTATATGGTTGAAGCTCTACTGGAATCGGACACAAAGTCAGAGCTACTTCAAACCGTTACTGGGGTATCGAATCCAACAGCCAGCAGGTTAAAGCGGCTATGGATGCTTTCGATACTGCTTCCCGAGCGGCGGCGGCCAGCATTTGTACCCGCCGTCATTCCTGGCTGCACACTTCAGGTTTCACGAATGACGCACAGCAGCAGGTAATGGTGTTGCCTTTTGATGGTGTGTATCTCTTCGGCCCTCAAGTAGAACAGGCTCTAGAAGCTACACAAAAGACTCAGGTCAGCCATTGTTGGCTCGACCTCCTCCTGTCCCTCTCGGGGTGTTAATAAACGCCAGTTCCATAACCGCCAGTCCTTTCGAGGCAAAGGCAGAGGAAGTTTCATAAAACCAAGCCCCCAGCCTCAAAAAGAAAACGCAACAGAAGGTGCAGGACCCAAAGCGCCCAGCGCCGCCTTCTGAGTTGTTGGCCCAAGTCCCACCTCAGCTGCCCGAGGGGGACTCTTCCTCAGCGGTGGGAGGTCATCTGACGCACTTCTACAATCAATGGAAGTCCATAACCTCAGACAAATGGGTCCTCCGGATAATCCGCGAGGGGTATTCACTCAATCTTGTGGAGACCCCTCCAGATCGTCCTCCAAACGACAGCCCAAGCTGTCAACCCTTCAGTCAGACCTTCTCGCCACCGAGATACAGGGCCTTCTGCACAACAGGGCAGTAGTAGTTCCGCTGCATCAACGAAACTCAGGGTTCTACTCCCATTACTTTCTGGTTCCAAAGAAAACTGGGGGCATGTGCCCCATTTTGAACCTCAGAAAACGAAACACATTTCTGCCCAAGGAGAAATTCAAAATGATCTCACTAGGAACCCTGTTACCTTTGCTTCATCAACACGACTGGTTAGCCTCCCTAGACATGCAGGATGCTTACCAGCACATTTCTATTCACCCAAAGCATCACAAGTTCCTAAGGTTTGTGGCTCTGGGACAGCATTATCAGTTCAGAGTCCTGCCCTTTGGGCGATCCTCGGCGCCACAGTTTTTACAAAGTGTTGTGCAGTTCTGCTAGCGCATCTCAGAAAGATCGAATACAGGTGTTCCCTTATCTGGACGATTGGCTTCTGCAAGTCCTTCCAGGCAGGGAACTCTGGGCGCCGTAACCACGGCTTCACGCTTCTCACGTCCATGGGAGTCCTGCTAAACCTCAAAAAATCGCAGCTACAGCCCTCCCAGAGGCTCCTTTTTATAGGAACTCTTCTGGACACCTCCTGTGCGAAGGCTTTTCTTCCAGAGGACAGGAGGAGTGATATCCTTCAGATGGCTCGTCACATCAGGGAGAGCAACTCTGTTCCGGCTCTCTCGATGCAATGGATGCTAGGTCTCATGCCATCCTCGGTGTTCACTGTACCCGTAGCACGCCTTCACATGAGAACTTCTCAGTGGATGCTCAGTACCCAGTGGTCCCCAACCACTCATCTGCAGTCCTTTCTCATCACGGTAACGGAACCTCTAAAGAGGTCGCTCACCTGGTGGTCGCAAGAGAACAATCTCCTAGAAGAGTATCCCTTTGCTCCTCTGGATCATCAGATTTCCATTACCACAGACGCGTCCCTGATGGGGTGGGGAGCTCACTGTCAGACTCTCCACACTCAAGGTACTTGGACTCAGGTCGAGTCCCAGCTTCACATAAATGTCTTAGAAATGAGAGCCGTCCTTTATGTGGTCCGGGCTTTGAAGGACATTCTCTGTCACAAGAACATTCAACAAACAGGGCGGTGCTCACTCTTACCCCTTATGCAGAGAAGCGATGAGAGTGTGGGAATGGTGCTTGTAGCACAAGTCTCTAATTCAAGCAGTCTACCTGCCAGGAGTGCAGAACGAACTGGCAGATCGCCTCAGCAGAACAGAGACAGTTCCTCACGAATGGTCTCTCGACTCAGCTGTAGTTCAGTCAATATTCGCAGAGTGAGGAACTCCAGACCTGGACCTTTTTGCATCCCCACTCAACACAAAACTGCCTCTCTTCTGCTCCAGAAATCCAGGGCCTGGCATTTTCTGTCAGGATGCGTTCAGGCTGCAGTGGACAAAACGCTTTCTATACGCCTTTCCGCCTCTTCCTCTAATTCAGAGGGTACTTCTCAAGTTCGAATCCCAGGGGGACAAAATGATCCTCATTGCTTCCTTCTGTCCTCGACAGATGTGATTTCCACTACTCAACAGTATGTCGGCAGCTCCGCCGAAACCACTTCCCCTTCAGACGAACCTCTTGACTCAGGGTCCTGTTGTTCATCCCAACCTGAGGTCGCTTCACCTTCATGCTTGGCTCCTGAAGAGATAGAAGTGAACAGGTTCAATGTCTCTTGCAGGGTTTCAGATATTTTTCTGGCTGCGTGGAAGCCAGCCACTAGGAAAACTTACACAGCCAAATGGAAGCGTTTTTCGCTCTGGTGTGCGGAATCCTCTTTAAATCCCTTTTCCTGCCCACCAGATAACATTTTGGAGTACCTCTTAGACCTCTCAAATTCAGGTCTGCAGTAGTCTACAGTCAAAGTTCACCTTTGTGCCATTTCAGCTTATCATGAGCCGGTATTTTCCTTGTCACTGGCTCAGTTGCCTATGGTTAAGAGGTTTCTTAAGGGAATTCTGCATACCAGACCTCCTATAAGACGTCCAGTTGCAGCCTGGGACATTAATCTTGTGCTAGACGTGCTCACTCGGAAACCTTTTGAACCTCTGGCTACCTGTGAGCTAAAATTTCTCACCTGGAAAACAGCCTTCCTGGTGGCCATTACCTCAGCCCGCAGGGTCTCTGAGATACATGCCTTGGTCACAGACCCTCCGTATACTGTGTTCCATAAAGACAAAGTAGTCCTTAGAACCCATCCTAAATTTCTTCCTAAGGTGGTTTCGGAATTCCATCTGAACCAACCTTTGGTCCTTCCCTCTTACTTTGCGGACTTCCAAAATGAAGGAGAACGTTCTCTTCATTCCTTTGATGTCAAGAGAGCTTTGCGTTTCTATCTAGATAGAACAAAAGATTTTCGTAAAGCTCAACAACTGTTGTTTCCTTCAGTGAGACCCGGCTGGGTCAACCTGTCACTATCAGATGTATCTCAGCATGGCTAGTGGCATGCCTTCGACACGTTATTCCATGGCGCAGGTTAAGCTGGAGGGCAGAGTGTATGCTCACTCTACTAGGGCGGTCGCAGCATCTCTGACAGTAATCTGCAATGTACCCATTGCAGATATTTGCAATGCGGCTACCTGGAGCTCAGTGCATACTTTCGTTAAACACTATGCCCTGGATGTCCATGCCAGACGACATCTTTCGTTTGGCAGAACCATCCTTAATGGACTTCTGTCCTAAAACTGTGAGCTCTTGGTGTCTCTTGCCGCCCTCTCGGGGGATTATTAGCTCGGTACTCTCCCATTAGTGTGAATGAGTGGTGGAGACTTATGTCCAGGAAGATATGGAAATTACGTACCTACCGTAATTCTTGATCTTCTTGGATGAGTCTCCACCACTCATTCGCACGCCCACCCTCCATCCCCCGAGCTCACCTCTGTTGTTGGTCTTCCACCACGTCAATCTTTAGGCTGTGAAGACTTCTTTATTGACCCTTCTTATACGGGTCTTCCGGACTATCTTATGTCCGGTTTTGGTTAAAGCTATCCTTCTAGGTTAGTTACGCTGTACCTCCTTGGAAAAAAAGGTACTGAGGCGGTTGGAGGGTCGACGCCGAGGTAGTCATTACTGCACGAGCAGAGGCTCGCAGTGTCGCTCCTCACAGCTCCTCCTCTGGCGCCGACCCTCCAGCAAAAATGTTTGCTCCCGCTGGGTCCTAGTGCCTCCGGCGCTATTCCCAGTAGTGTGAATGAGTGGTGAAGACTCGTCCAAGAAGATCAAGAATTATGGTAGGTATGTAATTTCCATTTCTCGACTACCTTTGATCTTTTAAAAGGGGTCTTCTGTCATTGACCTTAGGGTGCAGCCATCTCTGCTTACAGGCGCGGGCGGTCAGTCATCGTTAGCGCAGTAGACGGTGGTCGGTAGCTTTTTTCAAAGTCCTGGATCACATATCCCCTTCGGTGTGTGAACCCCCACTTCCGTGGGATCTACTGCTGGTACTGGCAAAGCTCATGGGCAAGCCATTTGAACCAATGCACAAGTGCGCGTTGTCACACTTGTCATGGAAGACGGCCTTCCTGGTGGCTATCACGTCTGCCAGAAGGACAGTGGAGCTCCAGGCGCTCTCGGTGGACTCCCTTTATCTGATCTTCCACAGTGACAAGGTTGTCCTACGCCCCCACCAGAAATTCATTCCGAAGGTGGTGTCAGAGTTTCACCTTAACCAGGTGTTAACTCTGCCAGTATACTACCCCATAATTACACCTCTGAGGCCGAATACAGGCTTCATACCTTGGACCTGAGACGAGCCCTCTCCTATTAAAAGGAGAGGGCGGCAGAAGTTCGGGAAGAGGTTCACCAGCTGTTTGTCACCTACACTGAAGCAGCTTCTGGCAGACCTTTAGCAAAACGGACTATTGCAAGATGGATTACATCTTACATAAGTCTGTGCTACGAGTTGGCAGGCATGGAGTCGCCCAGAGGGATAAGAGCTCATTCTACTCGCCATACCACTGCATCGGTGGCTGCTTCCAGGGACATCCCTATCCAGGAAATCTTTCGTGTTGCTACCTGGAAGTCAGCAAACACCTTCATTACCCTCTACCACATCGACCTTGAGTCATGCCGTGATGCTGGTTTTGGGGCCTCAGTTCTCCAATCTCTTTTCCCCCAAGTAAGTATCAGTGGGGGTGTGCGCCTTGCCGCCCTCCTCCTGGAGAACTGCTTGGACTCTGCCAAGAAGTGTGGATGAACAACATATCCACGATCCTAGAAAAACAGGTTACTCACCTGTAACAGTAGTTCTAGGAGTGGTATATGTTGTTCATCCACACGGACCCACCCGACCTCCAGGCTGCCGATGCACAACTCCTGGCTTCCAGCGGGCTAAGATCTGACATCATGGAGCGGAGCTGAGGGATATACCACCTGGGTGGGTGGGAGGAGCCAGCTTGAAGACCTTCCGGCGATCCTTAAAGGGAACGGGACATGCCAAGAAGTGTGGATGAACAACATATACCACTCCTAGAGCTACTGTTACAGGTGAGTAACCTGTTTTTTCTACCCATCCCAGTCTGATCTGGCCTTTTCCAGGTGGAGACACCAAGGCCTGTCACATGTACAGTATATCAATTCCTAGGGGTGGATGTGATCTTCCCCTTTGAAAATGTTATGAAAGAGTATGGCCTCCAGAAGGGAGACTTCTTTAGGCATTTACAAGTTAGAATAATCGAGGGGTTTGTAAAATTGAGGGTCCCTATCACCATGTTGCTATTAGCTCGGGGCACATGGTACAAGTTCAGATAATCCAGAGGTTCGGATAATGGGGGGTCGGATAGGTTATACTGAGGTTATACTGTTTATCCTGCAGCATCGTACAATAATGGCCAAATTACCCTCCCCAATGCCACCCATACTTAAAATATTCATTGATTTCCTACAGGGAAACACCTGGGATCACTTAACCGGGACCTTGTACAAGATCCTGAGGGATATCAAGGGGGGTTCCACAGAATCAATACTAGAAGGATGGAACAGAGATTTGGAGTTGGAAGTACCAGTGGTCTCATGGTCTGAAGATGCTTTCTCGGCAGTGAAGGTGACTTCCTCCCCCTTGTGGAGGGAGTTCTCCTGGAAAAGCGGGAGCAGATACTTCTGTTCCCCAGCTGTTCTAGTTAAGTACCTCCCAAATAGATACGTCCACTGCTGGAGGAAATGTGGCTGTAAGCTGGCTGACTTAGGTCATATATTATGGCACTGCCCTCTGCTTATGCCCTTCTGGTGTGCACTTCAAATTGAATTGACTGGCTTTCTGGGGGAATCAATTGAATTAATCGCTGAAATAGTTCTGATGTCTATACAGCCCCGGGCTAAGACTCAATTACCAATATATGATGGCAGCAAAGAAAACACTCACTAAGAAATGGATGACGCAGATAGTGCCATCCATACAAGACTAGAGAGCTATTATGAAGAGAATTTATCAAATGAGTCTCACAGCTGCTTTACAGGATTGTTCTCCGGCCTTCCAGAAAAAGTGGCAGAGATTGATACTTCGTCAGTCGGGGATGGACCCAGAGTTTACTCCCTGAACTGTCATGGGATAACTCGGGGAAGGGATCTAGATACTTAGGGGATAATATATATTTCTCGCTTGTGCCCTTGATGTTTTCTGGGGAGAAATAATTCAGTAACTTCTCTGACTTAAACCTTGATAAAGGAACGGGGAACATTCACTATTTTACTGAATCATATGAACTCTGTTGTCTTACAAATAATTGCTTTTATCATATGTACTGCCGTATTACGATATAATGCTGCGTCAACTTGTGTGTTATAAAATCTTTCAATAAAAAATAAATTTCAAAAAAAAAAAAATATAGTAAGCAGCATGGGTTTGTGGCAGGGAGGTCTTGTCAGACAAACCTGATATTACTCTTTGACTGGGTAACCAGAATAGTTGACAAGGGGCACACAGTAGACTTACTGTACTTTGACTTCAGCAAGGCATTCAATTGAGTGACACACTAAAGGCTGCTGAAGAAGATGGGGGCTCCGCATACAGCTAGGAAAATAGTAAAGTGGTCAGGGAGTTGGTTGGAGACAGCAGAGATTAAAGGTGAATGGGTTCAAATCAGTGGAAAGAGAGATCACCAGCAGAATACGAAAAGGATCTGTCCTGTGCCCAGTCCTCTTCAAGAATATGTTCATCAGTGACATAGGAAACGGAATCCAGGGCAGGCTGTTTATTTGCAGATGACACTAAACTCTGTAGTAGAGTTAACAATGTGGAGGGCATAAGGGAATTGCAGAGACCCAAAAAGACTGGAAAATTCGTCCAAGTCTAGCAACTGAAATTCAGTGCTAAGAAGTGCAAAGTGATGCACTTTAGGAACAAAAACCCCAGAGCAGAGTATTGGATGGGAGGTGTTCAGCTGGAAACATCATCAGAGGAAAGATATCTAGGAAGTGTAATCATCAGTGACTCTCTTAAACAAACTAGCCAGTGTAACAGCCTTCAGCAAAGCTAACAGAATGCTAGGGTGCATTGGGAGTGGGTTCAACAGTAGGAAGCAGGAGGTACTGTTACCTTTGTATAGGTCAGTGGTAAGGCCACACCTGGAGTACTGTGCCCGGTTCTGGAGTCCCCATCTAAAAAAGGACAGGGACAGGCTAGAGGAGATACAACACAGGGTGACCAGGATGATTCAGGACCAGGAAGGCAGATCCTATGAGGATTGGCTAAAGGTGCTAAACAGGTATTCACTCGAAACCAGATGAGTGAAGGGAGGATATGATTGAGACCTTTAAGGTTCTGAAAGGAATAAACGGAGTGAACTATGAAGAGCTATTTACCAGGAACAGAGAAGTTAGTACACGGTGTGACGCTCTGCCCCTTGCTTATCATTGTGTATCATATTTGTAATATAAAAATATAGTATGTGATTGTCTCACATAAGTCCGCCTGTGCTTCCATGGGTGCCCCCCCCACCCCCAGGTTTCAGTGAAGCTACAGGATATGTAAACTGACCAGAGGATATGTGAAATTGACTAGTGAAGGGAACACCTAGAGTTTCCTGTTCTGTTCTTAATTAAGACTCTGGCCATCTGCCAGAGGATAAGCCTAATAAACTTTTATGATTTCCTAGAGGAACCTATTGATAACAGCAATATTTTAAAACGATGTAAACCTCTTTGATCTTCCTTGGGAAACAGGAACCACAACCAGTTCAAAGAAATGTTTGATTGAAGACTCATGTAGGAAATTACTTTTTGCTGATGTTCACTTTTATTAAAATACCTCCTGGTAGAAATTATGCTAGAACTAATTCTAAAGGGAGGATCCTGCTGACCTCATCCAAAAGCGGGTGGGGAGACAGAGTTGAAAATGTATCAGTGTGTATGAAATGCATGTATATCTCTTGGGCTCTGAAAGAAGAGGGTAACATCTCTCTCTAACTTTAAAACGCACTTAGAAAGGTAATACTTAGAAAGAAATTTAAGCCTCTTGTGGTAGGAGTGTTTTGTCTGTAACTTCCTGTTTATTTTAAATGATTGTATGCTCTTTGATATTTGTTCTGTATTTTATCTTACTTGAGTTACAATTTTTAGTAAAGAACATTTTCTTTGAAAGAATGCCTGGGTGTCTGTCAGTTCTTTTTGCATGTGACGTTAGGTGGTTAAGTCTGACAACTGTTCAACAGCTTGATGGTGTCACTGAGCCTGGGAAAGAAGGTAAGAATATACCTAAGGTCTCTTATAGAGTTTTAAGGGTTCATTTTGGGGACCTGGTTTGGTGCCCCTGGCAAAAGATTGTACTGCAATCCCGAAGAGGGTACATATCTGAGCTTGTAATTGGGTATGCTAGCATAAGGTTTACAGTTTGAATCCCCCAGAACTTGATGCTAACAGGTGATTTGGACCCAAAACAGACAGGCGGGTTACCCTGTCTGTTACCTGTTCACACTATTGCGCTCTGAGGTTGGCACTGTGGGAACAGAGGGCCTGCCCTGTGGAGTACGTTTGTAACACACAGGGCCATGAGTAGAGGTTAATTGGGGGAAGATTTAAAAAGTATGAGAGGAAGTATTATTTTACAGAAAGAGTGGTTTTATTTATTTATTTTTATTTATTTATTAATTATTTGGAAATAACCTTTGAGCAAGAGCTCTTTTACAAAGGTTCCATTTCAGAGAGATTACAATAGTTGAATACATATAATAAACAGTAGACAATAAACACAGGTCACTGAGTACAACAAAATAATAATCAACTTAGGCAGCAGTTACAATCAGTATATGTTACAGGTAAGGAAACATTTAACATTGGCTGAATGGAGTGTAACCTGTAACAGTTGGGAGGAGGGGTAGCGAGGGGGAGGGGGAAACAGGTTAGCCGTCAGGCAGATGTCTTTGTCGATGAAAAGGTGGCGGGAAGGTAACAATGGGAAGGTAGGATACGGGAGGGTCAGGGGGGCAGCATGAAAAAAAGGGGTCCAAGGGGATGGGAGGTTAAAGGGAGTTAGGGGAGGAATGAGTGAGAAGGTGGGGTCAGGAAGGTAAGGGATGAAGTCTGTGCTGACAGAGAAGGGAGTGGAGGGGGGAGAAAGAGTGGTGGAGCCATGGAGTGGTTTGCCAGCAGAGGTGGTGAGTGCCCGAACCATAAATGGCTTCAGACACAGCTGGGATAGATCTATGGTATAGTGGTTAATCATCAGGACGAGGGAAGTGGAAACACTGAGAACAAAAGGGAGAATAGGGTATGCATAGTCCCACAGAGACGATAAGTCCCGGGGTATGACAGGGTAATATGGGCGGGATAGATGAGCCGTCTTTCTTTTTCTGCCATCGCCGTCTGTGTTTCTATATGTGAAACATAGGCTGAATTTTGCCTAAATATCATGTTTTCCAACATTTTTCAGAGGCATCGCCAGCTTTAAGTCATCACAGATTGTTTTTAGTTGTGAAACCTTACAAGCCCTCTATGGCTGGGCATCACCACATCAGGCTGAGCAATGTTCCCTTTTCCGAGCCCCATCTCCAGCAGAGTGGTGTGTCTCTTAATATCATTCTCAACATTAAAATTGAATAACCTACCTTTTTCTCATCCTCTATGTGGATTGTGAGCCACTTATGCCTTGCTAGGGTGTTTTTTATGGTCTCCTGTTAAAAGATTTTAAAAGGAAGAAAAAAGGTGCCACAGGTAGATATAGATTTACATTATTGGGAGCTTAGGGTCTCTGGAGGTCACTCGTTTTTGGTGTCTGTTCCTTGCCCCCCCCCCCTTCAGTTTGAGGTTTGTGTGTGTTTTCTTACTATTTTAGAGCAAACTTGTATATTTGGGACACTTAGGAGTATTTTTTGGTGATTTCTCACCTCAACCTCAGTTTTTACCATTTGCTAGTCGCATGCTTCTTCATCCCCTAGCTTCCCATAAGTGTTCCGAACATGCACCCGTCATGTGCAGTGCTGATGGCATTCTTGGCATCGCCTCATTGAATAGCATTACGCCGTCACGTCTGGCGCCATCATGGCACAGAAGCCTAATGAGCCCAGGGGTATAAAGTGTACGCAGTTAGAACTTTTTGAAGCTCCTGGAATTCTCTGACAGTTGGTAACTGTTGTGGGGAACAAATTATCAAACACAGTTAGACTCTGGGTTTTTTTTTTTTACAGCAAAATGTAGATGAACATATGAGTGATAGAAAATTCATGTACCACCAATAGAGCATCAGGTGGCAAGTTCATTAAGGACAAATTGTCTTCAGAACTTGAAATCCACCTATGAACCTAAAATGATCAAAATACAGACAGACTCTGGAGTTTTTCCTGTCACAATTTTCATTTATTGGCACCATGGCTTACAGGAGACCATTAATTATGAAAAGATGTAAGACGTGCAGGAGGTGATGAGGCCCTGTCCTAGGGGTACATATTGCCCTCATTGTGTTGCGTAGCGTAATATTTCTCTCACGGTAACCCCCCCCAGCCGGTCCTCTGAGCTGGGGGGGCACCTGGTTTGTCTCTTGGCAGTGGCAAAGCAGAATTGCAAAAATCTCTGTTATTGCTCCTCAGTGAGCTTCTAAGCCCCGATGTCCCACAGGACATCACAACAGATGCACCTAACCCCAAAACGGGCCCCTCAGGTCAGGGGGTGCCACATAGGCACGTCCAGGTTCAATGCAGCAAGAGCAGGCTATGGATTCTGATATGCAGGCAGACCCCGACCTAGACTTGTTTGAAGGGCAGGATGTGGATTATGGGGTCCAGCACTGAACCCTGCGGTACTCCGCTTGTCACTGTCTTCGGAGATGAGAGCTCCCCTCCCACCACCACCCTCTGCTGCCTTCCCTGTAACCAGTTTACTACCCATCCCACCATTTTCGCCCCTGCACCTATACTTGTCAGATTACTACCCAGCCTCCCATGCAGCACATCTCTGCTTGGCCAAGTTCCTCGAGGCGACTGGCCCAAAACCTCTGGTCATCCCCCTACTCGTAGAACCTTTTCAGGATGTCATCAAATTGGCCTGGAAGCATCTGCCCACAGCTTCAGCCGTTCCCAGAAAGGCAGATCGGCTGTATAAAACCCCAAAAGAGGAGCCTCATCTCAGCGAGCAGCCAAAGGCAGACTCCATGGTGCTCACTGCGGCACATGGCAGAGTGCAACAACCCAGGCATGTGAATTTCCAGCCTCCAGACCCTGAGTCCAAAAGGCTGGACCAAATGGGCTGTAAAGTCTATTCCTCAGCCACCTGTACTGTCAGGTTGCTTAACTTTTTGGCGCACATGGTCACGTACCAAAAATCATTGTGGATCAAGGCAGTGGACATGGTCAAGGCCCTACCGGACTCAGACAGCAAGCCAGAACTCATGGCTGTCATCCAGTCAGGCATAGACATTGGCAGGCATGTTTTGAGGAGTTCCTACAACTCTACAGACACGGCTGCTAGGGCAGCAGCGACAGAGGTGTGCATGAGAAGACACGCCTGGCTGTGGGTCTCAGGGTTCTGACAGGGACCTACAGGATGCCATCTTAGATGCACCCTTTCAGGGTTCGGTTCTCTTTGGCCAGGATACTGAAAAACTGATCACGAGGCTACAAGATTCCAGGAAAGCAGTTTCAAATGTACACAGAATGTACAAATCTGAACCAGCTTCTACTCGGCACTGTCTCTTTTGTAAAAGCCAAGCCCAGCAGGGAAGGCACCAGCAGCAAAAAGTGGGATTCAAACAAAGAGGCTCTCCCCTTCCTTCAGGTGCCCAGGGCACCAAAAGGACCAAGACTGCCAGAGCTCCCTTGCCTACCCCCTCTGCCTCGGCATGACTCCCTGCTGGCCACCCCTCCTTCAGAGGAGGCTCCAGGGAAGGTTGTAGGAGGGAGGTTCTCCCATTATCTCAAAGGATGGTGCAGTACTACCACAGATCAGTGGGTTCTCCAGGTTATCAAGAGAGGTTATACTCTGGAGTTCACCCAGATCCCACTGCAGCCTGCCCATCCCTTCTCACTGCTTCCCTTCTCAAGCTGCTGTCTGGCAGAGATCCAAACCCTGTACGAGAAAAGAGCGATCCAGGTAGTACCACCTAGCTCAGAGAGGCAGGGGATTGTACTCCCACTTCTTCCTAGTCCCGAAGAAGACACAGGTCCTCTGTCCCATTCTAGATCTAAGCCAGCTGAACACCTTCATCGAATAAAGAAGGTTCAGAATGGTGACACTGGCCATTCTATTGCCCTTGATCCACCAGGGAGCTTGGCTCTGCTCCCTGGACATGCAGGCTTCTTATATGCATATAAAAATCCTGCCGTCCCACAAGAAGTACCTCCGCTTCACCTTCCAGGGAGAGCACTACCAGTTCAGGGCACTGCCTTTCGTCGGCACCGATGGTCTTCACCAAGTGTCTGTCGATAGTGTCGGGCGCACTCAGAAAAAGGGGCCATTATGTTTACCCTTACCTGGATGACTGGCTTCTCACAGCATTGTCAAAGGATCAGCTGCATCAGTCGTTGAGGGAGACTTTCAGCTTATTTCAAGCCTTGGACATCACCCTGAATCTTCCCCAAATTGTGCTCCTGGCCTACCCGGAGGTTACAGTACATCAGTGCGGTTCTGGACACCATACAAGGAAGGGCCTTTTCCCCCCGAGGACTGAGCAGACAAGCTGCGGGCAGCAGCTCGAAGGGTAATGACTACCAATCCAGTCCCAGCCAGAGTGGTTCTCCAACTCCTGGGCCATATGGCCATGGCCATCGCAACAGTTTTCCTCGCTCACCTCTATTTGAGGATCTTGCAGTGGAGCCTCAGAGTCCAATGGGACCAAAGCACAGACAATCCAGATCATCTGATCCAGGTCTCCGGTGCGGTCTTTCGGTCCCTGGAATGGTGGGTCACCCCGGCTCGACTAGACACCGGGGTTCCTTTCCTCAGGGCTGGGCTGGGGGGCACATATGGCATCTCATCAGATGAGGGGCTCTTGGACCTCAGAGGAGCGTGCTCTCCATATAAATATCCTGGAGGTGAGAGCCGTCCTTTGTGCCTTGCAGGCTTTCCAGGTGGTGCTCGCTCCCGGGCCCCTACTGGTCCAGTCGGACAACACTCCAGTAGTCTTCTATCTCAGTAAGCAAGGGGGCACTCACGCTTACCCCCTATGCAGAGAGGCCATGAGAGTTTGGCATTGGACAGTGGATCACAACCTGGAGATCACAGCAGTCCACATACCAGGGGTTCACAACGTCCTTGCAGACAGTCTGAGCCACTCTTAGTCTCAGAGTCATGAATGGGAGCTACTACAGGAAGTTGTAGATGACCTCTTCAAAAGATGGGGTCAGCCAGAACTGGACTTCTTTGCGTCCCCACAATGCCAAACTGCCCAATTTCTGCTAGCTAGATCCAGGGCCTGGTGTTTTCTCGCACGACGCATTGTCTCTCTCTTGGACAGGGAAGTTTCTGTATGCTTTCCCTCCCTTTCCGCTTCTGCAGAGGGTACTGCTCAAACTGCAGGCCAAAGGTGCTCGCATGATCCTGGTAGCACCCTTCTGGCCTCGACAGTTCTGGTTCCTACTGCTACAACAGCTAGCATTGGAACCTCAGGTCCCCTTGCCCCTGTCCACTCACTTGCTCTTCCAGGAGCAAGGGGCTCTAGTACATCCCAACTTGCAGTCTCTGCATCTGCATGCATGGCTCCTGCAGGCCTGATTAGAGACAGATTTGTTGTGTTCCCTAGAGTGGCAGAGATTCTCATGGCAGCGTGAAAACCCTCTACCAGGCAACATACATCATGAAATGGAAGCGCTTCTGTCTGTGGGCTTCCCCCCATTCCTTGGATCCTTTCTACTGTCCAGTAGAGTCTGTGCTACAGTACCTTCTTTCCCTGTCCAATATGGGTCTCAGCTACTCATCCCTTAAGGTACATCTCTCTGCGCTTTCAGCTTATCATGCACTGCAGGATGGAAAAACTCTGGCACAACTAGACCTGTGCAAGACCTTTTTAAGGGGGTATCTTGCACATCAAACACCCCTGGTGGGACCCCATTCCTCCTTGGGACCTTCTTTTTGTCTTGGAGAAACTTACTTTGCCTCCCTTTGAACCAGCCGAAAGTTGTGAGCTCCGCTTTCTGTCTTGGAAAGCGTTATTGTAGTTGCTATTACTTCCGCTTGGAGGGTTTCCGAGCTGCAGACTCTGATGTGTAAAGAGCTTCATCTTGTTTTTCACAGGGACAGGGTTGCCCTGTGTACAAATCCTAAGTTCCTTCCAAAGGTAGTGTCCGAATTCACCTTAAATCAGGACATTCAAGTACCAGCTTACTACCCAGAGAACTCCAACAGAGGGGAGGCCTTGTTGCATACTCTGGATGTACATATAATCCTCTATTGCTATATAGAATGGATCAGTTCGACAAGAAAGACAGACCAGTTTGTCTCCTTTGCCCTAAGAATGTTAAGGGCTCCAGTGACCAAGCAGATATTGGCCAAATGGCTGGTCAGCTGCATTACTTTCTGTTACCAAAAGTACGACGAACCCTTGCTGGGACTGGTCAAGGGTCATTCCACTAGAGGGGTCGCAACCTCCTTTGTGTTTCTCAAAAATGTTTCAGCAGCAGATCTCTGTGCAGCTGCTACTTGGAGTTCGGTCCATACCTTCATAAGGCATTACAGTCTGGACATTGCTTCCAGAAGGAGAGAAGGTTTTGGCCTTGCAGAAAATGTCTCGCCCTGGAGCTAGCGAGCAGAAGGTGGGAAGTTTTGCATTTTGAGGAGACACGAACAGGTCTACCTGAGGGGTTCCCCAGAGCAGGAAGATACATAGATACATACATAGACAGTATCGGCAGATAAGGGCCTATGGCCCACCCAGTCTGCCCATTTGAGCTTGTAAGTTTACTTTGTGTTTTCCTAGAAGTCTGTTGCCCCTTAACCCTGACCTCCAGAATTCCTATAGATACATAGACAGTGTCGGCAGATAAAGGCCTACGGCCCACCCAGTCTGCCCATTTGAAGATGTCGTCTACTACCTCTTGATCCAGTTCCTATTCGTGGGCTGTGGCTGAAGACCGACTGAGGTGGTCTGCAAGCCTGTTTTCAACTCCCGGAACATGAACTGCCATCAGGTGAAGGTTGTGCTGGACAGCCCAACTCCAAATTCTCATTGCTTCCCTGCACAGAGGGTAGGAACGAGTTCCTCCCTGCTTGTTGATGTACCAGACTACACACATGTTGTCCGTCTGGATGGTTAGATGACTTGGAAGAATGGAGGAGTGTAGGGCCTGGAGAGCATACAGGACTGCTCTGAGTTCGAACACATTTGTGTGCAGAGTCTGTTCGAGCCTGGACCAGCTGCCCTGAGTCTTGTGAGACCCTAGATAGGCTCCCCAGGCCTCTCCTGAGGCATCTGTTGTCAGTGTCTGGCAGGGGGGTTCGATATTGAAGTGAACTCCCCGGTAAAGGTTCTCTTGCACCATCCACCATTGCAAGTCCCTGACCATGGGATCGGAGACTAGAACCTCCTGGTCTAGGTCGTCCAGTGTTTGGTCCCATTAAGACTGAAGCGTCCATTGAGGGATCCTCATATGGAGCTGAGCACGAGGGACTGTCGGGATAGCAGCTGCCATGAGCCTGAGGAGGAGGAGAAAGACTGACCTGGCACTGACCCTTCTGCGACTGGACAGCAAACTTGCTTGAGTCTGGAGGGTGTCCACCCTGTCCAGAGGCAAAAAGGCCTTGCCAATGGTCGTGTCCAGGATCGCCCCGATAAACTGGAGTCTTTGGCAAGGGACCAAATGGGACTTGGCCTGGTTGATGGTGATACCCAGGCTGTTGAAAAACCTGCAGGGTGAAGGAAAGAGAGTGCAGAAGTTCCTCCCTGGACAGGGCCGCCAGGAGCCAGTTGTCCAGGTACAGGAATACCTGCACTCGCTGGGTGGGCCTCTACCACAGACAGGCATTTGGTAAATACTCGGGGAGCTGAGTAAAGACCAAGTGGGAGGGCCTTGAATTGATAGTGGTCCCCCTGAAAACAAAACCGAAGGAATTTGCAGTGGGAAGGGCAGATGGGGATGTGCAGGTAAGCATCCTGCATATTCAAAGCGCACAGCCACTTTTCCTGCCGAAGAAGCGACAGAAGGCTCTGCAAGGAGAGCATTCTGAAATATTTGTACTCCATGAACATGTTCAGGGAACTGAGGTCTAAAATAGGCCTCACATCTCCCGTCTTCTTTGGAACTAGGAAGAAATGGGAATAGTAACCTGTCCCCCAAAGGTGGTGTGAAACTGGTTCTATCGCCACCTTTAAGAGAAGGGAGGAGATTTTTTCCAGGACCAGAGGAAGATGTTCCCGGGGAGTAAGATGACTTGGGGGTGGTCTTTGGGACGGTTTCTGAAGAAACTCGATTGAGTGTCCTGCTGTGATTAGCTGGAACACCCAAGCATCTGATGATCTTCCCTTGTCAATCTTCACCATTCATTACTGCTTGAGTAGTGCCAGAGGAGCGCACCCGCTATGGGAGATTTTATTTTTTTGGAGTCTGCTCCAATGGCGCCGCCCACGAGAGCGATGCACTACGTCATGCGTGAGGGGTGGCTGTTAGGTGCCGCAGACTCCTCCTCCATCTCAGTTCTGTTTCTCCCACCGTCGAGGCTGCACCTGCTGCGCAGTTAGGATTTCAATACTAGGCCTAGTTGTCATTATCGACGCCGTTCCAGACTCCTCCTTCCTGCTTTTCTTGATGTCGTCACCGGTAAGACCGTTCTTTTTCTTCTCTTTATTCGACGACGACGAGAGCTGTACTTGTTTTTTTCTTAATTTTTTCGCATCATGTCAGGTTCGGGCAAAACGCAGTCAAAGGCGCACCTGCATCGGTGTCTTTGTCCCGCATATTTCCATCACGGATCGGCATGATGCTTGTCTCATTGCCTGGGACCCAGCCATAATATGGATGCGTCACGGCCTTGTTTCTCGATGGACCATCACGTCCTGGAAGTCTCGTGTTCAAGATTGGTGGCGCTTCGCCGACTCTCGGGGACAGCCGCCCAGGGGATTCCAGGTAAGGTCTTCTAGACCCTTCCTCCTGGTCCTCAGGCCTATACGGTCGGTAGAGGAGGAGGCCTCCACATCTTCTCTTGCCGAAGAGGAGGCCTCTTTCGTGGTGTCGGAGGAACGCCGAGGTCCCTTCCGGGGACACGGCGGGGAGACCGCCTCGGCAGTCACCTTCTCGGAGGTTCAGGCTCCCCCAGTGTCGAGGCCCAGGTTGTTGTCTAAACACTCTTGGTATGTAGGGTAAACAATAAAAATAATAATAATAATACAGATTCTTGTGTCTCGGAGTCTGCCAAGAAACATTCGTAAACAAGCAAAGAGTGCTAATAAAGTTTATTATGCTACTTACGCCAAGCATGTGACAAAGAAAATCACAAGGGAGATGGGTTTCTCACCACTCCTGAAGAATGTACACAATCTCCAGAATTGTAGATCTTAGGTTCTCTAAGATCTTGTTCTATCTCTCCCTGCGCTCCAGCTCTCTGCCCTTCTAGGTCAGCTACAGTAGTGTCTCAAGAGTGCTACAATGGGTTGCAGACAGCTAAATACTACAGATAACAGCATAGCAACAGAGATTACAACATAGTTACAGATATGATAAACAATATGTTTTGGTCCTAAGTTATTCTCTATTGGATAATGACTTAGGAGACAGAATTACTAATGAGTATCATATGAGACAGAATATGCTTCCATTAGCATTATAGCTTGGACAAAATAAATGCTGACAGTTCAAACTACATTTCTTGTTTACACCAGTTGTGAAACATAGACATAACAAAGCCTTCTATCTCTGTCAGCTTGCTTAGAGACAAAGAACTGCTGACAGGCCTATTACATGGCATATCAGAGTGTAAAATACACTACATATAATTATATGAGAATATGAGTATACAATAATCACTGATGATCCCTCTGAGTTATCTTATCAGTGATTAGGTAGATAATATATGGACTATCTATAAAAGACAAGCTAATCTAGATAAATGTATTATGGTGAGGTATAATATATCGTGCATGACAATATTAGCATATCTTAGCAGCAAAGCACATTCCTAGCACCCATGCTTATATGATTGGTGCTCATAACTATAGGTCAGTGCAAAATAGCAGTATCACAGTACGGTAGACCAGGAATACAGTGTGAGGTGTATGTGGGATGATAGGGGGCATAACCCAGGTGTAACAATCCCCTCTTTGTTGCCCTAATTGCAAAAGTGGCAACACAACAAAAAGATGGAGGTTAGACACCATTCGTCTACAGGCCCAAGGCACGAGCCTGATAGAGGAAGTTTAACTGGTCACAGTAGTGTTTCAGGGATTTCCATAAACAACAAAATGTAATAATAAGGGAAAATGTTAGTAAACCTTGTATTACTATAAACCCAGGTGTAACAAGGTCTGCTGGGCCCGGCATCGATGGACCCTCGACGCCGCCTTCTGGCGCCGTTTCAGATCCTGGTGCCGTTTGTGGCGCTGGTAATTGAGACGGTGCCGTGTTGGCTTTCGGCACTGCTCGCGGCACCGTGGGCCTGGTCGGTTCTTCTAGCGGTGCCGAGTCGGGTCCTGGTGCCGAGGGCAGTGCCGTGCGTCTGGCTGGTGCCGTTGGGTAGTCAGGGCCGGGTCTCTGCGTTGCGGGGGGTCCGGAGTAATCCGGCGCCGCCATTCGTGGTGCCGTTTCACTGGAGACCCCCGGGGTGGCCAGTATTCTGGTCCAGCTGGTCTCTTCCTCTGAGGAGGAGGAGGATGATTCAGATGTGGACCTGTCCTGGCACCCTGATTGTTCAGAGTCAGGATCTCCAGTGGGACGAGGTGCTAGGTGGCCCAGCGTGCCTATTCCTCTGTCTCCGCTGCTGTCCTCCCCGAGACCTTCCAGGCTGGGGGTGGTCTGGGGTACCTGGAGGGGGATGAGGTGGAGGGAGGGGCTCTCCCTCCTGGGGGGTTGTGGCAGCTGCTGATTCCGGGGCTACTGCACCCCCTCGGGGTGGGGGGGGTCGCTGGGGTCGAGGAGGAGGGCATTCTCGGAGTCCGTGGGGTCGAGAGACAGGGTTCAGACGCCTTGGTCTTCATCTGCCACCCCTCGGGGGGGGCAGGTAGGAGCCATAGCGCCGGGCCCCGGTTTTTCCTCTCGAGCCCCAGGGACCCCTCTGATGGCGTTGCTGTGGGCTGCCTTTCTGGACCCATGCATCCAGGTTCATCACAGGGGAGGATCCCCTACTAGGCTCTTCCAGGCTTCGCATCCCCAGGGTTCCATTCTGCGACCTGGTTTTTTGTCCAGGATCCTGCCAGCTCGAGCCCTGTTCCCCGGATTTCAGAGCCTCAGCAGAGGACAGTTGCCTCGCCATAGGTGCCCCTCTCCCATTCCTTGGCAGCCACTCCCTTCTCTCCCAGGCCATGTCGGTTCTATGGGCCAGTTATCCTGGGAGACGTTCAGAGGCTCTGCGGCGGCCTTCCCCTCATATGTTAGTTACATGCATGAGCGGGTGTTTCGCCTATCCCCACCGCCGCAGGAGTCCTCTGGACATTCGAGCGCTCCATCATCCTCGTCTCCCTCCTCGGAGGGAGAGGAACCCACTGCTCATCTCTCCTCCGATGCTGATTTCACTGAATATCAGCGATTCCTTTCGAGGATGGTGAGGGATCTTCGTATCTCCTTTGTTAGGCGAGACGATACCGAACGGGAGATGCGTGAATTCCTCAGTGAATTCAGTGCCCAGCATTTGGTGTTACTATCCTGGCCTATTCCCTTCCAGGAGGCATCTATCCGTTCCTGGCAGTCGCCAGCCGTCCTTTCTCCAGCCCTGGCAGACTGTGGAAGAAGGTATTGTGCCCCATCGGAATCTCTGGGTACTCTCCCCAACCCACCTTCGGGATTGGCATACCTAGAAACTCCCTCCGGGTTCCGCCGCCTGGCGCACGACCGTCCACCGGACTCAGATTCCCTTCAATTTAACCGGTGGGGCTGAAGAGTGTTCTCTTCCTCTCGTGTGATGTTATGCATTGCATCACATCAGGCTCACCATGATGCCTACAATAGCAATTTGTGGTCGATGCTTTCCCAAATCTTAGCATCAATGCCTGATACGGAGCAAACTAGACAAGCTATTGCCCTCTCTGCTATAGGCCTGGAGCTGGCAAGACACCAAGCAAGGGCATCTTATGACGCCAGTGAGGTGGCTTCCAGACTTGGCAGGGACAGTGATCTGTATTAGATGGATGGCATGGTTTCGTCTATCAAGGTTGTCACCCCGGCCCGGCATAGGGTGATTCGCTCCGCTTTCCGGGGGACCCGTCTCTTTTCCTTCAGAGCTAGGAGACTTGTGCAGGGGCTTCCTCCGTCTCCCCATCCTCTGGGGACACCTCCTAGCTGTCCTCCACCATAGGCTTCTCACTTGATTAGCCCAGGGTCTTCCCCTCCTGTTTCCCACCAACAGGAGCCTGGGGGTCTTGCTCCCTCAGGGTTTCTTTATCCCCCCCCGTGGGTGGGGGGCTTGGTACTCACCCAAGCAGTACTGAATGGTTAAGATTAACAAGGGAACAGATTTCTGTCCGGGCAGTCTGTAAGCTCTCAGCTAGAGTGTAGGGGGTTGGGATGATGAGAATGTAGAGAATCTGCCCTTTGTGTCCAATCTATACAAGCGGTTCAAGTTGAACCTTTTCTCACTCCTATTAGGAGGTATTCTTGCTACCTTGGTTTTGGTTCTGAGCTTATAACCCTCTCAATCAATATATCTATGGGCAGTGTTCTCCCCTCTGAACATCCCTTCTTTCTTCTCTTTCTTCTTCTTCCTTTTCTCTTATCTGTTCCTCCCTTAGAGCCGTCCCAGATGGGAGGCCCTGTGGTACCTTAGGGTAGGTATTCTCCCTCTTCCATCTGTCCTCTACCAGCTTATTCCTTCTTCAGTTTATATCCTTTCCTTTTTCTATCCCTCGGCTCTCTTGCCTTGCTCTCCCCTTTTTTCCTTTACCATTTTTCTTGCCTCTTCGGCTACCAGAACTGAGATGGAGGAGGAGTCTGCGGCACCTAACGGCCGCCCGTCGCAAGATGGCGCTGCTGTCAGCCTCTGGTGGTGCCATTAGAAGCGAACTCCCAAAAAAAAATCTCCTGTAGAGGGTGTGCGCCTCTGGCACTACCCAAGTAGTATGGTGAAGAATCAACAGAAGATCAAGAATTACGGTAGGTACATAATTTTCATTTATCCTCTCCCAACCCAGTAGATGGAAGGAGAACCTCCCTCCTACTGGTTCCTCTGGAGTGTCCAGAGGCCGTGGGAGAGGGGAGGAGTCAGGTGGTGTGGGGCAGCGCAGCAGCCGAGGCTCCCGTGGCTTTTTTGGGCAGGAGAATCTTGGTTGCTGGAGGGCCCAATGCTGATGGCCCTTTGCCTGTGGTTTTGCCTTTGGTCGGTCGTCGGCTGAAAGGTGGCCGCTGTCCCTGAGGGGGTCTGTACAGACAGTCCACAGACTTGAGTGCAGTGCCCTTCTCCCGCAGTTCGGTGGTGATGTCCTTGACATCACCGCTGAACAGCACTGAACCCCTGAAGGGCGCATCCCGAATAGCGGATTGTACTTCAGGGACCAAACATGACACCCAGAGCCAGGCGTGGCCAAAGACCTATGGCGAGCGAACTCAAATCCAGCTCTCGTCCACTGCATCGTAAGTGACACGAAGCATGTTGCAACTGGCCGAACGAGCAGAATGGACAAGGTCAGCCATATCCTGTTTGGTCTGAGACTCAGGAAGGGAGTCCAATTTAGATTCCACCTGACTCAGGATGGTCTTCTGGTAGTCCCCTGTATGTGCTACATAGTTCAGGGCCCTGATACCCAGGGTAGAGGATGCATAAACCTTCTCCCATACTGGTCCAGGAGCTGGGACTCCTTGTCAGGTGGAGACGAGCTGAGATGTTTGGGGTTGGCGGAGCGGCTGTGAGCGGAGCTAATCACGACCGAGTCTGCCTTGGGGTGTATATTCAAAGAATCTACTCCCTTGGGAGCCTGATATAGCTGATCTGCCTTCCTCGAAAGGGAGCTAATGTGGACGGTTGTTTCCAAATAGTGTCAACAAGGTCTGCATGAGGCTCTATCTAGGGTGGAATCAATGTAGGAGCGGTCTCGGGCAGAACCAAGTGGGCAGCGATCTTCTTATGCTGTGGCTCTGGCTTCAGAGATTGCCACTGATGAACTTCCTGGATCTTTCTCAATAACTCCAAAAAGGTAGGATCCTCCGGAGAAGACTTGGGAGGACTCCTTGGCCTGGGACGATCTGGAGTACGAGGCTCATCATCCGGGTCGGAGCATTCCCCTGAGTCAGAGATCTACAATGTAGGGGAGGAAGACTCCTCCTGATGCGGGGGAAGAACGGTCCCTTTGGGAAGCCCTCTGGGAAGCAAATCTTCATTACCCCTGGCATCCGAGGGTCCACCTTTGGTGTCGGGTAAGGGGAAGGAGTCTCCTGCCTCGGCGTAGGGGATCCTATGCAGGGTCCGGTGCCGGTAGATGACTCTCCACCTCCCTGGTGAGCTGAGCCTTGGCCTCGGCCCACCAGGCAGCCAGAGTCTCCTTCAAGTCCACAAGGTGGCTGTGGTGGGGGAGGAGGAGGAGGAGGGGGATATGGATATTGGGGGTATCCGTATGGCGAATATCCATAACCCGACAGCGGAAAGCCCGGCGTCAGTAATTGAGGCGCCGGGTACTGCGGCGTTGGATAAGGCGTCAGGTACTGCAGTGTCGGATACTGCTGTACCAGGTAGGGTGGCACCGGATTAAGCGGTGTTGGATACCCGGGTGCCAGGGCTCTGACGGAGCAGAGGGCCCTGGGAAAGGCCCAGCAGGTGGGCCAGGTAAGGGTGGCCCCACGGGCATCGGGCCTGGCATTGGAGCGGTGTCCAGAAGAGGGACATCGGCTGGCGTCTCGTAGGCCGGCGTCAGAGGATCTTCCCTTGTCAATCTTCACCATTCATTACTTCTTGGAGGTGTAAGCCGGGCTGACGCACCCTCCCGCAGGCTTTTTTTTTTTTTTAAAGGCCAGCTCTAGCGGCGCCGCCCTCGAGACCGGCGCCTTGCGTCATGCGCGGCGGCCGTTAGTACTACCGACTCCTCCTCCATCTCAGTTCTGTTTCTCCTGCCGTCAGGCTGCACCTGCTACACTTGTGAGGTGAAAAGTTAGGTGGAAAGTTAGCATTAGTCTAATTTTGCCGACTCCTAGTTTTCTCGATATTACACTCGGCCGCCATACCGCAGTAAGACTGTTCCTTTTTCTATCTGTAGGCGTCGGGTGTTTTCCTACTGTTTTTACCTTAATTGTTTGGCGTTATGTCGGTTCTGGAGGCGGCGTTTTGAGACGGGCGGCCTGATGCGTCGGTGCTCCTGTGGCCGGCATTTTTCCGTCTCGGACCGGCATGATGTGCGTCTTCGTTGCCTGGGACCCAACCATGACATGGATTCGTGCGACGCCTGCTTCTCCATGGACCGTCGTGTCCTCGAGAATCCCAGCGTTCAAGCTCGGCAAGGCCCGCCGACTTTCAAGGGCGGCGTCGTTCCTGAGATTCCCAGGTAAGATCTCAGGCCCTTCCCCGGGTCCCCTCCGGGCCTATACGATCGCGGAGGAGAACTCCTCCTCTTCTCTTGCGAAGAGAAGCTTCTTTTATTGGTGTCGAGGAGCGTGGCGGTCTCTCCGGGCCTAGCGGTGGCCCGCCTCGGCAGTCACCTCCCCGGAGGTGCAGGCTCCCCAGTGTCGAGGCCCATGATTTCTGGGCGGACACGGTGGACCCTCGGCCGCCGCCTTCGGTGCCGTTCGGATCGCGCCCGTTAAATGGCACCGATGATCGAGCGGCCCGTTAGTGGTGCGTTCAGATCCTGGTGCCGTTGGCGGCGCCGCTACAGCCCTAAGCGCCGTTAGCGGCGCCGTGGGCTTAGTCTCGCCTCCCTCGCGTGGCGCGGGTGATTTCCGACACCAGGAGGCGGTGCCGTGAGGCCTCGCTGGTGCCACGCAGGAGAGCTGGGACCGAACCTGGCTGTCGCTGATGCTCGGGGGTTGGCCGGCGCCGCCTCTGGTACCGGTGCCGTTCGCGGTGCCATTGCCACGGGGACCCCCGGGGTGGCCAGTATTGAGGTCCTGCTGGTCTCGTCCTCCTCGGAAGCCGACGACTCAGATGTGGACCCAGCCTGGTACCTTCACTCCTCGGGGTCGGGGTCTCCTGTGGTACGAGGTGCCAGGCGGCGCAGCGGGCCCCTCCCTCTGTCCCCTCCGTCCTCCCCTGAGGCTCTCCGGCTGGGGGTGTCCTTGAGTCCCAAGGGGTGGCGTGGTGGAGACTGAGGGGCTCCCCTCCCGGGGCCCGGTGACAGCAGCCCTCCGGGTGCTGTTGCTCCCTCTGGGGGCGGGAACGCTGCGGTCGAGGAGGAGGGCTCTCTCGGAGTCCGAGGGGTTGAGGGGCAGGGGGACAGGACCTCGGTCTTCTCTGGCCACCTCAGGGGGGTGGCTAGGAGCCGCAGTGCTGAACCCCGCCCTTCCCTCCGGGGCTCTAGAGTGCCCTCCGGTGGCGTTGCTGTGGGCTGCCCTTCTGGATCCATGCAGTCCCGACTTCGTCACAGGGGAGGTTCTCCCCCTGGGCTCTTCCAGGCTCCTCTTCCTCAGGGTTCCGTCTTGCGGCCTGGTTTGTTGTCCGGGACCCCGCCAGCTCGGGCTCCGTTCCCCGGATTCCAGAGCCCTGGCAGAGGTCAATTGCCTCCTCGTAGGTGCCCCTCTCCCATATCTCTCCTCACCACCCTCCCCGGGTCATGTCGGTCCTCTGGGTCCGTTATCCTGGGAGCAGTTCAGAGGTTCTGCAGCGGCCCTCCCTCATCGTTAGATGTATGCATGAGCGGGTCTTCGACTCTCCCCACCGCCGCGGGAGTCCTCTGAGCATTCCAGCTCTCCATCATCCTCGTCTCCTCCTCTGAGAGGGAACCCTACTCATCTCTCCTCCGGCGCTGATTTCACTGAATATCAGCGATTCCTTCGAGATGGTGAGGACCTTCGGATCTCTTACATACGGAGACAATACCCGAGCAGGAGGCAGCGTGAATTCCTTGGAGAATTCAGTGCCCAGCACTAGTGGTACCTTCCTGGCCTATCCCTTCCAGGGCGTCTATCCGTTCTGGCAGTCGCCAGCCGCCTCTTCTCCAGCCCCGGCTGACTGTCGGCGTAGGTATTGTGCCCCCTCGGAATCTCTAGGTACTCTCCCCAACCCCCTTTCTGGCTTGGTCTACCTGGAGACTCCCTCTGGGCGCCGCTGCCTGGCGCACGACCGCCCACCGGACCCGGACTCTCTTCAGTTCGACCGGTGGGGGCGAAGGGTGTTCTCTTCTTCTCGTGCGGTTGCTTGTATAGCATCATCAGGCTCTCCGCTGCCTACATCGGCACCTGTGGTCGCATCTCTCTCAACTTCTAGCGTCGATTCGTGATATGGAGCAAACCAGACAAGCTGTTGCCCTCTCCGCTATAGGCCTGGAGCTGGCAAGACACCAGGCAAGGGCATCTTACGACGCCAATCAGGTGGCTTCCAGGCTTGCGGGGACAGCGATCTGCATTAGGCAGACGGCATGGCTTCGTCTTTCAAGGTTGTCACCCCTGGCCCGGCATAGGGTGATGCACTCCGCCTTCCGGAGGACCCGTCTCTTTTCCTCCAGAGCTAGAAGACTTTTGCAGGGGCTAACTCCGTCTCCACGTCCTCGGGAGACACCTCCTAGCTCTTCTCCCACTTAGGCTTTTCGCTGAACTAGCTAGGGTCTTCCCCTTCTGTTTCTCACCAACAGGAGGCTGGGGGTCTTGTTCCCTCAGGGTTTTTACCCCTTCCCCCTTCTAGGGGGAAGCGGGGCTTGGTACTCACCCAAGAAGTAATGAATGGTGAAGATTGACAAGGGAAGATATGAAAATTACGTACCTACCGTAATTCTTGATCTTCTCTTGTATCTTCACCATTCATTACTGATCCCACCCTCCTTCCCCTCAGTGGCCTCCTTCTGTGGCGTCTCCCCCTCCCGTCTCGTTCCTCTCTTTTATTGGCCTTTATGCCTAAAAAAAAAAAAAAATTAAATTTAAAAAAAAAAAAATCTCTGTCCTTGCCATTCTCTCAGTGCTTTCCAGGAAATTCTTTACTCTAAGATTCTTTGGCATTTATTGCAGGAGTGCTGGGTCATGAGGCAGATGCACGACTATCTCACCGCCATGTTTTCAGGTGAGGCACTCCTGGGGACTCTGCCTGACTCTGTCTCTGCAGTTATCTAGTCCCAGAACCTTCTGCTAATCAATTACTAAGCCCTGGAAACCCTCCCCTTTTTCCAGAGTAAGAGGAACGGGTACGGTTATACAATTTCTTTTCTTAAAGCTGAGGGAACTCTTTCGGACTGCTTCGAAGGCAATCCCTTGCTTTCTCAGGTCATGTTTTTCTTCACAAGCCTGTGAGTCATGCTCTGTCTTGACGCCTTTTTCAAGGGCCCTTCTGCGGGCATTGCTGCAGGAAAAGCAGTTTCAGCCGCTGGCAGATCTTGCCAGCCTCAAGTCTCTATCTGCCTTGGCATAGCAAGTCCGATTGAGTTCCTCTATATTCCTTACAAACCGCCTTCAAAAGGCTCAGTTTCTTTCTATACTCTTCTAGAGCAGCTCTTAACAAGCTGCTTGGGAATCAACCCTTTCCTAGCTGGGCGCTCTTCCGGAACAAGGCTCTGCTCAATCAGTCCAGGAGCCCTCAGCTAGGATAAAGGACCGTGGCATGTTGAGGTTCAAGACTCTGCCTCCTTGGTCTGTCTAAGCGGGTTCGGTGAACCTTCTCTTCCATTACTACCAACAGGGATTATTGCTCCCTTGTTAGAGTCGGTATAAGCCTCTCAGCTAACAATGCTTCGTTGGGCATTATTCTCCTCGACATCCCACTTTTCTTCTTCTTCTTTCTCTCTGCTTCCTTCATCCTTTCTTTCTCCTTCCCTTTTCTCCCTATCTGTTCCTCCTAGAGTCGCCCGGAAAGGAGGCCCTCCGATCCTTAGGCAGAATACTCTCTCCTCTGTCTATTCTCCATGCTTATTCCTTTTCAGTTTATTTTCCTTCCTTTGCTATCCCTTGGCTATCTTGCCTCGCTTTCTCTTTTCCCACAATATATTTTTTGCCTCTCAGCTCACAGAACTGAGATGGAGGAGAGTGATAACTACTATGGCCGCCCCTTGCGCAGGACACAAGGCGTCGGTCTCGAGGGCGGCGCCGTTAGAGCTGGCCTTTTAAAAAAAAAAGCTCCCGTGGCTGGTGTGCGCCTCCGGCTTACACCCAAGAAGTAATGAATGGTGAAGATACAAGAGAAGATCAAGAATTACGGTAGGTACGTAATTTTCATATCTGGCGTCAGAGGGTCCGGCCCTGTAGGAGGGAACTCTGACGTCAGCATACCCAGCTCCTCCTTGTCGACCAGGGATGGAGAGTTGAAATCCCCGGGGTCCGGCAGAGGAGATGCAGGAGCCTCAGAGGGCAGCGGCAAGCATTGCAGTGAGCCTGGGACATTGGACTGGCTGAAGGGGTCCAATGTAGGCTCTTTTGCTGGGCGGCCTTCGGAGGGGCCGACGTCCGGCTTATCAGCAGGATCTAGGCGTGCGTCAGAGGAGCTGGTGTCCGACTTATCGGAACCATGACCCGAAGCAGGTCATGCTGGGGATGCGGCCCTGTCCGGTATATGAGGGACTGTGCCCCCCTCCTGGAGGAGCTGGCAGCTTACTGGTCTTGTCTGGGCGGACGTCTGTGGCACCAGCGTCCAACTTAGGGGACACGCTCAACCCAGAGTGCCGCGTGGCAGCGGCCTTCCAGAGAGCCGAGGCCTCCTTTACTCCGAGCCCGATGGGTGGGGCAACGCCATCTTGGACACCGCCAAGACAGTCGTCGAGGAGCGGTCCCCCGGAGGGGACATTACCTTGAGAACCGCGACTCCAGCTGGAGTTGCAGAGGCTGTGAAGGTCGAGTCCCGGTGCTTGTCCTTCTTTTTCTTGTGGCCTTCGGGGGAAGTGGAAGCCTGTCTCAACTTCTTCAACTCCTTCTCCATGGAAGCCATCATTTTCTTAAGAAAATGGGCCTGCAGGGACTGCTGCCTCCATTTTCGAGTGGCTGTATTGAACTTTTGGCAGTGCTGGCACTTCTCCACGGGGTGATCCGGGCCTAAGCAGAAGAGGCACATGGAGTGTCCGTCCTTATGTGGCAGCTGGGAACTGCACGAGTCACACTTATTTTTATGCGATTCGGAAGGCGTCGGGGACGACATACATGGACGTTTGATGCAAGCGCTTGTTGGTCGAAAAGTTGAAAAATAACCCGGCGGAAGACTGACAAGCGATTGAACTTTGCTGCGAAGAACTTTCAGAAGTCGATGGCGGGAAAGAACTGCAAGGCGGTGTGGGGGACTGCCCCTTTATACCGACGTCGGTCACCTGACGTGAGGGCGAATCCACGCCAGAGACTGCTAGCTAGAAATTTTTCCGTAGGGTCCTGATGCCTCCCAGGTCAGTCCTATATGTAATTACCTAGTGCAAGAGCCTCTCTCGAAGATCTACTGTTACGGTAAGTTCTTACGTAACTGTACTTTCTGTATTTATGTCAACTTGTTCTTTATTACTGAATAATTTATATAAAAACCAGGATTGCTGTGTGTCAGACTTCATCTCATCTTCTTGCTTCCCACTTCCTCTTTTGCTCATAATCCTATGTTAGTGACACTGTAACCATTTCCGCAGCAACAGATTGTGATACTACAAACAGAGCATGGGGAGAGGCTAAAAAAATGAGACAAAGACTGAGACACAGAGATTCAGTTTTGACGTAAATGTCCTTGGAATGAATGAGGAAGATAATTACAGAAAAGTAATCAAATATAAGTTAAATTGTGTCTGAATATTATGTTTAAAAAAAAAACATTCCTGGACACTGGGAAAATGCTTTAAAGCAGCAGTATTTGTTAGTTGGCAAAGCATTTCTTCATAAAGTTTGTTTTTTTTGTAACAAAAATGTATTTCTGATTTCCTTGGAGTCATCCTCAGTGTATTTTGTAATAATTCAGGTACTTAAAGACGACTGTCACTTGCAATTTTTTAAAATCTCTTTGATGTTATACTATGAATGTATTAGGATGGTGTTACCACTTGTTTCTGATAGTAAACAGCACAGGACTGTACCAATATACATCATTTTTTTCATGGCCAGCATGGCACGGGACTGGGAATTTTTAAAAACTTCTGAATTACATATCTTCATTCAGGAATGCAAAATTGAAAAACAAAATGAGTATATTGATGTTTTTATGAGAAAAACATTGCTGAAAAAATTATGTAGTGACCTATCAATACTGCTGCTTTAACCTCTCAATGCTTCAGTTCACCCAGTTGTAAAAAAAGAAAAATGGGTAAAAGCTAAATGGACCCCACTGAAGAATGAGCTATCCCCTCTTATCTGGGAGATAAATCATAACAAAAACAGGACACACCAGTCATGGGCTTTGGATGGCTGAAACTGGACTTATAAAATTTCTAAAGATTTTTAAATTATATATATATAGGTTTTTTCTTTTTCCCCTTTTTCTCCCCTTCCCGGGGTCACGGCGTACACATGCGAATGTGTGTGTATGGCCAGATCCTCGTGACCCTTCCACTCCACCCAGACTTATGTTGCCACTTCTGTCACCTGTGCACCCATCGGACCTCCACCCAGTGGAGTGCGGGGCTCTGGGAGAGCAGGTGTCACCCCTGGTGGAAATCTCCTCAGCCCTCCCCAGCCCGGTACCCCAGCGGCCGAGTGCGTTCCCAAACCGGGTGCGCCAGCATGCACGCCAGGTGTGGCGTCCGGTGCCTCAACCCTCAGCACAATCGGACCAGCATAATTTCTAAGGATTTTAACACATTACTATCAAAGAGACCCCCAGCAACAGAGACAACCTAGCTATGCCATTGAGGCGAGTAAAAAGAGGGAAGCACCCAGCTTTAAGTTTGGCACGGTAGGATATTTGTTGATTCTGCCTGTGGTTTTGGATCTTTGCCATGAACACAACAGTTACAAACAAGAAAATAACTGATGTAGGCAGGCTATGATGGGCTTTGGTTACACTCAAGGTTTTAGCACAGCTCATTTTTGATTGGTTGCTCTTTTCTGATATTTGATCCTGGTTGGAATTTTCCAGGTTGAAGATGGAGCAACTGATGGCGATTACTCAGGAGGAGACCGAGAACTTGCGCAGGAAGGAAGTGGCAGGTCAGTCAATCAGAATGGGAAGCACCTCCACAACTATATTAAGTTTGTTTTTTGCTGGAATCAATAATACTGTTTTCCCCCATTTTGTCCGCAGACACTCCCATTTCCCTGAGTTTATCTGATACCCAGATCTTCCAAAGATCAATCTTCACTATTCATTACTGGTAGGTTGTGAGCTGGAGGCGCTGGACCCCGTGGGAGTGTGTAGCTTTAAGACTTTTGAGGAGGGGAGCAATGTGTGGGACGGCGCTGCCCATGAGGTTGACGCATGACATGGCGCTTGTGGAGTGACCAGTAACCGACACCGACTCCCCTGCCTCCTCAGTTCTGCTTTTCAAGTCATTAAAACTGGATCACAGTGAGAGCTACTAAAGAATTCACATATGCGCCATGGGCTTCTGCTTACTTTGCTTGATGCCATCCTTTGTTTTGGCTCCATTTATCTCCTTTTTGTTATTTTTTGCTATAGTGTGGTGTTAGACGCCCTTCTCCTGTCATGTTCTATTATTTTCCATCAACCACAATCGTGTCTGATTCGGGGCCTAGTAAGTCTGCAGTTTGAAGTCAGGGCTTCTCCCAGTGCATCAGTGCCCCTGCGGGAAGCCCATGACCGCAACGGACTGGCATGATCGGTGTTTCACCTGTCTGGGCCTGCACCACAACATGGATAAGTGCAATGCCTGTTTCTCTATAGATATCCGCATGTTGAAGAACTGTGTGTTAAAGTTGGAACAAGACCCCAGACCTGTGGAGGACAGCACCGCACGTGGGACGCGAAAGACAGGTCTCTTGGCTATTCCCTGGAGCCTCTCCCCAGTACTATACTTGCCATTGGAGAGCAGGCCTCTGCTGGTTCTGGTCTCCCTAGAACCGCAGGCCTGTGCAAGGGGTCGGATGGACAGCTGACCTACTCTGGGGGGGTCAGTTGAGCACCCCTCTCTCAGTCCAGTGCTTCTTAGGAGGTCTGGACATCCCCAGTTGTGGTATCACAGCTGTACACTGTCCCTACACTGGCGGAGCCCTCGGCAGTGCGTCCCGGTGCCACTGCAGCTCCTGGCACCACCTCAGTTGTCGGTGAATGTGGCAGTGCCGACCACTCAGCTAGGTCCCCTCCCTCTGTCGCTCACGGCCCTCGGAGAGCTATGGTCCATGGGGTTGCCTGTTTGGAGATCTCCCTGATCTCACCCTTGGGTTCAGAGGATGATGATTGGGATGATGCTGACTGGCAGCCCGACTCCTCACAGTCTCTGGACCCTTCGGGGCCTGGTCCCAGGTCTTTGCAGCCTGTAAAGCCTCGGGGTTCCCCTCTCTTGCGCCAACTGCGGTGTTGCCTCTCCTATGTTTCTTAGTGCTGCTTGTAGTGCCAGGGACACCGCCGGTGTTGTCTCTGGCATTGGTGAGAGATGGCGGAGCCAGGTCTGGTGCTGGGCTGGGATCTGGTGCCGCCCTCGACTCCGGGCCAGTTTCAGATGCCACTTTTTGTGCTGATTCTGGCTCGGGTTTTGGGCAGTGCTGAGGTGCTCTCCAGCACTGAGGGCAGTGCCGGGTTTGTTCCCCTATCTTTTTCTGGCTCTGCTCAGGCTGCTGGGCGCTCTTTGAGGGGCAAGATCCACCCTGGTGACCTAGGGGTCAGGAGGTCTCTATTGGCAAGCCATTCTATTCTTGGTATGGCTACAGGCCCTTCTCATAGCCACAGTGCTGACTCTGGCCTCCCCTTCCCCAGGGACTAGCCGTCATGTGGTACACGAATGGCTCCTATCATCTTGCCCGGGGATTTCCCCTCTAGGCTACCACCCTTCTTTCCCCCACTACGGTTGGGCAGTCTGTGGTGGCTGGGTTGCACATCCCCCTCCCTCAAGAGAGGTTCCCTGTCTGCTCCTGGAGCCCTTCGGAGAGGACCTTCCTTGGTCTAGCAAGAGAATCTTCCTTCTCCTCCTCCTCCTCTGCCTTCCTCTCCCTCTCTACCTGGGTTTTCTGGTCCTAAGGGAACCATGACCTGGGAGGAATTCAGGGCCTTGGCAGCAGCTTACCCCAGATACCTCAGAGCCATGGATGAAGTCTTTTTTTAGACCTCGACCCCAACTCCGCGATCCCCTAAGGCAAGTTATTTCTCATCCTCATCTTCCTTCTCTGAGGAAGAGGACACCTCTGTCCTAAACTCCACTGATGCTGAGCTCACCAGTTATCAACACTTTCTCTTGAGGATGATGGAAGACTTGCATCTCTCCTCCTTTTTCTCTTGCAGTCCTGCTTGTGTGACTCTGTCCTTTCTGGGGGATTACAGCTTGGACACCACAGTCATTCCACTGTGGCCCTAGTCATTCTCTGAGGTGTCGCACAACATCTGGCACATCCCTCTGCCCCTTCTTCAGTCCTGTGGGACTGCTGGTGCAGGTATTGCTCCCTCATTTGGTCTCCTGGAGCCATGCCCCACCCCACTTTGGGAGTAAAGCTCTTGGATACCTCCTTTGGGCATCGACACCTGAGGCATGACCGGCCCCCTGACCCTGACTCGGCTGAGTTTTACCGTTGGGGCAGGAGGGTCATCTCAGTGATGCGCCTCCTTCTGTGTGGCTGCACACCATGCATACCATGCTGCCTATTCGAGGCATCTCTGGGCAGTGTTAGGACAGCTCTTAACATCCATGCCTGATAATGAGGCAACCAGGAGAGCCCTTCACCTTTCCATGCAGGGCGTGGAGCTAGTGAGACACCAAGCAAGGGCATCTTATGATGCCAGTGAGGTGGCATCCAGACTAGTGGGAACCGCGGTCTGCATTAGGCAGATGGCATGGCTTCACCTCTCTCGGTTGTCATTCGTAGCCCAGTATAGGGTGATCGCCTCACAGTACCGGGGGGCCCAGTTCTTTTCCTCTGGGGTCAGGCAGGAATTAGCAGGTCATCTTCCCTCTCCCAGATCTCGGGAGTGCCTGTCTGTCCCTAACCAGTCTTTGGTCCCTACGGATCTGTCAAGTGGCTCCCCCCTCTTGTGTTTCCCCCACAAGAGGCTGAGGGATCCTTTCCCTCAGAGTATGCCAACACCACCATGGCTGGTGGCTTGGTACTCACCCACCAGTGCTGAAAGATTGATCTTTGGAAGATACGAAAATTATGCACACACCATAAGTCTTGATCTTCCAAGATATCGTCACCATTCGTTACTGCTTCCCACGCACCTTCCTTCTGACATCCTTTCCCCTTCGATCTCAGGGGGATGTTCTGTCTCTGCATTCTGTTGAGGGGAATCTCTCTTCAGGGGGACCCTACAGTGGCGTGGGTCCTGTCCCTGCCCTAGGGGTTTGTTAATGACAGGAGCAGGAGACACTCGCACCCCCCCCTCCACCTCTGTTGGGCTGGCAGAGAGGGCCTTTTCAAGTCTGGTGCCCTGACTTGGTCTGTCTTCTGGGCTGTTGCCCAGCTAGCCTCCTCCCCGGGGTTTGCTCTCAAACCGGGGATGTTGTATTCTGCTCCATTTTGGTGGAGATGTAAAAAAAACAATATGGCTGAAGACAGCGGTCCCTTTCTCCAGAGCTCCAGAGAGCCCTCCAGACCTCTTCAGAGGTGGTGCAATGTCTCCCTCTCCTCTCTTCCGTATCTTTCAAACAACATGAAGTCTTGCTGTATTCAGACATAATGCAGTTAGCCCCAGCACTTGAACTGCCCCAGAGAGGAAAGAGTTAACTCTATGCAGAAGCATAGAACATTGAGCTGGAGCTCGGTTTTCAAACCTCTGTCTGTGGTACTTCCCAGTGTAACCGTCAGATTCTTTACTCCGCCTAACAGTGAAGTCGCTCCAGAGATTTCCTCTGCTCGGTTCGGTAAAAGTAAAACATTCGGTTTAAACTGCATATCTTTTTGTTATTTTTGGATTTCCAGCCTCTGTCTACGGTACAGGTAGTGTGTAGATAGGTAGTGACTGTGTTTTATTTTGGTGAAAAAGTGGAAATTGTCTTTTTCTTCGGTTTCTTCCCGGTCGGTCCGATTTGGAACTGACTTTGTTAAATTTAATTTCTCTTTTTTCTGGGATTAGTGTGGTGTACTGATCGGTTTCAAAAGATCCGGACTTTTTGCTGGTTCTTTTAAAAAGCCCAGGACACGATTTATAACTGATCGGTTGTTATATTACCTGGCTTGAAAGCTGCAATAGGGTAATTTGTTAGGTTGGCCATGTCTGAGAAACCCAAGAAGAAAAACGGTCCCACTGGGTTTCAACACTGTACTGAGTGTGGGGAGGCCTTTGTTAAGACTGACCCCCACCTCATCTGTGTTTATTGTCTAGGGTTTGACCACCTCAAGTCAGACTGCCAAATCTGTAAAAACTTTCCTAAATCCACTCTAGATAAAAGACTGAGTAGGCTGAAGGAAAGGAGGCCGAGAGATCCGTAGATCCGGATGGCCAGCCCAGTTCGGTTGCGGCTGAACCTGAGGAGGTGCCTGCTGGCCTGGGCGATGCTCCTCGGGCAAAGGAGAACCGACCCTGAGGGTCGGTTCCGTCAAGAAAAGTGCATGTCTGCGGTTGGATCTATCCATTCTCCAACCGCAGATGAAATAATGCCAAAGCGATTAGTATTGTCCAGTCGTTTAGACCAGTTCCGTCCGAACTGGTACCGCCGGTTCGGTGGTCGGTTCGGTCGGATCCGTCTCCTCTGGATTATGACCAAGATGCTTATTATGAGGAGTGGGAGGGAGACGAAGACTATCCCGGTGATGATGGCGATGATGATGACGATGAGGGGGGTCTGGATGTGCCCACTGAACCGGACATCTCCCCAGACAGGCCCTCAGGTGTCTCTCCTCCCAGGCTCTCTGAGTCCCCTTCACACTTTTTGTTCTACAAAAAGGTGGCACAAACCCTGCAGCTTCCCTTGGTTGAAGCCGCAGAGGAGGATGAAGAGCCTGATTTTGTGAAATGATGGACATCCCAGAGTCCAAAAGCTGTCCATCCTCTTCATAAATCCTTGGGAAACAGACACACAAATTTTACAAACCCTAATTCAATATCTCCTGTGGATAAGAGAATGGACAGGAGGTATTTGTTATCAGGCTCAGCTCGGAGTTCCTTTATAGTCATTGCAGCCATGTTGGGGTAGTGCAGGCTGCAGCCTGCGCAGGGCTAACATTCCTTTGGCTTCACACCCCCTGGATAAGGACTCCAGGAAAGTGGATGCCATGGGCAAAAAACAGTAGTTGGCATCCTCTTTGGGACTCAGGCAGGCTACTTCTATGGCCCTACACAGCCAGGTACCAGAAATCCAGATGAGATACGGTTCTGGAACTGGCTAAACAGGCCTCTCCCCAGCTAGCCAAGGAGCTGGAGGTGGTGGCTGCTGATGGAATGGAGGCATCCAAAATGCAATTTCATGCTGCTGTGGACTCCATCTAGAGTCATGGCTACATCTGTGTCTGTCAGAAGACATGCTTGGCTCAGATGTACTAGCCTTTCATAGGATACCCAGACTAAGGCCATGGATTTTCCTGTTTAGGTAACTCTCTGTTTGGGGAGTAGACAGGGGCCTACATGAAGAAAATGGATGAATACAGGACCACGTACAGGAGTGCACAGGCCAAGGAAAGGCAGACCACTCTGCACAAGCAGCAGTCTAGGGGCAGGGGCAGGCCCTTTCAAAGGCCTTTTTACCAAGCCCAGGCCTCGTCTTCCTTCCCACAGAGGGGGTTCTTCAGAGGGAAGGGTAGGAGGGGGATGAGCAGGGCTGCTCCCTCCTCCTCTCAATCTAAGGCTCCTGCCAAGCAGACACCCTGATGTGTCAGCCCGGATCGACTCCCCATCTCCAGTAGGAGGCAGGCTGGCTTACTACTTCCAGGCCTGGAAGTCTGTGACCTCAGACAAGTGGGTCCTGGAAGTAGTAAGCCAGGGACTAGCCCTCAGCTTCAAAACATTTCCAAAAAAGAGGGCTAAGTCTTTTCCACCTGCATCAGTCTCAGAAACCCTTGCCCTAGAGGCAGAGGTTTCCTCTCTTCTAGCTCTCAGAGCTATAGAGAAAGTTCCTATTCAGCACAAGGGAAAAGGACTGTATTCCAGGTACTTCCTTACCACAAAGAAATCAGGGGAGTGGCGACCCATCCTAGATCTTGGGTAGCTGAACAAACACATTTCAAAGCCCAAATTCAAAATGGTAACTCTGGGAATAATCCTTCCCTCTCTAAGGCCAGGGGATTGGCTAGCATTTCTGGACCTCAAGGATGCCTACTTCCATATTCCTATCAGGTGCTCCCACAGAAAATACCTCAGGTTCGAGTTGCCTTCAGGCCATTACCAATTCAGAGCCATGCCATTCGGCCTAACATCAGCTCCAAGGGTGTTCACAAAGTGCCTTGCAGTAGTGGTGGCTTACTTCAGAAGAAAGGGTATCACCATCTTCCCGTATCTGGATGACTGGCTTTTAGTGGGTCAGTAACATTTATAGGTTGTCAGTTCTTCAAACTACCCAGGACCTACTCAACTCCTTGGGGTTTCTTCTCAATCTTCCAAAGTCTGTACTCGAACCAGTTCAACCTCACCTTTATAGGCATAGAGTTGGACACTGTACAAGCAAAAGTCTTCCTTCCCCTAGCAAGGGTAAAGGCCCTAGTGGATCTCGCTTCCTCCTTTCGACCTCAGGTCTCACGCCCAGCAAGACAGTTCCTCCAGCTCCTGGGCCACATGGCAGCTTCCACGGCAGTGGTGTAGGGAGCACGGTTCCAGATGAGGGACATTCAGTTTCATCTGAGGTCTTTTTGGTCTCAAAAGAAGGATTCACTTACCAAACTGATTCCAGTGACTCAATCTCTGGTCCAAGCTCTACAGTGGTGGCTGGACTCGGACAACCTCAGACAAGGGGTTCCATTTCTCCCTCAAGTCCCATCAGTAGTTCTAACTACGGGTGCTTCTCTCCTAGGGTGGGGAGCCCACCTGAGAGCCCTGACAGCTCAAGGGCTCTGGTCTCCACAGGAGTCTCTCCTTCATATCAGTCTCCTGGAACTCAGGGCAGTTTTCCTAGTCCTGCAGAGCTTCTTGGATTCAGTCAAGGGCAAGGTGGTCCAAGTCAGAACGGAAACCACCACCACAATGTGGTACATCAACAAGCAGGGAGGCACTCTGTCCTCGGCCTTGTGCACAGAAGCCATGAAGCTGTGGTCTCTGGCCTATTCTCTTCAGACTTCTCTGGTAGCAGTTCACTTTCCAAGGAAGGACAATGTACTAGCAGATGCTCTGAGCAGAATTTCACAGGGACACCACGAATGGTCCCTGGATCCTTACATCCTGAAGGTCATCTTCTCCAGGTGAGGCACTCCAGAGATGGATCTCTTTGCAGCACCGGACAATCATCAGCTTCCTCTGTTTTGTTGTAGACCTCCAGTCCTGGGGACAGTTCCCCAAGATGCTCTCTTTTTTGGACTGGAAGGGCAGATTTCTCTATGCCGTCCCTCTGCTGTTCAGAGATCTTCCTGGACATAAAGTCTCCACCACTCATTCACACTAATGGGAACTGCGCACTAGGACCCAGCGGGAGCAAACTTTTTTGCTGGAGGGTCAGCGCCAGAGATGGAGCCGGGAGGAGCGACACTGGGAGCCTCAGCTCATGTGGTAATGACTATCTCAGCGTCGACCCTCCAACCGCCTCAGTTCCTTTTTTCCTGCCTTCGAATGCACTTCAGTGACGACGTCACTCGCCCTCCGGGAGTCAAACTTCAAACTAGCAGCTTAGTTTTTCAGTTCTATTGTTTTGTAATAATATCTCGAATAAAGTTTCGCTTAATTTATTTATTCTCAATTTAAGAAGAAGTCTTAGCCTACATTGACGGAGTCGACCATGAGCGGGTCAGGTGACAGTAGGGAGACTTCGTATAAAAGCTGTTCAGTCAGCCGGGCTGGGTCCGGTCCGCTGCCTGCTCTGGGGGTGTCTGACAATGGACAGTCCAATTCCCGAGGGGGTGGGCGGTCCCCTCGAAAGCATAAAAATAAATGGTCGCACTCTCTGCACCGTTCGGCCTTGAGCTCTTCTTCGACCCGCAGGTCAAGGAAGAGAAGGCATCATTCGAGGTCCCCCTCTGATATGTCTGCGCGTAGATGGTCAGTTATTGGGGCTAGTTGCTGGTCTCCTCCTTCGGAGTCGCCGGTTTCTACTTCTGGTAGTCAACGTCTTCAGCTTCGAAGCCCTAACCCGCCTTCTGGTAGGTCTTCAGATGAGCAGTTTCATCAGTGGGCCGCTCTTATGGAGCAATGGGCTCGGAGGTTGGTCCAGCTACCTGGCCCTGTCACTCAGGGGCCTTTGGGCTTCTTGGGAGATCAGGTAGGGCTTTTGAGCCTCCCTAGTCGCGCGGCGCCGTCTTCGTTGCACTCACGCTAGGTGTCCTCTCCTCGCCACAGGCTCGGCACAGGGGCCACACCGATGCCTTTATCTCCTGGTTTTCATCCTTCTTTCTCCTCAAATCCTCTTTTCGAGTCTTGGGATGTTTTAGATGCCCTCGGCGTCGATGGCTTGCTGGCGCTGTCCTTGGCGCCATTGACTTCTGGCGTCGTTGCGCCCGAGCGCCGTCCGGCTTCGGCAGTCTTGATTGCCCGTTTGGCTCCTCGGTGCCGTTCAGTGCCGAGGCCTGTTAGGGCGTCATCCAGCCTTCAAGACTCCTCCTTCAACCCTTTTTCTTCCTCATTTCCTTCTGATTTTCACTCCTTTCCTGTCCATACAGTCCCTCCTGGACTGTCAGGAGATGACACTGAGCCTGACCCAGACCTTAGGCTGGGTGATGATGTGGAAGGAACAGGATCTGTTCCTGCTGCAGAGCCTGTGGTCGAGGACCTGTCTTTTAAGTCTCTGCTGAAAAACTTGATTTCCACTCTTTCTCTCCAAACTACAGCTATCGATCCTGGGAAATTGTTAAGACTCCAATACCTTCATGTTCCGGAGATTCCTATGGATTTGACTCCTCCGGTGCAGCCCTCCTTTTTGTCGCTGTCTCAAATGGTATGGAATAATCCTGCTCTCATTCCTTCGGTGGCTAAGTCCATAGATAGGAAATATGCTGCTCCCAAGGATCGACCCATTTTGGCATCCCAAGCCTTTGCGGATCCTATTGTAGTCTTGGCAGAGAATGATAAGGTCGTCCTTCCCCAGACTACTACAGCTCAACTTATTAACAAAGAATCTCGTAAGATAGACACTTTAGGTAAGAGTCTTTGCTGCTTCCACCTCAGGTATGCGTATTGCCAGCTACCAATGCTATTTCTCTCAAAATAAGTATATCCTTTGGCATTCACTCAAACAAATGGTTGAAGCTCTACCAGAGTCGGACACAAATTCAGAGCTTCTTCAAACCATAATCAGAAGTATCGAGTCCAACAACCAACAGGTTAAAGCAGTTATGGACGCTTCCGATACTGCTTCCCGAGCGGCGGTGGCGGGCATTTGTACCCACCATCACTCCTGGCTGCGCACTTCAGGTTTCACAAATGATGCACAGCAACAGGTAATGGCGTTGCCATTTGATGGTGTGTATCTCTTCGGCCCTCAAGTAGAACAGGCTCTAGAGGCTACACAAAAGACTAGCTCAGCCATTAAATTGGCTCGACCTCCTCCTGTCCCCTCTCGAGGAGGTGTTAATAAATGCCAGTTTCATAACCATCAGTCCTTTCGAGGCAAAGGCCTCAAAAGAAAAGGCAGCAGAAGGCGCAAGGATCCAAAGCGTCCAGTGCCGCCTTCTGAGTTGTTGGCCCAAGTCCCACCTCAGCTGCCCGAGGTGGACTCTTCCTCAGCAGTGGGAGGTCATCTGACTCACTTCTGCAATCAATGGAAGTCCATAACATTGGACAAGTGGGTCCTCCGGATAATCAGTGAGGGATATTCCCTCAGTATTTTGGACACCCCTCCGGATCGTCCTCCCAGACGACAGCCCAGGCTGTCAGCTCTTCAGTCAGATCTTCTCGCCTCCGAGATACAGGGCCTTCTGAACAACAGGGCAGTGGAAGTAGTTCCGCTGGATCAACGGAACACAGGGTTCTACTCCCATTACTTTCTGGTTCCAAAGAAAACCGGGGGCATGCGCCCCATTTTGGACCTCGGAAAGCTAAACAAATTCCTTCCCAGAGAGAAATTCAAAATGATCTCACTAGGAACTCTGTTACCTTTGCTTTATCAACACGACTGGTTAGCCTCCCTGGACATGCAGGATGCTTACCAGCACATTCCTATTCACCCAAAGCATCACAAATATCTAAGGTTCGTGGCTTTGGGACAGCATTATCAGTTCAGAGTCCTGTCCTTTGGGCTATCCTCGGCGCCACAAGTTTTTACAAAGTGTTGTGCAATTCTCGCAGCACATCTCAGAAAAATCGGGATACAGGTGTTCCCATATCTGGACGATTGGCTTCTAGCAAGCCCTTCCATACAGGGAACTCTCTGTGCCGTAGCCGCGGCTTCACACTTTCTCAGGTCCATGGGAGTCCTGCTAAACCTAAAAAAATCACAGCTGCAGCACTCCCAAAGGCTCCTTTTCATAGGAACCCTTCTGGACATCTCCTGTGCGTAAGCATTTCTTCCAGAGGACAGGAGGAGCGATATCCTTCATATGGCCCGATACATACGAGAGAACAGCTCGGTTTCAGCTCTCTCGATGCAACGGATGCTAGGTCTCATGGCATCCACGGTGTTCACTGTATCCCTAGTACGCCTCCACATGAGAACCTCTCAATGGATGCTCAGTACTCAGTGGTCCCCGACCACTGACCCTCAGTCCTTTCTCATCAAGGTGACAGAACTTCTGAAGAGATCACTCACCTGGTGGTTGCAAGAAGACAATCTTCTGGAAGGGTATCCCTTTGCTCCTCTGGATCATCAGATTTCCATTACCACATGGGGTGGGGAGCTCACTGTCAGACTCGCCACACTCAAGGTACGTGGACTCAGGACGAATCCCAGCTTCACATAAATGTCTTCGAGATGAGAGCCGTCCTTTATGCAGTCCGGGCTTTGAAGGACATTCTCTGTCACAAGAACATTCTCCTTCAAACAGACAACAAAGCAGTGATGTATTACATCAACAAGCAGGGCGGTGCTCACTCTTACCCCTTATGCAGAGAGGCGATGAGAGTGTGGGAATGGTGCTTGGAACACAAGGCTCTAATTCAAGCGGTCTACCTGCCGGGAGTGCAGAACGAACTAGCAGACCGTCTCAGCAGAACAGAGACAGATCCTCACGAATGGTCTCTCGACTCAACCATAGTTCAGTCACTATTTACAGAGTGGGGAACTCCAGACCTGGACCTTTTTGCTTCCCCACTCAGCACAAAACTGCCTCTCTTCTGCTCCAGAAATCCAGGGCCTGGCATTTTCTGTCAGGATGCGTTCAGGCTGCAGTGGACAAAATGCTTTCTATACATCTTTCCACCTCTTCCTCTAATTCAGAGGGTACTTCTCAAGTTTGAATCCCAGGGGGACAAAATGATCCTCATTGCTCCCTTCTGGCCTCGACAGATATGGTTTCCACTACTCAACAGTATGTCGGAAGCTCCTCCGAAACAGCTTCCCCTTCAGACGAACCTTCTGACTCAGGGGCCTGTGGTCCATCCCAATCTGAGGTCGCTTCACCTTCATGTTTGGCTCCTGAAGAGATAGAAGTGAACAGGTTCAATGTCTCTTGCAGGGTTTCAGATATTCTTCTGGGTGCGCGCAAGCCAGCCACTAGAAGAACTTACACAGCCAAATGGAAGCGTTTTTCGCTCTGGTGTGCAAAGTCCTCTTTGAATCCCTTTTCCTGCCCACCAGATAAAGTTTTAGAGTACCTCTTAGACCTCTCAAATTCAGGTCTGCAATACTCTACAGTTAAGGTTCACCTTTGTGCCATTTCAGCTTATCATGAGCCGGTACTCTCCTTGTCACTGGCTCAGTTACCTGTGGTTAAGAGGTTTCTTAAAGGAATTCTGCATACCAGACCTCCTATAAGACGTCCAGTCGCAGCCTGGGACATTAATCTTGTGCTAGACATGCTCACTCGAAAACCTTTGGAGCCTCTAGCTACCTGCGAGTTAAAATTTCTCACTTGGAAAACTGCCTTCCTGGTGGCCATTACCTCAGCCCGCAGGGTCTCTGAGATACATGCCTTGGTCACAGACCCTCCGTATACTGTGCTTCATAAAGACAAAGTAGTTATTAGGACCCATCCTAAGTTTCTCCCTAAGGTTGTTTCAGAATTCCATCTAAACCAACCCTTGGTCCTTCCTACTTACTTCGCGAACTTCCAGAATGAAGGAGAGCGTTCTCTTCACTCCTTGGATGTCAAAAGAGCTTTGCGTTTTTATCTAGATAGAACAAAAGACTTTCACAAAGCTCAACAACTGTTTGTTTCCTTCAGCGAGACCCGGCTGGGCCAACCTGTCGCTGTCAGATGTATTTCAGCATGGCTAGTGGCATGGCTTCGCCACTGTTATTCCATGGCACAGGTTAAGCTGGAAGGCAGAGTGTACGCACACTCTACTAGAGCAGTCGTGGCATCCCTAGTGGAAATCCGCAATGTGCCCATTGCAGATATTTGCAGTGCTGCTACCTGGAGCTCAGTGCATACTTCCGTCAAACACTATGCCCTGGATGTCCATGCCAGACGACATCTTTCTTTTGGCAGAACCATCCTTAATGGACTCCTGTCCTAAAATTGTGAGCTCTTGGTCTCTTCTGCCACCCTTTTGGGGGATTATTATCTCGGTACTCTCCCATTAGTGTGAATGAGTGGTGGAGACTTTATGTCCAGGAAGATATGGAAATTACGTACCTACCGTAATTCTTGATCTTCTTGGACGAGTCTCCACCACTCATTCACGCACCCACCCTCCATCCCTCGAGCTCACCTCTGTTGTTGGTCTTCACTCCCTCAATCTTAGGCTGTAAAGACTTCTTTGTTGACTCTTTTTATACGGGTCGTTGGGGCTATCTTATGTCCGGGTTTTGGTTAGGCTATCCTTCTAGGTTAGTTACGCTGCACATCCTCGGGGGGGAAAAAAGGTACTGAGGCGGTTGGAGGGTCGACGCCGAGATAGTCATTACCGCATGAGCCGAGGCTCGCGGTGCCGCTTCTCGCGGCTCCATCTCTGGCGCCGACCCTCCAGCAAAAAAGTTTGCTCCCGCTGGGTCCTAGTGCCTCCGGCGCAGTTCCCATTAGTGTGAATGAGTGGTGGAGACTCGTCCAAGAAGATCAAGAATTATGGTAGGTACGTAATTTCCATTTCTGATCAAGATCAGGACTCAGCCCTGCACAGTGATACTGGTGGCTCCAGATTGGGCCAAACAGCCTTGGTATCCTCTACTGCTGTCCTTGTCAGTGTCACGTCCCCTGTCTCTGCCCAGGGCATACAATCTCCTATCCTCCTCCCAGGGGTGGATCTGATACCCCAATCTCCAGTCTCTCAATCTCAAGGCCTGACTCTTGAAGAGTTAGAATATGCAGCTCTACATTTCTCTCAGGGAGTTCTGGATATTCTGAAGGTCTCCAGGAAACCTTCCACTAGAAAAACTTACAACTCCAGATGGAAAAGGTTCAGTATTTGGTGCTCTCAGAAAGGCATTCTGCAGACATTTCCACAACCTTAGACTATCTAGTTCATCTCAATTGTTTAGGCCTTAGGCCTGCCACTCTGAAGGTTCATCTAGCAGCTGTCTCTGCATTCCTCTCAGCAGGGAAGGGCTCTTCCCTGGAATCTCATCCTGTTTTCAGAAAGTTTTTCAAAGGTCTGGTTCACATTAACCCTCCCTTTAGGGAGCCCACTCCACCTTGGGATCTTAATGTCTGCATAGCTCAGCTAATGCAGCCACCCTCTGAACCTCTGGCTCCGGCCAAATTGAAGTACTTGACCTGGAAAACTGTGTTCCTGGTAGCTATTACTTCTACCAGGCGGATTACTGAGTTACAGGCTCTGTCAGTGGAACCTGACTTCATCTCTTTCCATAGGGACAAAGTGGTCCTAAGAACCAATAGGAGGTTCTTGCCCAAAATGGTATCAGATTTTCATCTGAACCAGTCTATATCTCTCCCTGTGTTTTTCACTGACCATTCTTCTTCAAGTGAAAGAAGGTTACACAGTCTGGACGTTAAGAGGGCCCTTAGCTACTATATTGAGCGTACTAAGGCACATAGAAATGACTGTCTTCAATTGTTTCTCACTTATGGTGAAGTGGGGAAAGGTAAGCCTGCCACTGAGAGAACTGTTGACAGGTGGATTGTTTCTTGTATGCAATTTTGTTATGACAAGTTGGGTAGGATGCCCCCTTCAGGCCTGAGGGCTCACTCGACCAGGGGTACAGCTGCTTCTCTAGCTGCAGCCAGAGATATACCTTTGTTAGAGATCTGTAAAGCAGCCACCTGGAAAACAGTACATACTTTCACCAAGCATTACTCCCTGGACATCCAGGCTAGGAGTGATGCTAGGTTTGGTACAGCAGTACTGCAGAGCCTCTTCCCAAAGTAGGTTCTGCATTCCCTCCTCTATAGGGAACTGCTTGGTAGTCTGCATTGTGTCTGAATACAGCAAGACTTCATGTTGTTTGAAGAAAAAATTACTCACCATAGTAATATTGTTTCTTCTAATGGAGTCTTGCTGTATTCAGACCTCCCCTCTCAGAACTTGGTTTTGGGAAGTGGGCTGGCAGGTACAGTGTTGCACCTCAGGGGTGTACCTTGTACCCTCCCTCTTGGGTGGGGTAGATGTTATAATTATTTTTCTGTTTTTTTTACTTAAATACTGTCACTACCTTTCCTTGGGTTCTCGACTTGAGTTTTTTGGGGCCCAAAAAGAAATCTTTTTCCCTTTGGCTATATTTTGAACAATTTCCATACTACAGTGTATTAGTTAGTTAGCTTGTAAGAATCCGATGGTTACACTGGGAAGTACCACAGACAGAGGTTTGAAAACCAAGCTCGAGCTCAACGTTCTATGCTTCTCCATAGAGTTTTAACTCTTTTCTTTCCCGGGCAGTTCAAGTGCTGGGGCTAACTGCATTATGTCTGAATACAGCAAGACTCCATTAGAAGAAACAACATTACTATGGTGAGTAATTTTTCCTTCCTATCCTTTTACTCTCCCTCCTTTTCTCTGTCCCTCCCTTGCCTGCTCAGAGGTTTGGGGCCCCCTGTCCCAGACCCCTAGGTTACCTTTTTTGTCCTCTTAAGTCAGCTTTATTTCTTCTTTTGTTAATATCCTTATTTTCCTGTCTCTTGGGCTCCCTTGCCCCATCCTCCTTTTTTTCCTCTTTCCTAACTTCTCTCTCTCCAGTGTGCAGAACTGGGATGGAGAAGGAGTTGGTGTTGGTTGGTGGCTAACCCGTGAGCACCACGCAGTGCGTCGGCCTCGAGGGCAGCGCCGCCCACGGCTCCAACTCCTCCCCCTTTTTACAAAAAAAAAAAAATTTTAATGCTTCCACGGGTTCCTGCTGCTTCGGCCAGAACCCACCAGTGATGAATAGTGAAGATACACAGAAAGATCAAGAATTACGGTAGGTATGTAATTTTCATTTTTCACTTCTTCGCCATGTCTCCCAGTTCTGAGGAGGAAGGTAAACTGCCCTGCATGTTGCCTTCCTTTTCCAGCTCTTGAACCAGAAGGTCCCTGGCACACCTCTGACTTGTATGAGGGTATATTTCATACCCTCCTCTGGTCTTTTCCCCCAAAAAGGGGGGAGGTTAAGGTACGCTCCTATCTCTCATCGGTAGTCCGAGAACTCCCTTCACTAGGGATTTCTCAGGAGAGAGACTTACTCATAGACAGACATCCTTTTGGGAGTTTCTGCTTCCTGCTGGGTTATTAATCTGTTGGAGGATCTTCTGCAGCTGCTAGACTCACTAGTCCTGCTAGAGCCTCTGCGATAGGTCTAGCCGTGAACTTTAGTTGTATGCAGTTCCACCTCATTGGTGATCTCCCCTGGCCCACCAAGTCTCTGCCTGCTTTTTGTATCCTCCCACAGCTCTTCAAGGAGTCATCTCCTCTTGTCTGCCTTGCACAAGATACCTTACTTAGTCTGGACAGAAGTACGTTTTTGCTCTTCCTCTGTAGGTGGGTTCACAGTCCTTTGCCATTTGCCCTGAGTGCAGAGTGTTTTTATCTTCCTCTGATGTCCCATGTTGGAGGATGTTTAGTTAGGCCCCCTCCTTAGAGCCTTAGAGGTCCTCCTCTGGGCATTTTTGGGTTCTGGATTTCTCTCATGTTTGGCTCCAGCAGAGGGGTGTTTCTCCCTTACCACTCTTGGCAACCTTTTTTGGACTAAGCCTCTGGTCCTGGGTTACTGCTTATGGTACCCTCCATTCTTAGCTAGATTGGATTCAGCGCACCACTTTTCTCTCTAGACCAAGGCAAGGGATCCTACCTTTAAGTCTGCCTCCCCCTGCCCCCCCTCATTCTTTGGCCTGCCCAGAGGCTCTGGTCATTCCTGATCTTTAAAAAAAAAAAAAAAGGTCCTTGTCCTTGCTGAGAGTTCTACCTTCTCTCTCTCTCTCATCGGCTTTATGATCAAGTTTTTGCTTCCTTTCTTTTTCCCTGTCCCTTGGGCTACCTTGCCCCACCCTCCTTTTTTCTCTTTTCCTAATTCCTCTCCTGCTGTCAGAGCTGAGGAGGAAGGGGAGTTGGCATCAGTTACTGGCCATTCCACAAGCGCCATGTCATGCGTTTAACTCATGGGCGGTGCCATGCCTGACGACTGCTCTCCTCCTCAAAAGTATTAAAGCTACACTCTCCTACAGGGTCCATCGCCTCCTGCTCAGAACCCACCAGCAATGAATCGTGAAGATATCTTGGAAGATCAAGAATTACAGTTAGTACATAATTTTCATTTCTGATAGTGGTATACAGCACACATCCACACAACCTGCCTAACCTCCCCTGGCAAGTGGCACCCGAATCCCTGATTCCACTGTGAAAAGATCTGATGTCATGGGACAGAGCCTGAGGATATGCCACCTGAGTGGCGGGAGAAGTTTAGGTTGAAGACATCCGACGACTCGCCTGTCTTCGGGAAGATTGCCAGAGTGTGGGTGTGAACTGTTTATCACTAGCAGAATTACATTTACAGGTGAATAACCTATAATCTTCCCCAAATGAAAGGGAAACATCCACCTCATATCGGGCCTCACCTCCATGTGAAGCAGGGCCCGATTAGCAGTTTAAAAAATAAAAGTATTTTAAGAACTTACTGTGGCGTCTTTTATTTTAAATTATATCTGGTTGATCCTGCACCCTCCCTGCCGGCATTTTAGAAGTAAGTGCCCTCCCCGGTGCACCCACAAGCACCCACCGCTGTCCCCGTGATGACGTGTCAGGCAGGGAGCAGCCGGGGCTCGTCCATAGTTTACTATATGCCTCTTGTTTAAAATAGCCCTGGTTTGGAGCCTCAGTGTTTCCGTGCTATCCCAAGACCAAGTATAGGCTGACAGGAACTGTGTCAGTCGGTACCTGGTCTTTGTATAGCACGGACACACGTAGACGCCAAACCGGAGGTATTTGAAGATATGGCAGCCATGTTTCTGGTCACGGCACCATGGTTGGTGTTGCCTCAGTCTCTGGCCCCCCTGGCCACTGCTGGCTTTGGGGCGCGCATCCTCCCATTGGCCAGGCCCAGCCTTAACCGTGATTTGGATCACAGCCGATGAGGAAGATACTCAGGAGGGCTCCACCACTCCCTCTGGAGGGGCTGGGGCTTTCCCTCTCAAGTCAACCAGTCCAGACTCTACCACGAGGCCCCTTCTGAGAGGCAGGTCCCTCTCTTTGAAGTCAAGGGTTGGCAGGACCTGGTCTGAGCAGCAACCTCCCCAAGGAGTCCCTCGGAAATTCAACAGGAGTAGCAGTGCGAACTCATCTCTACCTTCCTTTGCTTTGTGGAGGGGTCCTGCAGTTGGTGGGGGCAGGAACCTTCTGGTGGACTCTGCATGGTTCTAGCCTCCCCACTTGGGGGTTCCCCCCAAGAACAACACCCAGTTCGCCCCTCGACAGTTGGGCACACTGAGGTGGGCAGGTTTGGCAGCCCCCCCTTCGGGATGGGTCCCCTGCATGAACCCGCAGCTCTGGCAGAGGACCTTCCCTGTTTGTCAGGCTGTCCCTCCTCCTGTTTTTTTGCCTCCATTTCCCTCTTTCCCTGGTCTACTTGGCCCTGATGGCCCACTGACCTGGGAGCAGTTCAGGGCTTCGGCTGTTTTTTCCTGTTACCTCAGGGTCCTCTCTGAGGTCATTTTCAGACCACAGACTTGCGTGCTGCCAAGCTCTGACTTTGGCCCTTCAACATCTTTGGCTTCCACCAACGAGGAAGGGTATTCCTCTTGCCACTGCTCAGCTGACAGGGACCTTACACCCTACCAGCGCGTCCTGGCGGAGATGATGAATGAGCTCCGTCTTTCCCACTTTGCCAGATAGAACCCAGGATGTGCGACACTGTTATTTCTGGGGGAATACAGTGCAGATACTTTGGTCATACCTCCTTGGCCGAGGCCATTTGCGGAGGCTTCGCATGCCATCTGGCAGCTCCCGCCACCCCTTCGCCTGCCCCTAGGGACTGTATGTGCAGTTATTGCGCAGCAGCGGGGTCTCCAGGTGCCATGCCCCACACCACTTCAGGAGTGGGCGTCCTGGACACACACCATTTGGGCATCATCACCCTCATCATGACTGCTCACCTGATGCTGACTCGGCTGAGTTTGACCCATGGACTAGAAGAGTGTTTTCTTCAGCACGCCTTCTTCTGTGGATAGTGGTGCATCAGGCACATCTGGACGCTGCTGGGACAAGTCCTTGCAGCTCTGTCTGATGGTGAGGGAACCCAGCAAGCCATTCGCCTCACCGCTCAAGGCCTGGAGCTGGCAAGACACCTCTCAAGGGCAGTCTAATGAGGTGGCTTTAAGGCTGTTGGGAACTTTGATCTGCATTAGGCAGACTGCGTAGTTTTGCCGCCCTTGGCCCAGCATAGGGTGATATCCTCACCATTCAGGGGGGCCCACTTCTTTTCTCGTAAGGCACGGTGGGTACTTGCAGGAGCACCATCCATCTCCCAGATCTCGGGAGCACGCACAGGCCCATTTCAGTCCTTGGGCCTCACCAGGCCTGTAAACGGCTGTCTCCTCCTGTGGTTATCCCCCATAGGGGGCTGGGGGAAAAATTCTTTCCCTCAGGGTTTGCCATATTGGCACTCAGACCCATTGGTAATGAATGGTGAAGATTAATTTGGGGAAGATATGGAAATTATATCCTTCCAGTAATTATAGATCTTCCCAAATATCTGCACCATCCATTGCACCCTCCCTGTAACCAGGCGATGGGCAGCACTGTCCCTTCCCTTTTCTCTCTCCCTATTCCTTGAGTTGGCACGAGAGTCAAGGGAAAGGAATTCTAGTAATCATAGACATTTACAAGTCATAAGTTGTTTAGCCGTAGTGACTTGACCATTTATTTCAAAACCCCACTTGTTCCTTTGCTTTCATATGCACATCCAGAACTGATCCATGATAGTACTCTCTACAGTTTCCACAGGAAGATTGTTCCATTCTGAGACAACCCTGTGGTTGAACCACTGCTTCCTATTGTTCCCTCTAAATCCCTCTCCTCTAAGTTTCAGCTGATGTCCTCTAATGCTCCTTTCAGACACCATTCTTGTTGGTCCCATGCACTCCCATAAATCTAAGTTGTTAAATGCCTTATAGACGAAACAAAGGTCTCCTCTTAATCTCCTGTACCGTAATAAAAACATGTTCAGCTCTTCTAATGTCTCCCCATAGGACAGACCCCTAACCTCATGAACCATTCTGGTTGCCCTCCTCTGCAGACCCTCCGGCTGCAGTATAGATGATCTTCTGTGTGTCAGTCTTCACCATTCATCACTGGGGGGTGTAAGCAGGAGCACAGCACCCCGCAGGAGCTTTTTTTTTTGTTTTGTTTGTTAGGGTGAGGAGCCGGCACTGGTGGCACCGCTCACGAGGCCAGCACACTGCCTGGCGCTTGTGGGTTGGCCAGAAAACTGCAGTTGGCTCCTCTTCCACCTAAGTTCTGCTTCTCCCGCTGTCAAGACAGCACCTCACCTGCAGCTGAAAAGATTCTGAAGTGCGCTATTGTGGTCTAGTTCGGTCCTCTAAGCCATTTTCGATGCCATCTCAGAGCCACTGTTGACGCCATCTAAGTAATTCCATCTTGGTTCTGCCGTCCAGTACTTGGCGCCGTTATTGAAGATCCAGGAAGATCTTTCCTTTTCTTTTCCTTAATGACGTTGAGTCTTTACTGTTTATTTTTAAGTTACCATTTGCATCATGCCAGGTTCAGGGGACAAGAAGCGTTCTTCAAAAGCGGGGCTGGCCTCCTATGCGTCGGTGTCCCTGCGGCCAGCAAATTCCCGTGATGAACCAGCATGATGTCTGCCTTTCCTGCCTTGGACCACAGCATGACATGGATCACTGCGATGCCTGCTTTTCGATGGACTGCCGCATTCTTGAGCAACGCGCGCTAAAAGTCTTCAGGGCCCTGCCGATTTTTTTTTGGGGGGGGTGTCTCTCTCATTGGTCCAAATGTAGGTCTCGTCTCCCTTCCTCCGGGTCCGGGTCCCTGCCCAGGCCTATATGGTCTGGTGAGGAGGGGGCCTTCTCCTCCTCTTCTAGCCTTGCCATGGAGGAGGTCTCTACTGTGGCACCGGAGGATCGGTCTGGCTCCACCCGGGGCTGGGCCTGGAGCACCACCCTAGCAGTCGCCGCTCCGGATGTGCAGGCTCCCCCATTGTCGGGCCCATGTTTGCTGGGTCCAGCGCAGGGCGTTCCTTGGCAACACCTGCTGGCACCGCCCCAGATCCGTTTGCGGCTCCAATGATTGGTGCAGTGCCGCGAAGGGTGCTGGGCCTACCTGTAGCTCTGCTCTCAGCATCGTAGGCAGGACAGCCCCCGGGGTCCCCAGTCTGGAGCTCCTCTGGATCTCCTCCTCTCTGGAGCCGGATGATCAAAAGGCTGATCTGAACTGGCAGCCTGATTCCTCGGAGTTAGTAGGTTCTCCAGGGCCCAGGACTGTTGCACCTCCCCAGGTGCCCCCCGCAGCTCCGGTGACTGCGACCGGCACCGACCCTTGTAGCGATGGCAGTGCCGGGGTGGTGATGCGTGTCAGTGGCTCCAATGCTGTGGGTGTGCTGGTCCCAGCATTGGGGAAGGGGTCAGCTGCTGCCCCCGGTGCCACCCCCTTAAAGATAGGACTGGAACCCCCTCCACTGCGGCTGTCCTCAGGGAGCCTGTGGAGTTGGGGGATCCTGTGGCACAGTGTGCGAGGAAGAGGTCTTCCTCGGAATCGGTGAGGTTGAGGGACAGGGGCGAGGGGCTGCGGCACTCCTCTGCAGTCCTTTGGGGCTCAGGGAGGAGCCACAGCAAGCAGAACCCATTTTCCCTGCCCTGAGGGTCTGCTGGGTGAGAAATCCAAACACAGGTGCCTTAGCGCTACATGGGACGAGCGGGTGCTGAATACAAAGAGCAGAAGCAAAACACAAACGAAAAAGCACTCTGAAAGCCAAAATAAAATAGGCAGAACTTCAAGGCAAGGGAGCAGTAAAAACCCGCAGCACACTACCCCAGCGCTTCATGTCCATTCTGGGACACTTTGTCAGGAGGTGGGGTCCTGGTGCTCCAAGTCGTCTTTTCATTTTTAAAAAAAACTTAAAGTGATAGTACACAAAATAGAAATATATATCTATATCATATTGAGCAACAACAGTAACCTCAAATGCTAAACACCATACAGTGAGTTTTAACATTAAATTAAATCTAACAAAAGACAATAAAAAAAATATTGTAAGTAGTATTGTTAAGCACAGCACTGATAAGGGAGTTCAAATAGAGATGCCAAAGGTCAAATTGACCTCTAAGTCGAATGAATAGAAAAAATATAAAGAGAAACAGATGAAATTAATTAGGCAAAGAGCCCAAACAGTAAATCAAATATAAGAGCTAACAAGAAACAAAAATAAGACTTCATTATGGTTGCTAAAAATTTAAAGCCACCAAACTGACAAAATTTCAGAAATAAAGCAAGCAATTAAATATATAGAATAAATACTGCAGGTTAACGAGTTGAATTATATCTGTTGAATATAGATCTAATCAAATCTTATTAAATATCTTGTTATATATTTGATATTATCTTTTAATGTGTATTTTTTTTAATTTTAGTTTTTGGAGGAGGGTATTCCTAAAAAACACAACAGATCTAAGAAATCAATACAATATCCAAATAAGACAATAGTTAATCTAGAGAAAAGGTTTTATATCCAAACAGTCATTAAGCTCTGAGGGAGCTAAAGTCTTAAGCATGTAAATCCATCTTGATTCTTTTTGTAATAATAGATTAAGCCTGTCCCCACCTCTATTTAAAGGTGTTTTACCTCGTTGGGTGAGGCTACGGTCTGTCCTTCTGTATTTCTGCGGCCCCGGTCCCCTCATAGGGAAGCTTCCTCTACAGAGTTCAGTCCAGACCATTTCAAGTTGCTTCACAGGCTGGTGACAGAGCAGACTTACAGATCCCCTGTTCTTCCAGGATCACCTGCTAGGTCTGGTTAGCCCTGGCAGAGGCACTACTCTTGCTGTGGTAAGGTCTTCCCCCTTGCCCCTGCATCCAACCCCTCTTCTGCCAGGCCATGTCAGTCCTTCAGCACCTCTGACCTGGGAAGAGTTCAGATCCCAGGCTGTTGATTTCCCCCATTACATTAGGGCCGTGGATGTGCAGGTCTTTTGTCTGTCTCCTCCTCCACAGCCGGAGTCTGAATCGTCAGGTTTCTCAGCCTCCTTGTCTTCCTCCATAGCGGAAAAGTAGACCTCTGTCCATCTGTTCTCTGACGCTGATTGGGCACAGTATCAGCGCTTCCTTGAGAGGCTGGTTCAGGACCTGCATATTTCCTATGTGACTCGCCGCAGTACCGAGCCTTCTTGGGTAAATACAGTGCGGATCACTTGGTGGTCCTGTCCTGGCCTATCCCTTTCCAGGAAGCATCGTATAGCGCCTAGCAGCTTCCATCTGTCCCAGCTGTAGCCCCTTTGGACTGCCAGTGTCAATACTGCGTACCCCAGAGGTCTCCAGGTACACTGTTGCATCCCTCTACAGGACTGATGTAACTGGACACTGCTGTCTGGCATAGACGCCTGGTCTGTGATCGGCCCTCCCATATCCAGACTCTGCGGAGCTCAACCACCTGGGGTTGAGAGTCTTTTCCTCGGCGCGGATGCTTTTGTACATCGCTTCACATCAGGCGCACCACGCTGCCTATAACAGGCACCTATGGGTGATGCTGGGTCAGGCACTGGCATCGCTGCCTGATTTGGAGGCTACCAGGCAGGCCGTAATCCTCTCCGCAATAGGCCTGGAGCTGGCGAGGCACCAGTCAAGGGCATCTTATAATGCCAGTGAAGTCACTTCACGGCTTGCAGGGACAGCAATCTGCATTAGGCGGATGGCGTGGCCTCGCCTCTCCTGGTTATCACCCCTGGCCCGGCATAGGGTAATGGCCTCCATGTTTTGGCGGACCCTGCTTTTCTCCCGCAGGGCGAGACAGGAACTGCAGGGGCACCTTCCTTCCCCCAGGGAACGGGGTATCCTGCCTCGCCCTGATCAGTCCCAAGCCTAGCTAGCCTGAAAAGGGTCTCTTCCTCCTCCCATGTTTCCCCTTGTGGGGGGGCTGAGGGGCGTTAGTCCCTCAGGGAAGTGCTGAACCCCCTTCAGGGAGCTCGGTACTCACCCACCAGTGATGAATGGTGAAGATTGACACAGGGAAGATATGAAAATTACATACCTACCGTAATTCTTGATCTTCCTATGTATCTTCACCATTCATATGAACATACGGAGAAGCCAGCAGGAGAAGGCCATTTGGTCTGTCAAGTCTGCTCGTATTGCAGGGTCCACAGCTTGAGCTAATGTCCCTGCCCTCCCTCCTCACTCCTCCCATCCTCCCTACCCATGATTCTTACCTTCCCCTCAGAAGGCCTCAGTCCCCGCCTTCCTCCCTGGGTATACAGTTGGGTTCCTCTGTACCCTTATCCTAGGAGATGGCGAGGGGGGGGGGGGGACTCCCGGGAGTAGGGCCAGTAGGGCCTCTCAACCATATTGAGATGGGGGACTCCTGGGTAGGACCTTCGAGATCAGCTCACTCCTTCGGGGTGTGCCGCCTTTTCTTCTGGTCCCCTGGAATGAGGGGGGAGAATTGGGCTGACAGGGACTCCCCCACCTCCTATCTTCTTACTTCTCTACTTCCCTCCCCCTTTTGGGAAGGGGGATGTTATTTATTAGGTGGGGTTTCCTCCCCCCACAAACCCCATGGGTTCTCCCTTTTGAAAATGGTAACCAGCGGGAGGAGTGAGGATTCCTTCCCAGGGATGAATTTTCCACCCAGTAGGGGGTTGGAGGAAGGAGAGAGGGACCGTTTGCGTCCATAGCCATCTAGGCTATCCCTGAAAGGGGATGATAGACCGGGTTGCAGATCCTGCAGCAATTGCCTACTGCCTAGCTGCCTGCCTGCCTCTGGAGGCATTTTTCCTGGTCTCAGGGCTCTGAGTTTCTCAAGACGCGTAGTTGAGTCCCTCCTTCCCTTCTCTTCTTCCTCCCATTTCTCTCTCTCTCTCTCTCTCTCTCTCTCTCTCTCTCTCTCTCTCTCTCTCTCCTCTCTCTCTCTCTCTCTCTCTCCCTTCTTATTCCTTTCCTGTCTGTATGGCTGACTGGGGACTTTCAGCCATACCCTCCCAGATCCTTCTCCTCCTCCTCTGTCCTCCGTTGGCCTATTCCTTTTCAATTTATCTTTCCTTATGCTGTCCCTCGGACTCACTTGTTCACCCTCATTTTTTTCTCTAGCCCTCTGGTTTTTCCCGTCTCTGGCGAGCAGAACTGAGGTGGAGGAGCTAACGGCTGTTTCTGGCCAACCCACGAGGGCCACACAATGCGTCGGCCTCGTGGGTGGTGCCACCAGCGCCGGCTCCTCTCTCTAACAAAACAAATAAAAAATTCCCAAGGGGTGCTGTTTGGCTTACACCCACCAGTGATGAATGGTGAAGATATATAGGAAGATCAAAAATTACGGTAGGTACTTAATTTTCATTTCTTTTGTGTGGTGCCCAGAACTGCACACAATACTCCACAAGCAACCTCACCAGGAAATCATAAAGAAGCAACACCACCTGTTTATTCTGGCTTTTGATGTTTCTACCTATACATCCCAAAATTCTGTTGCCCCCTTTTAGTACCTCCCTGCAGTGCACATCGAATTTCAGATTGTTTTTAAAGGTCATCCCAAGATCTTTTTTGTTTGTCGGTTTCCTTTAACTCGACTCCATTTAAGAAATATTTAGCATTTATGTTACTTCTACCAAAATGCATTATTTAGCACTTATCCATGTTGAAAAATAGATCCTTTTTTTGGCCCACCCTCCTAACAGATCAATCTTTTTTTTTTTTGTTATGTATTTTCTGTTGCTCAGCTGGGGGGGGGGGTTGTACCTGTGGTTCCCCCCATCCAGCTATCTCCTCGGCCCTGCCGCAGCCAGAGCTCTTAGACCCCTGTGTCCTGCCCCCCAGCCACACTGCGGTGGGTAGCTACCCTGCTAACTGCGGAAGTCCAGGGGGCAGACACCAGGGGAACTTGCTTGGGTGTGCCTGTTGTTGTGCTGCCGGATCCTGCCATCACTGTGCACATAGGAGTGTTTTTGTTGTCATGACCCTTCCTTCCTCGGCGTGGGCATGCCGTGACACCAAGGACGCTGTTGTGTGCGCTTGCACACATGGCACGTCTGTCATCGCCCCCTCGCCACCCTCTCTGTGAACCGCGGCATGCACTGACCTCCAGTCGCTGCCAGGAGCCAGTGCTTCTGAGGTAGTTTCCTCCCCAACCTCCCTGGAGGAGGAGAGCAGTCCCTGGGATGCTCAGTCTGCCTTCCTCAGCCAACCCTCCAGTACCCGAGGTCGCTCCCGACCCTGGGTCGCTGGTGTGGCATGAGTTGTGGCGTCCAGCGCCTCAACCCTTGGCACCATCAGGCCAGCTAGGTCAATCTCTTTTTGAAATCTTTTGGCTTATGCAGTAGAACTGATCAGTGCCCCCATCTTCAGATCATCAGCAAATTTGCTAAGCCAGGCATTTTCACTGCAACCTAGTGAAGCTATAACTATATTAAAGAGGGACGAGCCCAGGACCGAGTTCTGAAGTACCACACTCGTAACCTCAGCCCAGTCTGATAGATGCTCCCTAACTGAAACACACTGCCTTCTGTTACTTAACCATGATGCAATCCGGTTGACATTATTGGTGTCTAGTCCTTTTTCTTCCAGTGTAATAAGCAATTTCTTATGTGGCACAGAATCAAAGGCTTTTTAATTAATTTATTTATTTCTAGTATTTCTGACCTCCTCTGCTTGGGGGTGGGAGGGTTTGCCTATGGTTCCCCCTTCAGCCAACCCTCACGGTCCTCTACCCCAGCTGCAGGCAGAGCTCAAACCCCCTCACTTCCTAGCCCCCACAAGTCACATCACAGTGGGTACTTACCCCACCACTGCAGAGACCTGATGGCTGGGCTTGGGTGGAGCTAACTTGGGCGTGTTTGTGGTGGTGCCATCGAGGTTGGCCTTCAGGCGTGCCAGAGGATTCTGTTGTTTCCCCACCCCACAGTACGGGCATGCAGTGGCGTCAAGGACACTGCCTTGCGCGCTTCCACGCACTGCATGTCCAACGCCATCCGTGCGGTTCCCACTGCGGACTGTCACTTGTGCCAACCCCCAGCCACCACCAGGAGCCAGCGCAGCTGCGGTTACTCCAACCCACCCTTCCTGGAGAAGGAGAGCTGTCCCTGGGACTCTCAGTCCTCCTCCCCCCGGCTGACCCTCCGACACCCGAGGTTGCTCCCGACCCCAGGTCGTCAGCGTGGTGTGAGGTGTGGCATCCAGCATCTCAACCCTCAGCGCCACCAGTCCGGCTAGGAATTGGAGGCTTTTGAAAAAAAACATGTAAAGGACATCCACTGGGACTCCTTGGTCTAATACCCTACTGACTGGCTCGAAGAAACCAGTCAGGCCCATGAGGCATGACCTTCCTTCCCTGAGTCCGTGCTGATGTATATCGATTTGGTCTCTCTCTCTCTCTCTCTCTCTCATGAACTTTCCAGTATGTTCTTTTATTATGGATTTCAACATTTTACCCAAGATAGGGGTTATACTTACTGGCCTATAGTTGTTCATCTGGTCTCTATCCGCTTCTTAAATAGTGGGGGTCACATGAGCTAGCCTCCAGTCATCCACTATCACACCCTGATCCAAGGAAGTTTGAAAAATGTCAAGAATAGGGGGAGCTAATTTCTCAGCAGTGTTTTTTTTTAGGAAAACAGGATGGAGGCCATCTGGCGCTTGAGATTTACCTGGATCCAAGTTCTTTATTCTAGTTACTAAATCCTTTTCTGTTATCTTAATTTTATTTCTCTCATTTGTACATTCTTATAAAACTATCTCATAGTCTCTGGGTTGGTTCACACTGATTAAGTATTTATTGAGTTCATTTGCCATCACACCACAATCTAGAGTTAATGAACCATTCACTAGTAGCGGTCCCACCTGAAGTTTTTCCTTTTTCAAACTCCCAATATAATTAAGGAATGCCTTTTTATTGTCTGTAGTTTTATTATGTTTGCTTGCACACATGTGCAAGAAACATAGTGCCACTATACGAGTTTTAGTAGGTGTGCCTCCCCCACTTCCAATGTCCTGCTCCTTTTTGCAGGCGCAGCTGCACCGCACCATTGATTGTCCGAGCTGTCTATGACAGCCATTCAGATGCAGTGCCGTACAGTTCTGAGAAAAACACCGCTACAATCAGCAGTGGTAACGTGTAGGCAATTTGCATACTGCCATCGGCAGGCAACTTGCATACTGTCATATGTCAGCACTGCATCTGAACTGTTATAGACAGTTCGTTTTTGATCCCCATCGGATCCAGTCCCCGGAACACCTAGGTAGCAGGCTGGGAGCCCACCGCAGCATGCTCATGTGCTTCCTCCACCCCTGCACTGTATGACTGGGTGTGCCCAAATCCCCATCGGCTCCACTCCCCCAACAAACTTCCGAGGTGTCACGCTGGGAGCCCACCCCAGCGTGGCAAAAGTCCTACGTCTCTTTATATAAAAAAAAAAAAAAAACACCTAGAACAAAGAAAACTGTCCCTCGTTGACTTTCTTGCCCCTCCCCCCAACCCGCGCCCACACTCTGCGTACTCTCCCTCCCCATACACCCCTCACCCCATACCTCCGCCGCGCGACGGTCTTCGTGGACCAGAACACATCTGCACTCTGCAAAGTAGACCGCGAACTGAAGAAATGCGGGTAAGCTGTATAATGACATAAATGTTTTTTTTTTCAACTTTGCGTATATTCAAGAGTTTTTAGAATGCCACTCACCAGCATGGGTTCTTAGACTACCTCATGAACTCAGCCACTGTCATTTTGTTACAGTATTTGGTCCCAAAAGGTGATTTCGCAGTCACTGCGCAGAACTACCTTTCAGGACCGAGTAATGAAATGACAGTGTCACAGTTCATGAGGTAGACCCCCCAAAACCCTATGTTGAAAATTTGGTGAAAAAATTCCCAAAAATGACTGTTTTACTAGCGTGCGTTGCATAGTTCCTACGCATGCTCGTAACTTCGAAAATTTTTACTATTTTCACTCCAGATTTCAGCATTGCCATTTTACCACACCTCTTTATGAGCAGTATAGCTGTCATTTTTCACATCTTGCCCAAAACGTGTTTTCGCGCATGCAGCGCACGATGGCACGGTCGGTGTGCAAAATCAATGTTTGGGACAGATTAAGAAAATCACAGTAACACTGTTCATGAGCAGAGGTCTTAAAATGGCTATGTTGAAAATTTGGTGACAAAAGTCCATAAAATGACAGTGTTATGAGCTTGCATTGCGCAGTTTCCACGCATCCTCGTAAGTTCACGAATTTGTAATATTTTCAGTCCAGATTTTCAACACTGGCATTTTTCCACACCTCCTTATGAACAGTACAGCTGTCATTTTTCACACCGTGGCCGAAATGTGTTTTCACACTTCCGGCACAGAAATGCGCGGCCGCTATGGGAAATCAGTATTCGGGACAGATTAAGAAAATCACAGTGACACTGTTCATGAGTGGAAGTCCCAAATGCCTGTGTTGACAATCTGCTGTAAAAATCCCCAAACCAATTACATTACTGGGAAGTGCTACAGTTTCTACGCACACTCATGATTTCACCAGTTTTTTTATATTTTCACTCCAGATTTTCAACATTGCTATTTTTTACACCTTCCCATGAACAGTACAGCTGTCATTTTTCACATGCTGTTCGAAATGTGTTTTCGCACCTGTGGTGCCAAATGGAGTAGTCACTGTGCAAAATCAGCTTTCAGCTAATGGACTGATAGTGCCACTGTTCATGAGGTGGGGTCACAAAAAACCCATGTTGGAAATTTGGAGTGAAAATACCAACGAATGCCCGGGGTCTTAGGGTTTCCAATCATAATGCCCCACCCTGTAGAGACTGACAGGCATCAGGGGTGTGGCTTGGGATTGTCGCCTGTAATGCTCATGCCATTCCACCCCCACCCACACCCTGCAGCCAGTGACAGGCATCGAGGTGTGCCTTAGACTCTTCGGCCCCAAAGTTCACCCCATTCTCCTATACTGCACCCATCTCACCGTAGTTCCTTATGGAATGGGGTGAGCGTAAGACTCAAAAACCCCAAGGCACACCGTGACACTTGTCGGTGTCTGCAGGGTAGGGTGTGGTGAAATGGGGTTGACATTATGGCCAACAACCGGAAGGCACACCCCAGTGCCTGTCAGTCTCTGCAGGGGGGTGGTGGTGATGGGGTTGGCTTCGGTTTAGTACTTCACTGCCATTCCTATTATGCATCTCTCTAACTCATACACTACCAATGCCAGCAAGCAGATATTCAGCATTGACAAATGCCTGTTTACCAAGTCATACTCAGACTTACTTTTGGCTCTTTTTATTAGTTTTTTTGTAGTCCACGACTTTAGCTTTATAGTTGTTCCATGCAGTTGTCATATCCCTTATTTTAGCAATGTTATAAGCTTTTTGTTCTTAATTGCCTTTCTAATATTTCTGGATACTCAAACAGGTATCATGCCCTTATTATTATTTATTTATTGAAATGTTTCACCAGGCAGGCACGCTGAGCAACAAGTCACTCGTCTCCCGATGCGACCTCATACTTCCTTATAGTTGGAATGAACTCATTAACATAATTACTTAATTTTAATTTGAGCAGATTCTATTTTTGTTGAAGTGTCTTTCCTTCAAATTCCATGTTCCAATCCTGTTGTTCCTTTTTCTTCACTTTCTCCTTTATGCCCCCTTCTCACCGCAGTACTCCCTTTCTTCAGGAGACACCTATGGCCTTGTGCATCCCCGCTCCTCTAACCGGTCACCGGTGCAGTCCATCCCCCCATGGAGCCTTGGTTATACCCCCCAGGCGGGTATGGGGTGGGGCCTTTTCACCCCAACGTGTCTGTATTTCGTCGGGGATGCTGTTGCCGGCTCTGGTAGGGGCATTAGGGATCAGGACCTGGTGCTCCATCTACAGGGAGTGCTATGGGGTATTTCCTGTTTTTTCTGGTCTGCCCTCAGGACGTCGGCTCACAAGGACACAAGGAGACCCTAGGGGCGTGGAGCACGTCAGGACGTGCATATGCTCAGACTCTCGGCCGACGTCCTCCTTCTCTTCTACCCGTCATCCCGCTGCACCTCCACCCATGGTCACCCAGGTGGTGGTATAGCGGCGGGACAAGCAGCCCTCCCACCCCGGAGAAGGAGAGCAGCCTCTGGGTGCTCAATCCTTCCCCCCCACCGGCCAGCCCTTCAACCACCCAAGTTCATTCCTGAACCCGGGTCGCTGCGCCGGAGGGCTGGCTGTTCCATTTTTTGTTTGATTTTGTGATTGTCAGCCTTATTATAACATTTAATGATTGTAACACCACCCTGACTAAATTTATTAAAGGTGATGTCAAATTGCACTATATTGTGGTCGCTACCCAGAGGCGGTTCTCATACCAAACATGCCCCTGTCTCTTTACCTATGTTAGACATGACCAAATCTAGGATTTTATTTGCCCTTATGTTTTCAGTTCCGTAATTTGCAAGACCCAAGTCTTTCACCATATCTAAAAAATACATCTCCGTATATACATCTGATGTTCTATTGGTCCAATTTATCTCAGGGAGATTAAAGTCTCCTAGCAAAATTATCTTACTACTTTCACACTGAATTTTGATATTGTTGAAAAACTGAATACATTTTTCCAGTGTGCGGTGGAATCAAATCTATCCACAGCAGTTCGAGCAGGCTCAAATTTTCATTATTTATTAGTCTGGCCTTTAAACCCTCTTTAACTTGTATGGCCAGTCCCCTACCTTTTTTGTTTACTCTTTCTTTGTGGAATAGCTGAAATCCTGCTATTTGTATATCCCAATCCTGGCTGTCCCACCATGTCTCTGTAACAACGCACAATACAATGTCCTGATTGTAAAGAATCCATTCCAGAACAGGTTTTTTTATTCCTCAGCCTTCTTGTAGTAAGTAGAAGTGCCTTCCATGAGTGTTTTTGACTTGGTCCTTGATACTTATTTTGATGTTGTTTCTGCTTTTTGTTCATGTCACCTCCTCCATTCCCCCCCATACTGGAATTTAATGACTCCGTTATTTTGTTGTTTATTAACTGAGCCAATAACCTTGTTCCTGCCCTGCTAAGATGTAACCCATGCCTATAGAGATGGTCTCTGTGTTTGAAATGACCTCGATTATCCAATAAATAATAATTTTCTCTTATTACAATATCTTTTCATCCATCCATTCTCATTATTTCAGAATTCCTTACTGTTCCTGATCTCGGTATTAGCAATATTCCTGACACAATTAGAACTCTGTTTTTTATTTCTGTCCCCAATTTTTCAAATGTATTCTGGATCTCTGTTGTAGTTTGCTTCCCTATATCGTTAGTTCTTATGTGCAGAACTGCAAGTGGGTCTTTAGTGTTACTTAGATGTCCATTTAACCCTTTTAGTATGTCCTTTACCCCTGTACCTGATGAGCTATTGACACTGGTTGTGAGCTTTCTATTTTGGCAGATTATTCGATCTGTGAACTTTAAAATGGAGTCCCCTACTACTACTATATCCCTGGGTTCATTTGTTCCTTCAATTCTAGGGGTCTGTTCTGGCAAAATTTCATTTTCTGTTCCCATCAGATCAGCACTTTAGTGATTTTTGGAGTTTTTTGCACTTGCCCAGCTCCCACGGCATTCAGAGGGGCCTTGTGCCCTCCTCCCTACTCCTCCGCCTGGTCATCCCTCTAGGCAACCCGCCCGGTTTCATCTTGCTTCCGGGGCTGTGACATTTTTCCCTTTTCTCCCCTTTAAGCCCCTGAGGATGCTGGCCAAGGACGACATCTAGGCAGACGACGCGGCTGGTGCCCACATACTGCCAAGTGCCCACAGTGTCCTCCCTCCCTGACTCTGAAGAGTCGCCATTGCCTCCGAAGTCTGCGGCTTTCACTGGTCCCAGAAGCGCTGGTGCTCAAGGCACCCCCCGTAACTCCACCCTAGGAGGAGTGGAGAGCATCCATTGGGATGCTTAATCTCCGCTCCTCAAGCGACCCCCAGCAACCCAAGTCTGTTCCCACCTGGGTTACTGGCGTGAAGCGAGGTGTGGTGACCAGCGCTCAACCCTCAGCGCCACCGGCCAAGTGATCTGTGTTTTGCAATCAATTTTGTTCCCTTCCAGTTTCTTTTTGGATAGTAGGATCTTTATTATTATTATTTTTTTTTTGGTAACTCTATTTTTTCTCCCCAAGCCCTGAACTGTCTCAGGCTTCCCAACTCACCAGGATGCTTCTACCACCCACCGTGATCCTGCCTTTCTCAATTATATTACTGCCTCCTCGCCTTTTTCTTTTCGTGACTTCAGCCAGGTGGACCCTAGCTCTGGGCACCCCCTGAGACCAGGCACACCAGAGCACCCGGCCAGAGTCTACGAGGAGCCCGAAGGGGCAGAGGCAAGGATCCGGTGAGGGGTGTGTGGCACCGGGTACTGTGGGCTGTGCCGCCAGTCAGGGCTGGGGGGGTTTCTGTGTTTGCTTTTGTCCCCCCATGGGAGCTCGGTCGCAATGACGACCGGCATCTGCTGAGCTCCACCCCTGATGCCATACGGTGGCGATTATCTTTTTCTGGGCTACCCCGACAGCCGCCAGGGCTCCATTGGGCAACGCGACACCCTACACCCTCCCTGGGAAGGAAGAGCTATCCTTCAGACGTTCGATTCCTTCCCTACCCCTGCCGACCACCAACGGCTTGGGCTCATTCCCGAACCCAGGTTGCCGGCGTGGCGTGAGGTGAGGCAACTAGTGCCTTAACCCTCAGCGCCATCGGGCCGATGGATAGTAGGATCTTTGGATGTTGTTTGGGGGTCTGTTTGGCTGCTAATGACGTTTTCTTCCATTGGCATGGTCTCAGTGTCTACCTGGCCTGTTAATACCGTGTTTTCTAGTGACTGGCCCCTGTTTTTTGCTATCCCCCCTCTTCGCTTTGTTCAGTTACCTGCTCAGAAGTTCCAACTGTATTGCTTATTTGTGAGCCCCCATGTTCTAGTATAGAAAGTGGTTAGAAAAAATTGCTAGTAACTATAGATCTTACTTCAGGAGGGTTCCTTTAGTAGGTCATCACATATAGGACTGACACCACCTGGCGTTGGGCCGCACGGCAGACTTTTCTAGCAATCCCTAACGGGGGACCACTCACCCGATGTCACTTGACCGACTTCTGCGTGGCTGTATATAGTGGGCGGTCCCCATGCCCACCCTCCAGTTCTTTCCCGCCGTCGCCTCGTGTCAGTTGCATTGCAGACTTCCATACGGCGATCATCGTGTAAAGTTCTTGCGTTTGATTTTTTTCTTCATCCCAAATCTCTTCATCTTTAATCTTGCTAACTTGATGTCTTCACCTAAAAAGAAGTGCTCGTCCTGTGGCACGCAGATCCCGTATAAGGACGGTCACCTTAAGTGTGTCATCTGACTGGGCCTAGACCATCTTGTTTCCTCCTGCTGAGAGTGCCAAACTTTCAACCAGGCCACCAAGAAGCAGAGACCACAGGCTTTGGAAGCCCACCTCTGAAAGACCCACTTAACATCTCTTGAGAAGCAGATGGATCGTAATAGGGAATCCTCTTCCAAAAAATCATCTCCTTCAAAGAAACACCACAAAGAGAAGTCTCGGGCGTGGGAGCGCTCTGCGGAAGAGGCCACGTGGCTCTTGATGAGCAAGACCCAGCCACCACCCAAGAAGTCTGACAGTAAGTCTGGTAAATCTTCCGTGGGTCAGTCGATCGTCAGTCCCTCCGACGGCCGCTAAGTCGACCCCCGGCTCCTCCGGGGTCTGCACAGCCACCAGTAAGATGGCTCCCCAGCCTTCCGGGACCTGCCCAGCACCCGTTGATAAGTCGGCCAGGGGCTCCTCCCCCGTCTGATAAGAGGCCCATCCCTGATGGCCTCTCAGGCGTAGTTCGCCCATCAGGGCCTAGTGGCGCCTCACCAGACGAGTGTCAGGACCAGGGGGAGGAGGTCCCTATCCCCCTCTTCCTTTGCCTATATCCTCCCCTTCACTGACTGGTACTTCAGGCGAGGACAGCGTGGAACTCCTCGATGTCATTGAGGCCTTGAAGTCCATCCCGCGCTCTCCTGATGGGGTCACGGAGAAAGAGGCTAATCCTTACCCAGCCGGCCTTCCAGTGGAGGCCCTTTGGAGTTGGTGTCTGACCTGGAGACGAGACTCCTGCTCCCACAGTCTCCAAAGTCTCCGTCTATGAGCAGTTCTTCCTTAACCACAGTACATGTCTCGGGGAAAGCTCATCAGGACATTACACTTCCAGATGTCCGTCACCGTCATGATGAAGGGGCAGACGATGATGATGGTTGGGTCGACAGAGGATGTCCTGGAGGAGCCCGAGGGTCCGTCAGGCAAGGTTTCCCCTAAGTGCCCCCCAGAGGACCCTGCCTTTTCGGACCTTCTGAGGTCCATGAAGGATTTCTTTGACTGAGAGTCTGAGGAACAAGACCCCATGAGACCTGGACCTAGAGTCTCTGTCTCCGGTCCCCATTCCTCCATAGACTGGACCTCATCAGGACCTTACCTCTACAGTCTGGCAGATGCCACATTCCCTCCCGGCTGTCCCCAAGCAGGGGGACAGATTTTACCGGGCACCGAAAGATGCCCCTTTTCTTAAGGCGCACCTTAAGGCTGACTCTGTGGTCATCTCCACTGCTCATGACCGCTCAGCTGTATAGAAGCACATGAGCACCTCTCCTCCAGACAAAGAGTTGAGGCAGATGGACCAGTTTGGGAGAAAAGTTTATGCTTCGGCCACATGCACCCTTCAGTCCCTCAATTATGTGGCCCACATGGTGTCTCACCAGAAAGCTACCTTGGCCAGGCTGGAAGCTTGGGTCCAATCTTTGGAGCCCTTGAGCTTGAAGGAGGAGCTTGCCAAGGATCCTCGCCTCACCTGCTTTTCGTGTAGGCATGCCTTGCAAGCTACATACGACTTGGTCGATTCCATGGCCCGCACTTCGGCAACTGCTGTTGCCCTTAGATGGCACTCCTGGCTTTGCCTTTCTGGACTTGCTAACGAAGTTCAGTCAGTGATTTAAGATGCCCCCTTTAGGGGCTCGGTTCTCTTTGGAGGGGACACCAAGGACATCATCACTGACCTACAGGACAGAGGTCTCGCCCTCAGGTCATTGAGGTCCATGTACTGATCGGGCAACCAACAACAGCAGCCCTTTCGGAAAAGGACCTGGATGCAGAGGAAGCAAGCCCCGGCTCGACGCCAGGGCAAGCACAAGTCCACGGGTTCAGCTACTCTTCCAGCCTCCAAGAACCAGAGACGAACAGGGGGTCCTCCCACTTCCTGACTCGTTATCTCCACTACCTCCTCAGTCTCTCAACGGGGAGCAGATGGAGGGGGGAGGTTCGCCCACCACGCACAGGAGTGGAGGGCAATAGCCTCCAATGAATGGGTCCTGCAATTAGTGTCCGTTGGACACACAATAGAGTTTCTGGAATTTCCTCCAGATTCTCCTCCAAAAAGATCCTCCTATTCCAGGGATCAGGCTCGTCTCGTCCGAGAAGAGGTGCACAGCCTCTTACTCAAGGAAGCAATAGAGCAGGTTCCCCTCTGGCAAAGGGGAAGGGGGTTTTGCTCCCATTTTTTCCTGGTCCCAAAAAAGACGGGAGACTTCAGACCCATCCTCGACTTAAGCAACCTAAATCAGTTTTTCCAGTACAAAACCTTTTGGATGGTGACACTCCAGAGCCTCCTTCTGGAAAATCATTGGCTGTGCACTGTGGACATGCAGGATGCTTACCTGCATATCCCCATCTTCCCCAGCCACCGCCGATTCCTGCGGTTTTAGTTCCAGGGGGAACACTTCCAGTTTTGGGTGCTCCCCTTTGGTCTGTCATCAGCACCTCAGGTGTTTACCAAGTGCCTGGCAGTGGTTGCGGCTTTGTTACGCCGCAGGGGTATTGCGGTTTTCCCTTACCTGGACGACTGGCTGATCTCACCCCGTCCAGGGACTCTTTACTAGAGGCTCTTTCTTTTGCCTTGGACCTTTTCAACAGACTAGGGATTACTGTCAATATCCCCAAGTCTTCCATGACCCCGTCCCAGAAACTTCAGTTCATTGGGGCAGTCTTGGATACGGTCCAGTGAAGAGCCTTCCCCCCTCCAGACAGGGTGGAGACCCTGATCGAGTCGATTCTTCCAGGACCATCCCGACCAGGGAGATCCTTTGCCCTCTCGGTCTGATGGCGGCCTCCATCACCACTGTTCCCCTAGCGAGGCGCCACATGAGGGTTACTCAGTGGTCCTTGCGCATTCAGTGGGACCAACTCCTGTATGACCTGGACCTTCCGGTACTGGTCTCCTCAGCAGTTCAGAAGGAATTGCTTTGGTGGAGGGATCCCTGCAATCTTTCTTTGGGTCTTCCCTTCCAGACCCCAGCTCACTTGGCATCCCTAACCACAGATGCCTCGAACATGAGATGGGGAGCACCAAGCCCAAGTACTGTGGTCCAGCTTGAAGGCAATGTTACATATCAACGTTCTGGAGATGAGGGCAGTCTTGTACGCCTTACAGGCTTTCCAGACCCTCCTTCCCAAAGGATCACTGCTGGTCCAAACTGACATGTCAGTAGTTTGGTACCTCAGCAGACAAGGAGGAACTCGATCATACCCCCTGTGCATGGAGGCGATGCGGGTGTGGAACTGGGCGGTCCAGCACAATCTGGCCCTCGTGGCCATGCATGTGCCAGGCATTCTAAATGTCCTGGTGGACAGTCTCAGCAGGTCTCGGACCCTAGCTCACGAGTGGGAATTACATCAGGAAGTGGCAGACTCCATCTTCCTACATTGGGGGCATCCGGAAATCGACCTCTTCACCTCCCAATACAACGCAAAACTTCCCAGTTTTTGCTCGCTCGTTCCAGGGCATGGTGCTTTCTGGCACAATGCGCTGTCTGTCTCTCCTGGACAGGGACATTTTTGTACGCCTTCCCTCCATTTCCTATTCTTCAGAGGGTCCTCCTCAAGCTTCAAGCAGAGAAGGCAAAGATGATCCTCATTGCCCCTCTCTGGCCGAGACAGATTTGGTTTCCACTGTTACAGCAGCTTTCCAGGGAACCTCCAGTTCCACTTCCAGTGACCCACGACCTCCTGACTCAGGACCGATGTCAGCTAGTGCATCCGGGGCTCAGGACTCTGCATGTTCATGCCTGGCTCCGGCAGACATAGCGATCTCTCGCTTTGAGGTCTCTTCCCGGGTCGCTCAAGTCCTTATTGAGGCTAGAAAACCCTCTACTCGATCCACTTATGCCATGAAGTGGAAACGGTTTTCCTTTTGGGCGACCGCCAAGGGTTGGAACCCTTTTTCTTGTTCTGCTCCTCAAGTCATGGAATACCTCCTTTATCTGTCAGACACCGGTCTTTCATATTCTTCATTGAAGGTCCACCTTTCTGCAATTTTGGCGCACCATGAAGTAGTGGTTGGTAAACCCGTGGCTCAGTTAGAAGTCTCTAAAACCTTTCTGAAAGGTATCCTCCATCTGAAACCCACCTCCCACAACACAACTCCACATTGGGATTTGAACTTTGTTTTGGAAAAGCTCACCCTTCCTCCTTTTGAGCTGGCTATGAACTGTGACTTGAGCTTCCTTTTCCTGGAAGGCATTGTTTCTGGTTGCCATCACGTCAGCTCGGAGGATTTCAGAGCTTCACGCTCTAGTTTGCAAAGAGCCCTATCTTATTTTCCATAAGGACCGGGTGGTCCTTAGGACGAATCCCAAGTTTCTTCCCAAGGTGGTGTCAGAAGCCACACTGAACCAATCAGTAGAGCTTCCTGTATATTTTCTGTCCCCCTCTAATAGAGGTGAGGCACTCTTCCATACCATGGATGTACATCAGCTTCTTCGGTGCTACACTCACCAGACTAAAGAATTCAGTACCTGTGATCAGCTTTTTGTTTCTTTTGCCCCAGATCAAAGGGCAAACCGGTTTCTAAGCAGGGCCTTTCCAAATGGTTAGGCAACTGCATTAGGTATTGTTACCAGAAGTATGAAAAACCTCTGCCGGGTACCATAAGAGATCATTCTACTAGGGGCATGGCTGCTTCCGCTGTCTTTTTACGAAATGTCTCTGCAGCTAATATCTGTGCCGCAGCCACTTGGAGTTCTGTCCATACCTTTACCAAACACTACAGTCTGGACATTGCTTCTAGGCGGAGGGCTGGTTTCGGCCTAGCTGTGTTACAGGACCTTCTGTCTTAGGCTGGGTCCATTCTGGATTCCATTTTTTTCTGTTGGAGTTATTTCTCCTCCTCCCTAGTTTCTCTCGGTCTCTCTTTGGATGGACTGCTTGGGACTCTGTCCTGTATGTGATGACTTACTGAAGGAACCCTCTCGAAGTAAGATAGTATAGTTACGTAGGAACTTACCGTAACAGTAGATCTTCGAGAGAAGTTCCTTCAGTAGGTCATATTTTTGTCTCCCTCCTTCCCCTCTTTTATTTCTTACAGGGGCTCCAAATCCTATTCGCTTCTGCTGTCAGGCCACTTCCTGGCTCCAGCGGGAGAACTGGAGGGCGGGTGTGGGGACCACCCACTGTATACAGCCACGCTGACATAGGTCACGTGACGTTGGGTGGGCAGTCCCCCATCAGGGATTGCTGGAAAAGTCTGCTCTGCAGCCCGACGCCAAGTGGTGTCAGTCCTATATGTGATGACCTACTGAAGGAACCTCTCTCGAAGATGTACTGTTACGGTAAGTTCCTATGTAATTGTACTGTACAACGGCATCTCTCCTTTTTCTTCTGAGTTTTGTTCTGGACCAAATACCAATCCTCCCCTTGTTCAACTTGTTCTTCTATTTGGCTGTGTTCTCCTGAAAGCTGTTTTCTTTTTTTTCTTTCCTTGTTTGTAACCAACATTTTTCCTACACAGCATGTTTTAGCAGTGTCTGTAATATCTTGTAATTGTTTTGCACAGAGCTTTCCACTTACCTAATCTCTGTCTGTATTTCTAGCCTTTTGTTTTAGCTGCTTCAATTCCTCCTCTAATATTCTTAGGTACTTGCATTGTTTGCTTATATATTTTGGACCTTCCCCCCTTTGGTATACATTTCGCACACCATACACTCTGCCAAGGTATCTTTATCTGCCTCTTCTGCCATATCCCAAGTTAGTTTACTTCTGGCTGGATTTAACTGGTACTTAACTTTATGTACTCCTTCTCCGTCTTCCCCAACTGACACAGCTATTTGCCTTTGCTGGGCTCCCCGAAGCTCACTAGGAGTAGTACATAAATAGTGGGGGAGACCAGAAGTAGCATTGAGCCTGCTTCCGGTTCCCTCCCTACACACTTGGTTCCCAAAAAGCTGTAAATGCACTTTGCAGTGTCTTTAAAAGGACACCGAAACATGTTTTGGACCTTAAATGTTAAAAACCTGTGTGCTGTGTTAGATATCACAGGGTCTCACAGCCCCTTCTTGTTCCTGTGTTCCAGTACAACAGTCCCCAGTGTGTCCAGGGATCATTTTCAATAAAACTAGCAGCAATTTAAAAAGGCTCCACACATTCAGAACCTGAATTTCTCCACAGCAACCTCATAATGCTGCAGCCAAAAAGGTTTCTGATCTCTATGGCTGGCGCCTCTAAATTTGTAGTGGGGGCACCAGAAGTAGTGTTTATTAGCTTTTTCTTTGAGGCTAACTTAGGGGCTCTGTCAGCCCTTTTCCTGGGTTGGCCTTCTGAACCTTTTTCTCTGTTCTACTCCCCTGTAGGGGTAGGGAGAATCCCCTAAAGGATCTTCTGATCTTACTTCGAGAGGGCTCTTGCAGTAGGTATTCACAGATAGGACTAAGCCACCAGGCGTCAGGACCCCACGTAAAACTTCTAGCTAGCAGTCTCTGACGGGGGAACCTCCCCTACGCCAGGTGACCAACGCCAGATGACGCCAACATAAATGTGTGGTCCTCACGCTTTCCAGTTCTTTTCCCCGCCGCTATTTGTGACAGTTCCCTATGGTAGAACAGCCGTCAGTACCTTCGCCGGGTTGTAAAGTTTTCAACTTTTTTGACCTTTTTTCTTGAATTTCTTCTTTTTTCCATACCATCTGCTATGCATGTCATTCCCAACGCCCTTCAAATCGCATAAAAACAAGTGCGACTCGTGTGGTTCCCAGCTTCCACACAAGGACGGCCACTCCTTGTGCCTCTTCTGTCTAGGCCAGGACCATGCCGTGGAGAAATGCAAGCACTGCCAGAAATTCAACTCGGCTACCCGCAAGTGAAGGCAGCAGTCCCTGGAAGCCCATCTCCTCAAAAAGAAAATGGCATCCATGGAGAAGGAGCTGAAGAAACTTAGGCAGGCGTCAACTTCCCCCGAAGGCCACAAAAAGAAGCGTGGGAAGGAGAAGCACCAGGAGCAGCATTCGTCTTCCACAGCAGCCGCAGCTTCGGCTGGAGTCGCGGCCTTACAGGTATAATCCCCTCCGGGGGATCGCTCCTCGACTGCCGTCTTGGTGGCTACCAAGAAGGCATTGCCCTCCTGTTGGGCTAGCGCTCAGGCCCTTCCGGAGCTTCCGGGACAAAGGAGGCCTCTGTTCCCGTCAAGGCCACTCCTCCACTGGGCGCCTTCCGTCCGGAAAGGGTCCGTAGTTGTACGCCTGGTCCCACTGACACCGCCTCGAGAGGGCTGCTAAGCCGCCACCCCTCGGTGATTGCCCAACCCACCCCTTCCGAATAGGCCACCACTCTTCATGGCCTTCCTTGGACAGGAGTCTGATAAGTTGGACGCCGGCTCTTCCAACCTCTGCCCGTACACTGCTGACAAGACGGCCGCCAGCTCCTCCTCCGACCGCCCGGGCAACCTGCCTGCGTCAGACCCAATCATCACGCCTGATGCCCCAGGCTCTCCGCAACAGATAACCCCGTTGCCTATTGAGGTTCCCGCATCCCCTCGGTTCACACCCGGGGATTTCAACCCTCCTTCCCCGGTTGAGGCCGATGAATTTGGGATGCTGCTGTCAGGGGTTCTCCCTCCTATGCTGGACCCTTGAATGCCGGCCGACCTGATGCCGCCCTCTGGCATCCCTTTGCCCCACGGAAAACCTGTTCCTCTGTCAGGACCGTCGGACCCATCCGTCGGTCTCCCTACGCCAGGCTTGATGCCTGCAGGACCGACACTTACTCCATCCGGTCCGCCAGCAGGGCTTTCACCAGGACCCTCTGCTCCATCAGAGCCCCTGGTGCCAGGGTACCCGACACCGCAATACCCGGTGCCTGCTCCTCAGTACTCGACGCCGGGCTTCTCGCTGTCGGGCTACGGATACTCTTATTACAGGTACCCACACTACCCGTATCTGAGCCCCCTCCTCCTCCGCCACCACTCCGCAGCCACCGGCGGATCTGAAGGAGACCTTGGCCTCCTGGTGGGCTGAGGACAAGGCTCAGCTCACCTTGGAGGTCGAGAGTCGTCTTCCGATGTCGGTCCCTGCATCGGATCCTCTACGTCGGAGATGGGAGACTCCCTTCCCTTTACCCAACGTCAGAGGAGAACCTTCTGGCGCCTGGGGTGGAGAGGAGTCTTCTTCTTCTACCTCAGAGCCATCTGACTCAGATTCAGAGTCCTACCACTCTGATCATGGGGACGAGTCCAATACTCCAGAACGCCCAAGGCCAAGGGACCCTCCGAAGTCCCCTCTGGAGGACCCTTCTTTTCTGGAGCTCTTGAGGAAGATCCAGGAGACACGTCAGTGGCAGTCAGTGGAGCCAGACCCACAGCATAAGAAGCTCGCTGCTCATCTGGATCTGCCCGAGACCGCTCCCACACTGATTGCACCCTGGATAGAGCCTCACGCCGATCTTGTTTCCACCATCTGGAAACAACCATCCATGCTAGCCCCGCTTCCGAGGAAGGCGGATAGGCTGTACCAAGCTCTGGAGGGTAAAGACTTCCTTAGTCTTCACCCCAAGGCGGATTTGGTCGTGATCAGCACCACTACCCACGGCCGCTCCACCAGCCCCAAACATCTGAGCTCATCCCTGCCTGACAAGAAATCCCAACTTCTGGATCAGTATGGGAAGAAGATTTACTCCTCTTTGACCCTAGGCATCAGGCCCTCAACTACGTCGGCCACATGGGGGATTTCCAGAAGTCTATCCTTAGTCAGGTGGAATGCCAGCTGGACTGCCTGCCTGATTCACAAACTAAGCAGGAACTGGGAGACCTGGTCCGTTCTGATCGTTCGGCCTGTAGGGACATGCTTCGTGCCCCCTATGATGCGGTGGACACAGCTGGCAGGAGCTCGGCTTTCGCCATAGGCCTTCGGCATCATGCCTGGCTCCGTGTGTCAGGATTGGTCCCTGAAGTACATTCCGCTATACAGGATGCTCCCTTCAGGGGTTTGGTGCTGTTTGGGGGTGATGTCAAGGACATCATAACCGAACTGCAGGAGAAGGGCACTGTGCTAAAGTTGGTCCAGACTTTATACAGGCCTCCTCAGGGGCAGAGACATCCTTTTCGTCGCCAAACCCAACAAAAGCCCAATCAAGGAAAGCACGCCAACAAACGTCGTGTCCTTCCAGCAACCAAGACTCCCTCCAGCAAAAAGTCTGCGGGAGCCTCAGCTGCTGCACTGCCCCACACGTCCTGACTCCCTGCCTCCCTCTGCCTCTGGCCATTCCAGAGGAACCGGTCAGGGGGAGAGTCTCCTCCCATCTGCCGGGTTGGGAGACGATAACATCGAACGCTTGGGTGCTGCAGCTAATATCTGCTGGACACTCGATAGAGTTTCTACAGAAACCTCCTCGAAAACCATCCCCTCAGTCGTCTTACTCCCCGCAACATCTTCCTCTGGTTCTAGAAGAAAATCCTATCCCTTCTGTCGAAGGCGGCGATAGAGCCAGTCCCCACTCATCTTTGGGGGATGGGTTGCTATTCCCATTTCTTTCTAGTTCCAAAGAAGACAGGAGACTTGAGGCCAATCCTAGACCTCAGCTCCCTGAACATGTTTGTGGAGTTCAAATGCTTCAGAATGCTCTCGTTTCAGAGCCTTCAACTGTTACTCTGGCCTGGACAGTGGTTATGTGCTCTGGATATGCAGGATGCATACCTGCATATCCCCATATGCCCTTCCCATTGCAGATACCTCTGTTTTTGTTTTCAGGGGGACCACTACCAATTCAAGGCCCTCCCATTTGGTCTCTCCTTGACTCCCTGAGTATTCACCAAATGCCTGTCAGTCGTAGTGGCCCACCTGCGTACCCAATGCGTGCAGGTCTTCCTACACCTGGAAGATTGGCTCCTGGTGGCCCCGTCCCGGGAAGAACTCCTGCACTCCGTTTCCCTTACCCTGCAGGTTTTTTACCAGCCTGGGTATTACCATCAGCCAGGCCAAGTCCCACTTGGTCCCTTGCCAACGCCTCCAATTTATAGGGGCGATACTGGACACGACCACAGGCAAAGCCTTTTTGCCTCCGGACAGGGTTGAGTCCCTTCAGAATCAGACTCTTCTTCTGTCCGGTTGCAGATGGGTCGGAGCCAGGTCAGTCCTCTGCCGCCTCGGGCTCATGGCGACTGCCATTCCAACAGTTCCGTTCGCTTGGCTCCGTATGAGGATCTCTCAATGGACACTTTGGTCGCAATGGGACCAAACCGTGGACGATCTAGACCAAGAGGTGCTAGTGTCGGATCCCATGAGCAGGGACTTGCACTGGTGGATGATTCAGGAGAACCTGTGTCTGGGAATTCCGTTCTACTTCGCTCCTCCTTCCCAGACATTGACAACAGATGCTTGAGGGATGGGCTGGGGTGCCCACCTAGGGTCTCACAGGACTCAGGGCAGCTGGTTCCTGTTCGAGCAGAAATTGCACATAAATGTGCTCGAACTCAGGGTAGTCCTATATGCCTTACAGGCTCTTCTTCCCTTCATTCTTCCCGGTCATCTTCTCATCCAATCAGACAACATGTGTGTAATCTGGTACCTCAACAAACAGGGAGGAACATGTTCCTACCCCCTGTGCCGAGAGGCGATGAGAGTCTGGTATTGGGCAGCTCAGCATGACCTTCACCTGACCACAGTTCATGTTCCAGGAGTGGACAACACCCTGGCAGATGAACTCAGTTGATCCTCAGCCAGGGCTCACAAATGGGAATTAGATCAACAGGTCGTAAACGACGTCTTTTGGCAGTGGGGACACCTCAGACAGACCTCTTCGCCTCCCCCCAAAAATGCAAAACTTCCCGCCTTTTGCTCGCTCGTTCCAGGGTGAGACGTTTTCTGGCAGGATACTGTGTCTCTGTTGGAGGGACAGATTTGTTTATGCCTTCCCTCCCATTCCTTTGATTCTGTGGGTCCTGAACAAACTCAGATCAGAAGGGGCTCGGATGATTCTCATTGCCCCCTTCTGGCCCAGGCAAGTTTGGTTCTGTCTTCTGCAACAGTTCTCTGAGGAACCTCCTCTTCCTCTTCCTCTGTCGTAGCACTTGTTGACCCAGGATCAGGGGACCCTTGTTCACCCAGGCCTCAAATCCCTTCATCTTCGTGTGTGGCTCCTGCAGACGTAGCCAAAGCCCACTTGGGAGTTTCTCCCTTAGTAGCAGACATTTTGGTGGAGGCCAGAAAGCCTTCCACCAGGTCCACCTACGCTATGATGTGGAAACGGTTTTCTATCTGGGCATATTCTGAAGACTTAGAGCCTTTCTCGTGCCCAGCCAACAAAGTCCTGGATTACCTACGTCACCTCCTCGACCTGGGTCTTAGCCATTCCTCTTTAAAAGTCCACATGGCAGCTGTTTCAGCCTTCCACATTCCCTTTGGAGACAGGACTTTTGCTGAGTTGGAAGTCTCTAAGACTTTTCTTAAAAGGGTTCTCCACTTGAGTCCCCCATTCACAATCCTGCCCTTCCATGGGACCTGAATTTTATCTTAGAGAAGCTCACACTGCCTCCTTTCGAGCCGGCAGTGGATGCAGACTTAAAGTTCCTCTTTTGGAAGACACTCTTCCTAGTGGCCGTTACTTCTGCTTGGCGTATTTCCGAGCTTCAAGCCTTGATGTGTCAAATCCCATATTTGATATTCCACAGGTAACATGTGGCTCTACGTACCAACCCTAAGTTTCTTCCTAAGGTGGTGGCTGAATCTACGCTAAATCAATCCATTGAGTTATCGTCTTTCTTTACGCAACGCTTCAATCAAGGGGAGTACCTCTTATATACTCTGGATGTTCACGGAATCCTGCGATACTACACCAATCAGACTAAGGATCTCAGGAAGACTGATCAGCTTTTTGTGTCTTTCACTCACAAACGAGAAGGCAATGCTGTTTCCAAGCAATGCCTTTCCAAGTGGTTGGCCAATTGTATCACTTTCTGTTATGACAAGTACGACAAGACCCTTCCGTGTCAGGTCAGAGGTCACTCCACTAGGGGAGTAGCTGCCTCTGCTGCTTGTTTCAGGAATGTGTCTGCGGCAGACATTTGTGCAGCCGTAACCTGGACTTCAGTCCATACCTTTACGAAATACTACAGTTTGGACATTGCCTCTTGCCGTAGAGCAAGCTTCGGGTTGGGTGTTCTGCAGGGTCTTCTCTCATGAGACCTGTTCAGCCCTGAGGGTTATGTTATGGATGACAGTCCTCCTCCCGGTTTTCTCTTTGTTTCAGATTGCTTGGGACTCAGTCCTATATGTGAATACCTACTGCAAGAGCCCTCTCGAAGTAAGATAGTACAGTTACGTAAGAACTTACCGTAACAGTAGATCTTCGAGAGAGGCTCTTGCAGTAGGTATTATCTTCCCGCCCTCCGTTCCCCTAAGTTTCTTTTCTTCTTTTCCATGGGGCTATATCCTCTTCTCTCTCGTCTTGCCTCTTTTGGCCTTTGGTGGGAAAGAACTGGAAGGCGGGCGTGGGGGACTGCCCCTTTATACCGACGTCATCTGACGTTAGTCACCTGATGTGGGGGCGGTCCCCCATTAGAGACTGCTAGCTAGAAGTTTTCCGTGGGGTCCTGATGCCTGGTGGCTTAGTCCTATCTGTGAATACCTACTGCAAGAGCCTCTCTCGAAGATCTACTGTTACGGTAAGTTCTTATGTAACTGTAGTTTCTGGTGCCTCAGGTTGGCTACTTCCAACAAGGGTTGGAGTTGCTTCCGAGGCTACAGCTTTGGCAGGTGTTTTAATTCAGGGACCTGTTGTGGCTGGTCTTGAAAAATCCCCTAGGGATCTCTTATGGCTAGTGGGCGTGGTAACCAGTTAGCCTTCCTGCCTTTCTCCTGCTGGCTGTTTACATCGAGCTAGTTTGACCCTTTCTTAAGTTGGCTATAAGCGTCCACAATTGTGAATTCCTTAAAAAAAAAAAAAAAAAAAAACAGGAGATGCCAGTATGAACATGCTCTCTGCAGGGGTCTTCTTCATGATCTTCTCCTAAAGACCCCCCTTAAAACTTTGAAAGAAAGTGTGGCCATCTAGGCCTGTGATGGTTCCCCTCCTGGGGACTGTAGGAGACTTCTCTCACTCCACCCCCCTTCCTTGTCCTTCTCCCTCCTGTCTGTTGAGGCAGCTCCCTGGTCAGGGACTGCTGAGCTTCATGGGGGCCCCGGCCCTTCAGGACCTACATCCTCAAATTCTGCCCTTCAGTACTTAGTCTGAAGAGCCTGTCTGGTTCCCACGCAGGGGATCCAATGTCTAGGAGGGAGAGGGAGTGAATGGGGAGTGGATAACCTCCTCAAGAGTGAGACCGTTGGCTCTTTTTCCTATCTTTTCTTCCTTCTTTCTTTTCTATTTTTCTTTTGCCTCTTGGGCTGCCCTGTGTGCTGGCCACCCCACCCTCTTAGTTTGTCCCTCTTGGCTATACCCCCTTCTTTCAGTCAGCTTTGTTTATTTTATCCCCCCCCCCCAATCATTCGGGCACTCTTGCCCTCCTCCTATCTCGATGCTTATCCTTTCTTCCTCACCCGGGATACAAGAACTGAGTTATGGGAGGAGCTGGCATCGGTTACTGGCCAACCTGCGAGTGCCACGTAGAATGCTGGCCTTGTGGGCAGTGCCGTCCCAACATAGGCTCCTCCAGCTCAGAAAAAATTTAAAGAGGCAGTGCTCTTTATTCCTGAGCAGGGCCCTGACCCCCAGTAGGACCCATTGGTAATGAATGGTGAAGATATTTGGGAAGATCAATAATTACGGTAAGTATGTAATTTCCATTTTTTGAACTTTTAAGGCTAGAAATTAATTTATTTTTTTTAAATGAATGCTTGGAGTCAAGTTAACATTGTTACACCATGTTAATACATTTCCAGTGTTTCGATACACAGAAATATACATCGACACAGTAAAATAATTTTTAATATAGCAACACTGTGAAACTGTATTTTCGGTCCATTGATACACTAAAAGAGTGTTGACATAGTGTAACTTTATATTAACCTGATTCCAAGCTTTCATTTAAGAAAATTAAGTTTATAACTCGCATGGTTTAAATGTTAACCCTTTTTAAAGGTACACTATTTAGAAAAAGCAAACTTTTGAACCTTTAGGACTAGTAACTTAATTTTTATTTTTGAACTTACAGTTAATGCCCTTATCCATCTCTTGATGCACACACTTTCTTGGGAATCCCGAGCTACACTTGACTCACCTGTGTTTCACTGCTGCTGACTTCCCCTTCATGGAGCCATAGTCCCTCTTCCCCGGCAGGGTCAGGACAGGGTGATTTACCCCCTAGTTCGCAGATGCATCATCAGGCAGCTGTGCAGTGGACACACAGGGTCTGGATACACCAGGGTCTTTTGCATTGGGTGCCGGTGCCATTTTCCCAGATTTTCTCCGTATGGTTGTCTGCATGCAACGAATGCAGACAGGAACGCACATGGTGACGTGTCATCTGCACACCCACCCAATGGCCTAGCCTGTCTGATTTTCCTGTCACTGCACTGCCACCTGAGGTCACCCAGGTGGCAGCACTCTAGTGGAAGCAGTGACCCTTCCTCCCCAGAAGAGGAATGAGGGGATCCTTCCCCTGGCTGGCCCCAACAACCTGGACTCATTCCCGAAGCCAGGTTGCCAGCATTGTGAGTGGCAGGTGGCAGTGCTACCACTGTGCCGATGGGCAACTTAATTATTTTAGAACGAAAGCTTGGATGTACTGTATCACTACAACCAATTACACTTTCAGTACATCAAAATACTGAAAACTGAATTTGCAGAATTTGTTTTTTAAACACATTTTTAAAATATTCAGATTTTGGGTTCATGCAGAGACAAACCAAACAACAATGGCATTTTATTATTTTTTTTTTTTAAACGTGTTACTAAAGTAGTTTAGTTGCATTACATTAAATTCTCATTTCCCTTTTGGGTAACTTGAAAATCGTCCTATGCTTTTGCAGCATCGAAAGATAAGTAGAATAATAGATAGGAAATTATCAGTACCAAGGCTGTAATTCCATCAAGGGATTCTATGATGTTATAAACCATGAGAGTAAAACTCGATTACTTTATGATGTCACTGGAATTACAAGCGTAATTACCGATGGTTTCCTGTCTGTTATTTTTTGTACTGTATGGCACTCTGAGCATTCCTATGCATAATGCTGTTGCTCTAATGTCAGAAGACTCGGAATGATGGTATTATGACTCTCTGATATTCTGAAGTCACCGATTTAAATGACCACTCATAAATGACAAAATTGTATTGTATTGCTGTTCCCCCACCCTCCGAAAAGATAAGAAGATAAGATAATCTCTAATTCTAGGGACATGGATATGTTGTTCGTTCCACACTTATTGGCAGGTTCCTTGCCACTTTAAATCTTGCCAGAAGGTCTTCAAGCTGGCTCCTCCCACTCACCCGGGTGGTAAAACTCTCGTCTCCACCCCATGACGCCAGATCTTCCTTGCCGCTTGGAAGCTCAGGTTCCCTCCTTTGCGCTCTGCGTTTTAGGCCTGGATCCAAACTCATCGGTTAATCCAAAACTTATTTTAAGATTTACAAGACTTCGGTCTGTATCTTCCCCCGCGGCTGCGATGGACAAATCGACTCCCGGATTTCGTAGGTGCCCCTGTGAGCAGAAGATGTCCCGGACCAATCCGCACACCACATGCGTTTATTGCCTTGGACTCGGCCATGACTCGCAGGCTTGTGAGTTGTGCAAATCCTTTTCAGCTTCAGTCTTGGAGGACGAGCTGCCCGGTTATTGTTGGGGCGACCCGAAAAACGTTATCCTCCGGTTAAGTGTAAGGAGGCCCGTTGGGTGGTGTCCGCGGCTGCGAGCTCGACGGAACAGCTGGAGCAGATGATCGCACTTGAGGAGGAGGCGGCCCAGGCCGCATCATCATCATCCTCGGTCGTGGCATTTATCCCGCTCTCCTTGGAATCCTCCTACACAGCTTCTTTCAAGGAGCTTTGCCAGTCCCTCTCCACCAAGGGAGAAGGCCCTTCGGGACATTCCTTTCTGTCCAAAAAGAAGGATCCCAAGGGTAAGTCCCACTGTCGACGTTCGTGGGAGCGGGAGAGGTCCCCTTCCCTGGAGAGTCGACACTCTACCTCGGTCAAGGTTGCGGCTAAGGCCGCTGGCATCACGGTGTCCTCGTCAGGTCAGCTGGCCGAGACACCCATCGACGCGGTCGAGATTTTTCTCGACCCGTTGGACGGTCTGTGGACTGGAGAAGCCGACAACCCTTCTTCACCGGTTCCCCCGGTGGAAACCGAGGACTTGCCTGTGCCTCCTGTGGCGGAATCCCCAGTTAAGGTCCCTGAACCGAGGGAGGAGCGGGTTTCCTCCGCCCCCTCTCAGACCCACCCTCGGAAACACCGAAGGTCTCCGGTCTCTGACCTCTTCTCGGTCCAGCCGATCCCGCTGACATCGGCGGTCTCGGCACTGTGGAAAGCGGCGGTACTGCTCATCCTTGTCTTCATCCTCTTTGGAGGATAGGCTCCGGCGCAAATTGCATCAGCGCTATGAGGAGCTAATGTGGCAGCAGCTCCTTTTGACCGGGAATAGGCCGACTTTGTCGTCTTCCATTAAGTGGCTGTCACCGGAGTGGCCGAAACAACTCCTCGTAGTGGTCGAGGAACCGAAGCCGGCACCAGTTCTTCGGCCGAAACCGGCTGCACCACCCATTGTGGTGGAACCCCCGCCTCCACAACCAAAATTTGGGGCCCCAACCAAGGATTCTCGGTTGGGTCAGGGCTTGCCCCATCGTTTGTTAGTCACCCTCACTCCCGATCGACCTCGGCAGGTGGAGGGTGGCTCAGGCGCTCGGTCGCTGTTCGCAGACTCCTTAGAGTCTGATGATGATGACTCCTTGTTCTCCAGGCCGCTTGACTTGGTGTCCACTGGGGGTCAGTCAGTGGACGAGAGCCCATCCTCGTTTTTGGGAATGCTTCGGCTGATCTCAGAGTCCACTGGGATGAAGCTCGAACCCGTTTCAAAACGGGCCAAGTATCCCCTCATGGAGATACTGGACCGAGGGGATTCCCCCACGGAGGCCTTCCCAGTGGCCAAAACCATTGTTGGCCCGGCCCTGGAGCTATGGCAGTGGCCAGCTTCTTGTCCAGCACCTTCGGCCAGGATGGCTCGGAAGTATGCTGTCCCCACAGGTTCACTCTTCGGTTTCTCGGAGCACCCCTCTGCAGAGGGGCTCATGACCGATAGCATTTTCTGGCGTTTCGGGAATGCTCGGGACGTGGACAAGCCTCCCGACAAGGAGTCCAAGAAGTTGGACTACTCTGGGCGGAAAGTTTACGCTGCTTCCTCCCTAGGCCTTCGTCAGGCCAGCTCGGCCGTCCTGATGGCACACTTTTCACACGCCCTTTTGGGCTCCCTGGATGAGGTGATTCCTCATCTCCCGGCTAACCTCCAAACTACTGTCATGCAGGTACGGGATCAGGGAAGGGCGGTGGCCAAACAGCAGCTCCAGACCTCCCTGGACATTGCTGATTCGTGTGCCTGGTCAGTAGTGGCCGCAGTGGCCATGCGCCACAGAGCTTGGCTGCGCATCTCCACTTTCACGGCAGATGCCCAGCACAAGCTGGCAGACGTCCCTTTCCTGGGTACCAACTTGTTCGGTCCCGGGGTTGAGGGGCATCTTCAGCGGATCGAGAAGTCCAGTACCACCTTGGACTCGGTCATTTCTGCCCAGAAGGACAAAGGCTGCCAGCAGCAGCGTAAGCCCTTTCGTCCTTCAGCCCCTGCGGCACGTCCGGCCCAGCAACACCAGCATCAGGGCCAGCAGGCTCGCACTTGGCACCCCAAAGCCAAGCCTGCCGCTTCCTCCAACAGGAAGTCGGGAGGGAAAGGTCCAGGAGGCTCCTTGGCCGGTCCTTCCTCTAAGCCTGCCCAGTGAGGGGTGTCGCCCCCAACCTCGTCACTCCTCCCCGGGTTTCCCCGTGGGGGGACGGCTCCGCCACTTCATTTCCGCCTGGTCCGATATCACCACGGACCACTGGGTGTTGGAAGTGGTAGGAAAGGGTCTGCCGCTGGAATTCAAGCAGTCCCCACCCTATTGATCCTTCGCGCCACGGGGGGCTATGGGGTCTGCGGCCTCTCTGTCGGCCCGTTGAGACGACATTGCCCTGCTCCTCCAGAAGGAGGTAATCAGGGAGGTGGCGGATCCTCCTTCAGACCCAGGGTTTGTGTCCAGGTACTTCCTGGTCCCAAAACGGACGGGGGGCTGGCGCCCCATTCTAGACCTCCATGACCTGAACAAGTTCCTAAGGTCTCGAAACTTCAGGATGGTCACTCTGGCTCAGATCATCCCATCCTTGGAACGAGTTGTGTGGTTTTGTTCTCTGGACCTTCAGGATGCGTTCTTTCATGTCCCAATCCATCCATCCCACCAGCAATTCCTCCACGTCAGAGCGGAGGGATCCCTTTACGAGTTCCGGGCCATGCCCTTCGGCCTCGCTCCAGCTCCCAGGGTCTTCACCAAATGCATGGCAGTGGTGACAGCATTCCTGCGGCGCCGAAGGGTCCAGGTGTACCCTTACCTGGACGACTGGCTGATTGCAGCCTCCTCCAAGTCGGAGGTGGAGCGGTCTAGGGATCTGGCCCTCCAGGTCTCCTCTCTGATTGGCCTCCTCATCAACGAGGCCAAATTGGAACTCGTGCCAACGCAGGTAATTCAGTTCATCGGGGCAGAGCTTGACTCTCTTCGAGCCGAGCACGGCTCCCGGCGGACAGGGCCGAGGTTCTTTCCTCCTTTGCCTAATCATTTCTGGTTGAGCAGTTGCACCCTGCCCGGGACTTCCTGTGCCTCCTGGGCCTCATGGCGGCCTGCACCAGTGTGGTCCATTGGGCCCGCTTGCACATTCGTCCCCTGCAATGAAGACTGGCCCGCCAATGGTAACAGTGCTCCAGTCCTCTGGACCAGCCAGTGATAGTGACCCAGGAGATGGGGAACGCTCTGCAGTGGTGGCTCGTTCCCGCTCATCTGCAGGAGGATTTCCCATTTGTCCGCCCAGAGCTGACGGTCACTCTAATGACCGACGCCTCTCTGATGGGTTGGGGTGCCCATCTGGGGGAGCTCAGAGTGCATGGCCTGTGGTCCCCCCAGGAGTCTCGATGCCACATCAACCTGGTGGAGCTTCAAGTGGTCTGACTAGCCCTCACCGCCTCCGCTCCATTTGTATGGGGTCAAGTGGTCCAGGTCCAGACGGACAACACCACGACCATGTACTACCTAAACCACCAGGGCGGGATGCGCTCCTTGCCTCTGTGCAAGGAAGCTCTCTGCACTTGGTCTCTCGTGGGCAGACTGGAGGCGGATCTCCTAGCCATTCATGTGGCAGGAGCCTCCAACACTCTGGCCGATGCCCTAAGCCAGATAGGTGCTGCATCTCACAAGTGGTCTGTCCTGACAGAGGTAGTACACGATCTGTTCTCCCACTGGGGCACACCTCAGATGGACCTGTTTGCCTCCAGGGAGAATGCGAAGCTGAGGCTGTTTCATGCCCGCTTCCCTCAGCAGGGCTCACTGCAGGGGGATGTCTTCTCGAGGCCGTGGATCCCGGGCCTCTTCTACGCCTTTCCCCCATTTCCGTTGATCCACAAGGTGCTTCTCAAGGCAAGGAGAGAGAAGGCACAGGTGATTCTGGTAGCCCCAGACTGGCCCCGTCAGTTTTGTTATCCAAATCTCCTCAGCCTCAGCTCCAGGCTCCCGAGGCGGCTTTCAGCCCAGCTGGACCTGATCTCAGTCAACCAGGAGAAGGTATTCCACCCGGACCTTCAGTCCCTGCACCTGACAGCCTGGTTTCTGAGTGGCTAGTGGTCCAGGCCTTGGGTCTTTCCGACGAGGTCCTCAACATTGTTGAGGCATCCCGTAAGGAGTCGACCAGAAAATGCTATGCCTTCAAATGGAAGAGATTCTCCATTTGGTGTCAGGATAAGAGGTTGGAACCTTCCTCCTGTTCCTTGGCCAGCATTCTGGACTACCTATGGTCCCTTTCTCAGCTAGGGCTTCAGTCGATGACCCTTAAGGTGCACCTGGCAGCGATCTCTGCTTACCGGTCATGGGCCGGAAAGCAGTCAGTAGTGCAGGAGAAGGTGGTCGGGCACTTTTTCAAAGGCCTTGATCACATATCCCCTCCGGTGCGAGAACCTCCACCTCCATGGGATCTACTGCTGGTATTGGCTAAACTCATGGGCAAGCCATTTGAACCGATGCACAGGCGCAATGTCTCCCACCCTTCGTGGAAGACCGCCTTCTTGGTGGCTATCACATCAGCCAGAAGGATGGGAGAGCTCCAGGCGCTTTCCATCGAGTCTCCTTATCTGGTCTTCCACAGGGACAAGGTTGTCCTGCGCCCCCACCCGAAATTCCTTCCGAAGGTGGTGTCGGAGTTTCACGTTAACCAGGTGTTGACTCTGCCGGTGTTCTACCCCAATCACACCTCGGAGGCTGAATATAGTCTCCATACTTTGGACCCCAGAAGAGCGCTCTCTTATTATAAGGAGCGGACGGCTGAAGTACGGGGTGAGGTTCACCAGCTGTTTGTCACCTACGCTGAAGCCGCACCTGGCAGACCTGCAGCCAAGCAGACGATAAGCAGGTGGGTCACCTCCTGCATAGATCTCTGCTATAGGTTGGTGGGCATGGAGCCTCCCAAAGGGATAAGAGCTCATTCTACCCGCCATACCGCTGCTTTGGTGGCTGCTTCCAGGGACGTCCCTATCCAGGAAATCTGCAGGGCTTCTACCTGGAAGTCAGCACACACTTTCATTACCTACTACCACATCGACCTTGAGTCATGCCGGGATGCTGGTTTTGGGACCTCAATTCTCCAGTCATTATTCCCTAAGTAGGGGGTGCACGCCTTGCCTCCCTCCTCCCGGAGAATTGCTAGGAGTCTGCCAGTAAGTGTGGATTGAACAACATATCCACGTCCCTAGAAATTAGCTGAGTTACTCACCTGTAACAGGAGTTCTAGGAGTGGTATATGTTGTTCATCCACACAACCCACCCGACCTCCCCGGCTTCAGCGTGCAACCTGGCTTCCAGCGGGCTAGATCTGGCGTCATGGGGCGGAGCCGAGAGTTTTACCACCCGGGTGGGTGAGAGGAGCCAGCTTGAAGACCTTCCGGCAAGATTTAAAGCGGCAAGGAACCTGCCAATAAGTGTGGATGAACAACATATACCACTCCTAGAACTCCTGTTACAGGTGAGTAACCTGTATATTCTGTACATGGAAAGACTCAAACCATTTTAAGTATTTGGAATGATGATTTGGTTACACTTCGTGTCACTTAAATACACTGTAGTTACAGTGTAAGTACACTGTAATTGAGCAATTGCATTGTAGTTGCATGCAACAAATGTAAGAAACGGCCTTAATTACATGTGACTGATGCTGCTACCATATTGAATGCATTTCACTGGCTCCTGCATACTTAGTAACCCCAAGCGCACAAGTTCCTCGATCACCCAGTCAGTGTGTGTTCCCCATTGCAGCAGGCACTGCTGTGGTTGCAGGACAGGAGTTATCCTCTGGTGGGGGCTCCTTTTCTCAGGAACCCTCCTCAAGCCACTATGATTACAGATGTGTCCAACCTAGAGTGGAGCATCCACTTTGGTTCTCTTCTGTCTCATGGGGTTCCAGTCCCCAATGGAAAGCACTTTTCATATTGATACTCTGGAAATGAGGGTGGTTCTGTATGGGCTTCAGGTGCTGACCCAGCAGATCTAGGAATAATCTGTATGAGTTGAGATAGACAACCAGTGTGTCATGTACTCTCTGAAGAAACAGGGAAGGGCACACTTTTGTCCTCGGCGTTGAGAGGTAATATGGGTTTGGTGGTGGAATGCAGTGTGCACATTGTTGCCACAAAATGTGCTGGTAGACACTTTCAGCCACTCCATGGCACATCCTCATGAGTGGGAGCTGTGCGGGGACATGGTCAAACTGCCTCTCAGGCAGTGGGGGTGTCCAGAGAGGGACCTTTTTACATCCCACACAATGCAGAACTGCTGTGTTTTTGTTCACCTACTCTAGCAAGACATATGGTCCCACTGCTTCCTCAGTGCCATTTCCCTAATAACGCTAATTCAGCAGGTCCTGGTCAGGCTCTAATGAGCTGGCCACAATAATCCTGGTTGCTCCTCTATGGGCCAGAGATATCTGGTTTCCAGCGCTGTAGGACATAGCAGTGGAACCATTGTTCTAGCTGCCCCTCATCTTAGGCCTGTTGTCTTAGTTCCAGGGTAGTTTGCTGCACCTAGACTTTCTGACCCTGCAGCTGCACGCTTGGCTCCTGAGGACGTAGAGCTGATATAGTTTGGTGTGTGTCAAGTAGTCTTGGCCGTCTTGCTATCTGCTTGGAAACTGTCTACCAGGCATACCTGTTAGCCGTAGTGGAAACGCTTTAACTTTTGGTGTCAGTCTAGAATTTTAGACCCATTCACCTGTCCTGTTCTGAGTGTGCCAGAGAATCTACTTTATCTTATCTGTGTCAGTCTTCACCATTCATCACCTTTGGGTTATCAACTGGAGGTCATGACCCCTCAGGAGCTTTTTTTTTTTTTTTTGGATGGGCGGAGTCAACGCACCATTGATGCTGCCCTCGAGGCCAACGCACTGCGTGGCGCTCGCTGGTTGGCCGTTAGGTGTCGTCGACTCCACCCTCCCACCAGTTCTTCGTCTCCCGCCATCGAGGTCACCTCGTGGGACGCTTCGAGAGCAGAGATTTGAGGCCTACCTTGCTACGCAGCAGATTTAATACTTTTCGACTCCGTGTCGATCCTCCTCGGTGCCGAAGTCTGTTGGCTCCCTTCCTGCCGGTTCTGTTAGCCACACTCGATGGCGCCCAGTAAGATATTTCCATTATTTGTTTTATTCTGCGATGTCGAGTCTTATTTGGTGTTTTTTTTCCCCATAGATCATGTCTCTGTCGGAGGGCAAGAAAACTTCTAAGACGGACGGCCCCCCATGCGACGGTGCCCATGCGGCCAAAAATACTCACTGACCAGCACGACTGTTGCCTTGCATGTCTTGGCCCGCTTCACAACATGGATTCGTGTGACGCCTGTTTCTTCATGGACCGCGGGTCATCTAGCAACAAAGCGTGGAAAGTGAGTGACTCCGCTGACTTTCAGGGGTCGGCCCTTTCATCGGGCCAAACCCGCGTTCTCGCCAGCCTTTTCTCCGGGTCTCCTCCGGTTCTGTCTGAACTGAGAGGAATGGGCCTCGGCCTCTCGTAGCCTAGCCGTGGCCAAGGCTTCTCAGCGGTGCAGAGTGAACACCTGTTCCCTCTGGGGAGGCGGGCGGGAGGCTTCCGCATTAGTAATTGCCCCTTTGGGGGTGAAGGCTCCCCTGGTGTCGGACCCGCGGCTCGGAAGGCCCGGGTCAGCGCTGTTCCTGGCACCGTGGGCCCTGATGGAGTCGTCTGCGCTGGTTTGTCACTCGGCGTCGTGGCTGCTGTCGGCGCTGTTCGCGGAGCTGATAGTGCTAGTGGCGCCGTCTCTGACTTTTTCTCACCTCGGCGCCATCCACGGTGCCGAGGTTGAGCATGGTGCCGTGACCAGCTCCGGGGCTGTTCACGGTTCCGGGCATGGGTGCAGCACTGTGGGGGGTTCGGATCTCACTGTCGGAGCCACCGTCGGCGCCGTCTCTGTCCTTGGCGCCACGAGCGGTGCCGTGGGATGGGACGGCACTGTGGGGGTCTCTGGCCTCGGCACCAAGAGCGCTGTTGGAGCCGTCATCAGCACTGTCTCTGTCTTCAGCGCCGCTTGCGGCGCGGCGCCGTGTCAGGTTCTGGCTCAGAGACTGCTATCCTGGTGGAAGACGTGTCCTCTTCTGCCACCGTTCGCAGTGCTGCGGAGGACGCCGGTACCGACTTGGATACGGTCTCTGTTTCTGGTACCCTGTTTGGTCAGGATGGCAGCAGGCACCCGCCAACTGTTTGGCACAGGGCTTCCGGTCTCCACCTCTTCGGAGGAGGAGTCGGACTGTGAGTCAGACAGGCAGTCTGGCTTCTTGGAGTTAGCTGCTGGCGTGGGCACCTTCGGAGTGTCCTCGACAGGCCGGAGTCAGCCCCCTTCTGAGGAGCGGACATTGACTGCCGGGGCTGGGGTCAGGGGTTCTGACCAGCAGGCAGCAGTGCAGGCCACCATTGCACTGCAGCCTGGCCTCTGAGGGTTCTCTGAGCCCTCAGCGGTGATACCCCCTCAGGTGGTGTGCCTAGATCGCCCAACTTTGGGGCCGATCAGAGCACCCACGGGAGGGGAGGGTGCTGCGCCCTGGATAGCTCCTTCAGGGTCCAACCAGAGCTGTCAGTTGCCTAGGCTGGCTCTCTCGAAGAGGAGGGCGCTCTCGGATTCCGAGGGGTCGAGGGGCATGGGGTCTGTGCGGCAACCTTTTTCTGGAGCCCACCCGGGCTCTGGGAGATGCTGTAGTGTGGATCTCCACTCTTCCCCCTCTGTTTCTTTGAGAGGGCCCCGCTCTTTGGTGGTAGGGGACCGTCCTTCTGTACCTACATGGTCCCGGTCACCTCACGGGGGATTCTTCCAGGCGCAGCCAAGGCAGTTCTGATATGGTTGTTCAGCTGCTGGCTGTGGAGTCTTCTGGAGCACCTTCATCTTCTGGTGCTCCTGGTGCACTCTCTATCCCGGGCGGAGGTCAGTCGATTTCTCTTGTCGGCTCTGCCCTTATCCATCTGCCACATTCTCCAGTGCTCCCAGGCATCCTTGGTCCTAGCGGGCCTCTCTCCTGGGAGCAGTTCAGGGCCGTGGCTGCTCGATTCCCCGCTTACATCACAGCAATGGACAGACAGGTTTTCAACCTCCCCGAACAGTCACCCTCTGACCAATTGAGGTCCTCTGACTCCTCATCCCCTCTTCTGGGAGAGAGGGCCATCTGTCCATCTCCCAGCTGCTGATTTTGCAGAGTATCAGCGATTCCTCGTGAGGATGTTGGAGGACCTGCACATCACCCCTCCCACTCAAAGCAATCCAGAGCACTCAGCGCACGCCTTTCTAGGCGACTTCAGCGAGAACACCCTTGTGGTGCCCCCTGGCCTGCTCCCTTTCGGGAGGCGTCATTGCATTCCTGGCAGAGGCCCTTCTCCGGAGTTCCTGCCCCTAGGGATCTCTGCCAGCGGTATTGCATCCCCCCGAGTCTCCAGATTCCACGCCTCATCCTTAGTCAGGATTGACGCAATTGGATACTCCTGATGGGTTTCACGCCCTCCACCGTGACCGGCTCCCAGATCAAGATTCCTTTGATTTTGACTTCTGGGGGAGGAGGACGTTCTACTCGGCACGGTTGCTGCTCTCTATCACAGCACATCAGTCCCACTACACATCCTATGATAGGTTCCAGTGGTCCAGGCTGGGTCAGCTCCTAGCCCCTTTGCCTGACGTGGAGCAAACCAGACAAGCCATCGCACTCTCTGCACGTGGTCTGGAGCTAGCAAGGCACCAAGTGAGGCCGTCGTACGATGCCAATGAGGTAGCTACCAGGGTCATAGGGACAGCGATCTGCACTAGGCGGGCGGCATGGCTGCGTCTTTCCCGGTTGTCACCCTTGGCCTGGCGTAGGGTGATTAACTCCGCTCACCAGAGAACCTATCTCTTCTCCCATAGGCGAGGCAGGCGTTTGCTCCAGTGCTTCCTCCCTCTGAGGAGTCCCTTCTCACTCTTCCCACTCTCGGGCCTCCCAGGCGAAGGTGCTCCCTGTTAGTGTGTCACCCACTGAGGCTAAGAGACTCGGTCCCTTAGGGTTAAAACCCCCTTCGGGGGGGGGGGGCTTGGCACTCACCCAAAGGTGATGAATGGTGAAGACTGGCACAGATAAGATATGAAAATTACGTACCTACCATAATTCTGATCTTTCTGTATATGTTCACCATTCATCACAATCCCGCCCGACATCCCTCCTGGGGCCTCAGTCTCTGGGTCCCCTTCCTCTCTGTGCCCTCCCTTCCCCCCTCCTTTCTTTTGTCAGGAGTGGGGTAAACGGGCGCATAGGGGGAAGATATTTCTAGGGGGAGAGTGGTCAGGATGGGGGCACTCCTTCTCCAATGCTTTAGCTCCACCCCTGTGGGGTGGGAGTTGGCAGTTGTCCTCCATTCTCTCCTCCTCCTTTGTTCCCATCGATCCTTAATTTTCTTTTCCGTTGGATATATCCTTTCTTATTTAAACAAAAAGTTAATTTTCTTACAGCGAAAATGTTTTCCCCTGAGAGAGGGAGAATTCCCTGTGTCCTGTCTTTCTCCAGAATAGCCGTTTTCTGCTTTTTGGAGTTATTGTTAGTGATTCTGTGCCTTGAATTCTGATGGTGAACATTTTGGCTACTCCTTGCAGTTCCTATTCAATCTGGAGACAAGTCAAGGTTCCGGGGTATGGTTGATACCCTCTTCCCCTTCCCTCTCAAGCTTATCCTAATTCCTTCCTCTCTCCTTTTTCCCTATTTCAAGAGATTGGGGCCCCAATCCCCTTAGTCTTCCTCCTTTTTCTTCTGTCCTCGCAGTCGTTTATTTCTCCTGTTGGTTTATATATCTTTTCCTTTGTCTGTCCCTTGGACTTCCTTGTCCCACCCTCCCAACCCTTTTCTTACCTCTCCGGTGACTCAGAACTGGCGGGAGGTGGAGTCGGCTAACACCTAGCAGCCAACCCGCGAGTGCCACGAGTCGCGTTGGCCTCGGAGCGCTGATGGTGCGTCGACTCCACCCATCAAGAAAAAAAAGAAGAAGCTCCCGCGGTGTCATGACCTCCGGTCGATAACCCAAAGGTGAAGAATGGTGAAGATACACAGAAAGATCAGAATTACGGTAGGTACATAATTTTCATTTCTTGGCCCAGTTAGGCCTTCAGTACTCCTCTGTTAAGGTGCATCTGTCTGCCATCTCGGCCTACAGTGCACTTCTTGTGGGGAAATCTGTGGCTCAGCTGATGGTTTCCCTCAGGTTTTTGATGGGTATTCTACATACCAAGCCCCCAGTCTGTAAGCTTGTCTTAGGTTGTGACCTCAACCTTATTCTGCATTTCCTGACCCAGGGCTCCATTGGAGCCTACTGCCACCTGCGACCTCATGTTTCTGTTTTGGAAAACCGTGTTTTAGTGGCAGTCTCCTCAGCTTGCCAGGTTTCAGAGCTTCAGTCTCTGGTGATTGACCCTGCTTTTAAGCCCTTCCATCCAGATAGGGTGGAACTTAGGACTCTTGCTAAGTTTCTGCCTAAGGTGATGTCTGAATTTACTTCGAATCATTCTATCAACCTTCATGAGTTCTTCCCGAAATCCCTAAATTTGGGAGAGCTACTCCAAGTCCTGCACTCTCTGGATGTCCACTGGGTGCTCAGTTTTTATCTGGACTGCACAAATTGTAGTGAAAAAGAAATAACATACTGGGAATTGAACCCTGGCCCTTGGAATACTGTCCCAGTGCTCTAACCACTGAACTACAGGCTCACATGGTTAAACCTGGGGTTCCCGGACACACTTTCTTTCTCTGTTATTGAATATCCTACAACTAGGAATAATCAAGATAACAATTAGATGTTTTTTGTGCAGTATTAGCAACTGCTAAGCAATTTAAATCACAAATTGCAGTGAGAAAGAAATCATGTGACCAACTGGGAATTGAATCCAGGCCCCTGGAATACCGTTCTGGTACTCTAACCACTGAGATACAGGCTCATGTGGTTGAACCTTGGGTTCCCGGACACTCTTCCTTTCTCTGGTATTGCATATCCTGCAACTAGGAGTAATCAAGAGCTAGAGACAGAGCACCAGGATGGTATCTGGATTGCACCAATGATAGCCGATAGCCCCCATTGCTGTTTGTGTCATTTGCCCTGTGTATCGTGGACAAGACAATGTCCTAGCAGTTTCCATCCAGGTGGATTGTGTCCTGCATTTTTTTCTTCAGTTTATTCTACTAGTCACGGCCTCTGCCCCCATCCCCAGATGGATTCAGCCCCAGCCCCATCCCCATCCTCACTCATCCCCCTCTTGGGTACAGAGGCAAGGGAAGCCTCTTGCAGAGGATTGGCTAGTAGAACCAGACTGGTCCTAAGGAAAACAGAATTCTCATGCACACTTCAGGGCTTTTTCCATTTTTCTGTTCCATCCAGTGGGATGCTGGCCTGCATGGAACCCCAGGCACACACTATTTTTCCAAATGAGTGCTCACTGGGAAGTATTGTTCCAAAACCAACCAGAAATCTCAGATAGCAAAAAGGTTTCGGGCACATACAAAACTCATAAGAGAAACGTTTGTAATCTAAAAAACATTTATTAAAAAGTCACGTAACAAGACAGAGTTCCTGACATGTTTCGGACTGACCCACAGTCCTTTATCAAAGGTAGACCATACCTTTGATAAAGGAATCAATCAAAACATCATCAGTCTGATGTTTAATAAATATTTTAAATGCACATTCTCTTATGAGTTTTTATGTGCCAGGCTGCTATCTGAGAGACAGGCACATGTAGTGCAGTGCCCAGCCGAACATCACCCCTCCCTGCAGTACCTCTGCTGCATGTCTACCCATGGTCACCATGGTGGCAGTAGAGCAGAGGCAACAGCCCTCCACTCCCAGAGGAGAGTAGCCTCTGGGACACTCAGTCTTCCTCCCAGCCAGCCTGCAACAACCCTGGCTTATTCGCAAAGTCAGGTTGCTTATGTCTCGTTACCACTGCACCAAAGTGCTGGTCCTCTTCTCATTCCTTTTCCCATATTATAGAAGGCTGGCAGTGAGCTTCCCAGATTGGTTACAGGGCTTGTCAGTTGAGGCATGGCAGCATCTGTGGCCTGTTTCTGGTCCATCTTGGCTTTTGAGATCTGTTCTGCTGCTTCCGGAAGTAAGATCACTGTGTTCACTAAGCATTAAAGTCTTGATCTGGTTTCCTGTAGGATGGCTGGTTTTGGCTTAACTGTGCTGCAAAGCCTGCTGTCATAGGGGAAGTGTTCTTCTCTGTTGCCATACCTCTCATATTAGGGGAGTTGTACTGCTGTGTATTTGTACGATGTGTGGGCTGTGTGGAGGAGGTATCGTTAAAGAAGTTAGGTTTGCTATTTACCTGTAATGATAGAAAGACTCTACTCCATAGAACCACACAATCCGCTCCTTCCATTTCCCAGATGGTGAAGAGGTCTGCTGTTTCCTACAGGTCACTGCACAGTCTACCTTTCATTTACCAGATTATTTTACTTGCTGGACTCTAGTGATCTGCTTATCCTTCCTCTCCTGTATGGTTGGCCAGGGATTCCCTGTTCCTTTTGGTCGATAAAAATTGGAACTCTGTTTCTTGCCGTCGGGAACAAAACTTTATGGGGGCCGCTCGCATGATATCAGCAATGCTGAAGTCGCTGTCATAAATGAAAATGTCAACATGAGCAGCCCCAGCTATGGAAAAATTTCCTGCGAGGTCCTGACACTGCCGACTTACAGTACAATGTGTTTGGCTCTGTAGAGGAGCTTCTCTCGAAGATCTACTGTTACTGGTAAGTAACAATCCTTTCTCAGGCTAGGTAGCACTAAAGGGTCTGTAGTTGAAGGCAAAGGAAAACAGGTGGGTTTTCTGGCAAGATCTGAAGATGTTTGGGGAGTATATGAGATAGTGAGGCAGGAAGACTGTTCCAGACAGAAGGGACAGCTGAATTAAAGGACCTCTCCCTAGTAATACAGTAACAAGGAGGGCAGGTTCCACCCTCGGAACACGCCTGTTTGAGTATGCCCGTCATTAGGGTGCCAGGATTTTTTTCAATTCACTGCCCGCGTTTAATGCAGGGGGCTGTGCCCCGCCATGCCTCCCTCTAACTATAGATTCTCACTCCAGGGGGGCGGACCTTGGGGAAGGGGCAGCAGTGTTTGAAATTTGGCATCCTATTGATGGGTGCACTCGGACTGGCACACCGATGGCCAGAAAGGTGGAGGGCAACATGAGGAACAGACGGAGGCTTAGAGTTAGTTGAGCCGAGAGTGTAGGATGGAGAGTGGGAGGTAATTAGATGAGAGAGAAGGGGCTGGGGCAGAACATAGAGAATTTTGAAAATTAGAAGAGCAGTTTTGTATTGTGTACATAATTGGATGAGATGCCAATACAGGTTTCTGAAGATGGGGTAGTATGGTCCTGTCAGTATGAGGGGGTGAGACATGCTGTGACATTTTGGACAAATTGGAGCATTGGGAAGAGAGACTTGGTGAGACCGTAGTGGATGGAGCTGGAATGGTCAAGTTGGGAAGAAATGAAGGCCTGAATGAGGATTGCAGTTGATAGAGGGCTATGGTATTTGCAAATACGCTCAGTGTTGCGGAGGTGGTGGTAGGTAGATTTACAGGCCAAGGAGATGCTTGGAGCAACAGATAGTTTAGGATCAAGTAGATATCCATGGTTTCTGAACCAAGAGGTCAAGAATAGATTGGAACTTATGAGGGTAATGGAGTTATCAGAATTGTGGCTAATGTCAATTTTTTTTTTGTTTTATTTTTTGTTATGAGAAGGAAAATTTCCTTCTTGGAAACATTGTATTGGAGGAAGCTATGTTAAGGCCAAGATACGTGAAATACAGCACGAGAAAAAGTAGAGCAGGATTAGAGAAAGTCAAGGGAGATCTGAACATTAGTATAATGCATAGAAGTGATAACATTCAAACATATGAAGAAGCTAGCAGAAAAAGGCCTTTTGGTCTTATCTAGTCTGCTCATATTGCAGGGTCCACAGCTTGAGTTACTGTCCCTGCCCCCCCCACTCTTCCCATCCTCCCCACCTTCCTCCTATGCCTATCCCAGCCTCTCTTGACGTTGCCTATTCTCTTCAATGAGATCTAGCAGCGCATTCCAAGTGTCCACGTGTGAAGAAGTGCTTCCTGACCGCCCAGGGTTAAAGGATGAGATAAGGTGGCCGAGGGGTGAGGAGATAAATGGAAGTGCCTGTGAACAGATCCTTGAGGTACACCAAAGAGGAGAAGCCTAGAAACAGAGAAGTATCCACCATCACAGACAAAGATGGAGTAACTGGAGAGTTAAGAGCGTAACCGGGACCATAGAGTATGAAAGACCGCAGCATAGCATGCAAGCTGATCGTGCAGGATGGTGTGGGTATTAGCAGTGTCGGGTGTGAGTGGAAGAGAGGTTATTAGACAGCCTACTGACTTTCTTTTCTTTCCATTAATTCTTTCAGTTGCCATGCAGCAGATGTTGGTCGAGAGCTACCAGAACAAAATACTGCAGGATGCCTATGAGTCTCGTCGGCAAAACCTGGTCAATGAAGCCTACTGCAGGTAAGAAAACTGGAGCCAGTACAAAACTGATTGAACCAGCCAATCCCATACAGTCCCTGTGAAATCAGTTGGACCGGGGGTGGGGTTGCAGTGGCTTACCTTGAAACTAGTTGACAGAGTCTTGCCTGACCACACTTTTTTGCCTACATAGAAACAGAGACTTTGACTGCAGATAAGGACTGCTTGGCCCAACTAGTCTGCCCATTACATGCCCAGTGCCTACACCACTACCTGACCCTGATTCCCTCCCCCCTTCACTTCATGAGCTTGCTGACCTTGATTTCCTCATCGGATCCCTCCAGAGCAGTGAGAAAAATACAACTTCAGTGGGGAACCGCTGTGGGGATCTCTCTCTCACTGTTAAGGCCATATCTGGTGCAGGCAGGGCTTTGCAGTGAGGAGCTGTCCCTCACTGCTGGAGACATAGCTGGTATTGGCAAGGCACTATTGTGGGGGATTAGTCTCTTACTACTGGTGCCATAGCTGTTATTGGCAGGGTACTGCTATGGGGATCTGTCCCTTACTGCCAAATTTTATAGCTTGTATTGGTGGGGCACTGCTGTGGATATCTGTCCCTGTTTACTGGAGCTATAGCTGGTATTGGTAGGGCACTGTTTTGGGGGCTCTGTCTCCTACAGCTGGAGTCATAACTGGCATTGGCAGGACACTATTGTAGATATCTGTCACTGTCTGCTGTAGCTATCGCTGGTATTGGTGGGGCACCATTGTGGGGCTCTCTTCCTCACTATTGGAGTTTATCAGTCATTGGCAGGGCACTGCTAGAGCCATACTGTATGTGATGTTGACTGGTTACAACTGTGGGTTTCTGCTTCTCATTATAGAAACCATAACAGGGTTTTAAATAATTGATTAGCAGTTTTTTTCTTGGGACAATACCAACTGTACAGAAAGTATTTATATAGGTTTTCTAGAAGTGTTATGTTTGTTAAACACAGTGAGGCAAGCGCTATGCATTTTCACAATGTTTTAGAACTTTTATGAGCAAAACACTAATCAATTTTTAGAGTTAAATAAAACCCTGCATAACTGGGTACGGCTGTGGGGATCTCTCCCTTATTACTGGAGTCAGGTAACTATGTAACTGTGTAAACCCCAGCACTAAGGGTCTGATAGTGTGACCTTTTGTGACGAAAGCTATCAGAGCTGAAGCCTCAAGGTTTAATGCTCCACTTTCGGCTGTTTTGATGACCTCAGTAAGTTGCCACATTTTGCGGCTTACCTCTGCTTATTTTTTACTTTATTCACTTTTTGGTAGTTATTTACTAGCCACTTGTGTGCAACTGCTCATGTTCTCTCTCTATGTTCCTTATTGTTTCACAGACAGACTAGTCATGGCACTTACCCAGGGTATATAACAGAAGAATTCAGCAGACATTGCCTGTGTTGCTCAGTGTTAATTTATTTTGCCAAATACAAATTGCCATAAAGACCCCACTTGGTCAGGAGAAACACACTATATACGCTCTAACGTTTTAACTCCTCAGAGTCGGAGACAGACAACGTCTGCTGAATTCTTCTGTTATATGCCCTGGGTTAAGTGCCATGACTGGTCTGTCTGTGAATTAATTGTTGTCATAGAGCATCACAGGTCACTCTAGTGTGGTTCTTTACTTTGCCCTCCTTATTGTTTCAGTTGGCATCTGCTGTTTTCTGTGTGCACATGGTTTGTGCTGTCTGATATTGGCAGGGCACTGCTGTGAGGATGTCACCTTCATTGCTAGATGTGTGGCTGTCATTGGCAGAGTGCTCTTATACAGAAACTGGTTGTTGCTGAGATGTTGATGGATTCAGGGTCTGGACATCTGCAGACATTTAAGAAGGTAGTCGTGGGAGCCCAAGAAGTAATGCCATTCTCATTGTACTCTTTATCTACGCAGCTTAACTGAGATGGATGAGAGGTTCCAGCAGATCCAAGCCTGGCAGCAGCTGGACAAGAACAAAGCCATTGGCCAGATCCTACAGGAGGTAAGGCCAAATCCAATGTGCAGCCCTCTCCCTCCCCCACATCAAGCAGGTGGTAATGCCATACCCCATATCCAACCTTCCCCCACTCCACATTTATTTTTTTTTTTTTAGTTTTTGTTTACCAGGTAAGTGCATTAGCCATGGCAATGTCTATTTTTAGGCATGACCCGGGAGGGTACAGTACATCAATGCATACAGAACATTTCATTACAAGTACAACATGGTAGATAATAGCATATATTTCATTACAAGTACAACATAATTGACAATAGCATACCAGGTAATGGAGAAAAGGAAAAGTGGCTATGAAAGTATTCACAGTGTGAGAAAGTAATATGCAAAAAGTGGCTACCAGCAGGGTAGATGCAATAACAGTGTGATGGGAGATAATAAACAGAAAACATATACAAGGTACATGTTACATAACATTTATTTTTTTGAGGAAAAGCAAGATAGATTTTAAATGCTATAGTGTTTATTTGGGGTTAGCAGTCAGAAAAGAGTAAGAGAGCCAGCCACGGCCGCATGACGTTGGATTTCCGCTTGCGGCGCTCAGTGACCCTGGTTGGGGAGCGGACTCTGGTGCAGAAGAGGCGGCCGGGGAGAAGGATAGAGTGTCCTATGGACTGCTGTCCTTCTCTGGGGGGAGGGTGGGGAAGTGCCCGGCATAAGATGGACCCCTGGCGGAGGCCAGGAGTCATGCAGCTATCGGCACTCATCTGTAATGGAGGCGGGGAGGACGCTGGACATCATTGCATGTCCCCGCCTCCCAGAGGAAAAACAAGAAAATGGAGGGGTGGGTCCTCCATCCACATGAAGCCCTCCCCAGGCTTCAATTAGCCACCATCGCCGCACTCGCAACCAGTTACTGGTTCCGCGGCACTGGAATTAGGAGAACCAGTGCCGTGGCCCCGCCCTCCAAGGGAGCAAGCTGGGGGTGACCAGGAGTATGCAGGGAATTGACAGTTGGTGGGAGCCTGGGGGCTGTGACCAGGGCGGAGCTTGACGGAGGACCTGCTGGGGGGAAAAAAAAAAAAAGAGTAAGGGAGATAGAAGAGAAAGCAGGAAGAGGATAGGGGACGAGACAGACAGGTGGGGGAAGTACTGTTTATATAGTAGAGTAAAAACAGCAAAAAGTAGGGAGAGACTGGGTAGGGAGGAGGCGAGAGCTAAGGGGGTTTCCTGCAGAGGGTAAGGCCAAACCCCATGCCCAGTTCTTCCCCTTACATCCTGCAAGATGTATGGCTGACACCCCCCAAACACCCAGCCCTCTCCTCTCCTTACATTCTGCAGGAGAGAAGGCCAAAGGCCACACCCAGTCCTTCCTTCCCCCACACCTGCAGAAAGTGAGCCTAATGTATATGTCCAGCCCTCCCCTCCTTGATTTTCTGTAGGAGGTAAAGGAGAATTCTACTCTCGGCCACATCCTGTTGGAAGTAAGCGCAGACTCATTACCCTACGCATCCCTTCCCTTCATTCTGCAAGAATTCAGGCCAGATTACACACCCAGGCCTCCCCTTCCCCACATCCTTCAGTAGGTAAAGCTGGACCCCATACCCAGCCCTCCACTTACCCACATCCTTCAGGAGGTGAAACAGAACTGCATGCTCATCCCTCCCCTTCCCCACATCCTGCAAGAGATAAGACAACACCCTATGCCCAGCCTTCCCCATATCCTGTTGGAGGTAAGGCAGAACAACACTCTTCCTCTCTCCCTTCACATCCTGCAAAGGGTAAGGCAAGACCCCGTACCCACCCTGTCTCCTACATTCTGCAGGAGGCTAGGCCGAATCAAACACCCAGTCCTTCTCTCCCCTACATTCTGCAGGAGGTAAGGCAGAACACCACTCCTAGCCATCTCCTCTTCCACATCATGCTGGAGGTAGGCAGGACTCCATGCCCAGCCCATCCCTCCCACACATGCTACAGAAGATAAGGTTGAACAACATGCCCAGCCCTCCCCTGTATCTTAAAGGAGGTAAGGTAGAATCCCACGTCCAGCCTTCTCTCTCCCCCACCTTGTAAAAGATAAGGCAGGAGACCATGACCAGCTCTTTCCTCACATCTTCCCATTATGCAGGAGATAAGGCAGAACCCCACAGTTAACTCTTCCCTTCCCCACATCCTGCAGGAGGTAAGGCAGAACCCAGGGCTCAACCTTCTTTCCACCACATCTTTCAGGAGATCAGACTGAAGACTGTGCCCAGCCCTCTCCTCCCTCATGTCATGCAGGAGGTAAGGAAGAACCCCACAGTTTCTCCTCCCACTTATCCTGCAGCAGGTAAGCCCATGCCCAGCCCAAACCTTTACTCTTCTGCAGACTTGGCCCATTTGCATTAATTGAATACTCCATACTCTCACCCAGGCTGCCGTAGCTCTGAACATCTGGCAGGTGTTTGAACCTCTTCTTTATAAATAACTAAAGGTACCTGAATTCCATCCACGTAGTCGCACTAGTGTAATTACACTAAGCACATATGAAGTCCTCAGAAAGCCCATTGGCTAGAGCTTTGTCAGCTTGCCTTATTCTCACATTTACGTCCCTGCGTGTTTCAGATCAATATTTCTGCAAGACAACTGATACAGTGGGCTTTCTGAGGAATTCACACGTACTCAGTGTGACTACGGAAGAAATACCAGTAGTAAAACTGCATTTAAAAATAAGTAACTTAGCCTTTCTGCTAATCTAAGACTAGCTGTGGAGTAGTTCTTTCAGTTACTTATTTGATTACGCTGGGTTATTTTTTTTAGTAGGTCTTTTATATTTTTATCTTCCTCCCTCACAGGCTGAAATGCAGAAAGTGGCCTTTGAAGCCCTCCAGCTGAAGAAGGACCACACCCACAGCAACATCCGAAACCAGGTGGGTAAAGATAGCTGCTCAACGTCCTACAGCTTGTTTAGAGGTTGTGGAACCAGGTTGGTAGAAATAGTCCACCATCATTTCACAACTTGGTTGGGTCAAAGATGTGGAACCAGAAAAAGCTGTCATCATGAACAGGTACTTCTGCTCAGTCTTCACCGGGGAGCGGGGCACCGGTGAGTTAGCAGGAACAGAGTGGGGAAGGTGGACAGAGGTCCATTTTCTTTTTTTTTGGTGTTATTTCTTTTCTCCCCAGCTTACAACCACGTTAGCCTCTCCTTCGGGCAAGCGAATGCTGCTTCCGTCCTGTCCCCCGGGCATCCACTCTCAAATGGCAGCCACCCCAGGGTAACCTGGCGTAACCCTTCGACGGGTGGGTCCCTCTCCTCCAAGGGAGAAGGCACCAGCCAGGGGGGGGGCCGCAGACCAGCGCAGTGTCTTGGCCCCAGGGTGCTGTCGAGGTGGAAGGCCTTAGGAGCATTGATGGCCTTGGAGAGCCAGGCAGCCGTCATCCGGTGTAACATGGAACTTTTTCACATTTTTCTGGTGTGGGCGTCTTTCCTGCACCTTTGTGCAGTGCTTCTGGTCCCCACCAGAGGCCGCTGCTGACCGATGCCTCCCTAACCCACCCCCAGGAGAGGAGAGCAGTCCCTACGGACGCCCAATCCTCTCCCGCCCCTGCCAGCCCCTGGCATCCTGAGTCCGTTCCTGAACCCAGGTCGCTGGCATGGGTCCAGGTTAGATGCCTGCACCTCAACCCTCTGTGCCACCGGGCCGGCCAGAGGTCCATTTTCAGAGGAAAGAGTCTTGAAGGGACTTGCAGCTCTGAAGGTGCACAAGGCTATGGGACCGGACTGTTCTCAAGGGTGCTAAAATATAGGGAGGTGCTAGCTGCCCCACTGGCAGTCTTATTCAGCAGTTGACTGGAAACAGATGTGGTTCTGGAGGACTAGGGAATAGCTGACGTGGTCCCTCTGCATGAGAGCGTCAACAAGGAGGAGGCTAGTAGCTACAGGCCGGTCAGTCTTACTTCAATGGTGGGGATGTTAATGGAAACCCTAATAAAGGAAAGACTGATAGAGTATCTTGAATCCAGTGAGCTGCAAGAATACAGGCAGCATGGATTCATGGGGTGGGGAGTGGGGAATGTTCAAGCCAGATGAATCTGATTGATTTTTTTTGACTGGATGACCAGGGAAGTATGTCATCGGAGGGCAGTGAACGTGGCCTATGTGGACTTCAGCAAGGCCTTCAACACTGTGCCACATGGGAGACTGATAAAGAAATTAAGCAGCCTAGGGGTGGGATCCAAAGTGGTGAATTGGGTTAGAAATTGGTTAACGGATAGGCGACAGAGGGTGATGCTTAATGGCACTCACTCTAGTGATGTCAGAGTGACCAGCAGGGTGCCACGAGGCAAAGTACTGAGACCGGTCCTCTTCAATGTCTTCCTAAGTTATGTTGCAGAAGAACTGGAAGGGAAGGTATGACTTTTTGCAGATGATATCAAAATCTGTAATTGGTTAGACACTCAGGAGAAGGTGGAAAAGAGTGCATAGGGATCTTGGGGAAACTCAAGGAGTGGTCAAGAGCAGGTTAGTTGGGGTTCAGTGCCAGAAAATGTGAAATCATGCACCTAGGGCACAGGAACCCGGGAGCTGAGTATAGCATGGACAACTTCAAAGTGGCAGGGCAGTGTGACAAAACGATGGTTAGGGCCAGTGGGATGCATAGTGAGAGGTATCTCCAGCAGGAGAGGGCGGTGATGTTGCAACTGTTTCTCTAGCTGTTGAGACCCTATTTGCTGTACTGTGTCTAGTTTTGGAGGCCATATCTCAGAAAGAAAATCGGGTGGAGGCAGTCCAGAAGAGGGCAGCTAAAATGTTGTAAGGGTTGCACACGAAGCTCTATGAGGAGAGACTGATGGATCTCGACATGTGCATGCTGGAAGAGAGGAGAACGAGAGGTGTCATGTTAGAGACATACAGGTACCTCACAGGGGTGCGCAGGGTGCAGGAGGGGAGTCTCTTTCAAATGAGAAAGAGCACCGGGACCAGGGGGCATGCGATGAAGCTAGAGGGGAGGAAGTTTGAGGATTGTGAGGAAATACTACTTCACTGAAATGGTAGTAGACGCCTGGAACAGACTGCCAGAGTAAGTGGTGGAGGCGAAAACAGTTTTGGGGGGGGGGCTTCAAGCATGAGTAGGGCAGACATAGGGATATATTAGTAAATCGGCAAGGGGGGGGAGGTTCACTGGAGACCAGTTAGGGTCTGTGGAGACCGATAAGGCAGAGAACATCTGAGCAGAGTGGGTGGGCTAAGTAGTCCTTTTCTGCCAACAAATTCTCTGTTTCTGTGTAGTGATAGCACCTTAGTGTCCTGCAGCTTATGTGAAAGGCATGAAGGCAGTTGGTTAGGAAAACCCCTTGACATTTGCTGTTTGGCTTCAGGGGGTGGAACTAGGTTAGCCGGGTAAAGCCCTCCACATTCTGCAGCTAGGGTTGAGGGGGTAGGAGCAGGTGGGTAGAGATAACCACTCAGTGTCTTGCAGTTTTAGTCAAGGGTATGGAAGTAGGCAGCTAGGATAGCCCCTCGATGTTCTGCAGCTAGGGCCAAGGGTGTGAAAGCAGGTGGTTAGAGATATAGTCTGAGGATTTTATTGGAGTCATTTATTCTATTTTATTTTTAGTTAAATAATCTTGTGATGTTGTTATTCTGTTTTCAAATGCTGTTTTATAAACAATTTGTGCGGCGCCCAGAGCCTCTGGGATTGGGCGTCTTTTAAATAAACTTTGCCTTGCCTTGCCTATAACCCCTCAACATCCTGCAGCTATGGTTGAGGGAGTGGAAGCAGGTGGGTAGGCATAGCCCCTCGATATCTTAAATTCTAGGGACAACGATATGTTGTTCATCCACACTGTCTGGCAGGTTCCTTGCCGCTTTAAATCTTGCCAGAAGGTCTTCAAGCTGGCTCCTCCCACCCACCCGGGTGGTAAAACTCTCGGCTCCGCCCCATGACGCCAGATCTTCCTTAGCGCTTGGAAGCTCAGGTTCCCTCCTTAACGCTCTGCGTGATAGACTGGATCCTAATTCTTGGTTGCTTGAAACTCATTTAAAAATTTTCAAGACTTGGTCATCTTTCTCCTCACGGCTGCGATGGACAAATCGAACTCCCAGATTCGGCGGTGCCCTTGTGGGCAGAAGATGTCAGGACGAACCCGCACTCCGTGCGTCTCACTGCCTCGGCCCCTAGAACACGACCTGCAGGCCTGTGAGTGGGTACTGTTGGATTCTCGGCTAACGTCTGGAGACAGCTGCCGGTTAAAGCTAGGGGCGCCCGAGAAGTGCTACCCGCGGTTAAATCGAAGGAGGCCGTTGGGCAGTTACCGCGGCTGGCTTTGCTGAGCAGCTCGAGCAGATGATCGCCCTCGAGGAGGAAGCAGCCCAGGCCGCATCATCCTCTTCCTCGGTCGCGGCATTTATCCCGCTCTCTCTGGGTACCTCGTATTCAGCTTCATTCAAGGAGCTTTGCCAGTCCCTTTCCACGAAGGGAGAGGGGCCATCGGGACATTCCTCTTGGTCCAAAAAGAAGGATTCTAAGGGTAAGTCCCATCGTCGGCATTCGTGGGAGCGGGAGAGGTCTCCTTCCCCAGACAGTCGACACTCGGCTTCGGTCGAAGTCGCAGCTAAGGCTGCTGGCTTCACGGCGTCCTCATCAGGCCAGCCAGCCAAGACTCCCGTCGACGTGGTCGAGATTTTTCTCGACCTATCGGACAGGCTGTCAACTGGTGAAGCCGACAACCCTTCTTCACCGGTTTCCCCGGTGGAGACCCGGATCTGCCTGCGCCCAGTGCAGCGGTCCCGGTTAAGGTGTCCGAGCTGAAGGAAGAGCGGGTGTCACCCGCTCCTTCCCAGACCCGTCCTTGGAAACACCGAGGATCTCGGTCTCGGTCTTGGACTTCTTCTCAGTCCAGCCGATCCCGTTGACATCGGCGGTCTCGGTCTCGGCACCGAGGTAAGCGGCGCCGCTGCTCGTCCTTGTCTTCCTCCTCGGAAGAGGAGAGGCTTCGGCGCAAATTGCGTCAACGCTACAAGGACCTGATGTGGCAGCAGTTACTTCTGTCTGGGAGCAAGTCGACGCTGACGCCTTCCCCGGCCATCAAGTGGCTGTCACCCGAGCGGCCGAAACAACCCCTCGCTGTAGTTGAGATGCCCAAGCCTGGGCTGGTTGTTCAGCCGAAACCTGCTGCCCCACCGATTGTGGTGGAACCTCCGCCTCCACAACCAAAATCGGGGGCGCCGACCAAGGACTCTCGGTTGGGTCAAGGCCTGCCCCACAGGTTGTCGGTCACCCTCATTCCCGACCGTCCTCGGCAGGTGGAGGGTGGCTCAGGCCCTAGGCAGCTCTTCGCGGACTCCTCTGAGTCCGACGATGACTCCTCCCTGTTCTCCAGGCCGGTTGACCTGGAGTCCTCCGGGGGCCAGTCGTTGGGCGATAGCCCATCGTCCTTCATGGGTTTGCTTCGGCTCATCTCAGAGTCCACCGGGATGCAGCTCGAGCCTGTATCCAAATGGGCCAAGTATCCCCTGACGGAGATACTGGACCGAGGGGACTCCCCCACAGAGGCCTTTCCGGTGGCTGAGGCCATTGTTGGCCCAGCCTTGGAGCTTTGGCAGCGGCCTGCTTCCTGCCCTGCACCCTCTGCCAGGATGGCCAGGAAGTATGCGGTCCCTACCGGCTCTTTGCCCAGGTTTTCGGAACACCCCTCTGCCGAGGGGTTGGTCACCGACAGCATTTTCCGGCATTCTGGGAACGCTAGGGATGTGGACAAGCCCCCCGACAAGGAGTCCAAAAAGCTGGACTATGCCAGGTGCAAGTTGTATGCTGCGTTCTCCCTTGGCCTCCGCCAGGCCAGCTCGGCCGTGCTGATGGCACACTTCTCCCACGCCTTCATGGGCTTCCTGGATGAGGTGATCCCTCATCTCCCAGCCGACCTGCAGACCACGGTCCGGCAGGTTCGGGACCAGGGTAGGGCGGTGGCGAAGCAACAGCTCCAAACAGCTCTGGACATAGGAGACTCCTGTGCCAGATGGGTTGTGGCCGTGGTGGCCATGCGCCACAGAGCATGGCTGAGGATATCCACCTTCACGGCGGATACCCAGCACAAATTGGCAGACGTCCCCTTCTTGGGGACCGACCTCTTCGGCCCTGGATTGGAAGGTCACCTCCAGCGGATCGAGAAGTCCAGTGCCACTCTGGACTCTGTCATGTCCGCCCAGAAGGACAAAGGCCACCGACAGCAGCAGCACAAGCCCTTTCATCCTTCTGCACCTGCAGCACGTCCAGCCCAACAGCACCAGCACCATGGCCAGCAGGCTCACGCTTAGCATCCCAAACCCAAGCCCGCGGCTTCCTCTAATAGGAAGCAGGGAGGTAAAGGCCCAGGAGGTCCCTCAGCTGGTCCCTCCTCCAAGCCTGCCCAGTGACGGGTTGAGGGGTGTTGGCCCCAGTCTCATCACTCCCCCCGGGTTCCCCCCATGGGGGGACGGCTCCGCCACTTCCTTTCCGCCTGGTCCGCTATCACCACGGACTGCTGGGTGTTGGAGGTGGTAAGAAAGGGCCTGCCTCTGGAGTTCGAGGCAGGCCCCACCCTTCGAGCCGTCACCCTCGGGGACCACAGGGTCCGCAGCCTCGCTGTCGGCCCGCCGAGCCGATGTTGCCCTGCTCCATGAAAAAGAGGTGATCAGGAAGGTGGCGGATCCTCACCCAGACCCGGGGTTTGTGTCCAGGTATTTCCTGGTCCCAAAATGGACAGGGGGCTGGCGCCCCATTCTCGACCTGCACGACCTGAACAGCTTCCTAAGGTCTCGGACCTTCAGGATGGTCACTCTGGCTCAGATAATCCCATCCTTGGAACGAGGCGTGTGGTTCTGTTCCCTGGACCTTCAGGACGTGTTCTTTCACATCCCAATCCATCCGTATCATCAGAGATTCCTCCGCTTCAGAGCGGAGGGATCCCTTTACCAGTTCCGGGCCATGCCCTTCGGCCTCTCCCTAGCTCCCAGGGTCTTCACCAAATGCACGGCAGTGGTGACAGCATTCTCTCTTGGCGCGAAGGGTCGGGTGTACCCCTACCTGGGACGACTGGCTGATTGCAGCCCCCTCCAGAGCAGAGGTGGAGCGGTCCAGAGATCTGGCCCTCCAGGTTTGCTCTCAGATTGGCCTCCTCATCAACGAGGCCAAGTCGGAACTCGTGCCAAAGCAGGTGATACATTTCATCGGGGCAGAGCTCGACTGTCTTCGAGCCAGAGCAAGGCTCCCGGTGGACAGGGCCAAGGTTCTTTCCTCCTTTGCCCAGTCATTTCAGGTTGGGCAATCGCGCCCTGACCGGGACTTCCTGCGCCTTCTGGGCCTCATGGCGGCCTGCACCAGCATGGTCCGTTGGGCCCGCTGGTACATGCGTCCCCTTCAATGGGGATTGGCCAGCCAATAGTCACAGCACTCCGATCCGCTGGATCAGCTAGTGACAGTGACCCAGGGGATGTGGAGCGTTCTCCAGTGGTGGACCGTTCCAACACATCTGCAGAAGGGCATCCCGTTTGTCCGCCCCGAGCTGACGGTCTCTCTATCGACCGATGCCTCTCTGATGGGTTGGGGTGCCCATCTGGGAGATCACAGAGCGCACGGCCTCTGGTCCCCTCGGGAGTCCCGATGCCATATCAACCTGCTGGAGCTTCGAGCGGTTCGTCTAGCCCTCACCGCCTTCACTCCGTTTCTACGGGGTCAAGTAGTTCAGGTCCAGACGGACAATACCATGACCATGTACTACCTAAACCGCCAGGGCGGGACGCGCTCCATGCCTCTGTGCGGGGAAGCTCTCCGCATTTGGTCTCTCGCATGCGCAGCTTGGAGGCGGATCTCCTCGCCATTCACGTGGCAGGAGCCTCCAACACCCTGGCCGATGCCCTAAGCCAGATAGGGGCTGCGTCTCATGAGTGGTCTCTCCTGCCGGACGTAGTACAAGATCTCTTCTCCCACTGGGGCATGCCTCAGGCGTACCTGTTTGCCTCCAGGGAGAATGCGAAGCTGAGACTGTTTCATGCCTGCCCCCCTCAGCAGAGCTCACTGCAGGGGGATGCCTTCTCAAGGCCGTGGACCCCGGGCCTCTTCTACGCCTTTCCCCCATTTCCCTTGATCCACAAGGTGCTTCTCAAGGTGAGGAAGGACAAGGCGCAGGTGATTCTGGTAGCCCCAGACTGGCCCGCCAGTTCTGGTATCTAGATCTCCTCAGTCTCAGCTCCAGGCTCCCGAGGCGGCTTCCAGCCCGCCCGGACCTGATCTCGGTCAATCAGGGGAAGGTATTTCATCTGGACCTTCAATCCCTGCACCTGACGGCCTGGTTCCTGAGCGGCTAGAGTTCCAGGCCTTGGGTCTTTCCGACGAGGTCCTCAATGTCGTTGAGGCATCCCGTAAGGAGTCAACCAGAAAATGCTACATCTTCAAATGGAAGAGATTCTCCATTTGGTGTCAGGGCAAGGGCCTGGACCCTTCCTCCTGTTCCTTGGCAAGCATTCTGGACTACCTGTGGTCCCTTTCCCAGCAAGGGCTTCGGTCGACCCTGGCAGCCATCTGCCCGGTAGCGGGCTGGAAGCAGTCGGTGGCGCAGGAGAAGGTGTTCGGCGCTTTCAAAGGCCTTGATCACATATCCCCTTCAGTGCGAGAACCTTCACCTCCGTGGGATCTACTGCTGGTATTGGCCAAGCTCATGGGCAAGCCATTCGAACCGATGCACAGGTGTGACATCTCTCGCCTGTCGAAGAAGACCGCCTTCTTGGTGGCTATCACGTCAGCCAGAAGGATAGGAGAGCTCCAGGCACTTTCCATCGAGTCTCCTTATCTGGTCTGCCACAGGGACAAGGTTGTTCTGCGCCCCCACCCGAAATTCCTTCCAAAGGTGGTGTCGGAGTTTCACCTTAGCCAGGTGTTGACTCTGCTGGTGTTCTACCCCAATCACACCTCGGAGGCCAAATATAGGCTCCATACTTTGGACCCTAGAAGAGCTATTATAAGGAGCGGATGGCTGAAGTTCGGGGAGAGGTTCGCCAGCTGTTTGTCACCTACGCTGAAGCCGCACCTGGCAGACCTGCAGCCAAGGGACGTATAGGCAGGTGGGTCACCTCCTAGATCTCTGCTATAGGTTGGCGGGCATGGAGCCTCCCAGAGGGATAAGAGCTCATTCTACCCGCCATACTGCTGCATCAGTGGCTGCTTCCAGGGATGTCAATATCCAGGAAATCTTCAGGGCTGCTACCTGGAAGTCAGCACACACCTTCATCACCCACTACCACATCGACCTTGAGTCACGCTGGGATGCTGGTTTTGGGGCCTCGGTTCTCCAGTCATTATTCCCTAAGTAGGGGGTGTGCGCCTTGCCTCCCTCCTCCCGGAGAACTGCTAGGAGTCTGCCAGACAGTGTGGATGAACAACATATCCATGTCCCTAGAAATACAGGTTACTCACCTGTAACAGGAGTTCTAGGAATGGTGTATGTTGTTCATCCACACGACCCACCCAACCTCCCCGGCTTCGACACACAACCTGGCTTCCAGCGGGCTAGATCTTGCATCATGAGGCGGAGCCGAGAGTTTTACCACCCGGGTGGGTGGGAGGAGCCAGCTTGAAGTCCTTCCGGCAAGATTTAAAGCGGCAAGGAACCTGCCAGACAGTGTGGATGAACAACATATACCATTCCTAGAACTCCTGTTACAGGTGTGTAACCTGTATTTTTAGGTCAACAGTGTGGCAGCAGGTGGGCAGGTATAGCCCCTTGATGTCCTGCAGTTTGGGTTAAGGACATGGAGGCAGGTGGTTAGGCAAAGTCCTTCGATATCTTGCAGTTTCAGTCAAAGATGTTGAGGTGCAGTGGTCCACCTTCTGAGGCCTGATTGTCATTTAAAACTGTGTACTTCATACAACAGGAATCCATCAGTGATGCCTTACAAAGTGCATCAGTCCGCAGGAGTGCTGCTCTGAAGATGGAACTTTATGTAAATTTAGAATGCAAACTCAAACTTTGTACTGTGGTCATGCGCCCCCTACTGGCTTAATGCTAGATTTGTTTCTCCACTTGAAGAGAACAGTCGCTCCAAAGTCATCTCCAGCCTTCTGGTCATATGTTTAATAGTTGTATTTCAAGTGTTCGTTGTATTAATTTACAGTTAGTTATCGAATATTCTGTGTTAGGGTTTTTTATATAGAGGATAATAGATGGCCATCAGACAATAACCACACTGTAATCACTTCGAGAGGTTTCCATGACAACATGGTAAATCTCAAGAGTGCAGCTCGAGAGGTCTACGGTTGTCATGGAAACCTCGAGATGTGATTGCGGTGAGCTTATTGCTCAGTGGCCATCCATTAGCTTTTATAGTGTATGGGCTCCATACACTACGAATGCTAATGGGGCTTTCTTTCCATCGCTGACTGTTGCTCCTTGAAGTATGCAGGGAGGGTGGGATGACGGAACAGCACATTTTGTCCATAACGGTCATCGTCCCCCACCCCCCCAAGTGCTGAAGAAGTAAAGATTTACAGTACCTGAGCAGTTTGCTCAACTTGCCGGCGGGGCCTTTTTCTTTTTAAGCCATGGCTCCGCTCTTCATAGAGGCCAGCACTCACCGCCACAGCCCTTCGTTGTGAGCTGTTAGGCTGATCGGCTCCAGTTATAATCCCATCACTGTGATGTACTCAAGTGGGGTTAACAACACCCTGACATCATAGCAATGGGATTACAAGAAAATACAGTAATATTGCTGCTTTTAAGCAGTAATAAGGCTCTCCTATACATTATTTAATAATTTTAGAATTGTCATTTTTAGCAGGTTTGTCGATTTTCTAGGAACCAGAGAAGACCGTTTTACATTGTGGTTCCAGCCTAAGGGAACTGAACATATTCTGTATAAAAACTTTTAATTGCCTTCAGTTTTAACTCTTTTTAAAGCGGGTTATATATTTTTTACTTAATTATTCGTTTCTAACCAGCCCATAGGCACATCAGTAGGGCTACTGCTCACAATGCCAGTGACCTGGGATTGGGAATGAGCCTGGATTGTCAGGGGACTGGCTGGGGGGGAGGTGGGTCAGTGTCCATGGGGGGGGCCACGCCCCACAGGACTACTGCTGCCTGTGGACCTACCAGAGGCAGAGCGCTTGGAACATGGAGGGACACCGCAGTGTGTATCACATGAACGTGCACTGCCGAAGTTCATGCGGGGTCCGAAGAAGAAATGGGGAAACTAATAAAATGCTAAATCTCCCCTCCACTCGTGGCTCCGTAATGGCTGGTTAATCCAGCCCAAAGGCAGTATAGCTGCCATGCCAGAGTGGAGTGGTGCAGAAATAGTTTAACAAAAAAATAGTTATTCTAGGATCGTGGATATGTTGTTCATCCACACTGTTTGGCATGTCCCCTTCCACTTTAAATCTTGCCAGAAGTCTTCAAGCTGGCTCCTCCCACCCACTCGGGTGGTAAATACCTTGGCTCCGCCCCATGATGCCAGATCTTCCTTCCGCTGGAATATACAGGTTCCCTCGTGCTCTCAGCATTTTGTAGACCCTGGCTTTCAAATTGTTGGTTTTACCGAAAATCAAACTCATTCGAGTTAGCGATTGCGCTTTTGTCGTGTCGACTATGGAGGAAAATCTTCCCCGGATTTCGCCGGTGCCCCTGCGGCCAGAAAATGTTGGGCACCGATCCCTACCTCACATGCGTGTACTGCCCAGGTGTCTGCCATAACACCTCATCGTGTAGTTTTTGTATGGCCCTCCATCCTCACGTCTTGGAAGACCGCAAGGAACGCCTTAAGTTGGGGAGACTGGAAAAAAGGAACCCACCAGTGAAATCGAAGGAGGCTAGGTGGGCGGTTTACACGGCCGCGGGCTCCGCCGAGCAGCTGGAACAGATGAAAGCTTTCGAGGAGGAAGCAGCTCCCACTTCGGCCAATCAAAGCTTCTTCGTCCTGCTGAACCTAAGCTCCACATTCACAAGCTCTTTCAAGGAGTTGTGCCAGTCTCTCCCCAACCGGGGTGAGGTGCCCTCAGGCTCACACTCCTCCCGCTCTTGGAAGAGGGAGAAAAACCCGTCGTCTTCGTCTCGACGGAGACGTTCTTGGGACCGAGAGAGGCCCGAGTACCAAGAACACACAATCTCGATCTCGGTCGAGATCACATCCTCAGCCACCGGCTTTACAGATCTTCCGTCTGGCCAGGAGACCGAGGAAGTGGCCGATGAGGTCGAAATTATCCTCCACCCGATCGACCCTTTGTTGCCGGCCATGGCCGACGACTCATTGGAATGGGCTCCGGTCCTGGTATTCCCTGATGAAGAGACCCAGCCTGCTGGTGTCCCCATCAAGGACCCGGTTCAGGACCCTCGGGTTTCACCGATCCCGGTGTCTCCTGATCAACCGAGTCGGCCTCTCCGATCTTGGTCGAGGTCCAGAACCCCTTCGGCCGAATGACCAAGGAAGAGCCATAAGCGCTTGAAAAAGAGGCGACGCCATAGGTCCTCATCCTCCTTGGATGAGGAGAGGCTCCAACGGAAACTCCGTCAGCACTGTGAAGACCTTATGTGGCAGCAGCTGGTCCTGACCGGGCAGAAGCCGGCTCCGCCGCCTACCCCGGCCATTACTTAACTCTTGCCTCCTAGGCCGAAGCAGACCCCTCCGGAACCGAAGCCATCAGTTCCTCCGGCCGTGTGGCCGTTCCGTCCCCCAGTTCAGCCTATTCCGGTCTCTCCACTGATTAGGGTGGAACCACCGCCTAAACAGCCTGAGGGGGGGCGCCCTTCAAAGAGGACCGACAAGACGCCAGGCTTCCCCAACGTCTGACGATTACAGTCACCCCAGACCGCCCTCGGCGCATCGAGGGTGACTTAGGTGGTAGACCCACTGTATCCCGACTCCTCGGACTCTGACATCACCAGACTCCACTCTCATCGCGGGGATGACGAGTCGTCCGTTGGCGCAGGGACAGAGGAAGGCCAATTCCACTTTCCAGGGCATTCTCTGCCTCATTTCCGATTCCACCAGAATGCCCCTGGAATCCATCCACAAGAAGGCGGAGTACCCTCTCACTAACATCTTCAAGAGAGGGGATACCCCGACGGAGGCCTTTCCAGTGGCTGAGGCCATTGTTGGCCCGGCCCTTGAACTTTGGCAGCACCCTGCCTCCTTCCCAGCACCATCTGCCTGCATGGCCCGCAAGTACGCGGTGCCCATGGGGTCCCTTGCGAGGTGCACAGAGCACCCTTCGGCCGAGAACCTGGTGACCGCCTCTGTGTTCAGGCCTACTGGCAGTTCAGCTGACACTGACCGACCCCCGGACAAGGAGTCCAAAAATAAGGACCACGCTGCCCGTAAGGCCTCTTCTCTGGGCCTTCGTCAGGCCAGCTCAGCCGTCATTATGGCACACTTCTCCCATGCCCTCCTGGGGTCATTGGATGAGGTCCTCCCTCATCTCCCTGTGGACATGCAGACTACGGTTAAGCAGGTCCATGACCAGGGCTGTGCTGTCACCAAACAGCAGCTCCAGACGGCCTTGGACATCGGGGATTCTTTTGCCCGCTCAATGGCAGCCGCATTGGCCTCTCGCTGCAGGGCTTGGCTGAGGCTTTCCTTCTACCTGGTGGATACTCAGCATAAGCTTGCTGATGTGCCCTTCCTGGGGACCAGCTTGTTTGGTCCAGGAGTGGCCGGTCACCTTCAGCGTATAGAGCAGTCTAATGCCACCTTGGACGCCACTTCTGCCAGGGGTTCTTCGGGCAAGAACCAGCAGAAGAGAAAGAAGAAGCCATTTCAACACTCTTCCCCTGCGGACCAGCAGCCCTCCTATCAAGGAGGTCAGCAGCAGCAGGCACAAGCAGGGTCCCCCAGAGGCCCACAGAGGAGGCAACGGCTCAGGTCCTGGAGCCTCTTCCTCCTCCACTAAGCCTGCTCAGTGACGGGTTGGGGTTGCCACCCCTATACCCGTCCTGCCAGCTCTGGGTCCTTCCGTGAGGGGCCAGCTCTGCCGCTTCCTTTCCGTCTGGTCCGCTATCACTTTGGACAGATGGGTTCTCGAAGTGGTCGTTCGGGGATTGCCTCTAGAATTCGAGCAGTGCCCTCCCAGCCAACCCCACGCTCCTCGGGAGGAGCGGATTTCCACTTGCACAGAGTCGGCTCTTCGAGACGACGTAGCTCAGCTCCTCCGCAAGGAGGTAGTAGCTCCAGTGCCAGATCCTCCAACAGACCTACTGTAGGCTTTGTCTCCAGGTACTTCCTGGTGCCCCATCCTAGATCTCCACAAACTGAATCAATTTCTCAGGCCTCGCAACTTTTGGATGGCCACTCTGAACCAGATCATACTATCACTGGAGCAAAACATGTGGATCTTCTTGGACATAAAGTCTCCACCACTCATTCACACTGATGGGATCTATGCTGGAGGCGCTAGGACCCAGCAGAAGCAAACTTTTTTTTGCAAGAGGGCGGGCGCCAGAGATGGAGCCGTGAGGAGTGGCGCCGCAAGCCTTGGCTCATGCAGCAATGACTGTCTCGGCACTGACCCTCCAACCGCCTCAGTTCCTTTTTTCCAGCCGTCGAGTGCGCTTCAGTAACAACGTCGCTCGCACAACGGGAGTCAAACTTCAAACTAGCAGCATAGTTTTCAATTTATTGTTTTGTAATATATTTCAAAATAAGTACCGCTTACTTTTAACTTATTAAAGAAAAGAAGTCTTCAGCCTACTGTGACGGAGTTGACCATGAGCGGGTCAGGTGACAGTAGGGAGACTTCATATGAGAGCTGTTCAGTCAGCGGGCAGAGTCTGGCCGCCACCCTCTCCGAGGGGGCCTGACAACGGACATTCGATGCTCGGGGATGAAACTCCTTGAAAGCATAAAGAAAGCAGTCGCATCTCGGCACCATTAGGCCTCGGCTCTTCCTTGGCTCACAGGTCAAAAGAGATGGCATCACTCGAGGTCGCCTTCTGGTATGTCTGCGTATTGACGGTCGATCATTGGGGTCAGGTGCCGGTCTTCTCCAGAGTGACCGGTTTCTGTCTCCAGTGACAGACCTCTTCGACATTGGAGCCCTTCTCCGCCTTTTGGAAGGGCTTCCGATGAGCAGTTTCATCTTTGGGCCGCTGTTATGGAGCAGTGGGCTCGGAGGTTGGTCCAGCTGCCTGACCTGGTCACTCCGAGACTTTCGGGCTTTTCAGGGGATCGGGTAGGACGGTTGGACCTCCCTAGTCACGCTGCGCCTTCTTTGGTGCCATCGACCCTGCGCTCAGGTGTTTTCCTCCCCTCACATGGCTGCAGCGCAGGGGGGCCACACCGATTCCTCTGTCTCCTGGTATTCTTCATTCTTTCTCCTCAAATCAGTTTTCGGAGCCCTGGATGGCTTACAGCGCCGTCAGCGATGTCAGGGATGCTCTCATTGTCGATGGGTCGCTTGGCGCTGATGTGCCTGTCTGCGCCACCCTCGGCACCGTAGGGGTTGTCGGCACCGTCCTTGGTGCCATTGGGCTTGTCGGTGCCGTCCTCGGCACCCCGGACTTCTTTGGCGTCATGGCCTCTGTCGGCACTGTGTGCTGGACTGTTTCAGACGGCGCCGACTTCCTTGCTTGGTGCGGTGTTGTCCAGCCTTCAGGGATTCTCGACTCCGATTCCTTTCTCTTCTTTATTTCCTACTGACTTTTACTCCTTTCCTGTCCCTACAGTCCCTCCTGGGCTGTCAGGAGATGATATTGAGCCTGACCCAAATCTTCGGCTGGGTGATGATGTTGAAGGGGCAGGGATTAATCCTGTCATAGAGCTTGTGGTTGAAGACCTGTCATTTAAGTCTCTGCTGAAAAATATAAATGCTACTCTTTCTCTTCAGACTATAGACATCGATCCTGGGAAGCTCTTAAGACTCCAATATCTTCATGTCCTGGAGCTCCCTATGGATTTAACTCCCCCGGTACAACCATCCTTTGAGACGCTTTCTCAGATGGTATGGAATAATCCCGCTCTCATTCCTTCTGTGGCTAAGTCCATAGACAGAAAGTATGCTGCTCCCAAGGATTGACCCATTTTGGCCTCCCAGGCCTTTGCTGACCCTATTGTAGTCCTGGCAGGGAATGATAAGGCCGTTCTACCTCAGGCTTCTACAACCAGGCCTATAAACAAAGAATCTCGTAAAATAGACACTTTAGGTAAGAGAGTCTTTGCTGCCTCTGCAGCGGGCATTTGTACCTGCCATCACTCCTGGCTATGTACTTCGGGCTTCACGAATGATGCCCAACAGCAGGTCATGGCGTTACCCTTTGATGGTATGTATCTGTTTGGACCTCAAGTAGAGCAAGCTCTGGAGGCCACACAGAAGACTAGGTTGGATATTAAAAGGGCTCGACCCGCTCCCACCTCTTCTCAGAGGGGGCTGTTAACAAGTGTCAGTTTCATAACCATCAATTCCTTTCGGGGCCAGGGCAGGGGAGGTTTTAACAAAAACCAAGTCCTCCAGCCTCAAAAGAAAACGCAACAGAAAGCACAAGGGTCCAAAACGCCCAGTGCCACCTTCTGAGTTTCTGGCCCAGGTCCCGCCTCCACTGCCCGAGGGACTCTTCCTCAGCGGTAGGAGGATGTCTGACTCAGTTCCGCAACCAGTGGAAATCCATAACATCAGACAAATGGGTCCTCCGGATAATCCATGAGGGGTACTCCCTCAACCTTTTGGAGGTCTCCCAGATCATCCTCCCAAACGACAGCCTAGGCTGTCAACAATTCAGTCAGACCTTCTTTCCTCCGAGATACAAGGCCTTCTGAACAACAAGGCGGTAGAAATAGTTCCGTTGGATCAACGGAACACAGGTTTCTACTCCCATTACTTCCTGGTCCTGAAGAAGACCAGTGGCATGCGCCCCATTCTGGACCTCAGAAAGTTAAACAAGTTTCTTCTCAAGGAAAAATTCAGGATGATATCACGGGGGACCCTGTTACCCTTGCTTCATCAACATGATTGGCTAACTTCCCTGGACATGCAGGATGCTTACCAGCATATTCCTATACACCTGAAGCACCACAAATACCTAAGGTTTCTGACACTGGGCCAGCATTATCAGTTCAGAGTCCTGCCATTTGGGCTGTCCTCCGTGACACGAGTTTTTACAAAGTGTTGTGCAATTCTCACAGCACATCTCAGAAAAATCGGAATACAAGTGTTCCCATATCTGGACAACTGGCTTCAAACAATTTGAAGTCTTGCTGTATTCTGACAAGTGCAGTTAGCCTCAGCCTTTAAACTGCTCTGGAGAACAAAGGGTTAACATTTCTATGCAGAGCATAGAATGCTGAGCTCGAGCTCGGTTGATGTCGCTGTCTCTTTCTCTTTGAATGCTAACCGTCAGATTCTTTACTCCGCCTCACTGAACAGTAGCTCCGGAGATTTCTCCTGCAGCTCGGTTCGAAAGTCGGTTTAAGTGTAGTTTTTTTGTCGGTTTCCAATCGAAAAAAGTTTCCTGCATAACTCGGTTCAGTCTCTGTCTGTGGTATCGTGAGTACTAGATAGTTTTGTACTGTGTTTCTGTGTGAAACTTGTAAAAAGTGTGGCTCGGTTCGGCCGAACCGGTCATTTGTTTAATTCTTGTGTAAATTTTAGTGTGTGGTTACCGGTTCTTATCGGTTCTTAAAAAAAAAAAAGTGTTTTGAAACGTTTTTTTCCGAGACCCGTGACACAGTTAGGAACCGATAAGGGTGTCTTGCCTGGTGGTTTCCGAAAAAAGCATAAGTTTGGTTAGGTTGGCCATGTCTGAGAAATCCAAGAAAAAAAACGGGCCCACTGGGTTTCAACACTGCAGTGAGTGTGGGGAGGTCTTTGCTAAGGCCGATCCCCACACCACCTGTGTTTATTGTCTGAGGTTTGACCACCTCGATTCAGACTGCCAAATTTGCAAGAATTTTCCCAAATCTACCCTGGAAAAGAGATTAGGTAGACTGAGGGGAAAAGGAGGCAGAGAAGTCTGCTGTCCCGGATTGCCAGCCCGGTTCAGTTCCGACCGAACCAGAAGGAGTGCTCTCTGACCAGGGCGATACTTCTTCGAGCAAAAGGAGAGCTGATCCTGAGGGGTCGGTTCCGACAAAAAGAAAACGCAAAGGAAAATCGTCCGGTTCGGATCCAGAAGTCCATGTTCCGACCGCCGAAGAAATAGCCAGAGTGATTCGGATTGTGGAATAGCTTTGCCTGGTTCCGACTGATCCGGCACCTTTTGGCAGGGGCTCGGTTCGGTCGGTTCACCCAGTTCACGATTATACCTTGGAAGAATTTTATGAACCTGAGTTTGAGGAGGAAGGGGAATTTGATGATGATGATGGTGATGGTGAAAGTCTAGATGTGCCTGTGGAACCGGACATCTCCCCAGACAGACCTTCAGGTGTGTCCCCTCCTAGGCTTTCTGGGTCCCCTTCCCACTTTATGTTCTACAGAAAGGTGGCTGAGACCCTCCAACTACCTATGGAAGAGGCAATGGAGGATCAGGAGGAGCCTGATTATGTAGAAATGATGGACATCCCAGAGTCCAGGAGACTGTCTATTCCTCTCCACAAATCTTTTGGGAAACAGACACAAAAAAGTCTGAAGTCTCCCAATTCCATACCTCCTGTGGACAGAATAATGGACAAGAGGTATACACTCTCAGGCTCAGAAACAGAGTTTTTATACTACCAATGCAGCCATGTTGGGTTTGTGCAGGTTGCTGCCTGTGATAAGGCAAGCATTCCCTTGGCTTCACACCCCCCAGACAAAGACTCTAGGAAGGTTGATGCCATGGCAAAAAAGCTGTACATGACATCTTCCCTGGGACTCAGACAGGCAAATTATATGGCCTATACAGCCAGGTACCAGAAGTCCAGGTGGGACATTGTACTGGCACTGGCTAAACAGGCCTCCCCCCACCTAGCCAAGGAGCTGGAGGCGGTGGCTGCAGATGGGATTGAGACATCTAAAGTTCAGTTTCATGCTGCTGTAGACTCTAATGATGTGTCATCAAGAGTCATGGCTACATCTGTGGCTCTTCAGAGAATGGCTTGGCTCAGATGTACTAGCCTCTCGCAGGATACCCAGGCTAAAGCCGTGGATTTTCCTGTAGTGGGTAATTCTGTTTGGGGAGCAGACAGAGAATTACATGAAGAAAAATGGATGAGTACAGGACCACATACAGGAGTGCTCAGGGCAAGGAGAGGCAGGCAACTCCTCAAAGGCAGCAGTCTAGGGGCAGGGGCAGGCCTTTTTACCAAGCACAGACCTCTTCTTCCTTTTCACAGATGGGGTTCTTCAGAGGGAGAGGCAGAAGGGGGATGAGCAGGGCTGCATCCACTCCTCAGCCTAAAGCCACTGCCAAAAAGACACCCTGATGGGCCTGCCCGGGTCGACTCTCCTATTCCAGTAGGGGGTAAGCTGGCTTACTTTGTCCAGGACTGGATGTCTATTACATCAGACAAGTGGGTCCTGGAAGTGGTAAGCCAGGGACTGGTTCTCAGCTTCAAGAAATTTCCAAAGATGAGAGCCAGATCTTTTCCACCTGCAAATCTCTCGGAAACCCTTGCCCTAGATGCAGAGGTTTCTTCTCTTCTGGCCTTAAGAGCCATAGAGAGAGTACCTACCCTACACTGGGGCAAAGGGCTGTACTCCAAGTACTTCCTGACCCCAAAAAAGACGGGAGTGGTGACCCATCCTAGATCTAAGATATGTAAACAAACATCTTTTAAAACCAAAGTTCAAGATGGTAACTCTGGGAATAATCCTTCCCTCTCTAAGGCCAGGAGACTGGTTAGCCTCCCTGGACCTCAAAGATGGTGGTGGTGTTGTCCGTTCTGACCTGAACCACCTTATTCTGTACTGATTGAGAGAGAGACCTCAAAGATGCCTACTTTCACATTCCCATCAGGTGCTCCCACAGAAAGTACCTCAGGTTCGAGTTGCCCTCAGGCCATTATCAGTTCAGAGCAATGCCCTTTGGCCTAACCTCAGCCCCAAGGGTTTTCACAAAGTGCCTGGCAGTAGTAGTTGCCTTTCTAAGAAGGCAAAAGATTTCCATTTTTCCATATCTGGATGATTGGCTAATAGTGGGCCAGTCTCCAGACCAAGTCAAGTCTCACCTGCAAGTGACCCAGCAAGTGCTCACTTCTCTAGGATTTCTTCTCAACCTTCCCAAGTCAGTTCTCGAACCAGTCCAGCTTCTTATTTTTATAGGAGCAGAACTGGACACAGTCAGAGCAAGAGTCTTTCTCCCTCTAGAAAGGGCAAGGGCTCTTATGGAACTAGCCTCTTTCTTTAGCCTTCAGGTATCTCGACCAGCAAGGCATTTCCTCCAGCTCTTGGGCCACATGGCAGCTTCAACAGCAGTGGTCCAAGGGGCAAGATTCCAGATGAGGGATATTCAGTTCCATCTGAGAGCTTTTTGGTCTCAGAGGAAAGATTCCCTTACCAAACTGATCCCTGTGACTCTGACCTTGATCCATGCCCTCCAATGGTGGCAGGATCAGGACAATTTAAGACAAGGTGTTCCTTTTGCCACTCAGCCTCATTCAGTGGTCCTTACCACGGACGTTTCTCTTCTGGGCTGGGGAGCCCATCTGGGGGCCCTCACTACCCAGTGGCTATGGTCCCTCCCAAGAATCCCTTCTCCATATCAATTTCCTAGAGCTCAGGGCAGTATGTCTGGCCCTGAAAGCTTTCTCTCAAGTAGTACAGAACAAGGTGGTTCAGGTCAGAACGGACAACACCACCACCATGTGGTACATCAACAAGCAGGGAGGCACTCGGTCCACGGCCTTGTGCACGGAAGCCATGAAGTTGTGGTCCCTGGCTTATTCCCTGCAAACCTCTCTGGGAGCAGTTCACCTTCCAGGGAAGGACAATGTGCTAGCAGATGCACTGAGCAGGATCTCTCAGGGCCATCACGAATGGTCCCTGGACCCTCAAGTGTTGAAAGTGATTTTTTCAAGGTGGGGCACTCCAGAGATAGATCTCTTTGCAGCTCCAGACAATCACCAACTCCCTCTCTTTTGTTGCAGACCTCCAGTCTTGGGCTCATTCCCCCTGGATGCCCTGATTCTGAATTGGGAAGGGAAGTTTCTGTATGCCTTCCCTCCCTTCCCACTCCTGTTCAAAGTTTTAGTCAAAATTTGGTCTCAACCTTGCAAAGTGATTCTCATTGCTCCAGATTGGGCCAGACAGCCCTGGTACCCCCTGTTGCTGTCCCTAGCAGTCCATCTTCCCCTGTCTCTTCCCACGAATTGCAACCTGTTAACATCCTCTCGGGAGGATTTGGTACCCCATTCTCCAGTCTCTCAGTCTCAAGGCGTGGCTCTTGAATAGTTAGAGTTTGCAGATCTGCATCTTTCCCAAGGGGTTCTGGATATTCTCAAAGCTTCTCAAAAGCCCTTCACCAGAAAGACTTATAACTCCAAATGGAAGAGATTCAGTATTTGGTGTTCTAAGAAGCATATTTCTCCAGATACTGCTGGATTACCTACTGTTCTGGATTATATGGTCCATCTTAATGGGCTAGGCCTCAGACCAGCTACTCTTAAGGTACACTTGTCAGCTGTTTCTGCATTTCTCTCTGAGGGGAAGTCTTCCTCACTATCTTCTCACCCTGTGTTCTGTAAATTTTTTAAAGGATTGCTTCACACCAATCCTCCTTTTAGAGACCCTGCCCCTGCCTGGGATTTGAATGTTTGCATTGCTCAATTTATGCAACCCGCTTTTGAGCCTATGTCCTCAGCAGAGCTTAAGTACTTGACTTGGAAAACTGTGTTCTTGGTAGCCATTACCTCTGCTAGGCATATCAGTGAATTGCAAGCGCTGTCAGTGGAACCTGATTTTATCTCCTTTCACAGGGATAGAGTGGTCCTTAGAACCAATAGAAGGTTATTGCCCAAAGTGGTTTCAGACTTCCATTTAAACCAGTCTATGTCTCTTCCTGTTTTCTTCACTGATCATTCTTCCTCAGGAGAGAGGAGGTTACACAGTTTAGATGTTAAAAGAGCCCTTAGTTACTACATTGAGCGTACCAAGGGTCACAGGTTTGACTCCCTCCAGTTGTTCCTCACTTATGGAGAAGTAGGAAAGGGCAAACCTGCCACCAAGAGATCTGTTGCCAGGTGGATTGTGTCTTGTATACAATTCTGCTATGAAAAACTGGGAAAAACTCCACCCTCAGGCCTGAGGGCTCATTCCACAAGAGGTACAGCTGCTTCCCTGGCTGCTGCCAGGGATATCCCTCTCTTAGAAATTTGTCAAGCAGCCACCTGGAAAATGGTCCATACCTTTACCAAGCATTACTCTCTGGATATCCAGGCTAGGAATGATGCTCGGTTTGACACAGCAGTACTTCAGAGCCTATTCCCAAAGTAGGTTCTGTCCCTCCTCCATGGAGGTACTGCTTGGTAGTCTGCACTTATCAGAATAAACAAAGACTTAAAGTTGTTTGAAGAAAAAATGACTCACCTTAGTAATTATGTTTCTTCTATTGGAGTCTTGCTGTATTCTGACCTCCCTTCCTGCCTCCCCTCTCAGAACCTGTTTTTGGGAAGTGGGTGGGCAGGTGCAGTGCTGCACCTCCAGGGTGCTTTTTTTTACACCCTCTTCTTGTATGGGTGTTTATTTTGTTATATTCCTGTTTGGTTTGGGTTTTGAGTTTTGAGTTTCCTGACTTGAGTCTTCTTTTGGTAGTCCAAAACCTTTTGTTGCCAGTTGGCTATTAAAAATTTTGTTTTACAGTTTCCACATAGAATATTATTAGAGTGTTGCTCGTAAGAATCTGACGGTTAACGTTCAAAGGGAAACAGACAGAGAGATCAACCAAGCTCGAGCTCAGCATTCTAAGCTCTGCATAGAAATGTTAACCCTTTGTTCTCCGGGGCAGTTTAAAGGATGGGGCTAACTGCACTTGTCAGAATACAGCAAGACTCCAATAGAAAAAACATAATTACTAAGGTGAGTAATTTATTCATCTAGCAAGTCCTTCCAGATAAGAAACTCTGGACGCAGTAGCCATGGCCTCAGACTTTCTCACCTCCATGGGAGTCCTGCTAAATCTCAATAAATCGCAGTTGCAGTCCTCCCAGAAGCTCCTTTTTTATAGGACCTCTTCTGTACACCTCCTGTATGAAAGCTTTTCTTCCAGAGGACAGAAGGAGCGACATCCTACAGATGGCCCGATACGTCAGAAAGAACAGCTCAGTTTGAGCTATCTCAGTGCAACGGATGCTGGGTCCCATGGCATCCTCGGTGTTCACTGTGCCCCCAGCACGTCTCCACATGAGAACCTCTCAATGGATGCTCATTACTCAGTGGTCCCCAACCACTCACCCTCAGTCCTTTCTCATCAAGGTGACAAAACCTCTGAAGAGGTCACTCACCTGGTGGTCGCAAGAGGACAACCTTCTGGAAGGGTATCCCTTTGCTCCTCTGGATCATCAGATTTCCATTACCATGGCCGTGTCCCTGATGAGGTGGGGGGCTCACTGTCAGAATCTCCACACCCAAGGCACATGAACTCAGGTCAAGTCCCAGCTTCACATAAACGTCCTAGAAATGAGAGCTGTCCTCTGTGCAGTCCGGGCTTTGAAGGACATTCTCTGTCACAAGAACAGTCTCCTTCAAACGGACAACAAAGCAGTGATGTATTACATCAACAAGCAGGGCGGTGCACATTCTTATCCTTTATGCAGGGAAGTGATGAGAGTGTGGGAGTGGTGCCTAGAGCACAAGGCTCTAATTCAGGCGGTCTACCTGCCAGGAGTGGAGAACTAACTGGCAGACCGTCTCAGCAGAACGGAGGCAGATCCTCACGAGTGGTCTCTCGACTCAACCATAGTTCAGTCACTTCGCAGAGTGGGGAACTCCAGACCTGGACCTTTTTGCATCCCCACTCAATAGAAAACTGCCTTTCTTCTGCTCCAGAAATCCAGGGCCTGGCATTTTCTGTCCGGATGTGTTCAGGCTGCAATGGACAAAACGCTTTCTATACGCCTTTCCTCCTCTTCCACTAATTCAGAGGATACTTCTCAAATTCGAGTCTCAGGGGGACAAAATAATCCTCATTGCTCCCTTCTGGCCTCGACAGGTATGGTTTCCGCTACTCAACAGTATGTCGGAAACCGCTCTGAAGGCGCTTCCCCTTCAGATGAACCTTCTGTCCCAGTGGTCCATCCCAATCTGAAGTCGCTTCACCTTCACGCTTAGCTCCTGAAGGGATAGAGGTGAACAGGTTCAGTGTCTCTCGGAGAGTTTCAGATATTCTTTTGGCTGCGCGCAAGCCAGCCACAAGAAAAACGTTCACAGCCAAATGGAAGCGTTTCTTCATGGTGTGCAAAATCTTCTTTGAACCTTTTTCTGCCCACCAAATAAAGTTTTGGAGTACCTCTTAGACCCTCAATCCAGGTCTGTATACTCTATAGTCAAAGTTCACCTTTGTGCTATTTCGTTTATCATGAGCCAGTAATTTCCTTTGTCACTGGCTCAGTTACCTGTAGTGAAGAGGTTTCTGGCGTGTTCTGCATACCAGACCTCCTATCAGAGTGTCCAGTCACAGCCTGGGACATTAATCTTGTACATATGCCACTCGGAAGCCTTCAAGCCTGTAGCTACCTGTGAGCCAAAATTCTCACTTGAAAACGGCCTCCTGGTGGCCACATACCTCGCCCACAGAGTTTCTGAAATACATGCTTTGGTCACAGACCCTCCGTACACTGTATTTCATAAGGATAAGGTAGTCCTTTGGAGCCATCCTAAGTTTCTCCCTAAGGTTGTCTCAGAATTTCATCTAAACCAAACTTTAGTCCTACCTACTTACTTTGCGAACTTCCTAAATGAAGGGGACCGTACTCTTCATTCTTTAGATGTTAAAAGAGCACTGTGCTTCTATTTGGATGGAACAAAAGAGATCTGCATGGCTCAACAACTCTTTGTGTCTTTCAACGAGACCCGCCTGGGTCAGCCTGTCGCTATCAGGTGCATTTCAACATGGCTGGTGGCATGCCTTTGCCACTGTTATTCCATGGCGCAGGTTAAGCTGGAGGGAAGAGTGTATGTCACCCCACTAGAGCAGTCAATGGCATCCCTGGTGGAAATCCGTAATGTACCTTTGCAGGCAGCTTCTGCAATGCAGCTACTCCTGGAGCTCAGTGCATGTTTAATCAAGCACTATGCCCTGGATGTCCATGCCAGACGACATCTTCATTTGGCAGGACTATCCCTAACGGACTTCTGTCCTAAAATTGTGAGCTCTTGGTTTCTCCTGCCGCCCATTCAGTGGATAATTAGCTTGGTACTCTCCCATCAGTGTGAATGAGTGGTGGAGACTTTATGTTCAGGAATATATGGAAATTACATACCTACCATAATTCTTGATCTTTTTGGACGAAATCTCCACCACTCATTCACACTCCCACCCTCCATCCCCCGAGCTCACCTCTCTGTTATTGGACTTCACTTCCTCAGTCTTTAGGCTGTAAAGACTTCTTTGTTGACCCTTCTTATATGGGTTGTCCGACTATCTTCATGTCTGGTTTTGTTAGGCTAATCCTTCTACGTTAGTTACGCTGCACCTCCTTGGAAAAAGGCACTGAGGCGTGCTGAGGGTCGGCACCGAGATAGCTCGCGGCCCCATCTCTGGTACTCGGCCCTCTTGCAAAAAAAAAGTTTGCTCCCACTGGGTCCTAGCGCCCGGCATAGATCCCATCAGTGTGAATGAGTGGTGAGACTTTGTCCAAGAAGATCAAGAATTACTGTAGGTATGCACTTCCATTCTATGGGACAGGGATATGTTGTTCATCCACACTGTCTGGCAGGTTCTCGCCGCTTTTAAATTTTGCTTGAAGGTCTTCGAGTTGGCTCCACCTCCACCACCTGGGTGGTAAAACTCTTGCCCACCCATGACACCAGATCTTCCTTACCGCTTTTGGAAGCTCAGGTTCCTCCTTAGCGCTCTTTGCTTAGACTGGATCCAAACCTTCAGTTCACCTTGAAAATAATTTTAAAGTTTCTAGACTTTGGTCTGCTTCTTCCTTCGCGGGTTATGGCGGACAAATCGACTCCCAGCATGCGGTGCCCATGCGGCAGAAGATGTCTAGGACCATCCGCACTCCACGGTGTCTACTGCCTTGGCTTGACTCGATCCGCAGGCTCATGATAGCTGTGCAAGTCCTTCTTGGCAAATGTCCTCAAGACCATGCTGCTGTTACAACTTGGGCGCCCGAGACGGTCACTGCCGGTGAAGTTTAGAAGGAGGCCTGTTGGCGGCTGGCTCGGCTGAGCAACTGAAATAGATGATCGCCCTGAGGAGGAGGCAGCTCAGGCCACATCTTCGCCTTCCTCGGTCGCGACATTCATCCCGCCTCCTTGGGCTCCTCCTATACAGCTTCTTTTATGAGCTTTGCCAGTCCTCATGCCAGGTGAGGGCCATTGGCACACCAAGGAGAGGAAGGACCTCGAGTAAGTCCTACTGTCGACGTTTATGGAAGTGAGAGTCCCTTCCTGAAATGATTACCTCAACTTTGTCGAGGTTGTGCTAAGGTCATTGGCTTCACGGTGTCCCCGTCAGGTCAGCGGCCAAGACACCCGTCGATGCGGTCGAGATTTTCTCAATCCGTCATGACAGGCTGTCGACTGGAGAAGCCGACAACCCTTCTTCACCGGTTCCTGGGAAACCAAAGACTTGCCGGTGCCTGTGCCGGGAGTCCCCGGTTAAGGCTTCGAGCCAAGGAGGAGCGGGTTTCCGCTTCTCCATACCCACCTCGAAACACCGGCGGTCTCGGTCTGACTCCTCCTCGTCCAGTCGATCCCGCCATACTAGCGGTCTCGGTCTCGGCACCGAGGAAAGCGGCGGCGCTGCTCGTCCTCATCTTCCTCCTCCTCCTCGGAGAGACTTCAGCGCAAATTGCAGCAATGCTACGAGGACTTAATGTGTCAGCAGCTCCTTCTGACCAGGAACAAGCCGACGCCGTCGCTTTCCCCGGCCATTAAGTGGCTGTCACCCGAAAGGCCGAAACAACCCCTCGCGGTGGTCGAGGTGCCCAAACCAGCGCCGGTTGTTCAGCCAAAACCAGCTGCCCCACAGATTGTGGTGGAACCCCTGCCTCCACGACCAAAATCGGGGGCTCCGACCAAGGATTCTCGGTCGGGTCAGGGACTGCCCCACCGGTTGTCGGTCACCCTCACTCCCGACTGTGCTCGGCAGGTGGAGGGTGGCTCAGGCCCTAGGCAGCTGTTCACAGACTCCTCGGAGTCTGATGACGACTCTTCCCTGTTCTCCAGGCCGTTTGACCTGGAGTCCTCCGGGGGACAGTCGATGGACGAGAGCCCATCCTCGTTCATGGGTTTGCTCCGGCTCATCTCGGAGTCCACCGGGATGCAGCTCGAGCCCGTATCCAAGTGGGCCAAGTATCCCCTCATGGAGATACTGGACTAAGAGGATTCTCCCACAGAGGCTTTTCCGGTGGCTGAAGCCATTGTTGGCCCAGCCTTGGAGTTGTGGCAGCAGCCGGCTTATTGTCCTGCTCCTTCGGCCAGGATGGCCAGGAGGTATGCAGTCCCTACCAGGTCACTGTCTGGTTTCTCGGAGCACCCCTCTGCGGAGGGGTTGGTTACCGATAGCATTTTCCAGCATTCCGGGAACGCCAGGGACGTGGACAAGCCCCCCAACAAAGAGTCCAAAAAGCTGGACTATGCCGGTGTAAAGTATATGCTGCGTCCTCCCTTGGCCTCCGTCAGGCCAGTTCAGCCATACTGATAGCGCACTTCTCCCACGCCCTTATTGGCTCCCTGGATGAGGTGATCCCTCATCTCCCGACTGACCTGCAGACTACGGTGGTGCGGGATCAGGGAAGGGCAGTGGCGAAACAGCAGCTCCAAATGGCTCTCGATATTGGAGACTCCTGTGCCCGGTCAATAGCGGCCGCAGTGGCCATGCGCCGCAGAGCTTGGCTGCGGATCTCCACCTTCACAGCGGATACCCAGCACAAGTTGGCAGACGTCCCCTTCCTAGGGTACCCCGACTGTTCAGGCCTGGGGTGGAAGGCCACCTAGAGAATTGAGAAGTCCACAACACTTTGGACTCGGTCACGCCTGCCCAGAAGGACAAGGCCACCGCCAGCAGCATAAGTCCTTTCGCCTTCTGCCCCCTGGGCACTGCCCTGCCCAGCAACACCAGCATCAGGGCCAGCAGGCTCATGCACTTGCACCCCAAAGCTAAGCCTGCAGCCTCCAGCAGGAAGCGGGGAGGAAAAAGCCCAGAAGGTTCCTGCCTGTCCTTCCTCCAAGCCTGCCCAGTGACGGGTTGAGGGTGTGCGCCCACAGCGCTGCGCTTTCTCTGGTTCCCCCATGGGGATGGCTTCTGCCACTTTCTTTCCGCCTGATCTGCTATCACCACGGACCACTGGGTGTTGAAGGTGGTAGGAAAGGGTCTGCCTCTGGAGTTCAAGCAGGCCCCACCCTTCTGAGCTGTCACCCCACGGGGGGGTTACAGGGTCCGCAGCCTCTCTGTCGGCCCCTCGAGCTGACATTGCCCTGCTCCTCCTGAAGGAGGTGATCAGGAAGGTGGCGGATCCTCCACCATACCCAGGGTTTGTGTCCAGGTACTTCCTGGTCCCGAAACGGACGGGGGACTGATGCCCCATTCTAGACCTGCAGGACCTGAACAGGTTCCTATGGTCTCGAAACTTCAGGATGGTCACTCTGGCTCAGATCATTCCATCCTTGGAACGAGGCATGTGGTTCTGTTCTCTGGACCTCCAGGATGTGTTCTTTCACGTCCCAGTCCGTCCGTCCCACCAGCGATTCCTCCGTTTCAGAGCAGAGGGGTTCCTCTACGAGTTCCGGGCCATGCCCTTCGGCCTTTCTCTAGCTCCCAGGGTCTTCACCAAGTGCATGGCAGTGGTGACAGCATCTGTTGCAAGCAGAAGGGTCCGGTGTACCCTACCTGACCGACTGGCTGATTGCGGCCTCCTCCAGACCGGAGGTGGAGCGGTCCAGGGATCTGGCCCTCCAGGTTTGCTCTCAAGTTGGCCTCCTCATCAATGAGGACAAGTCGGAACTCATTCCAAAGCAGTTGATCCAATTCATCGGGGCAGAGCTCGACTTTCTGCGAGCCAGAGCACGGCTCCCGGCGGACAGGGCCGAGGTTCTTTCCTCCTTTGCCCAATCATTTCAGGTTGGGCAATTGCGCCCTGCCCGGGACTTCTTGTGCCTCCTGGGCCTCATGGCGGCCTGCGCCAGCATGGTCCATTGGGCCCGTTGGCACATGCGTCCCCTACAATGGGGACAGGCCAGCCAATGGTCATAGCGCTCTGGTCCTTTGGATCAGTCAGTGACAGTGACCCGGGAGATGTGGAACGCTCTCCAGTGGTGGATCATTCCAGCTCATCTGCAGGAGGGCATCCCGTTTGTCCACCCCGAGCCGACGGTCTCTCTATCGACCGACGCCTCTCTGATGGGTTGGTGTGCCCATCTGGGGGAGCACAGAGCGCACGGCCTCTGGTCCCCTCGGGAGTCCCGATGCCACATCAACCTGCTGGAGCTTCGAGCGGTTCATCTAGCCCTCACCACCTTCGCTCCGTTTGCGTGGGATCAAGTGGTCCAGGTCCAGACGGACAATACCACGACCATGTACTACCTAAACCGCCAGGGCGGGACGCACTCCATGTCTCTGTGCAGGGAAACTCTCTGCACTTGGTCCCTCGTGCGCAGCCTGGAGGCGGATCTCCTTGCCATCCATGTGGCAGGAGCCTCCAACATTCTGGCCGATGCACTAAGCCGGATAGGAGCTGTGTCCCATGAGTGGTCTCTCCTGCCGGAGGTGGTACAAGATCTGTTCTCCCACTGGGGCATGCCTCAGGTGGACCTGTTTGCCTCCAGGGAGAATGCGAAGCTGAGGCTGTTTCATGCCCGGCCCCCTCAGCAGGGCTTGCTGCAGGGGGATGCCTTCTCGAGGCCGTGGACCCCGGGCCTCTTCTACACCTTTCCCCCATTTCCCTTGATCCACAAGGTGCTTCTCAAGGCGAGGAGGGACAAGGCGCAGGTGATTCTGGTAGCCCCAGACTGGCCCTGCCAGTTCTGGTATCCAGATCTCCTCAGCCTCAGCTCCAGGCTCCCAAGGCGGCTTCCAGCCCGCCCGGACCTGATCTCAGTCAACCAGGGGAAGGTATTCCATCCGGACTTTCAATCCCTGCACCTGACGGCCTGGTTCCTGAGCGGCTAGAGTTCCAGACCTTGGGTCTTTCCGACGAGGTCCTCAATGTTGTTGAGGCATCCTGTAAGGAGTCGACCAGGAAATGCTATGCCTTTAAATGGAAGAGATTCTCCATTTGGTTTCAGAGAAAGGGGCTGGACCCTTCCTCCTGTTCCTTGGCAAGCATTCTGGACTAACTGTGGTCCCTTTCTCAGCTAGGGCTTTGGTCAACGACCCTTAAGAGTGCACCTGGCAGCCATCTCTGCTTGCGGGCGGGCCGGAAGCAGTCGGTATGCACAAGAGAAGGTGGTCGGGCGCTTTTTCAAAGGCCTTGATCACATATCCCCTGCGGTGCAAGAACCTCCACCTCTGTGGTATCTACTGCTGGTATTGCCTAAGCTCATGGGCAAGCCATTCGAACCGATGCACAGGTGTGACATTTCTTACCTGTCGTGGAAGACCGCCTTCTTGGTGGCTATAACGTCAGCCAGAAGGATGGGAGAGCTCCAGGCGCTTTCCATCGAGTCTCCCTATCTGATCTTCCACAGGGACAAGGTTGTCCTGCGCCCCCACCCAAAATTCCTTCCGAAGGTGGTGTCGGTGTTTCACCTTAGCCAGGTGTTGACTCTGCCAGTGTTCTACCCCAGTCACGCCTCAGAGGCCGAATATAGGCTCCATACTTTGGACTCTAGAAGAGCGCTCTCTTACTATAAGGAGCGGATGGCTGAAGTTTGGGGAGAGGTTTGCCAGCTGTTTGTCACCTACACTGAAGCCGCACCTGGCAGACCTGCAGCCAAGTGGACGATAGGCAGGTGGGTCACCTCCTGCATAGATCTCTGCTATAGGTTGGCGGGCATGGAGCCTCCCAAAGGGATAAGAGCTCATTCTACCCGCCATACCGCTGCTTTGGTGGCTGCTTCCAGGGATGTCCCTATCCAGGAAATCTGCAGGGCTGCTACCTGGAAGTCAGCACACACCTTTATTACCCATTACCACATTGACCTTGAGTCACGCCGGGATGCTGGTTTTGGGACCTCGGTTCTCCAGTCTTTATTCCCTAAGTTGGGGGTGCTTTGCCTCCTCCTCCCGGAGAACTGCTAGGAGTCTGCCAGACGGTGGATGAACAACATATCCATGTCCTAGAAATACAGGTTACTCACCTGTAACAGGAGTTCTAGGAATGGTATATGTTGTTCATCCACACCCCCACCCGCTCCTGGCTTCGACACAACCTGGCTTCCAGTGGGCTAGATCTGGCGCCATGAGGCGGGCGAGAGTTTTACCACCCGGGTGGGAGGAGCCAGCTTGAAGACCTTCTGTCAAGATTTAAAGCGGCAAGGAACCTGCCAGACAGTGTGGATGAACAACATATACCATTCCTAGAACTCCTGTTACAGGTGAGTAACCTGTATTTTCTGTTCACTGGATCTACAGGATGCATTCTTTCATGTCCCAATCTGTCCATCCCATCAGCGGTTCCTCCGCTTCAGGGTCAAGGGGACCCTGTACGAGTAACGAGCCATTCCGTTCGGCCTGTCATCGGCCCCATGGGTCTTCACCAAATGCATTACAGTGGTGGTGGCCCATCTTTGGCGTCGAAGAGTCAGAATCTACCCTTACCTTGACGACTGGCTCCTGGCAGGTTCCACCCGACAGGAGGTGGGAGAGGTCCAAGGATCTGGCCCTCCAGAACTGCTACCAACTTGGCCTCCTGATCAACGAGGCCAAGTCAGAACTCGTGTCTTCTCAGGCGATGGGCTTCATCGGGGCAGGGCTTAACTCTTGTCAAGCCAGAGCTCGGCTCCCAGTGGAGAGGGCGGAGGTTCTCTCTTCCTTTGCCCAATCATTTCTGGTTGGGCACTTGGTGCTTTGCCCGGGACTTTCTGTGCCTTCTGGGTTACATGGCGGGCATGCACCTCAGTGGTCCGTTGGGCCCAGTGGCACATGTATCCCCTCCAGTGGGAGCTGGACACCCAGTGGACTCAGCGATATGATCATTTCGACCAGCTGATCACTGTAACCCAGAAGATGTGGGACGCTCTGCAATGGTGAACCACCCGAGACCGGTTGCAGGAAGGGATCCCGTTTGTCCGCCCCGAGCCGACTGTCATCCTTACAACCAATGCCTCTCTCATGGGCTGGGGAGCCCATATGGAGGACAACAGACCCCACGGGTTCTGGACCCCCGAGGAGTCCCAATGCCACATCAACCTGTTGGAGCTCAGAGCAGTCAGACTGGCAATGTCAGCTTTCGCTCCCCAGCTTTCGGGGTCAAGTGGTTCAAGTCTAGATGGACAATACCACGATCATGTACTACCTCAACAAACAGGGCAGCATGCACTCCCGTCTGCTGTGCAAGGAGGCACTCTGCATCTGGACCCTCGTAAGCCAGTTGGAGGCGGATCTCCTAGCCATCCATGTGGCAGGAGCCTCGAACAAGCTGGTGGATGCTCTCAGCCGCATAGGCCAGACATCCCATGAGTGGTCTCTCCATCCAGAGGTAGCTTACAGCCTGTTCTTCCATTGGGGCAAACCGATGGTGGACCTGTTTGACTCCAGGGAAAACACCAAACTGAGGCTATATCATGCCCACCCCCCTCAGCAGGGCTCGCTGCAGGGGGATGCCTTCTTGAGGCCATGGACCCCAGGCTGCCTCTACCCCTTCCCTCCATTTCCCTTGATCCACAAGGTGTTACTCAAGGTGAGGAGGGACAAGGCGAAGGTGATTCTAGTAGCCCCAGACTGGCCACGCCAGTTCTGGTACCCAGATCTCCTCAGCCTCAGCTGCAAGCCCCCGGAGCGGCTTTGTACATGCCTGGACCTGATATCTCTGAATCAGGGGAAGGTATTCCATCCGTACATTCAATCCCTGCACCTCACAGCCTGGTACCTGAGCAGCTAGAGTTCCAGGCTTTTGATCTTTCCGAAGATGTCTTCACCGTGGTGGAGGCATCTAGAAAGGAATCGACCAGGAAATGTTATGCCTTCAAATGGAAGAGATTTTCCATTTGGTCCTAGGGTATGGGTCTGGACCCCTTGTCCTGTCCTGTGGCTAACATTCTCGACTACCTTTGGTCTCTCTCCAAAGGGGGTCTCCAGTCATCAATCCTTAAGGTGCACCTGGCAGCCATTTCTGCTTACTGGGCGTGGGCCAGTAAGCCGACATTGGCACAGGAGACAGTGGTCGGGTGCTTTTTCAAAGGCCTGGATCACATATGCCCTCCGGTGTGTGAACCTCCACCTACGTGGGATCTGCTGCTGGTTTTGGCAAAGCTCATGGGCAAGCCATTCGAACTCATGCACAAGTGTGAGCTGTCACACTTGTGGAAGACAACCTTCCTGGTGGCTGTCTCGTCAGCCAGAAGGACAGGGGAGCTCCAGGCGCTTTTGGTGTACTCCCTTTATCTGGTCTTTCACAGGGACAAAGTTGTCCTGCGCCCCCAACCGAAATTCCTTCCGAAGGTGGTGTCAGAGTTTCACCGTAACCAGGTGTTGACTCTACCGGTATACTACCCTAATTACACCTTGGACGCTGAGTACAGGCTCCATACTTTGGACCTGAGACGTGCTGTCTCTTATTATAAGGAGAGGATGGCAGATATTCATGGAGAGTTTAGCCAGCTGTTTTATCACCTACATTGAAACCCGCGTCTGTGGTTCTGCAGCCAGCCGGACCATAGCAAGATGGATTACATCTTGCATCGGTCTGTGCTATGAGTTGGCAGGCAAGGAGCCTCCCAGTGGGATAAGAGCTCATTCCACCCACCATACTGCTGCATTGGTGGCTGCTTCCAGGAACATCCCTATCCAGGAGATCTGACGGGCTGCTACCTGGAAGTCAGCAAACATCTTTATTACCCACTGCCACATCAACCTTGAATCACACCGGGATGCTGGTTTTGGGGCTTCAGTTCTCCAATTTCTGTTCCCTAAGTGGGGGGTGTGCGCCTTGCCTCCCTCCTCCCAGAGAACTGCTTGGAGTCCGCCAAACAGTGGGGATGTACAACATATCCATGATTTTAGAAGAACAGGTTACTCACCTGTAACAGTAGTTCTAGGAGTGGTATATGTTGTTCATCCACACGGACCCACCTGACCTCCCCAGCTGCGGACGCACACAACCTTGCTTCCAGCGGGCTAAGATCTGGCGTCATGGGGTTGAGCCGAGGTATTTACCACCCAGGTGGGTAAGCGGAGCCAGCTTGAAGACTTCTAGCAAGATTTAAAGTGGAAGGGGACATGCCAAACAGTGTGGATAAACAACATATACCACTCCTAGAACTACTGTTACAGGTGAGTAACCTGTTCTTTGTTTCTACCACTTTTGTGACTGGGAACCGAATACAACATTTCTAGGTCCTATCAGTGTTTGGCAAGACTGATATGCCTAAAAAGACAACAGGGGCCACATGTTTTTAAAACTGCACTAAGTGGTTTTAGCTCCTTGCAAAGGCAGGCTGCCATGAGCTTTGTTTTTATGTAGTTTTCTTTAGATTTTCCTGGACATAAAGTCTCCACCACTCATTCACTCTAATGGGATCTATGCCGGAGACGCTAGGACCCAGTGGGAGCAAACTTTTTTGCAGGACGGCCGGTGCCAGAGATGGAGCTGCGAGGAGTGGCGCCATGAGCCTCTGCTCGTGCGGCAGGGACTATCTCAGCGTCGACCGTTCAATCACCTCAGTTCCTTTTTTCCCGCCGTCGAGTGCGCTTCAGTGATGATGTCGCTCGCCCGCCGGGAGTCAAACTCAAACTAGCAGCATAGTTTTCAGTTTATTATTTTGTAGTATTTTTCAAATAAAGTACCGCTTACAATAATTTATTCTTATCAAAGAAAGAAGTCTCAGCTTACATTGACGGAGTAGACCATGAGTGTGTCAGGTGACGGTAGGAAGACTTCGTATGAAAGGAGTTCAGTCAGCCGGGCTGGGTCCGGTCCGCCACCTTCTCCGGAAGGGGGGTCTGACAACGGACCGTCCAGTGCCCGAGGGGATGGGCGGTCCCCCCGGAAGCATAAAAGTAAACGGTCCCATTCTCTGCAACGTTCGGCCTCGAGCTCTTCTTCAACCTGTAGGTCAAAAAAGAGAAGGCATTACTTGAGGTCGCCCTCTGATATGTCTGCGCGTCGATGGTCAGTCATTGGGGTCAGTTGCCAGTCTCCTCATTCGGAGTCGCCGGTTTCTGGTTCTGGTCTCTGACCTCTTCGACATTGGAGCCCTTCCTCGCCTTCTGATAGGGCTTCCAATGAGCAGTTTCCTCAGTGGGCCGCTGTTATGGAGTAGTCGGCTTGGAGGCTGGTCCAGCTGCCTGGCCCGGTCACTCAGGGGCTCTTTGGGGGATCGGGCAGGGCGATTGGGTCTCCCTAGTCACGCGGCACCCTCTTAGGTGCCGTCCACTCCGCGCTCAGGTGTTTTCCCCCCTCACATGGCTGCGGCTCAGGGGGCCACACCGATGCCTCTATCTCCTGGTATTCTTCCTTCTTTTCCCTCAAATTCTAATTTTCAGGGCCCTGGGTTGGTTTTGGCACCGTCGGTGTGTCGCTCTGCGCCGTTTCTGGTGCTGGGGCACCTCCTGGCGCCGTTGCGTCAGTCAGTGCCATTCTCAGTGCCATGCGGCTTTTCGGCACTGTTGAGTTTCTCGGTGCCGAGGCCGGACATTTCTTCTGCCAATCTTCAGGGCTTCTCTGCTCCGATTTCTTTTCCTTCCTCTTTTCCTGCTGATTTCCATCCCTTTCCTGTCCATGCAGTCCCTCCTGGACTGTCAGGAGATGATATTGAGCCTGACCCAGATCTTAGACTAGGTGATGATGTGGAAGGAGCAGGATCTAATCCTGTTACAGAGCCTGTGGTCGAGGACCTGTCTTTTAAGTCTCTGCAGAAAAATTTGAATTCCACTCTTTCTCTCCAGACTATCGACATCGATCCAGGGAAGCGTTTAAGACTCCAATACCTTCATGTTCTGGACATCCCTATGGATTTAACTCTGCCGGTACAACCCTCCTTTGAGACGCTTTCTCAAACGGCAAGGAATAATCCTGCTCTTATTCCTTCTGTGGCTAAGTCCATAGATAGGAAGTATGCTGCTCCCAAGGATCGACCCATTTTGGCCTCCCAAGCCTTTGTGGATCCTATTGTAGTCTTGGCAAAGAATGATAAGGTCATCCTTCCTCAGACTACTACAGCTCGACCTATAAACAAAGAATCTCGTAAGATAGATACTTTAGGTAAGAGAGTCTTTGCTGCATCCACCCTGGCTATGTGTATCGCCAGCTACCAGGGCTATTTCTGTCAATATGAGTATATTCTTCGGCATTCGCTCAAACAAATGGTTGAAGCTCTACTAGGTCGGACACTAATTCAGAGCTTCTTCAAACCATAACCAGGGGTATCGAGTCCAACAACCAGCAGGTTAAAGCAGCTATGGACGCCTTCGATACTGCCTCCCAAGCGGTGGCGGTGGGCATTTGTACCCGCCGCCATTCCTGGCTGCGTACTTCAGGTTTCACGAATGATGCCCAGCAAAAGGTCATGGCGTTGCCCTTCGATGGTGTGTATCTCTTCGGCCCTCAAGTAGAACAAGCTCTAGAGGCTACACAAAAGACTAGGTCAGCCATTAAATTGGCTCGACCTCCACCCGCCACCTCTTGAGGGGGTGTTAACAGATGCCAATTTCATAACCGTCAGTCCTTTCAAGGCAAAGGCAGTGGAGGTTTTAATAAAAGTCAAGCCTCTCAGCCTCAAAAGAAAATGCAACAGAAGGCACAAGGACCCAAAGCACCCAGTGCTGCCTTCTGAGTTTCTGTCCCAAGTCCCGCCTCAGCTGCCTGAGGGGGACTGTTTAGCGGTTGGAGGTCGTCTGACTCAATTCTACAACTGGTGGAAATCCAGAACTTCGGACAAATGGGTCTTCCGGATAATCCACGAGGGATATTCGCTCAGTTTTTCGGAGGACCCTCCGGATCGTCTCCCCAAGCGGCAGCCAAAGCTGTCAATTCTTCAGTCAGAACTTCTCGCCTCCAAGATACAAGGCCTTCTGAACAACAGGGCAGTGGAAGTAGTTCCGCTGGATCAACGAAACACAGGGTTCTACTCCCGTTACTTTCTGGTTCCAAAGAAAACCGGGGGCATGCACCCCATTTTGGACCTCAGAAAATTAAACAGATTTCTTCCCAAAGAGAAATTCAAGATGATATCGCTAGGAACCCTGTTACCTTTGCTTCATCAACATGACTGGTTAGCCTCCCTGAATATGCAGGATGCTTACCAACATATTGCTATTCCCCCAAAGCATAGCAGATACCCAAGGTTCGTGGCTTTGGGACAGCATTATCAGTTCAGAGTCCTGCCCTTTGGGCTATCCTCGGCGCCACAAGTTTTTACAAAGTGTTGTGCAATTCTCGCAGCACATCTCAGAAAAATCGGAATACAAGTGTTCCCATATCTGGACGACTGGTTTCTAGCAAGCCCTTCCAAGCAAGGAACTCTCAACGCCGTTGCAACGGCCTCAGACTTTCTCACGTCCATGGGAGTCCTGATAAATCTCAAGAAATCGCAGTTGCAGCCTTCCCAGAGGCTCCTTTTCATAAGAACTCTTCTGGACACCTCCTGTGCGAAAGCGTTTCTACCGGAGGACAGAAGGAGCGATAGCCTACAAATGGCCCGTTACATCAGACAAAACAGCTCGGTTCGAGCTATCTCGATGCAACGGATGCTAGGTCTCATGGCATCCTCGGTGTTCACTGTACCCCTTGCACGCCTTCACATGAGAACCTCTCAGTGGATGCTCAGTACTCAGTGGTCCCCAACCACTCACCCGCAGTCCTTTCTCTTCAAGGTGACAGAACTTCTGAAGAAGTCACTCACCAGGTGGTCGCAAGAGGACAATCTTCTGGAAGGGTTTCCCTTTGTTCCTCTGGATCATCAGATTTCCATTACTACGGATGCATCCCTGATGGGGTGGGGAACTCACTGTCAGACTCTCCACACTCAAGGTATGTGGACTCAGGACGAGTCCCAGCTTCACATAAATGTCTTAGAAATGAGAGCCGTCCTTTATGCAGTCCGGGCTTTGAAGGACATTCTCTGTCACAAGAACATTCTCCTTTAAATGGACAACAAAGCAGTGATGTATTACATCAACAAGCAAGGCGGGGCTCATTCTTACCACTTATGCAGGGAAGCGATGAGAGTGTGGGAATGGTGCTTGGAGCACAAGGCTCTAATTCAAGCGGCTTACCTGTCGGGAATGCAGAACAACCTGGCAGACCATCTCAGCAGAACAGACAGATCCTCACGAATGGTCTCTCGACTCAACCGTAGTTCAGTCACTATTCGCAGAGTGGGGAACTCCAGGCCTGGACCTTTTTGCATCCCCACTCAACACAAAACTGCCTCTCTACTGCTCCAGAAATCCAGGGCCTGGCATTTTCTGTCAGGATGCGTTCAGACTGCAGTGGACAAAACGCTTTCTACACACCTTTCCTCTAATTCAGAGGATGCTTCTCAAGTTCTAGTCCCAGGGGTGCAAAATGATCCTCATTGCTCCCTTCTGGCCTCGGCAGATATGGTTTCCGTTACTCAACAGTATGTCGGAAACCCCCCTGAAACCGCTTCCCCTTCAGGCGAACCTTCTGACTCAGGGGCCTGTGGTCCATCCCAATCTGAGATCACTTCACCTTCATGCTTGGCTCCTGAAGAGATAGAAGCGAACAGGTTCAATGTCTCCTGCAGAGTTTCAGATATTCTTCTGGCTGTGCACAAGCCAACCACTAGGAGAACTTACACAGCCAAATGGAAGCGTTTTTCGCTCTGGTGTGCAAAATCCTCTATGAATCTTTTTTCCTGCCCACCAAATAAAGTTCAAGAGTACCTTTTGGACCTCTCAAATTCAGGTTTGCAATACTCTACAGTCAAAGTTCACCTTTGTGCCATTTCAGCTTATCATGAGCCAGTACTTTCCTTGTCACTGGCTCAGTTACCCGTGGTTAAGAGGTTTCTTAAGGGAATTCTGCATACCAGACCTCCTATCAGACGTCCAGACACAGCCTGGGACATTAATCTTGTGCTAGACATGCTTACTCGAAAACCTTTTGAGCCTGTAGCTACCTGTGAATTGAAATTCGTCACTTGGAAAACGGCCTTCCTGGTGGCCATTAGCTCGGCCTGCAGGGTCTCTGAGATACATGCCTTGGTCACAGACCCTCCGTATACTGTGTTTCATAAAGACAAACTAGTTCTTTGGACCCATCCTAAGTTTCTCCCTAAGGTTGTTTCAGAATTCCATCTAAACCAACCTTTGATCCTTCCTACTTACTTTGCGAACTTCCAAGATGAAGAGGAGCGTTCTCTTCATTCCCTGGACGTCAAAAGAGCTTTGCATTTCTATTAAGATGGAACAAAAGATTTTCGCAAAGCTCAACAATTGTTTGTTTCCTTCAGCGAGACCCGGCTGGGTCAACCTGTCGCTATCAGATGCATATCAGCATGCCTGGTGGCATGCCTTCGCCACTGTTATTCCATGGCGCAGGTTAAGCTGGAAGGCAGAGTGTACGCGCACTCTACGAGAGCGGTCGCGGCTTCCTTGGCGGAAATCCGCACCGTGCCCATTGCAGATATTTGCAATGCGGCCACCTGGAACTCAGTGCATATTTTTCGTCAAACACTATGCCGTGGATGTCCATGCCAGACAACATGTTTCATTTGGTAGAACCATCCTTAATGGACTTCTGTCCTAAATTTGTGAGCTCTTGGTCTCTCCTGCAGCCTTCTCGGGGGATTATTAGCTCGGTACTCTCTCATTAGTGTGAATGAATGGTGGAGACTTCATGTCCAGGAAGATATGGAAATTACATACTTACCGTAATTCTTGATCTTCTTGGACAAAGTCTCCACCACTCATTCACACGCCCACCCACCATCCCCCGAGCTCACCTCTGTTGTTGGTCTTCACTCCCTCTATCTTTAGGCTGTGAAGACTTCTTTCTTGACCCTTCTTATATGGGTCTTCCGGACTATCTTATGTCTGGTTTTTGGTTAGGCTAGCCTTCTAGGTTAGTTAAGTTGCACCTCCTCGAAGGAAAAAAGGTACTGAGGCAGTTGGAGGGTCGACGCTGAGATAGTCGTTGCCGCATGAGCAGAGGCTTGCGACGCTGGCCCTCCTGCAAAACAATTTGCTCCCTCTGGGTCCTAGCACCTCTGACATAGATCCCATTAGTGTGAATGAGTGGTGGAAACTTCATCCAAGAAGATCAAGAATTATGGTAATTTCCATTTTTTGTTTACCGGGTAGGGTGTACTAGCCACAGAGGTGACTATTTTCAGGCATGATCCAGGAGGTTACAAGGTAGCATGTGCAGTGACAAAAACATGATACAGTAGTGCATGAAGCATGAAGTACAACAATTACAGGCAAGTGATAGGAACAGTATAATGACAAGGCAAAAATATTAGAGAAACATATAGTACAAGGGAAAAGCAACAAGACAAACATATAGTATAGTACCTGAGGCCAGACCATGATTTTAACAGTTGTGAACTCTATAAAAAGTTTTGCCTTAAAACCCTGAAAAAAGGGCTTCAAAAAGAGAAGCGTTTATGGCTTCTTAGTCTGCCTTTATATCATCTAAGCACAATAAAGGCTCAGAGGAAGCTTCCAGTGATGGTGGAAAGCACGCATCAGAGGATTCTTCCCCTCATAAGTAGCAGTACCTGTCAGTGGGGACAAAAAGGAAATTTAAAGCTACTCAGCCATCTGAAAGGCATGGAAAAGACCCAGGGTGTCCATAAGGGGGAACCCTGACTCCAATGTTGTCAAAAATACAAATAAAAGAGCTTCAGGGTAGGTGCTGAAAACCAGTGCCTGCCAAGAAAAAAGAAAGAGAAACGTATCCCTGTCAGTCCTCCTGTAAAGGAAAAGGAGAAGGCAATGGAATAAAATCAGGTGCCCGAGACAGAGGACATAACAAAGGTGTGGCATTTTTTTAAGGCCTTCCAGGCTATGGAAAACCTATTCAATGTGGACATTGTCACAACAATTCACAAAATACAAGTAGGGGCTATACAGTTGCCTAGAAGTAATACATAGAAAAAAAATAAAGTACAATATGTGGTAAACATGATGCAAGGTACAACATTAACGAACAAATAAAGACAGGAATAGGTTTCATACATTCAGAGTTGGTAATCAGTAGTACACACGTAAGTGCAACAACTAAGAAAATTTACTGTTATCAGGTGGACGGGCAGGGAGTAGTATAGCTGTAGGCCCACCCTGATCGTGAAGCAGTGGTAGAGGCAGCTGCCTATGAGAAGGCCAACGTGCCTCTCTCTGTACAGCCCCCTGAAAAGGATTCCAGAAAACTGGATACCATGGCCAAAAAAGTGTACACAACAGCTTCTCTGGTTCTAAGACAGGCAGCTTGTTTGGACTACACAACTCAGTACCAGAAAGCATTGTGTGTTGGATGCTGTACTGGCTCTTAGTGATCAAGTAAATGGTGAGGTGGCACAGGATCTGGCAGCACCAGCAAAATCAGCCCCGGATAACACAGAATACCAGTTCTACATGCCTATGCATACCATTGACTCTGCGTCAAGAGTCTTGTTTCATGCAATGGCACTGAAGAGGGTTGCCTGGCTAAGGGCCACCATCCTCGCCCAGGACACCTGGGTGAAAGCCATCAATTTCCCCTTTGAGGGAAACTATTTGATGACAAAATAGAGGCATATATGAAAAAAGTGGGAAAGTACAGAGCCACGTACAAAAACTCTACAGGGAAAGAAAAGGCCTCCACTTCCTACAGGCCTTATAGAAAGGGAGGCAGAGGCAGAGGTTCCTATACCAGACTCTATGCTGGGTATCAGCATCAGTCATAGAGAGGGTGCTGTAAGGGTAAGAGCAGAAGGGGCTCAAGGCATGCTGCAACTCCAGCCCCTGAGCCACAACCAGAACATCCCCTGACAATTTTGCCCAGGTTGCCACCTGACCATTGCCAGTGGGAGAAAGGCTGATCCACTATTTCCAGGGATGGGAAAATATCACCACAGGCAGGTGGTTCCAAGAAGTGGTGGGTCAGGAGTTGTCCCTGTAGTTTGAAAGATTTGGTTTTCCAAACTGCAGAGACCAAAACCGTTCCAGCTCATTCACCAACAGAACGAATTCTGTTAAAACTAGAAATAAAGATCTTCCTGGAGTTAAAGTCTCCACCACTCATTCACACTGATGGGATCTACGCCGGAGGCGCTAGGACCCAGCAGGAGCAAACTTTTTTGCAAGAGGGCCGGTGCCAGAGATGGAGCTGCGAGGAGCGGCGCCGCGAGCCTCGGCTCGTGCAGCAAGGACTGTCTCAGCATCAACCCTCCAACCGCCTTGGTTCCTTTTTTCCCACCGTTGAATGCGCTTCAGTGACAACGTCGCTCACCCTCTGGGAGTCAAATTCAAACTAGCAGCATAGTTATCAGTTTATTGTTTTGTAATATATCTCGAAACAAATACCGCTTACTTTTAACTATACTTATTAAAGAAAAGAAGTCTTCAGCCTACATTGATGGAGTCGACCATGAGCGGGTCAGGTGACGGTAGGGAGACTTCGTATGAAAGCTGTTCAGTCAGCTGGTTCCGGTCCGCCGCCCTCTCCGGGTGGGGGGGCTGACAACGAACGGTCCGATGCTCGAGGGGATGGTGGTCCTTCGGAATGCATAAAAGAAACAGTCGCACTCTCGGCAGCGTTCGGCCTCGAGCTCTTCTTCGACCCACAGGTCAAAAAATAGAAGGCATCACTCGAGGTCACCTTCTGGTATGCCTGCGCGTCGACGGTCAGTTATTGGGGTCAGGTGCTGCTCTTCTCCTCTGAAGTTGCCAGTTTAAGTCTCCGGTGACCAACCTCTTCGACATCGGAGCCCTTCACTGCCTCTTGGAAGGGCTTCCAATGAGCAATTTCATCAGTGGGCCACTCTTGTGGAGCAGTGGGCTCGGAGGTTGGTCCAGCTGCCTGACCTGGTCACTCCAAGTCCCTCAGGCCTTTTGAGGGATCAGGTAAGGCTTTTGGACCTCCCTAGTCATGTGGCGCCCTCTTCGGTGCGTCGACTCCACGCTCAGGTGTTTTCCCCCTCACATGGCTGTGGCGCAGGAGGCCACACCGATGCCTCTGTCTCCTGGTATTCCTCCTACTTTTTCTTCAAATCACAGCTTTTGGAGCCCTGGATTGCTGTCGGCAGTATCGGGAATGCTATCGGCGGTGATGGGTCTCTCGGCCATGTCCTCGGCGCCAATGCGCCTGCCGGCGCCGCCCTTGGCACCGCTGATGTCGGCACCGTCCTAGGCACCGTTGGGGTTGTTGGTGCTGTCCTCTGCGCCATTGGGGTTGTCGGCACCGTCCTCGGTGCCAAAGGCCCTGTTGGCACTGCAGGTGGTGCTGCAGACTTTGGCGCCGTGTGCTGGGCTGTTTCAGATGGCGCCGACTTCCTTGCCTTTGGGGCTGTGTTCCTCTTCGGCACTGAGGCTTGGTGCATCATCATCCAGCCTTCAGGGATTCTCGATTACAATTTCTTTCTCTTCTTCATTTCCTACTGGCTTTCACTCCTTTCCTGTCCATACAGTCCCCCCTGGGCTGTCAGGAGATGATATAGAGCCTAACCCAGATCTTCGGCTGGGTGATGATGTTGAAGGAGCTGGCATTAATCCTGCCGCAGAGCCTGTGGTCGAAGACCCATCATTTAAGTCTCTGCAGAAAAATTTAAATTGTACTCTTTCTCTCCAGACTACAGATATCGATCCTGGGAAGCTCTTAAGACTCCAATACCTTCATATCCCGGAGATCCCTATGGATTTAACTCCCTGGGTACAACCATCCTTTGAGACGCTGTCTCAGATGGTATGGAATAATCCTGCTCTCATCCCTTCTGTGGCTGAGTCCATAGATAGGAAGTTTGCTGCTCCCAAGGATCGACCCATTTTGGCCTCCCAGGCCTTTGCTGACCCTATTGTAGTCTTGGCAGAGAATGATAATGCCGTTCTCCCTCAGGCATCTACAGCCCAGCCTATAAACAAAGAGTCTCATAAGATAGACACCTTATGTAAGAGAGTCTTTGCTACCTACACCCTGGGTATGCGTATTGCCAGCTAACAGGGCTATTTCTCTCAATATGAGTATGTTCTTTGGCATTCGCTCAAACAGATGGTGGAAGCTCTGCCCAAGTCGGACGCTAGTTAAGAGCTACTTCAGACCATAGCAAGGGGTATAGAGTCCAACAACCTGCAGGTGAAAGCAGCTATGGACACCTTCAATACTGCTTCCCGAGCTGCCAGCGGGCAGGCATTTGTACTGACGCCTCCTGGCTGGCCGCATTGCTTCACGAATGATGCCCAACAGTAAGTCATGGCGTACCCTTGATGGTATGTATCTGTTCAGACCTCAAGTAGAGCAAGCTCTGGAGGCCACATAGAAGACTAGGTCGGCCATTAAAACGGCTCGACCTGCTCCCACCCCTTCTCAGGGGGGTGTTAAGCGTCAATTTCACAACCGTCAGTCCTTCAAACAACACAAAGTCTTACTGTATTCTGACAATATGCAGTTAGACCGACCAGTTCAACTGCCCCGGAGAACAAAGAGTTAAACTCTATGCAAATGCATAGAACATTGAGCTCGAGCTCGGTTTTCAAACCACTGTCCTCGATTCGTTTTAGTAACTGATCGGATTCTTTATTCCGCTCACCAGTGAAGATGCCGCGGAGATTTCTCCTTGCTGCCTTCGGTCTAGCTGAGTTTCATCGGTTCAATTTCAACTGCTTTGTTATTTTAATTTTAAATCGTTCTCAAACTGCTGTCTTCGGTATAGTGTACGTTCCTATGTTGGGTAAGTGTTCAGTTTCCGATCGATTCCGTGATTGTGAGGGGACCAAACTTCTTTTTTCCCTTTTCTCTGTAAATTTAAACACTGTTTGGGATTCGGTGCAAAGTCCTGACCAGAACTGGGGGCTCTCGGTTAATTTTTGGCTGGTGCTAAACCGTTGGCCAGTTCGGACTTTGTCTTCTCTATTACCCACCCTAACTAAGCCTTCAGGGGTAATTTTCTTGATTTCTTTATTCCTTTATCCTGGCCTAACTGAGCCACTCTGGATAAAGTAGATATTTGTTTCTTGCTTAACCGGCCTAACTAAGCCACTGGGTTAAGCTCCAAATTTTAGGGTTATGTCACAGAAACCCAAGAGAAAAACCGGTTCCACTGGGTTTCAGCATTGTACTGTGTGTTGGGAGCAATTTTCAAAAGCTGATCCATATTTGGTTTGTCTGTACTGTTTGGGTTTTAACCACTTATAAACAGACTGTGATATGTGTAAGAATTTCCCTCAGTCTACTTTAGACAGGCGCCTCAGTAAACCGAAGGAAAAAATGGATAAGACTACTGAGGCCGGTTCCGGTTCAACCGAACATTCAGATCTTACTTCGAGATACAGCTCTTGCAGCAGGTTACACCATTAGGACTGAAGCCATGAGGCGCCAGGACCCCACGGAAATTTTCTAGTTAGCAGTCTTCAGCGGGGAACGCCTCCGACGTCGGTCCTGCCCCTGACATCAGGTGTGGTACATAAGCAGGCAGTCCCCCCCACAATCCCCAGTTCTTTTCCCGCCGTCGACATCGCAAGCATCGGCCTCTCGGTCACTTTCTAACGTGCGACAACTAGGAATCGCAACGTTCTCTTTTTTCTCATACAATCTTGGATTCATCTGATGTCCTCTCCAAACACCTCTCTGGAAGGATACCCATCGAAGTGTGCCTGCGGCAAACAGATCCCCTTCAAGGATCCTCACTCAGCTTGCGTGTGTTGTCTAGGCCCAGAACACGACACCAAGGCCTGCTCCTTCTGCCAGGGCTTCAACAGTCGCACCAGAATCCGCTGCCAGAAAGCCCTTCAAGCGTTTCTCTTGGAGGAGAAACTCAAGGCCATGGATAGGGAACCTTCCTCCAGGGGGGAGTCATCAGGGAAGACCCACAAACACCGGGAAAAACACCGGGAGAAGGAAAGGCCCAGGTCCCCATCGAGGGCCTCGGACTCCCGAAGCTCCGGCTCGTGGTCAGACCGCTCTCCCTCCAGGGCTCAATCTCAGCCTCCCCCGGTTCAGGTCAGATCCTCCAGCGGCTCCTCCTCCCTGTAGCCTATCAAGATTTCCAGGCCATCGGCTTCATCCACTCCTCCTAAGGCCTCGTCCAAGTCTGGGGAGCGCCACAAGTCCTCCTCCCGCCAGCGGGACTCCGATGCCAGGTTGGTGTCCCAGCCTCCGCATGGATCAGACCCGGTCCCGCGTAAGACTAAAGACCTGACGCCCCTAAAATGGACGCCGGACCCGATGTCGGCCCACCCGATGTCGGCCAAGCATCATAGGCACTCCCAGGAGCCGGCTACAGCAAGACACCTGTCGCCGGCCAGGGCGTCGGCCAGGGGACCGACGGCTACCTCAGAGGGGAGGACCGCACCACCGTCGCCTACTGACGTCGGTTGGAAGGTATCTTTGGGAGGACACCACTCAGCCCGAGGACCAGGCGGGCGGCGGCTGGGCAGTCGGGCTCCCGCAGGAACACTCCCCGGAGCGGGAGAGCCCCGAGGACCCGACGCCCGACCCCGGCGACAGGCCACCGGTACCCGGCCCGTCGTCGGGCCTGAATTTGGCAGAGGTGAAGGAGCTCTTCACTTTCTGGTGGGACACCATCAGGAAGGATGTGGTCGCCACACACCCTCCTCCTACTTCGGCTCCACCTCCACCTACTCCTTCAACGCCTATGCCCCCTCCTCCACCCAAAGGGCCTGTAGGACGGTCACCAACCCCCAAGGAGCCAACACCTCCTCCTCGGGGTAGATCCTCAGATAGGAGAAGACCTCCCTCTAGATCCACTTCAGGGTCACCCAGTCCCAAGAGACCCAGACGACGCTGGTACGCCTCGTCCGCGGAGGACTCCAGATCTCCTTCTCCCATCAGCATTCCCTCCCCAGACCCACAAGACATTCCCAGGTTTCCCCCGGATGACCCCTCCTTCGCTGAGATCATGAGGCACATTCAGGAGACTATGTGGTGGGATGCTGAAGAACTGGACCCCGAGAGATAGCGCCTTGCCCGCTACCTTCGGCAGAAAGACCCAAAGCCTGTGGTAGTGCCACCCTTGGTGGACACCTTTGCGGACGTCACCAAGGCTGCATGGAAGCATCCGCATTCGACTCCGGCAGTGCCGAAGAAGGCTGACCGCCTATACAAGGCCCCGAGGGAGGACCAGTATCTGGCGAACCATCCTCTGGCTGATTCCCTGGTCATCACGGCCTCACATGACCGGTCTCAGAGACCTCAGCACTTGAGCACACAGCCACCAGAGCCGGAATCCAAGCAATTGGATGTCCTGGGTAGACGCATGTACGTGGCTGCGACTTGCGCCATCGGGTCTCTAAATTGCCTCACCCATATGGTACAGTTCCAGAATGCACTGTGGGAACAGGGACAGGACCTGGTTGAAAAGATGCCCGACGGTGGTCAAAAGGAGGAGCTTTTAAATCTCCTCCGTACGGGTTCGGATGTGGGGACCCAGCTGCTCAGAGCCGCATATGATTCTGCAGACTCTTCGGCCAGAGCTGCAGCCTCAGGCGTATGTCTCCGGAGACACTCTTGGCTCCGCGTCTCCGGTTTTACCCCGGACGTCCAGAAGAACATCCTGGATGTCCCTTACAACGGGGAAGTCCTCTTTGATGAGGCCTCTGAGAAGGTGATCACCAAACTTCAGGACGCAAGGAAGGCAGTTAGATCTGTTCAGGCCATGTACAGGTCTCGACCTAGTTCCTTTTTGTAGGAACCAGAGCCGTTTTCATGTCCAGACACAAAGGCAACAACCGCGTTCCGGCCAACAGCAGAGGGGCTCCTTTACTCGAAAAGCCCAGGCCAAGTCATCCCCAGGCAGGGGCCACCGAGTTGCAAAGTCGGCCCAACCTGCGGGATCTAACGCTGCCACAGCATGACTCCTTCCCGGCCCCCGCCCCTCCTCAGGATCAAAGGGAATTGAAGGTCGGGGGTCGCATCGTACGTCACCTGCCAGGGTGGCGGTCGATCACCACCGACAGGTGGGTGCTGCAATTGGTCGAAAGAGGCCACTATATAGAATTCATAGGCAGCCCACCTACAAGGCCTCCCTTGCTTTCCCGCTACTCGGGTCAGCACGCCCTGCTTATACGCCAGGAAGTGCTCGCGCTTCTGGAGAAAGAAGCCTTAGAGCATGTTCCAGAGAACCAGAGAGGGTTAGGCTATTATTCCCACTTCTTCCTGGTTCCAAAGAAAACGGGACCTTAGTCCAATTCTGGACCTCAGCGACCTCAATCTGTCGGTCGTCTACAAACGCTTCCGCATGGTGACCCTTCCAGGCCTGATTCCCATGCTGAAGCAGGATGCCTTTTTTTGGCGTCGTTAGACATGCAGGATGCCTACCTGCATATCCCAGTTGTTCAAGCACACAGGAGGTTCCTGCACTTCGAGTTTCAGAGCCGCCATTATCAGTTCCGGGCGCATCCCTTCGGGCCGTCATCGGCACCTTGTGTCTTCACAAAGTGCATGGCGGTCATAGCGGCATCTCTGAGGAGACAAGGCCACTACGTGTTCCCGTATCTGGACGACTGGCTTCTCATGGCTCCTTCCAAGGAGGCACTGATGACGGCCATTCATCGTACCCAGGCCCTTTTTCAGTCACTGGGTAGTCTCATCAACTACGCGAAGTCACTCCTGGTGCTGTCCCAGAAACTGCAGTTTATAGGGGCAGTTCTGGACACCGTCAGAGGGAAGGCTTTTCTTCCCGCGGACAGAGTGGAACACATCAGATCCCTCATCAGGGACCTGTCTGTGAAGAAGACCGTCCCGGCCAGGTTGGTCCTTTGCCTGCTCGGACACATGGCTGTGGCCATTGCAACAGTCCCGATGGCAAGGCTCCACATGCGGGTAACTCAGTGGATGCTAAGGGTGCAATGGGACCAAAGGCAAGACCATCTGCAGCAGCCAATTCGAATCACGAATGCCGCGATTCGGGATTGGCAATGGTGGCTAGATCCGGAAAACCTCTCCGTGGGGGTTCCCTTTGTAGCACCGTCCCTGACTGTGACTCTCTCCACAGATGCCTCGGGGCTTGGGTGGGGAGCACACCTAGACGGGGTGAGGTCTCAGGGCACATGGACAGCCCAGGAATCTCATCTCCACATCAACATTTTGGAGATGAGGGCAGTTCTTTATGCTCTGCAAGCCTTCCAGTCGGAGATTCCACCAGGTACTCTCCTGTTGCAAACAGACAATACTGCGGTGATGTATTACCTCAACAAACAAGGAGGCACTCACTCCTAACCGCTTTGCAGGGAGGCCATGAGAGTGTGGGAGTGGGTAGTGCAGCACGACGCAAACCTAATTGCAGTACATGTCCCCGGAGTGGACAGTACCATTGCAGACAGCCTGAGTCACTCTCAGGCCAGAGTCCACGAGTGGGAACTTCTACAGGAGGTGGCAGAGGATCTGTTTCACAGATGGGGCACTCCAGAGTTAGACCTTTTCGCGTCCCCATTCAACGCAAAACTGCCCAATTTTCACTCGCTAGATCCAGGGCCTGGTGTTTTCTGGCAGGACGCGTTGTTCCTCTCCTGGGCGGGCAGATTCCTCTATGCTTTCCCTCCTTTCCCGTTGATCCAGAGGGTGCTCTTAAAACTTTGCAGGGAGCAGGCGTCGCTCATTTTGATAGCGTCTTTCTGGCCCAGGCAAATTTGGTTCCCGCTCCTGCATCAGCTAGCCCGGGAACCTCCACTTCCTTTGCCAATCAGCTCCCATCTGCTGTCTCAGGAGGAGGGTTCATTAGTCCATCCGGACTTGCGTTCTTTGAACCTGCACGCTTGGCTTCAAGAGACATAGCCATGTTGCGATACGGGGTTTCGCAAGAAGTGGCAGACGTACTGTCTGCCGCCAGAAAACCGGCAACCCATGCAACGTACGCCATGAAATGGCGTAGATTTTGCTTGTGGACTCGAGCGCGCAGCTTTTCGCCATTAGAATGTCCCGAAAAGCTGGTTCTGGATTACCTGCTTTCACTCTTTCAATCCGGACTGGCTTACTCCTCGATTTAAGGTGCACCTTTGCGCAATTTCAGCTTACCATGCCCCCATAGGCCACCGGATAGTGGCCCAGTTGGATACTACTCGGGCCTTTTTAAGGGGAGTTCTCCACCTTAGGCCACCTATCAAGGATCCGGTTCCTCCTTGGGACTTGCCCTTTGTCCTGGAGCAGCTTACGCTGCCACCTTTTGAACCAGCCGCAGATTGCGAGCTACGTTTTCTGTCGTGGAAAACGTTATTTTTAGTTGCAGTTACTTCGGCAAGAAGGATTTACGAATTGCATGCACTGATGTGCAAAGAACCTTATTTAGTTTTCCACCAGGATAGGGTATCCCTGAGGACAAACCCAAAGTTTCTACCTAAGGTGATTTCAGCCCTCACCCTTAATCAGGATATCGACTTACCAGTGTATTTCCCAAAGTACACCAACCGAGGAGAAGCCCTTCTACACACCCTTGATGTACACAGGTGCCTCAGATATTATCTGACCAGAACCAAACAGTTTCGAAAGTCGGATCAACTGTTTGTCTCCTTTGCTGTTAGAATGAAGGGAGCTCCTGTTTCTAAACAGTCTCTCTCGAGGTGGCTCATCCAGTGTATCTCTTTCTGTTATGATAAGCGCAATAAACCCTTACCAGGTGTGGTTAAGGGTCATTCCACGAGAGGAGTGGCCACTTCCTTTGCGGCGTTAAGAAATGTTTCCACCTCAGCTATTTGCGTTGCTGCCACTTGGAGCTCGGTGCATACTTTTATCAGGCATTACAGCCTGGACATTGCATCGAGGCGAAGAGCAGGGTCCAGCCTAGTCGTCCTTCAGGGACTTCTGTCTTAGGCTCGAGTAGGGTTGTGATCCCTACCTTTCCTCCTCCCTGTGGCATAAGATTGCCACTATTGCTTGGGAATCAGTCCTAATGTTGTAACCTGCTGCAAGAGCTGTATCTCGAAGTAAGATAGTACAGTTACGTAAGAACTTACCGTAACAGTAGATCTTCGAGAACAGCTCTTGCAGCAGGTACCTTCCCGCCCACCATTCCCCTTTTGTGGAGGTAGGTAGTAGCCAAACATCCATCTTAGGGGATGGGAAGTTCTTTTTTAGTCTTAGCCATCTGGTGGCGGATCCTCGGTCTCCTCTTCTGATGTCATCCAGTGGCCGGGAGTCTCCGGCGGGAGAACTGGGGATTGTGGGGGGACCGCCTCCTTATGTACTACGCCTGACGTCCGGGGTGGGACCAACGTCGGAGGTGGTCCCCGCTGAAGACTGCTAGCTAGAAAATTTCTGTGGGGTCCTGGCGCCTGACGGCTTCAGTCCTAATGGTGTAACCTGCTGCAAGAGCTGTTCTCGAAGATCTGCTGTTACAGTAAGTTCTTATGTAACTGTACTATCTGACAACTGACCTCTCATGCCAGGGTGAACCGTCAATGGGTAAAGACGTTCGGAATCGGCTGCTGAACCCGCACCGTCAAAGAAAGCCAAACGCTCTGTTTCGGAACGTGCAAACAATTGGTCTCTGTTCCAACCACGGATGAAATTGCAAAAGCCATCCGAATAGTGCAGTCTTTGCAATCTGGGTTTGGCGAACCGTCGCAGGTACCTTCTGGTCAGCCAACGGTTCCGGATACTGGTTCAACTCCTTCAGGACACATTGACCCGGAGGAGTATTATTTTTCTGACTATGAGGAAGAGGATGAGGAACAGGATGAGGGGGAACTCATTGACCCTGAGGTCTCCCCTGACCATCCTCAGTATGAATCCCCTCCCAGGCCTGTCTCTGAGGCTACCTCCCATTTTGCTTTTATGAGGCAAGTGGCTGAGACCCTGCAACTCTCTGTACAAGAGGCCAGGCAGGAGGATGATGAGGAAGACAATTACAGGGAGATGATGGATCTTCCTGTATCCCAGGGACTTTCGATTCCCGTTCATAAGTCCCTTAAAAAGCAGACTTTAAAGATCCTCCAAACCCCTCGTTCTGTCCCTCCTTTAGATAAGAAGATGGACAGGAAGTACTTTCTGGCTGGCAATGGTACTGACTTTTTAACTCTCTATTGTAGCCATGTAGGGGTGGTTCAAACTGCAGCCTGTGAGAAGGCTGGCATTCCCTTGGCCTCTCACCCCCCCCGACAAGGATTCCAGAAAGGTGGATTCTCTTGCCAAGAAAGGGTACCTGGCATCCTCCTTGGGTATCAGTCAAGCCCCCTATATGGCTTATGCCTCCAGGTATCAAAAGTCCCTTTGGGAAGCTGTGGAACAACTTGCTAAAAAGGCCCCTCGTGAGCTTTCTGCTGATCTCCAGGAGTTGGTCAACAAGGCGGTACAAGCATCAAAGTCCCAGTTCCACAAGGCTGTGGACTCCAGTGATGCAGCTTCCAGGGCTATGGCTTCTGCTGTATCCCTCAGGCGTTTTTCCTGGCTCAGGTGTACTACCCTGTCCCAGGACACACAGAATAATGCCATGGATTTTCCCCTTGTCCAGAACTCTCTGTTTGGGGAACAGACTGAGGCATACATGAAGAAAATGAATGAGTACAGAGTGGCATACAGGAGTGCTTCAGCAGAAGAGAAAGCTGCCACTCCTCAGAAGCAGTAGGCCAGGGGCAGGGGCAGACCTTACCCCAGACTTTTCCATCAGGCCCAAGCTGTTCCCTCTTTCCAGCAACCCAGGGGGTTCTTGAGGGAGGGGCAGGAGGGGTGCCTTCAGCCCCTAGTCTGCTACCCCAGCAAAACAGACACCCTGAGAGTTCTGTTCGGGCCGCCTCCCCTTACCCTTTTGGGGGCAGGCTGACCTACTGTCTCCAGGCTTGGCATTCCATCACTTCAGACAAATGGGTCATGGAGATAGTAGGTCAGGGTCTTGCTCTCACTTTCCGGGTGCTCCCAAATCTGTCAGCAAGAGTTTTCAGACCTTCCAGCACTGCAGAAACAGCCCAACTGGAGGCAGAGGTTTCCACGCTTGTTCTTTCAAAAGCAGTGGAGCCTGTGCCCTATCAGCACAGGGACAAAGAACTGTATTCAAGGTACTTCCTGGCACCAAAGCAAAATTGGGAGTGGCGGCCCATTCTGGATCTCAGATTCCTAAACAGGCATCTTACAAAGCCAAAATTTAAAATGACAACCCTGGCTACCATCCTACCTACTCTCAAGCAAGTGGACTGGTTGGCATCCCTAGACCTAAAGGATGCTTACTTCCACATCCCTATCAGACAGTCTCACATAAAATATCTCAGATTTTGACTGCTTTCAGGTCACTACTAATTCAGGGCTATGCCCTTCGGCCTGACATCTGCACCAAGAGTGTTTACAGAATGCCTGGCAGTAGTGGTAGCATTCCTCAGAAGGCAAGGGGTATCAATTTACCCCTATCTGGATGACTGGCTGTTGGTGGGTCAATCCCCCCAACAGGTCACAGAAGCCCTAAAACTCACTCAGGATGCTCTTCTCTCTCTGGAGTTTTTGGTAAATCATCAAAAGTTTGTCTTGACCCCAGTACAAATATTAGACTTCATAGGGGCAGAGCTGAATACCATTCAGGCAAGGGCCTTCTTGCCCTCTGCCAGGGCACAGACCCTCATAGATTTGGCAAAGTCTTTCCATGTTCGAGTTTCTCATCCAGCAAGTTACTTCCTACAGCTTCTAGGACACATGGCCTCCACCACAGCTGTGGTCCTGGGAGCCAGGTTCCAGATGAGGGACATTCAGTTCCACCTGAGATCCTTTTGGTCTCAGAAAAAGGATCCTCTGTCCAAACTGATTCCAGTGTCTCCTACTCTTCTGTTAGCTCTTCAGTGGTGGCAGGAGATGGACAGCCTCAGAGTGGGGGTTCCCTTTCTCCCTCAGGTATCCTCTCTGGTGCTGACGACGGATGCTTCTCTACTGGGCTGGGGTGCCCATCTGGGGGATCACACAGCACATGGTATGTGGCTCCCTCAAGAGTCTCTCTTGCACATCAATCTTCTGGAGCTTAGAGCAGTGCGCACCACCACCATGTACTACATCAACAAGCAGGGGGGAACAAGATCCTCCCTGCTGTGCACAGAATCCATGAAGATTTGGAAACTGGCATATTCTCTCAACATGTCACTGTTAGCAGTTCACTTACCAGGCAAGGACAATGTACTGGCAGATGCTGTCAGCAGGATCAGCCAGGGCTATGACGAATGGACCCTGAACAAGCAGGTCCTTCTCTCAGTATTCAGGAGGTGGAGGGTTCCAGAGATAGATCTCTTTGCAGCTCCAGACAATCACCAGTTACCATTGTATTGTTACAGGCCCCCACTACAGGGCCCAGTGCCACTAGATGCTCTCCTTCTGGACTGGTCAAATGGGTTCCTTTATGCTTTTCCTCCCTTTCCCCTGATAGCCAGAGTCCTGATCAAGCTGAGGTCTCAATCTGCCACAGTGATTCTCATAGCCCCAGACTGGGCCAGACAGCCGAGGTACTCGATGCTGTTGTCACTGTTAGTGACCAAACCGATTTCTCTACCCAAGAGGTACAACCTGCTGACATCCTCTCAGGGCAGGATAATGTACCCCAATCTTCAGTCTCTTCACCTCAGGGCTTGTCTCTTGAAGACCTAGAATATGCAGATTTAAAACTGTCTCAGTCTGTCTTAAATATTCTGAAGGGTGCCAGAAAACCTGCTACCAGAAAAACCTGTTCCTCTAAGTGGAAAAGATTTTCTATCTGGTGTGCCCAGAAATATCTGGATCCACAGCAAGCTGCAGTACCAGAACTTCTGGACTATCTGGTCCACCTTCAGTCTCTGCATTTACAGCCATCTACCCTGAAGGTATACCTCTCTGTTGTCTCTGCTTATCTTTCAGCAGGGAGGGCCTCTTCTCTGGCTGCACACCCAATTTTCAAAAAGTTTTTCCAAGGGTTGTTACACCTTCATCCCCCACATAGGGAACCTACTCCTGCATGGGACCTGAACATATGCATAGGTCAATTTATGCAGTCTCCTTTCAAACCTATGTTTTCTCTTCAGAACTCAAGTTTCTCACTTGGAAAACTGTTTTTCTAGTAGCTATCACTTCTGCTAGAAGAATCAGTGAGCTTCAGGCCTTGTCTGTGGAGCCTAACTATATCTCACCCCACAGGGATAAAATTGTGCTCCGAACTAATAGGAAATTCCTCCCTAAAGTGGTTTCTGATTTCCATCTTAACCAATCCATCTCCTTGCCTGTATTCTTCTCAGATCACTCTAGTTCAGGTGAACGCAGGCTGCACAGCCTGGACGTAAAAAGGGCTATTAGCTATTATATGGACAGGACAATAGAGCTAAGGATGGAGTGTTCCCAGCTTTTTCTTACCTGTGGTGAAGCTGGTCAGGGCAGGCCAGCTGCAGAGAGGACTATAGCCAGATGGATTGTCACCTGTATCCAGTTCTGCTACAGTAAGTTGGGTAAGGACCCACCAGCAGGTCTTAGGGCTCACTCTACCAGAGGCACTGCGGCCTCCCTGGCGGCTGCCTGGGAAGTCCCCTTGCTTGAGATATGTAAGGCTGCCACCTGGAAGTCTGTCCATACATTCACTAAGCACTACAGCCTGGATATTCAGGCTAGGAGTGATGCCAGGTTTGGCACAGCAGTACTGCAGAGCCTATTCCCCAAATAGGTTCTGTACCCACGTCCATGGGGCACTGCTTGGTAGTCTGCATATTGTCAGAATACAGCAAGACTTCATGTTATTTGAAGAAAAAAATTACTTACCATAGTAATGTTGTTTTTCTAATGGAGTCTTGCTGTATTCTGACCTCCCACCCTACCTCCCCTTCAGAAACTGGGGAAGGGTGGCTCTCCTGCAGCAACTTTATATTTAAACCATTAGTGGGTATTGGTTTTCTTTGGGCATCTGTGACTTGAGTCTTTTACGTGCCTTTTTGTTTTTTATTTATATTGCCCCTGTTGGGTACTTGTTTAGGCCATTACATACATATATATCTAGTTTGCTTCATAGAATCTGATCAGTTACTAGAACGTACCGAGGACAGCGGTTTGAAAACCGAGCTCGAGCTCAGCGTTCTATGCATTTGCATAGAGTTTAACTCTTTGTTCTCCAGGGCAGTTGAACCGGTCGATCTAACTGCATATTGTCAGAATACAGCAAGACTCCATTAGAAGAAACAACATTACTATGGTAAGTAATTTTTATTTTCGGGGCAAGGTCAGGGGAGGTTTTAACAAAAACCAAGCCCCCCATCCTCAAAACAAAACGCAACAGAAAGCACAAGGGCCCAAAGCGCCTAGTGCCACCTTCTGAGTTTCTGGCCCAGGTCCCCACCTTAACTGCCCGAGGGGGACTCTTCCTCAGCGGTGGGAGGACATCTGACTCAGTTCTATAACCAGTGAAAATCCATAACATCAGACAAATGGGTCCTCTGGATAATACGCGAAGGGTACTCCTGCAACCTTTCGGAGGTCCCTCCGGATCATCCTCCCAAACGACAGCCTAGGCTGTCATCAATTCAGTCAGACCTTCTTGCCTCCGAGATACAAGGCCTTCTGAAAAACAGGGCAGTAGAAATAGTTCTGCTGGATCAACGAAACACAGGTTTCTACTCCCACTACTTCCTGGTCCCGAAGAAGACCGGTGGCATGCGCCCCATTCCGGACCTCAGAAAGTTAAGCAAGTTTCTTCTCAAGGAAAAGTTCAAGATGATATCGCTAGGCACCCTACCACCCTTGCTTCATCAACACGATTAACTAGCTTCCCTGGACATGGAGGATGCTTACCAACATATTCCTATACACCAGAAGCACCACAAATTCCTAAGGTTTGTGGCACTGGGCCAGCATTATCAGTTCAGAGTCCTGCCCTTTGGGCTATCCTCGGCGCCACAAGTTTTTCCAAAGTGTTGTGCAATTCTTGCAGCGCATCTCAGAAAAATTGGAATACAAGTGTTCCCATATCTGGACGCCTGGATTCTAGCAAGTCCTTCCAGACAAAACACTCTGGACACTGTAGCCATGGTCTCAGACTTTCTTATGTCCATGGGAGTCCTGCTAAATCTCGCAGTTGCAGTCCTCCCAGAAGCTCCTTTTTATAGGAACTCTTCTGGACACCTCCTGTGCGAAAGCTTTTCTTCCAGAGGACAGAAGAAAAAATTACTCACCTTAGTAATTGTGTTTCTTCTAATGGAGTCTTGTTGTATTCTGACTATTGCAGTTAGCCCCCCAGCACTTGAACTGCCCCGGAGAGTAGAGGTTTAAATTCTATGCAGAGCATAGAACATTGAGCTCAAGCTTGGTTCAAACCTCTGTCTGCAGCACTTTGAAGTGCAACCGTCAGATTCTTACAAGCTAATACTAACTAATTAAGACCTCTATGTGGAAATTGTAAAAATGTTTACTAGCCAAATGGCAACCAAATATTTTGGATCCCCAAAAGACTCAAGTCGAGAAGTCCAAAATCAAAAACCAGGTAGTGAACATATCAAGACTATTAAAATAATAAAAACAACCCACTCCCCCTCTCTAAAAGAGGGAGTGCCCAAATGCACCCCTGTGGTGCAACACTGCACCTGCCAGCTCACTTCCCAAAAACAGGTTCTGAGAGGGGAGGCAGGGAGGGAGGTCAGAGTACAGCAAGACTCCATTAGAAGAAACACAGTTACTAAGGTGAGTGATTTTTTCTTCAAACAACATGAAGTCTTACTGTATTCTGACTATTGCAGACTACCAAGCAGTACCCCCATGGAGGAGGGATTCAAACCTATTTTGGGAACAGGCTCTGCAGTACTGCTGTACCAAACTGAGCATCACTCCTAGCCTGGATATCCAGGGAGTAATGCTTGGTGAACATGTATGGACTGTTTTCCAGGTGGCTGCTTTGCATATCTCTAACAAAGGAATGTCCCTGGCAGCAGCCAGGGAAGCAGCTGTACCTCTAGTCAGATGAGCCCTCAGGCCTGAGGGTGGTATTTTGCCTAGCTTCTCATAGCAGAATTGTATACAAGAGACAATCCACCTGTCAATAGCTCTCTTAGTGGCAGGTTTGCCCTTTTCCACTTCCCCATAAGTGAGAAACAACTGGAGGGAGTCAAACCTGTGTGCCTTAGTACGCTCAATGTAATAACTAAGGGCTCTTTTAACATCCAAACTGTGTAATCTTCTCTCTCCTGAAGAAGAATGATCAGTGAAGAACACATGGAGAGACATGGATTGGTTCAGATGAAAATCTGAAACCACTTTAGGTAAGAACCTCCTATTGGTTCTGAGGACCACCTTATCTCTATGGAATGAGACAAAATCAGGCTCCACTGACAGAGCTTGTAATTCACTGATATGTCTGGCAGAGGTAATAACTACCAGGAACACAATTTTCCAAGTCAAGTACTTAAGCTCTGCTGAAGACAAAGGCTCAAAGGGGGGTTGCATAACCTGAGCAATGCAAACATTAAGGTCCCAAGCAGGGGTAGGAGCCCTAAAGGGGAGATTGGTATGAAGCAATCCCTTGAAAAATTTACAGAAAACAGGGTGAGATGACAGTGAGGAAGGCTTCCCCACTGACAGAAAAGCAGAAACAGCTGACAAGTGAACTTTGAGAGTAACTGGTCTGAGGCCTAGGCCATTGAGGTGAACCACATAATCCAGAACTGTAGACAAATCAGCAGTGTCTGGGGATATATGCTTCTTGGAACACCAAATGCTGAATCTTTTCCATTTGGAGTTGTAGGTTTTCTGATGGCAGGTTTTCGAGAGGCTTTGAGAATGTCCAGAACCCCTTGAGACAGATGCAGATTTGCAAATTCTAACTCAAGAGCCATGCCTTGTGATTGAGAGACCAAAGATTGGGATACCAGATCTTCCCCTGAGAGGAGGTTAACAGGTTGTGATTCCTGGGGAGAGACAGGGGAAGATGGACTGTTAGGGACAGCAACAGGGGATACCAAGGCTGCCTGGCCCAGTCCAGAGCAATCAGGATCACCTTGCAGGATTGTGACCTTATCTTGACCAGGACTTTGAACAGTAGAGGGAAAGGAGGGAAGGCATAAAGAAATTTCCCTTCTCAATTCAGAATCGGAGCATCCAGAGGGTCTGAGCCCAAGACTGGGGGTCTGCAACAAAAGAGAGGAAGTTGGTGATTGTTTAGGACTGCAAAGAGATCTATCTCTGGAGTGCCCCACCTTGAAAAAAATCACTTTTAAGACTAGGGGGTCCAGGGACCATTCGTGATGGCCCTGGGAAATCCTGCTCAATGCATCTGCTAGCACATTGTCCTTCCCTGGAAGGTGGACTGCTATCAGAGAGGTCTGTAGAGAATAAGCCAGGGACCACAATTTCATGGCTTCCACGCACAAGGCCATAGACCGAGTGCCTCCCTGCTTGTTGATGTACCACTTGGTGGTGGTGTTCCACCTTATTCTGCACTGACTGAGAGAAAGCTTGCAGGACCAGAAAGACCACCCTGAGCTCCAAGAGGTTGATGTGGAGAAGGGACTCCTGAGAGGACCACAGTCCCTGGACTGTGAGAGACCCCAGATGGGCTCCCCACTCCAGCAGAGAAGCATCCGTGGTTAGGACCACTGAATGAGACTGAGTGACGAATGGGACTCCTTGCCTGAGGTTGTCCTGATCCTGCCACCATTGGAGAGCCTGGATCAGGGTCTGAGTCACTGGAATTAGTTTGGTTAGAGGATCTTTCTTCTGAGACCAAAAAGCCCTCAGATGACACTGAATGTCCCTCATCTGAAATCTGGCCCCTTGGACCACTGCAGTAGATGTTGCCATGTGGCCCAGAAGCTGAAGGAAGTGCCTTGCTGACCGAGAAACCAGAAGGTGGAAGGAAGAAGCCAGCTCTATAATAGCCCTTACCCTTTCCAGGTTTGACAGTATCCAGCTCTGCCCCATGAAGGTGAGAAGCTGTACAGGTTTGAGAACTGACTTGGGAAGATTGAGAAGAAATCCTAGAGATGTGAGCACTTGCTGGGTCACTTGCAGATCTGACTTGACTTGGTCTGGAGACTGACCCACAATGAGCCAGTCATCCAGGTATGGAAATATGGAAATATTCTTCCTTCTTAGAAAGGCCACTACTATTACTGCTAGGCATTTTGTGAATACCCTTGGAGCTGATGTTAGGCCAAAGGGCATTGCTTTGAACTGATAATGGCCTGAAGGCAATTTGAACCTGAGGTACTTTCTGTGGGAGCACCTGATGGGAATGTGAAAGTAGGCATCCTTTAGGTCAAGGGAAGCTAGCCAGTCGCCTGGCTTTAGAGAGGGAAGGATTTTTCCCAGAGTCACCATTTTGAATTTTGGTTTTAAGAGGTGTTTGTTCAGGTATCTTAAATCTAGGAAGGGTCGCCACTCCCCTGTATTTTTTGGGGTAAGAAAGTACCTGGAGTACAGACCTTTGCCCCTGTGTATTGTAGGAACTCCCTTTATGGCCCTTAATGCCAGTAGAGATGAAACCTCTGACTCTAGGGCAATGGTTTCAGAGATGATTGCAGGTGGAAAGGATCTGGCTGTCAGCTTTGGGAATTTTTTGAAGCTGAGAAGCAGCCCCTGGCTTACTACCTCCAGGACCCACTTGTCTGAGGTAACAGACTTCCAGTCCTGGACGAAGTAAGCCAGCCTGCCTCCTACAGGAATGGAGGAGTTGACCCGGGCTGACACATCAGGGTGTCTGCTTGGCAGGAGCCTTAGGCTGAAGGGTGGGTGCAGCCCTGCTCATCCCCCTTCTGCCTCTCCCTCAGAAGAACCTCCTCTGAGAAAAGAGAGAAGAGGCCTGTGCTTGGTAGAAAGGCCTAAGAAAAGGCCTGCACCTGCCCCTAGCTTGCTGCCTTTGAGGAGTTGCCTGCCTTTCCTTGGCCTGTGCACTCCTGTAGGTGGTTCAATATTCATCCATCTTTTTCATGTAGTTCTCTGTCTGCTCCCCAAACAGAGAATTACCCACCACAGGGAAATCCTTGGCCTTAGCCTGGGTGTCCTGTGAAAGGCTAGTACATCTGAGCCAAGCCATTCTCCGAAGAGCCACAGATTTAGCCATGACTTGTGATGATACATCATTGGAGTCCACAGCAGCATGAAATTGTACCTTTGATGCCTCAGTCCCATCAGCAGCCACCTCCCCCAGCTCCTTGGCAAGCTGGGGAGAGCCTGCTTAGCCAGTGCCAGTACAGTGTCCCACCTGGACTTCTGGTATCTGGCTGCATAGGCCATGTAATTAGCCTGCCTAAGTCCCAAGGAGGATGCCATGTACTGTTTCTTTGCCATGGCATCCAGCTTCCTAGAGTCTTTATCTGGGGTGTGTGAAGCCAAGGGTATGTTAGCCTTATCACAGGCTACAGCCTGCACAACCCCAACATGGCTGCATTGCTGGTACAAATACTCCGTACCTGAGCCTGATAAAGTGTACCTCTTGTCCATCCTTCTGTCAACAGGAGGTACAGAATTTGGAGTCTTTAACAGTTTTTGTGTCTATTTGCCAAAAGACTTATGAAGGGGAACAGACAGCCTCTTGGACTCTGGGATGTCCATCATCTCCACATAATCAAGCTCTTCTTGCTTCTCCACAGCTTCTTCCACAGGGAGCTGGAGGGTTTCTGCCACTTTTCTGTAAAACATGTAGTGGGAAGGGGACTCAGAAAGCCTAGGAGGGGAAACACCAGAAGGCCTGTCTGGGGTGATGTCTGGTTCAATGGGCTCATCCAGACCTTTCATACCATCATCATCACCTTCGTAATCATCATACCCCTTCAAATCCGGTTCACAAAAATCTTCAGGGGCATAATCTTGAACCGGAGGAACTGACCGAACCGAACGCCTGCCAGAAGACGCCAGAGCAGACGGAACCGGACAAAGCGATTCCACAATCCTAATCGCTCTGGCAATCTCCTCGTCGGTCGGAACATAGGTCTCTGGATCCGAACTGGCCGATTTCTCTTTTCATTTCCTTTTTGACGGAACCGATCCCTCGGAATCGGCTCTCCTCTTGCCCGAAGAAGTATCGCCCTGGTCAGAGGGCACTCCTTCTGGTTTGGCCGGAACCGAACCAGGCTGGCCATCCAAGTCAGCGGACTTCTCGGCCTCCTTATCCCTAAGCCTGCCCAATCTCTTATCCAGGGTGGACTTAGGGAAGTTCTTAAAAATTTGGCAGTCTGAATCGAGGTGGTCAGACCCCAGACAATCAACACAGCTGGTGTGGGGATCAGCCTTAGCAAAGACTTCCCCACACACACTGCAGTGTTGAAACCCAGTGGTCCTGGTTTTTCATTTGGGTTTCTCAGACGTAGCCATCCTAACCAACAACTTACCCTTTTTACGGCAACAGCCAGGCAAGACCCCCTTAACGGTTTCTAACCGTGTCACAGGTGTTTGAAAAAAACACAAGAAATACGTTTTTTTTTTTAAGCCGATAAGGACCGGTGACCACACTCTAAAGTAAAGAAAACCAAAAACACACTGGACAACCGGTTCAGCCGAACCGGTCAAAATATCAATTTACAATTTCCACAAGTTTTTGCTATGGCTAGTTCACTACCTAAGTACTTACTGTACCACAGACAGAGATCTGAACCAAATTAGAGAATAATAATCGGATAAACCAACGACTTTAACCTACTGTTGAACTTCGAGCAGAGGAGAAATCTCCGGAGCGACTGTTCAGTTAGACAGAGTAAAGATTCTGACGGTTGCACATCAAAGTGCTGCAGACAGAGGTTTGAACCGAGCTCGAGCTCTGCGTTCTATGCTCTGCATAGAATTTAACTCTCTACTGTCCGGGGCAGTTCAAGTGCTGGGGCTAACTGCAATAGTCAGAATACAGCAAGACTTCATGTTGTTTGAAGGAGCAATATCCTACAGATGGCCTGGTACATCAGAGAGAACAGCTCAGTTCGAGCTATCTCGATGAAACGGATGCTAGGTCTCATGGCATCCTCGGTGTTCACTGTACCCCTAGGACATCTCCACATGAGAACCTCTCAATGGATGCTCAGTACTCAGTGGTCCCCAACAACACCCTCAGTCCTTTGTCATCAAGGTGACAGAACCTCTGAAGAGGTCACTCACTTGGTGGTCGCAAGAGGACAACCTTCTGGAAGGGTATCCCTTTGCTCCTCTGGATTTTCAGATTTCCATTACCGTGGACGCGTCCCTGATGCGGTGGGGAGCTTAATGTCAGAATCTCCACACCCTAGTCACGTGGAGTCAGGTCGAGTCCCAGCTTCACATAAATGTCCTAGAACTGAGAGCCGTCCTCTATGCAGTCAGGGCTTTGAAGGATATTCTCTGTCACAAGAACATTCTCCTTCAAACGGACAACAAGGCAGTGATGTATTACATCAACAAGCAGGGCAGTGCACACTTTTACCCTTTATGCAGGGAAGCTATGAGAGTGTGGGAATGGTGCCTGGAGCACAAGGCTCTAATTCAGGCAGTCTACCTGCCAGGAGTGCAGAATGAACTGGCAGACCATCTCAGCAGAACAGAGGCAGATCCTCACGAGTGGTCTCTCGACTCAACCGTAATTCAGTCACTATTCGCAGAGTGGGGAACTCCAGACCTGGACCTTTTTGCATCCCCACTCAACACAAAACTGCCTCTCTTCTGCTCTAGAAATCTAGGGCCTGGCATTTTCTGTCATGATGCGTTCAGGCTGCAGTGGACAAAATGCTTTCTATACGCCTTTCCTCCTCTTCTGCTAATTCAGAAGGTACTTCTCAAATTCGAGTCTCGGGGACAAAATAATCCTCATTGCTCCCTTCTGACCTCGACAGATATGGTTTCTGCTACTCAACAGTGTGTCGGAAACCTCTCTGAAGGTGCTTCCCCTTCAGATGAACCTTCTGACCCAGGGTCCTGTGGTCCATCCCAGTCTGAGGTTGCTTCACCTTCATGCTTGGCTCCTGAATAGATAGAGGTGAACAGGTCCAATGTCTCTCAGTGAGTTTCAGATATTCTTTTGGCCGCACGCAAGGCAGCCACAAGAAAAACTTACACAGCCAAATGGAAGCGTTTTTCTCTCTTTCCTGCCCACCAAATAAAGTTTTAGAGTACCTCTTAGACCTCTCAAATTCTGGTCTACAATACTCTAATTCAAAGTTCACCTTTGTGCCATTGCAGCTTATCATGAGCCGGTACTTTCCTTGTCACTGGCTCAGTTACCTGTAGTTAATAGGTTTCTTAAGGGTATTCTGCATATTAGACCTCCTATCAGACGTCCAGTTGCAGCCTGAGACATTAATCTTGTGCTTGACGTGCTCACTCAAAAGCCTTTCAAGCCTCTAGCTACCTGTGAGCTGAAATTCCTCACTTGGAAAACTGCCTTCCCGGTGGCCATCACCTCGGCACGCAGGGTTTCTGAAATACATGCTTTGGTCATAGACCCTCAGTACACTGTATTTCGTAAGGACAAAGTAGTTCTTAGGACCCATATTAAGTTTCTCCCTAAGGTTGTCTCAGAATTCCATCTAAACCAACCTTTAGTCCTACTTACTTACTTACTTTGAGAACTTCCAAAATGAAGGAGAGCGTACCCTTCATTCTTTAGATGTTAAAAGAGCACTGCGTTTCTTTTTGGATAGAACAAAAGAGATTCGAAGAGCTCAAAAACTTTTTGTTTCTTTCAGCGAGACCCGGCTGTATCAACCTGTTGCTATCAGATGCATTTCGGCATGGCTGGTGGCATGCCTTTGCCACTGTTATTCCATGGCGCAGGTTAAACTGGAGGGAAGAGTGTATACTCACTCTACTAGAGCAGTCGCGGCATCCCTGGTGGAAATCCGCAATGTGCCCATTGCAGACATTTGCAGTGCAGCTACCTGGAGCTCAGTGCATACTTTCGTCAAGCTCTATGCCTTGGATATCCATGCCAGGCGACATCTTTCATTTGGCAGGACTATCCTTAATGGACTGCTGTACTAAATTTGGGAGCTCTTGGTTTCTCCTGCCGCTCTGTCGAGGGATTATTAGCTTGGTACTCTACCATCAGTGTGAATAAGTGGTGGAGACTTTATGTCCGGAAGATATGGAAATTAAGTACCTACCGTAATTCTTGATCTTCTTGGACGAAGTCTCCACCACTCATTCACACACCCACCCTCCATCCCCCAAGCTCACCTTTCTGTTATTGGTCTTCACTCCCTCAGGCTTTAGGCTGTGAAGACTTCTTTGTTGACCCTTCTTATACGGGTTGTCCGTACTATCTTATGTCCGGTTTTTGTTAGGCTAATCCTTCTAGGTTAATTACGCTGCACCTCCTTGGAAAAAGGTACTGAGGCGGTTGGAGGGTCAACACCGAGATCGTCATTGCCGCACGAGCCGAGGCTTGCGGCGCCGCTCCTCGAGGCTTCATCACTGGCGCCGGCCCTCTTGTAAAAAAGTTTGTTCCCACTGGGTCGTAGTGTCTCCGGCGTGGATCCCATCAGTGTGAATGAGTGGTGAAGACTTCGTCCAAGAAGATCAAGAATTACGGTAGGTACGTAATTTCTATTTCTTGGGGTTCTATCAGGCAAATTATTCGATCATGATGGCCAACTTTGGTCACTCCCGTTGGGAGTCCTTGATGAAATCCTCCCTCACCTTCCTGCTGACCAGCACTTGCTGATGAAGATGGTTTGAGCCTAAGGCTGGTCACTGCCTAAACACCAGCTCCAGATGCCTTGGACATGGGCAACTCCTGTGCCCGTGCTATGGGAGCGTCCATTTCCGTGCATTGCAGGGCCTGGTGCATCTGTCCACCTTTATGGTGGGCATCCAGCATAAGCTGGCAGATGCCCTATTCCTGGGCACTGACATCTTTGGCCCTGGGGTGGAGTGACATCTCCCCTGAATAGAAAAGTCCAGTGCCACCCGTGACTCTGTGGTATCATCCCAGGAGAAGCATAAACCAAAGCCTAAGAACAGTCTTTTCAGTATTGACCCTTGCAGCCTCAGCCTTCTTGGCAGCAGCCCCAGCAGGGGCAGTACCAGGTTTGGCATCCGAAACCCAAGTTCGTTGTCCAGGGCCCTAGGAAAGGTGGTGGCAGGGGTGGTGATGCCCCTCTGGCTGCACTGGCCAGTGCCCCCAGAAAAGCTGCACAGTTACGGGTTGGAAGGTGTCATCTCTTTGCCCATCTTGTCCCTCTCTGCAGTTCTCTTTGGGGGTTGGTTAAGTCACTTCTTGCCATGTTGGCCTGCCATCACAATGGACAAGTGGGTGTTAGAAGTGGTAGGCAAAGGGCTGCCTCTGGACTTAAAGGCTCTTCTACCTTATTGAGGCTACACTCCTTGGGAATCCGGGTGTCGCAGGACGTGCTGTCTGCCCTTCGGGAGGATATCACTCAGCTGCTCGCGAGAGGAGCCATAGCCCATGTCCCGGATGCCCTGGCGTGTCAGGGTTACATGTCCAGGTACTCCCTGGTTCCAAAACGGATGGGGGCTGGCACCCCACACTGGATCTGCACAGTCTGTACCAGTTCATGCAGAAGCACAAGTTCCAGATGGTTACCCTGAATCAAATAATTTTGCCTCTCTGCAAAACATGGTTCTAACCCCAGGGATTCTTCAATATCATTAACTCTAGCAGTCAGCCTCTTTGATTGCACTGCCCCACAGATGAATGGAACTATATGCTAATAGTGGAACCTATTGGCACGTGTCACCATTCAAACTTGCTGCCCTCCTAACTGTTGCATTCCAAGATGCTCAGATTTCTTTCTCCGCCTGACTTGTTGGATGCCTCGGAGATTGTTCCTCAGTGTGACCGAGATAAACTTTAGTTCTTGAAGAAAATCGTAAGTATACCTTAAGGTTTAGTGAATTTTTTAGTTAGTTTTAAATTTATTTTCGGTTCCTCACTGGTTCTTTGTAACCATTGGGGAACCGATTACTTTGTCTAGTTTAGTGTTAAATCGTTATATTTTCCTGGTATTTATTTAGAGTAGTTTTTTTTTCTTGAGTTTCTCCAGTTTGTTTTAGTTTAAATTGCGATTTTTCCTCAGTCGAGGAACTGACTACAAACACTTTTCTTACTGCTTTGTGGTTACCTACCAGTGCTAACTTGGTTGAGAAACCCATTTGTTAAGCATTTCATTTAGTGTGTGTTTGCTGTGGTAATGTCTGAAAAGCCCAAAAAGAAAACCGGGCTGACCTGATTTTAAAAACTGTTTAAAGTGTCAGGAAGTTTTTGAGAAAGCTGACGAGCATGATTTATGCTTGGTCTGACTCGGAACCGAACACTTCAAGTCAGATTGTGAAGTTTATAAGACTTTTCCCGAAAAAAACTGTTGAAAAGCACATAAAGCATTTTAAAGAAAGAATGTCCAGTGTTATGGTTCCGGATCCGAAGGATCCGACCGATGAACCAAAAGAACAGTCTAAGGATGCCAACACAGTCACCCCTGAAAAAAGGTGAGGTATCCAGGCTGAAAAGACTGGGTGAACCAGTAAAGGATTCAGTTCCTTTGAAATGCTGGACAAAAAAAAGAATATTAGTTCCCCGGCTGGAAAAGCAGCGGTGCTCCCAGTGTCTCAGGCTGATATGCCAACGGCTGACCAGGTTGCATAAGCTCTACAAATTTTGAAAGCCTTGCAGACAGGGTTAGCTCCAGTTCTGCAGCAGCCGACTGCAACCAGTCCCTCGGTTTCAGGGTTGGGCTCTTCTGCTCAGAGTGTAGTTAGGTTTGATCCCTTCCTGGAGGATTATGGAGAGGATGAGGAAAAGGTGATTGAGCCGGAGAGTTCACCCGAACATGGGTTTGAATCCCCTCCTAGGGTTCCTGAGGATCACTCCTCACATTTTACGCTTGTGAGGCAGATGGTGTAAGCACTGGATCTTTTTTTTTATTAATTTCTTTATTTCCTTGGCTGGGGGAAGGGGGGTTGTACCTATGGTTCCCCTTCCAGCCAACCTTCATGTCCACTGCCCCGGTCACGGCCAGAGCTCACCCCCTCCCCCCCAGCCACAGCCCTTCCAGGCCACATCACAGTGGATACGTACCCCATCACTGTGAAGATCTTGCGGGCAAGCTCAGGAGGGAGCTGATTTGGTTGCATCTGTGGCAGCACCTTCGAGGCAGCCATCCCACTGCCGAGGGATTTTGTATGTATAGTCCCTACTCCCCCCCTCAGCATGGGCGTGCAGTGGCGTCATTGATGCTGCAATGCACGCTTCTGTGTGTTGCACGTCTTACGCTGCCCATGCTGCCCCATCCTAGTTGGCCCCGAGGATGCTCCAGTCATCACCTCCCTACCCACCCTCCCCGGAGGAGGAGAGCTGTCCATGGATGCTCAATCCTCCTCTTCCCGGCTAACCCCCGGCAATCCGTGCCCGCTCCCGAACATGGGTTGCCGGCATGGCATGAAGTGTGGTGTCCAGTGCCCCAGCCTTCAGCGCCACCGGGGTGGAAGCACTGGATCTTACACATACGAGCCTGAGCGAGATGAGGAGGCATTACAATTCTAAGAAATGATGGGGTTAACACCCACAAGAAAGATCTTGTTGCCAGTTAACACATTCTTTAAAAAACAGGTGGTTAAGGTGTTAGAGATCCCTAACTTTATATTACCAGTGGATACAAAAGCTGACAAGAAATATCAGCTTGATCCCTTGGGTGCTGAATTCTTGATATTCCCACCCAGACCCAGAAAGGGTGGTCCAGACAGCGGCCTGTGATAAGGCTAAGGTACCACTTGCCACTCATCCTCCTGAGAAGGATTCTAGAAGGCTGGATGGGATGGCTAAAAAGGGGATATCTGGCTGCTTCCTTGGGCATCAGGGAAGCAAACTATATGGTATACACAGCATAATACCAGAAGACCATGTGGTCTTCTGTAATGGCTATGGCTGACAAGGCTCCTCCAGGACTTGCAGCTGACCTGCTGGAGATGGCCAGGTGTGGTTTGGAAGCCACAAAATATCAATTCCACGTGGGCTGTGGACGCAAATGACAATGTAGCCAGGTGGATGGCCCTGTCCATAGCCCTGAGGAGGTTTGCTTGGCTCAGGACAACCAGTCTCACTCAGGAAACCCAGAATAAGGCAGTGCACTTCCCTGTGGAAAACCATTCTCTGTTTGGCAGTAAAACAAAGGAATACATGAAAAAAGTGGACGAGTACAAGGCCACTTACAAGAGCAATTCTGCAAAGGACAAGGCCTACGCTTCCTACGGGGCTTATGGAAAGGGAGATAGAGGTAGGGGTTATAGTAGACCCTTCTATCAAGCGTATGCTACCCCTAGCTACCCACAAAGAGATTATTGCAGGGGTAGGGGCCATAGGGGCTCCAAGAGAGGGGATCAGTCCCCCCAAACTGCTGTGCAGGGAAAGCAGAATCCCTGATGGGGCAGTTAGGGTCACCTCCTCTATCCTAGTCAGGGGCAGACTGACCCATTATTTCCAGAACTGGAAAAACATCACAGACAAGTAGATGTTGGAGGTAATGGGTCAGGGACTAACCCTCAGCTTCAAAACCTTTACCAAGTCAAGGCCAAGGCATTTCAGCCTTCCAAACCCAGCAGAGAGGACATTACTAGAAAAAGAGGTGTCGACCCTGCTGGGATCAAAAGCAGTAGAACCAGTTCCATCCTCTCAAAGGGGAAGTGGTTTCTACTCCAGATACTTCCTAACCTCAAAGAAAAGCAGAGCGTGGCAACCCATTCTGGATTTGAGAGCTCTAAACAGAAATCTCACAAAGCCAACATTACGGATGGTAGCCTTGGCAATGATTCTCCCAACATTGCAACAAAGAGACTGGCTGGCATCACTGGATCTCAAGGATGCCTACTTCCACATTCCCATAAGGAAATCGCACAGAAAGTACCTAAGGTTCAGACTACCTTCAGGTCATTACCAGTTCAGGGTACTGCCTTTTGGCCTGACCTCTGCCCCCAGGGCATTCATAATGTGTTTGGCAGCAGTGGTGGCACACCTGAGAAGGCAGGGCATATCAGTGTTTCCATACCTGGATGACTGGCTATTCATGGAACAATGCCCCCAACACGTAAAAGAAGCTTTGAAGATCACACAGGAGACATTAGTGTCTGGGATTCCTCTTAAACATCCAGAAGTCTGTGCTACAGCTTGTCCAGGTTCTGCACTTCATAGGGGTAGAACTGGATACCTTGCAGGGAAGAGTTTTTCTCCCTCAAGACAGAATGGGCAACATTCTTCGCATTGCAGGATCTTTCGCCTTAAACAAACCAAGGCCAGCAGAACATTTTCTGCAGTTGCTGGGTCACATGGCTGTAGCCACAAGTACAGTACAGGGCTGCAGATTCCAGATGAGGGACATCTAGTTCCACCTCAGAGCACATTGGTACCAACGAAAGGACACCCTTTCAAAGATGGTGCCTGTATCAGGGACATTGTTGCAGGCCCTGCAGTGGTGGCAGGACAGGGCCAACCTAAGAGGAGTTCCATTCCAAAAGGAATTTCCTACCATAGTGCTCACAACAGATGCCTCCCTACTTGGTTGGGGAGCACATTTGGAGGAACACACAGTGCATGGCACCTGGTCCCCCACAGAGTCACTACTGCATATAAATATGCTGGAGCTCAGGGCAGTGCTCCTGGTACCAAAATCCTTCGCATCCCTGATAAGGGGCAAAGTGGTACAAGTCAGGACAGACAGTACCACCACAATATACTATATCAACAAGCAGGGAGGGACAAGGTCCGATCTGCATTCGGAAGCAATGAAGATTTGGAGTCTGGTATACTCCCTGCAGACTTCCTTGGTAGCCATCCATCTCCCAGGAAAGGACAACACCTTAGCAGATGCACTCAGCAGAATCAACCAAAATCACTACGAGTGGTCCTCAACAGACAGGTACTGCAAGTAGTGTTTCGTAAGTGGGGGACACTAGAGATAGATCTCTCTGCCTCAGAAGGGAATCATCACTTGCCCAAATTCTGCTGCAGGCCTCCAGCCAGAGGGTCTGTGCCCATGGATGCCATGGTACTGGATTGGTCAGGGAAAATACTGTATTTTTACCCCATTCCCCTTGATACTCAGGGTCCTGATCAAGCTTGGGTCCCAGTCAGCTACAATGATTCTGATCGCCCCAGATTGGGCCAAGCAGCCTTGGTACTCACTGCTATTCTCTCTGTCAGTGGCTCAGCCAATGCACCTCCCTCACAGATACAATCTTCTGAACTCCTCTCAGGGGAGGATTCTGTATCCGAATCTCAGGTCACTCAGGCTCAAAGCATGGCTCTTGAGGACCTAGAGTATGCTGATTTTACACCTCTCAGAGGATGTACTGAGGATCTTGTGGGGTTCTAGGAAACCTTTGACAAAAAGGACTTGTGCTTCCGAATGGAAAAGGTTTTCCATTTGGTGTGGCACCAAAGATGTGTTACCATCTGAGGCAGGGGTACCAGCCTTATTAGACTATCTGACTTACCTGCATTCAGTGGGGCTGCAGCCAGCTACTCTTAGGGTGCATTTGGCATCCGTCTCTGCTTATCTCTCTACTGATAAGGGTGCCTCTTTGGCGACTAATCCTATTTTTAAGGGATTGACCCATCTGCACCCCCCTCATAGGGAACTGGTGCCTTCCTGGAATCTAAATGTCTGCATAGCCAAGTTCACGGAACCACCATTTGAGCCTTTGGCCACTGCTCACTTAAAAGTTTGTCACTTGGAAGGCTGTCTTTTTAGTAGCCATCACATCAGCAAGAAGGATAAGTGAGTTACAGGCCCTGTGTGTGGAAGAGGACTGTATTTCCTTCCACAGGGATAAAGTACTCGGGACTAATGGGAAATTCCTTCCAAAAGTAGTCTCTGATTTCCACCTTAACCAGTCTACTACTTTGCCAGTCTTCTTTACTGAACATTCTAGTTCAGAGGACCATAGATTTCATAGCCTTGATGTAAAGAGAGCTCTCAAATAATATATTGAGCATAACAAAGCACATAGGCAGGACAAGCAACAGTTGTTCCTAACCTGTGGTGATGTGGGAAAAGGAAAGCCAGCTTCAGAAAGGACAGTTGCACACTAGATAGTGGCGTGCATCCACTTTTGTTACAGTAAAGCTGGCATGGATCCCCCAGTAGGCCTGAGAGCACACTCCACAAGGGGTACAGCTGCTACTATAGCAGTAGCCAGGAATATCCCCCTTTTGGAAATCTGCAAAACAGCTAAATGGGGAACAGTACACACTTTTACAAAGCACTACAGTCTGGACAATCGGTCCAGGGGTAATGCCAGGTTTGGCACAACAGTGCTGCAGAGCTTGTTCCCTAAATAGGGTTCTGGGCTTTCCTCCAAAGGTACTACTTCATAGTTTGCTAGAGTTAATGATATTGAAGAATACTTTGGAAGAAACAAAGATTACTACAGTGAGTATTTTTTTCTTTTGCTCCCTGGACCTCCAGGATGCCTTCTTCCACTTCCCACTCCATTCCACTGTTGGTACCTCCAGTTCTGCATGGAAGGGATTCTGTACCAGATCCAGGTCATGCCCTTCAGTCTCTCCTCAGCACCTAGGGTCTTAACCAAGTGCATTGTAGTGGTGGCAGTCTTCGTGCAGCTCCAAGGAATCAGGGTGTATCCCTACCTGGATGACTGGTTGCTGGCCGGTACGTCCTAGGAGACTGTCGAGAGGTCCAGAGATCTGGCTCACCAGAGCTGCCGAGACTTGGGTCTGTTGGTCAACCCAGACAAATTTGAACTGGTACCCTGACAGGTGATAAAGTGTGCTGGGCAGAACTAGACTCCCCGTGGGCCAAGGCCTGCCTCCTTGCAGACCAGGCATTGGATCTTCTCTCTTTTGTCCAGTCATTTTCGGCTGGGCTGTTGTACCCTCCCTGGGGTTTCTTGAGGCTGCTGAGGTACATCGTATCCTGCACTAGTGTGGTCCATTGTGTCTGCTTGCTGATGCATCATCTGTAGTGGGAGTAGCCCCATCAGTGGTCCCAGTGCCCAGACCACTTGAACCAGCCGGTCATAGTGACCCAGCTTATGTGGTGGCTGGTCCCAGAACATCTGGAGGAAGGAATCCCATTTGTCCGCCCAGAGCCGAGCATTATTTTTACAATGGACACATACTGGTGGGGTGGGGGCACACCTGGGGGATCACAGATCCCATAGGTTCTGGTCACCCCTGGAGATTTGGCAGCACATAAACCTAATGAAGCTCTATGTAATGTGGCTTGCTCTAATGGAATTAGCTCCTGTAGTCGGAGGTCATGTCATGCAGGTCCAGACAGTTAACACCATGACCATGTTCTACCTGAACAGGTAGGGTGGAACACACTTCATTCCCTTGTGTCAGGAGGCCCTCTGCACCTGGACCCTCATGCACAGCCTGGTGATCCATGTCATGAGACTTCACAGTCAGCTGGCAGATGCTCTCAGCTGGGTAGGAGAAATGTTGCACGAAGGGTCCCTGAATCAGGATGTGGCGAACCACCTGGTCTCTCTTTGGGGCATTCCTCTGGTGGATCTGTTTACCTCTTGGGATAGCATCAAACTGAGGCTGTTGTGTGTCTGCCTCCAAAGTTCAGGACACTGTTGGGGGATGCCTTCGTGAGGCCTTGGATCCCAGGGCTCGTGTACACTTCCCTTCCTCCTTTCCCCATGATCCACAAGGTGGTGGGCAAGGCATGGATGATTCTGATAGCTACAGACTGGCCAAGGCAGTTCTGGTACCTGGATCTTATCAGCCTCAGCAGCACACCTCACGGTGGCTGCCTCTTTGCCCGGATCTGCTGTCCAGGCAAAAATGGACATCCTGCACTCAGACCTGACATCCCTGCACCTCTCAGCCTGGTTCCTCAGCAGCTTGTGTTTCAGGCCTTGGATCTGTTGGAAACTGCTCCATGTTGTGGAGGCCTCCTGAAAGGAGTTGACTCGCTGATGCTATGCATTTAAATGGAAGAGGTTTCCATTTGGTGCCAGGACAAGGAGCTTGATCCCCTTGCTTGCCCTGTGGCGAGCATCTTGGAGTACCTCTGGTCCCTCTCATTTGGGACTCTGAGTGATGACCCTTAAGGTGCACCTGGCAACCATCTCTGCTTACTGGGCATAGGCTGGTTATCCAACAGAGGCCCAGGAGTAGGTGGTTGGGCATTTTTTCAAGGGCCTGGACCACCTGTTCCTGTCAGTGCATGAACCACCACCACCACCATGGGACTTAATGCCCATGCTGCTCATGGGCAAGCCATTTGAGCATATGCACAGATGTGAGATGTCTCATTTGTCGTGGATGATGGCTTTCCTGGTGGCCATCATGTCAGCCAGAAGGATTAGTGAGCCTCAGGTGCTCTCAATGGAGTCTCCTTATCTGGTCTTCCACAAGGAGAAGGTCATCCTTCGCCCTCACCCAAAGTTTCTCCTGAAGGTAGTACCCGGGTTCCACCTTAACGAGGTGATGAATGTCTGGTATACTTTACCAGCCCTTCTTCTGAGGCCAACCACAGGCTCCATACTGTGGACCTGAAGATGGCACTGTCTTACTAGGAAGAACACACAGCTAGAGTTCAGGGTGATGCTTACCATCTGTTTGTAACATATGCTGAAGTCATGCCTGGCAGACTGGCAGTAAAGTGACAGTTGGCAGGTGGATCACATCCCACATCGAACTCTCCCATAGGTTTGCTGGAAGGGAGCCTCCTGTAGGGCTTAGGGCTCATTCCACCAAATATACTTCTGCCTCGGTGGCTGCTTCCAGAGATATCCCCATACAGGAGATCTGTGGGGCTGCTACCTGGAAGTCTGCACACACCTTCATTTCCCACTACAACATTGACCTTGAGTCTCATTGGGATACTGCTTTTAGGACCTTGGTTCTTCGATCTCTTTTTGCCAAACAGGAGTGTGCACTTTGGCCCCTCCTCCCAGAGAACTGCTAGGAGTCTGCCAGAGAGTGGATAGTGAGCTGTATCCATGCCCCTAGAAAACTGGATTACTCACCTATAACTGTAGTTCCAGGAGTGGTATACAGTTTTCACACAACCCACTCAGCCTCCCCAGGCAAATGGCACACAGATCCCTGCTTCTGGCATGTAAAGATCTAACATAACGGGACAGACCACCAGGGTGGTGGGAGGAGCTTAACTTCCAAGATATCCAACGAATCAGCACTTCCAGTGTGGAACTGCCAGAGTGTGAATGTGAACCGTATACCACTCCTAGAACTACAGTTACAGGTGAGTAACCTATTTTTTTCACCCTTTCACCTCAAAACTTCCTGGCTCTACGGACGATCCAGGTTTGGGAGTGAGCTTAGGCTCCCCGCAGTCTGGCCAAGAGAGGGAGATGCCACTTTCTGCTGTAACTATGATCTCAGTGATGGGCCAGGGAGCTCGGCCTCTTGAGCAGGGCCACCATGGACCTTGTGTCACATGCCTTGTACCCAGTGGGAGATGAGAGGACGGGGAGAAAAAGTCAACAATAGACATCAGTACTCTTGTGCCCAGCACTTCAACTGGACCTGTACTGTGATGCCAGAGCTGGTATTGCCTAATGGGGTCAAACGTGGGGGATAAACAACTGTATAAAAAGGAACCCCATCCAGACCCAGCTGAGGAGTGGAGCAGTACATTCTTCTATGAAGATCACCATGGTTTGAACCAACAAGCCAAAATTTCAAAAGCAAAAAAGTCGGGCATCCCACACACCGATATAAATCCATTCTAGGAGACGGCGTAAAGTTCAATGTATCAAACTGCAGTAAAAAAGAGATACAGTTCCATTTAGTGGACTTCAGTTTATAGTGCAATTTCAGTGAAACATACAGGTGCAAACAATCACAACAGTTTTAACCCTAGCGACAGTCAGTAATCCGCAGTGGAGCAAACAAGCCCCTCCCAGTTGTAAGTAGCGAATGTGCAAATGTAGATATGGGTGAACAGGCCTTCAGACCCTCTGCATCAGTGCACTTGTTTCACCGGGGTTTGGGGGGCCATCATGACGCTTCCATTGACATGACATATGCTTACATTTCAGTGCACCTTTCATTTGTTTTGAGTTTGGAGCGTGCCACAAGCAAAGTTTTATTTCAGTTCCACCATATGCCTGGTCACACAGCAGGCAGAGAAGGCCTTTCAGATTTCAAGAGCCTCTGACGTCATGGGAGGAGGACTTTTGAACAAATCATACCATGTATACATTTTTCAGCTTATATTTCATATATTTTCTTTGCTGTGAGTCCCCTGTTGTTTATGGTTATTGCATGAGCATTAAAGTGAAAATAGGTTGTTTGTTCACCAGTCTGCTCTGGCTGCTTGTCTATGCCTGCCATCACAATCCTCTGATTGTGACAGGTCAGCTGTTGCTTTGGATTCTTAGCTTGCTCTGGATTAGCGGAGCATGATGTCAGGTGTCGACAACAGCAAGCGCACATGAAGTCTGGTGAACAGTGATCCTGTTTTCATGTTAATGTACTCAGAACAGGAAGCCAAATACAAACAATTTGGAAAAAAAGCTGATTTGTATATAACAAATTATGTTCTCCCCCAGAGTTGTCAGATTTTCTTTAAAGAGAGGGTAGCCTTGAATCGAAGAAGAGCAGTTTTGCTTATAAGAATGAAATTCAGTCAGTAGACTGTATTTTAAATGACTTATTAATTTAATCCATGGTCTCCCTCTCCTTTTTTTCATTCCAGTCAAATGACCATTATCATGTTTGGAATTATTCAACCAATAAGAACTCCAGTTTTCAGCACCTCCTGTCTCTGTCCCTAGGTAGTCGCCAGTCAGATATTTGAATATTTGCATTAAAATGTTGAAACAAATCCTGTAGCTCTTAGAAAAATTCTATATACATTTTACAATTAAAATGAACCAGCCCCATAGGGTTGAGTGGTGGGATATCTGCTCAGCACACTGGTGACACAGATTTGTGCCCTGAGCCCGGGACAGCAGGTGCGTATGCTGGCAGGGAGGGCAATATACCAATGGAGGAAACGGAGGCACATTGCTCAGAGAGCAGCTCCAGGTGGTAGCTTGGTGCATAAGCCGGTACCACCCCAGGAGGCTAACCTGGTGCATACTGCTGTGGGTTGTGGGAAGGACCAGCAACAAGGGAAAATCTCGCCAGTCTCTGCATACCAAATGATGACTGCCATGCCCATCTACACAACGCCTGTCCCCCTAGTGCATCACCCCCCCAACCAATCTCTCCATCGCAACAAGGTGCTTTTTCCTTCCCCTGGTGCATCCCCAACTGGTGAGGCAGGGAGATGCCTGATCTGCTGGAGCATGTTACAGGACCTGAAGAGTCTGGAGGTGAGGGTCATGGAGGAGAGTGAGGCGGGCAGTTGGGGGGTGAGGGGAGGGAGTTGAGCATGCCTGAAAGAGTGGAGGGCTGAATAGTGACAGTGAAGGAGCTAAAAGAAATTATAGTGGGCCTACTAAGAGATCCCTCCTACAACACACAGTCCCTCCCCTGGGCTCCAGCCTACAGCATGCAATCCCTGTTCCATGCACGTTATAGCCCACAGTCCCCCCCCAGAGCTCCTGCCTGCAGTACATAGTCCTTTTCCTGAGCTCCTGCCTACAAAGCCCTGCCCAGGCTCCAACCTACAGCACATAGCCCCATTCTGTACTTCCTGCTGCAGCACAACCCTCCCCGAAAGCTCCCACTTGCAACACACAGTTCTTACCTGTAACACAGTCCCCCACCAAAGATCTCATCTCACCTGCAACAAAACCCCTCTCCCTAACTCCTGGCTACAACACAAAGCCCCTCTCCCAAGCTCCTGCCTTCAACACACAGCCCCATTCCTAAACTTCCACTTCTTCCTACATCATACAGCCCCTCCCCTGCCTGAACTTGCTCCCGCAATATCCCCACCCCCGAGTTCCAGCTTATAGCGTAAGGCCCTTCTCTGATCTCCTATCTCATCATACATCCCCTTCCTAGAGCTCCTGCCTACAACACAGTCCCCCTCTCTAAACTCCCACCTCAGCACATGCCCCTTTCCCTCCTTCAGCACATGGACCTTCTCCCTGAGCTCCCATCTACAGCACACTGCCACTCCCTTGAAACCTTGCCTACAAAACAGTTCCTCCCTCAAGCTCCTGTCTACAACACACAGCCCCAATCCCGATCTTCCACCTACAGCATAGAGGTCTACCCTGAGCTCACTGCCACAGCATGCGGCCCCTTCCCCTAGTTCACTCTTCGGATACATATCCCCTAAGCTCCCAGTTACACTACATGGCTGCTTCTAGGCGCCTGCCCATAACACACAGCCCCTCCCTTACACTCCCATCTCCAGCTCAGAGCTTGTAGCCCCTCTCCCAAGCTTCTTCCCAGATCGCACAGCTCCTTCCTGGAGCTTCTGCCTACAGCAAGCCCCCAAGCTCCGGCTGACAACACATAACCTCTCCTACAAGTTCCATCTACAACACACAGCCCCACCTTATGCTCAGAGCTCACAGCTGCTCCCCCAAGCTTCTGCCTACAGCACACAGCTCCTTCCTTGAGCATCTGCCTGCACCAAGCAACTCCTGATGTGCTGACAACAGACAGTCCCTCCTAAACACTTCCTCTTACAGCACCCAGCCCCTCCCCAAACTCCTTCCTACAGCCATCTTAACTCCTCCATTGTTAATTGGTTCTGAGCGGTGCCTTGCACAGTAGTCCTGAAGTGACCCCCCCCCCGCACTGCAGTCATAGTAGATCTTGAGGCTTCCTGTTTTGGGGGTGTAGCAAGGACTGAGGAGACCCGTTTACTAATGGTGGGAGGTCACGAAATACCTTCTGCTTCTAATTGGGTTTCTGACATCTTCCAGTATTTACTGGAATCTTTTCTTACTGGTGTTGGTTCAGGTGTAGGGGGTATGGGATGGGCCAGATACACGCAGTTCACAGGGCTGCATTTTTTGGAAAAACCTGAAACTGACCAGCTAACAAGAAGGAACATTGTCAGTAAAAGGCACTGTTTTCATGTTTTGTTTAGATTAAATTAATAGAGACTGAGTTATTGCAGCTATCACAGCTGGAACTAAAGCGGCGACAGCTGGACACAGAAACCCTGCAGGTACGTCAGGCTGTTCTCACTAATACTAACCTCTTTAAATAATAGTAATATCCAAATACTGTGGAAAAACTATAAGGATCCCACTTTGTAAAAGGGTGAACAGACACTATTAGCTTTCAGTTTTATTTGATTCATTCCACGTTCTTCAGTTGTTTCATTGATTTGAGTTTCTTCACATTTGCTTCTTTTAGGGGGCGAGGGTGAGGGTATGAAGGCCTGTCTTTTTTTCAAGGAAGCATTTCTGAATTGGGTTTGCTGTGGAGGAGTGCTGGGAGCAGGAGGCTAGCTACTTGGTCACAGTGCAACTCTGATAATTAGCAACATCCCCAAGTCTTTACCACATTCTAACAACAATAATATTTTCATCTGCTTACCACTTTAAGCAGATAGTCTGCAGGGACTCTCTGCCATGGCAGTCATTGGTATTCAGCAGTAATTTGTGGTAATCAGATGAAAGCCTTGATTAAAAGAACTATAGATACAGTATAAGGTGAATAATTTTTTCTTCTAACAGGAGTTTACTAGTAATGTCATCCATGTCTGTAGTCTCCTTGTGCCTGAGTTGTTGGCTATTAGATGTGTTCGAGTACTGCGTTGCAAGTTCTGTTTGTGCCTGAGTGGTTGCCCGGAAGACAAAATTTGGAATATATGCCAATTCAAACTCTGCACTAGTATCACACTCCCTCTAGCATTCCAACTCCAGATTTATTTCTCCGCTGAACAGTTTAGATGCCCCGAAGTCCTGCTCCAGCCCTTACAGCTAAGTTTATTGTTTCACTTTCAAAGAAACGTTTATTTAGTTAGTTTGTGATACTCTGTGTTAGTGTACTTGTTTTGAACAAAATTGTCTTTTTCTTCATTTCCCAGTCGAATCCTGGAATCTGAGAAAGTTAAAACATTTTAGAGGTTTTGATTGTAGTATGTGCAAAAATGTATTTTGGCAGTTTTTCAGTCAAATTGGCATGACTGAAATGCCTAAAGAGAAAACTGAGCCCACATCCAGTGCCGGTCTCCTGGCAAGGACAGATTGCGATGGACTTTGCTTTGATTGCTTAGGCCTTGACCCCAATTTTGAAAACTGATCTCTCTAAAGGCTTTTGCCCTAAAACAAAGAAATAGTTGCTACATGAAGGGGGTCTGTCAGCTTCCCAGTCTACATCAGTGTTACTTCAGTGTTCTCCTATAAAAAGGTACAGTCATAGAAGAGATTACCACTAATGGTGAAAAGCACCCATCAGCAGGTCTCTCACCCTCACAGTGGTCCCTGACTTCAATGGGAGCTGGAAAATGTTGCAAACAGTCATATCTGCCTAAGGAGACTGACAAAGTTAAGCCATCTTCAGAAAACAGTAAAGAGCACAGGGCATCTGATACAGTCAGAGAGTCCTAACGCTAGTGCTAGCAAAAAGCATATAAAATCTTCAATTCAGCCATTACCTTCAACATCTGGGAAGAAAATATATAAGGAGAAACATACTACGTTTCCCCTGCAGGATAAGGAAGCAGGTCAACCTGTGCAAGATGAGGCTCTGCCAACTGTGGAGGATATAAAAAATGTAACAGTTTATCTTACTTCGAGTGGGAGCTCTTGCAGCAGTCTATAACAGTTAGGACTATGCCTCAGGCACTAGGACCCTCCAAACTTCAGCCAGCAGTACACAGCAGGGAACGCTCCTGACGCCGGCCCCGGCCCGACGTCGATCCGGGTACAAAAGGGGGAGGACCCAGCTCCACCTCAGTTCTTTTCCCACCGCGTCTCGCACATGAACAAGAGAACAACAGCTTCAGCTTGCCAGTTCAGCAAGAATCTACAATCAAAACCCACTTTTGAACCGTTTTTTCGATGGTTTTCTTCGTATTTTACCGACGTCGGACCGCTGTCTGATGCCTCTTCAACTGTTTTTCGACGTTTTTTTCTTGCAAAGTTACCGACTTCAGGCCGTTGTTCGGTTTTTTTGCAGTCCCGATGGATGTCTTCTCGGGCGTCGGCCTCGCCGGAACATCTTAACAAGTGCGAGTGTGGGAGGCAGATCCTGGCCAAGGACGGCCATCGCCGCTGTGTCTTCTGCCTAGGACCAGATCATGACACCGTGAACTGCTCCGCTTGCCAGGCCTTCACTAGCAGGACCCACATCCGCCACCTTAAGGCCCTGAAAGCCTTTCTCTTGGAGCAGAAGATGGATCTGCACTGCTCAGAGGGGAAATGCAAGGAGAACAAATGGCACAGCAAATACCGTAGCCGGTCCCGGTTTCAGTCCCGCTCTCACTCGCGGCCCTCTCCAAAGAAGGCCCGTTCCTCGGGATTAGGAGAGCGCCCAAATCTGCTCAGGCCAAGGCCGGCCGCCGAGGAAAGCGGCTAAGCCTAAGGTAGCCCGCTAAGGGTCACCACAGAGAAGCCCTTGGAGGTCGTGCTTCAGCCCCACCTCCCAAGGCACAGCGCCCGCCTACTAAGGCATGCCTCCAGGCCAAGGACTCTCCAGCGCCCCAGCAGCACCCGTCGTTAGGCCAGTTGAAGAAGCGGCGGCGAGGGGTGGCTATGGAAGAACCGGCGTCCCCGTCGCCCAAAGTCTTCCTCCCCAGGCCCCCAGGAGGGCTCTCCTTCACGGGCCGATGTCCTGGATCCTTCCCCTCCGGGCAGGGTGGCAGATATTTTCACAAAGGATGAGTTACAGGGGCTGTTTTCCTTTTGGTGGTGGCAGGTCCACAAGCAGACCCCCCGCCGCCGGGCGAGACACCGGTTCCGGATCCAGCAGGTAAACCACAGCCGGGAGGTGAGCCTTCTCCGCAGAAGTCTCCAGAGCGCCAGCCTACACCTCCCTCTAGGGCTCGTTCCCACACCCAGTCCGAGGACCACCGACGTCGCTCCAGGGACTCTGTTGACCGTCGTCGGTCCAGGTCATACTCTAGGAGCCTTTCTCGGTCCTCTAGGCGAGAACGCTCCCGACATCGGTCCTCTGTCTGATGTTGATCTCTGCTCCGTCGCCAGTCCAGGGACCAAAGTTGGTCCCCCAGCTACCGACGACAGTGGGAGTCTGGTCATAGGGCGAGATCAGACTATTCAAAATCATGTAGTCAATCTCCCTCATCCTCATCTTCCTCGACTCCCTCTCTCAGTTTGCAGTGCTCCCCAGGAGAGAAGGACCAGCCTCGCTCGCCTCCAGACAGTCCTACCTTTATGGACGTCATGAGGCATATCCAGGCCTCCAACGAGTGAGAGACGGAGGACCTGGACCCGGAACGCCGGAGACTTGTGAAATACCTGAGGCAAAAGGGGCCTAAACCTTTGGTGGTCCCTCCTTTGGTGGATACTTTCCAGGACCTCACCCGAACTACCTGGAAACATCCAGCTTCAGTCTCGGCTGTCCTGAAGAAGTCAGATAGGCTGTACAAGGCCCCGAGGGCAGAAGCTTTCCTTGCTGAACACCCTCAGGCGGATTCTTCGGTGATCACGGCTGCCCTTGATAAGTCCAGGCAGCCGAAACATCTCAGCTCACAGCCTCCTGACCTGGAGTCTCGCTATTTGAATCAGGTGGGCAAGAAGGTCTATTCTGCCTCCACCTGTTCCATACGTTCCCTCAACTTCTTAACGCATATGGTCCAGTACCAGAATGCGCTATGGGAAAGGGAACAAGAGCTGTTGAAGGTCCTTCCAGACTCTGACCAGAAGAAAGAGCTCCTGGATATTCTGAAATCGGGCTCAGACGTAGGCTCCCTTGTTTTGAGAGCATCGTATGATACTGCAGATACGGCAGCCAGAGCAGCCGCTTCCGGGGTGTGCCTCAGACGCCATGCTTGGTTGAGAGTCTCTGGCTTTCACCAGGATCTGCAGGCCGGTATCAGGGATTTACCCTTCCGGGGTACCGTGCTCTTTGGGCAGGAGACGGAAGCCTTGATTTCGCGTCTCCAGGAGTCGGGTAAGTCTATCTGTTCGGTCCGCCAGATGTACCGTGGCGACCAGCGTAGACAACAAAAACAGCCTTTTTGTAAGCCCTCAGGTGGCCAAGGTCATGCCCGTGGAAACCAGCATTGGCAGAGAGGCGGCTTTCGGAGGAGGTCCAGTAACCAACAGTCTGGTGGAGCTCCTACCTGTGTGCCCAAGTCCTCCCAGGCCTCTCTTCCCACACCCGGCTCGACCCAGTTACTCCCTTCCACCCCCCCTTCCGCTGGAAGACCCAGGGGAGCCGGTCGGGGGCTGCTTCTCCCTTCACCTTGAAGGGTGGCAGTCAATTACTGCGGACCAATGGGTCTTAGACATTATCAGGAGGGGACACATGCTGGAGTTCACGGAGTTGCCCCTGAATACTCCACCAAAGCTCTCCCGTTATCCTCCTTCTCACATCCCACTAATAGAAGGAGAGATTCAGACCCTCTTGCAAAAGAGGGCAATAGAGTTAGTCCCCTTACATCAGCGAGGAAAAGGGTTTTATTCACATTTCTTCCTGGTTCCAAAAAAGACACGGGACCTTCGTCCCATTCTGGACCTCAGCCCTCTAAATCTCTTTATCAAGTACAAAAGGTTTAGGATGGTGACACTCCAAGGCCTTCTTCCTCTACTGCACCAAGGAGACTGGCTCTGTTCCCTAGACATGCAGGATGCATACATGCATATCGGGGTCTTCCCTCCCCTCCAGAAGTTTCTGAGGTTCCGCTTCCAAGGGGAGCACTATCGATTTCGAGTGCTTCCGTTCGGCCTCTCTTCCACTCCACGAGTCTTCACCAAATGCTTGGCAGTGGTGGCTGGGGCTCTAAGGGGCTTGGGACACTACGTGTTCCCCTACCTTGACGATTGGCTGCTTACAGCCCCGTAGCGGACAGCCCTGCTTCGCACCCTCTGAGACACCTATACTCTATTCTGAAGGCTGGGGGTCACCCTGAACCTACTAAAATCGTCTCCGGAGCCCAGTCAGAAGTTCGTCTTCATTGGAGCGGTCTTGGATTCCATCCAAGGCATGGCTTTCCTCGCCCAGGACAGGGGAGATCGCCTGTGGGAGATTGCAGAACGGATTTCAATAACTCCTCAAGTTCCAGCTCGGAACTTCCTCAGGTTACTGGGGCACATGGCGGTGGCCATTCTTGTCACTCCCTTGGCTCGCCTCCACATGAGGGTCCCACAATGGATGCTCAGGGTACAGTGGGACCAAAGCTGCGATGATCTGGACTCAAAGGTCAAGATCTCGGGGGCCAGTCAGGAGAACTTTGCTTTGGTGGTTGGACCCCAGGAACTTGGAGAAAGGGGTCAGCTTCTGTCAGGAGCCACCAGGTTAGACTCTGACAACAGATGCATCGGACCTGGGATGGGGGGTGCACCTGGGTGCTCATCGAACGCAAGGGGTTTGGTCACCCGAGGAGCGGTCCCTCCACATCATTGTACTGGAAATGCGAGCAGTTCTCTATGCCTTACAGGCCTTTCAGGAGGACCTGGTACTGGGCTCTCTTCTGGTCCAAACGGACAACATGGTGGTCGTCTTTTACATCAACAAGCAAGGGGGCACTCACTCGTACCCACTTTGCAGGTAGGCGATGAGAGTCTGGTACTGGGCACTGGAGCGAGGCATTCTGCTGTCCGCAGTGCACGTTCCAGGCGTCCTCAATGATCTGGCTGACAGCCTAAGCAGGTCGCGGTCCAGAGCGCATGAGTGGAAGCTGCTACAGTCCATAGCAGACCAGCTCTTCCACATGTGGGGTCTTCCAGAGCTGGACCTTTATGCCTCTCCACGCAACGCCAAACTGCCAGTGTTTTGCTTGCGAGAGCATGCACCTGGAGCTTTCTGGCCAGATGCGTTATCCCTCTGCTGGGCAGGGATGTTGCTCTATGCCTTCCTGCCCTTCCCTCTCATTCTGAGAGTCCTATTAAAGTTGCAGGCAGAAGGGGCCCACATGATTCTCGTAGCCCCCAGATGGCTTCGGCAGATTTGGTTCCCACTCCTGCAGTGGTTATCCAGGGAGCCTCCAGTTCCGCTGCCCATATGCTCACAGTTGCTGTCCCAGAATCGGGGCTCGCTGGTCCATCCGGACCTTCAGTCCTTACACCTACACGCTTGGCTCCTTCAGACGTAGCTCAAAACAGATACGTGGTCTCCCCAGAAGTGGCGGCAGTCCTAGTTTCATTGAGAAAGCCCTCCACCCGCCCCGTTTACACTATGAAGTGGAAGCATTTTTGTCTATGGGCCTCGTCACAACATTTGGACCCCGTCAATTGCCCAGTGAACTCAGCGTTGCAGTATCTCCTCTCCTTGTATCAAACGGACCTGAGTTACTCCTCTATCAAGGTGCATATGTGGGCTATCTCTGCCTATCATGCCCTCTTGGGAGATAAGGCATTGGCTCGATTGGATGTCACCCGCACCTTTCTTAGAGGAATTCTGCATATGAGACCTCCCATTCGAGACCCTATCCCACCCTGGGACCTCCTTTTTGTGTTGGAGAAACTCACCCTCTTCCTTTTGAACCAGCAGCGGATTGTGAGCTGCGTTACCTCTCTTGGAAGGTTTGTTTTTTAGTTGCGGTTACCTCAGCTCGAAGGGTTTCTGAGCTTCAGGCTCTGATGTGTAAAGAGCCGTATTTAATTTTCCACAAGGAAAGGGTTTCCCTCAGAACAAATCCTAAGATTCTTCCGAAAGTGGTCTCAGAGTTGACCCTCAACCAGTTGGTTGACCTTCCTGTTTATTTTCTTCCCCTTCCAATAGAGGGGAGGCTCTTCTTCACACACTGGATGTCCACAGGACTTTGAGGTATTACCTCAAGAGGACGGCTACACACCGTCAATCAGAGCAACTTTTTGTGACCTTCGCACCACAATGCTTGGGTAGACCGGTGACCAAGCAGACTATCTCGAAGTGGATAGTTCACTGCATCTCCTTCTGCTACGAGAAACACAATAAGCCCCTACCAGGCCTGGTCAGGGGTCACTCCACCAGGGGAGTGTCTGCTTCATTTGCCGCCCTGAGAAATGCCTCTATAAGGGACATATGTGCGGCCGCCACCTGGAACTCGGTGCATACCTTTGTCAAGCATTACAGCTTGGATATCGTCTCAGGCCTTGAGCTAGCCTGGCCTAGCTGTTCTGCAAGGGCTTCTGTCCTGGGCGTCTCAGTCAGTATATTCCACCTCCGGGGTCGTCTACCTCTTTGGCGTGGGACTGCTTGGTATTCAGTCCTAACTGTTATAGCCTGCTGCAAGAGCTCCCACTTGAAGTAAGATAGTACAGTTATGTAAGAACTTACCGTAACAGTAGATCTTCGAGAGGAGTTCTTGCAGCAGGCGTTACTTCCCACCCGCCTTCCCCTCGAGGTGTGCAGATCCATCTTCATTTCTATCTCCATTTCATTTTCTACAGTCGCTTCGTCTCCTTCTCTTGTCAGGCCTTGTTGCGGGCCTTGGCGGGAGAACTGAGGTGGAGCTGGGTCTGCCCCCTTTTGTACCCGGACCGACGTCGGGGCAGGGCCGCTGTTGGGGGTGGTCCCTGCTGTGTACTGCTGGCTGACGTTTTCACTGGAGGGTCCTGGTGCCTGCGGCATAGTCCTAACTGTTACAGCCTGCTGCAAGAGCTCCTCTGAAGATCTACTGTTACGGTGAGTTCTTACGTAACTGTACTTTCAAAGCCATGCAGGCTGTGGAAACCTAGACACTACCCCCACCCCCACCCCTCGGTCCTGTATCCCCAAACAGGCAACAGCGGAGGAGGAGGAGGAACAGTGGGAGCCTGAGGTATCCTCAGAACAGGAGATTGGTTCCCCTCCAAGAGGGTAAATCAGGATCTTCCTGGACCTAAGTCTCCACCACTCATTCACACTAGTGGGATTAGGGCCGGAGGCACTAGGACCCATCGAGAGCAAACTTTTTTGCTGGAGGGTCGGCGCGAGAGATGGTGCCGCGAGACACGGCGCCGCGAGCTGCGGCTCGAGCGGTAACGACCTTCTCGGCGCCGACCCTCCAACCGCCTCAGTTCCTTTTTTCCCGCCGTCGAGTGCGCTTCAGTATACGACGTCGCTCGTCTGTCGGGAGTCAAACTTCAAACTAGCGCTTAGTTTTCAGTTTGTTTTTGTAACATTATCACGATAGTAGTATCGCAAATTTTATTCTATTTGAAAATTTTTCTAATATCTTAAATTTAACTTACTTGAAGAAGTCTCGGCCTACTGGACGAGTCAACCATGAGCAGGTCAGGTGACGGTGGGAGACTTCATTATGAAACTGTTCAGTCAGCGGGCTGGGTCGGTCAACCTCCTTCTCAAGAAACTCAGCGGGGTTCCGACAACGGTCAGTCCGATGCCGGGGATGGGCGGTCCCCGATCAGGCATAAAATAAGCGGTCGCTTTCACGGCACCCGTTCGACCTCGAGCTCTTCTTGACCCTAGGTCAAAAGAGGCATCTCTGAAAGTCGCCCTCTGGTATGTCTGCTGGCGTCGACGGTCGGTTATCATTGCTGTTGCGGTCTCCTTCTTTGGAGTCGCCAACTTCTGTATCGTCGTCCTCGACATCGGAGCCCTCCCGCTTATAGGTAGGGCTCCAGATGAGCAGTTTCATCAGTGGGCCGCTCTTATAGGCGATGGGCTCGAGGTTGGTTCTTCTGCCTGGCTCGGTTGCCTCGGGCCCTCGGGTCCGTCCGGCGATCAGGTAGGCGGTTGGACCTTCCTAGTCGCGCGGCGCCTTCTTGAGTGCCTGCGACTCCGTGTAAGTGTTTCCCCCTCACATGGCTGCGGCGCGAGGCCACCGATGCCCTTATCTCCTGGTTTTGTTTCCTCCTCTTGCTTTCCAGGTTCCTGGGGCTTTTCCGGCGCCTTCTGCGAGTCTGTTGGCTTATGGCGCCCGTTTTTGGTGCAGTGGGTCTTGCGGGCGTCCGCAGCGCCCGTTGGATCTTGGCGGCGCGGCCAGCGCCGCTGGGATAAGCGGCGCCCGTGTGCAGCGCCGTCGCTTCCAGCGGCGCCCGTGTGTAGCGCCCGTCCGCTAAGCGGCGTCGTGGGCTTAGCGGCGCGTGTGCGCGCGTCGGCGGTCGATGATGCACGTTTGAGGCGCGCCGCCTGGGGATTTCGCGGTGCCGCTTGCGAAGGCTGTGTGCCTCTTTAGCGCCATGTGCCTCCTTGGTGCCGTCTTCCGGCCCGCTTTGCCGTCTCGGCGCCGGGAGGTCTCGGGGACTCTCCTTGTTTTTCTGATATTTCCTCCTCTCTAATTTTCATTCCTTTCCTGTCCAAACAGTCCTTTCTGGACCATCAGGAGATGATGTTGAGCCTGACCCAGACCTTGGTTGGGTGATGAAGTGGAGAAACAGGATCTTTCTTTGCTACAGAGCCTGTATTGAGGACCTGTCCTTTAAGTCTCTGTTGAAGAACCTGGAGATCACTCTTTCTCTCCAGACTACAGACATCGATCCTGGGAAGATATTAAGACTCCAGTACCTTCATGCTTGGAGATCCCTCAGTTTGACTCCTCGATCCAGCCTTCCTTGAGGCAGCTGTCTCAAATGGTATGGAATAATCCTGCTCTTAATCATTCAGTGGCTAAATCCATTGATAAGTATTCAGCTCCCAAGGATACGTCCTATTTTTGGCATCCCAAGCATTTGCGGATCTAACTGGAATCCTGGCAGAGAATGACAAAGTCGTTCTTCCTCAAACTACTTCAGCTCGACCTATTAACAAAGAGTCTCGTAAGATTGATACATTAGGTAAGAGAGTCTTTGCTGCCTCCACTCTAAGTATGCGTGTGCCAGTTATCAGGCTATTTTTCTCAGTATGAGTATATCCTGTGGCACTCTATGAAAAGAATGGTTGAAGCTCTTCCAGATTCGGACTCCAAGTCAGAGCTTCTATTGACCCGTTACTAAAGTATTGAATCCAATAACCAACAAGTCAAAGCCGCCATGGGCGCTTTCGACACTGCTTCTCGTTCAGCTGCTGCAGGATTTGTACTCGGCGCCATTCCTGGCTGCGTTCTTGGGCTTCACGAAGGATGCTTAGCAGCAAGTAATGGCGCTGCCTTTGATGGCACCTATCTTTTGGCCCTCAGGTGGAGCAAGCCTTAGAAGCCTCCTAAAGACTAGATCGGCCATTAAATTGGCCAGAACCTCCGCCTGCCCCTCGCGGGCATGCGAACAGGCGTCAATTTCTTGAGTCGTCAGTCCTTCGAGGCAGAAGCAGGGAAGCTTCCGCAAAAGCCAACCTGCCCAACCTCAGAAGAAGGCGCGGCAAGCGCAGGGGCCCTAAAGCCCCAGCGCCACCTTATGAGTTGTTGGCCCAAGTTCCATCCACACTGCCGAGATGGAACTTTCTCCTCCAGTGGGGTGGGTCTGATGTACTTCTACAGTGGAAGTCCGTGACTTCAGACAAATGGGTCCTTCGGATAATTAGGAGGGTTACTCTCTCAATTCCCCAAATTGTCCTCCCAGGCGACAACCCAGGTTGTCGGCTTCTCAGTCAGACCTCCTCACCACCGGATCGAGGCCTTCTGAACAACAGGGCAATAGAACTGGTGCCCCGCATTTGCGGAACAGAGTTCTACTCCCATTTCTTTCTGGTTCCAAAGAAAACTGGGAGGATGCGCCCCATTCTAGACCTCAGAAAGCTGAACAAATTCCTCCCCAAGGAGAAATTCAAAATGATTTCCCTATGTACCCTGTTACCCTTGCTGCATCAGGACGACTGGCTGGCCTCTCTAGATATGCAGGATGCGTACCAGCATATCCCCGTCCACCCGACCCACCGCAGGTTCCTCAGGTTTGTAGCTTTGGGTCAGCATTATCAGTTCAGAGTCCTGCCTTTTGGGCTATCCTCGGCGCCAGCGAGTTTTACAAAGTGTTGTGCAGTTCTGTGTAGCATCTCAGGAAAAGCGGACTCGAGTCTTTCCCTACCTGGACGATTGGCTTCTAGCAAGCCCGTCCAGCCAAAGAGACTTTGGAAGCCGTGCAAGCGACTTCTCATCTTCTCCGTCCATGGGAGCTCTGCTGAATCTGAAAAAATCCCAACTGCAGCCCTCCCAGAGCTCCTTTTCTTAGGGGCCTTCTAGTCACCTCTTCATGAAGGCTTTCCTTCAGAGGACAGAAGACTCGACATCCTTGGATAGCCCGTTACATCGGGGAGAACCAATCGGTTACAGCTCTCTACAGCATGTATTTAGAGTCTCATAGCGTCCTCGTGTTCACTGTACCCTGGCCCGGTTGCACATGAGAACCACCCAATGGATGCTCTCACTCAGTGGTCTCCGACCTCTCACCCCAGTCTTATCCCATCAAGGTGGCCGCAACCCTTGAGGTCTCTCACCTGGTGGTCTCGAAAACAATCTCCTCAAAGGTTCCCCTTTGCTCTTCCGGACCATCAGATCTCCATCACCACAGACGCATCGCTAATGGGATGGGGAGCTCACTGTCTCTCCCTCCACACTCAAGGTGTATGGACTCCGTTCGAATCTCATCTCCACATAAATGTCTTGGAGGTGAGAGCGGTCCTCTATGCGATCCAAGCTCTGAAGGATGTCCTTTGTCACAAGAACATTCTCCTTCAAACGGACAGCAAAGCTGTGATGTATTACATCAACAAGCAAGGCGGTGCTCACTCTTATCCCTTTGCAGGGAAGCAATGAGGGTATGGGAGTGGTGCTTGGAGCACAAGTCCACTTCCTTGCAAGTCAATCTCTTGACCCAGGGTTCGTTGGTCCATCCCAACCTGAAATCACTTCACCTTCATGCTTGGCTCCTGAAGAGATAGAAGTGAATCGGTTCAGCGTCTCCGTAGAGTCTCAGAGCATCCTTCTGGCTGCTCGGGAGCCAACTCACAGGAAAACATACGCATCAAATGGGCGTTTTCTCTCTAGTGTGCAAAGTCCTCTTGGAACCCTTTTCCTGTCCTCCTGACAAGGTTCTGGAGTATCTTTTGGACCTATCTAACTCAGGTCTTAGTACTCCACAGTTAAAGTTCACCTTAGTGCCATCTCAGCGTTCCATGAGCTGGTTTCATCCCTGACTCTGGCTCAGTTACCTATGGTGAAGAGATTTCTTAAGGGATTCTTCATACCAGACCCCTGTTAAGCGTCCAGTTGCAGCCTGGGACATTAACCTGGTGCTGGACATGCTCCACTCGGAAGCCTTCGAACCCCTAGCTACCTGTGAGCTAAAATTTCTTACCTGGAAGACTGCCTTCCTGGGGCCATTACCTCACCCATGGAGTCTCTGAGATACATGCCCTGGTTACAGACCCTCATTATACTGTCTTCCATAAAGACAAAGTAGTTCTCCGTACTCATCAAAATTTCTTCCCAAGGTTGTGTCAGAATTCCATCTAAACCAACCTCTGGTACTTCCGCTTACTCGCTAATTTCCAAAATGAAGGGAACGAGCTCTTCATTCCTTGGATGTTAAGAGAGCCTTGAGTTCTATTTGGACAGAACCCAGGATGTTCGCAAGACTCAACAACTCTTTGTTTCTTTCAGCGACACCGGCTGGGTCAACCTGTAGCTATCAGATGCATCTCCTCATGGTTAGTGGCATGCCTTCGACATTTGCTACTCCATGGCTCAGGTTAAATTAGAAGGTAGAGTGTACGCTCACTCTACGGTCGAGCGGCATCCTGGCGGAAATTGCAATGTTCCAATTGCAGATATCTGCACCACGCCACCTGGAGCTCAGTGCATACCTTACGTTAAGCACTATGCACTGGATGTTCATGAGCGACATTCCGCGTCGGCAGAACCATCCTTAATGGGCTTCTACCTTAGACATGTGAGCTCTGGCTCTCCTGCCGCCCTTTGGGGATTATCAGCTTTGTACTCTCCCACTGAGTGAATGAGTGGTGGAGACTTAGGTCCAGGAAGATAGGAAAATTACGTGCCTACCGTAATTTTGATCTTCTTGGGCAGTCTCCACTCATTCCTACGCTCCACCCTCCATCCCCGAGCTCACCCTGTGTTGGTCTTCCTCCCTCAAATCTTTAGGCTGTGAGGACTTCTTTACTGACCCTTCTTACACGGGTCGTCCGGACTATCTTATGTCCGTGTTTTTAATATTACAGTTATTCTTTCGTTAGTTCGCTGCACCTCCTTGGTAAAAGGTACTGAAGCGGTTGGAGGGTCGGCGCCGAAGGTCGTTAACGCCGAGCCGCAGCTCATGGGCGTCATGGTCTCGCGGGCGCCTATCTCTCACACCGAATTCTCCAGCAAAAGTTTGCTCCCGATGGGTCCTAGTGCCTCCGGCCCTAATCCCACTAGTGTGAATGAGTGGTGGAGACTCGTCCAAGAAGATCAAGAATTACGGTAGGTACGTAATTTTCCTATCTTTCCTCTTACTCTGCCTTTGTGTGCTATATGTTGGACACTTTAAACCTCCCACCACTGAAACAGAAATGGATATAGAGGAGTATTCATGAGCATGTTGGGACTGACATCATCAAAGAGGAGGATGTTGGTTTCCATTTACGAGCGAATAAAAAAGGCAACTGCCAGAATGTTGGCCACACTTTACTCTGCCCTTGCTATTGGGGGGAAAAAGTGCCAAGTGGACAGGGCTGGGTCAGAATATTTATATGCCCACCCTGAATATGAGACTGTAGTCCAAGTAGCTGCATGTAAAAAAGATAAGATTCCCCTGGCATCATTTCTTCCTGAGAAAAAATCCAGGAAATTGAAACACATGGCAAAGAAGCTGTATACCACTTCTGCCTTGCAGTTAAAGCAGGCAGCATATCTGGCCTGTACAGCACATTACCAGCAGGCTCTGTAAAATATAGTCCTTCCTGTGTGACCGCTTTCCACCTGTGGAGCATGCTCATCCAGCCAAGTCCGTGAGGGCCGGATTAGAAACAGCTGTATATCATCTTCAGATGGTCATAAATGCAAGTGATGCTGCATCTAGGGACTTGGCTATCTGCAAGATCTGCTTAGTCCTTACCGCCCTCTCCGATCCCTCTGCTCCTCCGATGAGGGATTGCTAGAGGTGCCTAGGGTTAGGCTTAAGACTTCTGGTGCTCGTTCATTTGCGTTTGCAGCCCCTACCCTGTGGAACACTCTACCTCATCGGGTAAGGGAGTGCCTGACTCTCAAGAGTTTTAAATCAGGATTGAAAGCCCATTTATTAAGCCTGGCCTTTCCAGATTATAGTTAGAATCATATTTAACTTTTATTGGATTAATTTGTTGGTTTTACTTAATTTCTGTTTATTATTTTATATGTTATTGCTCTTTGTTTTATTGTACAAGTTCTTTGGTCTCAATTGAAATTGCGCTTTTTATAAATAAATGATTGATTGATTGGCACACTCAGTAGCATTGAGAAGGTTTGCCTAGCTTAGGGTAACCACTCCAAACTAGGATACAAAGGACGAAGCAATGGATTTTGCTTTGAAGCGTCTTCACTGTTTGGAGTTGAAACAGAGACTTACATTTAAAAAAGTGGACGAGCAGAAGTCCATTTTTAAAAATCTGACAGAAAAAGAGAAAGCCTCCACTTCTTATAGGCCATATGGAAAAGGAGGTAGGAACTTACTACAGCAAACCTACGTCCACTGTGAATGCCAAAAACAGGTTCTGGTGCTTTAAAAAGTTATTAAGGCAGTACATGGACTGAAAGAAGCAGGAAATTCTTACAGTCCCAGCCAGCCGCAATATTTTTACCGGCAGGTCTGCGTCAGGGTCAGCCCCCTGACGAAGACCTGCCAGTCGAAGCACTGGGGCTGGTTGGGACTGTAGGAACATCCTACTTCTTTCAGTCCATATATTGCCTTAATAACTGTTTCAAAGCATCAGAACCTGTTTTTGGCATTCATATACTTTGATTGATTTCCCCTTCGAGTGCTTGAGCATTCCTGCCCTTGTTTGTAGGTGCTAGGACCTGGGCTGTACCTGCTGAGCACCAAGATCCCAGCACTGCCATGCACACACTGTCTGTCCTGCTTGTTTGCATACACTATGGATACCCAGTACAAAGAGGTGCTGAGAGAGGAAAGGGTAGGAGAGAAGCAAGACAAAAGCCTGATCTTCCCTGGTCAATCTTCATCATTCATTAATGCAGGGTGAAGCCGGAGGCACTCACCCACTATGGATTTTTTTTTTTTTTTTTTTTTTTGAAGGAGGAGTCAGCGTCACCCTCGTGGTACACACACTGCATGACACATGTGGGTTGGCCGTTAGATGCCGCAGACTACTCCTCCATCCCAGTTCTGTTTCTTCCACTGTCGAGGTAGCACCTGCTGTGCGAGTCACAGTTTTTTCCTGCACCATCAGGCCTAGCTGTCAACTCGATTTCCCTCCATTTCGTTCTCGTTCATTCAAACAACATGAAGTCTTGCTGTATTCTGACTATTGCAGTTAGCCCCAGCACTTGAACTTCCCCGGAGAGTAGAGGGTTAAATTCTATGCAGAGCATAGAACGTTGAGCTCGAGCTCTTTCAAGTCTCTGTCTGCAGCACTTTGAAGAGCAACCGTCAGATTCTTTACTCCGCCTAACTGAACAGTCGCTCCGGAAATTTTCTCCTCTGCTCACGGTTCAACAGTCTGTTAAAGTTGTCGGTTTTACCGATTATTTCGCAAATTTCAGTTCAGATCCCTGTCTGTGGTACAGTAAGTACTAGGTAGTGAACTAGCCATAGTAAAACTTGTGGAAATTGTAAAAGCTGTTTTTCGACCGGTTCGGCTGAACTGGCCGTTTAGTGTGTTTGTGTTTCTTATTTTTTCTTTACTTTAGAGTGTGGTTACCAGTCCTTATCGGTTTTAAAAGAAACATATTTCTTGCGTTTTTTTCCAATACCCGTGACACGGTGAGAAACTGATAAGTGAGTCTTGCTTGGTTGTTTTCCATAAAGAGGGTAAGTTTGTTGGTTAGGATGGCTACGTAGGAGAAACCCAAAAGAAAAACCGGGCCCACTGGGTTTCAACACTGCAGTGTGTGTGGGGAGATCTTTGCTAAGGCCGTTCCCCACACTACCTGTGTTTATTGTCTGGGATTTGACCAGCTCGATTCAGACTGCCAAATTTGTAAAAATTTCCCTAAGTCTACCCTGGAGAAAAGATTAGGTAGGCTTAGGGATAAGGAGGCTGAGAAGTCCGCTGACCCGGATGGCCAGCCCGGTTCGGTTCCGACCGAACCAGAGAGAGTGCCCTCTGACCAGGGCGATACTCCTTCGGGCGGAAGGAGAGCCGATCCTGAGGGATCGGTTCCTTCAAAAAGAAAGCGAAAAAAAAATTGACCGGTTCGGATCCAGAGACCCATGTTCTGACCGCCGAGGAGATTGCCAGAGCGATTAAGATTGTGGAATCGCTTCTTCCAGTTCAGTCTGATCCGGCACCTTCTGGCAGGTGCTCGGTTCAGTCGGGTCCTCCGGTTCAGGATTATGCCCCTGAAGATTTTTATGAACCGGATTTGGAGGGGGACAAAGATTATGAAAGTGGTGGTGGTGGTGGTTGATGATGATGATGATGATGATGATGATGATGATGATGATGATGGTATGGAAGGTCTGGATGAGCCCATTGAACCGGACATTTCCCCAGACAGGCTTTCTGGTGTTTCCCCCTCCTAGGCTTTCTGAGTCCCCTTCCCACTACTTGTTTTACAGTAAAGCGGCACAAACCCTCCAGCTCCCTGTGGAAGAAGCTGTAGAGGAACAAGAGGAGCCTGATTATGTGGAGATGATGGACATCCCAGAGTCCAAGAGACTGTCAATTCCCCTTCATAAGTCCTTTGGGAAACAGACACAAAAACTGTTAAAGACTCCAAATTCTGTACCTCCTATTGACAGAAGGATGGACAAGAGGTACACCTTATCAGGCTCAGGTACAGAGTGTTTGTATCAACAATGCGGCCATGTTGGTGTTGTACAGGTTGCAGCCTGTGATAAGGCTAATATACCCTTGGCTTCAACCCCCCCCCCCACCAAGATAAAGACTCTAGGAAGCTGGATGCCATGGCAAAGAAACAGTACATGGCATCCGTCCTGGGACTCAGGCTGGCTAATTATATGGCCTATACAGCCAGGTACCAGAAGTCCAGGTGGGACACTGTACTGGCACTGGCTAAGCAGGCCTCCCCCCAGCTTGCCAGGGAGCTGGAGGAGGTGGCTGCTGATGGGATTGAGGCAGCTAAGATACAGTTTCATGCTGCTGCTGTGGACTCCAGTGATGTATCATCAAGAGTCATGGCTACATATGTTGCTCTTCGGAGAATGGCTTGGCTCAGATGTACTAGCCTCTCACAGGACACCCAGTCTAAGGCCATGGTTTTCCCTGTGGTGGGTAATTCTCTGTTTGTGGAGCAGATAGAGAATTACATGAAAAAGATGGACAAGTATAGGACCACCTACAGGAGTGCACAGGCCAAGGAAAGGCAGGCAACTCCTCAAAGGCAGCAAGCTAGGAGCAGGGGCAGGCCTTTTCATAGGCCTTTCTACCAAGCACAGGCCTCTTCTCCCTTTACTCAGAGGGGGTTCTTCCGAGGGAGAGGCAAAGCAGGACTGCATCCACCCCTCAGCCTAAGGCTCCTGTCATGCAGACACCCAGATGTGTCAGCCCAGGTCGACCCCCTCATTCCTGTAGGAGGCAGGCTGGCTTACTTCGTCCAGGACTGGATGTCTGTTACCTCAGACAAGTGGGTACTGGAGGTGGTAACCAGGGGCTGGTTCTCAGCTTCAAAAAATGTCCAAAGCTGAGAGGCAGATCCTTTCCACCTGCAAGCATCTCTGAAACCATTGCCCTAGAGTCAGAGGTTTCATCTCTGCTGGCCTTAAGGGCCATAGAGAGAGTTTCTGCATTGTACAGGGGCAAAAGTCTGTACTCCAGGTACTTCCTTACCCCCAAAAAGACAGGGGAGTGGCGACCCATCCTAGACTTAAGATACCTGAACAAACACCTTTTAAAACCAAAATTCAAAATGGTGACTCTGGGAATAATTCTTCCCTCTCTAAGGCCAAGGGACTGGCTAGCTTCCCTGGACCTAAAAGATGCCTACTTTGACATACCCATCAGGTGTTCCCATGGAAAGTACCTCAGGTTCGAATTGCCTTCAGGCCATTTGGCCTAACATCAGCTCCAAGGGTATTCACAAAATGCCTAGCAGTAGTAGTAGCCTTTCTAAGAAGGAAGAATATTTCTATATTTCCATACCTGGATGACTGGCTCATTGTGGGTCAGTCTCCAGACTAAGTCGAGTCAGATTTGAAAGTGACCCAGCAAGTGCTCACTTCCCTAGGATGATTTCTCAATCTCCCCAAGTCAGTTCTTGAGCATGTACAGCTCTCACCTTCATGGGGGCAGAGCTGGATACTGTCAAGGCAAGAGCTTTTCTTCCCTTGGAAAGGGCAAGGGCTATTATAGAGCTGGCCCTTCCTCCTTCTGGTCTCTCAGCCAGCAAGGCACTTCCTTCAGCTTTTGGGCCACATGGCAGCTTCTATAGCAGTGGTCCAAGGGGCCAGATTTCAGATAAGGGACATTCAGTTTCATCTGAGGGCTTTTTGGTCTCAGAGGAAAGATCCTCTAACCAAACTGATTCCAGTAACTCATACTCTGATCCAGGCTCTCCAATGGTGGCAGGATCAGGACAGCCTCAGGCAAGGAGTCCCATTCGTCACTCATTCTCATTCCATGGTCCCAACCACGGATGTCTCTCTACTGGGGTGGGGAGCCCATCTGGGGGCTCTCACAGCTCAGGGACTGTGGTCCCCTAAGGAATCCCTTCTTCATAGCAATCTCTTGGAACTCAGGGTGGTCTTTCTGGCCCTTCAAGCCTTCTCAGAATCAGTACAGAACAAGGTGGTTCAGGTCAGGACAGACAATACCACCACCATGTGGTATATCAACAAGCAGGGAGGCACTCGGTCTATGGCTTTGTGCATGGAAGCTGTGAAATTATGGTCCCTCGCTTATTCTCTACAGACCTCTCTGGTAGCAGTCCACCTCCAAGGAAAGGACAATGTGCTAGCAGGTGTATTGAGCAGGATTCCCCAGGGCCATCACGAATGGGCCCTGGATCCCCTAGTGTTAAAAGTGATTTTTTCAAGGTGGGGCACTCCAGAGATAGATCTCCTTTCAGCCCCAGACAATCACCAACTTCCTCTCTTTTGTTGCAGACCCCCAGTCTTGGGCTCAGTCCCTCTGGATGCTCTGATTCTGAATTGGAAAGGGTAATTTCTGTATGCCTTCCCTCCGTTTCCTCTACTGTTCAAGGTCCTGGTCAAGATAAGGTCACAATCCTGCAAAGTGATCCTGATTGCTCCAGATTGGGCCAGGCAGCCTTGGTATCCCCTGTTGCTTTCTCTAGCAGTCCATCTTCCCCAGTCTCTTGCCAGGAACCACAATCTTTTAACCTCCTGTCACGGGAGGAGTTGGTATCCCAACCTTCGGTCTCACAATCTCAAGGCATGGCTCTTGAAGAGTTAGAGTATGCAGATTTGCATCTGTCCCAAGGGGTTCTGGATATTCTCAAAGCCTCTCGAAAGCCTGCCACCAGAAAAACTTACAACTCCAAATGGAAAAGATTCAGCATTTGGTGTTCCAAGAAGCATATATCCCGACACTGCTGAATTGTCTACAGTTCTGGATTATATGGTTCTCTAATAGCCTAGCCTCAGACCAGCTTCTCTCAAAAGTACACTTGTCAGCTGTTTCTGCTTTTCTGTCAGTGGAGAAGCCTTCCTCACTGTCATCTCACCCTGTTTTCTGTAAATTTTTCAAGGGATTGCTTCATACCAATCTCCCCTTTAGGGCTCCTACCCCTGCTTGGGACCTTAATGTTTGCATTGCTCAGGTTATGCAACCCCCCTTTGAGCCTTTGTCTTCAGCAGAGCTTAAGTACTTGACTTGGAAAACTGTGTTCCTGGTAGTTATTACCTCCGCCAGACGTATCAGTGAACTACAAGCTCTGTCAGTGGAACCTGATTTTATCTCATTCCATAGGGATAAGGTGGTCCTTAGACCCTATAGGAGGTTCTTTCCTAAAGTGGTTTCAGATTTTCATCTGAACCAATCCATATCTCTCCATGTGTTCTTCACTGATCATTCTTCTTCAGGAGAGAGAAGATTACACAGTTTGGATGTTAAAAGAGCCCTTAGTTACTACAGTGAGCGTACTAAGGCACACAGATTTGCCTCCCTCCAGTTGTTTCTCACTTATGGGGAAGTGGGAAAGGACAAACCTGCCATTAAGATAACTATTGCCAGGTGGATTGTCTCTTGTATACAATTCTGCTATGAGGAGCTAGGCAAAAAAACACCCTCAGGCCTGAGGGCTCATTCGACTAGAGGTACAGCTGCTTCTCTGGCTGCTGCCAGTGATATTCCTTTGCTAGAGATATGTAAAGCAGCCACCTGGAAAACAGTCCATACGTTCACCAAGCATTTTTCTCCCTGGATATTCAGGCTAGGAGTGATGCTCGGTTTGGTACTGCAGAGCCTTTTCCCAAAGTAGGCTCGAATCCCTCCTCCATGGAGGTACTGCTTGGTAGTCTGCAATAGTCAGAATACAGCAAGACTTCATGTTGTTTGAAGAAAAAATTACCCACCTTAGTAATTGTTTCTTCTAATGGAGTCTTGCTGTATTCTGACCTCCCTCCCTGCCTTCCCTCTCAGGACCTGTTTTTGGGAAGTGGGCTGGCAGGTGCAGTGTTGCACCTCAGGGGTGCATTTGGGCACTCCCTCTTTTTAGAGAGGGGGAGTGGGTTATTTTTATTATTTTAATAAGTCTTGATTTGTTCACTACCTGGTTTTTGATTTTGGATTTCTTGACTTGAGTCTTTTGGGGATACAAAATATTTGGTTGCCTTTTGGCTAGTAAAATTTTTACAATTTCCACATAGTGATAGTTAGTATTGGCTCATAAGAATCTGACGGTTGCTCTTCAAAGTGCTGCAGACAGAGGTTTGAACTGAGCTCGAGCTCAACATTCTATGCTCTGCATAGAATTTAACCCTCTGCTCTCCGGGGCAGTTCAAGTGCTGGGGCTAACTGCAATAGTCAGAATACAGCAAGACTCCATTAGAAAAAACATAATTATTAAGGTGAGTAATTTTTTCTTCGGCACCATTTATTGGATCTGGTAAGATCTTTCTTTATTTTTGTTAAACAGTGCCAAATATTTGCTTAAGTTGTACTTCTTATTTCGTGTCATGTCCAGTCCGGGGGCTAGTAAGAAATCCAAAGCTGGCCATGTCCCTATGCATCGGTGCCCCTGTGGCCAGCAATTTTCCATTACTGACTGGCATGATGTTTGCCTGCAGTGCCTGGGACCCAGTCATGCATGGAGAACTGTGACACCTGCTTCTCCATGGACATGGAGTTATGTCAGTCCGTGTGTTTAAAGTTGGCGAGGGCTCTGCCCGAACTTTGATGAAGTAGCTCACGGGGTCGCCAAGGCAGAACCTCACCCACCCTCCAGGTCCCTCCTCCTGATCTGTACAGCCCGGTAAGGAGGAAGCCTCCTCTGATTCTAGCCTTGCCGAGGAGGAGGCTTCTTCTGCGGTGCCAGAGGGGCGACTCTGTTCCCTGCAGAGCTTGGCCACTGGCACCGGCCCGACAGTCACCTCCACATAGGTGCAGGCTCCCCCAGTGTCGCGGCCCATGGCTGCTGGGCTTGGCACTGGTAGACCCTTGGTGCCACCTTCCGGCACCGCCTCAGAGTCTGGCACCATTTGCTTCGCTGGTGATCGTGGTGGTGCCGTCGCCAAGGACCCTCCCGGGGTTGCGAGTCTGGAGGTCTGCCTGGTCTCTTCCTCTTTGGAGGAGGATGACTCGCAGTCCGACCTGGACTGGTGCCTCAACTCCTCGGAGTTGGAGAGCCCTCTGGGATGTGGCACCAGGCAGTCCAGTGTCCTCCTCCCGAAGTCCCCGGAGCTCATAATCCAGACAGCTCCTGCTGCCGTGGTTGTCCTTGGGGGGTCCTTTCAGGACAGTGGCCTTGGGGTGCCAAGTGGTAGGTCCTCTCCTGGGGTGGGCATGGCAGCCACTGTTTCTGGTGCTGCTACATCTCTCTGGGTAGGGACCAGGACCCCCTCTTCTGTGGCCTCCCTCGGGGCCAGCGGGATTGGGGGTCCTCATTCGCTGGGGCCGAGGAAGAGGGCAGCTTCGGAGTCCAACGTGTTGTGGTAACAGGGTGAGGCACGTGGGTCCCCCTCCTCTACCCTTCGGGGAGTGAAGAGAAGTTGGAGCGCTGAACCCCGCCTTTCCCATGAGGTCTTTGAAGCTCCCTTTTTTGGCAGCATGGAGGGTTGCCCTTCTGGGCCCATGCAACCCCAGTCACGCCACAGGGGAGATACTCCCTCAGGGCTCATCCGAGGTTTGTTTTCAGCTTTGCAGTCTTCACTCCCCTGATCGACCCCCTGTGGGGCAGAGCCAGTGGCTGGGTCTCGGGGCCTTGGCAGAGGCCGGGCACTGTCATTTAGGTGCCCTTCTCCCATCCCTCAGCAGACACCTCTTCCCCTCCCAGGCCATGTGGGTCCTATGGGTCCCTTAACCTGGGAGATGTTCAGGACCATTGCAGCACCCTTTTCCAGGTACGTGAGAGCCATGGACGAACGGATGTTCCACCTGTTTCCCCCGCAGCAGGAGGACCCTGATAATTCAAGCATCTTTTCCTCCTCCTCTCCCTCCTCTGAAGGAGAGGAACGTTCTGTCCACCTGTCATCCAATGCTGATTTCACTGAATATCAGCAGTTCATCTCGAGGCTGGTTCAGGAGCTCCACATATCTCATGTGATCAGAAGCAGTGCCGAGCAGGAGTTGCGCTTGTTCCTGAGCGAGTTCAGTGCTCACCACCTGGTGGTGCCCTCCTGGCCTATTCCCTTCCAGGAGGCATCTGTCTGCACCTGGCAGTCTCCAGCTACCTCTTCCCCAGCAGACTGCAGGAGACAGTATTGCGCCCCCCAGGAGTCTCTAGGTGCACTACCTCACCCACCTTCAGGGCTGACTTCCCTAGATACTCCTTCTAGGCTTCAGCGCCTGGCGAATGACAGACCTCCGGATCCGTATTCCACAGAATTTGACCAGTGGGGCAGAAGGGTGTTCTATTCAGCTTGTGCATTCCTTAGTATTGGTTCTTATCAGGTTCACCACGCTGCCTGTAACAGGCACCTGTGGTCGATGCTAGCACAGGTGTTAACATCTCTGCCTGACTCAAGCAATCTAGACAGGCCATTGCCCTCTCTGCTTAGGGTTTGGAGCTTGCAAGGCACCAGGCAAGGGAATCTTACGACGCCAATGAGGTGGCATCCATACGTGCAGGGACACCAATCTGCATTAGGTGGACGGCATGGCTTCGTCTACGCAAATTGTTACCCGTTGCCTGGCGTAGGGTGATCTCCTTTACTTTCCGCAGGACCCATCTCTTTTCCCGCAGGGCAAGGAGGACTTTACAGGGGTGCCTCCTGTCCCCCCAGCCACGGGGGACACCTCCTCATCCTGACCAGCCTTAGACCTTGCTGGTCTAGTATGGCTTAGGGTCTCCCCCTCCTGCGCCTCACTCGCAGGAGGCTGAGGGAATCTCTTCCCTCAGGGTTGTGCGAGGTCCCTTCCAGGGGCTTGGTACTCACCCAGCAGTAATATATGGTGAAGACTGACAGGGGAAGATATGAAAATTATGTACAGTACCTACCGTAATTCTTGATCTTCTCTTGTATCTTCACCATTCATTATTGATTCCCGGCCACCTTCCCCTCATGGGCCTCAGTTCTTGGGCTTCGCCTCCACCCTGCTCGCCTTTCCCCCTCTTTGAGGCCATTTGGGGCAGAGTCCCCCTGGTACCTCAGAGCTCTCTGTTTCCTTTTCAGAGTCACATAGTGGTCAACCAGGAGGATGGCGAGTAGGGTCTTCACTCTAATCTCTGAGGGAACTCCCTGGGATTCTCTTCTCGATGCACTGAGGTGTCCCCCTTTTTGTCTGGGATGATCCTCTTGATTATTCATCTTCTGGTAATTAGCTACTTCAGTGCATTCTTGGGAGAGTCCGTGGGATTTTCCTCCCTCCTTCCTTCCTCTTCTTTTCCTCATGACTCAGATGTCCTGTGGTCCTCTTCTCCAGAAATGGGGACTACGTCTATACCCTCGTGGGAAAACATGTAGCTGGTTTTTCCCACCTCCTTCTCTTCCTTTTCAAAGTCAGTTTGGATGCTCTCCTCCTCTAATCTGGACTGCTCTCCTTTTCCTAGGGACAGTCTGGGGAGGTACATACTCCAAGATTTTCAAAACATATACGGATAAAAGGTAGGAAGAGAGAGAGATCAGTCTCTGCCAGTGCTTTCCAGTGCCATCCCTGTTTCCCTCAGGGCCTTGGTACAGCAGCCTCTGGAACTGGCGGGAGCCTTGCTCCCTTCTTCATTTCCTCTGAATTTTGAAGCTATTACTAGCCAGTAGTCTTCCAATTTAATGTGGCAGAGAGCCCTCCTTCCTCCACCTTTTATCCCTTACTCATATCTCTTCTTTCTTCTTGTATCTCCTTTCTCTTCTCTCTGAGAGACTGCCCAAGGATTGGGGCCCTATGGCCACTTAGGGTAGGAATCTCTTCCCTCTGTCCCCTAATTGCCTTATACCTTTTTCCGTTTATATCCTTCTGTATCCTGTTCCTCGGCTCTCTTGTCTCACTTTATTTTCCTCTATCTCCTGTTTCTTCCTGTCCAGTCAAACAGAACTGGGATGGAGGAGGAGTCTGCAGCACCTAACGGCCAACCAGTGTGCGCCACGCAGTGCATGTGCCACGAGGGCGGTGCCATCGGCGCCAACTCCTCCCTTCCAAAAAAAAAAAGACTCCTGTAGCGCCTCTGGCTTCACCCAGAAGTAATGAATGGTGAGGATGCAAGAGAAGATCAAGAATTGCGGTGGGTACGTAATTTTCATTCTAGGATCGTGGATATGTTGTTCATCCACACTCTTTGGCATGTCCCTTTCCCCTTTAAATCTTGCCGGAAGTCTTCAAGCTGGCTCCTTCCACCCACCCGGGTGGTATAACCCTTGGCTCCACCCCATGGTGCCAGATCTTCCTTTCTGCTGGAAGATTCAGGTTGCCTCCTTCGTGCTCCTGCATTTTGTAGGCCCTGGCTTCAAAACCTTTACTTATCAATCAGTTTTATTTATATGGTGCCTTTCAAGTGTCAAGGTGCCTCACAAACAGTAAAACAACCACAGCCTCAAATTACATGTATTATAAATAGTATAAGATAAAATAGCAGTAGACAGTCAGCAATATTCTGGTTATTCCCCAAACGCTCAAATCCATAAAACAGTTTTAAGGGCCTGTTTAAATCCCTCCGTGGTTGGGCACTTATGTAACTGACAGGGTAGAGAATTCTGAAGACTAGGGGCAACATGCATAAATGCCCGAGCCCCGGAAGATCTTAAGCAAACCCTTGGAATCTCTAGCAACCCCTCATCCGTCGAGCGGAGTGATCGCCCAGGGCAGTAAGGGACCAGAAGCTCTTTCAGGTAATCCAGGCCCTGTCCGTGTAGGGTTTTATAAGTCAGAAGTCTGACTTTGAAGGTGATTCGCCACTGTACCGGCAGCCAGTGCTGTTCACGCAGCACCGGGGAAATATGACAGGACCGGGGGGTTCCCGTCAATAACCGGGCTGCTGCGTTCTGCACCAGCTGCAGGCAGCAAAAATCCACCCCTGGAAGCCCTAAGTAAAGGGCATTGCAATAATCCAGGTGAGAGGACACAAAGGCATGGACCAACATAGGAAGTTCACCGGACAGAACAAGATGCTTAACCCTGGAGATAGTCCTCAGATGATAAAAACAGGATTTGACTACTGCCGACACAGACCGTCGTCAAAAATTACCCCAGGTTGCACACCCATTCAGAGGTCGGGAGCGGGAGACCCCAGGAAAAAGTCCAGAGGGTGACCCCGCCCCCAGCCCCTCTATCTGGTGACCCAGGTCCACCACCTGCACCTCAGTCCTTTCTGAGTTCAACCTCAACCGTCTCGAATTCATCCACTTCTGGATTTCAACGAGGCAGTTATTAAATACTGAGAGGGCTCTATCCTGGTGTGGCGCAAAAGAAAGAGCTGGGTATCATCAGCATAGCAGTGAAACCTCAGCCCATACCTTCTTACAATGTCTCCGAGGGGTAACATGTACACTGCGAACAACATGGTGGGCAACACCGATCCTTGAGGAACCCCACATGATAATGGAACTGGGTCAGAGGAATAAATACCTGACACCACCCTCTGAGTTCTCCCGGTGAGGAAAGATGAAAACCGCCTGAGGACTGCACCTGACAGGCCACAGATGAACCTCAAACGATCGAGCAGGACCCCATGGTACACAGTGTCAAACTCTGAAGAGAGAGATCGAGGCAAACCAAGGTGGAGCGGTTCTTCCGATTTCTAGCCATCAGGAGATCACTGAACACCCGAACCAGCGCTGTCTCAGTACTATGCCTCTTTCAAAAACTGGACTGGAGAGGCTTATAGACATCATGGATGGTCAAATGGTTCTCCAGTTGTATGGCAACTACTTTCTCGATCAACTTCACCAGAAAGGGGAGGTTCGAGATTGGTCTGTAGTTTGCATGGCAGTCTGGGTCCAAAGAAGCTTTCTCAGGAGGGATGTCACCACCGCCTCCTTCAGGGAGTGAGGAAACTCACCTGTTTCCAAGGAGCACCAGACTATCCGTGCTAGGACCGGGCCAAGGATGTCACTACAACCCCAAATCAGGGTAGTTGGTCCCGGATCCAAACTACAGCACGTAGGGCACATACCCTCGACAATCCGCATAATGTCTACAAGCTCCGGCCGGTTGAAGGTACTCCAGGAAAACCAAGGGGCAGTGGCCAAACGCTGGTTCAGAGTAACACCCATAGAGTGTGCTGGTTGGAGTTCCGCTCTGATGTCGCCCACCTTAGCTGCAAAGAATCGGACATGCTCCTCGCACTCAACTTGCTAAAACACTCTTCCAACCTGTAGACAGGCTGGGTTGCGCAATCTGTCCACAGTTCGAAAGAGCTGAGCAGGTTGGTTTTGAGCAACCACAATCTCCCCAGATAGGAACTCTGCTTTCTTACGGGTTGATTGCGGATTGATAGGCATAATAATGGTCCATCAATTTAAGGTGATCTGCATCAAGGGCAGATTTCTGCCAGCAGCGCTCTAACCTTCATCCTAGTCGCTGCATCTCCCTCAGAGACCCATCGAACGGAGGGGACCGAGGGTGAAGGGAGAGAGAATGAACTCAGACAGGAGCAGTGACATCCAGGGCCATAGATATGGCATTATTATAGGCCACCACTAGGGCTTCTGGATCATTGCTTGCCGATGGAAGGATCGATAGATCAAGCACCGCCACCAGGCCTTCAGAAATTACATCTCGTAAAGGGCGGTACCTGATCATCTCCACAGGGGCAGGCCTATGAAGAGGGGCGCAAAAACTTAATTGCATGGTGTAATGGTCGGACCATCCAATTTGGTTACACCCCCAAATCCGAGGCTTCGACCCCAGGAGGGAAAACCAAGTCAAGAGAATGACCATGTTTATGGGTTGCAGTGGAAACGATCTGTATTAGGCCCAGAGATGACATTAACTGTAGGAAGTGCTGACCAAATTGCGAGAGTTCGTCATCAACCCAGGCATTAAAGTCACCCAGGACCATCAGCCTGGGCGACACAAACGTCATGTCGATCATGAAGTCCACCACTTCCTGAAGGAACCACTTCTTATCACTGGGTGGACGGTAAATGAGGGTGATCGTACAGTCTACACCTGCTACCACATACATTTGAATGACTGGGTCTCCTCAACTGGTACACACGTGAGACCCAGTTTGGTCTTAAAACAGACTGCAACACCCCCCCCCCACCACGATCCAGTCTCTTATTCTGAAACTTCGTCTAGTTCGCATTAGCGATCGCGACTACTTACCTTCGATCATGGAAGACAAGTCTTCCCCGGATTTCTCTGGTGTTCGTGTGGCCAGAAAATGTCGCACACCGATCCCCACACCGTGTGAGTCTACTGCCTGGGTGTTGACCATAACACCTCGAAGTGCGATTTTTGTCTTGCATTTCACCCTAACATCCTTGACAACCATCTCACATACCTGAAGTTGGGGAGGCCGGAAAAATGGAACCTTCCAGTGAAATCTAAGGAGACTCGGTGGGTGGTTTCCGTGGCCGAGGGATCCACCGAGCAATTGGAACACATGCAAGCCTTTGAGGAGAAAGCGGCTCGTTCCGCTCAACCTGAGCTCCACCTTCTCGGGTTCTTTCCGTGAGTTGTGCCAGTCTCTCCCGACTAAGGGGGAGGGTCCTGCGGGCACACACTCCTCTCATAAGCGGGAAAAGGACCCGGGATCATCTTCGTCTTGATGGAGACGCCCTTGGGATCAGGAGAGATTTCGGTCCCAGGAAGCCGGCAGTCTCGACTTCAGTCAAAATTGCTTCTTCGGCCACTGGCTTCTCAGCTTTGCCATCTGGCCAGTCAGCTGAAGTGTCGATCGACAAGGTTGAAATAATCATCAACCCGATCGACCCATTATCTCCGGCTCCGGTCGACGATTCTCTTAGTCGGACTCTGGTCCTTTCCTTCCCCGATGAGGAGACCCAACCCATTGGGAATCCCATCGAGGAGGTGGTCCCCGACCCTGGGAAATCACGGGTCCTGCCAGTGTCTCCCAAACGACCGAGTCAGCCTGTCCAATCTCGATCGAGGTCCAGGACCCTCTCAACCGACAGGCCAAGGAAGAGCCACAAGCGCTCTAAAAAGAGGCAACACCGTTGGTCATCCTCGTCCTCCTCGGATGAGGAGAGGCTCAGGTGGAAACTCCGTCGGCGCTACAAGGACCTCATGTGACAACAGTTGATTTTGACCGGGCACAAGCCATCTCCAGCTCCTACTCCGGCCATTACTTGGCTTTCACCTCCCAGGATGAAACTGACTCCTTTGGAGCCGATTAAGTCGGTTCCCCCGCCCGTAGAGCCGGCGAAACTTCAGTTTCGGCCAAAACCGGTCTCTCCACTGATTGTGGTGGAACCACTGCCCAAGCAGCCTGTGGGAGGGGCTCCTTCTAAGGAGAATAGACCGGACACCAGGCTTTCCCAGCGTCTTGTGGTCACTGTCACCCCAGACCGCCCTCAGTGGGTTGAAGGTGACCTGGATGGTTGACCGTTGTATTTGGATTCGGATGAGACCGGCCTTCATTCTCATCTCGGAGATGATGAATCGGCCGGTTGGTTAGAGACGGAGGAAGTTCCTTCATCCTTTCAGGGCATTCTTCAACCTCATCTCTGAGTCTACAGGGATGCCCCTGGAACCTATCCAGAAAAAGGCAGAGTACCCTCTCACAGACATCCTCAAGAGAGGAGATGCCCTGATGGAGGCCTTTCTTGTGGCCGAGGCCATAGTTGGCCTGGCCTTAGAACTTTGGCAGTGCCCTGCCTCCTGTCCAGCTCCGTCTGCCTGCATGGCCCGCAAGTATGTGGTGCCCATGTGGTCCCTTCCGGGGTTCACAGTGCACCCTTCGGCCAAGAGCCTGGTGACTGCCTCTGTGTTCAGGCGTAGTTGCAGTTCTGCTGACACTGACCGTCCTCCCAAAAAAGAATCCAAGCTCTTGGATCATTTGGCTCGGAAAGTCTATGAGGCCTCATCTTTAGGCCTTCGTCAGGCAAGTTTAGCCGTCATTATGGCACACTTCTCCCATGCCCTCCTGGGGTCTTTGCATGAAGTCCTCCCACACCTCCTAGTGGACATGCAGACCATGGTAAAGCAGATCTGGGATCAGAGCTGGACTGTTGCCAAACAGCAGCTTCAGACAGCCATGGACATTGGGGATTCTTGTGTTTGCTCAATGGCAGCTGCAGTTGCCTCTCGTCGCAGGGCTTGGCTGAGACTCTCCTCCTCTTTTCCGGCAGATACTCAGCACAAACTAGCTGGTGTGCCTTTCCTGGGCACCAACCTTTTTGGCCCAGATGTGGCTGGTCACCTTCAGCGCATTGAGCAGTCCATTGCCACCTTGTATGCTACTTCTGCTAAAAGTTATTCGGGCAAGAAACAGCAGAAAAAGCCCTTTCGGCACTCTTCCCCTGTGGCACAGCAACCCTCCTTTCAAGGAGGGCAGCAGCAGACTCAAGCTTGGTGCCCCTGGCCCAAGCCAGGGCCCTCCCAGGCCCGGAAAGGAGTCCAAGGTTCAGGTCCTGGAGCCTCCTCCTCCTCCTCCAAGCCTGCTCAGTGACGGGGCAGGAGCTTCCTCCCCCTCTCCCATCACGCCAGCTCTGGGTACTCCTGTGGGAGGCCGGCTCCGCCACTTCCTTTCTGCCTGGTCCACTATCACTATGGACAGGTGGGTTCTCAAGGTGGTCCGTCAGGAACTGCCTCTGGGAATTCGAGCAGTACCCACCAAGCCAAGCCAAGCTCCTTGGGAGGAAAGAGTATCCTTCCAGACTCATTCGGCTTTCCGAGATGACATTGCTCAGCTCCTCCTCAAGGAGACAGTAGCTCCTGTGGTGGATCCTTCAGCAGACCCAGGCTTTGTCTCCAGGTACTTCCTGATGCCCAAGCGGATGAGGGGCTGGTGCCCCTTTCTAGATCTGCACGACCTGAATCAGTATCTCAGGTCACGCACCTTTCGGATGGTCACTCTGTCCCAGATCATATCGTCCTTTAAACAAAACATGTGGTTCTGTTCACTGGATCTGCAGGATGCATTCTTTCATGTCCCAATCTGTCCATCTCATCGGCGGTTCCTCTGCTTCAAAGCCGAAGGGACCCTATACAAGTTCCGAGCCATATTGTTCGGCCTGTCAATGGCCCCATGGGTCTTCACCAAATGCATTGCAATGGTGACAGCCCATCTCAGGCATCGGGGGGGGGTGTGGTCAGCATTCATCCCTACCTCGACAGTTGGCTCTTAGCAGGTCCTACCCAACAGGAGGTGGAGAGATCCTGGGATCTGGCCCTTCAGACCTGCTCCCAACTCGGCCTCCTGATCAACGAGGCCAAGTTGGAATGCGTGCCTAACCAGGTGATGTGCTTCCTCGAGGCAGAGCTCGACCCTAGTCAAGCCAGAGCTTGGCTCCTGGCAGACAGGGCGGAGGTTCTCTCATCCTTTGCCCAATCATTTCTGGTTGGGCAATTGCACCCTGCCTGGGACTTTCTGCGCCTTCTGGGTTACATGGCAGCGTGCATATCAGTGGTCCGCTGGGCCCGGTTGCACATGCGCCCCCTCCAATGGGAGCTGGCTGCCCAGTGGACTCAGCGCCACAGTCATTTCGACCAGCTGATTTCTATAACACAGAAGATGTGGGACGCTCTCCAGTGGTGGACCGCCCCAGACCAGTTGCAGGAAAGGATCCCGTTTTTCCACCCCGAGCCGATGGCCATCCTCACGACCGATGCCTCTCTCATGGGTTGGGGAGCCCACATGAGGGAACAGAAGAGCCTATGGGTTCTGGACCCCCGATGAGTCCTGATACCACATCAACCTATTGGAGCTCAGAGCAGTCAGACTGGCACTGTACGCTTTCGCTCCTCAGCTCCGGGGTCAAGTGGTTCAAGTCCAGATGGACAATACCACGACCATGTACTACCTCAACAAACAGTTCAGTACGCACTCCCATCTGCTTTGCAGAGGGGCGCTCTGCATCTGGACTCTCGTCAGCCGTTTGGAGGTGGATCTCTTGGCCATCCATGTGGCAGGGGCCTCAAACCATCTGGCTGATGCTCTCAGCCGATTAGGCGAGACATCCCACGACTGATCTCTCCATCCAGAGGTAGCTTACAGCCTATTCTCCCACTGGGGCAAACCGTTGGTGGACTTGTTTGCCTCCAGGGAAAACATTAAGCTGAGGCTGTTTCATGCCCACCCTCAGCAGGGCTCACTGCAGGGGGATGCCTTCTCGAGGTCTACATCTTCTGTCAATTTCCCTTGATCCACAAGGTGTTCCTCAAGGTGAGGAGGGACAAGGTGAAGGTGATCCTGGTAGCCCCAGACTGGCCGTGCCAATTCTGGTATCCAGATCTCCTCAGCCTCAGCTGCAGGCCCCCGGAGCGGCTTCCAGCATGCCCAGACCTGATCTCTCTCTCAATCAGGGGAAGGTATACCATCCGGACCTTCAGTCCCTGCACCTCACAGCCTGGTACCTGAGCAGCCAGAGTTTCAGGCTTTGGATCTTTCCAAGGATGTCCTCACTGTGGTGGAGGCATCTAGTAAGGAACCGACCAGGAAATATTATGCCTTCAAATAGAAAAGGTTTTCCATTTGGTGTCAGGGCAAGGGCCTGGACCCTCTTTCCTGTCCAGTGGCTAACATCCTCAACTACCTTTGGTCTCTCTCCAAAGGGGGTCTTCGGTCACTGACCCTTAGGGTGCACCTGGCAGCCATCTCTGCTTACCGGGTGTGGGCCGGTCAGCTGACTTTGGCACAGGAGACAGTGGTCGGGTGCTTTTTCAAAGGCCTGGATCACACAACCTCTCTGGTGCGTGAACCTCCACCCCCCGTGGGATCTTTTGCTGGTAGTGGCAAACCTCATGGGCAAGCCATTGGAACCAATGCACAAGTGTGCCTTGTCACACTTGTCGTGGAAGACTGCCTTCCTGGTAGCTATCATGTCTGCCAGAAGGACAGGGGAGCTTGAGGTGCTTTCGGTGGACTCCCCTTATCTGGTCTTCCACAGGGACAAGGTTGTCCTGCGCCCCCACCCGAAATTCCTTCCGAAGGTGGTGTCAGAGTTTCACCTTAACCAGGTGTTAACTCTGCCAGTTTACTACCCTAATTACACCTCAGAGGCCGCGTACAGGCTCCATACTTTGGACCTGAGACGAGCTCTCTCCTATTACAAGGAGAGGACGACGGAAATTCGTGGAGAGGTTTGCCAGCTGTTTGTCACCTACACTGAAGCCACTTCTGGCAGACCTTAAACAAAATGGACAGTTGCAAGCTGGATTACATCTTGCATCAGTCTGTGTTGTGAGTTGGCAGGCATGGAGTCTCCCAAAGGGATAAGAGGGCATTCTGCCCGCCATACCGCTGCTTCGGTGGCTGCTTCCAGGGACATCCCTATCCAGGAAATCTGCCAGGCTGCTACCTGGTAGTCAGCAAACACCTTCATTATACATTACCACATCGACCTCGAGTCACGCCGGGATGCTAGTTTTGGGGTCTCAGTTCTCCAGTCTCTGTTCCCTAAGTAGGGGGTGTGCGCCTTGCCTCCCTCCTTCTGGAGAACTGATAGGAGTCTGCCAAAGAGTGTGGATGAACAACATATCCACGATCCTAGAAAAACAGGTTACTCACCTGTAACAGTATTCTAGGAGTGGTATATGTTGTTCGTCCACAAAGACCCACTCGACCTCCCCAGCTGCGGATGCACAACACCTGGCTTCCATCAGGCTAAGATCTGGTGTCATGGGGCAGAGCCGAGGGTTATACCACCCGGGTGAGTGAGAGGAGCCAGCTTGAAGACTTCTGGCAAGATTTAAAAGGGAAAGGGACATGCCAAAGAGTGTAGATGAACAACATATACCACTCCTAGAACTACTGTTACCAAGTGAGTAACCTGTTTTTTCCAGCTCCTCAGCTGCAAACTAAGCCAAACCCCTAACAGTTGCGTCTAGGTTACCATAAATTCATTGCCAGTTGGAGGATGCCCGGTCCACTGTTTCCAGGAATGGCAAAAAAATTACAACAGACACATGGGTCCTGGAAATAGTGGGCCAGGACTAAAATTTAAAAAGTTAAGCAGATGAAGAGTCATTGCAGCTCACATTCAAGAACAAAAGGTTCTTCTGGAGCTGGAGGTGACAAAGTTGCTCAACTGAAAGTAGTGGAAAAGGTCCATGCTTCGCAGCTGGGGAAAGGGTTCTTTTCTAGATAGTTTCTCACTCAAAAGAAAAATTGGGAATGATGACCTGTTCTGGACCTAAGGTTCCTGAACAGGCACTAGAAAAAGGAAAAATTCAGGATAGTGACCCTGGTAACAGTTATACCAACCTTACAGGAAGGAGAACGATTGGAGTCTCTGTATCTGAACAACACCTACTTTCATATTTTGGTAGGACCTAGTCAGAGACGTACTTGAGGATCAGGTTAGGCACTGCCCAGTACCAATTCTCAGCAATGCCTTTCAGCCTAACCTTAGCCCCAAGAATGCTCACAATGAGATTAACTGTAATGGCAGCACATATGTAAATAAAAAAGGGTAGCACTGTTTTCCTACCTGGATGACTGGCTAGCAAGTGGGAAAACAAAGGAGGAATCAGCTCAACTCAATACAGTTAGTAAAGAGCATGTTGGAAAAATTTGGGTTCCTCCTCAACCTCAAATAACTTCACCTAGAACCCAGCCGGGACTTGGAGTTCGTAGGAACAGAGCTGGATACAGTACAGGGTGGGCATTCCTGCCAACGCACAGGGCAGAAGCCCCAATACAGTGTGCAGACTTAATTCCTTGCAGGTCAACAGATATCTTCACAGGAATTTCTTCAGTTACTAGGCCACATGGCTTCAACCACAGCTGTGGCTCCATGGGCTTGATTGTAAATAAAAGACGTACAGTACTGCCTAATAAGGCACTGGCATCAGAGATATGCTGCACTGGAACTGCTAGTACCAAGAACAGCTTGGTACAAATGGTGGCATGGTGGAAGGACAAGTAATCTCTGGGGGCATCCTCTTCCTTCAGAATTCTGCCACAAAAGTCCTCACAACAGATACATCACTACTGGGATAGGGAGGCTATCTGGGGACAAAATGGTCAGTGGTGCTTGGGACTCAAAGGAACATATAGAGCATATGAAGTCGTGAGATCTCCGAGCAGTGGCATTAGTGCAGTCTGTTTCTTCTCTCTTACAAGAGCAAACTGTTCAGATAAAAACAGGCAATACAACAATGTGTTGTATAAACAAACAGGAAAGTATCAGAAGCACAAAACTCTGTACAGAAGCAGTGAGGATAGGGAACCTACCATATTTTTTAGAGGCGACCATAACGACAGTGTACTGGTGGACTCCCTGAGCAGAATGAATTGGGGAAATCACCAAATGGTCACTGGATCAGCAAGTGTTGAACTGTTTTCAAGAGATGGGGTTAGATCTGTTTGGTTAATTTGATACACAAGATGAAACTTGTATCGCCTCCTCCCTGAATGAGTGAGGAGATCAGTTAATCAGCAGGCAAGTCCCATGGATAAATCACATAATGATCAGAGACACAGCCTTTGGTCCTTAGACAATAAACACCAAGGAGGCTTAACAGAACAGTAATGCGTGGAGTTGGGTCCCTCCTTGGGACCTTCCCCTGCTGCCCAGACACCACTCCTACCCTGGACTCACTGAGAGAGCTTGTTAGACCACATGAGGGGCCCCCCACATTAACTGGAACGGGGACCCTTAAAGTGGTGTGCAGTCTTCTAGGAAGGTTGGATAACAGTGGTGATTGGGGTTGGGGTGGGACCTCCACCAGAGATCACACCCAGCCACCCACGAGAGGATCCATAAAATGTCTAAAATTTTAGCACATGGTAGTAGACATCATTTGCAGTTGTTTGTCTAGTTGCTTGTTAACGTATGATCTTATCTGTGTCAGTCTTCACCATTCATCACTTTTGAGTATAGTGCTGGAGGTCACGACCCCGTGGGAATTTTTTTTTTTTTGGATAGGCAGAGTTGACACACCATTGGTGCTGCCCTCGAGGCCGACGCACTGAAAGGCGCTTGCGGGTTGACCGTTAGGTTTTGTCGACACCGCCCTCCTGCCAGTTCTTCATCTCCCGCCATTGAGGTCGCACCTCATGGGTAGCTCTGCTGCGTGAGAGGCCTGCTGTCTGCATCAAAGTCTTCTGCACCATTCTCGCTCGACGTCGAGTCTGTCAGCTCCGTAGAATTCTAATTAAAAGTTTTCCTGCCGGTTCCGCTGTTCGCTCCACTCGACGTCGCCTGGTAAGACTGTTCCTTTTATTTTATTTTGCGACGTCAAGTCTTGTTTGGTGGTTGTTTTTTCCGTAGGTCATGTCTCGGTCAGGGGTCAAGAAAACTATGAAGACGGGACGGCCCCCTATACGTCGGTGCCTGTGCAGCTGTAAGTATTCTGTTACCGACCAACATGACTGTTGCCTCACGTGTCTTGGCCCGCTACGCGACATAGATTTGTGCGATGCCTGCTTCTCCATGGACCGTGGTGTCATGGAACAACACACATGGAAAGTTGGACAAGCTCTGCCGACTTTCAGGAGATGGGCGCACACTCGTCGGGCCAAGCCACACTCTCTCGGCCTTTCCTCCAGGTCTCTTCCCGGTTCTGTATGGACCACAGAGGAGGGGAGCTTCTGCTTCTAGTAGCCTCACTGTTGCAGAAGCCCCTTCCACGGTGCAGGAGGCCCAGTCCGTTCCCCTTGGGGATGGGCGGGAGGCACCATTTTGGCAATTGCCCCTGCGGGGGTGAAGTCTACCCCGGTGTCGCACCCTTGGCTCAGAAGGCCTGGGTCGGTGCTGTCCTCAACGCCATCTGTCAGCGCCGTCTTGGGCCTCGGCGCCATTCGTGGTGCCCTGGGCCCTGATGGCGCCGTTGTCTGCACCCAGTCCGTGGGAGGCTGTACGGCACCGTCCTTCACTGTTTCTCGCCTCGGCGCCGTGGTTGAGCATGGCGCAGTGTCCGGCTCTGGAGCCGCTCGCAGCGCCAAGTGAGGACACAGCACCATGGGGGTTTCCGATCTCGGCACCAAGAGAGCGGTCAGAGCCATCATCGGTGCCGTCTCTGGCCTCTGTGCAGTTTGCGGCACCGTGGGTCGGGATAGCGCCATGGGGGTTTCCAATCTTGGCACCAAGAACGTGGTTGGAGACATCGGCGCAGTCTCTGGCCTTGACGACTCATGCGGCGCTGTGGGTTGGGACGGATCCATGACAGGCCTCGGCCCTGATACTGCTGCCATCCTCGGCACCGTGTCCTCTTTGTGCACCATTTGCAGTGCGGCTGAGGTCCTCGGCGCCAAAGCTGGTGCAGTTACTCGATCTGGTGCCCCATTCAGTTGGGATGGCAGCAGGTATCCTCGCACCATCTAGCACAGGGCTTCGGTCTCTACCTCATCTGAGGCGGAATCGGACTCTGAGTCAGATAGGCAGTCTGACTCTTTGGAGTTGGCGGCTCACGTGGACACCTTGGTAGTATTCTCGACAGACCGGAGCCAGCCTCCCTCTGAGAAGTGGATAGTTGCTCCTGGGTCCAGGGTCAGGGGTGCTGACCTGCAGGCAGTGGTGCAGGCCACCTTTGCTCTACAGCCTGGCCTCAGAGAGTTTTCTGACCCCTCAGTGTTGGTACCCCCTCAGGTGGTGTGCCTGGATCGTCCAACTTTGGGGTGATTGGAACACCCGCAGATGGGGAGGGTGCTGCTCCCTGGATAGTCCCTTCAGAGGCTGACCAGGGTTGCCAGCTGCCTAGGCTGGCTTTTTCGAGGAGAAGGGCTCTTTCGGATTCCGAGGGGTAGGGGTTCGGCATGGCGACCCTTTTCTGGGACCCATCTGGGTTTTGGAAGGAGTCGTAGTGCGGATCTCCGCTCTTCCTTTTCAGTTTCCTTGAGAGAGACCCGTTCTTTGGAGGTAGGGGACCGTTCTTTTGGACTTTCACGGCCCCAGTCACCTCATGGGGGGGATTCTTCAGGGCGCAGCCTAGGCAGTTCCAGTATGGTTGACCAGCTGTTGGCTGAGGAGTTTTCTGATGCTCCCTCTTCCCTTGGGGCTCCATGTGTGCTCTCTAGCCCAGGTGGAGGACAGCCGATTCCTGTTGTCGGCTCTGCCCACTCTCCTCTGCCACCTCCTCCTGCTCTCCCAGGTATTCTTGGTCCTAGCATGTCTTTCTTCTGGGAGCAGTTCAGAGCTGTGGCTGTTTGATTTCCCTCTTGTGTTAGGGCCATGGACAGACAGGTTTTTCATCCTTCCCCTGAGCAGCCAACCTCTGAACCTTTGAGGTCCTCTGACTCCTCATCCTCCTCCGCAGGAGGTGAGGAACCGTCTGTCCACATCTCCCCAGCTGCTGATCTCACTGAGTATCAGCATTTTCTCGTGAGGATGTTGGAGGACCTGCATGTCACCCCACCCACTCAGCACAATCCGGAGCATCCGACGCATGCCTTTTTGGGGGATTTCAGTGCGGACACTCTTGTAGTGCCTCCCGGCCTGTTCCCTTTAGGGAGGTGTCGACGCATTTCTGGCAGAGACCCTTTTCCGGAGTCCTAGCCCCTAGGGATCTCTGCCAGAGGTATTGTGCCCCCCCAGAGTCTCCAGGTAATCTGCCTTATTCTAGCTCAGGATTGACGCAACTGGATATTCCCGATGGGCTTCGTGCCCTTCACCATGACCGGCCCCCAGATGCAGACTCCATGGATTTTGACTTCTGGGGTAGGAGGATTTTCTACTTGGCATGGTTGTTGCTTTCCATATCTGCTCATCAGGCCCACTATGCTACCTATGACAGGTTCCTGTGGTCCAGGCTAGGTCAACTCCCAGCCTCTATGCCTGACACGGAAGAAACCAGACAAGCCATTGCACTCTCTGCACATGGCCTGGAGCTAGCAAGGCACCAAGCAAGGGCATCTTATGATGACAGTGAGGTAGCTTCCAGGGTCGTAGGGACAGCGATCTGCACTAGGTGGACAGCATGGCTTTGTCTCTCTCTCTCTCTCGGTTGTCACCCATGGCCCGGCATAGAGTGATTACCTCCGCTTAACAGAGAACCCACCTTTTCTCCCGTAGGATGAGATGACGGCTGTCGGGGCAACTTTCTACCCCACCCAGGGGTCCCTGTCTCACTCTTCCCATTCTCGGGCCTCTCCAGACCCATGAAGGTTCTCTCTGTCTTGGTGTGCTACCCACTGAGACCTAAAGGACTTAGTCCCTTAGGGTTAAGTCCCCCTTTGGTGGGGCTCGGCACTCACCCAAAGATGATGAATGGTGAAGATTGACACAGATAAGATATGAAAATTATGTACCTACCGTAATTCTGATCTTTCTGTGTATCTTCACCATTCATCACAATCCCACCCTCCATCCCCTTGGGGCCTCAGTCTCTGGGTCCCCCTCCCTCTCTGTGCCCTCTCTTTTGCCCCCTTCTTTCTGTTAGTCAGGAGTGGAGTGATTTGGGGTACATAGGGGGATGTTTTTTCTCTAGGGGAGAGTGGTCAGGATGGGGGACATAACTTCCTCAGTGCCTCGGCTCCAACCCTGTGGGGTGGGGGTTAGTCGTTGCCCTCTTTTCTGTTCTCTGTTCCCTTCTCCCCATCAACTTTACTTTGATTTCCTTGTCCTTTGGACACAACCTCAATTTAATTTAAGAAACTAGGTTTCTTATACCAAGAATTAGATTTTTTTTTGGGGGGGGGTTATTCCCTGTATCCTGTCTTTTCTTCCAGAATAGCCAATTCTGCTTATGTTGGAGTTATTGCCAGTGATTCTGTGTCTTGAATTCTGTCAGTTTAGCCTTCTGGCTACTCCTTCGCTGTCCCTATACAATCTGGAGACAGGTCAAGGTTCCAGGGTATGTTCCCTCCACCCCCCCATCCTTTCTTCTAAATTCCTTTACCCTCCCTCCCTCCCTTTCTACTTCCAGAGATTGGGGCCCCTTCCCAATCCCCTTAGTTTTCCAACTTATTCTGTCCTCTCCGTTGTTTATTTCTCCTTTTAGTTTGTATATCTTTTCCTTTATCTCTACTTTGGACTTCCTTTATCCCTCCCTCCCAACCCTTTCTTACTCTCGGTGACTCGGAACTGGGCGGGAGGGCTGGGTCAACAACACCTAACAGCCAACCTGGGACGCCGCAGTACATGGCCTCTAGGTGGTACTGATGGTGCTGCCTACCCCCCACCCACTCCCCTAAAAGAGTCTCATGGGTCGACCTCTGGCACTATAACCAAAGGTGATGAATGATGAAGATACATAGAAAGATCAGAAATACAGTAGGTACGTAATTTTCATTTCTAGGAACGTGGAGATGTTGATCTTACTTCGAGGGGGTTCCTTCAGTAGGTCATCACCTATAGGACTGGCGCCACCTGGCATCGGGCCACACGGCAGACTTTTCTAGCAATACCTGATGGGGGACCGCCCACCCTACGTCACGTGACTGACGTCAGCGTGAGTGTATATAGTGGGCGGTCCCCATGCCCGCCTGCCAGTTCTTTCCCACCAGCTCCTCGTGTCAGTCACATTGCAGACTTCCAGTTAATGATCGTTGTGAAAGTTCATCACGTCGGTTTATCCCTCCCTGCTTTTTTTTCTCAATTTTGTGTTCTATCCTTATGTCTTCAACCAAGAAGAAGTGCTCGTCCTGTGGCACACAGTTCCCGCACAAAGACAGTCACTCCAAGTGCGTTCTCTGTCTAAGCCCGGACCATCCAGTCTCCTCCTGTCCTGAGTGTCAGTCTTTTAACCAGGCCACAAAAAAGAGGGAACAGCAGGCTTTGGAGGCCCATTTATTAAAAGCCCACCTGGCTTCCTTAGAGAAGAAAATGGATTGTCTCCGGGATTCATCTGAAAAATCTTCTCCTTCAAAAAAGCACAAGGAGAAGCCTAGGGAGCGGGCTCGCTACGCGGATGACGCCAGGCTCTCGATGAGCAAGGCCCAGCTGCCGCCCAGAAAACCGGATGGTAAGTCGGACAAATCTTGGGTGGATAATTCGGCTGTTGGCTCCTCCGGCAACCCGCGCCGCCTCGGCCGATAAGTCAGCCCCCGGCTCCTCTGGGGACCACGTGGCTGCGGTAAGTCGGCTACCCGGCTGGGGAAGTAGTCCGCTCGGCTCAGTCAGCAAAGTCGGCTGGTGGGGTCCTTCCCTGATCGCCCGACACCGCCCGCTAAGTCGGCCATCCCTGACAACCGCGCGGGCTCGGTTCCCCCGTCGGGGCCTCACGGCGTCTCACCCAGCGCCAGTGGGACCAGAGGGAGAAAGCCCATCTCCCTCCTCCTCTTCCTTCGCCTGTGCCCTCCAATTTACTGGTGGGCACGTTCAGCGATACTAGCGGAGAACCCATCAACCCTGTTGAGATTTTGGGGTCCTCTCTGCAGTCCCCTTCAGGGGTCAAGGAGAAGGCTCCTCCTTGGCCTACAGGCCTTTCTGTGGAGGCCCCTCCTCCGCCTTCTGGTGGGCTTCCAGCGCTTCCTCTGATGCCGGTTGTCCTGACAACAGTCCCGCAGCCTGGACCGGCTGACTGGCCTTTGCCTTTGACCCCAATGCCGGATCAGGTCCTGACGGCCAATCCCCTTCCAGCACCGGATCGGGTGGTGCCGGTTCCGATGTCGGTTCCCTTGATGCAGGCTGTCCTGACGCAGGACCCTCAACCTGTTTACACTACGGCGGGTCCAACGTGAGTTCCCCTGACGCCTGATCTGATGACTGGGATTTATACCCGATCTCGAACTGTTCCGCAGTACCCTTTGGGGTATCCTGGGGATCACTACCCGGGGGGTCCCACTCTGGACTGGAGTCATCATGGGCAGTTTTACCCTGGATTTAACCCATACTCCCATTATACGGGATTCCAGGGCTATTATCTACCTCCAGTTATCCCGCCTTCTCCTCTCCCCCCCCCCAGCCTCTGCCTACTCATCCTCCTCCTCTTCCGGTTACCCTGGATTTCAAGACCTTAATACAGTCTTGGTGGCAGGGGCTAGGTCAGAGCTGGTTACGGACCTAGAGACTAGGCTCCCACAACTGCGGTCTCCAAGATCCTCTTCCCTGAGCAGTTCATCAATAACCACTGTTCACATCTCGGGGAAGACCTGACAGGACGTTTCCCTTCTGGATACCAGACGCCATCCTGTCGAGGGGGCAGATGATGATGATGATGACAGTTCAAACAGAAGGGAGGATTCCTCGAAGGAGGTTCCGGAGGACCCCGAGGGGCAAGGTCTCGCCAAAGTCTCCACCTGAAGTTCCTGCCTTCTCAGACCTCTTGAGGGCCATGAAAGACTGTTTCGATTGGGAGTCAGAGGAACAGGATCCCATAAGACAGAGGCTCGCAGAACACCTAGACTTGGAGTCTCTGCCTCCCATCCCCATTCCTCCATGGATGGCCCCTCACCAAGACCTCACCACTGCTGTCTGGCAGATGCCTCATTCTATCCCGGCTGTCCCCAAGAGGGCGGACAAGCTCTACTAGGCACCGAAGGAAGCTCCTTTCTTAAAGACTCATCCTAAGGCTGACTCTGTGGTCATCTTGGCGGTTCAAGATCGTTCTTTAGCGCCCAAGCACATGAGCACTACTCCTCCGGACAAAGAGTCGAGGCAGATGGACCAGTTCAGAAAAAAGATTTATTCCTCGGCCACTTGCACTCTCTGGTCCCTCAGTTACGTGGCCCACATGGTGTCCCATCAGAAAACGACCCTGGCCAGGCTGGAAGCGCGAGTCCAGTCCATGGATTCGTCGCCTTTAAAGGAGGACCTTGCCAAGGATCTTTGCCTCTCCAAGGTTTCTTGTAGGCCCGCTTTGCGCGCCACTTACGACTCCGTCGACTCAGTGACCCATATCTCGGCAACTGCCGTTGCCCTCAGACGGCATTCCTGGCTTTGCCTTTCTGGCCTTGCCAGTGAGGTCCAGTTGGCGATTCAGGATGCGCCTTTCAGGGGCTCGGTCCTTTTTGGTGGGGACACCAAGGATATTATCAGAGACCTACTGGACAAGAGGGTTGCTCTTAGGTCTGTCAGGTCAATGTATCAATCGGGCTCTCAACCACAGCAGCCCTTTCACGACAAGGAACTGGAGGCAGAGAAAGAACGCTCAGGCACGCCGCCAAGGGAAGCGAAAGGCCACGGGTACAGCCACCCCTCCTGCCTCCAAAAATCAGAGACATTCAGGAGGCCCTTCCCCTGAACGTCCCACCACTTCTTGACTCCCCTGCCCCACTGCCTCCTCAGACTCGCGACAGGGAGCAGGTGGGGGGAGGTTTGCCCGCCATGTGCAGGAGTGGAAGGCGGTCACCTCCGACGAATGGGTCCTGCAACTAGTGTCCGTCGGACACACCATAGAATTTCTGGAGATTCTTCTGGAAACTCTACCCACAAAGTCCCCTTATTCTCGGGATCAGGCTCTTCTCGTCCGCGAGGAGGTGAATTCGCTCTTGCTCAAAGAAGTAATCAAGTGCGTCCCCTTCGGCTAAAGGGATTTTATTCCCAATTTTTCCTGGTTCCAAAAAAGACTGTGGACTTCAGACCCATACTCGACCTAAGTCCGCTAAATTGGTTTGTCGAGTACAAAACATTTTGAATGCTGACGCTCCAGAGCCTCCTCACTCTCCTCATGGAGAACCACTGGCTCTGCGCCCTGGATATGCAGGATGCTTACCTGCACATTCCTGTTTTCCTCAGCCACCGCCAGTTCCTGCGTTTTCGTTTCCAAGGTGAACACTTCCAGTTCTGGGCGCTCCCCTTTGGCCTGTCTTTGGCACCAAGGGTTTTTACCAAGTGCCTGGCGGTGGTCGTGGCATTCCTACGCCACAGGGGCATTGCAGTCTTCCCTTACCTGGATGACTGGTTGATTTCAGCCCTGTCCAAGGATTCTTATCAGGCTCGAAAAAGCCAATTTCCATAAGACCCAGCTTAACAATACATGGGGAGATGGAAAGAGGTTTTGGAACAACATCAAGAACATCCTTGGTAAAGATCAAAAGCAGCACCCTAAGATGCTCAACATTAATAACTCATCCTCCTCAGATCCACTAGCCATTGCTGATGCCTTTAACCAGGCCTTTACAGACCTGTCCTCAGTGCTGCTTCCAGACTACCTTCTGCCTGTGGAGGACCAAGGTTGCGCCAACCTGCTCATAACTAACCACCCAGCCTTCTACTTTAAGAAGGTGACGGTGAAGGAGGCCCTAACGATGGTCAGGAAAGTCCTAGGCAAAACCAGATTGGGGAGCGATGGGCTAGACATGAAGTTACTATCTCTCACCCTTGATATTCTTATTATGCCCATAACAATGCTATTTAATAAATCCTTGGCCCTAGCTCAATTTCCAGAGGTACCGAAGCAAGCCCTGGTAACTCCAGTGCATAAGAATGGTGACAAGGCGCTGGTGTCAAACTACAGGCCAATATCAGTCCTCTCCCCATTATCCAAAACTTTGGAAAAAATCGCGGCAAGTCAACTCACAGAATACCTCAATAAGTACAATTTGCTCTGCCCAAACCAACATGGCTTCAGGCAAAAACACAGTACCACCACGGCACTGCTGGAATACACTGACTATGCGCACAAGGCGCTGGATGAAGGCAAATTGGTGGGGTCCATCTTCATTGACCTCACCAAAGCCTTCAACACCGTCAACCACTCTCTACTAGTACTCCAGCTCCAAAGATTGGGTGTGGCACCAAACGCTGTGAATTGGTTCAATGACTACCTAACACACAGGAGCCAGAGAGTCAAAATCAGTCAGACGTTATCCAGCTCCAGAGATGTACTCTTGGAGTACCTCAAGGATCAGTTCTAGGGCCCATGCTTTTCAGCCTCTTTGTAAATGACCTACCCACAGCCTGTGACATCGAACTTATTCTGTATGTGGACGATGCCGTGCTGCTGAGCAGCAGCAGCACCTGTCAGGTTGCCCTACAAACAGAACTATGGAACTCTTTCAATAAACTCGAGGACTGGTTCAGTAGGCAAAAGCTGCTACTAAATTACAAGAAAACCAAGGCCATGCTACAGTCCAGCCCCTACAGCAAACACAAGCATGCTCCTCTCGTGATCACCAACAAGGATGGTGAGCAGATTGAGCAGGTGCACTTGTTCAAGTACCTTGGAGTCACCATTGATGACTCTCCCTCCCTTATACACACCACGTAGACTCCCTTGTCAAAGTGGTAAACACTAAGATCGGGGTCCTTTATAGGCATAAGAAATCCCTCACCCCGGAAGCACTCCGAATCTCAGTTTCCAGCTCCATACTCTCCACGATAGACTATGGGCTGGTGGTCTATGGAGCTGCTACTGATACAGTGCTCAAAAGGGTCCAAATTGCACTCAATAAGGCATGCCGCCTCACCCTGTGTGCAGATCACTACACTCATACTTGCACCCTGTATGAGCATACAAACTGGCTTAACCTAAAAGACAGGATAAAATACCAGACTTGCCTCCTGGGAAAGAAGGCGCTCCTCGGAAAAACTCCACCCTGTATAGGAAACCTGCTTGAGGCTTCTCTCTCTCAACACACATCACCAGACGGAGGAAGAATGGAGCACTGTCCATACCATTCCGTCGAACTTCACTAGGGCAGCGTGCTTTCTCCTATCGGACTCTCTGGATAAATGAACTCCCGATGAAATTACAAACAAACAGCCTGTCTCAGTTCAAAGTAGGCCTCAAACAGCACCTAATGTCTAACTCAAAATGCACCTGCTTCTCAGGCCCCACTTGATAGACAGGCTTACCCCCAAGGTAACACCCAGCAGGGCTACCTAGAGAACCCTGCCTCCATTCCAGCCTTGCAAGGGCTTAAGTAAGCTATCAGTCCTCTTTAAATGCACTTGGTACTGACCTAACCCCCACACACACACACACCATACTAGACAAAGTCCTCTGAGCCGCTCCCCCATCACAGCCCCCATTTCACTATCCCCACCTCTCGCTCTCTGCAGTTGGTTTCAAACCCAGTCCCCCTTGTTTCACTGTAACCCAGCCTCTCGCCATCTGGGATAGCGTTAAACCCCATGCAGTTACTCTGCCATAGTCTATCAACAGATTTGGAGGTTTCCGGGGGTGTGCTACCTAGGGCAACCGATTAGAAATAGTTAGTATTCAATTACAACTGCTCAGTTTTTTTTCTCCTATTTGTCCAATTCTCATGTAATCGCTCTTTAATGCCTAATGATCAGGCCTCTGTAACCACTGAATATGTGTATTGTCTTATTGTCCACCCTGACGTGGAACCTTTGTAAAAGAGCTCACACTCAAAGGTCTTTCCAAAATACTAATTAAACAATTCTTTACTACAGGCTCTGTCCTTTACCCTGGACCTTTTCAGCAGACTAGGGATCACGGTTGAGGATTACTCAGTGGTCCTTGCGAGTGCAGTGGGATCAGCTCCTGGACGACCTGGACCATGTGGTTCTAGTTTCATTAGCAGTTCAGAAAGACTTACTATGGTGGAAGGATTCTCGCAATCTTTCTCTGGGGCTTCCCTTTCGGAACCCTGCACCAGTAGCCACCCTCACCACGGATGCCTCGAGTATGAGATGGGGAGCTCATCTTGGGGAACACCAAGCACAGAGACTATGGTCCGGCTTGGAGACTTTCCACAACAATGTTCTGGAGTTGAGGGCGGTCCTGTACACGTTACAGACCTTTCAGACCCTCCTTCCAAAGGGATCACTGCTAATCCAAATGGACAATATGTCGGTAGTTTGGTATATCAACAAACAAGGAGGAACCCGGTCGTACCCCCTTTGCAGGGAGGTGACGTGGATGTGGAACTGGGCAGTCCAGCACCATTTGGTCCTACTGACCATGCACGTTTCAGGCGTTCTAAACGTCCTGGCGGACAGTCTCAGTATGTCTCGGACCCTAGCTCATGAGTGGGAACTACATCAGGAAGTGGCGGAATCCATCTTCCAAAATTGGGGGCGTCTGGAAATCGACCTGTTCTCCTCCCAATACAGCGCAAAACTTCCAAAGTTTTGCTTGCTCGTTCCAGAGCAAGGTGCTTTTTGGAGCGACGCTTTGTCTCTATCTTGGACAGGGACATTTTTGTATGCTTTCCCTCCATTTCCCATTCTACAGAGGGTTCTCCTCAAGCTCCTGGTGGAGAGGGCAAAGATGATCATCATCGCTCCTCTCTGGCCAAGACAGATCTGGTTCCCGCTGCTACAGCAGCTTTCCCAGGAGCCACCGGTTCCACTTCCGATGACTCACGACCTCCTGACCCAGAATCAAGGTTGACTGGTACACCCGGGGCTCAGGACCCTGCATCTCCATGCCTGGCTCCTGCAGACGTAGCGATATCCCATTTCGGGGTTGCCTTCAGGGTTGCTCAAATCCTCATCGAGGCCAGGAAACCATCTACCCGTGCCACTTATGCCATGAAGTGGAAGCGGTTTTCCATTTGGGCGACCGCTAAGGGCTTGAACCCCTTCTCTTGCTCAGCCCCACAAGTCATGGAATACCTCCTTCACTTGTCAGACTCCGGTCTGTCCTACTCTTCCTTAAAGGTTCATATCTCAGCTAAGTGTACCATGAGCTGGTGGATAGTATGCCCGTGGCTCAATTGGAAGTCTCCAGAACCTTTCTGAAAGGGATTCTCCATCTGAAACCCCCCCATCTGCAGCCCAACTCCAGTTTGGGATTTGAACTTCGTACTCTTCCTTTCGAGCCGGCTATGAACTGAGATTTGCGCTTCCTTTCCTGGAGGGTGCTTTTTCTTGTGGCTATCACGTCAGCCCAAAGGATTTCGGAGCTTCACGCTCTAGTCTGCAAGGAGCCTTACTTGATTTTCCATAGGGACTGGGCGGTCCTCAGAACTCATCCAAGGTTTCTTCCCAAGGTGGTGTCAGAAGCCACGCTGAATCAGTCAGTGTATTATACGTCCCCCTCTAACAGAGGTGAGGCACTCCTTCATAAGATGGATGTCCATTGGATTCTCCGGTATTACACCCATCGGACCAAAGAGTTTTGCTCTTGCGACCAGTTGTTTGTCTCCTTTGCCCCGAGATTGAAGGGCAAACTGGTTTCTAAGTAGGGCCTTTCCAAATGGTTAGGCAACTGCATTCGATACTGTTACCAGACTCTGCCGGGTACCATCAGAAGTCATTCTACTAGGGGCATGGCTGCTTCCGCAGCCTTCTTTCGGAATGTTTCTGCTGCTGACATTTGTGCTGCCGCTACTTGGAGTTCTGTCCATACCTTTACCAAACACTATAGTCTGGACATTGCTTCTGGGCGGAGGGCTGGCTTTGGCCTAGCCGTCCTGCAGGATCTACTGTCCTAGACTGGGTCCTTTCTGGACTTCAGTTATTTCCATTGGAGTTTGTTTTCCTCCTCTCTAGTTTCTCTCAGTCTCTTCTTGGAGGGACTGCTTGGGACTCTGTCCTATATGTTATGACATACAGAAGGAACCCTCTCGAAGTAAGATAGTACAGTTACGTAGGAACTTAACGTAACAGTAGATCTTCGAGAGAGGTTCCTTCAGTAGGTCATATTTTTCCCTACCTCCTTCCCCTCATTTTATGTTTTACAGGGACTCCAAGTCCTGTTCGCTGCTGCTGTCAGGCCTCTTCCTGGCTCCGGCAGGAGAACTGGAGGGCGGGAGTGGGGACCGTCCACTATATACACTCACATTGATGTCAGTCATGTGACGTCGGGTGGGCGGTCCCCTGTCAGGTATTGCTAGAAAAGTCTGCTGTGTGGCCCGACGCCAGGTGGCGCCAGTCCTATATGTGATGACCTACTGAAGGAAACTTTCTCGAAGATCTACTGTTACGGTAAGTTCCTACATAACTGTACTTTCTATCCACACTAACTGCATTGTCCTTTCCCCTTTAAATCTTGCCGGAAGTCTTCAAGCTGGTTCTTCCCCCCCCCCCACAACCCGGGTGGTATAACCCTCGGCTCCACCCCATGACACCAGATCTTCCTTTCCTCTGGAAGAAGCAGGTTCCCTCCTTACCACTCCCCCATTGAGTAAGCCCTGGTGCTCAGATCTTCGGATTTACTTCCAAAACTTAAACTCATCAGAGTTTCGTCTTCAGCTCAATCTTCGATCACGACCGCGATGGAGCACCAGTCCTCTCCCAGGTTTCACCGGTGCCCATGCGGGCAGATGATGTCGTGTACCAACCCACGTGCGTTTACTGCCTGGGCCACAAGCATGATCCCCAGGCTTGCGATGTCTGCTGGTCGTTTCACACGTCGGTCATCAAGGACCGCCTCGCCCACCTGAAGTCGGGCAGCCTGGAAAAATGACATCCGATGGTCAAATCCAAGGACGCCTGTTGGGTAGTCTCCATGGCTGCTGGGTCCGCCGAGCAGCTGGAGCAGCTTAAGGCCTTCAAGGAGGAGGAGGCTCAGGCCGCCATGAAGTCCTCCTTGGCTTCAGCCTTTGTTCTGCTCAAGTTGGGTCCACTTATTCGGGCTCCTTCAAAGAGCTGTGCCAGTCTCACAAGAAGGAGTCCAGGAAAGAAAAGGAGAAGACTTACCATCGATATTCTTGGGACCATGAACATTCTTGATCTTGGGAATCCCAGGTTTTGACCACGGTTGACACCACGGCCTTGGCTGCTGGCTTCACGGTGCCCCCATCAGGCCAGCCGGTCGAGATGCTGGGCGACGATGCGGCTGAGATTTTTATTGACCTAGTCGACCGGTAGCTATCCATAGAGGCCAACAACTCCTTGTTCAGGACTGCGGTCCTGCCGGTGACCACCGAAGACTCGGCTCAGTCCACTAAGCTGGACCCTCCGGTCACTGACCTAGACCAGGAGGAGCCGCGGCACTCCCCGGCTCCCTCTGAGATACTCCGTCAGCACCCCGGTGGTTGAGGTTTGGGTCTTCCTCATCCTCTGGGTCAAGCCGGTCCCACCAACATCAGTGGTGTCACTCTCAGCACAATGGGAAGCGGCGCTACTGATACTCATCTTTGTCCTCCTCGGGTGAGGAGAGTCTTCGATGAAAACTGTGTCGACACTACAATGACTTGATGTGGCAACAGTTGGTGTTGTCTGGTCTGAAGCCGACCCTGGCTTCCACACTGGTCATCACTTGGCTGTCGCCCAATAGGCTGACACCAATGCCCCCTCACAGAGATTCTGGAAAAAGGGAACTCTTCGGAGGCTTTCCCAGTGGCCAAGGCTATTGTCGGCCCTGCCCTGGAGCTCTGACAGCACCCCACCCCACCTCCTTCCCTGCACTCTCAGCGTCCCGCAAATATGCGGTTCCCAACGGTACCCTCTCGGAGTTCACAGAGCACCCTTTGACCAAAGGGTTGGTGGCTGCCTCTTTGTTTCGATGCATGGGCAATTCGGGGGATGTTGACAGACCACCAGATAAAGAGCCCAAAAAAAATTGGACTACTCGGCTAAAAAGATGTATGCTGCCTCCTCGCTCGGCCTCCGAGAGGCGAGTTCGGCCATCATGATGACATAGTTCTCCCATGCCCTTCTGGGCTTTCTAGATGAGGTGATTTCTCATCCTCCTGTAGACCTCCAGACCACAGTCAAGCAGGTCCTGGACCAAGGTCGAGCTGTGGCCAAACAGCAACTTCAGATAGCTCTGGATATTGGAGATTCCTGTGCCTGCGTGGTGGCAGCCACAGTTGCCATGTGATGTAGGGCTTGTCTGCGGATCTTGACCTTTATAGCAGATACTCGGCACAAGTTGGCAGACGTCCCATTTCTGGGCACTGACCTGTTTGAGCCCGGTGTGGAGGGTCACCTCCAGCGTACTGAGAAGTCCAGTGCCACCTTGGACTCTGTGACGTCTGCCCAGAAGGATCCCAAGGGCTCCAGGCAGCAGAAGTGTAAGGTCTTTTGGCCCTCCACTCCTGCTGCAAAACCAGGCCAGCATCAGTCTGGCCAGCAGGCTCAGTCCTGGCGACCAAGGCCCAAGTCCTTGACCTCAGTGGTACGAAAGCCCGGAGGGAAGGGACCCGGTGGCTCCTCAGCGAGATCCTCCTCCTCAGTGACAGGATGGGGGGGTGCCACCCTCATGCCTGGCACACCTCCCTTGGGTTCTCCCATGGGGGGCTGTCTCCACCACTTTCTTTCTGCTTGGTCCATTGTCACCACAGACAGGTGAGTTCTAGAAGTGGTCAGTCAGAGTCTGCCTCTAGAGTTGGAGCAGTACCCTTCCAGCCAAACCCATGCCCCAAGGGAGGATTTGGTATCTGAAGACACTCAGTCGGCTCTTCGAGCCGACATAGCACATCTTCTCCGCAAGGAGGTCTTTGTCAGAACTGCGGATCCTCCGGAATACCCGGGGTTTGTCTCCAGGCACTTCCTGGTGCCAAAGCGGATGGGGGGCTGGTGCCCCATTCTAGATCTGCATGACCTGAACAAATTCCTCAGGTCTCACACCTTCGGGATGGTAACTCTGTCCCAGATCATACCATCTCTAGAGCAAGAAATGTGGTTTTGCTCTATGGATCTTCAGAATGCATTCTTTCATATCCCAATCCGTCCGTCCCACCAAATGTTCCTCTGCTTCCGAGCCGAGGGAACCCTCTATGAATTCCAGGCCATGCCTTTCGGCCTCTCCTTGGCCTCCAGGGTCTTCACCAAATGCATACAGTGGTGGCAGCTTACCTGAGGTGCTGAGGTGTACCCCTTCCTGGACGACTGGCTGATAAGTCCCTCCAGGAAGCTGCAGGGGGATGTCTTCTCGAGGTCGTGGATCCCAGTCCTCTTCTATGCCTTCCCTCCACTTCCCTTGATCCACAAGATGCTATTCAAGGTCAGGAGGGACAAGGCAAAGGTGATCCTGGTGGCACCAAACTGGCCCTGCCAGTTTTGGTACCCTGATCTCCTCAGCCTCAGCAACAGACTACAGAGGCTGCTTCCCATACGCCCGGACCTGCTCTCAATCAATCAGGGGAATATAATCCACCCAGATCTTCAATCCCTGCACATGACAGCCTGGTTCCTGAGCAGCTAGAGTTCCAGGCTTTGAGTCTCTCCAAAGATGTCCTCACTGTCGTGGAGGCATCTAGATAGGAATCAACCAGAAAATGCTATGCCTTCAAATGAAAGAAATTCTCCATTGGTGTCAGGGCAAGGGGTTAGACCCTTCGACCTGTCCATTGGCTAGCATTTTGGACTACCTGTGGTCTCTCTCTCTCAAGGGAGCCTTCAGTCAGTGACCCTTAAGGTGCACCTGGCAGCCATCTGTGCTTACCGGGTGCAGGCCAGTCAGCAGTCTGTAGCACAGGAGAAGGTGGTCTGGCACTTTTTCAAGGGCCTAGATCACGTTTCCCCTCTGGTGCATGAACCACCACCACCGTGGGACTTTTTTTTTTTTTCTTTTTTTTTAATCAGGAGAGACACACTAAGCTGAAAGCTTGTTTACAGGTGTGACCTGGGAGCACAAGGAAGTTGTGACTTGCTGAGGGTCACACAGTATGCAAGTGGGGGCTGTGGGATTCAAACCCAGGTTTGCAGCTCAGATGGAAAAGGTTTGGTTTTTGGTGTTCCAGTAGGCATATTAAGCCAGAGCTGGCTGATATTGCCACTGTTTTGGACTATTTGGTACATCTTAACAGTTTAGGCCTCCGGCCTACTACTCTTAAGGTACATTTGGCAGCTGTGTCTGCTTTTCTTTTGGCTGGTAAGGCCTCTTCCCTAGCTTCTCATCCAGTTTTCAAGAAATTTTTCAAAAGCTTGGTCAATGTCAGTTCTTCCTTTCGGGAGCCTACTTCTTGGGATCTGAACATCTGTATTGCACAGCTTATGCAGCCCCCTTTTGAACCCTTATCTTCAGCTGAGCTGAAATACTTGACTTGGAAAACTATTTTTGGTAGCCATTACCTCAGCTAGGAGGATCAGTGAACTACAGGCCTTATCAGTGGAACCTGCTTTCATTTCCTTTCATGGGGATAAGGTGGTCCTTCGCACCAATAGAAAGTTCCTTCCCAAGGCGGTGTCAGACTTTCATCTGAACCAGTCTGTGTCTCTGCCTGTCTTTTTCACTGATCATTCTTCCTCTGGAGAGAAAATGTTACATAGTCTGGATGTGAAAAGGGCTCTCAGTTACTATATTGAGCATACCAATGCCCATAGGAGGGATTGTTCTGAATTGTTTCTCACTTATGGTGAGGTGGGAAAGGCAAGCCTGCTACCTAGAGGTCTATTGCCAGGTGGATTGTCTCTTGCATCCAATTCTGCTACTCTAAACTTGGGAAGGAGCCTCCCTCAGGCCTGAGGGCTCATTCTACCAGAGGTACAGCTGCTTCGGTTGCAGCAGCTAGAGATATACCTTTAGTGCATATATGTAAAGCAGCTACCTGGAAATCTGTTCACACCTTCACCAAGCATTACTCTTTGGACATTCTGTCACGAAGTGATGCTAGGTTTGACACAGCTGTGCTGCAGAGCTTGATCTTACTTCAAGTGGGAGCTCTTGCAGCAGGCTATATCAATTAGGACTATGCCGCAGGCACTAGGACCATCCAGAAACCTTTTCAGCCAGCAGTATACAGCAGGGACTGCCCCCGACATCGGCTCTGGTACAAAAGGGGGCAGACCCAGCTCCACCTCAGTTCTTTTCCCGCCGCGTCCCGCACGTGAAGAGAAAGACTTCGTTCCAGCTTGCCAGGAACAGCTAAACTTCTTTCTCAAACCTGCTTTTGCAGCTGTTTCAGAGTTTTTTCAAGTTGTCGTCGTCAGGCCATTTTCCAACGTTTTTTTTTCAGTTGATCGACAGATGTCTTCGCCGTCGTCAGCCTCTCCAGAGCCCCATCAGAATAAGTGCGATTGTGAGAGGCAGATCCCTGCCAAAGACTGGCACAAAAGCTGTGTCTTCTGCCTCGGGCCGGACCACGATACCGCGGCCTGCTCAGCCTGCCAGGCGTTCACCAGCCGGACCCGGATCCGACGTCTGAAGGCCCTGAAGGCTTTTCTACTGGAGAAGAAGAAGATGGATCTGCATTCCTCCGAGGGGAAGCGTAAGGAAAAAAACAAGCGCCACGGGAAAGACCGTAGTCGGTCCCGGTAGCGGTCCCGCTCTCGTTCGCGGCCTTCTCCCAAGAAGGCCCGTCTTTCCCTGGGTTCAGGAAAGCGCCCTAAGTCATTCCAGGCCAAGAACGGCCCATCGGGGGAGAAGCCAGCCAAGCCGAAGGTAACCCTGCTAAGGGTTACCACCAAGCCATGAATTCAGCTGCGGCCCCACCTACAAAACCCCCAGCGCTGCCTGCTAAAGGCGCCCAGAGTCAAGGATTCTCCGGGCTTCGCTGCACCCCGCCATCGGGTACCATCAATGACGCAGTTGAAGGGGCGAAGGGTGATGGAGCGGCCATGGAAGAGCCAGCGTCCCCGTCTCCCAAGTCCTTCTCCCCTCTGGGCCCCCAAGAGGGCTCTCCTTCGCGGGCCAATGTCCCGGATACTTCCTTTCTGGGCCAGAGCTTTTCTCGAAGGATGAGCTGCAAGAGTTGTTCTCCTTTTGGTGGGGACAGGTCCAGAAGCGGACCCCCCCTGTCGCTAGCCCAGACACTGGTACCGGACCCAACGGGCAAACCACAGCCGGGAGGTGAGCCTTCCCCAAGGAAGTCCCCGGAGCGACCGCCTACACCTCCTTCTAGGGCTCGTTCCCACACCTGGTCCAGAGACCACCGCCGACACTCCAGGGATTCTGAGACCATCGCCAGTCCAGGTCGTCACAGCCTTCTCATTCTCATAGGCGAGAGTGCTCCGGCGTTGGTCCCTCTGCGGACGTGGTTTCTATCCGTCGCCAGTCTCAGGACTGGAGCTGGTCTTTGGACCCGGCGTTGGTCCCAGTTACCGACCGGAGGTCTGGTCTCTGGTCATAAGGGGAGAGCAGACTATTCCAGATCATATAGTTGATCTCCCTGTTCTTCGTCCTCATCCTCTTCCTCTCTCAGCTTAGAGCAGTCCCCGAGAGAGAAGGACCAGCCTCGCTTGCCTCCTGACGATCCGACATTAATGGACGTCATGAGGAATATCCAGGCCTCCAATGAGTGGGAAACTGAAGACCTGGATCCGGAACGGCGAAGATTGGCAAAATACCTGAGGCAAAAGGAGCCAAAACCACTGGTGGTCCCTCCTTTAGTGGACACTTTCCAGGACCTGACTCTGACTACCTGGAGGCGTCCAGCTTCCATCCCGGCTGTTCCCAAGAAATCATATAGGCTGTATAAGGCCCCGAGGGCAGAAGCTTTTCTAGCAGAGAACCCTCAGGCATACTCTTTGGTCATCACGGCTGCCCATGACAAATCAAGCCAGCTGAAGCACCTTAGCTCACAGCCTCCTGATCCAGAGTCTCAGTATTTGGACCAAGTGGGCAAGAAAGTCTATTCTACCTCCACCTGTTCCATCCGGTCCCTTAACTTCCTGACTCATATGGTCCAGTACCAGAATGCTCTGTGGGAGAGGGGACAAGAGCTACTGAAGGCCATGCCAGATTCCAATCAGAAGACAGAACTTCTGGATATTATGAAATTGGGCTCCGACATAGGCTCCCATGTCCTGAGAGCCTTGTACGATACTGCAGATATGGCAGCCAGGCAGCTGCTTCTGGGGTGTGCCTCCGGCGCCATGCCTGGTTGAGAGTTTCGGGTTTCCACCAGGATCTGCAGTCCGGTATCGAGGATTTACCATTCCAAGGTACCGTGTTATTTGGACTGGAGACGGAAGCTTTGATTTCTCGTCTACAGGAGTCTGGCAAGTCCATCTGGTCGGTCCGCCAAATGTACCGCGACGACCAGCAACTGCAACGAAAATGGCCATTTCTTAAGCCCTCAGGTGACCAAGGTGGACACGCCTATGATAATCAGCAGGGTCAAAGAGACGGTTTTCGTAGGAGAGCCAGTAACCAGCAGCCTGGAGGCGCTCCTACCCGTGGGCCCACGTCCTCCCAGGCCTCTCTGCCTATGCCCGGCTCAGCCCAGTGACTCCCTTCCACCCCCCCTTCCAGAGAAAGACTCAGGGGAGGCAGTTGGGGGCCGCTTCTCCCTTCATCTCGAAGGGTGGAAGTCAATTACGGCAGACCAGTGGGTCCTGGACATCATCAGGAGAGGACACATGCTGGAGTTCACGGAGTTTCCTCCAAATACTCCACCAAAGTACTCCCATTATCCTCCTTCTCACATCCCACTAATAGAAGGAGAAATTCAGACCCTCTTGCAGAAAAAAGCAATAGAGGTAGTCCCCTTGCATCAGCGGGGAAAGGGGTTTTATTCCCACTTCTTCCTGGTCCCAAAAAAGACACAGGATCTTCGTCCCATTCTGGACCTCCGCTCTCTCAATCTCTTTATACAGTACAAAAGGTTCAGGATGGTAACCCTTCCAGGTCTACTTCCTCTGCTGCACCAAGGAGACTGGCTCTGCTCCCTAGACATGCAAGATGCATATATGCATATCGGGGTCTTCCCTTCCCACAGGAAGTTTCTGAGGTTCCACTTCCAAGGGGAGCACTACCAATTCTGAGTTCATCCATTCAACCTCTCTTCCGCTCCGCGAGTCTTTACAAAATGCTTGGCAATGGTGGCTGCGGCTCTAAGGCGCATGGGGCACTACGTTTTCCCATACCTAGATGATTGGCTGCTCACAGCCCTGTCAAGGTCATGCCTACTTCACGCCCTCGGAGACACCTATACTCTTCCAAGAGCTGGGGATCACCCTGAACCTTCAGAAATCGTCCCCCGAGCCCAGTCAAAAACTTGTCTTCATTGGAGCGGTCCTGGATTCTATCCAGGGCATGGCTTTCCTTCCCCCGGACAGGGGCGGTCACCTGCGAGAGATTGCCAAATGGATCTCAGTAACTCCTCAAGTTCCAGCATGGAACTTCCTCAGGCTACTGGGGCACATGGTGGCGGCCATTCCAGTCACTCCTCTGGCCCACCTCCACATGCGGGTCCCACAGTGGATGCTCAGGGTACAGTGGGACCAGGACTATGACGATCTAGACTCTCTGGTCAAGGTCACAGAGCCAGTCAGGAAAACTTTGCTTTGAAGGATGGACCCCCGGAATTTGGAGAAAGGGGTCAGGTTTTGTCCGGAGCCACCAGGTCAGACTCTTACGACAGATGCATCGGATCTGGGATGGGGAGCGCACCTGGGTGCTCATCAAACGCAAGGGGTTTGGACACCCAAGGAGCGATCCCTTCACACAATGTACTGGAAATGCGAGTGGTTCTCTATGCCGTACAGGCCTTTCAAGAGGACCTGGTGCTGGGCTCTCTTCTAGTTCAGACAGACAATATTGCGGTCGTCTTCTACATCAACAAGCAAGGGGGTACTCATTCGTATCCCCTTTGCAGGGAGGCGATGAGAGTCTGGCACTGGGCGCTGGAGTGGCGCATTCTGCTGCCCACAGTGCACGTTCCAGGTGTCCTGAATGATCTGGCCGACAGCTTAAGCAGGTCTTGATCCAGAGCACACGAGTGGGAGCTGCTACGGTCAATAGCAGATCAGCTCTTCGACAAGTGGGATCATCCAGAGCTGGACCTTTTTACGTCAATGCGCAACGCCAAACTGCCAGTGTTCTCGCGAGAGCACGCGCCTGGAGTTTTCTGGCCAGATGCGTTATCCCTTTGTTGGGTAGGGAGGTTTCTGTATGCCTTCCCGCCCTTCCCTCTCATTCAGAGAGTCCTACTAAAGTTACAGGCAGAAGGGGCCCGAATGATTCTCGTAGGCCCCAGATAGTCTCGGCAGATTTGGTTCCCACTCCTGCAGCGGTTATCCATGGAACCTCCAACTCCACTGCCCATATGCTTGCAGTTGCTATCCCAGGAACAGGGGTTGCTGGTCCATCCGGACCTTTGTTCCTTACATCTGCATGCTTGGGTACTTCAGACATAGCTCAACAGAGATACGGGGTTTCCCCAGAAGTGGCGGCAGTCCTAGTATCGGCGAGGAAGCCCCCCACCCACTCCGCCTGTGCTATGAAATGGAAGTGGTTTTGTTTATGGGCCTCGTCACAGCGTTTGGACCCCGTCACTTGTCCAGTAAACTCAGCATTACAGTACCTCCTCTCCTTGTACCAACATGGCCTGAGTTACTTCTCTATTAAGGTGCACATGTGGGCTGTCTCTGCCTATCATGCTCTGATCGGAGATAAGGTGTTAGCACAATTGGATGTAGCCCGCACCTTTTTGAGAGGAATTTTACATATGAGACCTCCCATTCAGGACCCTATCCCACCCTGGGATCTCCTTTTTGTGTTGGAGAAGCTCACCATCCCTCCCTTTGAGCCGGCAACAGATTGTGAGCTGCGTTATCTTTCTTGGAAGGTGTGTTTTTTGGTTGCTATTACCTCAGCTCAAAGAGTTTCCGAGCTTCATGTTCTGATGTGTAAAGAGTCGTGTTTGATTTTCCACAGGGAAAGGGTTTCCCTTAGAACAAATCCTAAGTTTCTTCTGAAAGTAGTCTCAGAGTTGACCCTCAACCAGTCGGTTGATCTTCTAGTCTATTTTCCTTCCCCATCTAATAGAGGGGAGGCTCTCCTTCACACATTGGATGTCCACAGGACTTTGAGGTATTACCTCAAACAGACGGCTATGCACCGTCAGTCGGAGCAACTCTTTGTGGCCTTTGCACCACAATGCTTGGGCAAACCGGTGACCAAGCAGACGATTTCGAAGTGTATCGTCCACTGCATATCCTTCTGTTATGAAAAACACAATAAGCCCCTACTGGGTCCGGTCAGGGGTCGCTCCACCAGGGGAGTGTCTGCTTCTTTTGCCGCCCTGAGAAATGTCTGTATCAGGGACATATGCGCGGACGCTACCTGGAATTTGATGCATACCTTTGTCAAGCATTACAGCTTGGATATCGTCTCCAGACGCAGTGCCAGTTTTGGTCTGGCTGTTTTACAGGGACTTTTGTCCTAGGCCTGTGGAATCAGCATATTCCACCTCCCGGGGTCGTCTACCTCTTTGGCGAGGGACTGCTTGGTATTCAGTCCTAATTGTTATAGCCTGCTGCAAGAGCTCCCACTCGAAGTAAGATAGTACAGTTACGTAAGAACTTACTGTAACAGTAGATTTTCGAGAGGAGCTCTTGCAGCAGGCGTTACTTTCCCACCCGCCTTCCCCCTCAAGGTGTGCAGATCCATCTTCATCTACATCTCCATTGACTGCTTCGTCTCCTTCTCTTGTCAGGGCTTGTTCGCGTGCCTTGGCGGGAGAACTGAGGTGGAGCTGGGTCCGCCCCCTTTTGTACCAGGGCCGATGTCTGGGGCAGTCCCTGCTGTATAATGCTGGCTGAAAAGGTTTCCGGAGGGTCCTAGTGCCTTCGGCATAGTCCTAATTATTATAGCTTGCTGCAAGAGCTCCTCTCGAAGATCTACTGTTACGGTAAGTTCTTAAGTAACTATACTTTCCCAAAATAGGTTCTGTAACTCCTTCCTCCAAGAGGGTACTGCTTGGTAGTCTGCATATAGTCAGCATACAGCAAGACTTCATGTTGTCTGAAGAAAAAATTATTCACCATAGTAATGTTGTTTCTTCTAATGGAGTCTTGCTGTATTCTGACCTCCCTCCCTGCCTTCCCTCCTGGAACCTAGTAGTTTTGGGATGTGGTGGGCAGGCACAGTGCTGCACCCCAGAGGTGTTCTGGACATGCCTCCATCTTTTAGGTTTTTTTTTTTCTTTGCTTTAGTTTGGTGAATCACTACCTGTTGGGTTCTTTTTGGGTTTTCTCGACTTGAGTCTGTGACCCTAAAACCTCGATTGGCCATGTGGCGCAAACATTTTAAAACAATTTATTATTTTGAGTTAGTTTAGTGCTCATAAGAATCTGACGGTTACACTTCAGAGTACCACAGACAGAGGTTTGAAAACCGAGCTCAAGTGCAACGTTCTATACCTTTGGATAGAGTTAACCCTTTACTCTCCTGAGCAGTTCAAGTGCTGGGGCTAACTGCATATAGTCAGAATACAGCAAGACTCCATTAGAAGAAACAACATTACTGTGGTGAGTAATTTTTTCTTACAGCTCTCTGCTGCTTCTAGGCTCTCGGTGGGAGCAGTTATTTAGTAGTATTAAGCTGTGATGCCTGTCTTTAATTTATTTTGTGCCTGCTTAAATTAGTTCAGCACCATTTATAATATACTGTAGAATTGTGTTGCACTGTATACTGTGATACCTCTTTGCCCCTTCCTGCCTTTCTCTGCTTTCTTCTAGCATCTTTATCTACGCTTTCCCCTTCTCCTCTCCACTATGAATTTATTTTAGTGCTGACACGGAGCTTCTCCTACCTCTTAGCTGCCCAAGCCTTTTTTGCTCCCTGCCCCATCTTACTTTATAAATTATTCGCTTCCAGCTGCCTATATTTCTTAGTGTGTTTTGGCACCTAACTGCTCTAATTTTAATTTATTTGCCTCCTAGCTGGCCGTATCGCTTAATGTTTTTTGGCATCTAAACTGCTTTAATTTTAATTTTAAATTATTTACCTCCTAGCTGCCCGTATTTCTCAATGTTTTCTGGTGCCTAAATTGCTTTAATCTCCACTGCCCAGGACTGTCCTGAACTTGGAAATGCGAGCTGAGTAAGCCTTTTGGCCCCCTGCCTCCTTAACTCTAGTAATCTTTGCTCTAGTTACCATTTTTTTCCCCTACCCTTGGTGCCTAAATTGATCAATTATCCAAGCGCCAAGTCCCGCGACCCCTGTCTGGGCTATCTGGCTGCTACGCCCCTCCCCTTCTAAGCCTTCTTTGTTCCAGCTCCCCGCCCCACGATTATCCTGCTTCTCCCCACCCAATGATTAATCCGTGAGCTGTTCTTTTGTTTTAAGGCCTTAAAAAACTGTATGCTTTGCCCCCCCTATTCAGGACTGCCCTGAGCAGGTGAGCTCTCCCTTGGCAGCTAGAGGGAGGAAGCCATTGGTTGCATCCATCTCCCCAGCCCAAAAGCTCTACCAGAAAGCCCAGGTATGGCCACTCTCGGACTGGGAGACCAGGATTAAAAACCGCAGTTGTGATTGGCTGGCAGCCCTTTGCTGCGGCCACCGATTGGTTGTCCTGCCAGCACAGCCTGCCTCCGATTGGCGGCCAACCTCTTTTGGACTTCTGCTCTCTTGGCCCAGCTCTCTTGCTGCGGCTTTCTGTTATGGCTCTTGGCCACTTCTAGGCTCTCGGTGGGAGCAGTTATTTAGTAGTATTTTGACCCTCCGCCCACCCCTCCCTGGCCTTCTTAAATACACCTTATTCCCACTCTCTTTACAGAGTCAGTCATCTGTTGGTTGCAACCTTGCCTGCAGCTAGCTTAAAGGGGCAATGTGAACCCTAGACTTTTGCTAGGGATTTCACCAAACAGTACTGCTGATGGCTTTAAGACTCTGGTTTCTTTTGCTTTACCTTTCTATCCTTACTGCAGTGCCACAGCAACTGGAAATGTGGCTCCTTTTCTTCTCCTGCTGCCTAGCTGGCTGGTCTGTTCTTCTGTCCTGAATTCCAGTATACCTCATGTGTTTGATTTTGTCACACTAGGTGCGAATGAATCCCTCTCTTTAGTATACAGGCTTCCATCCTTAAAATATGCTGTCTAGCATTTCTGGCAATCTATGACCATTTTTACACCATTCACGTGGCATTACATCCCAACCATGCCTCTTCCACTCCACCTAGCAACATTATCCTATCAAGCCAGGGTGCTTCTCTCTGCTACCTTAGGCTCACTTGGCTACCATTTCAGTGATTCTGTGCCTTGCCCACAGCCCCGCTGCAAACGGGAGCATACTCAGTCCTTTGGAATGCTACTGAGTGCTCTTATAAAGCTGTTACTGCTTCTTCTCCATTGCTCTGGTAACGTCAAGTTAAACCCAGGCCCTCCCTCCCGAGTCTCTGCTCCTGCTGATCTGGCCCACATCAAAGGAATGAGCCTTCTCCATATAAATGCGTGTAGCCTTCTAAAAAGGTTTAACTCCATTCAGGCCTGGATTTGTCACACTAAGCCTGATATTTTGGTAGTGTCAGAGTCCTGGCTCAGACCTTCCACTCTGGACTACGATGTAAACATCCCCTCTTAAAGTATCTTCAGATCTGATAGATTGGCCAGAGGAGGCGGGGTAGCCATCTATATCCTCGACAAATTTACCGTCTCCGTTACCAACTCCACTTCAGTCCCTAAGGAATTTGAAAGTCTAACACTCAAGGGCCAGCTTCTTTCTTCCACATCCCTTTGCATCATAGGATGCTATAGACCCCCCCCCACAGGGTTACAGTTACTGAACCATCTGTCTAGCATGTTGAGTACATTGTCTTCAGAGGTCGTCATATTGGGAGACCTCAATTTGGATTGGTTCTCCAGTTGTTCTAAACCTCTCAAAGACGTATGCAACACCTTTGGGCTTGTACAACTCATTGAAGAGGCAACCTGGCCTAATAAGAAAAATCCAGATAAGAGTTCATTACTCCATGTTATTTTAGTAGATAAAGCTCACCTGTATACTCATTCGGGCGTCCTTTTCACTGACCTCAGTGACCATTGCTTCATCGTTTGCGTGAGGTCTGCTCCCAAACCTGTATCTACGGTCGTGGCCAAAAATATTGGTGCCCTTGCACTTTTTCAAATAACTCAATTTCCTCTAAACGTAAGTTGAAATTAACAACAGTACAGTATTTGGTCTCCACAATTCTTTATTTCTCTGTTAATATTACAGAACCTTTGTTTTTGATTCAGAATTTAATATATCCTTTTAAATCAGAAAATGAAAAGAAATGGCATTGACAAAATTATTGACACCTTAGACTTAATATTTGGTAGCACAGCCTTTGGTCAAAATAACTACAATCAACCACTTCCTATAGCCATGGGTGAGCTTCCTGCACCTCTCTACTGGCAGTTTGGCCCACTCTTCTTGTGCAAACTGCTCCAGTTCTCCCAGATTTGAAGGGTGCCTTCTCCCAACTGCTGTTTTCAGATCTCTCCACAGGTTTTCAATGGGATTTAGATCTGGACTCATTGCTGGCCACTTCAGAACAGTCCAGCGTCTTGTCTTGAACCATTCCTGGGTGCTTTTTGAAGTGTGTTTGAGGTCATTGTCCTGCTGGAAGACCCATGACCTTTGCGGAGACCCAGCTTTCTGACACTGGGTTCAACATTGCACTCCAAAATGGCCTGGTAATCTCCAGATTTCATGATGCCATGCACACTTTCAAGGCACCCAGTGCCAGAGGCAGCACAGCAACCCCAAAACATCACTGAACCTCCTCCATGTTTGACTGTAGGGAAGGTGTTCTTTTCTTTGAAGGCTTTATTTTGTTTTCTGTAAACATAGAGATGATGTGCTTTACCAGAAAGCTCTAATTTAGTCTCATCTGTCCACAGGACATTCTCCCAGAAGGATTTTGGCTTGTTCAGGTGTGTTTTGGCAAACCTCAGTCAGGCTTTCCTGTGTCTCTCTCTCAGCAGTGGGGTCCTCCTGGGCCTCCTACCATATACCCCTTTCATTGAGTTGGCGATGGATGGTGCGAGTTGAAACTATGTACCTTGTGTCTGAAGGGTCAGCTTGAATCTGTTTGGCAGTTGATCGAGGTGCTTTCTCCACCATTTGAACAATCCTGCGCTGCAATCTTGATCAAAGTTTTCCCTTGCGGCCACATCCAGGAGGTTGGCTACAGTGCTATGGACGAAGCGTCCTGGTAACATTACGTCACGGTGGAAACAGGAACATCAAGGTCTCTGGAGATTGATTTGTAGCCTTGAGATTGTCCATGCTTGGCTACAATCTTCTGTCTGACCTCCTCAGACAATTCTCTGGCTGTCTTTCTTTTCTCCATGCTCATTGCGGTACACACGGTGACACAAAACAGGAGAATGAGTTCTTTTCTCTATTCAAACTGGTTGAATGAGTGATTTTTATATTGCAGGCACCTGCAACTCACCACAGGTGAGTTCAGTTCCAAAGTGAAGGAAAATCATCTGCTTGAAATCTAATTATTTCCAACTACTTCTAAAAGGTGCCAATAATTTTGTCTGGGCCATTTAAGGATTTCTGTGTGGAATAAGCTAAGACTTAGTAAACTTTTCTGCTTTTTGTGTTTTATTCCACTGCAAACCAAAGAAATACATATGTGGATACCAAAATATTTTTTAATTTCAACAATTTTCTGGAAAGAATGGTGCATTATTAGGAAAAACTGCAAGGGCACCAATATTTTTGGCCACGACTGTATGTCTAGGTATATTCTTAAAAGATGTTGACGCAACTTTGATCCTTCTGCATTCCTTTCGGATTTACAGAACCCATTGTTATGGTAGGATTTCTACCTGTCCAAGACCGTGGACAAGGTGTATGAGTTCTTTCAGAATATTGTCCTTGGGACCTTAAATAAACGTGCTCCCATGGTCAAAATTCATACCAAGAAAAGACTGTGTCCTTGGTTTACTGCCAATTTAAAGTCAGTTCTGTGTAACAGAGACATACTTTTTAGAAAATTGTGGAAATCTAAATATCTTCCCTTGTCAATCTTCACCATTCATTACTGCTTGGGTGTAAGCCAGAGGTGTGCACCCACCACGGGAGTTTTTTTTTTTTTGGAGAGAAGTGACACCGCCCGGCTTCACCCAAAAGTGGCGCACTCGTAGTGCGCAAGGGGCGGCCGTTAGGTGCAGCAGACTCCTTCTCCATCCCAGTTCTGTTTTTCCTGCTGTTGAGGCTGCACGTGCTATGCGAGTTTTCAGTGTGAAGTACGCCACTAGGCCCCTCATCAACCGTCTCCTTCATCAACACCGTGTGCGACTCCTCAATCCCAGTTCTGTCCCGGCGCCGGTAAGTTCATTCCATTTATTTTCTTAACGGTGCCAGGAGCTTTTTCTCTGTTATATTTTGTTTCACATCATGTCCGGTTTGGGAGCTAAGCCTAAGTCAAAAGCGGGCCGTGCCCCCATGCGTCGGTGCTTCTGTGGCCGGCATTTCTCTTTGATGGACCAACATGTTTGCCTTCAGTGCCTGGGACCTAACCATGACATGGACAGATGCGAGGCCTGTTTTTCAATGGACCGCCGTGTTCTCGAAGTCCATGTGTTTAAAGTCGGCAGGGCTCTGCCGACTTTCGGAGGACGGTGTCGATCTCTGGTCTCCCATACCAGAACTTTAGGCCCTTCCTCTGGGTCCCCTTCCAGGCCTATATGGTCTGGTGTGGAGGAGGCCTCCTCATCTTCAAGCCTTGCTGAGGAGGAGGCCTCTTTTGCAGTGTCGGAGGAATGTCGTGGCCCCTCCCAGGGTCGTGCCAGGGACACCGCCTTGGCAGTCACCTCTTTGGAGGTGTTCACTCCCCCAGTGTCGTGGCCCATGGTTGTGGGGTCCGGCACTGGTGGACCCTCGGCGCCGCCTGCTGGTGTCATTCCTGATCTCGACGCAGTTTGCGGTGCCGGTGATCGGAGGGCGCCGCTTGCGATGCCGGATTGTTTTCCGGCACCGTTCGTGTCACCGCTTCTGTGGTCGACTCCACTGGTGCCGCCATGTTGGTTTCCAGCACCGTGCGTGGTGCTGGGGATTTGACTGGGACCATTGGTGGGTCGAGGCCGGATGGCTGTGCCATGGGCGATGTGCGGGAAGCGGCCGGTGTCATGACTGATACCATTTGTGGCGCAGCCTCCCTGCGGACTCTTGGGATAGCCAGTGTCGAGGTCCTGCTGGTCGTCTCTTTCTTGGAAGAGGGCGATTCGGATGTGAACTTGATCACGCACCCCGATTCCTCGGAGTCGGAGTCCTTTGGGAGGCGCAGTGTCAGGTGACCCAGTGCCCCAGAGTCTCCGGAAAGCTCTTCCTCCGAGGACCCCCAGGCTGGGGTGGCTTGAGTCTTTGGGGGAGGCGGGTTGGGGGAGTCGGGGTGGGATCTGTCCCCAGGAGGCGGTGGCAGCTGCCAGCCCTGGTGCTGCTGCACCTTCCTGGGGTGGATTGTGGTTCTGTCCTGGGGCCCCCTTGAGGGCTCGGGGTTGATGGAGCCCTGCACTGGAGTCGAGGAGGGCATCCTCAGAGTCTGAGGGGTTGAGGGGTAGGGGTGAGGGGCGTCAGCTTCCTTTACCACCTTTCGGGGTGCGGGCGGAGCCGTAGCACCAAATCCCACCTTTCCTTCTTGGGCGCAGGGGACTCTTCCAGTGGCACCACCATGGGTTGCCCTTCTGGACCCATGCAGCCCCAGGCACGTCACAGGGGAGAGTCCCCGTTTGGGGTTTTCCAGAGTTCGCATCCCCAGGGTTCCCTCTTGCGACCTGGTTTGATTTCAGGGACACCGCCAGCTCGGGCTCCGTTCCCTGGATTTCAGAGCCCTGGCAGAGGACAGTTGCCTATTCGTGGTGCCCCTCTCCCATTCCTCTGCAGCCACCACCCTCTCTCCCAGGCCATGTTGGTCCTACGGGGCCATTATCCTGAGAGACGTTCAGAGGTACTGCGGCAGCCTTCCTGTCATATGTTAGACACGTGCATGAGTGGGTATTTTGCCTGTCCCCTCTGCCGCAGGAGTCTTCTGAGCATTCGAGTTCCCCATCTTCCTCGGCTCCCTCCTTGGAGGGAGAGGAACCCTCTGCTCATCTTTCCTCCGACGCTGATTTCACAGATTATCAGCGATTCCTTTTGAGGATGGTTGGGGACCGCCATATCTCCTATGTCAGGTGTGACAGTACTGAGCGGGAGACACGTGAATTCCTTGGTCAATTCAGTGCCCATCATCTGGTGGTGCCGTCTTGGCCTATCCCTTTCCAGGAGGCATCTATTCACACCAGGCAGTCTCCAGCCGCTCCTTTCCCAGCCCCAGCAGACTACAGGAGGAGGTATTGTACCCCATCTGAGTCTCTAGGTACACTCCCCAACACATCCTCGGGATTGGAGTTCCTAGAGACTCATTCCGGATGCCGACGCCTGGTGCATGACCATCCACCGGACTCGGAATTCCCTACATGTTGACCGGTGGGGGCGAAGAGTGTTCACTTCTTTTCGTGTGATGTTGTGAGTTGCAGAACATCAGGCTCACCATGCTGCCTACAGCAGGCACTAATGGTCGATGCTCTCTCAACTTCTAGCATCAGTGCCTGATACGGAGCAATCCAAACAAGCTGTGGCCCTCTCCGCTACAGGCCTGGAACTGGCAAGGAACCAAGCAAAGGCATCCTACGACACCAGTGAGGTGGCTTGCGGGGACAGCGATCTGCATTAGGCGGATGGCATGGCTTCGTGTATCAAGATTGTCACCCCTGGCCCGGCGTAGGGTGATTCGCTCCGCCTTCCGAGGGACCCGCCTTTTTTTCCCACCAGGGCTAGGAGGCTTCTGCAGGGGCTTCCTCCGTCTCCTCGTCTCCGGGGGACACCTCCTAGCTCTCCTCGGCCTTAGGCTACCTGTCTTGTAAGGCTAGGGTCTCTTCCTTCTGTTTTCACCAGCAGGAGGCTGAGGTCTTGTTCCCTCAGGGTTTTCCCTAGTCCCCTTCGGGGCTTACTCACCCACTAGCAATGCATGGTGAAGATTGACAAGGGAAGATATGGAAATTACGCACCTACTGTAATTCTTGATCTTCTCTTATATCTTCACCATTCATTACTGATACCCGCCCACCTTCCCCTTACTGGCCTCCTTCTTCGGCGTCTCCTCCTCCCTGCTCATTCCTCCTCCCTCCTTTTCATGGCCTTAAATCCCCTAAATCCAAAAAAAAAAAAATATATCTCTATCCTGAGGGAACTCTTTCTGTTTGCCCCTGAGGGTGACCTCTTGGCTCCTTCTTAAGCCATGTTGTTCAATTCACAGTTAAAGAAACCGTTCCTTAAATGGTTCGGTTCCTTTTTCTAGGTTCCCACTGGCATAACTGAATATCCTGTTTGTGCCAGCCTCTGCTAGTTAAACGGTGTCCTGGCACTGCAGTTGCCTTGAACTGGTGATCTGTTTTGCCTTGCCTTCGGGGAGTCAGACTGAGCTCCCAGTCTGTCCTTTTCCGCAAAGGGGTGCCCTCTGTAGGGCTTCAAATATGCCCCCCCTCCCCACACACATCTGTGTTAGCACATAGCAGGGTGCTAATGGATTTCCTTCCCCTTCCTAGTTGGGCGCTTTCCTTTCAGATTTTCTGTCTTTGCAGTCTGTGAGTTCTCAGCTGGAGTATAAGGGGTTGGGGATGGTGGGAGGTGCAGAGAGTCTGCCTTTTGTGTACCAAGCTGTGCAAAAGGTTCAGTTGAACCTTCTTCACCAGTTTTCCTAAATGGGATCCTTGCTCCCTCACCTTGGTCCCGAGCTTACGAGCCTTCAAGCCAAATTCTCACAACTTGGCAGAACTTGTCCCTCCTCCTAACATCCTCCTCTCTCTCTCTTTCTCTTCCTTCTTCTCTCTGTCCCTTATCTGTTCCTCCCTCGGAACCACCCCAGTAGTGAGGCCTGTGGTCCCATAAGGTAGGTTTTTCCTCTTTCCTGTCCTCTATCAGCTTATTCCTTTTTCAGTTTATATCCTTTCCTTCACATATCCCTCGGCTCTCTTGCCTCGCTCTCATTTTTTGTTATCATTATTTCGCCTCTCCGGCTTACAGAACTGGGATGGAGGAGGAGTCTGTAGGCGCCCTAAAAGGCATCTCGCGCACCACATAGTGCGTCCGCTCTTGGGCAAGCGGCCGTCAGCGTTGACTCCTCTCAAAACTCCTTGCAGGGGATGCGCTTCTCCGCTTACACCTGCTGTAATGAATGCAGAAGATACAAGAGAAGATCTCAAGAATTATGGTAGATACGTAATTTCCATTTCCTGCTGACTGGTCAGCCTTTAGAGTGGCCAGGAACCATTGCACGAAGCTAGTCAGAGCTGAGAAAGCTACTTATTACCGCAAGGAATTGGACTCCACTACTTCGTGCTTTGCTAAAGTCTGGAAGACTCTTAAGGACATTGGAGGGCATTCTTCATCTATCTCCCTCACTGCTAAAATCTCCTCTGGTGGCTCCTCCACTACTGATAAGCAAATGATCTTACTTCAAGAGGGTTCCTTCAGTAGGTCATCACATATAGGACTGGCACCACCTGGCTTCGGGCTGCACGGCAGACTTTTCTAGCAATACCTGACGGGGGACCGCCCATCTGATGTCACGTGACTGACATCAGCGTGACTGTATATAGTGGGCAGTCCTCAAGCCTGCCCTCCAGTTCTTTTCCCGCCGTCACTTCGTTCGGTTGCATTGCAGACTTCCATATAGCGATCGTCATGAAAGTGTCTTGCGTTGGAATATCCTTCGCTAATTTTTCTAAATTTTCCTGGTCTCTTATTGATGTTTTCTCCCAAGAAGAAGTGCTCGTCCTGTGGCACACAGATCCCACACAAAGATGGTCACCTCAAGTGCGTACTCTGTTTAGGCCCAGACCATCCATTCTCTTCCTGCCCTGAGTGCTAGACCTTTAATCAGGCCGCAGAAAAGAGGAGACAGCGGGCTTTGGAGGCCCATCTGCTATAAGCCTGCCTGGCTTCCCTTGAGAAGAAATGGATCGACTTAGAGATGCTTCATCTAAAAAGTCTTCTCCTTCAAAAAAGCATAAGGAGAAATCTAGGGAGCGGGAGCGCTCTGCGGACGACGCCAGGCCTTCGGTGAGCAAGGCCCAGCCGCCGCCAAAATCGGACGGTAAGTCTGGCAAATCACGGTGGATCAATCGGCCGTCGGCTCCTCCGGCAACCGCTCCACATCGGCTGATAAGTATTCGACTCCTCCAGGGACCACGCAGCAGCCAGTGGAATGGCTACCCGGCGCTGGGTACTCGCCTGGCTCGTTGATAAACGGCCGGGGCCCTCCCTGCCCACCTGACTCCACCCACTCAAGTCGACCGCTCTGACGTCTGCACGGGTACGGTTCCCCTCGTCAGGGCCTGACTGTGTCTCACTTGACGTCCGGCGGAACCAGAGGCAGAAAGCCCCTCTTCCTCCTCCTTCCTTGCCTGTGCCCTCCAATTTTCCGGCGGGTGCATCCAGCGACGACAACTGAGAGCCCCTCAACTCTGTCGATGCTTCAGGGTCTGCTCCGCTTTCCCCTCTCGGGGTCAAGGAGAATGAGGCTTCTCCTTGGCCATCAGGTCTTACTGTGGAGACCCCTCCTCCACCTTCCGGCAGATTCCCAGTGCCCCCTCCGACACCGGTTATCCCGTTAACAGTCCCGCAGCCTGCACCGATTGACCAGCCTCAGCCTTTGGCCCCGATGCCGGATCAGGTCCTGCTGCCAGGACCCCTTCGTCTAGCTCTGATGCCGTCCCCTCCGACGCCGGAACCCCTTCTGGCGCAGGATTGGGGGGTGCTGGTTCCGACATCCGTTCCCCTGATGTGGGCTGTCCAGACGCCGGACCCTCAATCGATTTCTTCAATGGTGGGTCCGACTTGGGTACCCCCGATGCCAGATCTGATGATGGGATTTATGCCAGACCCCGAATTGTCCCACATTACCCACATGGGTATCCTGGGGACCACTACCCGGGGGGTCCCACTCTGGACTGGAGTCATTTCGGGCAGTTCTACCCTGGATTCAATCCGTACTCTAACTTTCAGGGATTCCAGGGTTATTACCCCCACCAGTTATCCCCCCTCCTCCTCCTCCTCCTCCCCTGCCTACTGCACCCCCCCCTTTTCCCTGGATTTCAGGACTCTAATCCAGTCTTGGTGGCAGGGGGCACGGTCGGAGTTGGTCTCGGACCTGAAGACTAGGCTCCCACAGGCGCGGTCTCAGAGGTCTTCTTCCCTGAGCAGTTCTTCCATTACCACTGTCCATATCTCAGGGAAGACTTGGCAGGGCGTTTCCCTTATGGATAGCAGACGTCGTCCTGTAAAGGAGGCGGACGACGATAATTCAGAGGGGGAAGGCGATTCTTCAGAGGAGGTCCCGGAGGACCCCGAGGAGCCAAAAGGCAAGGTCTCCCCAAAGTCTACACCAGAAGACCCTGCCTTTTCAGACCTGTTGAGGGCCATAAAGGATTACTTCGACTGGGAGTCGGAGGAACAGGACCCTATGAGTCAGAGGCTTGCGGAGCATCTCGACCTAGAGTCTCTGTCTCCCGTCCCCATTCCTCCCTGGATGGCACCTCACTACTACCATCTGGCAGATGCTTCATTCTCTCCCAGCTGTCCCCAAATGGGCAGACAGCCTTTATCAGGCACCTAAGGATGCCCCGTTCTTAAAGGCTCATCCCAAGGCTGACTCGGTGGTCATCTCTGTGGCTCATGATTGCTCCTCAACATCAAAGCACATGTGCACCACTCCTCCGGACAAAGAGTCGCGGCAGATGGACCAGTTCAGAAAAAAGATGTACTCGTCAGCCACGTGTGCCCTTCGGTCCCTCAATTACATGGCCTACATTGTGTCCCATCAAAAGGCTACCTTGGCCAGGCTGAAAGTGTGAGTCCAGTCCATGGACCCCTCGCCTTTGAAGGAGGAACTTGCCAAGGATCTCTGCCTCTCCAAAGTTTCCTGTAGGCACGTCTTACGCTCCACTTATGACTCCGTCGACTTGGTGGCTCAAACCTTGGCAACTGCCGTTGCCCTCAGATGGCATTCCTGGCTTCGCATTTCCAGACTCTCCAACGAGGTCCAGTCGGCGAGTCAGGATGCCCCTTTCAAGGGCTCGGTACTTTTTGGTGAGGACACCAAAGACATTATCACAGACCTACAGGACAAGGGCACGATCGGGTTCCCAGCAGCAGCAGCAGCAGCCCTTTCAGAAAAGGACCTGGAGGCAGAGAAAGAACGCCCTGGCGCGCTGCCAAAGGAAGCGTAAGGCCACGGGTACGGCCACCCCTCCTGTCTCCAAAAATCAGAGATGTTCAGGAGGTCCTCCCCCTGAACGTCCCACCACTTCTTGACTCCCCGGCAACACTGCCTCCTCAGTCTCGCGACGGGGAGCAGGTGGGGGAGGTTCACCCGCCACATGCAGGAGTGGAGGGAGATCACCTCTGACGAATGGGTCCTGCAACTAGTGTCCGTCGGACACACCACAGAATTTGTGGAAATCCCTCTGGAAACTCTACCAAAGAAGTACTCCTACTCTCGGGTCCATGCCCTCCTAGTTCGCAAGGACGTAAACTCGCTATTGCTCAAAGAAGCAATCGAGCACGTCCCCTTCGGGCAAAGGGGAAAGGGATTTTACTCCCACTTTTTCCTGGTTCTGAAAAAGACTTGGGACTTCAGACCCATACTCGACCTAAGTCCGCTAAATCAGTTTGTCGAGTACAAAAAATTTTGAATGCTGACACTCTAGAGCCTCCTCCCTCTCTTCATGGAGAACCACTGGCTCTGCCCCCTGGATATGCAGGATGCCTACCTGCACATCCCCATCTTCCCCAGCCACCACCGATTCCTGTGCTTTTGCTTCCAGGGGGAACACTTCCAATTCTGGGCGCTCCTTTTTGGTCTGTCTTTGGCACCACAGGTTTTTACCCAGTCCTGGCGGTGGTTGCAGCATTCTTATGCTGCAGGGGTATTGCGGTCTTCCCTTACCCGGTCGATTGGTTGATTTCAGCCCCGTCCAGGGATTCTTTGTTGGAGGCTTTTACCTTTACCCTAGACCTTTTCATCAGAATAGGAATCACGGTCAGTGTTCCCAGGTCATCCCTTATCCCCTGCCCAAAGCCTTCAGTTCATTGGGACAGTTCTGGATATGGTCCAGTGCAGAGCCTTCCTACCTCCAGACAGGATGGAGACCCTTATCTGTCAGGCTTCCAAAGTGGCCTCCCACAGGACCATCCCAGCTCGGGAGGTCCTGCGCCTTCTGGGCCTGATGGCGGCCTCCATCACAACCATTCCCCTAGCAAGACTTCACATGAAGGTCACTCAATGGATATTGTGGGTGCAGTGGGATCAGCTTCTGGTCGACCTGGACCATCTGGTTCTGGTCTCCTCAGCGGTTCAGAAAGAACTGCAGTGGTGGATGGATTCTCGCAATCTTTCTTTGGGACTTCCCTTTCAGAGCCCTGCACCAATAGCTACCCTTACCACGGATGCCTCGAACATGGGGTGGGGGAGCTCATCTCAGGGAGCACCAAGCCCAGCGACTATGGTCTGTCTTGGAGACTTCTTTGCACATCAGTGTTCTGGAGTTGAGGGCGGTCCTGAACGCCTTACGGGCCTTTCAGACCCTCCTTCCAAAAGGATCACTGCTAATCCAAACGGACAACATGTCGGTAGTTTGGTATATCAACAAACAAGGAGGAACCCGGTTGTACCCCCTGTGCAGGGAGGCGAGGCGGGTGTGGAACTGGGCAGTCCAGCACCATCTGGTCCTTGTGGCCGTGCACGTTCCGGGCATTCTAAACGTCCTGGTAGACAGTCTCAGCAGATCTTGAACCCTAGCTCACGAATGGGAACTGCATCAAGAAGTGGCAGAATCCACCTTCCAACATTGGGGGCATCCAGAAATTGACCTCTTTGCCTCCTAATTCAGCGCATAACTTCTGCTCGCTCGTTCCAGAGTACAGTGCTTTCTAGAGCAATGCATTGTCTCTATCTTGGACAGGGAAATTTTTGTACGCCTTCCCTCTGTTTCCCATTCTGCAGAGGGTCCTCCTCAAGCTTCAGGTGCAGAAGGCAAGGATGATCCTCATCACTCAGATCTGGTTCCCACTGCTGTAGCAGCTTTCCAGGGAACCACCGGTTCCACTTCCAGTGACTTACGCCCTCCTGACCCAGGATCAAGGTCGACTGTTGCACCCGGGGCTCAGGACCCTGCTTCCCCTGGGAGTCCACCAGATCGAGTGGCCAGGTAACTTATGGGGCTGCATCGCCCCTAAATCCCCTGACGGCAGTGCTCTGTAATGCCAGATCGATCAGGAATAAGACAGCAATTATTGCTGCCTTGATTTCATCTGTCGATCTGGCTTGTATTACGGAAACCTGGGTGGGAGATGATGCAGGCCCGATTTTTGAGGCTGCAGTCCCCCCTGGGTATACCATAGTGCACTGCCCCAGAGTGGAACGCAGGGGTGGCGGTGTAGCTATCTGTTTTAGATCCAGCCTGACCTTCACCGTGCACCCGGTGAGAACTCCAGGATCTTTTGAATGTGTGGCCATCCGTGGAGGACCTGATGCGGGCTGCAGGATTTTTCTCATTTATCGCCCTTCTGGGCCGATGGGAGATTTCCTGCGGGAGATCGCAGATTTAGTCACCGGCGGAACGTTGGAATCCCCAGATGTCTTTTTCTGGGGGATTTCAATGTTTGGGTCGACGACGTAAATCATAGATACAGCTATGAGTTTTCTCAGATTATGTCCTCCTTAGGTCTGACGCAGGCTGTTTCTGCATCGACTGACCGAGATGGCCACATGTTGGACCTGGTGTTCTCACTGGGACTTGAGATTAGTGATCTCAGGATTAATCCTGTTCTCTGGTCTGATCACTGCACAGTGCAGTTCACGCTTGGGGCTCCCGCCATAAGCCCTTCCCCTGTTGAGATGATTAGCTGTCGCCCTTTGCGGGGTTTGACCCCTGAGGGTTTTGCGGCAGCGAAATTGTCTAGTGTGGGTGATGCATCATGGGAGGTGTTGTTGTGGGGTTGACACCTATAATCGGGTGTTATCCGACACCATTAACTCCTTGCACCTGTCGCAGTATGACCCAGAACTTCATACCTGAGGTCGCCATGGTTTGATGGCGAGCTGAGGAGATGAAGAAAATGGGTCAGAGATTGGAGCGCTGCTGGAGGAGATCCCGTCTGGAGTGGATAAACTGGTTCTGCGTGCCCATTATGGTGCGTGTCAAGGCAATCAACCGCAAGAAGACAAATTTTTGTCTAGGGAGATTGCGCGAAGAGCTTGTGACCTCACTCTTCGGACTGTGGATAGGCTTTTACATCCTGCCTGTCTACGGCCGGAGGGTTTTTTCCAACATAGATTGTGAGGAATTTGCTCGGTTCTTCTCGGACAGGGTATCCTCGATCCAGCCGTGCTTCCTCAGCTAGAAATGTTATAGCTGGCAGTGATCGCCTGATGTGTTCTGAGTGCACTCTATCTGGTTGGGGTGAGTTTAGGCCAGTGGAGGTTATTGAGGTAGCAACCAATATGAAGCATACCTTTTGTGAACTGGACCCGGTGTCAACGCGTTTCTTAATGAGATGTGTTGACTCCGTCAGCCCGGTGTTTGCCTCGATTGTACGGTGTTCCCTCTATGAGGGTGTCTTTCCAGATGCCTTGAAGGAGGCTCTGGTGAGACCCCTCTTAAAGAAGCTATCTTTGGACCCGGAAATCAAGGCAAATTACCGTCCTATCTCCAACCTTCCATTTTTGGGAAGATTGTTGAGAAGGTGGTAGCGCTTCAGTTGGAAGAGCACCTCGTATCTCACAAGTTATATGAACCCTTCCAGTCGGCTTTTCGTGCCAGACACAGCACTGAAACAGCACTGGTTCGGGTGCAAAATGATCTCCTCAGGGCTAGAGATCGGGGAGACAAGACAATTCTTGTTCTCCTTGATCTCTCTTCAGCATTTGACACTGTGGACCATTGTGTGTTGCTTGTCTGCCTTAGGGACCTATGTGGACTCACCGAACTGTCATCAAATGATTTGAGTCCTTTCTTACCAACAGGAGGCAATGGGTTATGATGGAATTCCTCATCTACCCCAGTCTCCTTTTATGGAGTTCCTCAAGGATCGGTACTGGCCCCAATGTTGTTCGTAGTGTACATGCTGCCTCTGGGTGGGATCATTAGGAAGTATGGTCTGAGTTTTCATTGCTATGCTGATGATACTCAGCTATATTTTCCTTTGCCCAGGAACATCAAATGCTGTGGAGGTGCTTAATATCTGTCTGGCCGAGATTAGTGACTGGATGGCCTCCAGCTGGCTGCGACTAAACCCCGATAAGACGGAGGTATTGGTAGTGGAGTCGAACAGAGCTCGTGATAGGATGGCCTCTGACACAGGAACTGGGCTTGTTCTTGGAACTGTGTCATTGAAGGCCTCCTCTTGGGTGTGAAATCTGGGTGTGATTCTGGACAGGGACTTAACCGTGGAGGCTCAAATATCCTCCACGGTTCATACCTGATTTTACCATCTCAGAAACATTGCCAGGATTAAGCCCCTTGTTCCGCCTCTGGACCTCCCTACCTTGATACATGCCTTAGTCACATCAAGGCTTGATTACTGCAACATGCTCCATCTCGGGGTCACGGGAGGATCTCTCCGCAGACTGCAGCTGGTGCAGAACGCGGCTGCCCGGTTGTTGACTGGACAGCAGAAGTCCTGTCATATTACACCGGTTTTGTGCGAACTGCACTGGCTGCCAGTCAGGTGGAGAGTCCTCTTTAAGGTGGGTCTTCTCACCTATAAGGCCCTACACGGACGCGGCCCTGGTTACCTGTCGGACCTTCTGCTACCTGCCCCCTCCCCACGCCCTCTTCGTTCCTCTAGGGGGGGGGCTTCCTGGCCATTCCCAGAACTCGGTTGATATCCGCTGGCGATAGAGCGTTTAGCGCTGCGGCTGCTGTTCTGTGGAACTCTCTGCCAATTATGGTCAGGGAAGCCCCCACAGTAGACACCTTTAAGGCCCAGTTGAAGACTTTCCTTTTTTTTAAAGCATTTGAGGTTTGAATTGATATCTATGGTAATGTTACTGATTTTGATTCTGTATTTTTATTGTGTATAAATTGTATATTTGTTATTTATATATGGCTGTTTTAAAAAAATTTGTACGGCGCCCAGAGCCTCCGGGATTGGGCATCTTTTAAATAAATTTTGCCTTGCCTTGCCTTGCCATCTCCATGCGTGGCTCCTGCAGATATAGCGATCTCCCATTTCAGGGTTTCCTCTAGGGTTGCTCAAGTCCTCATTGAGGCTAGAAAACCCTCTACCCGTTCCACTTGCACCATGAAGTGGAAGCTTTTTTCCATTTGGGCGAACGCTAGGGGTTGGAACCCTTCTCTTGCTCGGCCCCACAAGCCATGGAATACCTCCTTCACTTATCAGACTCTGGTCTGTCCTACTCTTCGTTGATGGTCCATATCTCAGCTATCTCGGTGTACCATGAGCTAGTGGATGGTAAACCCATGTCTCGGTTGGAGATCTCAAAAACCTTTCTGTAAGGGATTCTCCATCTGAAACCCCCCATCTGTAGCCCAACTGTGCCTTGGGACTTGAACTTCATCCTGGTAAAGCTTACCCTTCCTCCTTTTGAGCCGCTGCTTGGAGTTCTGTCCATACCTTTACCAAACATTACAGTCTGGACATTGCTTCTAGGCGGAGGGCTGACTTTGGCCTAGCTGTCCTGCAGGGCCTTCTGTCCTAGACTGGGTCCATTCTGGATTCCAGTTTTTTCCATTGGAGTTAGTTTTCCTCCACCCTAGTTTCTCGTAGTCTCTCCTTGGAGGGACTGCTTGGGACTCTGTCGTGTATGTGATGACCTACTGAAGGAACCCTCTCGAAGTAAGATAGTACAGTTACGTAGGAACTTACCATAACAGTAGATCTTCGAGAGAGGTTCCTTCAGTAGGTCATATTTTGCCCTCCCTCCTTCCCCTCATTTTCTGTTTTTACAGGGACTCCAAATCCTGTTCGCCCCTGCTGTTAGACCTCTTCCTGGCTCCGGCTGGAGAACTGGAGGGCGGGCATGGGGACTGCCCACTATATACAGTCATGCTGACGACTGTCATGTGACATCGGATGGGCGGTCCCCCATCAGGTATTGCTAGAAAAGTCTGCCGTGCAGCCCGACGCCAGGTGGCGCTAGTCCTATGTGTGATGACCTACAGAAGGAACCTCCCTGGAAGATCTATTTTACGGTAAGTTCCTACGTAACTGTACTATTCTCGACCTCCTTAACAATCATTTTGCTATCACAGGATTAACATTCAGCTGATTCCCTGCCAGTAACCTCTGGATACAACTTTGTGCCCAGAATTTGAATGCCCAGTCTCTGCCACCCCAGTGCAAGACACTGCATTCTCATTTCATCCCATTTCCCTAAAAGAAGTGGAAGACTTACTTCTAGGAACGTGGCTATGTTTTTCATCCACACTCTTTGGCATGTCGCCTTCCGCTTTAAATCTCACCGGAAGTCTTCAGGCTGGCTCCTCCAACCCACCCGGGTGTTATATACTTCGGCTCCGCCCCATGACGTCAGATCTTCCTTTCTGCTGGAAGATTCAGTTTGCCGCCCCCGTGCTCTCGCTTTTCGTAGGCCCTGGCTTTCAAACCTTCGGTTTTACTGAAACTTTGCATTGTGCGCATTAGCGATTGCAAGTTTGCAGCTTCGAGCATGGAAGAAAAATCTTCCCCCGGATTTCGTCGGTGCCTGTGTGGCCAGATGATGTCGCGTACCGATCCCCATACTGCGTGCGCCTACTGCCTCGGTGTCGGCCAAGACACCTCGACTTGCAGTTTTTGCTTGGCTTTTCATCTCAACTTCCTCGACGACCGTCTTGCACGCCTGAAACTGGGGAGGCCGGGGAAGAGGAATCCTCCAATGAAATCCAAAGAGGCTCTGTGGGCGGTTTCTGTGACTGCGGGATCCGCCGAGCAATTGGAACGCATGCAAGTGTTCGAGGAGCAGGCGGCTCGTGCTGCGGAGGCGTCTCGGAGCTTTTACATTCCGCTCAACCTGGACTCCACCTTCTAGGTTTCCTTCCGGGAGTTGTGCCAGTCTCTCCCGACCAAGGGAGAGGCGCCTGTGGGCTCACACGCCTCTTGATCCCATAAGTGGGAGAAGGATCCGAGTATGTCTTCATCTCAACGGAGACGGTCTTGGGTGTGGGAGAGATCTCGGTCCCAGGAACATGTGGTCTCGACTTCGGTCAAGATCGCTTGTTTGGCCGCTGGCTTTTCGAGGGTTTGGTCGACGATGTGGAAATCATCATCGATCCTATTGACCCTTTGTCACTGACTCCGATCGCCAGCTCCTCGGAGAGGACTCCGGTCCTTGTTTTCCTTGATGAGGAGACCCAGCCTGCTGGAGTCCCCATCGAGGAACAGGTCCCGGACTGAAGGAAAGAGAGGCCGAGAAGTCCGTAGATCCGGATGGCCAGCCCAGTTCGGTTGTGGCGAACCTGAGGTGCCTCCTGACTAGGGCGTGCCTCCTCCCGGGCAAAGAGGCTGACTCCAAGGGGTCATTTCCGTCTAAAAGAAAGCATAAGTCAGCCGGTTCGGATCCAGGACCGCATACTCCAACCGCTGACAAGATAGCCAAAGCAATTAGTATAGTTCAATCGCTTTGCCCGGTTCCGTCCGAACTAATACCGCTGGTTAGGTCGGATCCGTCTCCATCGGATTACGATCCAGATGCTTTTTATTAGGAGTGGGAGGAAGACGAAGAATATCCCGATGATGAAGACGAAGATAACGACTTTGAAGGTCTGGATGTGCCCATTGAATCGGACGGCTTCCTAGACAGACCCTCCAGTGTCTCCCCTCCCAGGCTTTCCGAGTCCCCTTTACACTTCTTGTTTTTCAAGAAGGTGGCTGAAACCCTCCAGCTCCCAATGGTTGAAGCTGCTGAGGAGGAGAAAGAGCCTGATTTTGTAGAGATGATGGACATCCCAGAGTCCAAAAGATTGTCTATCCCTCTTCACAAGTCCTTGGGGAAACAGACAAAAAAGATTTTAGACACCTAACTCAGTACCTCCTGTGGATAAGAGAATGGACAGGAGGTATATGCTGTCAGGCTCAGGTATAGAGTTTTTATACAGTCATTGCAGCCATGTTGGGGTAGTGCGGGCTGCAGCCTGTGACAGGGCTAACATTCCTTTGGCTTCACAACCCCCAGACAAAGACTCCAGGAAGGTCGATGCCATGGCCAAAAAACAGTATTTAGCATCTTCTTTGTGACTCAGGCAGGCTAAATATATGGCCTACACAGCCAGGTATCAGAAGTCCAAGTGGGATACGGTTCTGGAACTGGCTAAACAGGCCTCCCCACAGCTAGCCAAAGAGCTGGAGGAGGTGGCTGCTGATGGAATTGAGGCATCCAAAGTGCAATTTCATGCTGCTGTGGACGCCAGTGATTTGGCATCAAGAGTCATGGCTATATCTGTGTCTCTCAGGAGACATGCATGGCTCAGATGTACTAGCCTTTCGCAGGATAACCAGGCCAAGGCTTTGAATTTCCCTGTAGTGGGTAACTCTCTGTTTGGGGAGCAGACAGAGGCTTTCATGAAGAAAATGGACGAGTACAAGACCACCTACAGGAGTGCACAGGCCAAAGAGAGGCAAGCCACTCCTCAGAAGCAGCAGACATGGGGCAGGGGCAGGCCTTTCTACCAAGCTCAGGCTTCCTCTTCCTTCCCATAGAGAGGGTTCTTTCGAGGGAGGGACAGGAAGGGGGATGAGCAGGGCTGCATCCTCTTACTAGTCCAAGGCTCCTGCCAAGCAGACACCCTGATGTGTCAGATTGGGTTGACTCCCCCATTCCAGTAGGAGGCCGGCTGGCTTACTACTTCCAGGCCTTGAAATCTGTTACCTCAGACTAGTGGATCCTGGAGGTAGTAAGCCAGGGACTGGCCCTCAGCTTCCAAAGGTTTCCAAAACTGAGGTCCAGGTCTTTCCCACCTGCATCCATCTCGGAGACCCTTGCCCTAGAGGCAGAGGTTTTGTCTCTTCTGGCTCTCAGAGCCATAGAGAGAGAGAGAGAGTTTCTACTCAGCACAGGGGCAAAGGCCTGTACTCCAGGTACTTCCTTACCCCCAAAAAAGACAGGGGAGTGGTGACCCATCCTAGACCTAAGGTATTTGAGCAAACACATCTCAAAACCAAAATTCAGAATGGTGACTCTGGGAATAATTCTTCCCTCTCTAAGGCCAGGGAATTGGCTTGCATCCCTGGACCTCAAGGATGCCTTTCCTATCAGGTGCGCCCACAGAAAGTACCTCAGGTTCGAGTTGCCTTCAGGCCACTATCAGTTCAGAGCCATGCCATTCGGCTAACATCAGCTCCAAGGGTGTTCACAAAGTCCCTTGCAGTAGTAATTGAGTTCCTCAGAAGGCAGGATATTTCCATTTTCCCATATCTGGACAACTGGCTAATTGTAGGTCAGTCATCTGACCAGGTAAGTCAGCTCTACAAATCACTCAAGACTTGCTCAGTTCTCTGGGGTTTCTTCTCAGTCTCCCAAAGTCTGTTCTCGAACCAGTACAACTTCTTACTTTCATAGGGATATAATTGGATACTATCCTGGCAAAGGTGTTCCTTCCTCTGACAAGGGTAAAAGCCTTAACAGATCTTGCTTCTTCTTTTTGACCTCTGGTCTCTCGTCCAGCAAGGCAGATTCTTCAACTCCTGAACCACATGGCAGCTTCCACTGCAGTGGTGCAAGGAGGCAGATTTCAGATGAGGGACATTCAGTTCCACCTAAGGTCCTTTTGGTCTCAGAAAAGAGTATCTCACCAAATTGATTCCAGTGACTGAGACTCTGGTCCAAGCTCTCCAGTGGTGGCTGGACCAGGACAACCTCAGACAAGGAGTTCCATTTCTCTCTCAAGTTCTCTCAGTAGTCCTAGCTACAGATGCTTCTCTCCTAGGTTGGGGAGCCCATTTGGGAGCCTTTATGGCTCAAGGGGTCTGGTCTCCACAAGAGTCTCTCCTTCATATCAATCTCCTGGAACTCAGGGCAATTTTTCTGGCCCTTCAGGTCTTCTCGGAGTCGGTCAGGGGCAAGGTGGTCCAAGTCAGGACAGACACCATCACCACAATGTGGTACATCACCAAGCAGGGGGGGCACTCGGTCCACGGCCTTGTGCACAGAAGCCATGAAACTGTGGTCTTTAGCCTATTCTCTTCAGACTTCCCTGATAGCAGTTCACCTTCCAGGAAAGGACAGTGTCCTAGCAGATGCTCTGAGCAGAATCTCCCAGGGGCATCATGAATGGTCCCTGGACCCTCCCATACTACAAGTCATCTTCTCCAGATGGGGCACTCCAGAGATAGATCTCTTTGCAGCCCCAGACAATCACCAACTTCCTCTGTTTTGTTGCAGACCTCCAGTCCTGGGGTCTGTTCCTCTGTATGCTCTCATTCTGGATTGGAAGGGCAGGTTTCTCTATGCCTTCCCTCTGTTGTTCAGAGTCCTGATCAAAATTAGGTCTCGACTCTCCACACTGATATTGGTGGCTCCAGATTGGGCCAGACAGCCTTGGTATCCTCTGCTGCTGTCTCTGGTAGTGTCACGTCCCCTGTCTCTCCCCAAGAGATACAATATCCTAACATCCTCTCGGGAGGATCTGGTACCCCAATCTCCAGACTCTCAACCTCAAGGCCTGGCTCTTGAAGAGTTAGAATATGCAGGCCTGCATCTTTCTCAGGGAGTTCTAGATATTTTGAAGTTTTCCAGGAAACCTTCCACTAGAAAAACTTATAATTCCAAATGGAAAAGGTTCAGCATTTGGTGTTCTCAGAAGGGCATTGTGCCTGATTCTGCAGACATTGCTACAGCCTTAGATTATCTGGGTCATCTTAATGGTCTAGACCTTGGGCCTGCAACTTTGAAGGTTCACCTAGCAGCTGTCTTTGCATTCCTTTCAGCAGGAAAGGGCTCTTCCCTGGCATCTCATTCTGTTTTCAGTAGGTTTTTCAAAGGTCAGATTCACATTAACCCTCCCTTTCGAGAGCCTACTCCGGCTTGGGATCTTAATGTCTGCATTGCCTAGTTAATGCAGCCACCCTTTGAACCTCTGGCTTCGGCCGAATTGAAGTACTTGACCTGGAAAACTGTGTTCCTGGTAGCTATTACGTCTGCCAGGCGGATTAGTGAATTACAGGCCCTGTCAGTCAGACCTGACTTTTATCTCCTTCCATAGGGATAACGTGGTCCTAAGAACCAGTAGGAGGTTCTTACCCAAAGTGGTATAAGACTTTCATCTGAACCAGTCTATGTCTCTTCCTGTGTTCTTCACTGACCATTCTTCTTCAGGAGAAAGAAGATTAGACAGTTTGGATGCTAAACGGGCTCTTAGCTACTACATAGAGCATACTAAGGCACACCGGCATGAATTGTTTCTCACTTATGGGAAGTGGGGAAAGGTATGCCTGCTACTAAAAGGACTATTGCCAGCTGGATTGTTTCTTGTATACAATTATGCTAAGACGAATAGGGCAAAACACCCCCTTCAGGCCTGAGGGCTCACTCGACTAGGGGTACAGCTGCTACTCTGGCTGAGGCCAGAGATATACTCTTGTTAGAAATATGTAAAGCAGCCACCTGAAAAACAGTCCATACATTCACCAAGCATTACTCTCTGGACATCCAGGCTAGGAGTGATGCTAGGTTTGGTACAGCAGTACTGTAGACCCTGTTCCCAAAGTAGGTTCTGCATTCCCTCCTCCTGGGGGAACTGCTCGATAGTCTGCATATTGTCAGAATACAGCAAGACTTCATGTTGTTTGAAGAAGAAAATTACTCACCATAGTAATGTTTCTTATAATGAAGTCTTGCTGTATTCTGACCTCCCTCCCTGCCTCCTCTCTCAGAGCCTAGTTTTTGGGAAGTGGGCTGGCAGGTACAGTGTTGCTCCTCAGGGGTGTACCTTGTACCCTCCCTCTTAAGGGTGGGGTAGTTGTTTTATTGTTACTATTGTTATGTTTTTTGTATATATATATATGTATATATACACACATATATATATATATATATTGTCACTACCTTTTTTTCTTGGGTTCTCGAGTCGAGTCTTTTTGGACCTAAATTGTTGCCTTTTGGCTATATATTAAACAATTTCCATAGGGTAGGATTCAGTTAGTTTGCTTGTAAGAATGTGATGGTTACACTGGTAAGTACCAGAGACAGAGGTCTGAAAACCGAGCTCGAGCTCAACGTTCTATGCTTCTGCATAGAGTTAACTCTTTCCACTCCGGGCAGTTCAAGTGCGGGGCAAACTACATATTGTCAGAATACAGCAAGACTCCATTAGAAGAAACATTACTATGGTGAGTAATTTTTTCTTCTAGGAGTGTGGCTGTGTTCATCCACACTTCTTTCACATGTCCCTTTCCCCTTTAAATCTTGCCGGAAGTCTTCAAGCTGGCTCCTCCCACCCACCCAAGTGGTATATACCTCGGCTCCGCCCCATGACACCAGATCTTCCTTTCCACTGGAAGATACAGGTTCCCTCGTGCTCTTGCAGCAATTTGTAGGTCCTGGATTCAAAGTGTCGTTTTTTGGCGAAAATTACTCTGAAACTCGTTCAAGTTAGCGATTGCAATTTTAAAACATCTGACATGGAGGAAAAATCTTCCCCTGGATTTCGCTGGTTCCCCTGCGGCCAGAAGATGTCACGCACCAGTCCCCACCTAACATGGGTCTACTGTCTAGGTGTCGGACATGACACCTCGTCGTGTGGGTTTTGCCTGGCCTTCCATCCCAACATCCTGGACAACCGCAAGGCGTGCCTAAAGCTGGGGAGACTGGAGAAAAGAAACACCCAGGTGAAATCAAAGGAGGCCAGGTGGGCAGTTTCTGTGGGTGCGGGATCCGCCGAGCAGCTGGAACAAATGAAGGCATTTGAGGAGGAAGCAGCTTGAGCTTCGACCAATCGTAGCTTTTTTGTTCCGTTGAACCTTGGCTCCACCTTTTCGGGCTCATTCAAGGAGTTGTGCCAGTCTCTCCCCACGCATTTCCAAGAGGGAGAAGGACACAAAGTCTTCGTCCTGATGAAGATGTTCTTGGGACCGAAAAAGGTCAGAGTCTCAAGAGCACTCGATCTCGACTTCAGTCGAGATAGCATCCTCTGCCGCTGGCTTCACGGATGTTCTGTCTGGCCAGGGGACCGAGGTGGTCGACGAGGTCGAGATTGTTCTCGATCTAGTCGACCACTTGTCGCCGGCTCAGCCCGACGACTCCTTCGAGAGGACTCTGGTCCTTGTCTTTCCTGACGGGGAGACCCAGCCTACTGGTATCCCCATTCAGGACCCGGTTCCGGAACCTCGGTTTTCACTGACCCCGGTATCGACCGAGTTAGCCCCCCCGATCTCGGTCGTGGTCCAGAACCTCCTCGGCCGAATGGCCGAAAAAGAACCATAAGTGCTCTAAAAAGAGGCATCGCCACAGGTCCTCATCCTCCTCCTCCTCGGACAAGGAGAGGCTTCGGCGGAAACTCCGTTGACGCTATGAAGACCTCATGTGGCAACAGCTGATTTTGTCCGGGCGGAAGCCGGCTCCGCTGCCTACCCTGGCCATCACTTGGCTTCCGCCTCCCAGGCTGACGCTGACCCCTCTGGAACCAAAGCCATCGGTTCCTCCACCCTTGGGGCCGGCCCATTTTCCAGCTTGGCCTATCCCGGTCTCTCCACCTATTCGGGTGTAACCACCGCCTAAGCAGCCTCAGGGAGGGGCTCCCTCGAAAGAGGACCACACAGACACCGGGCTTCCCCGATGTCTGTCCATAACCGTCACCCCCGACCGCCCTCGGCGTATCGAAGGGGACCTAGGCGGGAGGCCGTTGTATCCCAACTCTTCGGACTCAGACGTCACTGGATTGCACTCCCATCCCGGGGATGATGAGTCATCCATGGCAGGGTTGGAGGAAGGCCCTTCCTCCTTCCAGGGCATTCTCCACCTGATCTCCAAATCCACCGGAATGCCCCTGGAGTCCATCCAGAAAAAGGCGGAGTATCCCCTTACTAATATCCTCAAAAGGGGAAACACCCCGACGGAGGCTTTTCCAGTAGCCGAAGCCATTGTTGGCCCGGTCCTTGAGCTTTGGCAGCGTCCATCTTCCTGTTCAGCACCATCTGCCCGCATGGCCCGCAAGTACCCGGTGCCCATGGGGTCCCTGGTGGGGTTCACAGAACACCCTTAGGCCGAGGCTCCCACTTCTGTGTTCAGGCGTACTGGTAGCTTGGCCGACACTGACCGACCCCGTACAAGGAGTCCAAAAATATGGACCACTCTGCCCGCAAGGTCTATGCGGCCTCTTCCTTAGGCCTTCGTCAGGCCAGCTCAGCTGTTATCATGACACACTTCTCTCACGCCCTCCTTGGGTTATTAGATGAGGTCCTCCCTCATCTCCCTGCGGACACGCAGACCACGGTCAAGCAAGTCCGTGATCAGGGCCATGCTGTTGCAAAACATCAGCCCCAGATGGCCCTGGACATTGGAGATTCCTGTGCCCACTCTTTAGCAGCTGCAGTGGCCACCTGCAGGGCTTGGCTGAGGCTTTCCTTCCCAGCAGATACTCAGCATAAACTGGCTGACGTGCCTTTCCTAGGCACCAACTTGTTCAGTCCAGGAGTGTCCGGTTACCTCCAGCGCATAGAGCAGTCCAGTGCCACCTTAGATGCTACTTCTGCGAAGGGTTCTTCGGGCAAGAACCAGCAGAGGAAAAAGAATAAGCCATTTCATCACTCTTCCCCTGCTATCAGGCTGTCTTCCTATCAAGGAGGTCAGCAGCAACAGCAGCAGGCTCTAGCTCGGCGCCCGCGGCCTAAGCAGGGTCCTCAACAGCCCCATAAAGGAGGCTGGGGTGCAGGTCAGAGCTTCCTCCTCCTCTCTAGTCTGCTCAGTGACGGGTTGGGGTTGCCACCCTACACCCGTCACGCCAGCTCTAGGTCCTCCCATGGGGGGTCGGCTCTGCCACTTTCTTTCCGCCTGGTCCGATATTACTTCGGACAGGTGGGTTCTCAAAGTGGTCGGTCAGGGACTGCCTCTAGAGTTTGGGCAGTACCCTCCCAGCGGAGCCCACATCCCTTGGAAGGAAAGGATCTCAGCTTGCACTCAGTCGGCTCTTCAAAGATGACGTAGCTCAGCTCCTCCGTAAGGAGGCAGTAGCTCCAGTGCTGGATCCTCCTACAGACCCAGGTTTCATGTCCAGGTACTTCCTGGTGCCCAAGCAGATGGGGGGTTGGTGCCCCATCCTGGACCTCCACAACCTGAATCAATATATCAGGTCCCACACCTTCTGGATGGTAACCAGATCATACCATCCCCGGAGCGAAACGTGGTTCTGTTCACTGGATCTACAGGACACATTCTTTCATGTCCCAATCTGTCTGTCCCATCTGTTCCTCTGCTTCAGGGTCGAGGGGACCCCGTACGAGTTCCGAGCCATGCCGTTCGGCCTGTCATCGGACCCACGGGTCTTCACCAAGTGCATTGCAGTGGTGGCGGCCCACCTTCGGTGTCGAGGAGTCAGAATCTACCCTTATCTCGACGACTGGTTCTTGGCAGCTTCCTCCCTTCAGGAGGTGGAGAGGTCCAGGGATCTGGCCCTTCGAACGTGCTTCCAACTTGGCCTCCTAATCAACGAGGCCAAGTCAGACCTCATGCCCTCTCAGGTGATGGGCTTTATCAGGGCAGAGCTCGACTTTTGTCAAGCCAGAGCTCGGCTCCCGGCAGACAGGGCGGAGGTTCTCTCCTCCTTTGCCCGATCATTTCTGGTTGGGCACTTGCACCCTGCCCGGGACTTTCTGCACCTTCTGGGTTACATGGCGGTGTGCACCTCGGTGGTCTATTGGGCCAGGTGGCACATGTGCCCCCTCCAATGGGAGCTGGCCACCCAGTGGACTCAGCGCCACAGTCATTTCGACCAGCTGATCACTGTAACCCAGAAGATGTGGGACGCTCTCCAATGATGAACTACCCCAGACCAGTTGCAAGAAGGGATCCCATTTATCTGCCCCGAGCCGACGGTTGGCCTCACGACTGATGCCTCTCTCATGGGCTGGGGAGCCCACAAGGGGGACAACAGGGCCCACGGGTTCTGGACCCCTGAGGAGTCCTGATGCCTCATCAACCTGTTGGAGCTCATTGCAGTCAGACTGGCATTGTCAGCTTTTGCTCCTCAGCTCCGGGGTCAAGTGGTTCAAGACCAGACAGACAATACCACGACCATGTACTGCCTCAACAAACAGGGTGGCACACACTCCCGAATGCTGTGCAAGGAGGCGCTCCACATCTGGACCCTCATAAGAAGGTTGGAGACGGATCTCCTAGCCTTCCATGTGGCAGGAGCCTCGAACCAGCTGGCAGATGCTGTCAGCCGCATAGGCCAGACATCCCATGAGTGCTCTCTCCATCCAAAGGTAGCTTACAGTCTGTTTTTCCGTTGGGGCAAACCGTTGGTGGACCTGTTTACCTCCAGGGAAGACACCAAGCTGAGGCTGTACCATGCCCGCCCCCCTCAGCAGGGCTCACTGCAGGGGGATGCCTTCTGGAGGCCGTGGACCCCAGGCCTCCTCTACGCCTTCCCTCCATTTCCCTTGATCCACAAGGTGCTACTCAAGGTGAGGAGGGACAAGACAAAAGTGATCCTTGTAGCCCCAGATTGGTTGCACCAGTTCTGGTATCCAGATCTCCTCCGTCTCAGCTGCAGGTCCCCGGAGCGGCTTTGCACATAACCGGACCTGATATCAATCAACCAGGAGAAGGTATTCCATCCGGACCTTCGATTCCTGCACCTCACAGCCTGGTACCTGAGCGGCTAGAGTTCCAGGCTTTGGGTCTTTCCGACGATGTCTACACCATGGTGGAGGCATCTCGTAAGGAATCAACCAGGAAATGTTATGCCTTCAGGTGGAAAAGATTTTCCATTTGGTGTCAGGTAAGAGTCTGGACCCTTTATCCTACTCTGTAGCTAACATTCTCGACTACCTTTGGTCTCTCTCCAAAGGGGGTCTATGGTCATCGACCCTTAGGGTGCACCTGGCAGCCATTTCTGCTTACCGGGCCCGGGCCGGTCAGTCATTGGTGCAGGAGACAGTGGTGGTGCTTCTTCAAAGGCCTGGATCACATATCCCTTCCGGTGCGTGAACCTCCACCTCCATGGGATCTACTGCTGGTTTGGCAAAGCTCATGGGCAAGCCATTCAAACCCATGCACAAGTGTGAGCTCTCACACTTGTCATGGAAGACGGCCTTCCTGCTGGCTATCATGTCAGCCAGAAGGACAGGGGAGCTCCAGGCGCTTTAGGTGGACTCTCCTTACCTGGTCTTTCACAGGGACAAAGTTGTCCTGCACCCCCAACCGAAATTCCTTCCTAAGGTGATGTCAGAGTTTCACCTTAATCAGGTGTTGACTCTGCCGGTATACTACCCTAACTACACCTCGGACACCGAGTACAGGCTCCATACTCTGGACTTGGGACGTGCTCTCTCCTATTATAAGGAAAGAACGGCAGAAATTCATGTAGAGGTTCGTCAGCTGTTTGTCACCTACGCTGAAGTCACTTCTGGCAGACCTGCAGCCAAACGGACCATTGCAAGGTGGATTACATCATGCATAGGTCTGTGCTATGAGTTGGCAGGCAAGGAGTCTCCCAGAGACATAAGAGCTCATTCTACCCGCCATACTGCTGCATCGGTAGCTGCTTCCAGGGACATCCCTATCCAGGAAATCTGCTGGACTGCTAACTGGAAGTCAGCAAACACCTTCATTACCCGCTACCACATCGACCTTGAGTCACGCCGGGATGCTGGTTTTGGGGCCTCGGTTCTCCAATCTTTATTTCCCAAGTAGGGGGTGTGCGTCTTGCGTCCCTCCTCCCGGAGGACTGCTTGGAGTCTGCCAAACAGTGTGGATGACCAACATATCCACGCTCCTAGAAGAACAGGTTACTGCCTGTAACAGTAGTTCTAGGAGTGGTATATGTTGTTCATCCACACGCACCCACCCAACCTCCCTGGCTTCGGGCGGACCACCTTGCTTCCAGCAGGCTAAGATCTGGCATCATGGGGTGGAGCTGAGGTATATACCACCCAGGTGGGTGGGAGGAACCAACTTGAAGACATCCGGCAAGTTTTAAAGTGGAAGGGGACATGCCAAACAGTGTGGGTGAACAACATATACCACTCCTAGAACTGCTGTTACAGGTGAGTAACCTGTTCTTTGGGTGGAAAGCCTCGTTTGGGGAATGATTGGTAAAAGATCCAAGATATATCGGTTCTACCAGGGAGTGGTAGTTCTTCCACTCCACTAGGGGCCCTACTGTTAACCCTGGGGTTTTTAATCTCTTGGTTTGCCTGTGTAGCCCCACATTCCTTTCTTACTTCCTCAGGAAATCAGGACAGGATGTCTGAGGGGGAGCTCAGAAAGAGCACCTCCCACTTGGGAGTCATATTGTATATAGTTTTGGTTAAGGTTATTAGGGTTACTTGTAGTTCTAGTTTTTGTATTTTAGTCATGGGCTATTTGACCCATGATATTCAGAGTTTTACTGGGGGTCGGGGAAACTTTCTCTTAGCTCTGTACAGATATCTGGAATTAAGACAACTTGCTTTAAGTGCCAAATGCCTTGGCCTACATTGTATTTTTACTGTTTTCAGATTACTCCAGGATATTTACCAAATAGATCTTTGTTACGAATGGGGGGACACGTGTCAAGAATATTTGTTAATCAGGTGTGCTTATTTATTTACATATTTTAATAAGCAGTCCGTGGATAGCTTTCCTTCGACAGCTGGACCGTGGTCTGGACTGATATCTCTTCATTCATCCTGGGGACAAAACAAATTTTAACTAAAATACTAAGCAAGCAATATGATGTCAATTAATCCGGTTAAAATTATATCACAGAATATTAATGGATCTCCATGACCCCATCAAAAGAGCCCGCCTTATGCAGAACCTTAACAAACAAGTATCAGATCTTATTTTTCTTCAGGAGACTCACCTCTCAGACACTGAGCACCTTAAATTAAAATGGGGAAATAAGTACCGGGCTGTGGCATCATCGCACCCGAGGGGTATAAAAAAGAGGGGCAGCTATTCTAATTCCCCAAAATATTCCTCTGGAAATTACAAACACATATTGATGCCCAAGGTAGATATGTAATAGTCACGGGTCTTTTATATGGCCAGAAGGTCACCTCAGCCAGTGTATACTTCCCCCTCCTTAGACAAAATTTCCAACATTGAGGGGATTTATATCAACAATGTTGGACCTCTTTCATGGCCAGTTAATTTTAGGGGGCGATCTTAATTTGGCCCTATCACCACATATTGACTGTTCTAACCAGAAGCGACACAGGAACTCTACAACCACAAAACAGTTCAAAAATGCCATGGATCACCTAGGTTTTGTAGATGTGTGGAGTCGCCTATTCCTTTCTGCACCTGGTTACACCTATTATTCCTCCAGGTTTAAGTCGTATTCTAGATTAGACTATTTTATGGAATCGTGAACATTATCAACGGTTCAGGATATCTCTATAGGCCCGAAAATATTATGGGACCACCACCCTCTGATCTTGAAGCTAGACATGGATATAAAGAAGAAAAAGACCCTGTGGAGACTGAGCCCATTAACTTTAGCTGACAAAGAATTCCAGGAGGAAATTAAAAACAGAATCCCCCAATTTTTTTTTCTGAGAATGCTTCCCCAGACATTTCTGAAGCGATCCAATGGGATGCGATGAAGGCAACAATTTGTGGGGTTATAATAGCATATATCACAAAAAGGAATAAAGAAAGAGGCGCTAATTATTGCATGTTGTTGGAGCAATTACTAAATTACCAAATGCTACACAGAGTGGGTGATACTGACCTGCAAAACTTAATTCGGGACACTAAGACGGCTTTACAAAAAATTATAGATAATAAAATACAACAATCCATAATTTATCTTAGACAAACAGTCCACGAGGGTGGTCCAAGGGGGGTTAGGTAACTAACACAGAAGCTTCATTCTAGAAAATGCTCCTCTACTATCCTTAAGCTCAAAAATCCTACTACAGGGAAATCGCTCCACACTGATAGCCATATTTTACAGGCTTTTCCAGACTGTTATGCTAAGTTATATTCCCCAAATTTGTCTCTGACCTCTAACCCCTCTCACTTTCTGAACCAAGCCAACCTTCTAAAATTGTCTCCACTTCAAATTCGCTCACTTGAATCTCCCAGTCGGAAATAACAGAGACAATAAAATCTCTTAACTCTGGGTGTTGCCCCGGTCCTGATGGTTATATGTCGGAGTGGTACAAAATGTTTATCAAGGAACTAACCCCTAAGCTATTCTCCTTATTTAATGAGATATCTCAGGGTGGTATGCCTCCTCCATCATGGGATTATACAACAATTGCCCCTATACCTAAACCACATAAGGATCCTACAGACCCTGGATCTTACCGCCCTATCTCTATTTTAAATGTAGATAAAATCTTCATGGCTATTTGGGCTTCCAGATTAAAATTCATCATCCCAGAGATTATCCACCCCGATCAATCCGGCTTCATTAAAAATAGGAGTACTGCAGATAATATTTGCAGGACCCTGGTTTTACAGGAATATGTCCGTACTAGAAAAATCCCGTCAGTATTTATTAGCCTCGATGCTGAAAAGGCTTTCGACCGTGTCTCGTGGTCATTTTTGTGGGATACCTTTGGGGCCTTTCTTTTTCCCTCCTCATTCATAACTTGTTTAATTAATCTTTACAGGTCGCCGAAGGCTTATGTCAGAATCAGTGGTACCCTGTCAGCCCCGCTCCAATTGGGCAGAGAAATGAGACAGGGGTGTCCCTTGTCTCCTTACCTCTTTGCTCTCTACCTCGAACCTTTGGCGTCTGTGTTGAGGGCTATGACCACGGTGGAAGGTATATCAATAGGTCAACAGGAATATAAACGTAGTATGTTTGCGGACAATATTTTGTTAACTTTATTGTCTCCGACAATAGCTATTCCTGCAACGTGGACTATATTGAATCAGTTTGAAAGAATAGCAAGATTCAGGTTAAACGTGGCCAAAATGGAAATCTTGGCCTTTAATTATCACCCTTCTTCACAGTTAAAAAAGGCTTATCCCTTTAAATGGTTGCTCATCAAGATTAAATACTTGGGTCTTCAAGTTCCCTTAGATCCGGAGGTCCTGAATGCTATAAATTATGAGCCTCTTGCGTTACTAATTCTGTCGGACCTTGACAGGTGGGCCACTGTTTTTTTTTTCCTTTCACCAATGAATAGAGATCATACGGACTATTATCCTTCCCAGGTTACTGTATTTGATCCAGAATTTTCCTTTTTTCTCCTGAACATATTATTTTAAGTCCTGGAATAGATTAATATCCGGTTTCATTTGGGGCAGGAGCCACCCAAGAATAAGGTTATCGATCCTTAAACTATCCTTGGCCCAAAGGGGGGGGGGGGTTCAACCTCCCAGACTTTCATTTATACGCCAAGTCAGCGCTCCTCAGGATACTAATTTTGTGGTTGGCAGAGTCTTATAAGTCTTCTTGGAAAACCCTAGAGTTCCACTTGAACGACCTTTTTGATATTAAGAGGATTTTGTTCTCTTCAGATGAGAGATCGGTGCCATCCGGAGCCTTCACTTCCATTACGGCCCAACCTTATAAACTTTGGAGATGCATGAGAAAGTCTGGTCCAGCCTGTACCATTTATGAATACTGTAAGCTAATCTCTGAGGATGAGACATTTGTTCCCATTTTTATGGATCAGGTCTTTTGCACTTGGAGAAGATTGGGACTTTCTCATGTTTTCCAATTTCTCTCCCCTCAAGGGATTCTCCCCTTTGAAAAGTTACACTCCTAATACAATCTCCGTGACTCAGACCTATTTCGTTACTTCCAGGTTCGTAACCATATACTACAGAATAGGATTATCCAGGTTAATATGCCTTCTCCGACTCCTGATTTACTAAAATTATTTATAGATGCTACTCGAGGGAACCTGGGAACACATATCATAGGAACTATTTTTAAAGGGTTGAGAAACGAACAGCATGAATCTACTGCCTCTATCCTACAGGAGTGGAATAGAGACTCATCTCTGGAAATATCCATGGAGACATGGCTGGTGTCGGCCTTGAGGGTGGTGAAGACCTCCTCATCTCCTTTATGGAGGAAATTTGTGTGTAAATGCTACTCCTGCTACTTTCGAGCACCAGCGGTCCTCCTTAAATTCCTTCCAGATAAATATGGGGTTTGTTGCAGAGGTTGCTAGGGCTTCCCTGGGTCATATTTTTTGGCTCTGCCCCAATTTGATGCCTTTTTGGCTTACCATTCAGATGGAACTTACTACTTTGTTTAGCCAGTCAGTTGAATTAACAGCCAAACAGACTTTACTGGGGATCTTTCCAGACCACACTCCTCCATGGGTTAATACCCTTTTACCAACATGTTTATTAGGTGCAAAGAAACTATAACCTGACGATGGATGTCGACAGATACCAACAGTGGAGGAATGGAGATCTAAAATGTTTGATTTATACCAGTTAGAAAGTCTTAATGTAAAGATACAACATAAAAATTAATCTCACATGTCTAAATGGCAGAAGTGGGTACTCTATTATTCAGCGGTGGACCCTACCTTTTGCCCTTAATTTATTGAATTGGCGGGGGGGTAACAGATTATTTACTCACATAAGGGGACAAGTGGGTTGGGGGGAGAGAGAGAGTAAATCAGAGTAACAATTAATGTCTAAAGGGAGTTTAAACTATCATTTTATATTTAAAATCCCTATATGTTATGGTAAAGATTGACTTAACTACAAGGTTAAAAGATGGACTTTTTCCACCGCAAATTAAGAATGATATCATGGAGATGGACATTTTCTAGCAATAATTAAATTTAGCCGATGGTAATTGCTCAATTATATTTATGTCCCTAGGAAGAATGATTTTACTGACTGCTCTATGCTGCTGTCTACTGCCTTTTCTATCTCAACACATTGTACAGTGTCTTGATGTGTGTAAAAACTGCTATAATAAAAGAAATTAAACAAAAAAAAAAAAACACCCTCCCCATCAACATCCACATCCCAGTCTGGCACCTGACCCACAGAAGAAATTTTGCAGCAATAGTGGGCAGAGAGGAGGACGGAGGCTGGCACAGACCCTCCTGTCACCACCTCGGCCATCATCCGAAACAATGGGGCTGAGCATGCCCATTTAGTAGAAATAGCTTAGTAGCCTATCACAGGCTACCAAGCTATTTCTACAAAATGGGCATGCTTAGATGGCAACCGCAACTGAGCACTTTCAAAAAGGATGACTCAATCATGGTGCCTGTGCACAGGGCTACCGGATGGGGTGGGGGATCAGCGACTATATCGACAGGATGTCGCTATATGTACGCACACGCATGGGGGAGGAACCACGTAATGTGACAGGCAGAAGGGAGGGAGGGTTTGTGGGATTTAGTGCGGCAGTGGGCTGCCAAGCTGGCCGTGTGGCATGGTGGGTTGGTGGCAGGCTAGGGTTGGGAGGGTGCCAGGTTCAGTTCTGGCGCGAGCTCGTTTTTGCACCAGTCCAGGAATTTTTTTCATCTTTTGCACCCCGGTGGAGTTGAGAATCCTTTAGTAGGGGGATGCAGGGGGGGGGGCAAACCCCCCAGATAAAAAAAACCAAGTTTCTGGCACCCTTTTGCGGTGCACCAGGAATGTACTTTGCCAAAATTGAATTTCAGCGATGTACACTCACCCTCACGGCAATCACCTTTTCCGCGATCACCATTGTGACATGGAACCAATAACTTTACTATAAGTGCATGCTCAGTCTCCCGTTCTTTAAGATGGTGGCCAGACGAGGTGGTGAAAGGAGGGTCTATGCCAGTTGCCATCTCCATCTTTGCCTGCCACCAAGTTTCTTCTGGTGGGTGAGATGCACAATGGTGAGTTAAGGATGGTTGGTGCTGAGTGGGTGGGGTGAGAGGGTTTGTTTTGCCAGGGGGTAGGTGCAAACAGCTGGGCAGTGCTGAGTGGGTAGACCAGAGAGGAGGGGTTTCTTCATTTTTTCTTATATTCTATAATGTTAATCTTTCCGGGGGTGAGATGAATAGGTGCTGCTGAGTGGCTACCTGGAAGGAGGGAGGAACCACTGGACTACCAGGGATATGTTCATTAGTGCAACGGGGATTGGGACGAGAGGGGTAAAACTAATACCAAGCATACATATGTCATGCAAACAGGGATGGGCAGGAAGGGGAATACCATTTGCAAGAAGGTTGCATACGTCCTACAAGTGGAGTTTGGGGCAGGTGAGGGGTACCACTAGGGCCAGTGATGCTTTTATCATTCGCACAGGGATCAGGTGAGGGTAGGTGCAAAGGCCACCTCTCTGCACAATGTCACTGCGCATGTAGTGGTGTGGAGGTATTGCTGAGAGCTGCTAACCACCACATAATGGCATGCACATTGCCTCTTAGTGCTTTGCATGCCTTGCATGGTTATTAGCATGCTACTGTTTGAATATGGCACCTGGGAGCAAAGGCGCTAACCTGTTTTGGACTTATCTCCCTTTGCTCCTGAGTGTCTGTTGCTGGCAGGGGCTGTGGTGTGCAGCACATCTTTCACTTTGTGCCGCACACTACCACAGCCCAATAATTGTACATGCAGCACACACCAGACAGGGCATTCTGCAAGTGCAAATATTGCACCTTACCGGCAGCATGCTTGTTAGCAAGCGGTGCCGTCAGTTGCGCAGAACTGTTGGACGCCTTTGAATATAGGGCCCCAGGAGTCTTAAGTCATGAAATTGGGGGCAGCTTTCCACAGTTTGGGAACACGGAAGTAAAATTGGAAGTCACACCTGCATAGATTGTGTCTACAAATAAAGACCCAGAAATCCATCCAGTCTGTCCATTTTCCGGCCTAGCTCCAAGCTCGGCCTAACAGCAGGCTAGATTTAGAGATACAGTAGCACTAGTTAGTCACCCCCCCTCCACACCCACCTTCCCCAGGTATTCTGTTGCTTGTCCCATCCTGAAGTCATAATCTTCTGCTTGTGATATCACAACCTGTTGCATTGGAGAGAGGATAATTACTACTACTAAAGTTCAGTTTTGGGGGAATGTTTTAAGATGTGAGTTCTGCTGTTGGGAACTGCAATTCTTTCACAGGAATCTGGAAAATCTGTTTAATTTTCTTGTAAGAATAGAAAAAAAAGCATTTCATGAAGTTTCTTCTCCGTAAATCACAATGTATCTCCCCAAGGTACCCAATCTGAGTTGGAATATCGGATTTTCAGGGGATGGGGCTGCTTCTACCCAGTTTACAGCTGGGACAGACTGAAGCACACAAAGGTCCAGGGACATGCTCAGGGTTGCAATGAACCAATGGCTATGGCGGAATTGGAACCATAGAGCTTTTTTTTTTGAAATTTATATTTTATTCATTTTACAGAGTAAAACATTACATAACTCCCAGTTGAGAAGCGTAGTTCTGCTATGCATAACGTTTTACACCGTACAGGATTGGAGTATCTCCCAAGTAACACTTTTCCAAATGAGTGCGCACTGGGAAGTGGTGCTCTAAAACCAACGAAAGCTCCCAAAAGGCAAAAAGGCTTTGGCACTCACAAACTCATCAGAGAAACGTGTAAAATTAAACATATTTTAATAAAACATCGCACAACATAACACAGCATCTGACATGTTTCGGACTGACCAAACAGTCCTTTCTCAAAGGCTAAAAGACATCTAGGGAACACAATACCTATATCCTAACATCAATTATCCAATCAAACCATCAATCAATTACATCAATCATTAGAAAGAAATATCCATTAGATTCAGCTTAATTATAACACTGATGTCTGCAATGGCCAAGCTCACTGAATAATTCTAAGCCAAATACAACTGAATGTAATACTTTTCTAAAACAGTTTTAAAAATACTCTAAACCTTAAATAATCACATACTACATTATAAAAATACATACTACATAATGAATAACATTTTGTTTTGTTTAGAACAGATAGGTAATGAGGGGGGGAAGGAATGGAGACAAAACAAAACGTAAAACAAAAGCAGAATAAAATGGGGAAAAACAAAATTTTTTGCATTATTTGGGGATCAAAACACCATTCAAAAGAGGCTCCCTCGAACTGTTAACACAGAGACATAACTTATTAACGTTCTTTCAAATATGAATACAGTTCTAAAGGGCCATTTAATCCAGGACTTACATGTGCTTTTAAGGCTAAAATCCAAAAATTCTCTCTCTTTAAAACTAGATTATTGTAATCCTCACCTCTTGGACTACGGTTCACTTTGTCTATTGCCATAAATTTGAATGAATGACAATCGGACTACTGCGCCGAAAAGACATGTGCTGCTGTAGCGTAGGTATTGTCCTTTCTCTGAATAGCGCGAACATGTTCTCCTTTCTCACTTTAAAACTCCTAATCGTTTTACCAACATAAAAAGCATTACATTTACAAACAGCCAAATAAATCACCCCGAGTGTCACAATTAATGATCTGTGTCACCTCAAATCTTTTGTTGTTATTAATGCTTGAAAACCATTTGTCCTGGATAATAAAATCGGAAAAAATACATCTTTTGCATTTAAAATTACCCTTCGCTTTATTCAGACATATCTCTCTTGTTTGTATTCTGTAATGACTCTGTGTTAGCATATCTCCTAAAGTGGAGATTTTTTTATAACAAAATCTAACTGGCTCGCGCATTACTTCGTGTAATCCTGGTTCGACTCCCAGCACATGCCAATGTTTCCTCACTATAATTTCAATTTCTTTGGCATGTGCTGAGAAGTTCGTCACAAAATTAAACCTATATTCTGTTTCTTTGTGTCTATTGCTATTTTGTAACAGGCTACTTCTATCCGTATTCCTAGCCCTTATCAGAGCTGCGCATATGTTATTCTTATTGTATCTCCTCTGTACTAATCTATCTGTTAAAACTTCTGCCCCCCTTTCAAAATGTTCTGCTTCAGTACAATTTCATTTTGTCCTGAGGAACTGACGTATTGGTATATTTCTTTTCACATGTGTTGGATGACAGCTACTTGCTAGAAGGATGGTGTTTCCATCTACTTCTTTACGATACAGGGTAGTTTTCAGCTTTCTTTCTTCAGTTATCCCAGTCATCAAATCTAAAAACGTAATACTTTCACTGGAACTGGTTACAGTAAATTTAAAAAAAAGATTTGTTTCGTGCAAATATTTAACGAAAGAATTGAGACTCGCTTCATCACCATGCCATATACAGATACAGGGAACAGCAATGGGAGCTACATGTGCACCATCAGTTGCAAATCTGTTTGTGGGAAAATGGGAAGAGGAATTTATTTTTAATGGTAATGTAAATGTTTTTAAGGCACAGCTATTATGTTGGAAACGTTTTATTGATGATATATTCGTCTTATGGCAGGGTGATGAAGCGAGTCTCAATTCTTTCGTTAAATATTTGCATGAAACAAATCTTTTTTTTAAATTTACTGTAACCAGTTCCAGTGAAAGTATTACGTTTTTAGATTTGATGATTGGGATAACGGAAGAAAGAAAGCTGAAAACTACCCTGTATCGTAAAGAAGTAGATGGAAACACCATCCTTCTAGCAAGTAGCTGTCATCCAACACATGTGAAAAGAAATATACCAGTAGGTCAATTCCTCAGGACAAAACAAAATTGTACTGAAGCAGAAGATTTTGAAAGGGGGCAGAAGTTTTAACAGAAAGATTAGTACAGAGGGGATACAATAAGAATAACATATGTGAAGCTCTGATAAGGGCTAGGAATACGGATAGAAGTAGCCTGTTACAAAACAGCAATAGAGACAAAGAAACAGAATATAGGTTTAATTTTGTGACGAACGTCTCAGCACATGCCAAAGAAATTGAAATTATAGTGAGGAAACATTGGCATGTGCTGGGAGTCGAACCAGGATTACACGAAGTAAGGCGCAAGCCAGTTAGATTTTGTTATAAAAAAATCTCCACTTTAGGAGATATGCTAACACAGAGTCATTATAGAATACAAACAAAAGAGACATGGCTGAATAAAGCGAAGGGTAATTTTAAATGCAAAAGATGTATTTTTTGCGATTTTATTATCCAGGACAAATGGTTTTCAAGTATTAATAACAACAAAAGATTTGAGGTGAGACAGTTCATTAATTGTGACACTCAGGGGGTGATTTATTTGGTTGTTTGTAAATGTAATGCTTTTTATGTTGGTAAAACGATTAGGAGTTTTAAAGTGAGAAAGGAGAACATGTTCGTGCTGTTCAGAGAAAGGACAATACCTACGCTACAGCAGCACATGTCTTTTCGGGGCAGGAGCCCGATTGTCATTCATTTAAATTTATGGCAATAGACAAAGTGAACCATAGTCCAAGAGGTGGGGATTACAATAATTTAGTTTTAAAAAGAGAGAATTTTTGGATTTTAACCTTAAAAGCACATGTAAGTCCTGGATTAAATGGCCCTTTAGAACTGTATTCATATTTGAAAGAACGTTAATAAGTTATGTCTCTGTGTTAACAGTTCGAGGGAGCCTCTTTTGAATGGTGTTTTGATCACCCAAATAATGCAAAAATTTGTTTTTCCCTATTTTATTTTGCTTTTGATTTACGTTTTGTTTTGTTTTTTCTCCATTCCCTCCCCCCGTTACCTATCTGTTCTAAACAAAACAAAATGTTATTCATTATGTAGTATGTATTTTTATAATGTAGTATGTGATTATTTAAGGTTTAGAGTATTTTTAAAACTGTTTTAGAAAAGTATTACATTCAGTTGTATTTGGCTTAGAATTATTCAGTGAGCTTGTCCATTGCAGACATCAGTGTTATAATTAAGCTGAATCTAATGGATATTTCTTTCTAATGATTGATGTAATTGATTGATGGTTTGATTGGATAACTGATGTTAGGATATAGGTATTGTGTTCTCTAGATGTCTTTTAGCCTTTGAGAAAGGATTGTTTGGTCAGTCCGAAACATGTCAGGTGCTATGTTATGTTGTGCGGTGTTTTATTAAAATATGTTTAATTTTACACGTTTCTCTGATGAGTTTGTGAGTGCCAAAGCCTTTTTGCCTTTTAGTATCTCCCAAGTAAAGTCCAAATGGGAGCAGAATAGTATAAGAGTTAGGAACTGAATATTCACTCTAAATGTGCTATAGAATAACAGTCCAAGAGCCCATGGCAAGATTCAAAAGTGAAATGGTCAAACCGGGTTTACTAATTACTCATCCTTATAGAAGGGTTTGGAGTCATGCATATAGCTAAAGTTAATAACTTTGTAATAATGAATGAGTACAGAGTCTACTGCAGCTTACATCATGGTAGGCTAATCTATCAATAGTAAAGCTTAGGCAATCAATCACCCACCTAGTACAACAACGGAGTCTTTGGTCTCCCACTCAAAGGGTTGAGCACGAGAGGGCAAAGAGAGGTTTTCCATGCCATGTGCATGGCTGCTGTAAAGGGGATTACTTTTCCCTGGCTGTCCCACACTGTCCCCACAATCACAGAGTGGAGGGAAGCGCATGAGCGTAGTATTCCAGATGGACAGAATAACAGCCACTCTGAGGCTCACACAGGATGCATTTTTATGGCTGTGGGCGGAGCTTACAGCCATCTTGCTGTTTGTAGCTGGAAAAATGGAGTATTGTGGAACACATTTTTGGAATTTTCATTGTATCCTTCCACATCTACAAATCACTATGCCAATTGAAACAAAATATTCCCTTCTTTCTGTTTAGAATGTTAGAGACATAACTCCAAGCTGCTTATCGGCTGGACATTTAGGAAACTGAAACAGCTTGTTAAATATTGGTTGCCTATTAAACTGGAGATTTGTTTACCCCCTTCGAAATGCAACAACTTGCACATGTAAAAACTTAGCATTTAAACGTTTTCTTGCTACTAGCTTCAGTTGGGCAGGTATTCTCTTTCAAGAAAGATTCATAGCTCATAAATGTCACCCTTTTCAGCAAGGAATCTCCAAATAAGATTTACACTGTTTTTCTAACCTCTTAAGACACTATTTGATAAGAACTGTCTCATACATATGCCAGGTCTTCTGTGAACTATCCAGGATAAATATAAAGCAATCTGCAGGCAATTTTTACTATGCTTTTTAAGGAAAAAATATATTGAGCTACAGCAAACATACACACACACACACAATCCTCATGGCCACAACATTCAAAATAAATACTGCAATCTAATATGTTATAAAACAATAAAGAAACTGTCAATGAACACAGTGAAGTTTTGTTTACAGTAGATTTCCTTTAAATATTTCTTATCCTATATTTTGTATCCTGGATAGCGCAGGGGAGATGCTACATCTCATTGTCATAGGGATTTTCATTTACACATTTGTGCACTGTATTTACTCAGGATGTCCCAGATTAGATGTAATGTCTTGTTTTCAGTGGGGTCATGATTTTACCATTTTTATAATATATTTATTCAGGGTTGCCTAGTCCAGATGTAAAATATTGTTTTCAGTATGTTTTGATTTTACGCAATGCAGCATAATATTGTGTAGTTGTAGAGCCCCACAGAAAATAAGATGCCATGTCTTCTGTGAACTATCCAGGCTAAATATATAGCAATCAGCAGGCATATTCTAAGAAAATACATTGTAAAAATGTGTGAAAGGAAGACCACATTGAAGCTGCCTCTTGGCAGATCTGCATTGTGCAAATTAATTAAAAATAATGGGTAAAAGCATCCCAAAAGCTTTCCACAGCCATTACGGCTCTGACCAGAGTTTGTTAGATAAATGGAGAGGGTGTTTTTTATACTTGTTCTCCCTCAAGGAAGTCGAGAAGAGGAATGGAGATGGGTGAACATCTGGAACCTGATGACCCTGCCCCCACTCTGATTTTCCAGAGATCCTCAGTTAATGGTCTACACAAGCATACAGTTAGAAGACAAGGAAGGATAAACTGAGACACGGCTACACAGTTCTTTTTGTTCAGTGTGTTAAGTCTATTTGTACACTGGTTGATGCAAGTTTTTATTAATCTTTCTTTTTAAGCACATGTATTTTGGATGTAGAATGCACACATGTATATAAGTATTGGTTTCATGAGGCAGTTTTAGCCCTATATTCCTAAACATTTTAGAAATGCGTTTATTCCTGTTAGTCTAGCTCTTTATCCATGTAACCCCCATCAAGCGGACATTAACGTATGCATCTTATGGCTCTGTATTTTAATAAACTTCAAGTTACAAAAAAAGAGAAAAAAAGGTGCCAGGACCCTATAGTATATGTCCTGCTTAGGCTGTTTCCTGGGTGTGGGGGAAGGGAGGCAAATAGTGGCAGAGATGAGCAGGGTTCTCAGTTGTCGCATCCTGTAAGGATGAACAGTTACTACTGCATAATTGTTGACAAACAAGCCTTCTGTTGAAAGGTAGGTTCTTGCTCTTTGTGGCATTAACTAGCTGAATGTGTAGATTGTTTTTTATTGCACACATATGATATGTCTTCTGCTTGTCACATGACAGGAAACGCTGACAGACCAACGCCTGGCCCTCACGGACCTCCTGCAACAGCTGCTGAAGGAGAAGAAGCAGAGAGAGGAGGAACTGCGAGAAATCCTGGTACTCCTTCGGATCAGTTTGTCATTACTTCCCTTTTATTTTATATTCAATTTTTGACCCTGCTCCCCACCCCAGTATTGAAGGCCATCCTGACTGGGTTCTGCGATGCCGGTTCGACAACAGTTTAGTCGACCCGGCATCACCTTGTTTCAAATTTATAATAGACCACAAGTTACAGTCGACATAAATCCATTATGGGAACCAGTCCCTGTTTCTATCAAGCCCCCAAACCACCCATTTGGGGCTCTGCCCCTCCCGCAGCCCCCCATACTATATATAATCAATACCAGGTTGGAGTTGATTCAGGGAAGGGGTGCAGGACCGGAAGACAGTGTGCCCAGATCTCTGATGCACCATTACAGCGAACTGTCGATGTTGGCATCGACATTGTTCGCTATAGTGGTGTCACTGTCAGGGAGGTGTACCCCTGGCTGCACCCTTCCAGCTACATTTCTAACTGAGGCCAGTGCCACTCTGTGAATGGCCAGCAATAGGGGATATGCAAATGATCAGCGTCCTGAACCCTACCCCCCCCCCACCAAGAAGCTGAGGGCCTTGGCTCCAAAATCTGCCCAGCACTCAGCCCCCTCCAGTGTGGGATTCGGCTTGAATGTGAATGTCGCCTTCCCAAGTGGCTACATGACACGCTGATGCTTTGCCAGTGAGCTGTCCCTTGCCGTCATCACTTTCTATCGTGGGGGATGAATACTTCCTTCAGTTGCTAGTGTTAGCAGAACACTCCTCAGAGAGAGCCCCCAGAACTCATTTTGCTTTTGCCTTTTTTTTAAACTTAATATTTATGTGTCTGAATTTCTAGGGTGTGTGGAACTTTCTTCAGCCTTGAAGTCATTCACTCCTGACACTCTGGGTAACGCCTCTGCCATCTGAAGAGTGTCTCCCCCCTTTTCGGAGCCCCCATGGTCAGCTGGACCTTTGCTCTGGTATGGGGGGAAAATGAGCACCACCAAGGCTGTGGGAAAGGTGTAATCAGCAGACATGGGGACATCACCTGCCCGTGACCCATACCTTTTCTTCCCAGTTCTGTACCTTAATCCTGCCCCTTAGGGCACCTTGATGTGGCATACAGTTAACTGACTCCATGCCAGTTTACCCTCACCCACCAAGTCATGTACAGTGCTCCCAGTTGTACCACCATCACTGATCATCCAGCTGGCAACGTTTCCACCTGACCTGCAGCCCTTCTTCTTGGAAGTGGCGAGCAAGCTGGAGGGCATGCAGTCCTCTTCCTTCCCACCTATGCAGAAGTGTACCAGCAGACACAAACCTGTAAGGATGGGAGAGGAGCCACCCAGTCAAGGAGGCTATGGTTCAACAACTGAGTGTTGTGACAGGTTGGGATAGAAATCAGTTGGGACAGATGTAGGGCTTTAATTTTAGTATGTAGTGGAGTAGGCTGAGGTTCCTTTATACCTTAGGCAGACCAGTTTACATAGAAAAACAGAACAGTTTGCATTAAAGTCTCCTAGGAGAAGGTGGTCACACGTAATCATTGTGGAGACATCCAGCACTTGTTGGATTAACCCAGAAAAATAATCAGCTGATTTACCTGATGTACATTAAATCCTGGTGGTAAATACGCTCATGAAATGGTGGTAGGACAGTTTACAACTTAAAACAGCCCTAAAAACCCATTTGTGTAGCCTGCCATTTCCAAATTAATTTTAGATATTGAGATAATATGCGGAGTATATTACCGTCTTGCCTATTAGTACATTTATTTGTTCCTATTTTAAAATTTCTGTGATTTTATGCACTGTATTTTAATCAGTTGTTTATTTTTATGTGCAGGCACCTTGATAATTGGAAAAGCGCCTTTTTATAAATAAAAATGATATGATATAGAAACATAGACTTTGACGGCAGATAAGGACCGCTTGGCTCATCTAGTCTGCCCATTTCCCTACCTACAGGATAGGCCGCAGAACCTAGTTAACCAACAGCCTATTTCTTCCTACCCCCCACAAGAATTGCCTTATGTCTGTCCCATGCATTCTTGAATTCTCCTGCAGTTTTAGACCCTACAACCTCCTCAGGAAGGCCGTTCCATGCATCCACTACCCTCTCTGTGAAATAATACTTCCTCACATTAACTCTGAGCTGTCCCCTCTATCTTCAGATTGTACCCCCTTGTTCTTGCACATCTCTTTTTCTGAAGGATGCTACCCTCTTGGACTTCGTTGATTCCCTTGAGTTTCTATCATGCCCCCCTCTCCCTCTTTTCCTCAAGGGTGTACATATTAAACTGCTTTACTTTCTTCGTATGTCTTCTGGTGCAGACCCTGCACCATTCTGGTTGCCCTCCTCTGGACAGCCTCCACCCTGTCTATGTCTTTGCAGAGATGGGGTCTCCAGAACTGCATGCAGTACTCCAGATGGGGTCTCACCAACTCTCTGTACAGAGGGATAACAACTTCCTGTTTTCTATTGTTGATGCCTCTCCCTTTGCATCCCAGTATCCCCCCAAGCCCTCCTTACTGCCTTCTCACATTGCTTGCCCACCTTTAGGTCATCTGATATAATTATTCCTTGCTGTGGGTACAGCTCATGACAGCATCAGGAAAGAAGTTGTGTATGGGGTGGTCTGTGGACCACCAGGACAAGGAGCTGTGGATAGGGAACTAGGGTCAGAAACTGAGAAAGGGGCTGCAAAGGGGAGAGGTAGTAATGGTATGGAATCTCAATCTAGCAGAAATAGATTGGGATATTCCAGCAGCTAAGTGCACCAGATGTCAGTCCCTGTTAGAAATATTGCAGGAGTGACTTCTTGCTGGTGCAACTGGGCAGGGAACCTGCAAAACAGGCTGCCATTCTTGACCTTGTACTCACCAACTCGGAAATAGTAGGTGGAGTGCGGGTTGTGGAACAACTGGGGTCCGTTGACCATAACACCATATGGTTTGAACTGATTCTAGGTATCGGTATGCCATATGTCAAAGGCTGTAGTTCTGGATTTCAGACAAGCTGACTTTAGTCAGATGAGGAAATTAGTCAAGGATAAGTTGGTTGCATTGACAGAATTGTGGGGTGGAGGAGAGGTGGGGAAAAATTAAATGGTCCATTCTCAAAGCAACCAAACAATTCTTGAGAATGGTTACCAAGGGTAATATGCACAAGAGACCAAACTGGTTCTCTAAGGCGAGGGAGGCAGTGAGGGCCGAGAAAAGGCCTTCATTGGCCACAGGGTGAAAGCGGGGGGTGGGGGGGGGGCGGGTGAGGAATGGAACAAATACCAGGTGAGGATGAAGGAGGCCAGTAAGGCAGTCAGGGATGCAGTAGCAGACATATAGCTGCATGTTGTGGAGGGGGACAAGGGAGGGGGATAAAACAGTTCTAGGGATGTAAATATGTTGTTCATCCACACTTCTTGGCATGTCCCTTTCCCCTTTAAGGATCACCAGAAGGTCTTCAAGCTGGCTCCTCCCACCCACCCGGGTGATATAGCCCTCGGCTCTCCCCATGATGCTAGATCTTCCTTTCCGCTGGATGATTCAGATTGCCTCCTCTTTGAACTCGCTTTTTGTAGGCCCTGGCTTCAAAACCTTCGGTTATTCTGAAACTTCGACTCATTCAAGTTAGCAACAGTGATTCTTATCGTTCCATCATGGAAGATAAATCTTCCTCCGGATTTTACTGGTGTCCATGCGGCCAAAAAATGTCACGCACTGATCCGCAGACTGCATACGTCTACTGTCTGGGTGTCAGCCATAACGCCAAGACTTGCAAGATGTGTCTTGCTTTTCACCCGAACATCCTCGACAATCATCTCACACGCTTCAAATTGGGCAGGCCCAAAAAACGGAATCCTCCAGTAAAATCTAAAGAGGCCCGATGGGCGTTCTCCACGGCTGTGGGATCCACTGAGCAGCTGGAGCAAATGCAGGCCTTCAAAGAAGGGGCACAGGCTGCAGTCTTCCTCTCGATCATTTTTGTTCCTCTCAACTTGGGCTCTATGTTTTCGGGTTCCTTCAGAGAGTTGTGCCACTCTCACCCCTCTAAGGGTGAGGGACCTGCCGGCTTTCACTCCTCTTGGTCCCATAAGAGGGATAAGGATCAAAATCAGTCTTCGTCTCGGCGAAGACGCTCTTGAGGTCGTGAGCGATCTTGGTCCCAGGAGCCGGCAGTATCAACTTTGGTCAAAATTGCCTCCTCGGCCGCTGGCTTCTTGGTCTTGCCATCTGGCCAGTCGACCAAGATCTCGAGCGACAAGGTTGAGATTGTTCTCGATCCCATCGATCCATTGTCGCCTGTTCCAATTGACGACTCTCAGTAGGACCCCGGTCCTGTCTTTTCCCGACGAGGAGACCCAGCAAGCTGGGGATCCCATTAGGAACTGGTCCCTGAACCCGGAAAGTCACTGGTCCCACCGGTGTCTCCTGAGCGACCGACTCAGCCAGTCCGATCCAGATCGAGATCTCAGACCCCTTCGACCGAAAGGCCGAGGAAGAGGCACAAGCACTCCAAAAAAAGGCAACATCATCAGTAATCCTCGTCCTCCTCGGATAAGGAGTGGCTTCAGTGGAAGCTCCGCCAATGCTACGTGGATCTGATGTGGCAGCTGCTGATCCTGTCAGGGCAGAAGCCGACCACAGTCTCTACTCTAGCCATTACTTGGCTTTCACCTCCTAGACCGAAGCCAACTCCTTTGGAACCAGTGAAATCGGTTCCCCTGCCCGAGGAGCCGGATAAACCCATTTTGGTTCGGCTGATATCGGTCTTGGTGGAGCCGCTGCCTAAACAGCCTTTGGGAGCGGCTCCTATGAAGGAAGCTTGGTCAAACTCTGGTCTTCCTAACAGGATCTCAGTCACCCTCACACCTGATTGCCCCAGGCACGTTGAGGGCAACCTTAGCGGCCGACTGTTATATCCGGATACCTCTGATTCAGACAACGCTGACCTTCACTCTCACCTGCTGTATGATGAGTTGGCCGGTGATCTATCGACGGAGGAAGGCCCTTCATCCTTTCAAGGGATTCTCCACCTTATCTCTGAATCCACGGGGATGGCCCTGGAACCAATCCAGAAATGGGCGGAGTACCCTCTCACTGACATTCTCAAGAGAGGGGATACCCCAACGGAAGCCTTTCCTGTGGCCGAAGCCAGTGTTGGCCCGGCCTTGGAGCTTTGGCAGCCTCCTGCCCAGTGCTGTCTGCCCAGATGGCCCGCAAGTATGTGGTGCCCAATGGGTCCCTCTCGTGGTTCACAGAACATCCCTTGGCCGAGAGCCTTGTGACCACCTCTGTGTTTGGACATACAGGCAGTTCTGCCAACAGTGATGGACCCCCGGACAAGGAGTCCAAGAAACTGGACCACTCTACCAGGAAGGTCTATGCAGCCTCCTCTTTAGGCCTCTGTCAGGCAAGCTCGGACGTCATCATTGCACACTTCTCCCATGCCCTTCTAGGGTCCTTGGACGAAGTTCTCCCACATCTCCCCACGGACCTTCAGACTATGGTCAAGCAGGTCCTGGACCAAGCCTGTGCCATTGCCAAGCAGCAGCTTCAGACGGCTCTGGACAATGGGAGACTCGTGCGCCAGTTCCATGGCAACCGCGGCTCCCTCACACCGCAGGGCTTGGCTGAGGCTTTCCACCTTCATGACGGATACCCAGCACAAACTTGCTGATGTTCCTTTCCTGGGCACCGATCTCTTCAGTCCAGGTATGGATGGTCATCTTCAGCGAATCGAACAGTCCAATGCCATCTTGGACTCGGCTACTTCTGCTCAAAGCACTTCTGGCCCGAAGAAGAAGCCTTTTCGGCACTCTTCTCTTGCGGCCCAGCAGTCCTCCTTTCATGGAGGACAGCATCAGCAGGCACAGGTTTGGTGTCCCAGCCTAAGTCCAGACCTTCCCAGGCCCGCAGAGGAAGTTGGGGTTCAGGCCGTGGAGCCTCTTCCTCCAAGCCTGCCCAGTGATGGGATAGGGGTGGCCACCCTTATTCCCATCACGCCAGCTCTGGCTCCTCCCGGGGGGGGGGGGGTCGGCTCCACCACTTCCTTTCCGCCTGGTCTGCTGTTACCACGGACAGGTGGGTCTTAGAAGTTGTCGCCAGGGTCTGCCTCTAGAATTCGAGCAGTACCCACCCAGCTGAGCCCACACCCCATGGGAGGAGAGAGCATCAGCCAACACTCAGTCAGTTCTGAGAGATGACATAGCCCAGCTCCTCCTCCTCTTCAAGGAGGCAGTGGTACAAGTGGCAGATCCTCCAGTCAACCCAGGTTTCGTTTCCAGGTACTTCCTGGTCCCGAAGCAGACGGGGGGGGGGGGTCTGGCACCCCATTCTAGCATTCTAGATCTGCACAACCTGAATCAGTATCTCAGGCCGCGCACCTTTCAGATGGTAGCTCTGTCCCAGATCATACCATCCCTAGAGCAAAACATGTGGTTCTGCTCACTGGATCTTCAGGATGCATTCGTTTACGTCACGATCCGTCCATCTCACCAGTGGTTCCTCCATTTCAGAGCAGAGGGAACCCTTTACGAGTTCCGAGCCATGCCATTCGGCCTGTCATAGTCCCCTCGGGTCTTCACCAAATGCATGGCAGTGGTGGCAGCCCACCTCAGGTGTAGAGGGGTCAGGGTATACCCTTACCTCGACGATTGACTCTTAGCAGGTTCCACTCAGCAAGAGGTGGAGTGGTCCAGGGACCTGGCCCTCCAGACCTGCTCTCAACTTGGCCTTCTGGGCCAGCCCGGTGGCGCTGAGGGTTGAGGCGCTGGATGCCACACCTCGTGTCATAGCTGGCGACCCGGTTGGGAGGCAGGCCGGGCCGAGTCAACAGGGAGAGAGAGGATTGAGCATCTGTGGATGGCTCTCCTCTCTGGGAGGATCCAGGAATGCCGGTGCAACAGCATCACCCAGTGGAGACCGGTGGATGTGTGCACATATGGCGTTAAGTAGAGGGAGCGGAGTTGTGGCGGAAGTCATGACATCATTGCATGACCTAACTCCGGGGGAGAGGGAAGTACAGAGGAAAAAAAAACCCAGCTTGTGGATAGGCGATGGCACCTGCATCCACCCGACCACTCTCTAACGCTGCTTGCTCTCCTTACCTGGACCAAGCCCAGCCTGGCCTGAATTTACAGATAGAGCGCCTTGGGTGGATAGGGCAGCTCTACCTCGGGGGGCTCAGAGCTGGGGGGATAGCCGGGCTGGTGCCAGGATTCAGGAGGCCTCTCAGGCACGGAGGTAGAGTCGGGGGCAATGCAGGATGCCCGAGAGAGTTCCACAACCTGGGTGGAATAAAAAGAGTTAAAAAATAAAAAACTTGGCCTTCTGATCAACGAGACCAAGTCTGAGGTCGTGCCTTCTCAGGTGATGTGCTTCATCGGGGCAGAGCTCGACTCTCGCCGAGCCAGAGCTCGGCTCCCTGCAGACAGGTGAAGGTTCTCTCCTCCTTTGCCCAGTCATTTCTGGTTGGGCAATTGCGCCCTGCCCGGGACTTCTGTGCCTTCTGGGTTAAATGGCGGTCTGCACCACCATGGTCTGTTGGGCCAGGTGGCATGTGCGCCCCTTCAATGGGAGCTGGCCGCCCAGTGGACTCTGCACCTAGGTCATTTTGACCAGCCGATCACTGTGATCCAGAAGATGTGGGACGCTCTCCAGTGGTGGACAGTCCTAGACCGGCTGCAGGAAGGGATCCCATTTGTCTGGCCCGAGCCAACAGTGATCCTCACGACTGATGCCTCTCTCATGGATTGGGGAGCCCCCATGGGGTCAACAGGGCCAATGGGTTCTGAAACCCCGAGGAGTCCCGTTACCACAGCAACCTGTTGGAGCTCAAAGCGGCCAGACAGGCACTGACAGTATTCACTCACCAGCTTTGGAGTCAAGCGGTTCAAGTTGGGGATGTCAAGTCAGTCTATGATCAGGGGTATCAAATGGGATAGGGAGGGAGAAGCCTGGTCAGTTAGAACAAGATGCTTCCCTGGACTAACAGTGCACAGGGCTAAGCACGAGGTATATCAGCTGGCAAAGGACTGTGGGGGTTCCCCAGACATACTGGTCCACCTGGGTACAAATGACATTGAGGGAAATAGCGAGCTAGAGATACAGGCAAGATTCAGGGAGCTCGCCAGGGTCTGTCATGACATAGGATGCACAGTTTCCTTCTCAGAAATCCTGCCAGTGCCAAGGGCTAGTGGGGAACACGAAGGAAAATTAGGGAGATAAACCAGTGGCTCAGGGAGTGGTGTGAGGCCAGAGGGTATGGGTTGATGGGGAATTGGGGAGACCTGGGAGGATAGGAGCTGTATGCTAGAGATGACTACATCTCAATTTGGAGGAGGGAATCCTTAAGTTGAAAATAGAGGGTTCATTGGTGAAAAGTGGGGTTTAAACTTGTGAAGGGGGTGGGATGGGAGAAAAGGCTGTCAAGGGGTGCCGATAAAGGAGGGACTCTGTCTCCACCCCTGGGGACCAGGAGGATTGCAGGAAAAGGCCAACTGGCAAAGTGCAGACCAGGAGGAAACAGAATCCCCATGGGAACACGAGCAGGGGAAATGGAACTATAGGGGAAAGGGTGGAAGGTAGTCCTGCTAAATGCCAGGAGCTTGGGCAATAAAATGCCTGAGCTCCAGGCGATGTTAACTGAGGGAGCAGTGGATGTGGCAGCGGTCACTGAGACTTGGGCCACTGCAAGACATGACTGGGACCTGAACCTGGAGGGTTACACTATGTTCAGGAAGGACAGGGGGGAGAGAAGGGGAGGAGGGGTAGCTATGATAGTCAAAAACTGCATTGGCATGGGGGAGTAGAGAAGGCGGAGGGAACCGTGGAGGTGATTTGGGTCACCTTGATAACAAGGGGAGGCAAGAGAGTAAAAATAGAGTGTTGTATAGACCCCTGCCCTGGCGGAGGAGCTGGAGGACAGTCTGGTGGCAGATGTTAGGAGACACTGCAGACTGGGCAGAGGAAAGGTGGTGGTGTTGGGGACTTAAACATGCCAGGAACAGACTGGGAGACTATGACATCCTCTGTGACCAGGGAACAGAGGTTGTTGGATGTCTTTCAAGACGCTGCTCCTAACCCAGCAGGTGAGGGAACCCACCAGGAGGCACGGTACTGGATGTGGTCCTGGCAGACAGTGACCAGATTGGGGGCCTGGAGGTAAGGGACCCATTGGCAGGGAGTGACCATGCCACGGTCTGGTTCTGCCTGGAACTAGGAGGGGTAGAAGGCTGCACAAAGACGGAAGTAACCGACTTCAGGGGGGCGGATTTTAAGGAAATGGGAAGGATCCTTAAGGAGCATTTGGATGGGATTGGGTCAGACATGGACGCTGATAGCAGGTGGGAAATCATCAGGAGAGGGGTGCAGGATGCTACCAGCACCTGTGCAAGAGTAAGATGAAAATGCGGTAGGGCCCAAAACCCTGTTGGTGGACCAGGGAGGTCCAGGAGGTGGTGTGGGAAAGAAAGCAGCCTATAAGAAATTCAAGTGCTCAAGGAGTGAAAGGATCGAGGGAGTACGAGCTGATGGCTAGAAGGGCCACTAGAGTGGTGAGGCGTGCAAGGCAAGGAAGGAACAGAACCTGGCCAGGGAAATTAGGAGAGGGAAAAGGGTTCTTTAGATACATTGGGGAAAGACGAAGGTGAAGGGGCAGATTAGCAGGATTAAATCAGGGAGAGATGGGCACAAGACCCAGGGAGCAGGCTGAGGTACTAAATGAGTACTCACCTCAGTTTCCACCAGGGAAAATGGGGATGCTGCATCATACATGGGAGGAGACAGAGATAATGAGGAGGGGGACCCTTACCGATCGGCAGGTCTGGGGAGAGGGGGCATCACTGGCAGGTGGGGGGAGGGCTAAGCAGGAAGAAGAGGTACCAGAAGTGGAAATCACAGCAGAGAGAGTGAGGGAAGCCCTCAGCTCCCTTAAGACGGAGAAAGCACCGGGGCCGGATAAATTACATCCTAGAGTGCTGAAGGAACTTGCAGATGTCCTGGCAAACCCCTGGCAGAGCTTTTCTGTCTCTCTGAGGACAGGGTGGGTGCCCCAAGACTGGAAGGTGGCGCATGTGTGCCTATCCACAAGGGGATCAAGGGCTGGCAGGGAACTACAGGCCTGTCAGCCTGACATCAGTGGTGGGCAAGGTGATGGAGGGCATTGTCAAGGAGAGGCTGGGGACCTGGATAAGTCAGGGTGCCTGGACGATAGACAGCATGGATTCATCCCAGGAAATCATGTCAGACAAACCTGGTGGAGTTCTATGACTGGGTGACAAGTGCCTTGGACCTGGGTAGACCAGTGGATGTCCTCTTTCTAGACTTCAGCAAGGCATTTGACTCTGTTCCTCCGTGGGCCTGTTGGATAAGCTAGGAGAAATGGGGGTGGGAAACCAGATGATCAGATGGATAGGCAATTGGCTCCAGGACCGGACCCAGAGGGTCGAGTTGGTGGGATAGTCCCATCCCAAGGAGGGTCATTAGTGGGGTCCCACAGGGATCAGTCCTTGGGCCCCTTCTGTTCAACGCCTACGATATCTGACATAAGGACAAGAATCAGGGTGAGATGAGTCTCTTTGCAGATGATCGAAACTGGGGTGGTGGTGGATGGGAGGAGGGAGGTGGCCCTGCAGGGGACCTGGAGGCTCTGGAAAGATGGTCTAGAAAGTGGAAGCTGAGGTTCAATGCAGGAAATGCAAGGTACTCCACCTGGGGCCAGAAACCCAGGCCAATTGTACACCGGGGAGAGAATACTACAAGTCTCAATGGCTGAGAGGGACCTGGGGTGGTGGTGGATGTCAAGATGAACAACTCTGAGACTTGTAGGAGGGCAGCAGCCAAGGCCAACAGGATGCTGGGATGCATCACTAGGGGATCACCTCCAGAAGGAGGAAGTGATACTCCCTCTGTATAACTGCTTGGTGAGGCTGCACCTGGAGTACTGTGTGCAGTTTTGGAGCCACACTAAGAGGGACATTAACCTCCTGGAGAGGGTCCAGAGGGAGCAACCAAAATGATTTGGGGCTTAGGGACAGGACCTATGAGGAGAGGCTCAAGAGCTAAATATGCACACATTGGAAGAGAGAAGGGACCGGGGGACATGATAGAGGTCTTCAGGTACATGAAGAGGGTAAATAGGGGAGGAACAGTCAGGTGCTTGAAGGAAGGAGGAAGGGGCCACTGAGGGCATGGGTGGAAGCTGGAGGGGAAGATTCAGGGAGAAAAGAGGAGGTGCTACTTCACTGAGAGGGTGGTGGAGCCATGGAATGCACTACCTAGGGGCTGGTGGAGGCAGAGACAGTGGAAGGGTTCAAGAGGGGTGGGACAGGTACAGGGGAAGGGTTCAGGAAGCAAAATCCAATGCAGCAAGAATATCCGGAACTGGGAAGGGAGAAGCCAGAGAAGGCGAGGGGGACAGCAAGGTCAGCACCCAGGGTGGGGGCTGACCAAACGAGCAGACACGAAAGACCGTTAGGCCTATTCTGCTGGCATTTTAGTATGTTAGTATGTAAGTCCAGACAGACAATACCACAACCATATACTACCTCAACAAGCAGGGCAGCATAGAGTGCAGGGAAGCGCTCTGCATCTGGACACTCGTGAACCAACTGGAGGCGGATCTTCTAGCCATCCATGTGGCAGGAGCCTCAAATCAACTGGCGGATGCCCTCAGCCACATAAGTGAGACATCCCATGAGTGGTCTCTCCATCCAGAGGTAGCTTACAGACTGTTCTCCCGCTGGGGCAAACTGATGGTGGACCTGTTTGCCTCCAGGGAAAACACCAAGCTGAGGCTGTTTCATGCCCGTCCCCCACAGCGGGGATCACTGCAGGGGAATGCCTTCTCAAGGCCATGGACCCCAGGCCTCTTCTATGCCTTCCCTCCATTTCCCTTGATTCACAGGGTGCTCCTCAAGGTGAGGAGGGACAAGGTGCAGGTGATCCTGGTAGCCCCAGACTGGCCACACCAGTTCCGGTATCCAGATCTCCTCAGCCTCAGCAACAGACTCCCGATGCGACTTCCAGCACGCCCGGACCTGATCTCTGTCAGCCAGGGGAAGGTCCTCCAATACTGACCTTCAGTCCCTGCACCTTACAGCCTGGTACCTGAGCGGCTAGAGTTCCAGACTTTGGGTCTCTCTGAGGATGTACTCACAGTGGTGGAATCATCCAGGAAGGAGTCGACCAGAAAGTGCTATGCCTTCAAATGGAAAAGATTTTTCATTTGGTGTCAGGACTAGGGCCTGGACCCTCAATCCTGTACTGTGGCTAGCATTTTAGACTACCTTTGGTCTCTGTCCAAAGGAGGTCTTCGGTCTTCAACCCTTAAGGTGCATCTGGCAGCCATCTCTGCTTACTGGGAGGGCTGGTCCATAAGCGGTGGCACAGGAGAAGGGATCTGGCACTTTTTCAAAGGCCTTGATCACATATCCCCTTCGGTGCGTGAACCTTCACCTCCATGGGATTTACTGCAGGTCTTGGCAAAGCTCATGGGCAAGCCATCTGAACCGATGCACAAGTATGAAAGGGACATGCCAAGAAGTGTGGATGAACAACATATACCACTCCTGGAACTACTGTTCTAGGAGCGTGGATATGTTGTTCATCCACATTGTTTGGCATTGTCCCTTTCCTCTTTAAATCTGCCGGAAGTCTTCAAGCTGGCTCCTCCCACCCACCCTGGTGGTATATACCTCGGCTCCGCCCCGCAGTGCCAGATCTTCCTTTTAGCTGGAGCGATGCAGGTTGCCTCCCTCGTGTTCTCGCATTTCGTAGGCCCTGGCTTTCAAATTGTCGGTTTTACCGAAATTGAAACTTGTTCGAGTTAGCGATCGCACTTTTGCAGCATCGATCATGGAGGAGAAATCTTCCCCGGGATTTCGCCGGTGTCCCTGAGGCCAAAAGATGTCACACACCGATCCCCACCTCATGTGTGTCTACTGCCTGGGTGTCGGCCATGACACCTCATCCTGCAGTTATTGCTTGGCCTTCCATCCCAACATCCTGGACGACCACAAGGCACGCCTGAAGCTGGGGAGACAGGAAAAAAGGAACACTCTGGTGAAGTTCAAGGGGGCTAGGTGGGCGATTTTCGCGGCCGCGGGCTCTGCCGAGCAGCTGAAACGCATGCAGGCGTTCGAGGAGGAAGCCGCTCACACTTCGGCCAATTGAAGCTTCTTTGTTCCTCTGAACCTAGGCTCCACCTTTACTGGTTCATTTAAGGAGTTGTGCCAGTCTCTCCTCACCTGGGGTGAGGCGCCCTCAGACTTGCACTCCTCCTCCTGCTCTCTGAAGAGAGAAAAAAAAACCTTCATCTTCATCTTGGCCAGAGACTATCTCGGACCGAGAGGTCTGAGTCCCAAGAGTATGTGGTCTCGACCTCGGTCCAGATCACCTCCTCGGCCAGCAGCTTCACGGATCTTCCATCTGGCCAGGGGACCAAGGAAGTGGCTGAGGTCGAGATCATCCTCGACCCGATCGACCCTTTTGGCCGACGATTCCTTAGAATGGACTCCGATCCTACTATTTCCAGATGAGGAGAACCAACCCGCTGGCATCCCCATCAAGGACCCGGTTCCGGACCCTCTGGTTTCACCGATCCCACCGGTGTCTCCCGATCGACCGAGTTGGCCTGCCCAATCGCTGTCGAGGTCCAGGATCCCCTCGGCTGAATGACCGAGGAAGAGCCATAAGCACTGTAAGAAGAGGTGATGCCACAGGTTGTCCTCATCCTCTTAGGACGAGGAGAGGCTCCGGTGGAAACTCCGGCACTATGAGGACCTTATGTGGGAACAGCTGATCCTGACTGGGCAGAAGCTGGCTCCGCCACCCACCCCGGCCATTACTTGGCTCTCGCCTCCCAGGCCGAAGCCGACCCCTCTGGAACTGAAGCCTCTGGTTCCTTCGCCCGTGGGGCCGGCCCGTCCTCCATTTCGGCCTATTCCGGTCTCTCCACCTGTCCGAGTGGAACCGCCGCCTAAGCAGCCTGTGGGAGGGGCTGCCTCGAAAGAGGACTGACCGGACACTGGACTGACCCAACGTCTGTCAGTCACAGGCACCGTCACCCCGGACCGCCCTTGGTGGATCAAGGGCGATTTGGGCTGTAGACTGCTGTATCCCGACTCCTCGGACTCTGATGTCACCGGGCTCCACTCTCATCCTGGGGATGTTGAGTCGTCCGTTGTCACAGGGATGGAGGAAGGCCCTTCCTCTTTCCAAGGGATTCTTCATCTCATTTCCGACTCCCCTGGAATCTATCCAGAAAAAGGCGGAGTACCCTCTCGGAGACATTCTAAAGAGAGGGGATACCCCAATGGAGGCCTTTCCAGTGGCCGAAGCCATTGTTGGCCCGGTCCTTTAGCTTTGGCAGCACCCTGCCTCATGCCCAGCCCTGTCTGCCCATGGCCCATAGTACTCACGGTGCCATAGGGGTCCCTTGGAGGTTCACCTGACTGCCTCTGTGTTCAGGCCTACTGGCAGTTTGGCCAGCACTGACCGACCCCCGGACAAGGAGTCAAAAAATATTGACCACTTTGCCCATAAGGTCTATGCGGCCTCTTCTCTGGGCCTTCGTCAGGCCAGCTCAGCAGTCATTATGGCACACTTCTCTCATGCCCTTCTCGGGTCATTAGATGAGGTCCTCCCGCATCTCCCCGCGGACATGCAGACCACGGTCAAAACAGCAGCTCCAGACGGCCCTGGACAGTGGGGATTCTTGTGCCCGCTCAATGGTCACTGCAGTGGCCACTTGCCGCAGGGCTTGGCTGAGGCTTTCCTCCTTTCCGGTGGATACTCAGTATAAGCTGGCTGATGTGTCCTTCCTAGACACCAACTTGTTAGGTCCAGGAGTGGCCGGTCACCTTCAGCGTATAGAGCAGTCCAGTGCCACCTTGGATGCTACTTCTGCTAAGGGTTCTTCGGGCAAGAGCCAGCAGAAGAAAAAGAAGAAGCAATTTCGGCATTCTTCCCCTGCGGTCGGGCAGCCCTCCTATCAAGGAGGTCAGCAGCAGCAGCAGGCTCAAGCTTGGCACCCACTGCCCAAGCAGGGTCCTCAGCAGCCCCGTGAAGGAGGCCGAGGTGCAGGTCCTGGATCCTCCTCCTCCCCTCCTCCTCAGCCTGCTCAGTGATGGGTTGGGGGTTGCCACCCCTATACCTGTCATGCCAGCTCTGGGTCCTCCCGTGGGGGGTCGGCTCCGCCACTTACTTTCCGCCTGGTCCGATATCACTTTGGACAGGTGGGTTCTCAAAGTGGTCAGCCAGGGACTGCCTCTAGAGTTCTAGCAGTACCCTCCCAGCCGAGCCCATGCCCCTCGGGAGGAAAGGATCTCAGCTTGCACCCAGTCGGCTCTTCAAGACGACGTAGCTCAGCTCCTCCACAAGGAGGCAGTAGCTCCAGTGCAGGATCCTCCAACAGACCCAGGCTTCGTTTCCAGGTGCTTCCTGGTGCCCAAGCGGATGGGGTGGTTGGTGTCCCATCTTAGATTTCCACGACCTGAATGAATATCTCAGTTCTAGGGACATGGATATGTTGTTCATCCACACTCATTGGCAGTATCCTTGCCGCTTTAAATCTTGCCGGAAGGTCTTCAAGCTTGCTCCTCCCACCCACCCGGGTGGTATAACTCTCGGCTCCGCCCCATGACGCCAGATCTTCCTTACCGCTTGGAAGCTCAGGTTCCCTCCTTAACGCTCTGCGTTTGCGACTGTTCCTATTTATCCGTTTGCGGATTTAAAATAATATTTTGCAAAAGACTTCAGTCTTGATCCCTCGCGGCTACGATGGACAATCGACTCGGATTTGAGATGCCCATGCGGGTGTGAAAGATGTCTGGACGGATCCACCTCCCGTGTGTCTACTGCTTAGGCCTTGAGCCGACCCGCGGGCTTGCGACCTGTGCTCATCTTTCTCGGCCTCGTCCTCGAAGACCAGTGCTGCCCGGTGCATCTGGGCCGTCGAGCGTTTCCCTCGGTGAAGTCCAAGGAGGCCCGGTTGGCGTGTGTCCGTGGCGTGGCTCGGCGGATCAGCTGGGCGGATGGTCGCCCTCGAGAAGAGGAGGCGGTAGCAGGCCGTATCTTCCTCGGCCAGCGGCATTTATCCGCTCTCTGGGTTCTTCCTACAGCTTCCTTTAAGGAGCTTTGTCTGTCCCTCTCCACTAAAGGAGAAGGGCCTGCGTCTGCTGGACCTTTTCTCGGTCCAAAGAAGGACAAGGTAAGTCCCTCCGTCGGCGCTCTTAGGGCGGGAAGGTCCCTCTCCCGGGCCGTGGGCCGTCGGCTTCGATTCGACCGCTCGACCCGGCCACTGGCCTCACGGTGTCCCGTCAGGTCAGTTGGCCGAGACTCCCACTGATAAGTCGAGATTTTCTCGACCCATTGGACGGGCTGTCGCCTTTAGCAGCCGAGATTCCCCTCTCCCCGGTTCCCCCGGGAGGAGTTGAGGATCCCGTGGGCTCGCCTGTGCCTCCGGTTCCGGAGCCCTCGGATGGACCTTCCGAGCCGAAGGAGTGCGGTTCCGCCGGACACCTCCCGCTCGCCGACCCGGAAATTCGGGACTCTCGATCTCGGTCTCCGGACCTCTTAGCGGTCAGCCGTTCCCACCGTCATAGGCGGTCTCGGTCTCGGCACACCGCGATGGCCAGCGTCGCCGCTCGTCCTCGTCCTCCTCTCGGATGAGGCTTGGCGTAAGTGCGTCGGCCGATGCGAGGACCTTATGTTGCAACAGCTCCTCCTGGCCGGGAATAAGCTGACTCGGCCCTCCCGGCCATTAAGTGGCTGTCACCGGAGCGGCCGACACAACCCCTCGACTTGTCCGAGGGCCTACACCGGGCGGTTGTTCGGCCCGTCAGCTGCTCCACCGATTCGGTGGAACCTCCGCCTCCACAGCCACCAGTTGGGGCTCCGACCAAGGATTCTCGGTCGGCTGAGGGTTTACCCATCGGCTGTCAGTTACCCTCACTCCCGACCGACCTCGGCAGGTGAAGGGTGGCTCAGGCCAGAGAGCTCTTTGAGGACTCTTCCGAGTCGAAGGCGATTCCTCCTTCTTCTCCAGCGACTGGACTTGGAGTCTTCAGGAGGTCAGCCAATGGGCGATAGCCGTCGTCCTTCCTAGGACTGCTTGGCTCATCTCGAGTCTACGGGATGGAGCTCGAACCCGTTCCAAAGCAGGCCAGGTATCCCCTCACGGAGATTCTGGACGGGGATTCTCGACGGAGGCCTTTCCGGTGGCCGAGGCCATAGTGGAGTCCGGCACTGGAACTTTGGCAGCGCCCTGCTTCCTGCCCTCGCCTTGGCCAGGATGGCCAGGAAGTATGCGGTCCCTACGGTTCCTTGTCGGTTTTGAACACCCCTCTGCTGAGGGTTGGTTACCGACAGCGTTTTCCGGTGCATGACTAGCGCCAGGGATGTGGATCAAACCTCCTGACAAGGTCCAAGAAAGGTGGACTATGTCGGGCGAAAAGTCTCATGCGTCCTCTCGGCCTTCCGATCAGGCCAGTTCGGCCGTCCTCATGGCACATTTTCTCATGCCCTGTTGGGCTCCTGGATGAGGTCATCCCTCATCTTCCGCCCGATCTGCAGACTACGGTTAAGCAGGTGCGGGACCAGAGCAGGGCAGTGGCCAAACAACAGCTCCAGACTGCTTTGGATGTAGGGGACTCATGTGCTAGATCGGTGGCGGCCGCGGTGGCTACCATACGTCGGCGGGCTTGGCTGAGGATATCCACCTTTACCGGATACCCAGCACAAGTTGGGGATGTTCCCTTTTGAGGACTGACCTCTTGGACCCTGGGGTGGAAGGGTCACCTGCAGAGGATCGAGAAGTCCAATGCTACCTTGGACTCGTCTCTTCCGCTCCAGAAGGACAAAGGCACTAAACCACAGCCTAAGCCCTTTCGTCCTTCTGTGCCCCAGCGCCGAGCCAGCAACGTCAGGGCCAGCAGGCTCGGCCTTGGCATCCCAAACCCAAGCCGCGGCTTCCTCTAACAGGAGGCAGGGAGGAAAGGGCCAGGAGGTCCTCGGCGGTCCCTCTCCAAGCCTGCCCAGGAGCGGGCTGAGGTGTCCCTCATCCCGTCACCTTACCCTGGGTCCCCGTGGGGCGGCTCCGGCACTCCGTTCCGCCTGGTCCGCTGTTACCACGGACAGGTGGGTCTTGGAGGTGGTGGGAAGAGCCTGCCTCTGGAGTCGACAGGCACCACCCTTCAGGCGTCGCCCCTCGAGAGCTCAGATCCCAGCCTCACTGGCGGCTCGTCGAGCCGACATCACTCTCCTCCTCCAAAGGAGGTGGTAAGAGGTGGTGGACCCTCTTTCAGACCCAGGGTTTGTGTCCAGGTACTTCCTGGTTCCGAAGCGGACGGGGGCTGGCGCCCCATTCTCGACCTACACGACCTAAACAAGTTCCCAGGGTCTCGAACCTTCAGGATGGTCACTCTGGCTCAGATAATACCATCCTTGGGCGAGCGTGTGGTTCTGCTCTCGGACTTGCAGGGCCGCGTTTTTCACGTCCCTATCCGTCCGTCTCACCAGAGATTCCTCCGCTTCGAGCAGAAGGATCTCTCTTGATTCAAGCCATGCCCTGACTTGTCTCCAGCTCCCAGGGTCTTCACCAAATGCATGGCAGTGGTGACAGCATTCCCTCTTGGCGCCGAGGTCAGGTGTACCCTTACCTGGACGACTGGCTGATAGCAGCTCCTCAGGAAGGAGGCAGGAGTGGTCCAGAGATCTGGCCCTCAGGTCTGCTCTCAACTGGGCCTCCTTATCAAGCGAGGCCAAGTCGGAACTCGAGCGAAGCAGGTGATTTTATTCATCGGGCGGCTCGACTCTCTTCGAGCCAGGCGCGGCTCCCGGCCGGACAGGGCGAGGTTCTTTCCTCCTTTGCCCGATCATTTCTGGTTGGGCAATGCGCCCTGCCGGGACTTCCTGCGCCTCCTGGGTCTCATGGCGGCCTGTACCAGCGTGGTCCGTTGGGCCCGCTGGAACATGCGTCCCCTTCAGTGGGGACTGGCCAGCCAGTGGTCACAACGCTGCGATCCCTTGGACCAGCTTGTGTCGGTGACACAGGGGATGTGGAATGCTCTCCAGTGGTGGACCGTTCCAGATCATTTGCAGGAGGGCATCCCGTTCGTCCGCCCGAGCGGCGGTCTCTCTGTCGACCGATGCCTCTCTGATGGGTTGGGGTGCCCATCTGGGGAACACCGAGACTCATGGCCTCTGGTCCCTGGGAGTCGATGCCACATCAACCTGCTGGAGCTCCGGCGAGTCCCCTAGCTCTCACCGCCTTTGCTCCGTTCCTCCGAGGTCAAGTGGTCCGAGTCAGGCGGACAATACCACGACCATGTCTATCTAAACCGCCAGAGGCGGGGCCAGCTCCATGCTTCTATGCAAGGCTCTCCGCATTTGGTCACTCGTCGCGCAGCCTGGGCGGATCTCCTAGCCATTCACGTGGCAGGGCCTCCAACACCCTGGCCGATGCCCTGGGCGGATAGGGCTGCATCCACAGTGGTCTCTCCTCCGGAGGTAGTACAGCATCTGTTCTCCCTTTGGGGCACACCTCAGGTGGACCTGTTTGCCTCCATAGGCAAGCAGCTGAGTCTGTTCCATGCCCGCCCCCCTCAGCAGGGCTCGCTGCGGGGATGCCTTCTCGAGGCAATGGACCCCGGGCCTCTTTACGCCTTTCCCCCATTTCCCTTGATCCACAAGGTGCTTCTCAAGGCGAGGAGGGACAAGGCGCAGGTGATTCTGATAGCCCCAGACTGGCCTCGCCAGTTCTGGTACCCAGATCTCCTCAGTCTCAGCTCCAGGACTCCATGGCAGCTTCCAGCTCGCCCGGACCTGCTCTCAGTCAATCAGGGAAGGTGTTCCATCCGGACCTTCAATCCCTGCACCTGACGGCCTGGTTCCTGGCGGCTGGGGTTCCAGCTTTGGGTCTTTCCGGCGAGGTCCTCAATGTAGTTGAGGCGTCCCGTGAGGAGTCGACCAGAAAATGCTATGCCTTCAAATGGAAAAGGTTTTCCATTTGGTGTCAGAACAAGGGCTTGGACCCTTCCTCCTGTTCCTTGGCAAGCATCTTGGACTATTTATGGTCCCTTTCTAGTCAAGGGCTTAGGTCGGCGACCCTAAGGGTGCACCTGGCAGCCATCTCTCCCTACCAGGCAGCGGGCTGGGAAGCAGTCGGTGGGCGCAGGAGAAGAGTGGTCTGGCGCTTTTCAAAGGCCTTGATCACATTTCCCCTCAGTCTTGAGACCCCCACCTCCGTGGGATCTACTGCTGGTACTAGCCAGCTCATGGGCAAGCCATTCGAACCTATGCACAGTGTGCTCTCTCTCACCTGTCGTGGAAGACCGCCTTCTTGGTGGCTATCCGTCAGTCAGAAGGATGGGAGAGCTCCAGGCGCTTTCCATCGAGTCTCCTTACCTGGTCTTCCACAGGGACAAGGGTTGTCCTGCCCCCACCGAAATTCCTTCCGAAGGTGGTGTGAGTTTCACTTAACCAGGTGTTGACTCTGCGGTGTTCTACCCAATCACACCTCGGAGGCGAATATAGGCTCCATACTCTGGATCCTAGAAAGGCTGCTTATTATAAGGCTTACGGCTGATATTCGGGAGAGGTTCGCCAGCTGTTTGTCACCTACGCTGAAGCCGCATCTCGCAGACCTGCAGCCAGCGGACGATAAGCAGGTGGGTACCTCCTGCATAGATCTCTGCTATAGGATTAGCGGGCATGGAGCTCCCAGAGGATAAGGCTCATTCTACCACACTCATACTGCTGCAACGGTGGCTGCTTCCAGGGCGTCCCTATCCAGGAAATCTGCAGGGCTGCTACCTGAAGTCAGCAAACACCTTCATTACCCACTACCACATGACCTTGAGTCACACCGGGATGCTGGTTTTGGGGCCTCGGTTCTCAGTCTCTCTTTCCCAAGTAAGTATATGGGGTGTCGTCTTGCCTCCCTCCTCCCGGAGAACTGCTAGGAGTCTGCCAATGAGTGTGGATGAACAACATATCCATGTCCCTAGAAATACAGGTTACTCACCTGTAACAGGAGTTCTAGGAATGGTATATGTTGTTCATCACCACTACCCACCGACCTCCCGCCCGACGCACAACCTGAGCTTCCAGCGGGCCAGATCTGGCGTCATGGGGCGGAGCCGAGAGTTATACCACCCGGGTGGGTGGGAGGAGCAAGCTTGAAGACCTTCCGGCAAGATTTAAAGCGGCAAGGATACTGCCAATGAGTGTGGATGAACAACATATACCATTCCTAGAACTCCTGTTACAGGTGAGTAACCTGTATGTCTCACACCTTCTGGATGGTAACTCTGAGCCAGATCATACCATCCCTGGAGCAAAACTTGTGATTCTGTTCACTGGATCTACAGGACACTTTCTTTTACATCCCAATCTGTCCGTCCCATCAGCGGTTTCTCAGCTTCAGGGTCGAGGGGACCCTGCACAAGTTCCGAGCCTTGCCGTTCGGCCTGTCATCGGCCCCACAAGTCTTCACCAAATGCATTGCAGTGGTGGTGGCTCACCTTCGGCGTTGAGGAGTCCAAATCTACCCTTATCTCAATGATTGGCTCCTAGCAGGTTCCTCCCTACAGGAGGTGGAGAGGTCCAGGGATCTGGCCCTTCGATCCTGCTCCCAACTCAGCCTCCTGATCAACGAGGCCAAGTCGCAACTTGTGTCTTCTCAGATTATGGGCTTTATCGGGGCAGAGCTTGACTCTTGTCAAGCCAGAGCTCGGCTCCTGGTGGACAGGGTGGAGGTTCTCTCCTCCTTTGCCTGATCATTTCTGGTTGGGCACTTGCACCCTGCCCAGGACTTTCTGTGCCTTCTTGGTTATATGGCGGCATGCACCTCAGAGGTCCGTTGGGACCTGTGGCACGTGCGCCCCCTCCAATTGGAGCTGGCCATCCAGTGAACTCAGCGATATGGTCATTTTGACCAGCTGATCACTGTAACCCAGAAGATGTGGGATGCTCTCCAGCGGTGGACCGTCCCAGACCGGTTGCAGGAAGGGATCCCATTTATCCGCCCCGAGCCAGCGGTCGTCCTTATAGCCGATGCCTCTCTCATGGGCTGGGAAGCCCACATGGAGGACAAAAGGGCCCACTGGTTCTGGACCCCCGAGGTGTCCTGATGCCACATAAACCTGTTGGAGCTCAGAGCAGTCAGACTGGCACTGTCTGCTTTCGCTCCTCAGCTCCGGGGTCAAGTGGTTCAAGTTCAGACTGACAATACCATGACCATGTACTGCCTCAACAAACAGGGCTGCACGCACTCCCATCTGCTGTGCAAGGAGGCACTTCACATCTGGACCCTCGTAAGCCGGTTGGAGGCGGATCTCCTTGCCATCCATGTGGCAGGAGCCTCGAACCAGCTAACGGATGCTCTCAGCCGCATAGGCCAGACATCCCACGAGTGGTCTCTCCATTCAGAGGTAGCTTACAGTCTGTTCTCCCATTGGAGCAAACCGTTGGTGGACCTGTTTGCCTCCAGTGAAAACACCAAACTGAGGCTGTTATCATGCCCGCCCCCCTCAGCAGGGCTCACTGCAAGGGGATGCCTTCTCAAGGCCGTGGACCCCAGGCCTCCTGTACACCTTCCCTCCATTTCCCTTGATCCACAAGGTGTTACTCAAGGTGAGAAGGGACAAGGCGAAAGTGATCCTGGTAGCCCCAGATTGGCCGCGCCAGTTCTGGTATCCAGATCGCCTCAGCCTCAGCTGCAGGCCCCCAGAGTGGCTTTGTACATGCACGGACATGATACCTCTGAACCAGGGGAAGATATTCCATCCAGACCTTCAATCCCTGCACGTCACAGCCTGGTACCTGAGCGGCTAGAGTTCCAGGCTTTGGGTTTTCCCGAAGATGCCTACACCGTGGTGGAGGCATCTAGAAAGGAATTGACCAGGAAGTGTTATGCCTTCAAATGGAAGAGATTTTCCATTTGGTGTCAGGGGTAAAGTCTGGACCCTTATCCTGTTCTGTGGCTAACATTCTTGACTACCTTTGGTCTCTCTCTCCAAGGGGTCTACAGTCATCGACCCTTAAGGTGCACCTGGCTATTTCTGCTGCTGGTGGGCTGGTCAGTCGACATTGAGCGCGAGGGTCAGTGGTGGGTGCTTCTTCAAAGGTCTGGATCACATATCCTTCCGTGCGTGAACCTCACCTCCGTGGGATCTTTTGCTGGTTTTGGCAAAGCTCATGGGCAAGCCATTCGAACCCATGCACAAGTGTGAGCTCCACACTTGTCGTGGAAAACGGCCTTCCTGGTGGCTATCACATCAGCCAGAAGGACAGGGAGCTCCAGGCATTTTCGGTGAACTCCCCTTATCTGTTTTTTCACAGGGACAAAGTTGTCCTGTGCCCCCAACCGAACTTCCTTCCGAAGGTGGTGTCAGAGTTTCACCTTAACCAGGTGTTGACTCTGCTGGTATACTACCCTAATTACACCTCAGATACCGAGTATAGGCTCCATACTTTGGACCTGAGATGTGCTCTCTCCTATTGTAAGGAAAGAATGGTGGAAATTTGTGGAGAGGTTCGCCAGCTGTTTGTCACCTACGCTGAAGCCGCTTCTGGCAGACCTGCAGCCAAACAGACCATAGCAAGGTGGATTACAGCATGCATAGGTCTGTGCTGTGAGTTGGCAGGCAAGGCGCCTCCCAGAGGGATGAGAGCTCATTCTACCTGCCATACAGCTGCATCGGTGGCTGCTTCCACGGGCATCCCTATCCAGGAAATCTGTTGGGCTGCTACCTGGAAGTCAGCAAACACTTTCATTACCCACTACCACATCAACCTTGAGTCACGCCAGGATGCTGGTTTTGGGGCCTTGGTTCTCTAATCTCTGTTTCCCAAATAGGTGGTGTGCGCCTTGCTTCCCTCCTCCTGGAGAACTGCTTGGAGTCTGCCAAGAAGTGTGGATGAACAACATATCCACGCTCCTGGAACAACAGGTTACTCATCTGTAACAGTAGTTCTAGAAGTGGTATATGATGTTCATCCACACACACCCACCTGACCTCCCCAGCTTCAGCGCACAACCTTGCTTCCAGCGGGCTAAGATCTGGCGTCATGGGGTGGAGCCAAGGTATGTACCACCCGAGTGGGTGGGAGGAGCCAGCTTGAAGACTTCTGGCAAAATTTAAAGGGGAAAGGGACAAGTGTGGATGAAAGATCTTGGCATGTCAAGAAGTGTGCATGAACAACATATACCACTCCTAGAACTACTGTTACAGGTGAATAACCTGTTCTTTGGGTACATCAGGAAAAAAAGGAAGGCGAGAGGGGGAATTATTAGGCTAACGGAGGGGGCAGGGCAGTAGAGGAGGACAAGCAAAAGGCAGCCATTTTAAATGACTACTTCAGCTCAGTGTTCACAGTGGATGTTAGGTGGCCGCTGTTGGAAAGCGGCATAAAGGCTGCTGCAGGGGGAGCCCAGAAATGATGCAGGTAGTAATTACAGGAGAAGGGGTTAGAAAAGGTCTTGCAGCTCTGAAAATAAACACGCCTTCAAGGTCAGATGAGGTTGCACCCGTAGGTGCTCAGGGAAGTGGGATAGGAACTGGCCGAACACTGGCAGCCTGATCGCTCATTACAATCAGGGTACTTTTGAGAAAATGGAGGATAGCAGATGTGGTGCCACTCCACAAAGGAGGAGACAGGGAGGAACTGGGAAATTGCAGGCCTGTCACTGTATCCTTCATTATAAGTAAACTGATGGAGACATTAGTCATAGAGGACCTAGTGGACTGGCTGGAGAGAAATGGGTACCAGGATATTAAGCAGCACAGGTTCATGGCTGGGAAGTCTTGTCAGACCAACCTGATTGTATTCTTTTACTGGGTAGCAAGTGTTGTGGATAAGGGACAAGCAGTAGATTTACTGTATTTCAGCTTCTGCAAGGCATTTGACTGGGTGCCACACAGACGTTTGTTGAAGAAATTAGAGGATCAGGGAGCAGCAAAGGACCTAGTTAGATGGGTGGGAAGTTGATTAGGAGGAAGACAGCAGAGGGTGGTGGTAAATGGGGTCAGATTAGGGGAAGAAAGGTCATGAGTAGGGTACTACAGTGGTCAGTCTTGGAACCAGACCTTTTCAGTATGTTCATCAGTGACATAGAAGAAGGAATACAGGGCAAGCTGTGTCTCTTTGCAGATGACACTAAGCTCTGCAGCAGGGTGGACAGAGAGGAGGGAGTTAGGAAGTTGCATAGGGACCTACAAAAGTTACAGAAGTGGTTCAAGATCTGGCTGTTGAAACTCAGTTCCAAAAGTGGAAGGTGATGCACATAGGGAGCAAGAACCCCTGGAAGTAATACTGGATGGTAGGGGTTAAGCAGGTCACTACTTCAAAGGAAAGGGACCTTGGGGGTTATCATAAGTGATTCTCTAAAAGAAGCTAACCATAATGTAACAAGGCCTACATCAAGTCAACCAAAATGTTGGGGTGTATTGGATAGAGTTTCAGTAGCAGGATGAAGAAGATAATACTACCTCTCTATAGATCACTGGGAAGACCCCATCTGGAATACTGTGCCCAGTTCTGGAGTCTTCACCTGAAGAAAGACAGAGACAGGCTAGAGACAGTGCAGCATTGAGTAACCAAAATGATTTGAGACCAGCAGGGTAGATCCTATGAAGATCTGCTTAGGGTACCGAACATGTTTTAGATGGGGGGGGCCAGAAACGTGAGGGGTGACATGATAAAGACCTTCAAGTTCCTGAAAGGGATAAACAAGGTAAAGTGTATGGAACTGTTTAGTAAGAATGGTGGGTCGAAAACCAGTGGACATGAATGTAAGCTGGCAGGGGTGGGGCTGTGGCTCAGCAGGCAGCACGCTTGCCTCTGAGGCCGGAAGATCAGAAGGTGGTGGGTTCTAGCCCCACACTGGAAACATGGGATAAATCTCAATACTAACACTGTAGTGCCTCAAGAGGGGGGTACTGCACTCCTGAGGTGCCGTCTTTTGGATAAGGCATTAAACCAAGGTCCCATCTTCCTGTTCTGGTGATTGTTCAGGTGGACGCTAAAGATCCCATAGCACTTCTCGATAAGAGATGGGGAATTTTTTATTAATAGAAAATATAACAGAACAAAACATACACAATTATACATCAAAAGACCTCTGAAATTCCAGAGCCTTAGAATATCTTTTAAATTAAACATCAGATCTTACTTCAAGGGGGAGCTCTTGCAGCAGGCTATGACCATTAGGCCTTAGGACGCACCAGAAAAATTTTAGCTAGCAGTACCCAGCAGGGGCCGCCCCGTCGTCAGGTCATGTCATAAAAGGGAGTGGTCTCTAGCTCCACCTCAGTTCTTTTCCCGCTGCAGATCCGCTCTCGTTGGGAAAGTCTTAGCATGTTCTTCAACAGTTCCAGCGAAATTCAGTGAAAAATTTTCATTTTCTCTCCACTTTTCTTGTTTTTTGCAGTTCGTTTTCTTCATTCTCTAGTACTTCCTTCATCACGTCGTCCCCATTGTCGGTCTCGTCCTCCATTCCCAAGAAGACTGTGTATACCTGTGGACACCAAGTACCATCGAAGGACGGCCACGAAGCTTACATCTTCTGTCTGGAGCCAGACCACGACCTTCATCCCTGCAAGATCTGCAGTTGCTTCACCAGCAGGACTTCTATCCGGCACCTTGAAGGCCTTAAAAGCCCAGCTTTTAGAGAAGGAAATGGACGTCCTGTAGAGCTCTCCTGGGGAAAAGGGCAAGCACCGGGACAAGTCCCACAAGTCCCGTGAGAAGGACTGTAGCCGGTCCCACCAGTGGTCCAGGTCGTGCTCTTCCAGCTTGGACGGTTCCGACCGTTCGAAGCACTCTGCACACGAAGAAATGAGCCCAACACCCCTCCAAGAAATCCGACCAAGGGGGCTTCTTACAGAATGCTGTATGGAGAATGACAAGAGATAGCCAGTGTCTTGCCAGACTCCGCACAAAAAACGGAACTCCTGGACATTCTCAAATCGGGCTTGGACGTAGGCACCCATGTTCTTCGTGCCTCATACGACACTGCAGACACGGTGTCTAGGATGTCAGCGTCAGGTGTCTGCCTAAGGTGCCATGCCTGGCTTCGAGTCTCAGGATTCTCCCAGGATCTGCAGACCGGAATCAGGGACCTTCCGTTCCATGGTTCCATGCTATTTGGGTCGGAGACCGAGGGCCTTATCTCTAGTCTCCAGGAGTCAGGCAAATCCATCTGGTCCATCCGACAGATGTATAAGGGGGACCAGAAAAGCTTTTGAAAATGGCCTTTTCGTAAGTCCTCAGGCCTACCTGCCTGTGGAAACCAACTGACCCAGAGAGATGGCTTTAAAAGGAAGGCCAGAAGCCAGCAACCTAGCGGCGCTCCCTTTCGAGGCCCAAAGGACTCCCAAACCTCTCTGCCAACCCCCGGCTCTACCCATTGACTCCCTGTTGACTCCTCCGGTGGAAGCACAAGGGGAGGCAGTAGGGGGTTGCTTCTCCCTCCATCTGGAGGGATGGAGCAGCATCACTTCGAACCTTTGGGTCCTAGATATGATAAGGAGGGGACATATTCTGGAGTTCACTCAAATCCCCCCAGAAACTCCACCAAGGTCCTCAAGGTATCCTCCTTCTCACATACCTATCATAGAAGGAGAAATCCAGGCCCTCTTGCAAAAAAGGCAATAAGGCCAGCCCCGCTGCAGCAGAGAGGAAACAGATATTACTCCCATTTCTTCCTGGTTCCAAAGAAAACTCAGAGTCTTCGGCCCATCCTGGACCTCGGCTCCCTAAACGATTTATATAGAATACCGAAGGATCTTCCTGGACATAAGTCTCCACCACTCATTCACACTAGTGGGATTGGCGCCGGAGGCACTAAGACCCATCGGGAGCAAACTTTTTGCTGGAGGGTGCGGCGAGAGCCCGGCGAGCTAGCGGCATCAGCCGGTAATGACCATCTGGCGGCGACCCTCCAACCGTCTCATTTCCTTTTTCCCGCCATCAGTGCGCTTCAGTGGCGACTTCGCTCGCCTACTGAGAGTCAAACTTCAAACTAGGCATAGTTTTCAGTTTGTTTTGTAACATTATCACGATAGTAGTATCGCTTAGTTTTATTCTATTTTATGTAAAATTTTCTAATATTTAAATTTAACTTACTTGAAGAAGTCTCTGCCTACTGGGCAGGTCGACCATGAGCAGGTCAGGTGACGGTAGGAGACTTCGTGTAAACTGTTCAGTCAGCGGGCTGGGTCGGTCAGCCTCCTTCTCCTCAGCGGGGTTCGACTATGGTCAGTCCGATGCCCGAGGATAGGCGGTCCCCGCCGGCATAAAATAACCAGTCAGCATTCGCGGCCCGTTCGACCTCGGCTCTTCTTGACCCCACAGGTCAAGAGAAGGCATCACCGAGGTAAGCCCTCTGGTATGTCTGCCGCGTCGACGGTCGGTTATCGTTGCTGTTGCCGGTCTCCTTCTTGGAGCCAACTTCCGATAATCGTCGTCCCCGACATCGAGCCACTCCCGCCTATAGGTAGGGCTCCAGATGAGCAGTTTCATCAGTGGGCGCTCTTATGGGCGATGGGCTCGGAGGTTGGTTCTTCTGCCTGGCTCGGTTACCTCTGAGCCCTCGGGCTCTCGGCGATCAGGTAGGCGGTTGGACCTTCTAGTCGGCGCGGCGCCTTCTTCACGTGCTAGCGACTCCGTGCTTGGTGTTCCCCCCTCACATGGCTGCGGCGCGGAGGCCACACCGATGCCCTTATCTCCTGGTTTTTCCTTCTCTTGCTTTCCAGGTTCCGGGGCTTTTCCGGCGCCTTCTGCAGGGTCTGTGGCCTTGTCGGGCGCCGTTTTGGAGCCGCTGGAGCTTCTGAGCGCCGTTGGCGGCGCCTGTCGTGCCGTTGGATTGGTGGCGCCGTTGGTGGCGTCGTCCTTGTAGCCGTTCGCGGCGTCGTCCGGCGGCGCCGTGTCTGGCGACGCGCGTGTGTGCGTCGAGCATGATGCCGCCCGGGGCGTTCGCGGGCAGCGTGCCTCTTGACGCCCGTGCGGCTCCTGGTGCCGTCTTCAGCCCGTTTTGCCGTCTCGGCCGGCAGCCATAGGGACTCTCCTTGTTTTCTGCCATTTCCTCCTCTCTAATTTTCCTCCTTTCCTGTCCAAACAGTCCTTTCTGGACCATCAGGAGATGATGTTGACCTGACCCAGACCTTCGGTTGGGTGATGAAGTGGAGAAACAGGATCTTTCTTTGCTACAGAGCCTGTGGTGAGGACCTGTCCTTTAAGTCTCTGTTGAAGAACCTGGGATCACTCTTTCTCTCCAGACTACAGACATCGATCCTGGGAAGATATTAAGACTCCAGTATCTTCATCTTCGGAGATCCCTCTGGTTTGACTCCTCCAATCCAGCCTTCCTTGAGGCGCTGTCTCAAATGGTATGGAATAATCCTGCTCTTATTCCTCAGTGGCTAAATCCATTGATAAAGATATTCAGCTCCCAAGGATGCGTCCCATTTGGCATCCCAAGCCCTGCGGATCCCTATTGTAGTCCTGGCAGAGAATGACAAGGCGTTCTTCCTCAAACTACTACAGCTCGACCTATTAACAAAGAGTCTCGTAAGATTGATACATTAGGTAAAGAGTCTTTGCTGCCTCCACTCTAAGTATCGTGTTGCAGTTATCAAGGCTATTTTTCTCAGTATGAGTATATCCTGTGGCACTCTATGAAAAATGGTTGAAGCTCTTCCAGATTCGGATTCAAGTCAGAGCTTCTTCTGGCCGTTATCAGGGTATTGAGTCCAATAACCAACAGGTCAAAGCCGCCATGGGCGCTTCGACACTGCTTCTCGCTCAGCAGCGGCGAGGATTTGTACTCGGCGCCATTCCTGGCTCGTACTTCTGGCTTCACGAATGATGCTCAGCAGCAGGTGATGGCTGCCTGTTGATGGCTCCTTTCTTTTGGCCCTCAGGTGGAGCAAGCCTTAGAGGCCACTCAGAAGACTAGATCGGCCATTAAGTTGGCCAGACCTCCGCCTGCCCCCTCTCGGGGGCATGTGAACAGACGTCAGTTTCATAGTCGTCAGTCCTTTCGAGGCAGAGACAGGGGAAGCTTCCATAAAAGCCAACCTGCCCAACCTCAAAAGAAGACGCAGCAGAAAGCGCAGGGGCCTAAAGCCCCCAGCTGCCTTATGTCGTTGGCCCAAGTTCCATCCACTCTGCCCGGTGGAACTTTCTCCTCAGGTGGGAGGTGTCTGATGTACTTCTACAACCAGTGGAAGTCCATAACCTTGGACAAATGGGTCCTCGGATATTGTGAGGTTATTCTCTCAATTTCTTGAAACCCCAATTGTCCTCCAGGCGACAACCCAGGTTGTCGGCCTCTCAGTCAACCTCCTCACCGCGGAGATCCAGGGCCTTCTGAACAACAGGCAATAGAACTGGTGCCCCGCATCTATGAAACACAGGTTCTACTCCCATTACTTTCTGGTTCCAAAGAAATCTGGGGATCGCCCCATTCTAGACCTCAGAAAGTTAAACAAATTCCTCCCAGGGAGAAATTCAAGATGATTTCCTAGGTACCCTGTTACCCTTGCTGCATCAGCACGACTGGCTGGCCTCTCTGGATATGCAGGATGCTTACCAGCATATCCCGTCCACCCGACCACACCAAGTTCCTCAGGTTTGTAGCTTTGGGTCAGCATTATCAGTTCAGAGTCCTGCCCTTTGGGCTATCCTCGGCGCCCGAGTTTTACAAAGTGTTGTGCAGTTCTCATGGCGCATCTCAGGAAAAGTCGGACTCCAGTGTTTCCCTACCTGGACGATTGGCTTCTAGCAAGCCCTTCGGCCAAGGGACTTTGGAAGCCGTGCAAGCGACTTCTCGTCTTCTCACGTCCATGGGAGTTCTGCTGAATTTGAAAAATCTCAACTGCAACCCTCCCAGAGGCTCCTTTTCATAGGGGCTGCTAGACACCTCTTCAGCGAAGGCTTTCCTTCCAGAGGACAGAAGACTCGACATCCTTGAATGGCCCGTTACATCAGGAAGAACCAATCGAGTTACAGCTCTCGATGCAACGCATGTTGGGTCTCATGGCGTCCTCGGTCTTCACTGTCCCTCTGGCCCGACTGCACATGAGAACACCCAATGGATGCTCTCCACTCAGTGGTCCCGACCTCACCCCAGTCTTATCCCATCAAGGTGGCGGGCCCTTGAAGGTCTCTCACCTGGTGGTCTCAGAGAGCAATCTCCTGGAAGGATTCCCCTTTGCTCCCCGGATCATCAGATCTCCATCACCACAGATGCGCCGCTAATGGGATGGGGAGCTCACTGTCTCTCCTCCACACTCAAGGTGTATGGACTCAGTTGAAACTCATCTCCACATAAATGTCCTGGAGATGAGGCGGGTCCTCTATGCAATCCGAGCTCTGAAGGATGTCCTTTGTCACAGAACATTCTCCTTCAAGCGGACAACAAAGCAGTGATGTATTACATCAACAAGCAAGGCGGTGCTCATTCTTATCCCTTTCAGGAAGCAATGAGGGTGTGGGAGTGGTGCTTGGAGCACAAGTCTCTGATTCAAGCGGTTTATCTGCCAGGTATACAAAAGCGACCTAGCAGATCACCTCAGCAGAGCAGGCAGACCCTCACAGTGGTCTCTCGATCCAGCCGTAGCTCGGTCCCTGTTCAAAGAGTGGGGACTCCAGACCTGGACCTTTTGCATCCCCACTCAAGCAAAACTGCCTCTCTCTGCTCCAGAAATCCAGGGCCTGGCATTTTCTGTCAGGATGCGTTCAGGCTGCGGTGGACAAAGCGCTTTCTCGCCTTTCCACGCTTCCTCTAATCCAGAGAGTACTCCTCAAGTTCGAGTCTCAGGGGACCAAGATGATTCTCATTGCTCCTTCCTGGCCTCGGCAACTATAGTTTCCTCTACTCAACAGTATGTTGGCAGCCTCTCGAGACCACTTCCTTTGCAAACCAGTCTTTTGACTCAGGGTTCGTTGGTCATCCCAACCTGAAATCACTTCACCTTCATGCTTGGCTCCTGAAGAAATAGAAGTGAATCGGTTCAATGTCTCGTAGAGTCTCAGACATCCTTCTGGCTGCTCGGAAGCCACCCAGCAAGCATCGCTTCCAAATGGAAGCGTTTTTCTCTGGTGTACAAATCCTCTTGGAATCCCTTTCCTGTCCTCCTGGCAAGGTTCTGGAGTATCTTTTGGACCTATCAAACTTAGGTCTTCAGTACTCCACAGTTAAAGTTCACCTTATTGCCATCTCAGCGTTCCATGAGCCGGTTTCTTCCTTAACTCTGGCTCAGTTACCTATAGTGAAGAGATTTCTTAAAGTTCTCCATACCAGACCCCTGTTAAGCGTCAGTTGCAGCCTGGGACATTAACCTGGTGCTGGACATGCTCACTCGAAGCCTTCGAACCCTTAGCTACCTGTGAGCTAAAATTTCTTACCTGGAAGACTGCCTTCCTGGTGGCCATTACCTCAGCCCCATGGGTCTCTGAGATACATGCCCTGGTTACGGACCCTCCGTATACTGTATTCCATAAGGACAAGGTAGTTCTCCGTGCTCATCCTAAATTTCTTCCCAAGGTTGTGTCAGAATTCCATCTAAACCAACCTCTGGTACTTCCGCTTGCTTAGCTAATTTCCAAAATGAAGGAGCAGAGCTCTTCATTCCTTGGATGTTAAGAGAGCCTTCGGTTCTATTTAGATAGAACCAAGGATGTTCGCAAGACTCAGCAACTGTTACGTTTCTTTCAGCGACACCCGGCTGGTTCAACCTGTCGCTATTAGATGCATCTCTTCATGGTTAGTGGCATGCCTTCATCATTGCTATTCCATGGCTCAAGTTAAATTAGAAGGTAGAGTGTGCTCTCACTCTACTAAGTGATCATGGCATCCCTAGCGGAAGTCGCAATGTTCCAATTGCAGATATATGCAGCCACACCTGGAGCTCAGGGCATACACCGTTAAGCACTATGCACTGGATGTTCATGCCAGGCGACATTCCGCGTCGGCAGAACTATCCTTAATGGGCTTCTATCTTAGGCCAGCGTGAGCTCTGGCTCTCCTGCGCCCTTTTGGGGATTATCAGCTTGGTACTCTCCCACTAGTGTGAATAGTGGTGGAGACTTATGTCCAGGAAGATAGGAAAATACGTACCTACCGTAATTCTTGATCTTCTTGGACGAGTCTCCACCACTCATTCTACCTCCCTCTCCATCCCCGAGCTCACCGCTGTATTGGTCTTCACTCCCTCAAATCTTTAGGCCGTGAGGACTTCTTTACTGACCCTTCTTACACGGGTCATACGGACTATCTTATGTCTGTTTTTTAATGTTGGGTTTACTCTTTACGTTAGTTGCGCTGCACCTCCTTGGTAAAAAGGTACTGAGGCGGTTGGAGGGTGTCATAGAGATGGTCATTACGCTCGAGCCGCTGCTTTCGACTTGATGTCTCAGTGGCGCCGCCTCTCGCGCCGACCCTCCAGCAAAAGTTTGCTCGATGGGTCTTAGTGCCTCCGGCGTAATCCCACTAGTGTGAATGAGTGGTGGAGACTCGTCCAAGAAGATCAAGAATTACGGTAGAGTGCGTAATTTTCCTATCTTCCCTTGTCCAGTCTTCACCATTCATTACTGCTGGAGTGTAAGCGGAGCCGCACCTGCCATGGGAGTTTTTATTTTTTAGAGAATTCGGTGCCAGCGGTGCCAGCAAGTGATGCATCGTGTGATGCGAGGGCAACCGTTAGGCGCTGCCGAACTCCTCCTCCATCCCAGTTCTGTTTCTCCGTCGTCGAGGCTGCACCTGCTGCGCAGAGTAATAGTGTTTAGTACCTGCGTCATAGGCCGCGTGTCGATTTTGACGCCGCATCTTCATCCTGGTTCATTTCCCGACGTCATCTGCTGGTAAGACCGTTCCTTTTATTATTATTTTTTTTTTGATGGCGCTGGGAGCTTTGCTGTTTAAATTGTTATTTTCGCATCATGTGAGGTTCGGGGGCAAAACATAAGTCTAAGGCGGGCCATGCCCCTGTGCGTCAGTGCCCCTGCAGCCGGCAGTTTTCCATCACTGACCGGCATGATGATTGTCTTCGGTGCCTGGGATACTACCATGCTATGGACCACTGCGATGCCTGTTTCTCCATGGATCGCCGTGTGTTAGAAATCCACACATTTAAAGTCGGAAGGGCTCCGCTGACTTTCGGAGGACGACATCGCCCGTGGGCTTCCCAGACCAGATATCTCAACCCTTCCTCTGGGTCCCCTCCCGGGTCTATACGGCCCGGCGAGGAGGGAACCTCCTCCACTTCTAGCCTTGCCAAGGTGAAGGTTTCTTCTTCGGCGCTGGAGGAACGGTGTGATCCCTCCCAGGGTCACACCGTCGGCATCGTCCCGGCAGTCACCTCCTCGGAGGTGCAGGCTCCCCCAGTGTCGTGGCCCCTGGTTGCAGGCCCAACTCTGGTGGACCCTCTATCGCCTAGCGATGCCACCGTGGGGTCCGGTGCCAGGGAGTGCCACCACTTTGTCGTTCCAGTGCCGTTCATGGCACCGGGGACTCGGGCGGTGCTATTCGCGGTATTACTTTGGGTTCCAGCGCCATTCAGGGACTCGGGTGGTGCTGTTGGCAGTGCTGTTTTGGGTTTTGGTGCCGGCCACGGCGCCGGTGCTGCTGGGATTCCCGGTGCTGACGGTGGGATGGTCGGTTCCAGTGGCGCTGTTGGTGTTGCGGCCTTCGGCAGTCCGGCCTGGTTCCGTTTTGGATGAGGTTCCTGTGGTCACCTCACTGGGGGTCTACTCTGCTCGACCCCTCTTCAAAGGGAATGACTCGGGGGACGGGGACCCGGACTGGCGACCTGAGTCTTCTGACTCAGAACCTTCTATAGGCCGTAGCACCAGCTGATCCAGTGTTCCTCTCCCCAAGTCCCCGGAGTTGGGTAGCCCAGAGGATTCCAAGGGTAGGGGTGGCCTGGAGTCTTCTGCGGTGGACCCTTCAGGGGATTGGGAGGGGATGCCCTCTTCTCGAAGGTCCTGCTGGGGTCCTTTGGGAGAGGGTGGAGTACCCTGCCATAGTGGGTTCCCTTTGGGGGCTCGCTCAGCAGGGACCTCCTCCACTGACATAGAAGAAGAGAGCTGCTTCAGAGTCCGAGGGATTGAGAGGTTGGGGTGAGGAGCGGCGGCGTATCCCCACTGCCCTTCGGGATGTGGGGAGGAGTCGCAGCGCTGATCCCCACCTTTCTCTCAAGGTCTCCAAAGCTGCTCCTAGTGGCGGTTCTGAGGGTTGCCCTTCTGGACTCATGCAGTCCTAGGTGCATCACAGGGGAGATTCCCCTTCTGGGCTCTTCCCGGGTTTGCCTCCTTCTCTTTCTTCTTCGCAACCCGGCACGATCTCAGGGTACCCAGTCTTGGCGGTGGCGCTGCCTGGATCTCAGAGCCCTGGCAGAGGCCAGGCACGTGCTTTTAGGTGCCCTTCGCCCATCCTTCTGCAACCACCACCCTCTCTCCCAGGCCATGTGGGTCCCACGGGACCAATAACTTGGGAGGCGTTCAGAGCTACTGCGGTGGCCTTCCCATCATATGTCAGGGCCATGGACGAACAGGTTTTCCGCCTGTCTCCTCCGCCGCAGGAGTCTTCTGAACATTCGAGCTCCACTTCCTCCTCGACTTCCTCTCCTGAGGAAGAGGAACTTCTAGGAGCGTGGATATGTTGTTCATCCACACTGTCTGGCATTGTCCCTTTCCCTTTAAATCTTGCCGGAAGTCTTCAAGCTGGCTCCTCCCACCCACCCAGGAGGTAAATACCTCGGCTCCGCCCCATGATGTCAGATCTTCCTTTCCACTGGAAGATACAGGTTCCCTCGTGCTACCTTGCAGCAACAGAGGCCCTAGAGTCAAATCGATCGAAGGGGATTTAGGGGGGAGACCTCTGTATCCGGACTCCTCGGATTCGGATACTACCGGCCTTCACTCTCATGATGAGCTGTCGGTGTCAGGCATGGAGGAAGGGCCTTCTTCCTTCCAGGGCATCCTTCGACTCATTTCAGAGTCCACAGGTATGCCTCTGCAGCCCATTCAGAAGAAAGCAGAATATCCTCTCATGGATATTCTCAAGAGGGGGGATACCCCGACGGAGGCCTTCCCAGTGGCCGAAGCCATAGTTGGCCCGGCTCTGGAACTTTGGCAGCGTCCAGCCTCTTGCCCAGCTCCCTCTGCCCATGGCCCGCAACTACGCGGTGCCTGGTCCTTATGATAGCCATTGAGCACCCCTCGCGGAAAGCCCAGACTGCCTCTAGTGTTTAGACGAACGGGCAGCTCTCACGGATACTGACCGCCCTCCGACAAGGAGTCCAAACTTGGGACCACCGGCCCGGAAGGTCTACGCTGCATCATCCTTAGGCCTTCGGCCAGGCTAGCTCAGCAGTGATCATGGCACACTTCTCTCATGCCCTTTTGGGGTCGCTTGATGAAGTTCTCCCTCATCTCCCAGCGGACATGCAGACCATGGTCAAGCAGGTCCGGGACCAGGGCCGGGCTGTTGCTAAACAGCAACTCCAGACAGCTCTGGACATTGGTGATTCCTGTGCCCGCTCACTAGCTGCAGTGGTCGCCTCTCGGCTTGGCTGAGGTTATCCTCCTTTCCGGCGGATACCCAGCACAAGCTAGCTAACGTGCCCTTCCTTGGCACCGACCTCTTCGGTCCGGGAGTGGCAGGTCACCTACAGCGCATTGAGCAGTCTAATGCCACCTTAGATGCCACCTCTGCTAAAGGTTCTTTGGGCAAGAACCAGCAGAAGCGCAAAAAGAAGTCCTTTCAGCATTCTTCCCCTGCAGTCAGACAGCCCTCCTTCCAGGGAGGTCAGCAACAGCAGCAGGCACATGCTTGGCGCCCTTGGTCCAAGCAAGGTCCTCAACAGCCCCACAAAGGAGGCCGAGGTGCTGGTCCAGGTGCCTCTTCCTCCTCCAAGCCTGCACAGTGACGGGTCGGGGGTGGCCTCCCCTGCACCCGTCACGCTAGTTCTGGGTCCTACCGTGGGGGGCCGGCTCCGCCACTTTCTTTCTGCCTGGTCCGGTATCACTTTGGACAGGTGGGTTCTGGAAGTGGTCGTGCAGGTCTGCCCCTAGAGTTCGAGCAGTACCCCACAGGCTGAGCTCCGTGCCTCCACGGGAGGAAAGGATCGGTTGTTCTCAGTCACCCTCGGGACGACATCGCCTCAGCTCCTCCTCAAGGAGGCGGTTGCTCCAGTGCCGGATCCTCCTTCAGACCCAGGCTTTGTCTCCAGGTATTTCCTGGTGCCCAGCGGATGGGGGTTGGGGCAAACCGTTGGTGGACCTGTTTGCCTCCAGGGAGAACACCAAGCTGAGGTTGTACCATGCCTGCCCCCTCAGCAGGGTTCGCTGCAGGGGGATGCCTTCTCGAGGCCGTGGACCCCAGGCCTCCTCTACGCCTTCCCTCCATTTCCCTTGATCCACAAGGTGTTACTCAAGGTGAGGAGGGACAAGGTGAAGGTGATCCTGGTAGCCCCAGATTGGCCACGCCAGTTCTGGTATCCAGATCTCCTCAGCCTCAGCTACAGGGCCCCGGAGCGGCTTTGTACATGCCTGGACCTGATATCGTTGAACCAGGGGAAGGTCTTCACTTGGACCTTCAATCCCTGCACCTCACAGCCTGGTTCCTGAGCGGCTAGAGTTCCAGGCTTTGGGTCTTTCTGAAGATGTGTCACCGTGGTGGAAGCATCTCGATAGGAATCGACCAGGAAATGTTATGCCTTCAAATGGAAAAGATTTTCCATCTGGTGCCAGGGAAAGAGCCTGGACCCCTTATCCTGCTCTGTGGCTAACATTCTAGACTACCTTTGGTCCCTCTCCAAAGGGGGTCTTCGGTCATCGACCCTTAGGGTGCACCTGGCAGCCATCTCTGCTTACCGGACGCGGGCCGGTCACCCGACATTGGCACAGGAGACGGTGATCGGGCGTTTTTCAAGGCCTGGATCACATATCCCCTCCGGTGCGTGAACCTCCACCTCCGTGGGATCTCTTGCTGGTTTTGGCAAAGCTCTTGGGCAAGCCATTCGAACCTATGCACAAGTGTGAGCTCTCACACTTGTGGAAGACTGCCTTCCTGGTGGCTATCACATCAGCCAGAAGGACAGGGGAGCTCCAGGCGCTTTCAGTGGACTCCCCTTATCTGGTCTTTCACAGGGACAAAGTTGTCCTGCGCCCCCAACCGAAATTCCTTCCGAAGGTGGTGTCAGAGTTTCACCTCAACCAGGTGTTGACTCTGTCAGTATATTACCCTAACTACACCTCGGATGCAGAGTACAGGCTCCATACTCTGGACCTCAGGCGTGCTCTCTCCTATTATAAGGAGAGGACGGCGGAAATTCGGGGAGAGGTTCGCCAGCTGTTTGTCACCTACGCTGAAGCCGCTTCTGGCAGACCTGCAGCCAAATGGACCATTGCAAGGTGGATTACATCATGCATAGGTCTGTGCTATGAGTTGGGCAAGGAGCCTCCCAGAGGGATAAGAGCTCATTCTACCCGCCATACTGCTGCTTCGGTGGCTGCTTCCAGGGACATCCCTATCCAGGAAATCTGTCAAGCTGCTACCTGGAAGTCAGCGAACACCTTCATTACCCATTACCACATCGACCTTGAGTCACGACGTGATGCTGGTTTTGGGGCCTCGGTTCTCCAATCTCGGTTTCCTAAGTAGGGGGTGTGCACCTTGCCTCCCTCCTCCCGGATAACTGCTAGGAGTCTGCCAGACAGTGTGGATGAACAACATATCCACACTCCTAGAAAAACAGGTTACTCACCTGTAACAGTAGTTCTAGGAGTGGTATATGTTGTTCATCCACACGCACCCACCCGACCTCCCCGGCTTAAGGTGCACAACCTGGCTTCCAGCGGGCTAGATCTGGCGTCATGGGGCGGAGCCGAGGTATTTACCACCTGGGTGGGTGGGAGGAGCCAGCTTGAAGACTTGAGGCAAGATTTAAAGGGAAAGGGACAATGCCAGACAGTGTGGATTAACAACATATAGCACTCCTAGAACTACTGTTACAGGTGAGTAACCTGTTTTTTCTGTCCACCTTTCCTCTGACACTGATTTCACTGACTATCAGCGGTTCCTTCCAAGGCTGGTTTCGGAGCTTCATATCTCCTACATTCGTAGGGACAATACCGAGCAGCAGACGCACGCATTCCTTAGCAAATTCAGCACTCGCCACCTGGTGGTGCCTTCCTGGCCGATCCCTTTCCAGGAAGCATCTATCCGCACCTGGCAGTCTCCAGCCACTCCTTCTCCAGCCCCGGCAGACTGCAGGAGATGGTATTGTGCCCCCCATGAGTCTCTAGGTTCTCTGCCTCACCCAACTTCGAGCTTTACATCCCTATACACTCCTTCCGGGCCTCGGCGCCTGGCACAAGACAGACCCCCGGATCCGGATTCTGCTGAATTTGACTGGTTGGGACGAAGGGTTTTCTCTTCAAGTCATGTGTTGATGTGCATAAGTTCACATCAGGCACACCACGCTGCTTACAACAGGCATCTGTGGTCGATGATATCTCAGGTCCTAGCATCTTTGCCTGACACAGAGCAGTCTAGACAAGCCATTGTCTTTGCTGTGCAAGGTCTGAAACTTGCAAGACACCAAGCAAGGGCATCCTACGACACCAATGAGGTGGCGTCCAGACTTGCAGGGACAGCGATCTGCATCAGGCGGACGGCATGACTTCGTCTCTCCAGACTGTCACCCATTGCCTGGTGTAGGGTGACTGCCTCTGCCTTCCGGGGGACCCGCCTGTTCTCCCACAGGGCAAGGAGGCTTCTTTAGGGGCAGCCTTCCTCCCCCCACCCACGGGGTACACCTCCTCGTCCTCACCAACCTTAGACTGCCCCAGTCTGCTGGTTAGGGTCTCCCCCTCCTGCTTTCCACCAGTAGGAGGTCGAGGGATCTGTTCCCTCAGAGTCTGTCCAGGCCCCCTTCAGTGGGTGGGGCTTGGTACTCACCCAGCAGTAATGAATGGTGAAGATTGACAAGGGAAGATATGAGAATTACGTACCTACCATAATTCTTGATCTTCTCTTGTATCTTCACCATTCATTACTGATACCCGCCCACCTTCCTCTCACGGGCCTCCTTCTTCAGCGTCTCCCCCTCCCTGCTCATTCCTCCTCCTTGTTCTTTGGCCTTTAAGACAAACAAAAAAAAAATCTTGATTTTTCCCGTTCTTCTCTGGACAGATCCAATTTCTGAGGGAAGAAGGGGAATGAGTAGGATTTATTTCTATCCTGAATGAACTCTTTCTGATTGCTCCTGAGGGTGTCCTCTTGGCTCATACTTAGCCACATTGTTCAATTCACAGTTTAAAAAGACCGTCCCTTATATGGCTCGGCTCCCTTTTTTCTAGGTCCCCTCTGGCATGTCTCAGTTTTCTATTAAGTCAGCTTCTGCTGGTTTAACGCTGTCCCAACACTTCAATTACCTTGACCTGGTAACCTTTGCCTTGCCTTCAGGGAGTCTGATTGAGTTCCCACTCTGTCCTTTCGAAAAGAGGTGCCCTCTGTAGGGCTTTAACCCCCCCCACACACACACACATAGCTGTGTTAGCACTTAACAAGGTGCTAGTGGGCTTCCTTCCCCTTCCTAGTTGGGCGCTCTTCTTTCTGAACAGATTTTCTGCCTTGGCAGTCTGTGAGCTCTCACCTAGAGTTTAAGGGGTTGGGGATGGCAGGAGGTGTAGAGAATGTGCCTTTTGTGTCCAAGCTGTGCAAGCAGCTTGGTTGACCCTTCTCTCAGTTTTATTCAGTGGGATCCTTGCTCCCTTGTTTTTGGTTCCGAGCTTATAAGCCTCAAACCAATCTCTGAATTGGCAGAGTTCTTCCCTTCCAACATCCCTTTCTCTTTTCCTCTCTCCTTCTTCTTCCTTCTTCTTTCTCTCCTTTATCTGTTCCTCCCTTGGAGCTGCCCCAGCAGTGAGGCCCTATGGCTCCTTTAGGTAGGCATCCTTTTTCTGTCCTCTACCGGCTTATTCCTTTTTCAGCTTATATCCTTTCCTTTTTTCTATCCCTCGGCTCTCTTGCCTTGCTCTCTTTTTCTTGCCTTTATTTCGCCTCTCCGGCTAACAGAACTGGGATGGAGGAGGAGTCTGCGGTGCCTAATGGCCACCCTTCGCACATCACGTGATGCATAACCCTCGGGAGCAGCGCCGCTGTCGACTCCTCTTTAAAAAAAACAACATCCTCCGTGGCAGGTGCATGCCTCTAGCTTACACCCATCAGTAATGAATGGTGAAGATACAAGAGAAGATCAAGAATTACGGTAGGTACGTAATTTTCATTTCAGGATGGTGACCTTCCAGGTCTAATTCTTCTTCGGCTGCACCAAGGAGACTGGCGCTCTCTTCCCTGGAGATGCAAGATGCGTACATGCATATCGGGGTCTTTCCCCCTCACAGGAAGTACTTGAGGTTCCACTTCCAAGGGGGACATTACCAGTTTCGGGTTGTGCCATTCAGCCGCTCCTCAAGTCTTCACCAAGTGCCTAGCAGTGGTAGCTGTGGCTCAAAGGGCATTATGTCTTCCCTTACCTGGATGATTGGCTCTTGGTGACCCTGTCAAGAATGCACCTCATTCAAGCTCTTGGAGACACTTATACTGTATTCTGAGAGTTGGGGATCACCCTGAACCTGACAGAGTCATCCCCCAAGCCTAGCCAAAGACTCTTCTTTATAGGTACGATCCTGGATACGGTCCAGGGCATGGCCTTCCTCCCTCAGGAACAGGGAGATCGCCTGCAAGAAGTGGCCCTTTTAACCCCTCAGGTCCAAGCCAGGACCTTCCTCAGACTTCTGGGGCACATGGCGGTGGCCATCCCTGTAACTCCCTTGGCCCGCCTCTACATAAGGATCCCACAGTGGATGCTGAGAGTGCAGTGGGACCAAAGCTCCAACGGTCTCGACCATCTGGTCAGGATCTTCGAGCCAGTGAGAAGGATCCTCCTTTGGTAGTTGGACCACCTCAGTTTAGTAGAAGGGGTCTTATTTCAACAGGAGCCACCAAGTTGGACACTGACAACAGACGCCTCCGACTTAGCGTGGGGCGCTCACCTCTGGGACTGCCCGACCCAGGGCGTTTGGTCCCCAGAGGAGCGCAACCTCCACATCAGTGTTCTGGAAATACAAAAGTTGAAGGTCATGCAGTGTTTTCTGTTTCTGGGTTCTCTTGTAGTTCTTCTGGTTCTGAGGGGGCAGAGGCAAACATAAACTTGGGTCCATATGGGGCTTTGTTTTGGAATACTCTGGTGCAATGGAGGGCCTAGATGCTGCTTGTTGTGCTTTGGAGAACGTTTATTCCTGTACATCCTGCTCTTGAGCCATTTTATTTTGAGCAGCCCATGAACAGTTCTTAAATGAGTGCGTTGTTTCCTCACACATTACAAAACTGTGGATTACTGAGATGACCAACTCTGTCACATAAGGAACATTTAAGTCTGCCACAAGCATTAATTAAATGCATATAGGCCCCACACCTGAAACAGGATTTAGGTTGCCCTGTATAAAAAATAAAACTTCTGTCTCATCCCAAGAAGAAACAACAGGCTGGTCCAGTGGTGCTGAGGGTTGAGGCACTGGACACCACACCTCGTACCACGCCGGCAACCCAGGTTTGGGAACGAGCCCAGACCGCAGGGGAGAGAGGATTGAGCGTCCGGAGGACTGCTCTCCTCTCTCGGGAGGGATCCATGGACAGCCAGCATAGCAGCAGCCCCTGGTGGAGACCTGCGGCACTGCAACACATTGGGGCTTGCATTCAGGGGGAAGACGTCGGGTGGCTGCTTGCCGGACGTGGGTGGGAGCATCCATGTCACGGGCTAGGTGGCATTGCTTATCCCACGTCTGGGGCGTAACTCAAGGGGGAAAAAACCTCCAGCCTGGATAAGCGACGGCTCTCGACGCCCACCACCACACGCCCTACACCGGATCTCCACCTCTGCCCCTTCGATCTCCTCGCAGACCCTGGCCAGAGAGGGTTCCCCGAGAAGAAAGTAATGCCCTTGAGGAAGTGGGATCATGGTGGGTGGTAGAAGCAACAGGACGTTGAGTAGCCCGAGAGAGTTCTGGGGTCTGGAGTGCCACAAACAGAATTGACAAAGAAAAAAAAAAAAAGAAAGAACTAGGGAGATGTTGTATTACCCCATTCATTTTCGGGTAACCTCACCCGGATTCTCCAGCCCCCTGTCCAAAGTTGCTCTGAGTCAATAATTGGCTTGGGTGCTCCCAGAACTGTACATTTGGTTTTAAGCCAGTGGATAATGTCCATTACTGCCACCCCTTCATTTTTGAACAAAACTGTTATGTTTCTGAATGCAGGTTTAGTGGTATGGCTACAAACGCAGCTCACAAAGTTGTATATTTAACCTGTTGATATCTTTGCCAAAATGTCTCCAGACCAATAGCAGTTTTAAAACTTAAATCAAAATTAAATTGTGATCTCCAGATGTATGAATAAGAGCATATACCTCATTGGGTGAAATTTCTAGGCTTTCCTTTATTAGCTGTTTCCCCACATATATACAATCCGGGAATACTTCCAACCCCTCCCTGTATCTTATTCTTACAGCATTCCACCTCTTGGCCTGCTCTTGAGGTGTATGAAATAAACCAGCATAAGTACACCTATGTGGTCTCGCATTTTGCTGTGTAGAATTTGAATCATTGTAGTTATGGTTATTCCCCACCTCTCCTTTTCCATTAGTGTTATCTTGTCCTTGTCCGGGGTGGGGGCCGGGGGCTGTCCATGTTCTCTTTCCCTGGAAGTATTAGTGTCCCATGTTGTATTCTCTTTGTTATTTGCCTCTCTCCCTTTTTCTTGTAGCTGCAGGGTTGGGTTCCTGTGTTAACAAAAGCTCAGGAGGGAGGTCTAATGGGTCTGTCTGTTGTTCTTTCATCATCATTATTTCCTCAGCAGGCATGCTTGATGGTCTTTGCCAAGGTTTATTTGCATCAGGTCTTTCCCACCCTGTGCTTAATGCTTCAGCAATAGACACACCTGCAGCTGAAATATTGGAGTCAAAATTAGGCAAAGAGGAGGCCGACTTTATGCCTTGGTCTGCCAGCATTTCATTACTGTCTTTTCTTCCCATTTTTCCATCTAAATTTTCAACTGTTTGTCCAGGAGCTAAATAATTTTCCCCCTTATTCTCCATTCTGGTATAAGAGACAGCCTGCACCCCTTTCACACCGTTCTCTGTGCCGTTCTGTTTCCCTTTGTCTAACAGGTAATATTCTCTCTGAGGTTCTGGAGGTGTATTTATATCATCAAATGCTACAGGCATTAAAAGTTTATTGCCATCAAAGTTAAGGTCGTGGGTATTCACTTTTTCATGCCGAAGTCCCGTCTTGTTCTCTGGGGAGTTTCCGTTCATATCAGAGGCTTTCCCAGTATTGATGTGGGGTGTTGCTTTCTGTCTAGCAGAAGCCTTTGATGCTTCTGCGTCATAGGTTGTCAAGCCAGGCCACTCGCCTGTCAGAATCACCAAGACTGTAGATCCTTCCTGATGCTGCTGCTGCTCTGCTTTTACCTCACGCTGCCATCTTTCTGACTGAATCGCAGCTTCAGTCTTGGTAAGCAAATCGAGTAGCTGCTGTTTTTTTTTCTTCCAGGTCCTGAAAATGCTGATTTGCATAATTTTGGTCGTTACATATTGAAACACCATTATTCTCTGTTTCTGGCTGAACACTCTGTTCTCCATCTTCTGAGAATAAATCTACCTCTTTTGCCTCTAGTTTGTCAGCAACTGCAGAACAGGCAATCTCCCTAGTACCTTCCATGTCCATCTGTTCTCCGACGGCCATCTTGGCAGGTAGTCAAATGGCTAAGTGTTCCCCCTACTAATTTGCCCGGTGTCCTGGCCAAATTCTCCCCATTCAATAAAAATACCAACAGCTTAATCTGGTTCTGTAAATCAGTTTACATCTGTACACATATTCCCCTTCCCTTGTCCCCGGGTCACACCTGGAAATGAGCCACGGCTCAGTGTGCCTCTCCCAGTCACAAACTTTCAAATAAAATAAATTAAATATAGGAGGGATGCAAGAAAATTTTCCTTTACGGTGGGAGTAGCTGAGCCAGAGTTGGCGGGTGTAAAACACGACTGGGAGAGAGTAAGGAGCTTAATAGTTACTCGGGTACAGTAGGTAGCAGTAAAGCAAGGAGTGAGAGTGAAAACCGTGTCTAGACAGTGTAGGTCATGGGGTACAGTAAGGTAAAATTGGGCAGACTGGCTGGACCAGTGGTCTTCTGCTGCTGACATTGTCTATGTTAGTGTAGGAAGGATACTGCAGGGGTCACTGTGTAAGGTTATTGTAGGGAGGGATACAGTAGGGGGCCATTTGTTTAAGGTTACTGTAGCTAAGCATACAGTAAGGGTCACCATTAGTGGGCTTATTGCAGGGCGGGCTACAATACGGGTCATCTGTAGGGGCTGTTGTAGGGATGGACAAATCGGGTCTTGCTGTATACCTTCATCATTCACAGACTAACAGAATTTTGTTTCTTATAGCTCGAGATGGAGAGGAAGAGTGAAACAAACTTGGAGAATTACTGGCTGATCCAGTATCAGCGCCTGCTGCTCAAGAAGCCCCTCTCTCTCAGGATGCAGGTGCGCCCACTATAGCACTGTCCTCTTTCGTGTATCTGTTAATTATGAATCTTGTGAATAACTACTGACTGTAGGTGGTGGGTTCCAGGCTTCCTCTCCATGGTTGTGCTTATCCATGTGCACTGCTTTACTGTACTTGGTTTTGCAGCAGTCGAAATGCCAAGGACCATTAGTCTATTCTAACCAAGTAAACAAAGCTCAGTGCTGCATTGGGAATGGCATGGAGAGTCAGCATAGCAGACTGCTAGTACATTTGGGAAGACAAGAACGCTAGACTATTAGTATATTAGGGAGCGTCCACACACTGGACTATTAGTATAAACATATGAACATAGCATTTTAGGAAAGAAAGCAGACTATTGGTCCATCAACTTCTTTCCACCACCTGTTCAGTGGGAATACAGGCAACCCCCCCCCTTTTTTTTTTTCCAACATACGTATCAGGTCCAAGTTTAAAGATCCTGTCACATCTCTAGGAAAAGTTTGAAAAATGTAATATTTAACCACAGTTCTGCTTATATCGTCCACATTTTCTGTATTTAGCTTCCTCTTGATCTTTCACGAATTGATCTTCACCATTGATTCACACCAATTGGTTCTGAGACAGAGTTGCTTAAGACCCTGTGGGAGCCAGAACTTTTCAAAAGAGCAGGCGCCGAGGGAGGCTGCATGCATGCATGGCACTGTGAGACTAGCTCATGCTGCATGGCTTACCTCAGCACTGGCCCTTAATCGCCTCTGTTCCTTTTTACCTGCCATCAAGTGCGCTTCAGTGACAATGTCACTTGCCCGCCTGGAGTTAGAACTTCATGTCTCTATGACAACAGCCTTCAGATCTTCCTGGACATAAAGTCTTCATCACTAATTCACACTAGTGGGACTACGCCAGAGGGCGCTAGGACCCAGTGGGAGCCAAAAATCTTCAGGAGGGCTGGTGCCCGGGGAAGGACCGTGCATGTGTGGCACCACGAGACTGGCTTGCACCGTATAGGCTACCTCAGCGTTGACCCTCCTACCGCCTCAGTTCCTTTTTTCCCGCCATCGAGTGTGCTTCAGTGACGTTGCTCACCAGCCAGGAGTCAAAGCTTCATGTCTGTACGACAGCAGCATATTCGTTCAGTATTTGATTAGTTTTAGTATATTCATTATTTATTTATTTATTAAAAAGGAAAACAGTTCTTTTTTTTTTTTTTTTTTGTCTCAACGAACAACAGAGAGGTCTTCTTCAGCCCACCTTCAACGGAGTCGACCATGAACAGGGCCGGTTATAGTAAGGAGACTTCGCATGAAAACTGTTTCAGCAGCAGGACTGGGTCTAGTCTGCCACCCTCTATTGGGGGGGGGAGGTCTGACTATAGGCAGTCCTCCCAAAAGCCCAAAAAGAAGCAGGCCCATTCCCGATCTTCATCGGGGACCCGGTGCCACTTGACTTTGAGTTCTTCTTCATCCCACTGGTCAAAGAAGAAGCGGTACTGCTCGAGGTCGCCTCTGGTATGTCTGCACAAAGATTGTCAGTGGCAAGGGACAGGAGGCCAACCCCGGCTCTGTTGGGGTTACCTGTGGTCTCGGTTCCCGGTGGCCATCATCCTCGATTCCAGAGTCCTTCCAGCCCCCGAGGGGTCCTCCGGTGAGCAGTTTCATCATTGGGCCACTCTTATGGAGCATTGGGTTCAGCGGTTGTCCCGACTTCCCGTGCCTGGAGCGAACTTCAGGGACCTGGGCTTGGACCGCAGGCGGGAGCTGGTCAGCCTAGATCACGCCGACACTTCGGTGTCACATCGTTACACTCCTGTGCTTTTCCCCATCACATGGCTACAGTGCAGGGACAGCACAGGTACTACTTTCTCCTACTCATGTTTTCAGATCTTCAGCATTGGGTGCCCCAGGGTTGGGGTTTTCAGGCGCTCGCCCGGCGCCAGTTGTGGTGCAGCCTTCGGCCACAGTTCTGGTGGCGCTTCATTCGGTGCCGTTTTCAATGCCAGTGCTGCCACAGGTACCAGGATTTTTTACTCCAATTTGCAGTGCATCTCCTCCTGCTCTCTTTCCTCCTATTCCTTTATATATTATCCCTCCTGGGCTAGTAGGAGATGATGTTGAGCCTGATCCTGATCTGTGATTAGGAGACAACTTCAATGAAGATTCATCTTTTGGAGTGGAAAGTAAGCCCTGTACTTCAGCAGAGCCTTTGGTCAAGGACCTATTCTTTAAATCTCTCCTGAAGAATATGAATTCCACCCTCTCTCTCTCCAGACTTCTGAGGTTGATCCTGGGAAGCTGTTGCATGTCCTGGAAATCCCTGTGGAATTGACACCTCCAGTACAACCCTCTTTCGAGACTCTTTCACAGATGGTGTGGAACAGCCCAGCGCTCATTCCTTCTGTGGCTAAGTCCATAGACAGGAAATACGCTCCCCCCAAGGATAGACCAATCCTGGCCTCTCAAGCCTTTGCAGACGCCATAGTGGTTTGGCAGAAAATGGCAAAGCCGTTCTCCGTCAGGAGTCTACGGCTCATCCAGTAAATAAAGAATTCCATAAGATTGACACCTTAGGGAAGCAGGTGTTCGTCGCTGCTACCCTAGGCATGCGTATTGCTAGCTACCAGGGCTGTCTCTCACAATATGAGTATACCCTCTGGCACGTGCTAAAAGTCACTGTGGAGGCTCTCAGGAGTCTGACGTTAGTTCAGAGCTTCTCCAGACTATTACTAGAGGCATTGAGTCCAATAATCAGCAACTTAAGACTGCTATGGACACCTTTGACACTGCCTCAAGGACAGCAGCAGCTGTACTATGCACCCGGCGTCACTCATGGTTACGGGCTTCAGGGTTCACAAATGATGCTCAACAGAGAGTCATGAATTTTCCACTTGATGGAGTTTATCTGTTTGGCCCACAGATGGAGCAGGCAATGGAGGCCACTCAGAAAACTAAGACTGCTATTAAGACGGCCAGACCGGCCCCTGCTGTCTCTCAATGGGCGGAAACCGCTGGCAGTTTTATAGCCATCAGTCCTTTCGTGGGAGCTCTTCAGAGCCACTGCTGCTGCCTTCCCCATGTATGTCAGGGTAATGGATGAACAGGTCTTTCACCTGTTTCCCCCGCAGCAGATAGACTCAGACTCTTTGAACTCATCGGCCTCTTCGTCTTCCTTCTTTGAGGAAGAGGATCTCTCCGTCCACCTGTCTTCAGACACTAATCAGATAGAGTATTAGCGCTTCCTTGCGAGGTTGGTCAGTGAGCTCCATCTTTCCCACATAGCAAGACGCAATCCTGAGCGGACAGCGTGAGTATTCCTCGGCGAATACGGCACTGGCCACCTCGTGGTCCCTTCCTGGCCCACACTTTTCCGGGAGGCATTGTTCTGTACCTGGCAGTGCAGATCTGCCCCAGCCCCGACGAAACTGCCAGAGCAGGTATTGCACACCCCAGGGATCTTCAGGTGACTTGCCTCATCCCCCTTCAGGAGTGGGGTTGCTGGAAACCCTTACCAGTGCGTAGGTGCCCAGTACATGACTGATCCCCAGATGCGGACTCTGCAGAGTTCGACTGCTGGGGCTGGTGAGTGTTCTTCTCGGGACGTATGATGCTGAGTATTGCATCCCATCAGGCGCACCATGCTGCCTCCAGTAGGCATCTGTGGTCGATGATTGGCCAGGCACTAGCATTGCTGCCTAACTTGGAGGCAACCAGGCAGGCCATTGCCCTCTCCGCATAGGGCCTGGAACTTGCAAGGCACCAAGCAAGGGCGTCTTACGACGCCAGTGAGGTAGCTTCCAGGCTAGCGGGGACTACGATCTGCATTAGGCAGACGGCGTGGCTTTGTCTTTCACGGTTGTCACCCTTGGCCTGGCATAGGGTGCTTGTCTCAGCTTTCCAGGGAATCTGTCTATTCTCCTGTAGGGCGAGGCGGGAACTGCAGGGGCACATTCCGTGTCCCAGGTCACGGGAGACCCTGCCTCGCCCTGATCAGTCGCAGGCCTAGTTGGCCTGTATGGATCTTCTCCTCCTCCCATAGTTCCCCCCTACAGGAGGCTGAGGGACTCATGTCCCTCAGGGCAGTGCCAAACCCCCTTTGGGGGTGCTCGGTACTCACCTACCAGTGATGAATGGTGAAGATTGAACAGGGAAAGATAAGAAAATTACTTCAAACAACATGAAGTCTTGCTATATTATGACTATTGCAGTTTGTCCCAGCCTTAGAACTGCTCCGGAGGTGAAAGAGTTAACTTCCATGCAGAGCATGGAGCTTAGAGCGCGAGCTCGGTTCAGAAGCTCTGTTAGGCTGGTTTCAAACCGAAACCGTCAGATTCTTTACTCCGCCTCACTGAACAGTCGCTCCGGAGATTCCTCCTGTTGCTCGGTTCATTTCTTCGGTTTAAAGTGCTATTTCTCGGTTTAATTTAACCGCGATTTAATTATTTTAACCGCAAAACCGATCGGTTCAGGCTCTGCCTATGGTAATCGTAAGTAATAGATAGGGTTTTTTCTGTGTGGAAATTGTAAAGTGTTATCGGTTCGGTTGAACCGATCGAATTGTACTAAAATATAAGTTTAAAGCCTTTTAAGGCTTCTTAGAGTGCGGTTCCCGGTTCTTATTGGTTCTAAAAAAAACGGATTTCATTACGGGTTTTTCCACGACCCGTGACACGGTTTGGAACCGATAAGGGTGTCTTGCCTGGCACTGCCATTAAAAGGGCAAGTTTGTTGGTTAGGCTGGCATCATGTCTGAGAAACCCAAAAGAAAACCCGGGCCCACTGGGTTTCAACACTCTGTAGTGTCTGTGGGAAGCCTTGCCAAGGCTGACCCACACACTACATGTGTCTATTGTCTGGGGTTTGACCACCTCAATTCAGACTGCCAGATTTGTAAAAATTTTCCTGCAGCCACCCTGGACAAGAGAGTGGGCAGGCTCAGGGAACGAGAGGCCAAAAGTCCGCTGACCCAGATGGCCAGCCCGGTTCGGTGCCAACCGAACCAGAGGAGTGCCTCTGACCAGGCGAGACTTCCTCGGCAAGGCTGCTGGCTCTGAGGAGCCAGTTCCAGCAAAGAAATCTAAAAATCAGCAGGTTTGGAGTCCAAAATTCTTCTCCAACTGCTTCAGAGATAGCCAGGGCAATACAGATTGTCCAGTCCCTGTCCCCGGTTCCCTCCGAACCGCCACTGTCTGGCAAAAGGTCGGTTTGGTCGGTTCCAGTGGTTCAGGATTATGATATAGAAGAGTTCTATGAACCAGAGGAGGGGGATGAGGATTATGATCAGTGTGAATGTGACTTTGAAAGTCTGGATGTGCCCATTGAACCGGACATCTCCCCAGACAGACCTTCAGGTGAGTCTCCCCCTAGGGTTTCTGAGTCCCCTTCTCATTTTTTGTTTTATAAAAAAGTTGCTGAGACCCTCCAGCTTCCCTTAGAGGAGGCTTTGGATGAGCAAGAGGAGCCTGACTGTGGAGATGATGGATATCCCAGAGTCCAGGAGGTTGTCCATCCCTTTACATAAATCTTTTAGAAAACAAACAATAAAAATTTTAAAAGCTCCTAATTTTGTGCCTCCTGTGGATAAAAAGATGGACAGGAGGTACACTTTGTCAGGTCCTGATACAGATTTTCTTTCACAGCAATGCAGTCATTTTGGGTAGTTCAGGCTGCAGCCTGTGATAAAGCTAATATTCCACTGGCTTCACATCCTCCTGACAAGGATTCCAGGAAGATTGATGCCATGGCCAAAAACAATACATTGCAGCATCCTTGGGACTCAGACAAGCTAACTATATGGCTTATGTTGCAAGATACCAGAAATCTAGATGGGATACTGTCATGGCCTTGCTAAACAGGTCCCTGGCCAGCTCGCAAAGGAGCTGGAGCAGGTGGCTCTTGATGGTATTGAGGCATCTAAGGTGCAATTCCATGCTGCAGTGGATTCTAACGATGTATCCTCTAGAGTCATGGCTACATCTGTGGCTTTTCGGAGATTGGCCTGGCTCAGGTGTACTACCTTGTCACAGAATACCCAGTCTAAGGCTATGGATTTTCCTGTGGTGGGAAATTCTCTGTTTGGGGAGCAGACAGAGAATTATATGAAGAAAATGGATGAATATAGAACCACTTACAGGAGTGCACAAGCCAAGGAACGGCAAGCCACCTCAGAGGCAGCCCCTGGGTAGGGGTGGCCTTTTGTAGGCCTTTACCAGACCCAGGCCTCCGCCTCTTCAGCCTATGTACAGAGGGGTTCTTCAGAGGGAGAGGCAGACGGGCTCGAGCAGGCCTGCTCCCACCCCTCAGCCTAAAGCCCCTGCCAAACAAGCACCCTGATGGGATGCCCAGGGTCGGCCTCCACTACCTGTGAGCAGGTTGGCTCACTCTGTCCAGGACTGGCAGTCTTTAACTCAGACAGGTGGGTCCTGGAAGTAGTGAGCCAGGGTCTGGTTCTCAGCTTCAAGAAATTTCCAAGATGAGAGCCAGATCTTTTCCACCTACAAACCCTTTAGAGACTCTTGCTTTGGAAACAGAAGTCTCAACCCTCTTGGCTCTCAGAGCTGTAGAAAAGGTTTCTCCTTCACCAGGGCAAGGGTCTGTACTCCAGGTACTTCCTTACCCCAAAAGAGACAGGAGAGTGGCGGCCTATCCTGGATCTAAGATATCTAAACAAGCACCTTTTAAAGCCAAAGTTCAAAATGGTGACACTGGGAATGATTTTACCCTCCTAAGGCCAGGGACTCTTAGCCTCCCTGACCTCAAGGATGCCTACTTCCATGTTCTTATCAGAAGCTCCCATCGAAAGTACGTCAGATTGAACTGCCCTCAGGCCATTATCAGTTCAGAGCAATGCCCTTCGCCTCGCTTCTGCCCCAAGGGTGTTCACAAATGTCTGGCAGTAGTAGTCACACCTAAGAAGGCAAACGATTGCCATTTTTCCCTACCTGGACGACTGGCTCATTGTGGGTCAGTCTCCAGACCAGGCTCGGTCACACCTGCTAGTTTACCCAGCAGCTGCTTACCTCTCTGGGATTTCTTCTCAATCTTCCAAAGTCAGTTTTGGAACCTGTCCAGGTACTCACCTTTATAGGCGCAGAACTGGACACAAAGCAGGCCAGAGTCTTCCTTCCCTTGGAAAGGATAAGAACCTTAGTGGCCCTGGCCGCCTCTTTCACTCTGCAGGTTTCTCGACCAGCAAGGCATTTCCTGCAGCTCCTAGGGCACATGGCTGCCTCCACAGCTGTGTTATCCAAGTTAATCCCAGTGACTCGAACTCTGATCCAGGCCCTTCAGTGGTGGCAGGATCAGAGCAATCTCAGACAGGGGGTGCCTTTCATCCCTCTGTCCCATTCCTTGACCCTTACTACAGATGCATCCCTCTTGGGATGGGGAGCTCACATGGGCGACCTCTGCACCCAGGGATTATGGTCCCCTCAGGAATCTCTGCTCCACATCAATCTGTTGGAACTCAGAGCTGTTTTTCTAGCACTTCAGGTTTTCTCTGCATCTGTTCAGAACAAGGTGGTACAGGTCAGAACAGACAACACCACTACAATGTGGTACATCAACAAACAAGGGGGCACTCGGTCTTCGGCCTTGTGCACCGAGGTGATGAAGTTGTGGTCTCTGGCTTACTCCCTGAACACTTCCCTCATAGCAGTTCACCTCCCAGGCAAGGACAATGTCCTGGCAGATGCTCTCAGCAGGATTTCCCAGGGCCATTACGAATGGTCACTGGATCCCCTAGTACTGGGCATAGTGTTTGCCAGATGGGGCACTCCTCAGATAGATCTTTTCGCAGCCCCAGACAATCATCAACTTCCGCTGTTTTGTTGCAGGCCCCCAGTGTTGGGCTCAGTTTCCCTGGATGCCTTTCTCCTCGATTGGGAAGGGAAGTTTCTTTATGCCTTTCCCCCCTTCCCTCTCCTGTTCAAAGTACTAGTCAAAATCAGGTCTCAGCCCTGCAAAATTATCCTGATTGCTCCAGACTGGGCCAGGCAGCCCTGGTACCCACTCCTTCTGTCCTTAGCAGTCCATCTTCCCTGTGTCTCCCCAGGAACCACAATCTGTTAACCTGTGCTCAGGGAGAGTTTGTATCCTAATCTCAAATCCCTCAACCTCAAGGCTTGGCTCTTGGAGCAGTTAGAGTTTGCTGATTTGCAACTTTCTCAAAGTGTTCTGAAATCCTGAAGGCTGCTAGGAAGTCTTCCACCAGGGCTACCTATAACCCAAGTGGAAAGGTTTTCCATATGGTGTTCTGGGAAGCATGTTTCCCAGAATCTGCTGATTCACCCACTGTATTGGACTACATGGTCCATCTTAATTCTTTGGGACTGAGACCAGCCACCCTGAAAGTGCACTTGGCTGCTGTCTCTGCCTTCATTTCAGCAGGGAAGCCTCTTCTCTTCTGCTCATCCTGTATTTTCAAGTTTTAAAGGATTGCTTCACACCATCCTCCATTCAGGGACCCTGCCCTGGCTTGGGATCTTAATGTATGCATTGCTCAGCTAATGCAACCCCCTTGAGCTCTGTCTTGCAGAGCTTAAGTATTTGACTTGGAAAACTGTATTTTGGTAGCCATCACTTCTGCCAGGCGATAAGTGAGTTACAGGTTTTATCAGTAGAAACTGACTTTATTTCCTTTCACAGGGATAAAGTAGTCCTCAGGACTAACAGGAAGTTTTTGCCTAAGGTGGTTTCAGATTTCCACCTTAACCAATCTATTTCACTTCCAGTGTTCTTCACGACCATTCCTCCTCTGGTGAGAGGAGGCTGCACAGCTTAGATGTTAAGAGGGCCCTAAGTTACTACATAGAGCATACCAAGGGTCACAGGTTTGACTCCCTCCAACTGTTTCTCACTTATGGTGAGGTTGGGAAAGGGAGACCTGCCACTAAGAGATCCATTACCCGGTGGATCGTTTCTTGTATCCAATTTTGCTATCAAAAGCTGGGTAAGGTTCCCACTCAGGCCTGAGGGCTCACTCTACCAGAGGTACAGCTGCATCTCTAGCTGCTGCTAGAGACATCCCTATCTTGGGGATATGTCAGGCAGCTACTTGGAAGACAGTACACACTTTCACCAAGCATTACTCCCTGGATATTCAGGCCAGGAGGGATGCTCGGTTTGGTACAGCCGTGCTTCAGAGCCTATTCCCTAAGTAGGTTCTGTCCCTCCTCCATGGAGGTACTGCTATGTAGTCTGCAATAGTCATAATATAGCAAGACTTCATGTTGTTTGAAGAAAAAATTACTCACCTTAGTAATTTTGTTTTAGAAAAACAACATTACTAAGGTGAGTAATTTTTTCTTCAAACAACATGAAGTCTTGCTATATTATGACCTCCCCCCCAGCCTGCCCCTCTCAGAACTCCTACTTTGGATATGGGGTGGGTAGTCCTCTGTTGGCATTTATTGATGCCCTCTTTCATGTTTGGGTGTTGTGTTTATTTAGTTATTTTATCTTATTTTTCTGGTCCACTGACTTGAGTCTTTGTGTTGGGGCCAGGAAAAATGTGTTAATATATTAGTGGCCAGTTGGCTAGTGTAGGTTACAACTTCCACACAGAACCTTAGTGAGTTTTTGCTCGAAAAGATCTGACGGTTTCGGTTTGAAACCAGCCTAACAGAGCTTCTGAACCGAGCTCGCGCTCTAAGCTCCATGCTCTGCATGGAAGTTAACTCTTTCACCTCCGGAGCAGTTCTAAGGCTGGGACAAACTGCAATAGTCACAAAATAGCAAGACTCCATTAGAAAAAACAACATTACTAAGGTGAGTAACTTTTTCATACCTACCATAATTCTTGATGATCTTATCTGTGTCAGTCTTCACCATTCATCACTGTTGGGTTACTGGCTGGAGGTCAGGACCCCGCGGGAGCTTTTTATTTTTTTTAAAGGTAGGCGGAGCCGATGCACCATTGGCGCCACCCTCGAGGCCGATGCACTGCGTGGCGCTCGCGGGTTGGCCGTTAGGTTGTGTCAACTCCGCCTGCCTGCCAGTTCTTCGTCTCCCGCTGTAGAGGTTACCTCATGTAGAGCTGCTGCGCTGAGGCCTAGTTCGTCAAGAAAGCCTTCGACGCCATTTACAATTTCCCTTTCAGTGCCGAAGTCCGTCTGTTCCTGCCGGTTCTGCTTTGCCATACTCGACGTCGCCCGGTAAGATCTTTTCATTATTTTTATTTCCGCGATGTCCAGTCTGTTTTTGGTGTCTCCGGTAGGTCAGTGTCTAGGTCGGAGGGCAAGAAATCTTCCAAGACAGGTCGCTCCCCATGCGACGGTGAGCTTGCAGCACTGAAAGTATTCAGTCACCGACCAGCACGACTTGCGTGTCTTGGCCCGCTTCACAACATGGATTTGTGCGACACATGTTTCTCCATGGACCGGCGTGTCATCGAACAACGTGCATGGAAAGTGGGACGAGCTCCGCCGACTTTCAGGGGTCGGGCGCGCACTCATTGGGCCAAGCCACGCTCTCCTGGCCTTTCCTCTGGGTCCCCTCCCGTTTCTATATGGACCGAGGAGGAGGGAGCCTCGGTTTCTAGTAGCCTAGCCGTTGCCGAGGCTTCTTCTGCAGCGCAGGAAGCCCGTCCTGCCCCTCCCGAGGGAGGTGGGGCGCCGCCACGGCAGTCACCCTTCGAGGCTAGGCTCCCAGTGTCGGACCTGCAGTTTGCAAGGCCGGGTCGGCGCCATCCTCGGCGCCGTCGGTTGGTGCCGTTGCAGGCCTCGGCGCCCGTTCATGGCACATTGGGCCCCGACAGAGCGGTCGTCGGTGCTGACTTGTCACATGGCACCGTTGCTTCTGTCAGAGCCGTTCGTGGCGCCGATACTGCTAGCGGCACCGTAGTAGCTGCTACAGCATCGTCTTTGTCCGTGTCTTGCCTCGCACTGCGGACTGAGGTTGAGCACGGCGCCATGTCCTCTGGGCTTGGCGCTGTGGGGCCATCAGATCCCACCGTCGTCGGCGCCGCCTCAGCCCTCGGCGCCTTTCATGGCACTGTGGAGCTGGGCAGCAGCGATGCCATCGTCGGCACTGCTCACCATGGAGCAGGGCGCCGCCGATGGAGCCATCGGGACCGCCATTGGTGCCGTCTTCATTCTCGGCGCCGCAAGCCGGATGGCGCTGTGGCTGGTCCTGACTCTGGAGCTCCTGTTCAGGCTGGAGCCGTGCCCTCTGTGGATTCCGCTTGTGGTGCCCTGGGGGCACTGGTACCAACTCGGACACGGCTATGGTTCCTGTGCCCTTTGACAAAGATGGCATTCGGAGCCCTCCTACGATTTGGCACAGGGCCTCAGCCTCTACCTCCTCAGAGGTGGAGTCGAGCTCTGAGTCAGACAGACAGTCTGACCCTTTGGGGTTGGCTGTTGAGGTGGGCAGCCCAGTAGTCTCTTCGACAAGCTGGAGTCAGCCCCCTTCTGAGGTGGGGTCGGTGACTACCAAGACTGGGGTCAGGGATGCTGACCAGCAGGCAGTGGTACAGGCCACCATAGCTCTGCAACGTGGTCTTGGTGGGTTCACTGAGGCCTCAATAGTGGTACCCCCACCTGTGGTGTGCCTAGATCGCCCAACTTTGGGGCCGATCAGAGCACCTACAGGAGGGGAGGGTACTGTTCCCTGAGTAACTCCTTCGGGTGCTGCTCAGAGATGTCAGCTACCTAGGCTGATCTTCTCGGGGAGGAGGGCTCTTTCGGACTCCGAGGGGTCGAGGGGCGTGAGGTCGGCGCGGTGGCCTTTTTTGGGGTCCACCCAGGCTCTGGGAGAAGCCATAGTGCGGATCTCTGCTCTTCCTCCTTGGTCTCTTTGAAAGAGCCCCATGCTTTTGAGGTAGGGTACTGTCCTTCTGGTCGCCTCACAGGAGGCCCCGGTCGCCTCACAGGAGGGATTCTTCCAGGCGCAGCCAAGGCAGTACCGAAATGGTTGTTCAGCTCTCAGCTGTGGGGTCTTCCGGGGCACCTTCTTCCGTGGGTGCTCACGGTCCACCCCTTAGCCCAGGCGGAGGTCAGCCGACATCTCTTCTCGGCTCTGTCCCCATCACTCTGCCACATTCTCCTGCGCTCCCAGGCATCCTTGGTCCTAGCGGGCCTCTCTCCTGGGAGCAGTTCAGAGCAGTGGCTGCTCGGTTCCCTGCTTACGTTAGGGCAATGGACAGCCAGGTTTTTCAACCTCCCCCTGTGCAGCCACCCACTGAACAGCTGGTGCTCTTCAGCTCCTCATCCCCCTCTTCTGTGGGGAGAGGAACCTTCTGTCCACATCTCTCCAGCTGCTGATCTCGCTGAGTATCAGCGCTTCCTTGTGAGGATGTTGGAGGACTTGCGCCTCACTCCTGAGCACTCGGCGCATGCCTTTCTAGGAGATTTTGGCGAGGCCACCCTTGTGGTGCTGCCCTGGCCTGCTCCTTTTCAGGAGGCATTGTTGCATTCCTGGCGAAGACCCTTCTCCGGAGTTCCTGTCCCAAGGGATCTCAGCCAGAGGTATTGCGCACCCCCGGAGTCTCTAGGTTCCATGCCTCATCCACAGTCTGGATTGACGCAATTGGATACTCCTGATGGGCTTCGCACCCTTCACTGTGACCGGCCTCCAGATCAAGACTCCTCGGATTTTGACTTCTGGGGTAGGAGGACTTTCTACTCAGCATGGTTATCGCTTTCCATTTCTGCACATTAGGCCCACTATGCAGCCTACAACAGGTTCTTGTGGTGCAGGCTAGGTCAGCTCCTAGCCTCATTGCCTGATACGGACAAACAAGCCATTGCACTCTCTGTGCTTGGCCTGGAGCTAGCAAGGCACCAAGCAAGGGCATCCTATGATGCCAGTGAGGTAGCTACCAGGGTCGTAGGGACAGCGATCTGCACTAGGCAGACGGCATGGCTGCGTCTTTCCTGGTTGTCACCCTTGGCCCGGCGTGGGGTGATTAACTCCACTCACCAGAGAACCTATCTCTTCTCCCATAGAGCGAGATGTAACCGTAATTATGATCTTTCTGTGTATCTTCACCATTCATCACGATCCCGCCCTCCATCCCCCTGGGGCCTCAGTCTCTGGGTCCCCCTCCCTCTCTGTGCCCATCCTCCCCCTCTCCTTCTTAGGAGTGGGGTTATACGGGGGCACACAAGGGTGTGATGTTCCGAGGGAGAGTGGACAGGGGGGGGGGGCACTACTTCTCCAGTGCTTTAGCTCCACCCCGTGGAGTGGGAGTTGGCAGTTGCCCTCCTTTATCTTCTCCTCCCTGTTCCCGTACAACCTTTTTCTCCTTGTTTAAAAAAAAAAAAAATAAAGTCTTCCCCTTCCCCTTTTCTTCACCAGTAATCTTCCTTGTGAGGGTGTTTATTCTCTGTACCCTGTCCTTCTTCCAGAATAGCTGACTCTGCTTATCTGGAGGGTTTGCCAGCTATTCTGTGCCTTGAATTCTGGCAGAAAGCCTTTGGCTACTCCTGGCAGTTCTTATACAATTTGGAGATGGACCAGGGACTAGGATGTACTGACCTCTCCCCTCTCTTCCTAAATTCTTCACCCTCCCTACCTCCCTCTTCCTTTCCAGAAATTGGGGACCCTCCCAATCCCTTTAGCTTCTGACTCTCTCCCTTTCTGTCCTCTCAGTTGTTATTTCTTCTTTTTGTTCATATATCCTTTACTTTTCTGTCCCTTGGACTTCCTTGTCCCACCCTCCACTCCCTTCCTCTTACCTCTCCGGCAACTCAGAACTGGCAGGCAGGCGGAGTCGACACAACCTAACAGCCAACCCGTGAGCGCCACGCAGTGCATTGGCCTCGAGGGTGGCGCCAATGGTGCGTCGGCTCCGCCTACCTTTAAAAAAAAAATAGCTCTCGCGGGGTCCTGACCTCCGGCCAGTAACCCAACAGTGATGAATGGTGAAGATACACAGAAAGATCATAATTACGATAGGTACGTAATTTTCATTTCCTGGGTATCTTCCACCATTCATCACTGAAACCCACGCACCTTCCCCTCTTGGCCTCAGCCTCTGGTCGATGCCGTCTCCCTGCTTGCCCTCCCTCTTGAAGCCATTGGTTGGCATGTCCTCCGGTTTTGCTGAGCCCTCTGTTGTCTTAATACAACGAGGGGTGCCTGTCCTGTCTGGGAGGGCAGGTAGGGCCATTTGGTCTTTGCGATTGGTTTCCCTGTGGGTCCCTCCCCTCCCCATCTTGGGGGTTCCTCTCGGGACTCGGTCCGGCCTGGTGGGCAGGGCTACCCCCAGAGGATTCTCTCTGTGATGGGAGGAGAACAAAAGGGCCCACGGGACTCTTGTTCTTTAGTTTAACTTGCTCTTCTCTTTCTCCCTCCCTCTTTAGGGGAGATTTTTACAGGATGGGTGTCTCTCCCCCACACCTGGACCCCTGGGGATCCTAGGTGTCAGTGGTAATGGGGGGCACTGTCCCGGGGTGGCTTTTCACCCTAGTATTTAGGAGTGGGGAAACTTCTCCACCCTGTTCTAAAGCTGGGCTCGAAGTGCCTGCTGGTCAGGCTTAATAGAGACCCAGAGTCCACCTTGGCTTCAGGTGTCTCCGAGTGGGCAGTCTTCAGAAGCCAAATGATCAAACCTGCTTGTTCTGTTCAGGTACCCTGAGAGGCAGGGGCCTAAACCTGACTTCTCAAGCCTGGTGACCTTCTGGAAACCCATATTCTTCTCCACAGTTCTTCTGTGGGATGGAGTGGAGTGGGTCTCTCTCTCTCTTTTTTTTTCCCCTTCTCGGCCACTCAGGGTCTTTTGTTTTTTTTAGTTGTTTAACAAGGAATAGCACACTAAGGTTAAAGCTTTTTTACAGGTGTGACCTGGGAGCACAGGGAAGTTAAGTGACTTGCTCAGGGTCACACAGTGGAAGCTGTGGGATTCAAACCCAGGTCTGGTCTGCTGGATGTCACAAGATTTGCAGCTCAGAATCTTAAACCACTGCTCTATACTGCCTCCTTAGCTCAAAGCTCACACCCTTAGGTTCTCCTCCTCTGTCCTCTAGTTAGCATATTTCTTTTTTATTTCATTTATTTTTATTTTTTATTTATTAGGTCTAGGATTACAATATCTTTGAGCAAGGGCTCTTTTACAAAGGTTCCACATCAGGTTACAATTCAAAACATAAGACATGTAAATCAGATTACAAATTCAATACATTGGACAAGGTTACAAAAGTGTAAGCTAAACAGAGATCTTAGTTCAAGAGGGTTCCTTCGGTAGGTCATCACAAGTAGGACTGATGTCGCCTGACGTCGGGCCACACGGCAGACTTTTCTAGCAATCCCTGACGAGGGGACCGCCCACCCGACGTCACGTGACTGACATCAGCGTGACAGTATATAGTGGGCGGGTCCACGCCCTCCAGTTCTTTCCCGCCGTCGCCTCGTGCTAGTCACTTTGCAGACTCCATTCAGTGTCCGTCGGAAAGTATTTTTCGTGCTTTTTTCTAAAAACTTGCTATTTCATCTTTTAGTTTAAACAATTCAAGTGCTGCAAGTGTGGCACTCAGATACCACACAAAGACGGGCATTCCAAGTGCATCAGCTGCCTAGGCCCAGACCATCCGGTCTCCTCCTGCCCGACTGTCAGTCCTTCAGTCAGGCTACCAAAAAGCGGAGACAGCAGGCGTTGGAGGCCCATCTTCTCAAGGCCCATCTACTTTCGCTTGAGAAGAAGATGGACAAGCTTAGGGACTCGTCCGACAAATCTTCCCCTATAAAAAACAAGGAGAAGACGAGGGAGCAGGCTCGCTCCACGGACGATGTCAGGCCCTCTACCAGCAAGGCTCAGCCACCGTCGAAGCACCCAGGTAAGGAGAAACTTCATGCATATAAGTCGGCTGCCGGCTCCTCTGGCGACCGTGCTGCACTAGCCAGTAAGTCGGCCTCTGGCTCCTCCGGAGACTGCCCAGTGACCCTTAAGTCGACTCCCCTGGCTGGGGGCAGTCACCTGGCCTTGGTTGTTAAGTCGGCCGGGGTTCTCTCCCCAACCGCCTGACCACGCCCACTAAGTTATCTGTCCCCGAAGACCGCATGGGCTTGGTTCCCCCATAGGGGCCTTCTGGCACTACTACCGACGTCCGGCGGGACCAAAGGGAGACAGCCCCGCTCCCTTCTGTTATTCCCTCGCCCGTGTCCTCTCATTCTACTTTGGACACATCCAGCGAGGCTGATGGGGTCACTGGTGAACCAGCCGATTTCAGGGATTCTTCCCGTGCTCCCCCGCTGGGGACCAGGGTCAGGAGGCTCCTCCTCGGCCAGACAACCTTTCTTTGGAGGCCCCTCAGCCTGAGGACAGACTGCGGGCACTTCCTGCACCGCCAGTCACTACAGTTCCAACGCCGGGACCGCTAGCGACTCCAACACTGCCCGTTACCACAGCAGTCGATGCCGGGACTGCTGGCACCTCCAGCGCCGCGGTCCCTACAACAGTCCCTGGCCGGGCCCGGTGGTCAGGCCTATTCCATCGCCCGATGCTGACCCGACTCCTACCACTGAGACTCTTCGTTCAGTGCCGACGCCGGTCCCTCCGGCGCCGGATCGGGTGGCGACGGTGCCGACATCGGTCCCTATAACATGGACTGTTCCGACTCTGGACCCTAATTTAATATATACTACAGTGGGTCTGACGTGGGTTCCCCCGACGTCAGGGCTGATGACGGGGTACTGTAACCGTCCCCTCACTGTCCCCCATTACCCACACGGGTATCCTAGGGATCCTTACCCTGAGGTTCCCGCTCCTGGATGGAGTCCAATGGGACAGTTTTATCAGGGTTATCATCCATATACCCATTACATGGGTCCATATGGGTATTACCCTCCGCCAGTTGCTGTTCCCCCTCCACCTCCTCCACCCCCTCCGGCTGCACCGGATTTCAAGTCTTTCTTACAGCCTTGGTGGCAGGGAGCGAGGTCGGAGTTGGTTTTGGACCTAGAAGCAAGACTCCCACCTCCGCCGCTTCATAGGTCCCCTTCCCCGAGCAGTTCGGGTCCGATTGTCCACCTCTCTGGGAAGACTCGACTAGACGTTCCCCTCTCTTACTTTGAACGTCGTCCAGTGGAGGAGGCCGACGATAGTTCTGATGGGAGAAAGGACTTTTCGGAGGAGGAAATCTTGGAGGAACCCGAGCCAAGAGGTAAGACCTCACCGAAAGCGCCACCTGAGGATCCTTCCTTCTCGGATCTCTTGAGGTCCCTCAGAGATCATTTCGATTGGGAGTCAGAGGAACAGGACCCAATGAGACAGCGTCTCGTGGAGCACCTCAAGTTTGGAGTCCTTGTCTCCAGTCCCAGTTCCTCCGTGGATGGCCCCCTACCAAGACCTCACCACCACCGTCTGGCAGATGCCTCATCCTATCCCGGCTGTCCCCAAGCGGGCAGACAGGCTTTACTGGGCGCCTAAGAATGCTCCTTTTTTTGAAGATCCATCCGAAGGCAGACTCCGTGGTCATTTCAGCGGCTCGTGATCACTTCGCTACACCCAAGCACTTGAGCACTACTCCTCCAGATAAGGAGTCGAGGCAGATGGACCAGTTTGGCAAAAAAGTCTATTCTTCGGCTACTGGTGCGCTCCGCTCCCTCAGTTACTTGACCCATATGGTGTCCCACTAAAAAGCGACCATGGCCAGGTTGGAGGTGATGGTCCAGTCTGTGGATCCTTCACGTCTCAAGGAGGAACTCACCAAGGACCTTCGCCTCTCCAAGATTTCTTGTAGGCATGCTTTACAGGCCACTTACAATTCGGTCAATTCCATGGCCCGTACCTCGGCGACTGCCATGGCCCTGAGACGGCACTCCTGGCTTCGCCTCTCTGGCCTCGCTAAGGAGGTTCAGTCAGTGATTCAGGATGCTCCTTTCTGGGGCTCGGTACTTTTCGGAGGCGACACTAAAGACATAATTACAGAACTACAGGACAAGGGTGTTGCCCTTAGATCTGTTCGGTCGATGTACCGATCAGGTGCTCCTCAACGTAGACAGCAGCAACCCTTTAGGAAGAGGACCTGGCGGCAGGGGAGATCCACTCAGGCACATCGCCAAGGCAAGCGGAAGGCCACGGGTACTGTTACCCCCCCGCCTCCAAGAACCTGCATCGGTCAGGGGCTTCTCCTTCTGACAGACCTGCCACTTCTTGACTCCCTGCTCCCCACTGCCTCCTCAGCCCCTCGGCGAGGGAGCAGGTGAGGGGAGGTTCGGCTCTCACGGCAGAAGTGAGGCGATTACCTCCCCAGTGGGTCCTGCAAATAGTGGCCTCAGGTCTCACTCATAGAGTTCCTGAAATTCCTCCGGGAAACCCTCCGGTGAAGTCCTCATACTCTCGGGACTAGGCTTTCCTCATCCAAGAGGAAATAAATTCGCTCTTGCTAAAACAAGCGATCGTGCGAGTCCCTCCAGGGAAAACAGGGAAAGACTTCTACTCCCATTTTTTCCTGGTTCTGAAAAAGAACGGGGACTTCCGACCCATTCTAGAGCTCAGTCATCTGAATCATTTTGTTGAGTACAAGAAGTTTCGAATGCTGACACTGCAGAGCCTTCTACCACTACTGCTGGAGAATCACTGGCTATGCGCTCTGGATATGCAGGATGCCTATCTACATATCCCTATTTTCCCCAACCACCATCAGTTCCTGCGGTTCATGTTCTGGGGGGAGCACTTCCAGTTCCGAGCACTCCCCTTTGGCCTGTCTTCGGCACCTTGGGTTTTTACCAAGTGCCTAGCGGTGATGGCGGTGTTTTTACGCCGCAGGGGTATTGCAGTGTTTCCCTACCTGGATGATTGGCTACTAGTGGCCCCTTCCAGGAATGCGTCATTGGGGGCTCTGTCATTTTCCCTGGACCTGTTCAGTCGACTTGGGATCACTGTCAGTGTGCCCAAGTCATACCTCATTCCCACCCAGAGACTACAGTTTATTGGGGTGGTCCTTGACACGGTCCAGTGCAGAGCTTTCCTTCCTCCGGACAGAGTGGAGACTCTGGTCCACCAGGCCTCCAAGGTGGCGTCTTGCCTGACCATTCCGGCCAGGGAGGTCCTTCGCCTGTTAGGCCTCATGGCAGCTTCCATTTGTACCGTTCCTCTAGCCAGGCTCCACATAAGAATCACTCAGTGGTCCCTGAGGGTGCAATGGAACCAGCTTTTGGACGATGTGGACCATCCAGTTCTCATCTCCTCAGCGGTCCGGAAGGATCTTCTGTGGTGGATGAATCCACACAATCTTTCCTTGGGTCTCCCATTTCGAAGACCTGTGCCCGTAGCCACTTTCACCACGGATGCCTCGAACATGGGGTGGGGTGCGCATCTGGGGGCCCACCAAGCCCAGGGACTTTGGTCCGGCTTGGAGCTTTCTCTTCACATCAATGTTCTAGACCTCAGGGCGGTCCTGTATGCCTTACAGGCCTTTCAACCCTGCTGCCCGAGGGAACACAGCTGATCCAAATGGACAACATGTCAGTGGTTTGGTACATCAACAAACATGGAGGAACCTGGTCGTACCCTCTTTGTAGGGAAACGACCAGGGTGTGGAACTGGGCAGTCCTGCATCACTTGTTCCTAGTGGCCGTGCACGTACCGGGCATTCTAAACGTCATGGCGGACAGTCTCAGCAGATCAAGGACCCCTGCTCATGAGTGGGAACTTCATCAGGAAGTGGCAGAATCCATCTTCCAAAATTGGGGGCTGCCAAAACTCGACCTATTCGCCTCTCAATTCAACGCAAAACTTCCCAAGTTTTGCTTGCTCGTTCCAGAGCCAGGTGCTTTCTGGAGCGACGCATTGTCTCTATCCTGGACAGGGACATTTTTGTACATCTTCCCTCCATTTCCCATTCTGCAGAGGGTCCTCCTCAAGCTACAGATGGAGAAGGCCAAGATGATTCTCATTGCTCCTCTTTGGCCAAGACAGATTTGGTTCCCACTACTTCAGCAGCTATCCAGGGAACCACCGGTTCCACTTCCATTGACACACGACCTCCTTACTCAGGATCACGGTTGTCTGGTTCTTCTGGGGCTCAGGACTCTGCATCTGCATGCATGGCTCTTGCAGACGTAGCCATCTCTCACTTTGGGGTATCCTCTAGCGTGGCACAGATCCTTGTCAAAGCCAGAAAACCTTCCACCCATTCCACTTATGCATTGAAGTGGAAGCGGTTTTCCATTTGGACAACTGCGAAGGGCTGGAACCCTTTTTCTTGCTCAGCTCCACAAGTCATGGAGTACCTGCTTCACTTATCAGACTCCGGTCTAGCCTATTCCTCTCTGAAAGTGCACCTCTCTGCTATCTCGGTGTACCACGAGCTGGTGGATGGTAAACCCGTGGCACCGTTGGAGATGTCAAAGACTTTTTTGAAAAGGATTCTCCATGTGAACCCCCCCATCCGCAGCCCAACACCACCATGGGACCCAAATTTCGTCCTGGAAAAGCTCACCTTACCTCCTTTCGAACTAGCAATGAGCTGTGACCTACGCTTCCTATCTTGGAAGGCGTTGTTTCTGGTTGCCATCACTTCAGCTCAAAGAATTTCAGAGCTTCACACGTTGGTTTGTAAGGAGCCTTACCTTATTTTTCACCGGGACAGGGCGGTTCTCAGAACCCATCCGAGGTTCCTTCCAAAAGTGGTGTCGGAAGCTACTCTGAACCAATCTGTAGAGCTTCCGGTATATTATCCAGCTCCCGCTAACAGGGGTGAGGCACTCTTCCATACGATGGATGTGCACCGTATTCTCTGGTGTGTTATACACACCGAACCAAGGACTTTTGCTCTTGCAACCAACTGTTTGTCTCCTTCGCATCTCGAACTTGAGGCAAACCGGTTTCCAAGCAGGGCCTTTCCAAATGATTGGGCAACTGCATCAGATACTGTTACTAAAAGTATGACGAACCCCTCCCGGGTGTTATCAGGGGTCATTCTACTAGGGGCATGGCTGCTTCTGCAGCCTTCCTTCGTAATGTTTCTGCAGAGATATTTGTGCTGCCGCTACTTGGAGTTCTGTCCATACCTTTACCAAGCATTACAGTTTGGACATTGCTTCTGGGCGGGAGGCTGGCTTTGGCCTAGCTGTCCTGCAGGGTCTGTTGTCCTAGGCTGGGTCCTTTTCAGACCTCAGTCTTTTCCATGGATTTTGTTTTGGCCCCTCCCTAGTTTCTCACGATCTCTCCTTAGAGAGACTGCTTGGGACTCGGTCGTACTTGTGATGACCTACTGAAAGAATGCTCTCGAAGCAAGATGGTACAGATCTTACTTCGAGATACAGCTCTTGCAGCAGGTTACACCATTAGGACTGAAGCTGGCAGGTGCCAGGAACCCATGGAAAATTTCTAGATCCTAGATTCCAGATCTGACACTTCTAAGTGCTCCAGATCGCCTTCTCCCATCAGCATTCCCTCTCCAGACCTACACGACCTACCCAGGTCTCCTCCGGATGATCCCTCTTTTGGGGAGATCATGAGGCACATCCAGGTGAACATGGGGTGGGATGCTGAAGAGCTTGACCCGAGAGACATCGCCTTGCCCGCTACCTTCGGCAGAAAGACCCGAAGCCTGTGGTAGTGCTGCCCTTGGTGGATATCTTTGTGGACATCACCAAGGCTGCCTGGAAAAGTCCGCACTCCACTCCCGCGATGCCGAAGAAGGCTGACCGCCTCTACAAGGCCCCTAGGGAGGACCAGTATCTGGCGAACCATCCTCTGGCTGACTCCCTGGTCATCACTGCTCCACATGACCGGTCTCAGAGACCTCAGCACTTGAGCATACAGTCACCGGACCAGGAATCCAAGCAATTGGATGTCCTGGGTAGGCGCACGTATGCGGCTGCGACTTGCGCCATCAGGTCACTGAATTACCTCATGCAATGCGTCGGCCTCGCTGACTCCTCCCTCTTGGGGGGGAGCTCCCGCGGGGTACTGCGCTTCCAGTGGTCACCCACCAGTAATGAATGGTGAAGATACACAGGAAGATGAAGAATTACAGTAGGTACATCATTTTCATATTATCCTGGCTCAGGATTACCAACCTGTCTCAGGACATCCAGTCTAAGGTCATGGATTTCCCCTGTGAGAATAATTCCCTCTTTGGGGACAAGACTGTGGCATATATGAAGAAGGTGAAAGAATACAAAGCCACTTATAGGAGTAACTGCGCTCGGACAAGCCCTTCACGTCGTATAGGCCCTATGGTAGGGGAGGCAGGGTTAGGAGCCCTTGCATCAGACTCTTCTTTCAGGCTCAAGCAATTGCAGAATACCAGCAACCTAGAGGTTACTTTACAGGTCGGTGTAGGAGGGCTGACACAGCACCTCTGGCCAAGTCCCAGCCCGAGCATGACACCTGATGTTCTTGCACAGGTCGCCTCCCCTCACCCTGTAGGAGGCAGGTTGGCTCCCTTCCTGCAAGCATGGCAAGCCATCACTGCAAGAAGTGGGTCTTGCAGGTAATGAGCCAGGGTCTCTCCCTAAGTTTCAAAGCATTCCCCAGGCTGCAGACCAGACACTTCAGCCTGGCAACCTCAGCAGAAAAGACTGTTGGACTCAGAAGTTGCCAACCTACTGTGCATCAAGGCAGTAGAGCCTGTCCGCCTGTCACAAAGGGAGAAGGCCTCTACTCCAGATACTTCCTTAACCAAAAGAAAAGTGGGGACTGGCGACCCATTTTAGAGCTCAGGCTTCTGAACAAACATTTGACAAAGCCAAAGTTCAGGATGGTCACACCGGCCTTGATTATTTCCACTCTGCAGCAAGGGGAGTGGCTGGCATCCCTGGACCTCAAGGATGCCTACTTCCACATCCCCATCTGACACAGCCACTGAAAGTACCTGAGGTTCAGGCTGCCGTATGGTCATTAGCAGCTCGCAGCACTTCCCTTCAGCCTAACCTCTGCTCCCAGGGCATTCACCAAGTGTCTAGCAGTGGTCATGGCACACTTACAAAGGCTGGGAGTTGTAGTGTTACCTTACCTAGATGACTGGCTAGTCGTGGGACAGGTTTCTGAGCACACCAGGGACTCACTAGCCCTTACCCAGGCACTTTAGAGTCTCTGGGATTCCTGATAAATGCCCAAAAGTCTCATCTGGAGCTTGTTTAGGTCCTCGAATTCATAGGAACAAAGCTGGACACCCTGCAAAGGAAGGCTTTCCTTCCACAAGACAGGGTGCACAACATTCTGGATCTAGCAGGCTCTTTAACAGGGGCATCATTTGGGGGTGGGGGGCAGTTGCACTTCCGCATTGCAGAGCCATTGTTGTTTTAAATGAAAAAATGCACACACACCGCCACTGGTGAGTACGAGACGAGTTGTTGGTAGAGGCGAGGTGGCTGTCAAGAGAGTCTGCTCGGTCGGAGTTAGCGTGTGGTGCAAAAACAAACAAAAAAAAACTAAGTACAGTTAAAAAAAATAGATCTTCCCGGACATAAGTCTCCACCACTCATTCACACTAGTGGGATTAGCGCGGAGGCACTAGGACCCATCGGGAGCAAACTTTTGTTGGAGAGTTCGTGAGAATAGGCGCGCGAGGGCATGGGCGCTTCATGACAGCCTTTCGGCGGCAATGACCATCTCGTGACGACCCTCCAACCGCCTTCAGTTCTTTTTTTCCGCCGTCGAAAGCGCTTCAGTGACGACGCCGCCGCCCTGTCAGAGTCAAACTTCAAACCAGCGATAGTTTTCAGTTTGATTTTTTGTAACATTATCTCGTAGTAGTATCGCTTAATTTTATTCTATTTTCGTTAAATTTTTCTATATTTTAAATTTAACTTACTTGAAGAAGTCTCGGCCTACTGGACGGAGTCGACCATGAGCAGGTCAGGTGACGGTAGGGAGACTTCGTATGAAAGCTGTTCAGTCAGCCGGGCTGGGTCCGGTCAGCCTCCTTCTCCTCAGCGGGGTTCCGACAACGGTCAGTCCGATGCCCGGGGGGATGGGCGGTCCCCGTGCATAAAATAAACGGGTCGCATTTCGCACCGTTCGGGCCTCGAGCTCTTCTTCTTCGCCCACAGGTCAAAAAGAGAAGGCATCACTTGGAGGTCGCCTTCGCAGGCGTCTGCGTCGACGTTGGTTATCGTGGCTAGTTGCCGCTCTCTCTTCTTCGGAGTCGCCAACTGCTGGTGACCGCTCGTCCCTCGGACATCAGAGCCTCCCGCCTGTAGGTAGGGCTCCAGATGAGCAGTTTCATCAGTGGGCGCTCTTATGGAGCGATGGGCCTGGAGGTTGGTTCTCCTGCCTGGCTCGGTTGCCACGGAGCCCCGGCTCCTCCAGCGATCGGGTAGGGCGGTTGGACCTTCCTAGTCAGCCGCGCTCTCTTCGTGCCGGTGACTCCAGCCAGGTGTTCCTCACATGGCTGCGGCGCAGGGGCCACACCGATGTCCTTATTTCCTGTTTTTTTCCTTCTAGCTTTCCAGGTTCTTGGGGCTCCCGCGCTCAAGGGTTCTGCTGGGCTTGTCGTGCCGCTGTGCCGCCGCTTATGTGTTACTGCCCGCGGCGCCTGGAGTCCACAAGCGCCGCTTCGCGGCATCATATTCAAGGCGGTGTCATTGTTCCGGGCGGTGCCAGCATTTCTTCGGGCGCCGGTGTCCCTCTGCGGTGCTGCTAACCCATTTGTCTTCTCGGCTGGGGGCCTCGGGACTCTCCTTATTTCTCTACTATTTCCTCCTCTCCTAATTTTCACTCCTTTCCTGTCCAATCAGTCCTTTCTGGACCATCAGGAGATGATAGTTGAGCCTGGACCCAGACCTTAGTTGGGTGATGAAGTGGAGGAAACAGGATCTTTCTTTGCTACAGAGCCTGTGGTCGAGGACCTGTCCTTTAAGTCTCTGTTGAAGAACCTGAGATCCACTCTTTCTTCCAGACTACAGACATCGATCCTGGGAAGATATTAAGACTCAGTACCTTCATGCTTCGGAGATCCCTACGGATTTGACTCCTCCCGATCCAGCTCTTCCTTCGAGGACGCTGTCTCAAATGGTATGGAATAATCCTGCTCTTATTCCCTCAGTGGCTAAATCCATTGATAAGAGTATTCGGCTCCCAAGGATCGTCCCATTTTGGCATCCTCTAAGCCTTTGCGGATCCTATTGTAGTCCTGGCAGAGAATGATAAGGTCGTTCTTCCTCAAACTACTACAGCTCAACCTATTAACAAAGAGTCTCGTAAGATTGATACATTAGGTAAGAGAGTCTTTGCTGCCTCCACTCTAAGTATGCGTATTGCCAGTTATCAAGGCTATTTTTCTCAGTATGAGTATATCCTGTGGCACTCTTTGAAAAGAATGGTTGAAGCTCTTCCGGATTCGGACTCCAAGTCAGAGCTTCTTCTGACCGTTACTAGGGGTATTGAGTCCAATAACCAACAGGTCAAAGCCGCTATGGACGCTTTCGACACTGCTTCTCGCTCAGCAGCCGCAGGTATTTGTACTCGGCGCCATTCCTGGCTGCGTACTTCTGGCTTCACGAATGATGCTCAGCAGGTAATGGCGCTGCCTTTGATGGCTCCTTTCTTTCGGCCCTCAGGTGGAACAAGCCTTAGAGCCACTCAGAAGACTAGGTCGGCCATTAAGTTGGCCAGACCTCCGCCTGCTCCCTCTCGGGGCATGTGAACAGACGCTCAGTTTCATAGTCGTCAGTCCTTTTCGAGGCAGAGGCAGGAGCTTCCATAAAGCCAACCTGCCCAACCTCAAAAGAAAGCGCAGCAAGCGCGGGGCCTAAAGCCCCAGCGCCACCTTATGAATTGCTGGCCCAAGTTCCATCCACACTGCCCGAGGTGGAACTTTCTCCTCCGTGGGAGGTCGCCTGATGTACTTCTACAACCAGTGAAGTCCATAACTCGGACAAATGGGGCCTCGGATAATTCGCGAGGTTATTCTCTCAATTTTGGAACCCCCGAATTGTCCTCCCAGATGACAACCCAGGTTGTCGGCCCCAGTTAGACCTCCTCACCACCGAGATCCAGGGCCTTCTAAGCAACAGGGCAGAGAACTGTGCCCCACATTCATGGAGCACAGGTTCTACTCCCATTACTTCCTGGTTCCAAAGAAGTCTGGGGAATGCGCCCATTCTAGACCTCAGAAGTTAAACAAATTTCTCCCAGGAGAAATTCAAAATGATTTCCTAGGTACCCTGTTACCCTTGCTGCATCAGCACGACTGGCTGGCCTCCTGGATATGCAGGCGCTACCAGCATATCCCATCCACCCGACCCACCGCAAGTTCCTCAGGTTTGTAGCTCTGGGTCAGCATTATCAGTTCAGAGTCCTGCCTTTTGGGCTATCCTCGGCGCGTGAGTCTTTACAAAGTGTTGTGCAGTTCTGCCTGGCGCATCTCAGGAAGATCGGACTCCAGTGTTTCCCTACTGGACGATTGGCTTCTAGCAAGCCCTTCCAGCCAAGGACTTTGGAAGCCGTGCAAGCGACTTTTCATCTTCTTACATCCATGGAATTCTGCTGAATTTGAAAAATCACAACTGCAGCCCTCCTAGAGCTCCTTTTTCATAAGGATGCTTCTAGACACCTCTTCCATGAAGGCTTTCCTTCCAGAGGACAGAAGACTCGACATCCTTCGGATGGCCCGTTACATCGGGAGAACCAATCGGTTACAGCTCTCGATGCAACGATGTTAGGTCCCATGGCGTCCTCGGTGTTCACTGTACCCCTGGCCCGGTTGACATGAGAACCACCCAATGGATGCTCTCCACTCAGTGGTCTCCACCTCTCACCCCAGTCTTATCCCATCAAGGTGACGGAGCCTCTGAAGGTCTCTCACCTGGTGGACTCAAGAGAGCAATCTCCTGGAAGGGTTCCCTTGCTCCCCGGATCATCAGATCTCCATCACCACAGACGATCGCTCAATGGGATGGGAGCTCACTGTCGCCCTCCACACTCAAGGTGTATGGACCAGTTCAAACTCTTCTCCACATAAATGTCCTGGAGATGAGAGCGGTCCTCACGCAATCCGAGCTCTGAAGGATATCCTTTGTCACAAGAACATTCTCCTTCAAGCGGACAACAAAGCTGTGATGTATTACATCAACAAGCAAGGCGGTGCTCATTCTTACCCCTTTGCAGGAAGCAATGAGGGTGTGGGAGTGGTGCTTGGAGCACAAGTCTCTGATTCAGGCGGTTTATCTGCCAGGTATACAAAACGATCTAGCAGATCACCTCAGCAGAACGGAGGCAGACCTCACGAGTGGCTCTCGATCCAGCAGTAGCTTGGTCACTATTCAAGAGTGGGGGACTCAGACCTGGACCTTTTGCATCCCCACTCAGCATAAACTGCCTCTCTTCTGCTCCAGAAATCCAGGGCCTGGCATTTTCTGTCAGGATGCGTTCAGGCTGCGTGGACAAAACGTTTCTTTACGCCTTCCACCGATCCCTCTAATCCGAGAGTTCTCCTCTGTTCGAGTCTCAGGGGACCAAATGATTCTCATTGCTCCTCCTGGCCTCGGCAACTATGGTTTCCTCTGCTCAACAGTATGTTGGCAGCCCTCCGAGACCACTTCCCTTGCAAATCAACCTTTTGACTCAGGGTTGTTGGTCCATCCCAACCTGAAATCACTTCACCTTCATGCTTGGCTCCTGAAGAGGTAGAAGTGAATCGATTCAACGTCTCTCGAGAGTCTCAGACATCCTTCTGGCTGCGTAGCCAGCCAATTAAAACGACGCCCAAATGGAAACGCTTTTCTCTCTGTGTGCAAAGTCCTCTTGGAATCCCTTTTCCTGTCCTCCTGACAAGGTTCTGGAGTATCTTTGGACCTATCAAACTCAGATCTCAGTACTCCACAGTTAAAGTTCACCTTAGTGCCATCTCTCTGCTTCCATGAGCCGGTTTCTTCCTTGACTCTGGCTCAGCTTCCTATGGTGAAGAGATTTCTTAAGGGGATTCTTCATACCAGACCCCCTGTTAGGCGTCCAGTTGCAACCTGGGACATTAACCTGGTGCTGGACATGCTCACTCGGAAGCCTTTCGAGCCCTTAGCTACCTGTGAGCTAAAATTTCTTACCTGGAAGACTGCCTTCCTGGTGGCCATTACCTCAGCCCGCAGGGTCTCGGAGATTCATGCCTTGGTGACGGACCCTCCGTGATACTGTATTCCATAAAGACAAGGTAGTTCTCTGTACTCATCCTAAATTTCTTCCAAGGTTGTGTCAGAATTCCATCTAAACCAACCTCTGGTACTTCCTCTTACTGCTAATTTCCAAAATGAAGGGAACGATCTCTTCATTCCTTGGATGTTAAGAGAGCCTTCATGTTCTATTTAGATAGAACCAAGAATTTTCGCAAGACTCAGCAACTGTTTGTTTCTTTCAGCGACACCCAGCTGGGTCAACCGTCGTTATTAGATGCATCTCTATCATGGTTAGTGGCATGCCTTCAACATTGCTACTCCATGGCTCAAGTTAAATTGGAGGGTAGGGTACTGCGCTCACTCTACTAGAGGCGGTCAGCACATCTTTAGCGGAGTATTCAATTCCAGTGCGGATATCTGCAAAGCCGCCACCTGGAGCTCAGTGCATACCTTCATGAAGCATTATGCACTGGATGTTCATGCCAGGCGACATTCCGCATTCGGCAGAACTATCCTTAATGGTCTTCTATCTTAGACGAGTGAGCTCTGGCTCTCCTGCCGCCCTTTTGGGGGATTATCAGCTTGGTACTCTCCCACTAGTGTGAATGAGTGGTGGAGACTTATGTCCAGGAAGATATGAAAATTACGTACCTACCGTAATTCTTGATCTTCTTGGACGAGTCTCCACCACTCATTCACACGCCCACCCTCCATCTCCAGAGCTCACCGCTGTGTTGGTCTTCACTCCCTCAGATCTTTAGGCCGTGAGGACTTCTTTGCTGACCCTTCTTACACGGGTCGTACAGACTATCTTATGTCTGTTTTAAGGTTAGATTTACTCTTTACGTTAGTTGCGCTGCACCTCCTTGGTAAAAAAGGTACTGAGGCGGTTGGAGGGTCGCGCCGAGATGGTCATTACCGCCGAAGCCGCTGTTTCACGGGCGCCATGCCCGCGGGCGCCTATCTCTCGCTACGACTTCCAGCAAAAGTTTGTTCCCGATGGGTCCTAGTGCCTCCGGCGCTAATCCCACTAGTGTGAATGAGTGGTGGAGACTCATCCAAGAAGATCAAGAATTACGGTAGGTACGTCATTTTCATTTTTTTGTTAAGGTGTTCTGTCCACTGTACTGTCTGTAGGAGGCAGTGGACAGTTACTAGGGAGGACTACTTGGACGGGGCATCAGAGAGGAGAGGCCTCCCTCCTTGACTCGCGAGAGAGGGGAGTGAGTGAACCGAGAAGGAGACTCTGAGGATGGGAGAGTGTTCTAGTGAGACCTAGGGGGACCGGAGGAGAAGGGGAGGTGTTGTGCCGAGTCAGAGAGCAGTCGGTCACTTGGGAGTCAGGACTGGGAGTCGGTGTGTAGGATGGAGAGGAGCCTGAGCGAGGACTGGTGGAGATGGAGCAGAACATCCAGCCGGAGGTGATCTGTGAGGTGGTGGACTGGGGAGTCAGATCAGCTGCTGAGCCACCAGGCAGACCACCACAGCCAGCCAGTGGACACTAGGAGAGAGCGAGATCAGAGGGGGTCGGTGTACTGAGCTGAGGAGAGGACTTGGACAGAGGACTCCTTGTCCATCATGAGTGCGCCCTTGCTTGCTCATTAGCCTGAGGTCTGTAAGTCAGACTTGGGTCAGCCTGGTGCATGCTGTGACTGTAAGATAAAATGCTGCATGCAGAAAGTAGTGTGGCACAGTGCTGCAAATTGGAGGAGGAGGGAGGGAGTCAGTTGTCATTGACAGTCTGTGGTCAACGGACAAGAAGGCTTAAGGCTGTAGTACCAGCCCAGGTGCCAAGCAAGCACCAAAAGAAAACAGTCACCAGCAGCATTGCAAGGCTGCAAGCCAAGCAGAGTTGTGGGACGGGGGCTGGCCTGGTCAGGTCGTTCGTTGGGGGCGCATCACCACACACTAAGTCAGTGTTGGCTGTGTGGCATGTGGTGGGCGGGCCGTGGCAGCCTTGGGAGTAGGGTGATCTGATCACGGGAGCAGGTGCAGGAGGCACCAGGCAGGGCGGCAGGCTCATTCACTGCACAGTCTGCACTAGTAGTCTCTGCAGCAGCAGTGTGCAGCAGCAGCTGAGCAGAAGAAAAGGCAAGGCAGCGCAGACTAGAAAAAGAAGAAAGTCGGACTCGTCAAGCACAGTGGACTGGACTACCAGATGAGGGACAGCACGTCTCTGAGACACTGGACTGGAGCCCATGAGGAGTCGGAGTGGTCAGAGGAGAGAGAGAGAGAGAGAAAGAGAGTGCTCTCAAGTGGGTCGACGACTGACTAGTAAAGTAAGTGAAATCAAAAATAATGTAAAAATGTTAATTTTCCTTTCCTTTTCAATTTATTCAGAGTCTGAGTTTTCATATTATTTCATCATCTGAGTCTGACCGTATCCCCAAAACGTTTTTCATCTGTGGCTGCCTTTGGAATTTGAACATGTTTATTTATTGCTAGCATAGCTGGTATTGATTTGATATTGATATGCATACTATAACTGCTCATTGCAGCATGCAGTGCAGGCTCAGGCTGACAGTTGTATCTGTTGTTGTTACTACTCATCTCATCTGCACTGTGCTGCTGCTAATATTTACAAAATGGAGATGGTACATTGACAAAATGGAGATGGTGCAGAGGAGGACGACCAAAATGGTGAAGGGTCTACATCACAAGCCTTACGAAGAAAGAATCAAGAGTCATCAATTTGTACATGCTGGAGCAAAGGAGGGAGAGTGGTGACATGATAGAAACATTCAGATACCTCAAGTCCATGAACAAGGTGGAAGGGGACAACATATTCCAGTTTAAAAGTAGCGCCAGAACAAGAGGGCATGATATGAGACTGATAGGTGGCCAAATAAGGGGTAATGTCAGGAATTTATTTTTTACAGAGAGGGTGGTGGATGCATGGAATAGCCTGCTCCAGGAAGTGGCATATGTTAGTATTGTACACCAGCAAAGCAACCGCAGGGTTTTCTGGTGCTGCCCCCACTCAGCCCCTGGCTCTGCCCCCACAGCCCCTCTGACCAGTTGTGCCCCCCCCCCAATTGAAATTTGAAATGACTCCCCTGTTCTTTGAGGCTCGACAGACCCAGACCAGCAAGGCAGTTTCTGTAGTTCTTGGGCCACATGGCAGCTGCCATAGCGGTGGTGCCAGGGACCAAATTTCAAATAAGAGACATTCAGTTCCACCTCAAGTCCCTTTGGTCTCAGAGGTGGGATCCTCTGGCCAGATTATTGCCCATCACGAACATACGAAATTTGCCAGCAGATAAAGGCCTAGAGGTCTATCAAGTCTGCTCGAATGTACAGCTAGCACCCCTTATTCTGCAGCTGCCCCTTCCTTCCACCCTTCCCCTTCATTAACCCTCCCCCTTGTCCTGTCCCTTCCCCTTTTGAAGCAGTCCACTGTTCTACTGGATACCACTTCTGCAGATAACGCATTCCACCCAGCCACCACCCTCTCTGTAAAAAAGTGTCCCCTCATCTCCCTCCTGAACCTTCCTCCCTCCAGTCTCATATCATGGCCCCTGGTGGCCTTCCCCACCCTTACTTTGAACAGCCCCTCTGTACCTGTCTTGTTTATTCCTTTCATGTATTTAAAGGTTTCAATCATGTCACCCCTGTCCCTCCTCTCCTCCAGTGAGTACATGTTCAACTCTCTCAACTTCTCTCGTATGATAAGTCCCCCAGCCCCTTGATCATCTTTGTCGCCCTGCCCTGCTCCCCCTCCAGTAACTTAATGTCCCTCTTCAGATACGGGCGCCAGTACTGCATGCAGTACTCCAGGTGCGGTCTAACTAATGACCTATACATTGGCAGAATCTCCTCCTCCCTCCTCGAGGATATACCCCTTGCAATACAACCCAGCATTTTGTTGGCCTTTGCAGCTGTCTTCCTACATTGCGCCGAGTTGTTCATTGACCCTGTGATGAGCACCCCCAGATCCTTTTCCTCCTCTGTCTGGGCTAGCTGCACTCCCTCCAGCTGGTAACTCCTCCTTGGGTTCTTCATCCCAAAATGCAGCACCTTGCACTTTTTGACATTAAACCCCAGTTGCCAGGTGTCTGACTAGGTTTCAAGCTTTGCCAGATCATCCTGCAACCCCTGCCATCCCCCTAGGTCATCCACCACCGCGCCTACCTTGGTATCATCAGCAAACAGACTGATCTTCCTGGACATAAGTCTCCACCACTCATTCACACTATTGGGATTTGCGCCGGAGGCACTAGGACCCATCGGGAGCAAACTTTTTGCTGGAGGGTCGGCGCCGCGAGGAACGGCGCCATGAGCCCTAGCTCGTGCGGTAACGACTATCTTGGCGTCGACCCTCCAACCGCCTCAGTTCCTTTTTTCCCGCCGTCGAGTGCACTTCAGTGACGACGTTGCTCTCCTGTCGGGAGTCAAACTTCAAACTAGCAGCATAGTTTTCAGTTTTTATTATTTTGTAGTATTATCTCGATACAGTATCGCTTAAATTTATTCTTATTTTTGAAATAAATACAATAAAGAAGTCTCAGCCTACCTTGACGGAGTTGACCATGAGCAGGTCAGGTGACGGTAGGGAGACTTCGTATGAAAGCTGTTCAGTCAGTCGGGCTGGGTCCGGTCCGCCGCCTTCTCTGGAGGGAGGGTCTGACAACGGTCAGTCCAATGCCGGAGGGATGGGCGGTCCCCCCGGAAGCATAAAAATAAACGGTCGCACTCTCGGCACCGTTCCGCCTCGAGCTCTTCTTCAGCCCACAGGTCTAAAAAAGAGAGGGCATCACCGAGGTCACCCTCTGATATGTCTGGCGCCAGACGCCGGTTATTGGGTTAGTTGTCTGTCCTCCTTCGGAGTCGCCAACCTCTGCTTCTGTAGCCGACGGCTTCACATCGGAGCCCTACCCCGCCTGCAGGTAGGTCTTCAGATGAGCAGTTTCATCAGTGGGCCACTCTTATGGAGCAATGGGCTCGGAGGTTGGTTCGGCTACCTGGCTCGGTCGCTCCTGGGCCTTCGGGCTCTCTGGGCGACCAGGTAGGGCAGTTGGACCTTCCTGGTCGTGTGGCACCTTCTTCGGTGCCGCCGACTTCCACGCTAGGTGTTTCCCTCACATGGCTGCGACAGGGGACCACACCGATGCCCTTATCTCCTGCTCTTCTTCCTTCAAAACCTGTTTTGAGTCTGGGTGTTTCGCCGCCCTCGGCGTCGTAGCAGCCTCTCGTGTCGGTGCTGTGCTCGGGCGTGCCTCACGGTGCCTTTTTCAGCGCTGTGTGGCCTCGCTGCATCGCCTCGTGCTGTCGGCGCCTCGGCGCCGCGGCTCGGGAACCTCTTTTCACTTGCTTCTTCTTCCTCCTCTTCTGAATTTCATTCCTTTCCTGTCCATACAGTCCCCTCCTGGACTGTCAGGAGATGACTTTGAGCCTGACCCAGACCTTCGGTTGGGTGATGAAGTGGACGAAGCAGGATCTATTACTGCTGCAGAGCCTGTGGTCGAGGACCTATCCTTTAAGTCTCTGTTGAAAAATCTGAGTTCCACACTTTCTGTCCAGACTACAGACATCGATCCTGGGAAATTGTTGAGACTCCAATATCTTCATGCCTCGGAGATCCCTACGGATTTGACTCCTCTGATTCAGCCTTCCTTCGAGACGCTGTCTCAAATGGTATGGAATAATCCTGCTCTTACCCCTTCGGTGGCTAAATCCATTGATAGGAAATATTCAGCCCCCAAGGATCATCCCATTTTGGCATCTCAAGCCTTTGCGGATCCTATTGTAGTCCTGGCAGAGAATGATAAGGTCGTTCTTCCTCAAGCTACTACAGCTCGACCTATTAACAAAGAATCCGTAAGATAGACACCTTAGGTAAGAGAGTCTTTGCTGCCTCTACTCTAAGTATGCGTATTGCCAGTCTGTTTTTCTCAGTATGAGTATATCCTGTGGCATTCTATTAAACAGATGGTTGAAGCCCTGCCGGAGTCGGATTCAAAGCCAGAGCTTCTTCAAACCATTACCAGAGGTATTGAATCTAGTAACCAGCAGGTTAAAGCAGCCATGGATGCTTTTGACACTGCTTCGGTCAGCGGCTGCTGGTATTTGCACCTCATGTCATTCCTGGCTCGCGCACTGGCTTTACGAATGACAAAGAGCAGCAGGTGATGGGCATTCCCTTGACGGTGCATATCTTTGGTCCTCAGGTAGAGCAAGCTCTAGAAGCTACACAAAGACTAGGTCAGCCATTGTTGGCTCGGCCCCTCCTGCCCCTCTCGAGGGCATGCCAGTAAACACAGTTTCATAATCGCCAGTCCTTTCGAGGCAGAGGCAGAGGAAATTTCCATAAGAATCAACCTGCCCAGCCTCAAAAGAAGGCGCAACAGAAAGCGCAAGGGCCCAAAGCGCCCAGCACTACCTTATGAATTGCCGGCCCAAGTTCCATCTCAGCTGCCCGAGGTGGATTTTGCCTCTCCGATGGAAGGTCATCTGATGCACTTCTACAACCAGTGGAAGTCCATAACCTCAGACAAATGGGTCCTTCGGATAATTCGTGAGGGGTATTCACTCAGTCTTGTGGAGACCCCCCCGTATCATCCCCCCAAATGGCAGCCCAGGCTGTCAACCCTTCTCGCCACTGAGATTCAGGGCCTTCTGAACAACAGGGCAGTAGAAGTGGTGCCAACGCACCAACTAAACACGGGGTTCTACTCCCATTACTTTCTGGTTCCAAAGAAGTCCGGCGGTATGCGCCCCATTCTAGATCTCAGAAAGCTAAACAAATTTCTCCCCAAAGAGAAATTCACAATGATTTCTCTGAGAACCCTGTTACCTCTGCTCCACAACACGACTGGTTAGCCTCCCTAGATATGCAGGACGCTTACCAGCACATTCCTGTTCACCCGAGGCATCACAAATTTCTGAGGTTTGTGGCTCTGGGACAGCACTATCAGTTCAGAGTCCTGCCCTTTGGGCTATCCTCGGCGCCGCGAGTTTTTACAAAATGTTGTGCAGTTCTCGCAGCCACCTCAGAAAGGTCAGAATTCAGGTGTTTCCTTATCTGGACGATTGGCTTCTAGCAAGCCCTTCCAGGCAAGGGACTCTGGACGCCGTGGAGACGGCCTCGCTTCCTTACGTCCATGGGAGTTCTGCTCAATCTCAAGAAATCACAACTGCAGCCCTCCCAGAGGCTCCTTTTTATAGGGACTCTTCTGGACACCTCCTGTGCGAAGGCTTTTCTTCCAGAAGACAGGAGGAACGATATCCTTCAGATGGCCCGTTACATCGGGGAAAACAGCTCAGTCTCAGCTCTCTCAATGCAATGGATGCTAGGCCTCATGGCATCCTCAGTGTTCACTGTACCCCTAGCACGTCTGCACATGAGAACCACCCAGTGGATGCTCAGTACTCAGTGGTCCCCAACCACTCACCCGCAGTCCTATCTCATCAAGGTGACAGAGCCCTTAAGGAGGTCACTCACCTGGTGGTCTCAGGAGAGCAATCTCCTGGAGGGGTATTCCTTTGCTCCTCTGGACCATCAGATCTCCATTACCATGGACGCATCCCTAATGGGGTGGGGAGCTCACTGTCAGGCTCTCCACACTCAAGGTGCGTGGACTCAAGTCGAGTCCCAGCTCAACATAAACGTCCTGGAAATGAGAGCTGTCCTTTATGCGGTCCGAGCTTTGAAGGACATTCTGTGTCACAAGAACATTCTCCTTCAAACGGACAACAAAGCAGTGATGTATTACATCAACAAGCAGGGCGGGGCTCACTCTTAGCCCTTATGCAGAGAAGCAATGAGGGTATGGGAATAGTGCTTGGAGCACGAGGCTCTAATTCAAGCGGTCTACCTGCCAGGTGTTCAGAACGAACTGGTGGACCGTCTCAGCAGAACAGAGACAGACCCTCACGAGTGGTCACTCGACTCAACCATAGTTCAGTCACTATTCGAAGAGTGGGGAACTCCAGACCTGGACCTTTTTGCATCCCCACTCAACGCAAAACTGCCTCTCTTCTGCTCCAGAAATCCAGGGCCTGGCATTTTCTGTCAGGATGCGTTCAGGCTGCGGTGGACAAAACACTTTCTTTACGCCTTTACGCCTCTTCCTCTAATTCAGATGGTACTCCTCAAGTTCGAATCCCAGGGGGACAAAATGATTCTCATTGCTCCCTTTTGGCCTCGGCAGCTGTGGTTTCCACTATTCAACAATATGTTGGCAGTTCCTCCGAGACCACTTCCCCTACAGATGAACCTTTTGACTCAGGGACCGGTGGTCCATCCCAACCTGAGATCACTTCACCTTCATGCTTGGCTCCTGAAGAGGTCGGGTAAACCGTTCAATGTCTCGAAGAGTTTCAGATATTCTTCTGGCTGCACGGAAGCCAGCCACTCGGAAAACTTACACAGCCAAGTGGAAGCGTTTTTCGCTCTGGTGTGCAAAGTCCTCTTTGAATCCCTTTTCCTGTCCACCGGATAAGGTTTTGGAGTACCTTTTGGCCCTCTCAAATTCGGGTCTGCAATACTCTACAGTCAAAGTTCATCTTAGTGCCATTTCAGCGTATCATGAGCCCATTATTTCCCTAACTCTAGCTCAGCTACCTATGGTTAAGAGGTTTCTTAAGGGGATTCTGCATACCAGACCTCTTACAAGACGTCCAGTCGCAGCCTGGGACATTAATCTTGTGCTAGACATGCTCACTCAGAAACCTTTCGAACCTCTGGCTACCTGTGAGCTAAAATTTCTCACTTGGAAGACTGCCTTCCTAGTGGCCATTACCTCAGCCCGCAGGGTCTCTGAGATACATGCCCTGGTCACAGACCCTCCGTATACTGTGTTCCATAAGGACAAAGTAGTTCTTCATACTCATCCTAAATTTCTTCCTAAGGTTGTGTCAGAATTTCATCTAAACCAACCTTTGGTCCTTCCCTCTTATTTTATGGACTTCCAAAATGAAGGGGAACATTCTCTTCATTCTTTGGATGTTAAGAGGGCCTTATGCTTCTATCTAGATAGAACCAAGGATTTTCATAAGCTCAGCAACTGTTCGCTTCCTTCAGTGAGACCCAGCTGGGTCAGCCTGTCGCTATCAGATGTATCTCATCATGGCTAGTGGCGTGCCTTCGTCACTGCTTTCCATGGCACAGGTTAAGTTGGAGGGTAGGTTTTACGCTCACTCTACCAGGCGTTCGCGGCATCCCTGAAATCTGGCGTGCCTATTGCAGACATCTGCAATGCGGCCACCTGGAGCTCAGTGCATACTTTCGATAAACATTATGCACTAGATGTCCATGCCAGACGACATTCTTCCTTTGGCAGAGCCATCCTCGATGGACTTCTGTCCTAGAAACGTGAGCTCTTGGTCTCTCCTGCCGCCCTCTCGGGGGATTATTAGCTCGGTACTCTCCCAATGGTGTGAATGAGTGGTGGAGACTTATGTCCAGGAAGATATGAAAATTACGTACCTACCGTAATTCTTGATCTTCTTGGATGAGTCTCCACCACTCATTCACACGCCCACCCTCCATCCCCCGAGCTCACCTTTCTTGTTGATCTTCACTCCCTCAAATCTTAGGCCATGAAGACTTCTTTATTGACCCTTCTTACACGGGTCGCCCGGACTATCTTATGTCCGGTTTTTAGGTTAGGCTACCCTTCTAGGTTAGTTACGCTGCACCTCCTTGGTAAAAAAGGTACTGAGGCGGTTGGAGGGTCGACGCCGAGATAGTCGTTACCGCACGAGCTAGGGCTCGTGGCGCCGTTCCAGATGGCGCCGAACCTCCAGCAAAAAGTTTGCTCCTGATGGGTCCTAGTGCCTCCGCCGCAGATCCCAATAGTGTGAATGAGTGGTGGAGACTCGTCCAAGAAGATCAAGAATTACGGTAGGTACGTAATTTTCATATCTTGCTCTTGATGTCCTATGATATGTCTGCAATGAATATCCCAAACAACACTGGTCCCAACACCAAGCCCTGTGGAACACCGCTCATCACTGCCCTTGGGTGTGAGAGCTCCCCACCCACCACCACCCTCTGTTGCCTTCCCTGATCACAAAACTCTTCCTGCAGATTTACAATGATGGAACAACAGGGACATCCTCAGGGAGGGAATGCTGTTTCGACAAGAGGCTCCCTCAGCCATCCTCACCACAGATGCCTCTTTCCTAGGGTGACGATCGCACCCAAACGACTTGACAGTGAGCAGCACCTGGTCCCCTCAGGAATCACCTCTGCATATCAACCTGTTAGAGCTCATGGCAGTCTTCCTAGCCCTGCAGTCATTTGCCCCTTAGGTCAAAGGCAAGGTAGTGCAAGTCAGGATAGACAATACTCTCTGCAGGTGTCTCTGTCTGCAATCTACCTGCCAGGGAAGGACAACATTTTGGCAGATTCTCTCAGCAGAATCATCCAGAAGCATCACAAGTGGTCACTAAGCAAACAGATCCTGGACTTAGTATTCAGACGGTGGGGCACACCAGAGATAAACCTCTTTGCCTCCACCACAAACTTCCTGCTGCCACAGTTCTGTTGCAGGCCTCCAGCTCAGGGGACAGTGCCACTGGATGCCCTGACTCTGGATTGGTCAAGGAAGTTTCTTTATGCCTTTTTTCCCTTCCCTCTGCTGTTCAGAGTCCTAATCAGACTCTGGAGCCAACCAGTGACCATGATCCTCACAGCACCAGATTGGGCGAGACAGCCATGGTATTCCCTCCTGCTCGCCCTGTCAGTGTCTCTGCCTATTCATTTCCCTCAGACGCATGATCTCCTGACCCTGTCACAGGGCAGGATCATGTACCCCAACCTCAGGTCTCTACGCCTCAATGCCTGGCTCTTGAGAACCTAGAGTTTGCCTCTCTACAGCTTTCCGAAGAAGTGTTAAGTATACTAAGAGTTTCCAGGAAACCCTCAGCTAGGAATACCTGTGCCTCCAAATTGAAAAGGTTTTCCCTCCAGTGTGACAACAAGGATATCAATCCATCATAGGCAGGGCTGCCTGTTCTCCTGGAATACTTAACCTAGCTGCACTCACTGAACCTTGGGCCCTCTACCGTAAAGGTTCACCTGGTGGCCATTTCAGCATATATTTCAGCTGGCAAAGACAAGTCAGTGGCTTCACATCCTGTCTTTAGGAAGTTCTTTAAGGGTCTTCTTCATCGCCATCCTCCCCTTAGCGAGCCAGCCCCTCCTGGGGACCTGAACATTTGTATAGCCAAGCTCATGGAACCTCCATTTGAGCCTATGGCAACAGCAGACTTGAAGTATGTGACCTGGAAGACTGTCTTCTTAGTGGCCATTACCTCAGCCAGACAAGTCAGTGACTTGCAAGCCTTGTATACAGATTTGAATTACGTATTCTTTCACATGGATAAGGTGGCACTTTGAACCAATAGGAAGTTCCTCCCTAAGGTGGTATCAGATTTTCATCTGAATCAGTCCATAACCTTACCAGTTTTCTGTACGGCTAACTCGAGCTCAGATGAGCAAATGTTACATAGCCTAGATGTCAAGAGGGGCACTTGGCCACTACATTGACCGAACCAAGATTTTTAGGCCTGAACACAGTCAATTGTTTCTGACCTATGGGGAAGTGGGCAAAGGTAGACCAGCCTCCAAAAGGACCATTGCGCACTGGATAGTGGCTTGCATACAGTTCTGCTATGGCAATACTGGCAAGCAATCTCCTCAAGGCCTAAGGGCACACTCTACCCATGACACAGCTGCATCAGTAGCTGAAGCAAGAGACATTCATCTACTGGGCATTTGTAAAGCAGCTACTTGGAAGACTGTACATACTTTCACAAAGCACTACTGTTTGGACATACAGTCCAGAAGTGATGCCAGGTTTGGCACTGCAGTCCTGCAGAACCTGTTCCCTAAGTAGGTTCTGTACCCATCCTCCCAAGGTACTGCTTGGTAGTCTGCATCAGTTAAGCATACTGAGGGATTCCTGGGGTTTGAAGAAAAAATTACCATAGTAATCTTGTTTCTTCCAGGGGGATCCCTAAGTATGCTTAACTCTCCCACCCTGCCTCCCCTTCCAGAACCAGATGGGGGCGGTTCTTCACCCTACTGCTCACTTTTTCTCCTGTCACTATATCTATGTCTGTTTTATATGTTGTTGTCAAGGTGTTAAAGCTAGTCTGTTTTGTTCCCTTCTTTCAGGGAGCTGTTATTTTTGTATACCCCTTGGGGGGACAGACCCTTTTTTCTTAGGATGGTGTAGTTAGAGGGTCTCTACCTTTTAGGCTGTGCAATGAATATGAACGTTTTAGAACACAGCAGCACCTAGGGGCACCAATTTGAATTGTTGCATGAGCCAATGATAGTTCCATCATTTACGTATGTTCCAATCCTCCGGGGGGGCAGTTCAACTCAGGAGGCTGACTGCATCAGTTAAGCATACTAAGGGATCCCTTTGGAAGAAACAGGATTACTGTGGTAAGTATTTTTTTCTTTTCTGCCATCCTTTTAAACAGTGAGGCCTGGATATTCAAAAGTCGGGGGATGTGCGATGCAAGTAGATGTGTCACCCAAATGGGCCGGCGCAAAAATATGATATATTCAGTCATGATGCGCAATCCCAACACCAACAGATCGTGCATCATGACTGGATATACACCAGTGCAGAGTGGCGCAAATGGTGTCTGCTGACTATGCGTCAAGCGCATCCAGAGATGGGCTACTGGACACCAGGAAGGGGATGTGTGGCGCATCCCTAGATGCGCCGGCCCCAAATTCCTGATATTCAGCCAGAATATGCAAATGGGGCCATCAGACATGGAAGATGCTGTCTTTTACAGGGGCAGGGATTGAGCAGGGAAGGGGTCCCCAAACTGTGGACACTGGGGAATGTAACTATATTTCATGGGACAGGGATTGGGCAGGGGGGGGTACCCTACACTATGGAAATTGACATAGGGAAGAGAAACCCTGAAGCCACATATAGGCTGGGAGGAGAGTTGCTGGCAGTCACAAGGGAAGAAAGAGACTTGGGCATCGTCATCACCGATGACCTGAAATCATCCAATCAGACCTCTAAAGCAGTAGGTAAGGCTAGAGGGATGTTGGGGTGTATTAGTAGGGGTATCACAAGTCGGAAGAAGGAGGTAATAATCCCTCTTTACAAGACACTGGTTAGGCCCCATCTGGAGTACTGCATGCAGTACTGGAGGCCACACCTTCACAAGGACATTAACCAAATTGAGGCAGTCCAGAGAAGGGCAACCAAAATAGTGCAGGGACTGCATCAGAAAACATATGAGGACAGATTAACTGAACTCAGTATGTATACCCTAGAGCAAAGGAGGGAGAGAGGTGATATGATTGAAACATTCAAACACCTTAAGGGCATTAACAAGGTGAAAGAGTGTAACATGTTTCAGTATAAGAAAAATAGCAGGACAAGAGGACACAGCATGAGATTAGAGGGAGGCCGATTAAGGGGTAATGTGGGAAGTTCTTTTTCACAGAAAGGGTGGTGTGCATGGAACGGCCTACCTCAGCAAATGGTGGATAGGAATACAGTGCAGGGCTTCAAACAGGCATGGGATAGGCATAAGGGAGCAATACAGATGAGTATGAATAGATAGGCCATTGACAGAGCAAAGGCCTATGGCACATTCATAAGGTAGAAAAAGAAATGGGCAGACTGGCTGGGCCTTGCGGTCCTTATCTGCCGTCAACTTCTATGGGTTCTAATGTACATGGACGGTGCTTGGGCATGATGGGGGTCCCTACACTTTGGTTGAGGGGGTTTGTGGACATACATGGCCATCAGGGAATGGGGCTTGGGGGGGGGCACTGGGCTGGCAGGCTGCTGTGCACAGTACCGCAGCCTGCCTGTGGGTGGCCAGGAGTTAGGCATGGTTCTTCCATGCCTAACTTTGCCCCGCTGATCTCCTGCACTTGGGCAGCCCATCTCTTCTGAATATCCCATTGTGCTGGATATTCATGGGCATGCCCCCTCACCTTGAGCCACATACATTAACTTTGGGCCATGGCCCATCTAGATTTGGACAACTCATCTCCCTCCTTTGAGTTTGGAGCATTTTTTGAGATGAGTAGCTCATCTCTGTTTGTGCCAGAGATGCGCCGCTCATCTCTTTTGAAAATGTAGGCCTGAATCTTCAGAGAGTGAGTGAGTCAGTGTGTCTGTCTGTGTATCTGTGCTGGGATATATTCTGTTTGTTATACCTCACATTCCTCCACATGAGAGGGGAGAAGTCTACTTTCTAAATTATTTTCCTCTTCTCTCGTGGTACCCGTAGGAGGAGGGGCTGGAGAAGGAGCTGGTCGAACTGCTGACCCAAATTTCTGCAGAGAAGTACCTGCCCATGTTTGCCCATCACCGGGTCACCATGGAGATGCTGAGGCACATGACATTACAGGATCTGGAAAAGGTACGAGCGACCAGTAACCCCCCCACCCCCGAGGCACTTCTGGTGTAGTTTAGCCTTAAATACTCTGCCTGCTGTGAGCGGGTGAGCGATAAACAATTGATAAGTGATTTGAACTGTGTGGGACATGCACTAGGTCCTGGGTGCCTATGATGCAATAAAAACAGCACTCTATTGGTTTTAATACCGAGTTTTTAGGTGTCCTCTTTTGGAGCCCTACGTTCCGATGTTCCAGGAAGTAGGAAGAGAGTGGGTAGTTTTTTTGGGGTGAGCCTATAGAACTACAAACCACCGTTTGCACGTCAGAATTCATTGGGGACATATTTTATGTACTGTGCCTTCCTTGCGAATGAGCAGGAGACACAATGATATTTTAAGTTTATTTTAGCAATTTTGTGTTCGCGGCGACAGCAACCCCCGGCACTTCAGGGTGGTTTAGCCTTAAATACGACACTGCTGCAACTGGTCTTGTCATGCAGCACAGAGACATGCTGGCGTCAGTGTGTCACTCGTGTCAATAGTGCCAGTAGGGCACAGGACCTTATCATCTAGAAGCACCGAGGAAGAAGGCACAGGTAGCATAACTATGGACCCATCTAGTACTGGGCAATGTCTAGGTAGTGTATGCATTAAATGCAAAATGTATTTATTGGGAGAGCCCATAAAGGACTTTACTTGTGAAAAATCTGCAATGATTGAGGTATTACATGCAGCGATTAGGGCACTACAGAAGAGAATAAAAACACAGACTGATATTAGCAGCCTGGAGGATTATATAGATTCTGTAGCTGAGGAGGTAAGCTCTAGCCTCAGTCAGGTTACTGTAGGCCCCCTTAAATACTCAGAAGTGCCAATGTTGCAGGATATTGTGAAGGAAGAGGAGTGGTGTAAGGTCTCCCAAAAAGCAAAGAAGGGTAGACGGAATATTGGGGGTAACTCAGACTTAACACCAAACAGGTTTAGCCTTCTTGCACATGATGTTATGTCTGAGCAGGGGGTACAGCCTCCTAGTCAGCAGACTCACATTATAGGCCCGGGTGTGGTTTGTCCAGAAAAGCAAGCAGAGCAGGCCACCACTTCACACAGTATATCTTCTAGAGACGCCCTGGTAATTGGAGAGACTATGGTGAGATATACTGATTCAGTTTTATGTAAACACAGGAACAGCAGCACTATGGTCAGTGCATTACCTGGTGCTGGGATTTCAGATATTAGGCACCTTGTACCTGGCCTTCTTGAAAACACTTCACAACCAGTGGCGTTGCTGCATGTAGGGGTAAATCCAAAGGGATTTTGAGTATGTAGGTGCAGACCTAAAAGCCAGAGGCTGTGACCTGATTGTCTCAGGCATTCTTCCAAGCCCAGGGGTTAATTTTAAAAGGAGATTGGAAATTGAGGGCCTAAATGGTTGGCTAAAAAGGTGGTGCTTCAGAGAGGATTACTGCTTCTTAGATAATGGGGACAACTGTGACACGAGGCTGTTTGCATTAGATGGGATACATTTGAATAGACAAGGGAAGCGCCTGTTTTCACAAACATTAAACAGAAAGTTTATAACTTTTTAAACTCCCAGAATGGGGGGAAGGGAGACGCACATCACAGGCATCATTCCACCCGGGGCCAGCACCACTGGAACAGTGGCGATATCTTCTAATAAATGCAAGAAGTTTAAATAATAAGCTGGATGAACTGGTGTTTACGTTAAATAAATACCATACCAGTTTATGTGCTATTATGGAGGCATGGTGGAATCATGAAGATTCTTGGGATAAACGAATCCCTGGATTTGTTCTCTACCATAGGGATAGGCCATGTTCAAAGGGTGGTGGTGTTGCCCTATATGTAGCTGACCATATTATTTCAGAAAGTGTAGACACGTCCCAGTACGATATAACAGAACTAATTTGGATCAGACTATCTCCCCCTATACATGCCAAAATTAAATGTGGGTATTGTATATAGACCACCATCTAGCTCACAGTTAGACAACCTTCAGCTGTTAGAGTTTATACAAAACCTTACTCTGGCAGGTAACACCCTGTTAGTAGGGGATTTTAATCTCCCAGGGTTAAGTTGGGACCCCCCACAAGCTGAGTCATCAAGTGAGCAAAGATTCATTGAGTCTTTCTTATTAACTGGTTTAGAACAGCATGTTAAAGATCATACTAGGGGTTCACCTACCTTGGACTTAGTTTTTAGTAACATGGATTATGATATACAGGACTGCAGGGCGTTGCACCCCTTAGGCTGTAGTGACCACAATATGGTGGACTTTCATATTAGCAAGGTTACAACAAAACCGGCTAGCATTTCTGTGATATATAACTACAGTAGGGCTGACTTCAGTAGTATAAGGGCACATTTGCATCATGGGATTGGCAGTCAGACTTAGTTGGACAGACGTTACATCATATGTGGAATACATTATGTAATAAAATAAAATCTCTTGTACAGGAGTTTATCCCTAGTTCTAGGAAGTCTGCAAAGTCCCATAAAAACTCACCTTGGTTTACTTCTACTGTCAAGAAAAATATTAAATGCAAAAATAAGGCATACAATAAGGCTAAGAAATGTGTTCAGCAGGTAAGCTGGGGAAAATATAAAGTTGAACTTAAAAAATGCAGATTAAGTATTCGCAAGGCAAAAGCAGACTGTGAATATAAACTAGCAGCAAAAGTTCAGGATAATTATAAATCATGTTTCTCTTACATAAATAATGAAAAAGGCAGTAATAAAACAATTGGGCTTTTAAGGCAACCAAATGGTGAATTAATAATAGAGGACAAGGATATGGCATGCCATTACAACACTTATTTTGCCTCAGTTTACAACCAAAAAACTTATAATACTATGAAACATCAGGTTCAAGATGCAGGCATATCACTCCAAATTGAAGTTAATGAAGTGAGAGACAGATTAAAGGCACTGGATCAAAATAAAGCCCAGGGACCTGATAGTCTCCACCCTAGGGTATTAAAGGAGTTAGCCAATGTGTTGGCAGCCCCTGTGGCCTATTTATTCCAATATTCCGTAGATAAGGCAGAAGTCTTGGAGGAATGGAAGCAGGCGGAAGTTATTACCTTATATAAAAAGGGGTCCAGGCAAGAGGCTTCCAACTACAGACCAATCAGCCTAACATCGATATTGGGGAAAATATTGGAGGGTATTATTAAAACTTACATTACTGATAAATTGACCCAGTCAGGAGATATAGACCATCGCCAACATGGTTTTAGGAAGGGTAAGTCGTGCCAAACAAACTTGCTGGAATTCTATGGCAGGGTAAATCAGGCACTTGACTCTCGTAATGCAGTGGATATTATTTTTCTGGATTACTCGAAGGCCTTCGATAAAGTCCCCCCACGGCCTTCTTATTGAGGTCTTAATTTTGCATGGTATACATGCAAATATTTCCCTCTGGATTGAAAATTGGCTGACAGATAGAGGGTTTCTGTAAGGGGTTCCTTGTCAGGATGGGCGCAAGTGACTAGTGGGGTCCCCCAGGGCTCGGTGTTGGGGCCTTGTCTTTTTAATTCATACATTTCATCTATGCAAACTTCAATACCAGTATGGCTTTCTAAGTTTGCTGATGACACTAGGATTGGTTTTATAATAAACTCTAAAGCGGAAGCGGACGTCTTACAACTGGCTTTAAAAGAACTTGAACAATGGGCAACAATGAAACAATCTACTTTTAATATTGATAAATGTAGAGTTATGCACTTGGAGGGGGGGAAGTAATAGCCATTATAAATACAGCCTAAATGGAGTAGAGCTTCAAGCAACAGCAGGTGAAAAGGACCTAGGTATTCACATTACTAGTGATCTTAGCTTTAAGACTCACTGTAATCGGGCTATTAAGAAAGCCAGCAGGTTATTATACTGCATAAATAAACATATTAAAAGTAAAGGTAGACAAGTGGTGATGCCCCTGTACAAAGCATTGGTCCGTACCCATGTAGAGTACTGTGCCCAGTTTTGGTCACCGGGGGGAGAACAGCGATAAATGCTCTTGAACGAGTACAAAGAAGGGCAATTAAGCTAGTGGCTGGCCTAGAAGGGCTATGTTACCAGCAGAGATTGCAGAAATTAGGCCTTTATTAACTGGAGTTCTGCAGACTCTGGGGCGACATGTGCATGGTATACACAGCACTTCTGGATGATAATTTATGGGCCCAGCTGGGCTTTGAGATCTTACTTCGAGTGGGAGCTCTTGCAGCAGGCTATTACAATAAGGACTATGCCGCAGGCACTAGGGCCTTCCGGTGAAACTTCAGCCAGCAGTACACAGCAGGGACCGCACCCCAACGCGGCCCTGCCCGCGTTGGTCTGGGTACAAGAGGGGCTGACCCAGCTCCACCTCAGTTCTTTCCTGCCGCGTCCCGCATGTGAAGAAGGAAAACAGCTTCTGCTTGCCAGTTGCAGCTAAAACCTCATTGATTTTCTTCAGTCAAGACCTTTGGAGCCGTTTTTTCGACTATTTCTTTTTCGTTGTACACCGATGTCCATCCGCTGCCCATCGGTTATTTCACCATTCTTTTTAGACTTTTTTTGTGTTCCTACAGGTTAACAACGTCAATCATTGCACGTCGGTTTTTGAAGTCCAACGGATGTCTTCTCGGGCGTCGGCCTCACCGGAGCACTTGAGCAAGTGTGAGTGTGGGAGGCAGATCCCAGCCAAGGTCAGCCATTGGCGGTGTGTTTTTTGTCTAGGCCCGGACCACGACACCGCGAACTGCTCGATTGCCAGGCTTTCACCAGCAGGATCCGCATCCGCCGCCTCAAGGCCCTAAAAGCCTACTTACTGGAGCAGAAAATGGATCTGCACTCCTCGGAGGGGAAACGGAAAGAAAAGAAGTGGCATGGCAAAGACCGTAGTCTGTCCCGGTCCTGCTCTCATTCGCGGCCCTCTCCAAAGAAGGTCCGTCCCTCGGGTTCTGGAGAGCACCTGAAATCTTCTCAGGCTAAGGCCGGCCCTTCGGGGGAGAAGCCGGCTAAGCCTAAGGTGACCCCGCTAAGGGTCACCACAAAGTCCTTAGAGATGCATGCTTGGCCCCACCTCCTGAGAACTCTCGCGCCTGCTAAAGGCATGCCTCCAGAGCCCAAGGACTCTCCAGCGCCCCTGAGCGCCCGTCGTTGTATTACCTGCACCGCGCCCGGTCGAGAGGCGAAGGACGGGGCGGCTGTGGAGAAGCCCGGCGTCCCCGTCACCCAAGTCCTCCTCCCCTCTAGGCACCCAGGAGGGCTCTCCTTCTGCCCGATGTCCCGGATGCTTCCTTCCCGAGACGGGTGGCTGAGATCTTCACGAAGGACGAGCACCAGGAACTGTTTTCCTTGTGGTGGGGGCAGGTCCATAGCGGTCCTCCCCGTCGCCGGCCTAGACACCGGTTTCGGACCCAGCGGAAATACCACAGCCAGGAGGTGAGTCTTCCCCGCGGAAGTCGCCGGAGTGCCCACCTACACCTCCTTCCAGGGCTTGTTCCTGCACCGGGTCCGAGGACCACCGACGTCGCTCCAGGGACTCTGGTGACCAACGTCGGTCTAGGTCACGCTCTAGGAGCCCTTCTTGCTCTAGGCGAGAACGCTCCCGACGTCGATCCCTGCTCCGTCGCTGGTCCAGGGACCGGAGTCAGTCTTCGGGCCGACGGCGGTCCCCTAGCTACCGATGACAGCGAGAGCCTGGCCATAGGGAAGGGTCAGACTATTCAAAATCATATAGTCGATCCTCCTCACCATCATCTTCCTCATCTTCCTCTCTCAGTTTGCAGCGCTCCCCGGGAGAGAAGGACCAGCCTCGCTCGCCTCCAGACGATCCTACCTTTATGGACGTCATGAGACACTTCCAGGCCTCCAACGAGTGGGACACGGAGGACCGGGATCCAGAACGCCGGAGACTAGCTAAGTACCTGAGGCAAAAGGAGGCAGAATAGCACAGTGGTCTAAGGCTCTGAGCTGCAAATCTGGGGACATCCAGCAGACCAGACCTGGGTTTGAATCCCACAGCTTCCACTTGCATACTGTGTGACCCTGAGCAAGTCACTTAACCTCCTTGTGCTCCCAGGTCGCTCCTGTAAAAAAGCTTTCAGCTTAGTGTGCTATACCTGGTTAAACAACTAAATAAAAAAATAAAATAAATAAACCTCTGGTCATTCCTCCTTTGGTGGATACATTCCAGGACCTCACCAGAACCACCTGGATGCATCCAGCTTCGGTCCCGGCCGGTCCGAAGAAGTCGGATAGGCTGTATAAGGCCCCGAGGGCAGAGCCTTTTCTCGCTGATCACCCTCAGGCCGATTCCTCGGTGATCACGGCTGCCTATGATAAGTCCAGGCAGCCGAAGCACCTCAGCTCTCAGCCTCCCGACCCGGAGTCTCGCTATTTGGTCCAGGTGGGCAAAAAGGTATATGCTGCTTCCACTTGTTCCATATGTTCCCTCAACTTTCTGATGCATATGGTACAGTACCAGAATGCGCTTTGGGAGAGGGGACAAGAGCTGACGAAGGCCCTTCCAGACTCTGCCCAGAAGACAGAGCTCCTGGACCTCCTAAAATTGGGCTCAGACGTAGGCTTCCATGTCCTGAGAGCCTTGTATGACACGGCAGATACGGCAGCCAGGGCAGCCACTTCTGGGGTGTGCCTACGGCGCCACACCTGGTTGAGAGTCTCCAGCTTTCACCAGGATCTGCAGGCCAGTATCAGGGATTTGCCTTTCCAGGGTACCGTGCTGTTCGGGCAGGAGATGGAGGCCTTGATCTCCCGTCTCCAGGAGTCGGGCAAGTTAATCTAGTCGGTCCGCCAGATGTACCGCGGTGACCAGCGACAACACAGTAAACGGCCTTTTTGCAAGTCCTCAGGCGGTCAAGGTCAAGCCCGTAGCAACCAACGGGGCAGAGAGGTGACTTTCGCAGGAGATCCGGCAACCAGCAGTCTGGTGGACCCCCCGGCCGTGGGCCCAAGTCCTCCCAGGCCTCTCTGCCCACTCCCAGCTCAGCCCAATGACTCCCTTCCACCCTTCCCCTTCAGCAGGAAGATCCAGGGGAGCCGGTTGGGGGCCGCTTCTCCCTTCATTTTGAAGGGTGGAAGTCAATAACTGCGGACCAATGGGTCTTAGACATCATCAGGAGGGGACGCACGCTGGAGTTCACAGAATTTCCACCGAACACTCCACCAAAGCTCTCCCATTATCCTCCTTCTCACGTCCCACTTATAGAAGTAGAGATCCAGACCCACTTGCAAAAAAGGGCAATAGAGATAGTCCCCTTGCATCAGCGAGGACAGGGGTTTTATTCTCACTTTTTCCTGGTCCCTAAAAAAACACAGGACCTTCGTCCCATTCTGGACCTCAGTCCTCTCAGCCTCTTTATCGAGTACAAAAGGTTCAGGATGGTGACCTTCCAAGGACTACTTCCCTTGCTGCACCAAGGGGACTGGCTCTGCTCCCTCGACATGCAAGATGCGTACATGCACATCGGGGTCTACCATCCCCACTGGAAGTTTTCTGAGGTTCCACTTCCAAGAGGAGCATTATCAATTTCGAGTGCTTCCGTTCGGCCTCTCTTCCACTCCGCGAGTCTTCACCAAGTGCCTAGCAGTGGTGACTGCAGCTCTAAGGCGCATGGGGCACTATGTGTTCCCCTACCTCGACGACTGGCTGCTTACGGCCCTGTCAAGGGTAGGCCTTCTTCGCGCCCTCAAAGACACTTATACTCTGTTCCAAGGGCTGGGGATCACCCTGAACCTGTGAAAATCATCCCCGGAGCCCAGTCAAAAGCTCGTCTTCATCAGAGCGATCCTGGATTCCGTCTAGGGCATGGCCTTCCTCCCCTAGGACAAGGGAGATTGCCTGCGAGAGATGGCAGAACGGATCTCAGTAACTCCTCAAGTTCCAGCTCGGAACTTCCTCAGTTTACTGGGGCACATGGTGGCGGCCATCCCTGTCACTCCCTTGGCCCACCTCCACATGAGGGTCCCACAATGGATGCTCAGGGTGCAGTGGGACCAAGACCACGACGATCTAGACTCCCCGGTCAAGATCTCGGAGCCAGTCAGGAGAACTTTGCTTTGGTTGCTGGATCCCAGGAATTTAGAGAAGGGGGTCAGCTTTCATCCAGAGCCACCAGGTCAGACTCTGATGATGGATGCATCGGACCTGGGGTGGGGGGGGCGCACCTGGGTGCTCGCCGAACGCAAGGGGTTTGGTCACCCGAGGAACAGTCCCTTCACATCAGTGTGCTGGAAATGCGAGCAGTTCTCTATGCCTTACAGGCTTTTCAGGAGGACCTGGTGCCTGGCTCTCTTCTAGTTCAGAAAGACAATGTGGCGGTCATCTTCTACCTCAACAAGCAAGGAGGCACTCATTCGTATCCCCTTTGCAGGGAGGCAGTGAGAGTCTGGTACTGGACGATGGAGCGGGGCATTCTGCTGTCCGCAGTGCACATTCCAGGCGTCCTCAACGATCTGGCCGACAGCCTCAGCAGGTCGCGTTCCAGAGCGCACGAGTGGGAGCTGCTACAGTCCGTAGCAGACCAGCTCTTCGACAGGTGGGGTCTTCCAGAGCTGGACCTCTTTGCGTCACCACACAACGCCAAACTGCAAACATTCTGCTCGCAAGAGCACGCGGCTGGAGTTTTCTGGCCAGACGCGTTATCCCTTTGCTGGGCAGGGAGGTTTCTCTATGCCTTTCTGCCCTTCCCTCTCATTCAGAGAGTGCTGCTCAAGTTACAGGCAGAAGGGGCCCGAATGATCCTAGTAGCCCCCAAAAGGCCTCAGCAAATTTGGTTCCCACTACTGCAGCGGTTATCAACGGAACCTCCAATTCCGCTGCCCATATGCTCGCAGTTACTGTCCCAGGACCAAGGGTCGCTGGTCCACCTGAACCTTCAGTCCTTACACCTATGTTCTTGGCTCCTTCAGACATAGCTCAGCGTAGATACGGGGTTTCCCCGGAAGTGGTGGCAGTCCTAGCTTCAGCAAGAAAGCCCTCTACCCGCTCCGCCTACGCTATGAAGTGGAAGAGTTTTTGTCTTTGGGCATCGCCACAGCGTTTGGATCCCCGTCACCTGCACTGTGAACTCAGCATTACAGTATCTCCTCTCCTTGTATGAAAACAGCCTGAGTTACTCCTCTATCAAGGTGCACATGTGGGCAATTTCTGCCTATCATGCTGTCGTGGGAGACAGAGCTTTGGCGCAGGTGGATGTCGCCTGCACCTTTCTTAGGGGAATTCTGCATATGAGACCTCCCATTCAGGACCCTATCCCACTCTGGGACCTCCTTTTTGTGTAGGAGAAACTCACCCTTCCTCCTTTTGAACCAGCAGCGAATTGTGAGCTGCGTTACTTTTCTTGGAAGGTTTGTTTTTTGGTTGCTGTTACTTCAGCTCAAAGGGTTTCTGAGCTTCAGGCTCTGATGTGTAAAGAGCCATATTTAGTTTTCCACAGGGAAAGGGTTTCCCTCAGAACGAATCCTAAGTTTCTTCCGAAAGTGGTCTTAGAGTTGACCCTCAACCAGTTGGTTGACCTTCCTGTTTATTTTCCTTCCCCTTCCAATAGAGGGGAGGCTCTCCTCCACACATTGGATGTCCACAGGACTTTGAGGTACTACCTCAAGAAGACGGCTACGAACCGTCAATCGTAGCAACTTTTTGTGGCCTTTGCACCACAATGCTTGGGTCGACCGGTGACCAAGCAGACTATCTCAAAGTGGATAGTTCACTGCATCTCGTTTTGTTATGAGAAACACAGTAAAGCCCTACCGGGCCCGGTCAGGGGTCACTCCACCAGAGGAGTGTCTGCCTCATTCACTTCCCTGAGAAATGTCTCTATAAAAGACATTTGTGCGGCCGCCACCTGGAACTCGGTGCATACCTTCATCAAGCATTACAGCTTGGATATCGTCTCCAGACGCCGAGCTGGCTTCACCCTAGCTGTTTTACAAGGGCTTCTGTCCTGAGGCCTCTGGAGTCAGCATATTCCACCTCCCGGGGTCGTCTACCTCTTTGGTGTGGGACTGCTTGATATTCAGTCCTCATTGTAATAGTCTGCTGCAAGAGCTCCCACTCGAAGTAAGATAGTACAGTTATGTAAGAACTTACCGTAACAGTAGATCTTTGAAGGAGCTCTTGCAGCAGGTGCTACTTCCCACCCGCCTTCTCCCTCGAGGTGTGCAGATCCATCTTCGTTTACGTCTCCATTTCTCTTCTACAGTCGCTTCGTCTCCTTCTCTTGTCAGGCCTTGTTCCAGGTCTTGGTGGGAGAACTGAGGTGGAGCTGGGTCCGCCCCCTCTTGTACCCAGACCGACGTCGGGGCAGGGCCGGCATCGGGGGTGGTCCCTGCTGTGTACTGCTGTCTGAAGTTTCACCGGAGGGTCCTAGTGCCTGCGGTGTAGTCCTTATTGTATTAGCCTGCTGCAAGAGCTCCTCTCGAAGATCTACTGTTACGGTAAGTTCTTACGTAACTGTACTTTAAGGATCCAGGTATATGACAGTAGGGCACATCCGCTTCAAATAAAGATCCACCCTTATCGTATAAATAGCAGGAAATATTGGTTTAGTACTAGGGTTACCAGAATATGGAATAGTCTACCAGTGGAGGTAGTAGCAAGCAGTACTATGACAGAATTCAAGGCAAGACTGGATGATTATTTGATTGAACAGGGTATTACAGGCTAGTGCTATATGGCAGGCCATTATGGACTTCGGTGTCCTTGGCTTTGTATCCACTTATGAGAGCTATGAATACGAGCTAAGCACCTTGACCACTATTTGAGACTACTGAATACTGAAGCACACATTTTTCCTTTTTTAAGGAATCAAAGTTTTAATCTAATGTTCATATTTTAATATTCTGTTGTAGTTTTACTTATTTGTCTGTTGCTTTTATGATGTTTTCTCTTGCAGAGTATAGTTGTGCCTAAATGTACTGCATTGAATCGTATTGAACCTGGTATTTTCCACCTCTGACACAAAAAAAGCTGTAATTAACCAGCTGTGAAAGCAATAATGAACGTTTACAGTTTTTTCTCTTAATCTTCCCTCATAGCAGTGTGTGTGTGTGTGTGTTTTAAAGAGCAGCTGTCGACTAGCTCCCCCACCCCTGCTGACACATATCCTGAAACTGACCTGGCCAGGAGTTGTTTTCCATCAATGATTCCTTTGTGGGCTACCGTTTAAAAATTTTATATGACTCATAACTTTATTCTGCTGATAACTGAATCCTATGGCCACACCCCCATGCCGGCACACGCAGCCCCGGTTTGTGATGTCCGTAGACGAAGGTTGTGTGTGCGCGCTCCATTATTGACTTGAATGGGCGAGTTTTCAAAGTGCTTCATGAGCTTTATCGTTGGGATTTTAAGAAAGAAGTGACTGCTCGAGTAAGAGGGACCCTCTTAATCGGGCAGTCACTTTGATTTCTAAAATCCCAACATTAAAGATACATGAAGCCTTTGGGAAAATCACCCCATTTAGTCAGGTAGGTACACGCAGCCTTCGCTTACTGACATCACAAAACGGGGCTGCATGTGCCGCGTGGGTCAAGGCGGTCAGAGATGCAGAACTGGCTCAGTTTTTGTCAAGTGGTCAGGGAATTGGTTACGAGTGAAATAACATTTTTAAACAGTAGCCCACAAAGGAATCATTTATAGAAAATGACTCCTGGCCAGGTCAGTTGCAGGATATGTGTCGGGGGGGGGGGGGGCTAGTCAAGAGCGTAGAAGCTGCTTTTTAATGTTTCTGATGCTCTACTTCTGTGCTTTGCTTGACCCTGAATGCGCAGTGCCAGTAGTGGTCCCCAGTAAGCACATTCAGGGTAGCCATCCAGTTCTGTTTTGCTGCAGTGTATCTGCTGTCTCACCTGCAGCATCAGGTACAAGGGAAGGCAAGCAGCTGCCTCCCAGCCTGCAAGCTTTGATAGTAGATGGCAGAACAACGAGTGCAGTTGCCTATGTAGGTTGAGCACAGCATCTCTGTAGCATGCCTTAGCCTTCAATGGCACAGAGCCCTCAGACCCAGTTCACTGCACAATATATCACTGCCACTCCGATTGAGCCATTTCATTACACAGTTACACATTACACAATGTCATTGCTGTACCTACAGAGCCAGGTCAATCAATCAAACCGAACTTGTTTTAATAGGATATGGTCAATAAGCCTGTTTTCAGGACCATCCTGTGTTAAAGCAACAACAACAACAATTAAAGTGTCTTTGCCACACCCACAGGGCCACAGTCCATGGACTCAGGTGACTATGCAACATGTCGCTGCCATGCCACAGAGCCAGTGCCCATGGATCCAAGCCAGTGTGTGTAACCTGTTACTTCCACACAAACAGAACCAAAACCTAAAACCTCAGCTCACTGCCACACAAACAGGGACAGAGCTCATGGACTTGGGTCACTACGCAACATGTTACTGCCACACCAGTTGACCAAGAGCACAACGTCACATGTCACTGCTGCACCTACATGGCATGAGCCCAGGAACACATGTCACTATGTAACGTATCACTGCCACAGTCATACAGTAAGGAGCCCCCCGACCCAGGTATTTTTTTGCAACCAGGGAAAAATATCCCAGACCCAAGTGACTACTGAACATGTTACTACAATGCATCTAGGGCTAGAGCCAACCAGCAAAGGTCACTGTGTAATCTGTCACTACCAGGACCACAGCCCACGGACTTAGGTCATCACCTATCAACATATCTCTACCCTACTCAGAGGGCCACAGCCCCAGATCACCATGTAACTGCCTTGCCCACAGGAACAGCGGCAGTGGACCCAGGACTACGTCACATGTCACTGCCACTCCCACAAGGCCAGAGCCTATGGACCTAGGTCACTATGTAACATGTCACTTCCTCACCCACAGGGCCAGAACCCACCCAGGTCACTGTGTAACATGCCCTTCGACCTAGGCCACTGCCACACAGACAGGAAAAGAGCTTACCGACCCAGGTCAGTACTGAGCTTAACACTGCAGTGCTCATAGGTCAGAGCCCACCAACCCAGGTCTCTATGAATGTCACTGCCAGGCTTACAGCTCACAGACCCTAGGTCACCACCTACACAGTGTATCAGTGCTACGCCCACAGGGCCAGAACCCACTGGCTGTGGCCACTGTGTAACATGTCACTGCCACACCCACAGGGCCAGAACCTACAGACCCAAGTCACTACTTGACATGTCACTGCCTTTCCCACAGGCAAGCGTCCTTGGACCCAGGTCACTGCTCCAGCATGCCACCACCACATGAACAGGGACAGAACCCACAGACTTGGGTCACTGCTGCATCTATAAGGCAAGAGACTATGGACCCAAGTCACAACAAAACATATCACTGCCACAGTTCTAGAGTCAGAGCCCACTGACCCAGGTCACTATACAACCAGAGGCAAAGCTCACAGACCCAGATGACTACTTAATATGCCACTACAATGCCCATAGGGCTAGAGCTGACCACCCCAGGTCACACTGCAACATGTCATTGTCAGGGCCACAGCCCAGGGGCTTGGGTCATCCCCTGTGTTACATGGCACTGCCTTGCCCACAAGGCCAGAACCCATGGACTCTGGTCACTAAGTAGCATGGCTCTGTGGATGTAACAATGATAATGCCCTCTGGGCCTAGATCACTACTCAACATATCACTTTAATGCCCATAGTGTCAGAGCCAACCAACCCAGGTCTCTATGATGCTGCATCACTGTCAGGCCCACAGCTTACAGACCTAGATCACCATCTACGTAATGGGTCTCTGACATGCCCTCAGGGCCAGAGCCCATGGACCCAGGTCACAATGGAACATGCAAATCTGCCAGCAGAAACAGGCCTTATGGTCTATCAAGTTAGTCTGCTTGAAGGCGCAGCTAGCACCCTTATATTGCAGCTGCCCCCCCTACTCTCCCCCCTTACCCCTTCCTTGCACCCTGCCCTATGCCCTTTTAAAACTGCCCACTGTACTACAGGATACCACCTCCTCGGGTACAGTGTTCCATTTCTCCACCGCTCTCTGTGTGAAAAAAATGCCTCCTCATCTCTCTCCGATATCTTCCACCCTCCAGCCGGAGACCATGCCCTCTGGTGTCCCTGCCACATCCACAGAGCCAGTGCCCTTGGACCCAGGTCACTACTCCAACGTGCCACTGCTAAAAAAAACAGGGAAAGCGTTCATAAACCCAGGTGACTACTTAACATATCACTGCATTGCCCATAGGGCCTGAACCCACAAACCAAGGTCTCTTTGTAACGTTACTGCCAAGCCTACAGATCACAAACCTGGGTCAGCACACATGCAGCGTGTCACTGCCATGTCCACTGAGCCAGAGCCCATGAACCCAAGTCACTAAGTAACATATCGCTGCCACACCCACAGAGACAATTACCTTAGGGCCCAGGTCACTACTCTGACATGCCACTGTCATGCCCAGAGGGCCCAGAACCTATGGACCCAGGTCATTACTCAACATATCACTGCAATGCCTATAGGGTCAGAGCCAGCCAACCCAGTACTATATCACTGCCAGGCCCACAGCTTACAGACCTAGGTGACCACCTATGTACCGTGTCACTTCCATGCCCACAGGGCCAGAGCCTATGGACCCAGGTCATGATGTAACATGTCACTGCCACATCCACAGAACCAGCACCTTCAGACCCAGGTCTCTACTGCAACATGCACTTCTTGTAAACAGGGAGAGAGTTTACAGACCCAGATCATTATTTAACATATGACTGCAGTGCTCACAGGGCCAGAGTCCACCAACCCAGGTCTCTATGTAACGTTACTGCCAGACCAATCTTCATGAAGGCCAGTGCTGAGGTAGGACCGCATATGCGCGGAGCTGTGAGACTAGCTCGCGCCATGTAGGCTATCTTGGAGTTGACCCTCCAATCACCTCAGTTCCTTTTTTCCCACTATCGAGTACGCTTCAGTGATAACGCTTGGCCACCAGGAGTCAAATCTTCACGTCTATACAACAGCAGCATAGTCATTCAGTATTTAATTAGTTTTAGTATATTTATTTATTTGTTTATTTTTATTTTTCTACGAAGAACAGAAAACGTTTTCTTCAGCCTGCGCCAGTAAGGTCGGCACCGTTATGAGACCAGTGATGATAAGGGAGACTGCGTCCGGTCCACAGCCCTCTTCAGAGGGTGTCAGACCATGGGCGATCCGGTGCTTGGGAGGAAGGGTGGTCCTCTCAAGCACAAAGAGCGGGCCATTTGGGACCCGGCACTGCTTTCGACCTCGAGCTATTCTTCATCCACCCGGTCGAAGAAGGCGGTACCGCTCAAGATCGCCCTTTGGTACATCTGCATGGAGATCGTCGGTAACTGTGTACAGGAGGTCAGCCATGGCTCTATTGGGGTCGCCTGCAACCTTGGTTCCCGGTGGCCATGATCTTCGACTCCGGAGTCCTTCCCCACCCCCTGGGGAGTCCTCCGGTGAGCAGTTTCATCATTGGGCCACTCTTATTGAGCAGTGGGTCCAGCAGCTGTCCCGACTTCCAGTGCCTGTGGAGCCAGTCCCGGGGCCTTCGGGCCTGGGGCTATGGACCCGCGAGCAGGGCGGTTAGGTCAACCTAGTCATGCGACACCTTCTTCAGTGCTCCCGCTCTCTCGTGCTTTCCCCCTCTCATGGCTGCAGTGCAGGGACCAGCACAGGTACTTCTTCTCCTACTCTTTCATATATTTTTCAGGTCTCCAGCCGTGGGTGCCTCAGTGTTGGGGTTGGGGTCTCTAGACGCTCGGACGGCACCACCTCGGGTGCCAGGGTTTTTGACTCCGATTCAGGGAGCGCCTCCCACTGCTCTTTTTCCTCTCTTTCCTTTCTATACTATCCCTTCTGGGCTAGTAGGAGATAATATTGAGTTGGATCCTGATATACGATTGGGGGACGATTTGGATGAGGATTCATCCTTTGGAGTGGACAGTAAGCCCTCTATTTCAGCAGAGCCCTTGGTTGAGGACCTTTCTTTTAAGTTTCTTCTGAAGAATATGAATTCCACCCTTTCTCTCCATACTTCTGAGATGGATCCTGGGAAACTGTTGCACCATCAGTATCTGCATGTTCCTGAAATCTCTGTGGAATTGACACTTCCAGTGCAGCCCTCTTTTGAGACTCTTTCACAGATGATGTGCGACAGTTTGGTGCTAATTCCTTCTGCGGCTAAGTCCATAGACAGGAAATATGCTCCCCCTAAGGATAGGCCAGTCCTTGCTCCTCAAGCCTTTGTGGATGCCATAGTGGTCTTGCCAGAGAATAACAAAGCCGTTCTTCCTCAGGAATCTATGGCTCGTCCAGTAAATGAAGAATCCCGTAAGAGTGACACTCTGGGGAAGCGAGTGTTCACTGCTGCTACCTAGGAATGCGTATTGCTAGCTACCAGGGCTGTTTCTCTCACTATGAGTATACCTGCTGGCATTCGCTCAAAGCCACTGTGGAGGCTCTCCCAGAGTCGGACGTTAGTTCAGAGCTTCTCCAGACTATTACTAGAGGCATTGAATCCAACAATCTGCAACTTAAGGCTGCTATGGACGCCTTTGACACTCCTTCTAGAGCAGCAGCAGTCGGAATATGCACCTAGCGTCACTCATGGCTAAGGACTTCAGGGTTCGCAAATTATGCTCAACAGAGAGTCATGAACTTTCCATTTGATGGAGTTTATCTGTTTGGCCCACAGGTGGAGCAGGCACTGGAGGCCACTCAGAAAACTAGGACTGCTTTTAAGACGTCCAGACCGGCTCCTGCTACCCCTGAGCGGGGCTGAAAACACTGGCAGTTTCACAACCATCCATCCTTTCATGGTAAAGGCCAAGGGGCCTTTAACAAGAACCAAGCCCCTCAGCTGCAAAAGAAAATGCAGCAGAAGGCACAGGGCCCAAAGGCGTCTAGTGCCCCCTATGAGGATCCGGACCATGTCCCACCTGAGCTGCCCAAGGGGGACTCTTCTTTGGCAGTGGAGGGGGCGTCTGACTCAGTTTTATAACCAGTGGAAGTCCGTCACAATGGACAAATGGGTCCTCGGGATAATTTGTGAGGGTTACTCTCTAAATTTTTTGGATACCCCTGCGGATCATCCACCCAAACGATAGCCCAAACTATCTATCACTCAGTCAGATCTCCTTGCTTCTGAGATTCAGGGCCTTCTGAACAACAGGGCAGTAGAAGTGGTTACAGTAGCAGAACGGGACACAGGTTTCTACTCCCACTACTTCCCAGTTCCAAACAAAACAGGCGACATGCACCCTATTCTAGACCTAAGGAAGTTAAACAAATACCTATTCAAAGAGAAATTCAAGATGATATCGCTAGGTATGCTTTTACCTCTGATTCATCAAAATGATTGGCTGGCTTCCCTGGACATTCAGAACGCCTACCAACATGTCCCTGTGCACCCAAGCCACCACAAGTATCTACGCTTTGTGGCTCTGGGCCAGCACTACCAATTCAGAGTCTTGCCCTTTGGGCTGTCCTCGGCACCTCAAGTCTTTGCAAAGTGCTTTGCAGTACTCGCAGCACATCTCAGGAAACTCAGAGTTCAAGTGTTCTGTACCTGGATGACTGGCTCCTAGAGAGCCCTTCCAGACAAGGGACACAGGAAGCAGTTCCAAGTTTCTCACATCCATGGGACTTCTGCTGAATCTGGAAAAATTGCAGCTTCAGCCCTCTCAATAACTCCTATTCATAGGAACTCTCCTGGACACTTCCAGGGCAAGAGCCTTCCTTCAAGAAGACAGGAGAAACAATATTCTCCAGATGACTCGCTTCATCAAGGAAAACAACTCGGTTCGAGCTCTCTCGATGCAGCGGATGCTGGGTCTCATGGCGTTGTCAGTGTTCACGGTGCCTCTGGCTCGTTTGCTCATGAGAAACGCACAGTGGATGCTCAGTTCAGTGGTCTCCGACCACACATCCGCAGTCCTTTCACATCAAGGTGACTGAACCGTTAATGTGGTCACTCACCTGGTGAACTCAGGAGGACAACCTTCTCCAAGGTTTTCCCTTTGCCCCACTGAAGACACAGATCACCATCACCACAGATGCATCTCTCATCACTTGGGGAGATCACTGTCAGGATTTCCGCACCCAGGGCCTGTGGAGTCAGGACGAGTCTCGGCTACACATAAATGTCCTGAAAATGAGAGCTGACCTGTACGCCGTCCGAGCCCTGAAGGATATCCTCTGTCACAAAGTAATTCTCTTTCAGACGGACAACGAGGCAATGATGTATTACATCAACAAACAGGGTGGAGCACACGCTTTACTCTCTGTGCAGAGAAACCGTGAGAGTGGGAATGGTGCCTTGAGCACAAAGCCCTGATCCAGGCCATCTACCTGCCAGGAATCCTAAATGATCTGGCAGATCGCCTCAGCAGAACAGAGGCAGATCAACACGAGTGGTCTCTCGACTCAAACATCATGCAGTCGCTCTTGAAGAGTGGGGCACTCCGGACCTAGACCTCTTTGCGTCCCCACTCATACTTGGGTTTCATACTTGGGTTGGAAAGATGTACAGAAGGTTGTGACCCATATTGGTACATCTCCAGCATGCTGGTGTTTATCCCCTCTTGTTTAATAAAAAAAAATCTAAATTTTTTTTAAAGGATGTTTGATTATTAGTATTTATGATATGTTCTGGTAAGGAATTCCATATAGGAATAATCCTTCGTGTATAAAAATTATGTCTACAATCTCTTTTCGGAAATGTCAGTGGAAGCTGATATATATGACTTCTCAGATTACAGTTTCTAGTATTAAAGGTCATAGCCATATCCTTCAACAAATTTGCATCGTTTTTGAGTTTGTACATGAATAATAGATCACCCCTTACTCTTCTTAACTCCAATGGATACATATTCAAATCAAGTATTCTCTGATCATAGCTCCTATTTCTCATACCGTCGATCATCTTAGTTACCCTTCTCTGAATCCCCTCCACTCTATTTATATCTCTTCTTAAATAGGGACTCCACAAGGGTGAACAGTAATCCAAATGGGGTCTAATGTATGATCTATGCAAGGGAATAATGCAGTCTCTATTCCTTGTCACAAATGCCCTTTTAATACATCCAATCAAATTATTTGCTTTGTTCACAAGTTGTCCACAATGGTTTCCAAAAAGACAAATCTTATGTTATAATTATCCCAAGGTCCTTTTCAGTTGTTACAGATTTCAATGTTTTACCATTTAGGGTATATTGATGTTTTGAATTATGTTCTCCCAAGTGCATAATGACATACTAATCTATGTTATGTGTCACATTATTCTCATATGCCCACTTTTCCAACAATACTAGATCTTGTTCTAAATTCTTTCTATTTTCCACGCTCGCATCAGCTGCTACTTTAGTGTCATCTGCAAATTTTATGATATGATTTTTTAGGTTAAGTGTCATGTCTGATATAAAAATAGAAAACAACACAAGTCCCAATACTGAACCCTGGGGTATTCCACTTGTAACCAGACCTGTTTTTGAATAATGACCTCTGATACAAACTTTCTGGGTACTGCCACATAACCATTGTGCTACCCATTTTACAAGGGTGTTATTTATCCCTACTCTGTACATTTTATCCACCAAGATTGAATGTGGTACCTTACAAAAGTCCAGGTAGATAGCATCCACAGGAATTTTGTTATCCAGTATTTTACTAACTTTTTTGTAAAAAAAAAAAAAAAAAAATTACTCATAAGACATGATCTCTGTTTTTTTAAACCAATGTTGTGTTCCATCTACTAATTTTTTGATTTCTATATCTTCCTTTAGTTTGATTTTAAATAATGACTCGAAGATCTTACCCAAAATACTCGTTAGACTTATTGGTCTATATTGTCTATTATACTTCGATTTCCTTTTTTAAAAAGTGGAGTAACTGTTGCAGTTTTCCAGTCATTTGGAATATCTCCAGACAGTAAAGAAAGATTAAATACTTTATATAATGGTTCTACCAACCAATCGGATAGTTCTTTAATTAATTTAGGATGAAGCTTATCTGGTCCAGGCGACTTATTTGTATTAATACAATTTTTTTTTTTTTTATATCTAATTTTGTTATTTCTGTCAATGTTTTGGAATTTGTTAGGTTCTTGGAATTTAAATTCAAAGAATTAGTTTTATTATTAAACACTGAACAGCAGTATGCATTAACTCATCAGCCATTTCCTGTGGATTACTTAAGCAGTAAGCCATGAGGGGGTGTGGGTTATCGGGAGATTTACCACGGTTGGCGTGGTTTGCAATTCTCGCCAGCCATGGTAAATCCCCTGATAACCTACACCCTGAGTGGCTTATTGCGATTATACCATAAGTGAAATATGTAATTGATTTTTTTTGTGAGAAAATAAAAAAAAATCAAGACAATTTTTTTCTTCATTTTATGATTTTTAGCAAGTTTGTTGATGCGCCAGAAAAAAATATTTCTGCCTTGGTAAGGGGCAGTATAGCGTAGCGCTGATGGCATACAGGTGGAAATAGGGGAACAGCACTGTTTCCATTACAGTTGTTCTACACAATACAAAAACTGAGCGGGTAGACAAGCGGCAGCTATCAACAGTAAACACAGAGAGTGCCTGCAGAGCGACATGGGGGAAGATGTGCACGAGGATCCAACTGAGCATATCAGGATGGAGTGCCACCACTGTTAAGTAAGCTGCATCTGCAAACAAGTCACGGAAAATTTAAATATTACAGTTGATTCTTTTTGCCCTTGTGTTATGTCAAACTCGGTCTGTGTGTTCAGCATTACGGAGATCATTATTTTTTGTTTGTTTGGTTGGCATGCAACCAGTTTCCATTTTGTGATGAGTTCGGTGTTTACTGGCGGTTTTGAATTTGGTGCAGAAGTGTATTTTTTTTTCCTTTTTAGACGACCGCAATTTAGAATGGTGTAGCGGTGCGAATACAAGCAGCTTTTTATGTGAGACACTTGTTTAGAATGAGAAGTTCTCAATTTAGGTTTGGAACTCCTGGTTTACTGTCTGAGTTAGCGGGGAGACAATATGGCAGATTTCGGGTTTGTATTCGGGGGGGTCGGAGTGTTGCTTGTATAGATGCGGCTGGCTGGCACCTTTTGCATGGGTATATCGTAGGATTTACCATGGCAGAATGGTGCCAGCCAGCCAATGACAGTAGAGGATTTTAGCTGCTTTTGAATGTCCATGGTATAATAGTTGTTTTAACACATATATTCAATGGTCCGATACATCTTGGTAATATTTTTTTATTATTTACGTAAGAGTATAAGCTTTCCCCCCATCTCTTATGTATGATAATTTAAATTCAATTTTCTTTTTTCCAACCTGATTAACTGTTTATACTCCTTTAGTATCTTTTTATATCTATATTTATTGTAACTGTTGTTATCTCTTAATAGTGCCCTATATGCTCTTCTCTTTTGAGCTAATAAATTAGATATTTTCGGTGTAAACCAAATTGGTATCTTTCCTTTTTTATTGTAAGTTGATTTGTTAGGAACATGTATCGTCTCCAATTCGAGTAATTTATTTTTCACTCTTGTCCATATCTCATCTGGAGAAGTTAATCCATCTTCCCATTTCCATTGTTTTAATTGTTCCCATATTTTTGAAAAATTTGCTCTATTGTAATCTTTGAATATCGTTTTTCCCAGATTTTCTTATGATTTATCCTTGTATTGAACATTATAACCTGATGATCTCTATTTGCTAAGGATGGTTCAACTTCTAATATTTGTAACTTGATCCGGAATATCTGTCGATACTAAATCTAGTATGTTACTATTTCTAGTAGGTTCTGTGATCAGTTGGTACATACCATTTGATTCACATGTATCCAGAAAAGTTTCACCATAAATACCTGTAGCCATTTTATTCATCCAGTCTATTCCAGGGAGATTGAAATCCCTCAGCAATATTAAGTCTTTGCTATTTGCTTTATTATTTATTTCATTTAAATGTCATTATGCACTGTAATATTTGTATCTGGTGGCCTGTAACAAACTCCCACGCACAGATTTTTTTTGTTTCTTCCTAGAGATTTCTACCCACAGAATTTCTAAGTTGCTATTTGTAGATAACTCAATTAATTTATAAGTGATATTGTTTTTTTACAAATAGAGCAACCCCTACACCTCTCTTATTGCTTCTGTTTTTAAACAGAGTATCATAACCTTGTATATTTTTACTCCAACTAGAATTTTCCCTCCACCAGGTCTCTGTAACTGCAGCAATGTCAACATTATCTTTCTTTAACAATAATTCTAATTCATCCAATTTAGTATAATGTAGACTTCTTGCATTAGTTAATAGGAATGACGGACCTGTAAAATTATTTTTTGTTGTAATTTACTTTACTAACCATTTTTACCCGTTGCCCCTCTATCTCTAGTTTTTTTCCTTTTTGATATTTTGTAGAATCTTATGAAAAATGCAACCCAGTAGTCGTGAACCTACTCTGCTGAGATGTAATCCAAAAAGTTGAGGACTGTTTACAAAAAGTTCCCATGTTCTTATGCATTCTGTATTGTTAGTAAGACACCATTTTCGCAGCCAGTTATTGTATACTCTGATTTTTTTTTGTCTTTGTATAAGTTGCTCTGGGGATTGGTAATACCTCGGATATAATTGGTGTTACATTTAAATCTTGTAATGTTTGCATCATATGTTTCATTTCTGTAATTATGTCCGCTACCCCATGGCTACTAAAATTGTTTGTACCCACATGTATAATGGCTGTTCGATTATTTACTGTGTTATAAAAAATACCTGGAAGCATAGTTGTTATATCCGTAATCATGGCACCACTGTAGCTACGACTTGTAGTGTTCTCGTTAGTTCCTCTCGTAGAAAATCTATCTGTGTATTTGATTATAGAATCTCCTAATATAAATATGTCATCTTTTATTTGCAATCCTGAATTGTCTTCAGTTTTGTTTGTATTTCCTTCATTTCTTGCTTCCCTAGTATCTAAACCCGAGTCTTGACTTATTGTACCTGTATTAACTGGGTTTGTGGTATTGTTAATAACTTTTGGCATTAATGGTTGGATTAAAGAAGCTGCATCGCATGTATTTACATCCAATAATGATGTAATGCATGAATCGATCTGAATTTGTCTTTGTTCCCCTTCTGCTAATTGTATTAGTGTATCAAAACTATTTTGTGTTGGGAGTAAACATGTATTTGCTTTCCTCCCCTTCTTTGCTGGTCTCCTACTTTGGCCCTGGTACCATGTTTCTGAGTAATCTTCCTCATCATTTCTGATTCTTTTTCTATTTAAGGTACTCATTTCTATATTAACTCCTCCCTGATCTTGCTCAAGAGTTGTTGGTTGTGGGGGGGGGATTGATATTATTTGGCATAAAGCATGTTCTGTTTCTATTACCCCATCTGTGCAACTCTGTTTCCTACTTTGTTGAATTTGATCTTCATTTTTCTTTTGTAATTTGTTAGCCATTTGTTGTTGGCCTGTTTCCAATGCTTGTAACCTACTACCAAATGTCTGAATTTCTGCCTTCATGTCAGCATTTTGTTTACATTTATAACAGGTAAAGGGTGACTCGGTAATTTGTGTTTCTGTAAATAGATACATATTACATTCTGTACATAGATTTCCCCACCTTACCTACCAATAATGTTAGTATGTCCATAATTTCAGTTTGATTTCTAACTCTTATAGTGTGGACAAAATATTTAGTAGTATTGCCTTTTTGAATTTTACAGGCGTTTTGTTTTTATCTTTCAAGCACTTTTTGTCAGCTATTTACTTACAGTATCTAGTCATCCAAGACTTTAAGGCCTCCTTAAAACTGCAGTAGTTTATTTTACTTTCATTTGACCTGCTCCACACGCAAAACACGCATAACTCGCGCAGACGCGCATGTTTCTGCGCGCGTCTCTGCACACGTGATCACACTCCCTGCCCGCAAGGGTGAGTTTAAATGCTGAGATCTGCCCCGGAAGTGTTTTAGCAGGGGTCTATACACCCTTGCAGCACAATGTACTTTAAAACAGTAGAAGAGCTGTGTTTTAAAAGTCTGTGGTCTACACGAGCGCTCCCTTCCCAATAGTATTGCTACTGTATTAGTTCAGGTGCAGGCACCAGCACTCTCTGCCTACACAGTTCGTAGGGCTCAATTACACAATTACAAAACGTTTCACTTAAAAGAACAGACAATGTTGCGTTGCATATAATCGCACATTTAGCGTGCAGGGGTTTAGCTTTTCAACTAACAGCAAGTGCTCTGCTCAATGCAAAACCTGGCGTTTTTCTGTCAGGATGCATTCAGACTGTGGTGGACAAGATGCTTTCAAACTTTCAAACTTTATTGGATTTCAAATTGAGATTAAATTCTCTCTTTTGCAATTGAATCCACATTTAACATAACATCACATAAACAGACATACATACAATTTCAGTTTCAATATAATATTGATTAATTTTAGTTATACACAAACCCAAATATCAATAATTTATCCATAACAATTACAGTGTTTGCTATATAAAGTCATTAAAAAAGATTTAAAACGATTAAATGGTAGCAATACTGTGCATTTCCACCTTTTGGATATTAGTTCCCAAGTTTTAGGTACTAAATTTGAGATTGTTTTATCACCGAATTTTGTTCTGGTTCTAGATCTAATAAAACCTTTCCGGACAGAAGATCTTAAATTATATTGACTCTGTATTCTTACTTGCAATATATTTAACAAAAAAATAGGCAATGACCGTTGTACAAACTTATACATAAATAAATTCCAATGATAATCTCTCCTATCAAATAATGAAAGAAGACCCGAATTTTGATATAGCACACAACAATGAGTTCTAAAAGGAAGATTTGTTATAAATCTCAACACTACTAAAGAGAACATTCAAGGAACACAGCAATGATTTTTTGCATTTTGTAAATTATATCACCATAATCTAATATTGGTAAAAATAAGGCAAAAAACAATAATTTCCGAATCTTTAAACTAAAGAGAGTTCTATCCCTATAAAAGAAACTTAGAATTCTCTTCAGTCTCATTGACATAGACATTATATGCAATTCAAAAGTCAAATTTTTATCTAGTATAACTCTTAAATATTTATAGGAGTTTACTCTTTCTATGTCAATTGTTGATAAAGATCTAAGCTCCTTTATATTTGAATCATTAAAATCTTTTCTACCAAACATCATCCACTGTGTTTTTTTCTCATTTAAAAGCAATCTCAAATTAACAAGTTCCCTCTGTATTTTATTAAAATCTTGTTGCAAAACAACCATTGCCGTATCCACATCATCACTCATGGTGTACAAAATTGTATCATCTGCATAAAGTTGTATACAAGTTTTAGGTGAACAATAATTTGGTAAATCATTTATGTATAATAAAAAAAGGAGGGGGCCAAGCACAGACCCTTGAGGTACCCCATTTAATAGGGTAGCTGATGTTGAACACATACCTCCTATTTTAACAGATTGTAATCTCCCAATCAAATAACTATGAAACCAGCCTAATGCTGGAATACCTAATCCAACATTTTTTAACTGATTAAGTAATATAATATGATGAACTGTGTCGAATGCCTTCGACAAATCCAGAAATAATGATGGAACTTCCTGGTTTTTGTCGAAAGCATTCAACAGGTCATCAACTACTTTTAAAATTGTATATGTAGTATTATGCCCTTTCTAAATCCTGATTATAAATGTGTTATTATATTATACTTAATAAGATAATTAGTTAATTGAATACTCACAGTTTTCAAGTATTTTGCACATATTGGTAATACTGAAATTGGTCTATAAGATCCTGGGTTTGATAGGTCACCCCTTTAAATACTGGAGTAACAAAAGCTGTTTTCAGATCAATTGGTAATTCACAACTATCCAAAGAAAAATTAAAAATATATGTAAGATGGGGTGCTAATAATTCAGCTGTCAATTTCAGAAAAAAGGGGGGGATCTCATCACATCCAGGACCTTTTCTAATATATAAAGTCTGTAACTGTTTTTTGACATCATATAATTGAATTGGACTAAATGAAAACACAGGTCGTTTAAGTCCACTACCAAAATCTATATCCAAAACACGGAGTGGCAGGTCTGGGTGTATTTTATTAAATGCATCACCAGCAGAAACAAAAAAGGAATTCAATACATTTATCTTGTCAACATCCATCACAAAAGTTTTTCCTTCAAATGACAAAGATGTTGGCAAGTTAACTGAACCTTGACTTCCCTTCATCAAATTTATGCCTTTCCATAGTGCACGTGGATTTTTTTCTGATAAGGATAAATAATCTTCATAATATTTCCTTTTTTGTTTCCTAATATTTTAGTACAATTATTTCTAACAACCTTAAATGCCAAAATATCTTTAATTTCCTTAGTAGTTTTAGCTATATGCCATAATTTTGATTTTTTTTTTTGTTAAATCCTTCAATTCTTGTGTTATCCAAGGCATTCTTTTTCTTTTATTTACGTTTTTTAATTTAAGTGGGGCATGTTTATTTATAACTTTCACAAGAGACCATTTAAAGAAAAGCCATGCTGTGTGTACACCTGGGCAAGTATACATTAAATTCCATTAATTGTTGCCACATCATTTAAGTATGCCTGTTCATTAAAATGATTAAACATCCTTACATAAATAAATTGTGATTGTCGTTTCTCCATCTGAGTGTCCCTAATACAAAAAATGTAACAGTGATCACTCACATCATTTTCATGAACTGCTGATATATATCTTTCAGGTCTATTTGTAAATATTAAATCCAATAAAGTATGTTTTTCATTATTTGATTTATGCAGTCGAGTAGGTGTATTAATCATTTGCTGCAGATTAAGAGCTGCAAACTGATTTAGAATTGTTAATTGAGGGAATTAACATATTCCAATTAAAATCTCCAAACAATACTGTCTCACAGTTTATAAAGGGAGCAATATGTTCACACAAAGTTTGTAATGCAAAACTTTTAGCAGATGGGGGTCTATAACAAACCATAATATTTAATAAGAGACCTGTTTTTCCTTGTATTTGTACAATTAACAGATCCAATTGATCTGGAAATGTTTTAGCAAGTTTCAATTGACCCTTATATATGTTATTTAAATACAACATACCCCCCTTTTAGTCTATCCTGCCTAAAAACATTATAGTCCTGTATGGATACATCAACATCTTTGATTTTAGATGAGAGCCAAGTTTCTGTTAAAGCTAATACATCTGGTTTAGATGCTTTCTGTACACATTTTCTCGTCTTTCCTTAATTCAGAGGGTGCTGCTCAAGCTGGGAGCATGATTCTCATTGCCCCATACTGGCATTGTCAGATATGGTTTCCATTAATCAACAGATTATTGGAGGTTCCACCAAGACCACTATCACTTCAAACGGACCTCCTGACCCAGGACCCAGTGGTCTATCCCAACCTGAGGTCCGTTCATCTCCATGCCTGTCTCCTGAGGAGATAGAAGTAGGTAGATTCAGTGTCTCCTGTAGAATCTCAGACATTCTCCTAATAGTACGCAAGCCTTCCACTAGGAAAACCTACATGGCATAGTGAAAACGATTCTCCATCTGGTGCACAAAGTCCTCCCTGTATCCCTTTTCTTGCTCACCAAACAAGGTTTTAGAGTACCTGCTAGACCTGTCAAATGCAGGACTACAATACTCGACGGTGAAAGTGCACCTCTGCGATTTTGGCTTACCATGAGCCTATCCACAGTATGTCAGTGGCTCAGCTGCCCTTGGTCAAGAGGTTCCTTAAAGGTATCCTCCACACTAGACCACCAGTCAGGAGACTGGTGGCCTTTTGGGATATCAACCTTGTGCTAGACATGCTCACCCATAAACCATTTGAGCCTCTAGCAACCTGCAAGTTGAAGTTCCTGTAGCCATTACTTCTGCTTTCAGGGTGTCTGAAATATATGCCCTGGTCACAGACCCACCGTATACAGTAGTTTACAAGGACAAGGTGGTTCTCAGAACTCACCCTAAATTTCTTCCAAAAGTAGTCTCGGAATTCCACCTGAACCAGCCCTTGGTCCTTCCAACCTACTTTGCGAACTTTCAGAATGAAGGGGAACGTACTCTATATTCTCTGGATGTGAAGAGGGTTTTGAGATTCTACATCAACAGAACGAAGTAGATTCACAAATCCAAGCAACTCTTTGTCTCATTCAGCATGGCCCGGCTGGGTCAGCCTGTTGCCATCAGGTGCATTTCAGCATGGCTGGTAGCATGTCTCCACCATTGCTATTCAATGACATAGGTCAAGCTGGAAGGCAGGATGTACACCGACTCTACCAGAGCAGTCACGGCATCTCTGACAGAAATTCGGAGCGTGCCCATTGCAGACATCTGTAGTGCGGCCACATGGAGCTCTGTGCACACCTTTGTGAAGCACTACACCTTGGATGTCCATGCCAGACAGCATCAGTCCTTTGGTAGGACAATCTTTAATGGACTTCTGTCCTGAGTGAGCGCCTTTCTGTCATGCTGCCCTTCTGGGGGGATTATTTTGGCTTGGTACTCTTCCCACTAGTGTGAATGAGTGGTGGAGACTTTATGTCCAGGAAGATATGTAAATGATGTACCTACCGTAATTCTTGATCTTCTTGGATGAAGTCTCCACCACTCATTCACACATCCACCCACCTTCCCCCGAGCTCACTTATCTTGTTTTTGGTCTTCACTCTTTCGTTGGCTGGGCTGTGAAGACACTGGTGAATTGACCCTTCTTACACGGGTCATAACGGACTGTCTTATGTCTGACATGGGTTAGGTTAGTTTACAGTGCACCTCCGTGGTAAAAAGGTACTGAGGCGGTTGGAGGGTAGACGTCGAGATAGTCTATACGGTGCAAGCCAGTCTCTCAGTGCCGTGTGTGTGCGGTCCTACCTTGGTGCCGACCCTTCTGAATATTTTTTGGCTTCTGCTTGGTCCTAGCGCCTCCGGTGTAGTCCCACTAGTGTGAATGAGTGGTGGAGACTTCGTCCAAGAAGATCAAGAAGTGCGTTAGGTACGTAATTTACATTTCTAGGAGCGTGGATATGTTGTTCATCCACACTGTTTGGCATTGTCCCCTTCCACTTTAAATATTCCGGAAGTCTTCAAGCTGGCTCCTCCCACCCACCTAGGTTGTATATACCTCGGCTCCACCCCATGATGCCAGATCTTCCTTTCTGCTGGAAGATGCAGGTTGCCTCCCTCATGCTCTCGCATTCGTAGGCCCTGGCTTTCAAATTGTCGGTTTTACCGAAACTCAAACTCGTTTGAGTTGGCAATCGCACTTTTGCAGCATCGATCATGGAGGAGAAATCTTCCCCGGGATTTCGCCGGTGTTCCTGCGACTACCGGATGGATGGATCCCACGAGTGGTCTCTCCATCCAGAAGTAGCTTACAGTCTGTTCTCCCGTTGGGGCAAACCGATGGTGGACCTGTTTGCATCAGAAACTCAAGCTGAGACTGTATCATGCCCACCCCCCAACAGGGCTTGCTGCAGGGATGCCTTCTCGAGGCCGTGGGCCCCAGGCCTCCTCTATGCCTTCCCTCCATTTTCCTTGATCCACAAGGTGTTACTCAAGGTGAGGAGGGACAAGGCGAAGGTGATTCTGGTAGCCCCAGATTGGCCACACCAGTTCTGGTATCCATCGCGCACCGAACCCCACCTCACGTGCATCAACTGCCTAGGTGTCGGCCATGACACCTTGTTGTGCAGTTATTGCTTGGCCTCCAATTCCAATGTCCTGGACGACCACAAGGCATGCCTGAAGCTGGGGAGACCGGACAAAAGGAACCCTCTGGTGAAGTCGAAGTAGGCTAGGTGGGCAGTTTCCGAGGCTGCGGGCACCGCTGAGCAGCTGGAACGCATGCAGGCGTTCGAGGAAGAAGCTGCTTGTGCTTCGGCCAGTCGAAGCTTCTTCGTTCCTCTGAACCTAGGCTCCACCTTTACAGGATCTTTTAAGGAGTTGTGTCCGTCTCTCCCCACCCGGGGAGAGGCGCCCTCGGGCTCACACTCCTCCCGCTCTCGGAAGAGAGAAAAAGACTTGTTGTCTTCGTTTCAGCGCAGACGTTCTTGGGACCAAGAAAGGTCCGAGTCTCAAGAACACGTGGTCTCGACCTCGGTCGAGATTGCATCCTCGGCCGCCAGCTTCACGGATCTTCCGTCTGGCCAGGGGACCGAGGAAGTGGCCGACGAGGTCGAGATAATCCTCAACCCGATCGACCCTTTGTCGCTGGCCGTGGCCGACGTCTCCTTAGAATGGACTCTGGTCCTGGTATTTCCTGATGAGGAGACCCAGCCTGCTGGTGTCCCCTTCAAGGACCTGGTCCCGGACCCTCGGGTTTCATCAATTCCTCTGGTGTCTCCCGATCGACCGAGTTGGCCTTCCCAATCTTGGTCGAGGTCTAGGACCCCCTCGGCCAAACAACCGAGGAAGAGCCATAAGCGCTCTAAGAAGAGGCAACACCACAGGTCGTCCTCATCCTCCTCGGATGAGGAGTGGCTCCGGCGGAAACTCTGTCGGTGCTATGAGGACCTTATGTGGCAACAGCTGATCTTGACCGGGCAGAAGCCAGCTCCACCGCCTACCCTGGCCATTACTTGGCTGTCGCCTCCCAGGCCGAAGCCGACCCCTCTGGAACCAAAGCCTCTGGTTCCTCCGCCCGTGGGGCCGGTCCGTCCCCCGGTTCAGCCTATTCTGGTCTCTCCACCCATTCAGGTGGAACCGCCACCTAAGCAGTCTGCGGGAGGGGCTCGCTCGAAAGAAGACCGACTGGACACCGGACTTCCCAGACGTCTGTCGGTTACAGTCAGCCCGGACCGCCCTCGGCGGATCGAGAGTGATTTAGGCGGTAGACCGCTGTATCCCGACTGCTTGGACTCGGATGTCACCAGGCTCCACTCTCATCCTGGGGATGATGAGTCGTCCATTGGCACAGGGATGGAGGAAGGCCCTTCCTCCTTCCAAGGGATTTTCCATCTCATTTCCGACTCCACTGGAATGCCTCTGGAATCCATCCAGAAAAAAACGGAGTACCCTCTCACAGATATTCTTAAGAGAGGGGATACCCTGATGGAGGCCTTTCCAGTGGCCGAAGCCATTGTTGGCCCGGCCCTTGAACTTTGGCAGTGCCCTACCTCATGCCCAGCACCGTCGGCCCGCAAGTACGAGGTGCCCATGGGGTCCCTTGTGGGGTTCACAGAGCACCCTTCCGCCGAGAACCTGGTGACCGCTTCTGTGTTCAGGAGTACTGGTAGTTCAGCCAACATTGACCGACCTCCGGACAAAGAGTCCAGAAATATAGACCACACTGCCTGAAAGGTCTGTGTGGCCTCTTCTTTGGGCCTTCGTTAGGCCAGCTCGGCTATCATTATGGCACACTTCTCTCATGCCCTCCTCAGGTCATTAGACGAAGTCCTCCCTCATCTCCCCGCGGACATGCAGACCACGGTCAAACAGGTCCGTGACCAGGGCCGTGCTGTTGCAAAACAGCAGCTCCAGATGGCCCTGGACATCAGAGCTTCTTGTGCCCACTCGATGGCTGCTGCAGTGGCTTCTCGCCGCAGGGCTTGGCTGAGGCATTCCTCCTTCCCGGCGGATTCCCAGCATAAGCTTGCTGATGTGCCTTTCCTGGGGACCAACTTGTTCGGTCCAGGAGTGGCCGGTCACCTACAGTGCATAGAGCAGTCCAATGCCACCTTGGACGCCACTTCTGTCAAGGGTTCTTTGGGCAAGAACCAGCAGAAAAAGAAGAAGCTTTTTCGGCACTCTTCCCCTGTGGTCCGGCAGCCCTTCTATCAAGGAGGACAGCAGCATCAGCAGCAGGCTCAAGCTTGGCACCCTCAGCCCAAGCCTGGACCCCAACAGGCCTGCAAAGGAGGCTGAGGCTCAGGTCCTGGAGCCTCCTCCTCCTCCTCTAAGCCTGCCCAGTGACGGGATGGGGGTTGCCAACCCTATCTCCATCACACCAGCTCTGGGCCCTCCCGTGGGGAGTCGGCTCAACCACTTCCTTTCCACCTGGTCCGCTATCACTTCGGACAGGTGGGTTCTCAAAGTGGTCGGTCAGAGGCTGCTTCTGGAGTTCGAGCAGTACCCTCCCAGCTGAGCCCGCGCCTCTCGGGAGGAACGGGTTTCTGCATGCACCCAATCAGCTCTTCGAGACGACGTAGCTCAGCTCCTCCACAAGGAGGCAGTAGCCCCTGTGGCGGATCCTCCAGCAGACCCAGGCTTTGTCTCCAGGAACTTCCTGGTGCCCAAGTGGATGGGGGGTTGGCGCCCCATCTTAGATCTCCACAACCTGAATCAGTATCTCCGGTCCCGCACCTTTCGGTTGGTCACTCTGTCCCAGATCATACCATCCTTGGAGCGAAACATGTGGTTTTGTTCACTGGATCTACAGGACGCGTTCTTTCACGTCCCAATCCATCTATCCCATCAGCGTTTCCTCCACTTCAGGGTCAAGGGGACCCTGCACGAGCTCCGAGCCTTGCCGTTCGACCTGTCATCGGCCCCACAGGTCTTCACGAAATGCATTGCAGTAGTGGCGGCCCATCTTCGGTGTCGAGGAGTCAGAATCTACCCTTACCTTGATGATTGGCTCCTGGCAGGTTCCACCCAACAGGAGGTGGAGAGGTCCAGGGATCTGGCCTCCAGACCTGCTCCCAACTTGGCCTCCTGATCAATGAGGCCAAGTCGGAACTCATGCCTTCCCAGGTGATGGGCTTCATTGGGGCAGAGCTCGACTCTTGTCAAGCCAGAGCTCTGCTCCCGGCGGACAGGGCAGAGGTTCTCTCCCCCTTTGCCCAATAATTTCTGGTTGGGCACTTGCACCCTGCCCGGGACTTTCATCACCTTCTGGGTTACATGGCGGCGTGCACCTCGGTGGTCCGTTGGGCCCGGTTGCACATGCGCCCCCTCCAATGGGAGCTGGCTGCCCAGTGGACTCAGCGATATGGTCATTTCTACCAGCTGATCACTAACCCAGAAGATGTGGGACGCTCTTCTATGGTGGACCGCCCCAGACCGGTTGCTGGAAGAGATCCCGTTTGTTCACCCCAAGCCGACGGTCGTCCTTACGACCGATGCCTCTCTCATGGGCTGGGGAGCCCACATGTGGAACAACAGGGCCCACAGGTTCTGGACCCCCGAGGAGTCCTGATGCCACATCAACCTGTTGGAGCTCAGCGCAGTCAGACTGGCACTGTCAGCTTTCGCTTCTCAGCTCTGGGGTCAAGTGGTTCAAGTTCAGATGGACAATACCACAACCATGTACTACCTCAACAAACAGGGCGGCACGCACTCTCATCTGCTGTGCAAGGAGGCGCTCTGCATCTGGACCCTCGTAGGCTGGTTGGAGGCGGATCTCCTTGCCATCCATGTGGCAGGAGCCTCGAACCAGCTGGAGGATGCTCTCAATCGCATAGGCCAGACATCCCACGAGTGGTCTCTCCATCCAGAGGTAGCTTGCAGTCTATTCTCCCATTGGGGCAAACCGTTGGTGGACCTGTTTGCATCCAGGAGAAACTCCAAGCTGAGGCTGTATCATGCCGCCCCCAGCAGGGCTCGCTGCAGGGGATGCCTTCGGGCCGTGTGCCCCAGGCCTCCTCTATGCCTTCCTTCCATTTCCCTTGATCCACAAGGTGTTACTCAAGGTGAGGAGGGACAAGGCGAAGGTGATTCTGGTAGCCCCAGATTGGCCGCACCAGTTCTGGTATCCAGATCTCCTCAGCCTCAGCTGCAGGCCCCCGGAGCGGCTTTGCACTTGCCTGGACCTGATATCTCTCAACCAGGGGAAGGTCTTCCATCCGGACCTTCAATCCCTGCACCTCACAGCCTGGTACCTGAGCAGCTAGAGTTCCAGGCTTTGGGTCTTTCCGAAGATGTCTGCACCATGATGGAGAAATCTAGAAAGGAATCGACCAGGAAATGTTATGCCTTCAAATGCAAAAAAAGGTTTTCCATTTGGTGTCAGGGTAAGGGTCTGGACCCCTTATCCTGTTCTGTGGCTAACATTCTTGACTATCTTTGGTCTCTCTCCAAAGGGGGTCTGCGGTCTTCGACCCTTAGGGTGCACCTGGCAGCCATTTCTGCTTACCGGGCGTGGGCTGGTCAGCCGACATTGGCACAGGAGACGGTGGTTGGGCACTTTTTCAAAGGCCTGGATCACATATCCCCTCTGGTGTGTGAACTTCCATCTCCGAAGGATCTGCTGCTGGTTTTGGCAAAGCTCATGGGCAAGCCATTCGAACCCATGCACAAGTGTGAGCTGTTACACTTATTGTGGAAGACGGCCTTCCTGGTGGCTTTCACGTCAGCCAGAAGGACAGGGGAGCTCCAGGCACTTTTGGTGGACTCCCCTTATCTGGTCTTTTGCAGGGACAAAGTTGTCCTGCACCCCCAACCGAAATTCCTTCTAAAGGTGGTGTCTGAGTTTCACTTAACCAGGTGTTGACTCTGCTGGTATACTACCCATATTACACCTTGGACGCCGAGTACAGGCTCCATACTTTGGACCTGAGATGTGCTCTCTCCTATTATAAAGAGAGGATGGTGGAAATTCGTGCAGAGGTTCGCCAGCTGTTTGTCACCTACACTGAAGCCACTTCTGGTAGACCTGCAGCCAAACGGACCATAGCAAGATGGATTACATCATGCATAGGTCTGTGCTATGAGTTGGCGAGCAAGGAGCCTCCCAGAGGGATAAGAGCTCATTTTACCTGCCATACTGCTGCATCAGTGCCTGCTTCCAGGGACATCCCTATCCAGGAGATCTGCCAGGCTGCTACCTGGAAGTCAGCAAACACCTTTATCACCCACTACCACATCGACCTTGAGTCACGCCGGGATGCTGGTTTTGGGGCTTCAATTCTCCAATCTCTGTTCCCTAAGTAGGGGGTGTGCACCTTGCCTCCCTCTTCCCGGAGAACTGCTTGAAGTTTGCCAAACAGTATGGATGAACAACATATCCACGCTCATAGAAGAACAGGTTACTAACCTGCAACAGTAGTTCCAGGAGTGGTATATGTTGTTCATCCACATGTACCCACCCAAACTCCCCGGCTGTGGACACACACAACCTTGCTTCTAGCGGGCTGACATCTGGCCTCATGGGGTGGAGCCAAGGTATATACCACCCAGGTGGGTGGGAGGAGCCAGCTTGAAGACTTCTGGCAGATTTAAAGTGGAAGGGAACAATGCCAAACAGTGTGGATGAACAACCTATACCACTCCTAGAACTACTGTTACAGGTGAGTAATCTGTTCTTCCCTACCAGAACCCAGGCCACTGACCAACACATAGAAACAGACCATGGTAGCAGAAAAAGACCAGTGGTCCATCCAGTCTGCTCATATTCCCTATAATCCCTGGAACCTAATGATCCTCCTGGACTGAAAGTTGTAACCATTTATTCATACTTCTGGCTTTCAAGCCAGAGGCACTGGGACCCTGAAGGAGCCAAAAATCTTCAGAAGGGCTGGCACCAATGCAGGACCGTGCATGTGCGGCACTACGAGACTGACTTGTACCTGTGTAGGCTACCTCAACGTCGACCATCTAACCGCCTCAGTTCCCCCCCCCACTGTCGAGCGCGTTTCAGTGACGATATCACTCGCCCGCTGTGTCAGATCTTCACGTCTATATGACAAAAACGCTAGTCATTCAGTTTTTAGTTTGTCATTGTTTATTTAAAAAAGAAAACAAAAAAAAATTTAATTTTTTTCCTCTCAGCTCTACCAATCAAGGGAGTCGACCATGGATAGAGACGGTGACAGTAGGGACTCTTCGTTGGAAGGCTGCTCTGGCAGCTGAGCTGTGTCCAGTCTGCCGCCCTCGGGGGGGGGGGTCCTACCACGGGCAGTCCAGTGTTTGGGAGGGAGGACAGTCTTCCTGTAAACACAAAAAGAAGTGGGCCCGTTCCTGATCCAGGTCGGGGACCTGGCACCGCTCTGCCTCGAGTTCTTCCTCTTTCCATTGGAAGAGGACAAAGGGGTACCACTCAAGGTCGCCCTCTGGTATGTCTGCCAAGAGGTCTTCGGTGGTCGGGAGCAGTATGCAGTCTCCAGCTCCATCTGGTTTCCTGACGGCTTCAACTCACGATCACTCAGATTATCGACACTGGAGCTCTTCTCTGTCTTCTTGTGGGGTTTCCGGTGGGGAGTTTCGCCACTTGGCTGCTCTTATGGAGCAGTGGGTACAGTGTCTGTTTCATTTGCCCATTCTGGCGGATCCGGTTCCAGGGCCCTTGGAGCCTCAAAACTGCGGTTGGGTCCTTCAGGGCAGGTTGAGCGTTTGGTGCTGGCAACAGCATTTTCTCCCGTGCTGCTGATGCCAGTCCCATGTGCCGTTCCCCCTCATTCTGTTTCCTTGCATGGGCCAGCACAGGTACCGTCCCTCTCCCCTTCTTTTTCTTCTAGGTTTGCAGTGGATCTTTGGGTAGCGCCATCCCAGTTGGTGCCGACTTCAGTACCACGTCTGGTGCTGACCCACTGTGGGCTGGTGTCAGGTCCGGCACCGGGTTCCATGGCACCGCTTCCGGCACCGGGTCCGGCGTCGGGGGTCTGCGGTGCCAAGTCCAGTGCTGGGATCAGTGGTGCCGGGTCTAGTGCCGGTTCCAGTGTCTCCTGTCTATCCTTTGCCCAGACCAGGCAGCAACTTATTAGGAACAGGTTGAGTCTGATCCCGACCTTATAATTTCTGAAGAGTGTGATGAAGACTCGTTCTACAGTTTGGAAGCTAAGCCCTCGCTTCCAGCTGAAATCCCTGTAGAAGACCTTTCCTTCCTGTCTCTACTTAAGAATATGAGGGCGGCCGGCCCACTGGCACAGAGGGCTGAGGCGCTGGCGCCTTACCTTGAGCCACACCGGTGACCCGGGTTCAGGAATGGACTTGGGACGCCGGGGGCTGGCAGGGGAAGGAGAGGATTGAGCGTCCATGGGACTGCTGTCATCTCCTGGGGTGGATAGAAGGATGACATCGCCCTGCGGCGGCCTCTGGTGGAGACCGGGAGCACTGCAGATGCAATGTAGGAAACATCACCAGAAAATCGGAAATACCTGCTCCACGATCAGCCAGATGACGGTTGCCTGGCTGTATGAGGCCATCGAAAGTCCTGCAGAGCCATCCATCTCAGCAGCATCCCGGGGCCAAGCATTTGCGCTGGTCTGCCCCCTCGGCCCGTGCTTTCCCCCTCAGAGGAGAGGGACCCACCCGGCAAAGAGCTACATCGGGGTTACCCTGGGACTGGCTGCTATCTGAGATGGTGGCTCGGGGAGCGCGATGTCGGATTCCACCCTTGGCATAAAGCCTGAAGGTGTGGCTTGGGTGGAGCACTTAGGAGGGATAAATTGATGAGGCAAAAAAAAAAAAGAAGATGAGGGCAACTCTGGCTCTGTAGACATCTTCTGTAGACCCAGGTAGAGTTTTGCACTTGAAGTGGCTTCATGTTCCTAATATTCCAGTGAACCTTATGCCACCTGTTCCCCCACCCTTCGGGACTTTGTCCGAGGCTGTGTGGGAGAGACCTGCTCTTATCCTTCTGCCTGCAAATCAGGGATCGACAAATCCCATAGCCTGACGTCCTGTGCTACAGGTTTTGGTGCAGGGACAAGCATTTTTATAGCACTTGGTTGTCCCATGGACACCACTGTCCCTCCCCCCCTTTTTTTTAACTGCAGTTTCAGATCCTCAGCATTAGATGTTGCCTGTCGCCACCGCAGCTGCTTCTCCTTGGCTGGCCGGTCGTATGACAGACTTCACCATCACCACATGGGAGCCGCTGTGGTGTATACTATCAGGTGCAACAGGAGCAAGTGTGGACAGAGAGAGAGAGAGAGAGACAGAGACACAGAGAGATGTTGTGACTCCGACCCTCCCCGTTTAGTCCAACTCTGCCATTTCGCAGTAGCTGCAACATTATCAGCAGGACTGACAAGTTAGTCACCCAGTATCTCACCTGTGTCTGTCCTGGCACGTGACCAAGGCAGGGGAGGAGGGGAGCTGAATCTTGGAGGCAGTAGTGCTTGCTTTGCGCCATTTTCCCTTGATGCCATGAGACAGACGTGCTATGCTGTTGTAGCACTGGACTGCTCTACTTAAAAATGCAAAGCATTCATTCTTTTTGGGGGATAAATTGAAGAAGTGAAGGTTGGGAAAGAAGAGAGCTGATGGGGGTGACATTGTGGGCCGGGGTGTCCCGGGATTATTTGGGGGAACATTTAACATTCTGATAAGTCCACCTAGTCAAAAATGTGAATATCAATATGCAAGTCAGGAGTATCAAAAGCACTTTCAATTATCTCTGTTTCCATACGATCTGTGTCAGATGACAGTCCCATTTGAATTTGGTCCTGGCTAGTAGCAGTGATGTTCCCTCTTTCATCTTGTTGACTAGTTGCTGCATATGCAATTGTAACATTTTTCAGTCCATCTTCAGAAAGGTCCATCATTGCAGGTTTTAAATTCTGTATGGCGGGCTGTGTCTTGCTAAAGAAGTGTCAAAGCTTTAGCTTTCTAATCAATTTAAAAGTGTCCACTTTTATGTGAAATAGACGTGATTGTAGGGTGGGGTTGAGAGAGAGCCTTTTGGACAGTACCCGTGTTTGAATTTCATTCAGAGTTGTATCAGGTTCATAACGATGAATGCTTGCCCCTGAGGGTTCTCTTGAGTTTGATTTATTTATTTTTTTTGTATTATATTTTTATTGTTTTTTCTAGTACAGTACAGACAAATCCTGCAGAAAGCTGCATCATGACAACCATACATGCAAGCATTATACACATTTACTTCATATTAAGCCATTGCTTTTGAAAGTACATTATTAAAGAGCAGACGTTGCACCAGTACTGTTTAAAAACATAATTTGTAAAAGAGATACCTTAGTACTGAGAACAGCTAATTGTTGCAGTTCTCCTTATCGTATTTAATAACCAGAATAATGTTTTATGGTGGAAAAAAAAAAATAAGAACAATTGAAACATATTACAATAGACAAATATGCCTTGTCTTGAATATTCTTTAAACAGGAGAAAAAAATATTTCATCCATTGTGCTATTGTATCCTATAAGGGGGAGTAATACTTTCAGCAGATGAGCTTAACATCTGTTCCATGGGTGAGGGGAATAGGTCCAGGGCCTCAAAGCTACAGGATTCCGACACCCTAGGCACCTTATAGCTTTTCTATGCTAACCATCCTTCTCTTACGATGGCTGCTGTTCCCATCGATAATGTGCACAGAAAGGGCTCCCAAACCTGCAGAAATCTCTCCTCTGTCCCCTTAAGCACATATGTCAACTTGTCTACCGCCAAAGCTCGGAGGGTCAAGTTTTTCCACTGTTCTACTGTGGGCACATTCTGGGACGTCCATACATTTTGTATGCCCTAACTAGCTACTACTAATAGGACCCTTATACGTCTGTGATGCAAATCCCAATCCTCCCCTTCCTGTGAACATACCCCTAATAGTAGGGAGCAGGGAGAAAACTCCACCTGTTGACCCTCCATTTTAGCTATCTCAGCAGCCACCCCCTTCCAGTGCTTCTGTATCCCTTGGCAGTGCCAGTAATAATGCATCCAAGTACCTATGGCCTTACCGCATTTCAAGCAGGTGGGAGAAATTCCTGGACGAAATCTACTCACCACACTCGGGGGATAATATAGCCTATGAAGGAATTTAAATTGTAGTTCTTTAAATTTATTACAGATTAGAAGTCCCATATGAGATCTTAACAATACTTCCCAGTTGGTGTTTGAAATTGCCACCCCTAGATCCTGTTCCCACCACATTTTAGTTTTCTGAGATTCCCCCGGAAAGTAGACCCTGTCCAGCTTTGCTGCCCTGCCTATAAGTCCCTTTTCAACATATGCTGCACCCTGTATCTCTGTTTCAACCGGAGTTATACTTGTGACAGCTTCTCTCCCTCATTTAAGGCTCCACCAGTAGTTCCGAACTTGAAGGTACCTATAGTAATGTGATGCTGGGATTCCTGGTCCTCGCTGCAGTTCCTGAAATGTGTAAAGTCCCTCTCTATTGGTGAGGTCTCCCACACACCTTACTCCCCTGTCCTGCCAGGTTGCGAAGCCTTCATCCTCCAATCCGGGTAAGAATTCCGGATTACCTGTTATGGGGACTAGAATGGTATTATCCTTCTCCCCACCCCGTCATTCCTTAATACTACTCCAGGCCTCTAGTCCACTGACCACCCTGGGATTGGGTTGTTGCACTCATCGATAAGCTTGCAGGCCTGTTGTTCCTAAGTAAGCAGACAAATGGCCTCTGCAGCCCTCCTCCTCCCCTCTAAGTCTAGCCATTGAGCAGCTACCCCTTTATTAACCCAGTTTTGTATATATCTGTATTGGGTTGCTAAATAGTATCTGTGACAGAAATGGGAAGGAAAGAGTTAATGGTTTGGATTCTGTAGATGCCTTATTTTTTTTAGCAGTGTGGAAAAAATACACTGAGGCTGAAATCCTCCAGCAGCAACCAGCTTGTGGAATTCCTAGCTGCTAGATAAGAGCTGGGTCATAAATCTCGAGTGGACATCTCCAGACACACACAGACCTTGCAGACACGGACACAGGGCAGTTTGAATGGATTGGATCATTCAAATATAAACTTAAGGTGACAAGGGAATATAATTGGTCACCAATAGGTGTTCACTCTGATTGGGACAATTAAATACATACATGTTAGTTGGTTGGTGCATTTAAGGGAGAATAGGAATGACCTAGTCTCCATAGACTATATAAGCTTCTGTAAGACAGAGAACTTTTCTTGCCTTTGGAGAGCTGTGAGGGAAACATAAGCTTGGAGCCTACCTGGTATGTCCGTGGGAGCTGGCAGTTAGAACAGGGTCCAGTGTCTCTTGTAAGGACAGGAAGGGTAAGTTTAGTGATAGTATATTTCAGTAATAGCCTTCTTCTTTTGCCATCTGTTGTTTAAAAACATTTGTTTACTTTTCCTGTATGAGTGTTATTCTCTTGTGTTGTAAATACATTTCCTGTAAATGCTCATTGCACTTTCTGTTAAGTAAAAGCTATTTATTTGCTCAACAGTTGTGACTCTGATGTCATTTTCTAAGGTAAGATTTGGTTTCCACTGGCTAGGGTAAACTCTGTGTAGCATCCGCCACCTGAAAGAGACACACTACCAGACTTTAACTTGTGCAATTGCACGTGTGATTATTCAAGTTTGTACACTTGAAAGAGGTGCCGGAAGGAAAGTCCGGCTGGTGGCAGCGAATACCCAAGGACACACACCTCTCTAAAAGCTGTTTCAGCCCAGAGGGAGAGGTGGGTTGTCACAGTATCCTTTAATATCAGGAAAGTTTAGGCCCCCCAAGTCATTGGAGGCTTTCAGTTTTCTAAGACTTATTCTCGTTTTTTCCTCCTGCCAGATGAATTGTCCAGATCCCTTTTCTAGCTTTTTAACATCACTATTCTTTAGACCCATAGGCATCATCTGTAATATATATAACATTCTGGGTAATACATTCATCTTAAGGATATTTAGTATACCCATCCAGGACAGGGGGAGAGCCTGCCACCGTTGTAAATCTCTCAGAGTTGTGTCTATAAGGGGTATATCGTTTAATTCGTACATTTCAGTAATATCTTGTCCCACTTTTATTCCTAGATATGTTATAGCTTTTTGAACTTTTCTAAGTCCCCAGGCTTTTTGCACCCCCCAGTACATTATTTCCGATTTATTAATATTCAGCTTAAACCCCGAAAAGGATGCAAAGGAATCCACTATGTGTAGGAGTGCTGGAATTGACTGATCCAGGTTCGTGACAAAAAGGAGGATATCGTCCGCATACAAGGTGATAGTATGCTGTTGACCTTGTTTACTTTGTGCTCCCTGAATGTACTGGCCCCCTTCCCGAATTTTGATCACCAAGGGCTCTGTGGCAGTTGCAAATAGGAGAGGGGACAACCCCTGCCTCATGCCCCTTTCAAGCCGAAATTCCTCTGAAGGCATCCCATTGACTAAGACCCTCGCAGTTGGGGTCTTGTAAAAAGTCTTTACTAATTGAATGTATTTTTCCCCCAGTCCGAATTTCTCTAAAACTTTAAACATATAGTCCCATTCAGTCCAGTCAAATGCTTTCTCTGCGTCCATAGAGAGAATACACACTGCCCTGGGTTACTGTATCCCCACCACACCACATTTAGAAGCCTCCTCACATTATGAAATGACATTCTACCCTGGACAAACCCTGTTTGATCCAGATTGATTATGCAAGGCAGAAACTTATCTAATCTCAGAGCTAGAACCTTTGTCATGATTTTACAATCAGGTTCAGTAAAGAAATGGGCCTATATGAGGAGCATTCCTGAGGATCCTTATTCAGCTTGGGGAGCATGCAGATTATAGCTTCACAGCATGATTTGGGCAGTCCCCGCTCCCTTCTAGCCCATTCCAACACTCGACACACGGGTCCTGCTATCTCTTGCCTAAGTTCTCCATAATATTCCGCTCCAAAGCCATCTGGGCCTACAGCCTTTCCCCATTTAAGTGTCTCTATGGCTTTCAGTATTTCTTCTTTTGTGATTGTACCCCCAAGTAAAGTTCTTTGATCCTGTATCAAAGTCGGAAAAGGAAGCCCCTCCAGAAATCCTTCCATGAGAGGGCCTGTCCATTTACACTCAGCTGCGTATAATGTGGTATAAAATTCTTGGAACTGTTTCCTTATGAGAGCTTCCATCTGGAGGGCTATCCCCAACCCCATCCCTTATAGACAGTATTTTTTTGTTGTTTTGCCCCCTTTAATTAAATTCACCAATAATGGCCCTGGTTTGTTGCCCCACTCATATAATCGCTGTCTCGTGTACATATACTTGGACCTGGCATCTGCCGTAATGCATTCATTTAGTACTTGCCCTCCCCCTTCCTTGACAACCCTCTGTTCCAACATTTTTATTTTTCTTTCTATCTCCTCTCTTCATTTTTGCTTCTCTTCTTTTAGTTTTGCAGTGTAACCAATAATTACCTCCTTCATGTATGCTTTTACTGGCCTCCCAATATATTCCCTCATTCTCCACTGTACCCTGGTTCGTATCCTGATAAATTTTCCATTGCCCCTTTAAGAACTCCCTGAAATCTTTCTTCACCATGAGATAACTTGGGAATCTCCAGCCTCCCTCCTTCCCTCTTGTTGGCCCAGAGTTATCTCCATTCGAACCATCCCATGATCTGATAAAAAAATGGGGATGTGTTCCACCTTGGTTACCAGGGCGTATCCATACCTAAGAATATACAAGTAATCTACTCGGGACCGTGTGGTGTGTGGGTGGGAATAAAACATGTATTCATGTGCACCTGGATTGGCTGTATGCCGTACATCTACCAAGTTTAGCTCAGCAAGACCCAAAAGCCACTGATGAACTACTACATCCTCCTGACTTCTAGTTCCGGAGTAATCTAATTTTGGGTCCGCTACATAATTAAAGTCCCCTCGTAGTATAAGGTGGGCAGACTGCTCCCTCACCAGAATATCTAGCATCTGTTGGTAGAAAGTTTGGTCTAGCGCCGCTGGTGCATATATGTTTCCCAGGGTTAAAGTTTGACCATTAACTGCCCCCAACACGAAGATGAAACGTCCTTCCAGTGGTTCCTTCACCACCCATTGCACTTTAAATGGGAACCCCTTTTTAATAAGGATCGCCACACCTCTTTTGTGGGAATTATAGGAGGAGGAAAAGCAAGCCCCACCACCCCACTAATTTCATATGTTCTTTTGGCATCAGGTCGTTTCTTGTAACATGGCTACATCTGCACTTTTGTGTTTTAGTGTTGTTAGAACTTTGGCTCGCTTTGCTGGGGAGGAGAACCCCTTAACATTCCAAGACACAATTACAGTTCCAGGGATCCTAGCCATATTGTCTACTATTGAAAGCATCCCTCTTTCCTTGTTGTCGTCTCCAATACTTCCCTCTGCATGGATATCTCTTATACCTTTGGTTTAAGACAAGGCATAAAGAATAACACATAACAAGTGCACATTTAAACTTTTGCTGAAATGAATAACTTTGAACATGAACAGTTAAAACACTTCCCTCTATACCCTCCCCCTCCCCAATTCAACCCTTTTATCCATCTTTTGTTTTCTTCTATATGCTGTGTATATATATATATATATATATATATATATATATATTCCCTTGTACTTTCTCCCTTTCTGTAGAATCGATCCGTACGCCCCCACATCAGCTTTACAATGTTTAGTGTATACCAGTTGTTCTAAACCCATTTTTTTCCCCAGTTAGTCGGAACATGACAAATTCTAGAGGGCTAAATGCCCCAAGGTGTAAGCCATCAAGTTTGCCCTTCAGTGGAAGCTACATCAGGTATGATCCCCGAGAAAAGAGCATCCCCCATCCCCCCACGATCGCCGCAGCCCTGCATCTAATTCGTGTCCTCCCCCTTCCCAGTTTTTTTTTTTCCTTTCAATCCTCCATCTTATTTTCCCAAAAGGATCCCCATTATTATGCCTGAGCCCATAGTTCGTACAATAGTCCTTGTCAACACCCTTGTGCGTGCATCACCGCTTGGGCTACTTGAACAGTCTCTGCACACTTTAACAGCCAACCGGAAGGTAGTAGCCCTCATAAAACATCTTCAGAGATGCACACTGTACGTCGCTGTAGGATTGAAAATAGCTATATTTATGAATAATGTCCAATTTAGATCAGTTTATTCACCTCCCTCCCCCCCATGTTGCACAAGACGCAGCATGCCACGAGGAAATAAGGAAGTCTCATTAATTTTACAGCATTTCCCATGTACTCACGAAACTCCTTCAGCCATTCTTTTTTTTTTTTTGTCCCATTCAGCGATATACACCTGTAGCTTATTTGGCTCTCAGAAGGAGAACGTGGCACCCTCCCAACGGACCTTGACCACCGCCGGGTATGCCATAAAAAATTCTAGGCCTCGTTCTCTTAGTTGGTCCATCAAGGGGTTGAACTGTTGCTATTTGCATTGTATTCGCAGAGAGAGATCCTGGTTTAATGTTATTTTATGCCCCTCAAAATCAAGCTCTTTCAGATTTCTGTGTGCAGCCATGAGAGCCTGCCGATCAGGGTAGTGGTGCAGACGAAAGATTACTTGGAGGGGAGGTTGATCCGCCAGAGGTCTCGTGGCCAGTGCTTGATGTGCTCTCTCAATTTTCAGGCTTCCAGCTTTCGGTGTGAAGTTCAGCAGATTGGGCAGAGTAATCGCACAAAAGTCCAGTAGATTTCCTTTTTCTGCTCCCTCCGGTAAGCCTCTGATACGAAGGTTGTTGCATCTACTGTAATTCTATTGGTAGTCTAGGGCGTCCTTCAGATCTTCTATTTCTTTCTCCATCTTTGCAATCTTTTCAGGGACTTCTTTTGTATTATCCTCTAAGTCCAAGATTCATTGTTCTGCCTCATGTATCCGTCATGCCTGTTGTTTAACTTCACTGGAAAGCCCCGCAATGGATTTCTCCACTTTCTCCCAGCGTGGAGTGAGGTCTGCTAGAATGTGATCCGAGACTGATTGGCTGATTAAGGCAAGCTCGGAGGCAGAGAACGAGATAGGGCCTACTCCAGCTCCAGCCACATGGTCTTGTCCTGCAGTTCTCTTCAAATTCTTGCTACCTTGGCGCGAGGTTTTCCCCTGATTCAGGTACTCGTCCATAATGGTATATCTTAGGCAACTATTTTAGTCAAAATTTTAAACTTTATACGATATCAAATGGGTTTAATTAGCCTCGTGATGCGGAGCGCTGGAGAGTTGCGACCTTCGCTTTAGCTGCTCATTAGCACCCCCAATTTATTGGTTCATCTGCCCCGACTGCCCCTTCATGTCTTTTTTGAATGGGGTTTGTTTTTAGCACAATTTTGTTTTTCTTGTTTTCCCTTCTCTCTCAAAAATGTCCAGGTGTTGTTTTAATTCATCAGTAACATTTGAGAAGGCATAAAGGGTGTGATTACTCTTGTTGATAGACTGCACCAAGCTCAGTGGGAGGATGGATACAGCAGAAGGGGGATACAGGATCTAAAAGATCTGACCAAGCCTAAGAGGTGGTCAGGAATATGGCAACTGAAGTTCAGGGCACAGAAGGTCAAAGTTATGCACACTGGAGCCAAGAACCCAAGGACAGAACAGAGCATGGGAGGGGTTAACCTTAACCATAAGAAGGGCTATGTTAAAGTATTACATATAAGTGTACTAATGATAATAAGATTTAGCAGGTTATAAATAGCAGTTAATTAGGCAGGACTCATTTATTATAAGGCATAAGAGTCTCTTCTGTATGATGTCCGACAGTATTAAGAATACACCCCCACACCATGTACTTTGTTGCTACGTAAGTTTTTAAAACTTTCCTTTGAAATATAGCCTTCCAACCATGGACTACCACTCAAAACACTGGGACTACCATTTTTGTCTAGGCCAGTTGTCCATGGGCTAGCACTAAATTTTGAAATTTGTCAATCCCTGCTGCAAATCCAAAGACAAAAAAACATCACAATTGCAGTTGCGGCAACTGGTCAACAAGATGAGAGGGAACATCACTGCTACTAGCCAGGACCAAATTCAAATGGGATTGTCATCTGACACAGATCATATGGAAACGGAGATCATTGAAAGTGCTTTTGATCTAAATAGAGACCCATTTTAGCCTCACAACCCATCGCGGATGCACTGGTTGTCCTTGCTGAAAACTACAAAGCTGTTCTTCCACATGAAGTATCAGCCGCATCCTATTAATAAAGAATCTCGTAAGTTAGATACCTTGGAGAAAAGGGCCTTTGCAGCCGCAGCTCTTGGCATGCATATTGCCAGCTATCAAGGGCACTTCTCCCAATACGAATATGCCCTTTGGACTTCCCTTAATTCCCTAATGGAAGATCTCCCTGAATCTGTCTACAAAATTGAGATTTTACAGACTGTTACCCAAGGAATAGAATGTAATAGCCATCAGCTTAAAGGTCCCATGGATACTTATGACACAGCTTCCAGGACAGCCACCGCTGGAGTCCGTATTAGAAGACATTTCCTTGCTTAGGACATCAGGGTTTTCCTCTGATGCTCAGCAGCAAGTCATGAGTGTTGCCTTTGATGGTACATATCTGTTTGGTAGAACAAGCCCTGGAGGCCTCTCCGAAAACCAGGACTGCCTATAAAGCAGGCAGGCTGGCCAGCTCCTTCAGCTCCGCAGAGGGGCAGGAACTGTCAGATCTTACTTCAAGATTCGCTCTTGTAGCAGGTAACACCTTTAGGGCTAAGCCGCCAGGTGTCAGAACTCCACAGAAAACTTTTTTTCCTTACAGATTTTTATGGTATTTTGTCTTTTCTCCCTGATCTCGGCCCCCTACCTTGGATGCGTGCGCACATGTGGAGGCGGCTGCGCTCTCAAGGTACCCTCCCTTTGTGTCGCCCCCACCGCCTATGCTAACCACTGGACCGCCACCCAGTGGTAGCGGGACTACAGGGGTGGGGGCAGCGACCACCCCCAGGAGAGGAGAGCTGCCTTCCGCCTTGCTCAGTTCTGACACCCACCCCCCGTGCCGGCACCCCGACAACCCGAGTCCGTTCCCGAACCCTGGTTGCCGATGTAGCACGAGGTGAGGCATCCAGCACCTCAGCCCTCAGCGCCACTGGTCCAGCTCCACGGAAAACTTCTAGCTAGCACTATTCAGCGAGCGACCACCCCCTACGTCGACCCACCCCCAACATGCCACATATCGTATAAAAGGGGCAGTTCCCCGACCCATCCCCACTTCTTTTCCCACCATAGACCGCGCAAGTCAGACCTCCGTGGACTCCTTCAGCTTGTCAACTGCCATTTTTCACACTACCCACATTTTCTTATTTTCCATTAAAAATGAGTACCGTCTTCAATCTTTTGCATGTCATCGCAATCGAAGTGTGTATGCAGGAAGCAAATTCCCCATAAGGCTGGCCATTCGGCATGCCTTTTCTGCTTAGGCCCGGACCACAACATTGAGGCCTGCCAGCATTGCCAAGACTTTAACCAGCACACCAGGCTGTGTTGCCAGAAGACCCTCAAAGCCTTCTTGCGTTCCAAAAGATTATCTGAAATAGAGAAAGAGCTCCACCACAAGAGTTCATCTTCCTCTCCCACTTCATCATCTTCTTCGCATAAAGGGAAGAAGTTGAACAATAAACACAAGCACCAGCAAAAACACCACAAGAAACTCCGGGCATAAAATCACTCCAGGTCTCCGAAGAAGTTCTTGCCTAAACCTACCTCCTTAGTCTCTGTAACAGGAGAAAGTTTCTCTGGACGCATGGATTGTTCCCCCTCCCCCCCCCCACATAAGCCTGGGCCCTTAGTCACGGCATGCTCTAAGCTAAGTGGGTCAGCCGGTGGGTCCTCGGGTGGCAGGCCGTTGTCTGTCTCCCTTCCGGCCAGGGTGTCCACTGAGTCTACCTCGATGTTGGGGGCTGATGCCTCAGGGCGACACCCATGTTCAGTGCCCTCTCCCACTGGGAAAGGGTGGTGTTCAGCCCATTCGGGAGCTAGCACTCCTTCACAGGCGACCCTGCCTAGATGGCCACCGGATCAGTCTCCAGCTCGGCCTACACCAGTCCCATTGATGTAGTCTCTCCGATGTCTCCTCGGGTTACCCCGTCTCTGGATCCTGTGAAGTCGCCAGCCGGACCTGACGCCTGATGTTCGGACACCGGACCTAATTAGTCTAACGCTAAGGGTACTACCCCTCTGGGACTGACGCCAGGCACCCCGGATCATTCTGCTCCAGTGCCCTGGTTGCCGCAGCCTGACGACCAGATGCCAGGGCTGTCTAACCCGAGCCCCCCCCATGCTGGTTGCACCAGCTCCTCCGCAGGGTCCACTGCAGTGCCTAAATGAGCTTTTCTCGGCCTGGTGGGCCTTCTTCAAAGATGAACAGACACCCAAGGCCCCCCTCAGCCATCACCTCAGAGACCGCCCCCAGACAAGCCTCCGGCCAAACTGCCTCCTCCTCCTCCTCCAAGGGGGGCTACCCTGACACCAGATGGGGGCGATAAACCCCTTCCACCATGAAAGCATCCTTGCTCACCTTCCCCATCCCCAGACTCGGGATTCAGATGGGTACTCTTTGTCATCGAGACACAGGTCAGAAAGCATAGGGAAAACCAGGAGCATTTGTAGAATTCACGAAAAATATTTATTTACAGTAGCAGTATTTACAGTTTGTTCCAGTCTATCATAAGCTACATCCATATTTTCCTTATCAGTTTCTGGTAAAACTAGCAAAACAGCTCTTGGCATTTTTTCAGTCCATTTATTGAGGAGGTTAGCATGGTATATCTTAGTAGGATTTTTCCTGTCAGAGTCTCAGCCTCGTAGGTAACAGTGCCAGTACGTCTGAGAACTTTATAAGGCCCTTGCCACTTCATTAACAGCTTATTTTCTGTTGTGGATAACAGTAGCAAAACTTTTTCACCTGGCTCAAAAACGTTTTATTTTACCCCGTGGTCATAATAAACCTTCTGCTGGTTTTGAGCTGCTTCCTGATTACTATGGGCAATTTCAACATATTTTGCCAGTTTCTTTCTTAGGGCACACATATAAGAAGTTATAGATTGATCTTCCTGGACATAAGTCTCCACCACTCATTCACACTAATGGGATCTGCGCCGGAGGCACTAGAACCCATTGGGAGCAAACTTTTTGTTAGAAGGTCGGCGCCTGAGACCAGAGCCTGCAGGGAGGCGGCTTTCTGAGCCTCAGCTCGTGTGGTAATGAGTATCTCGTGATCGACCTTCCACCGCCTCAGTTCCTTTTTTCCGCGTTGTGTGCACTTCAGTGACGATGGCGCTCGCCCGGAGTCAAACTTCAAACTAGCAGCATAGTTTTCAGTTTTATTGTTTTGTAGTAATATCTCGAATAAAGTTATCGTTTAGTTTATTATTCTTATTTATGAAAGAAGTCTCAGCCTACATTGACGGAGTTGACCACGAGCGGGTCAGGTGACGGTAGGGAGACTTCGTATAAAAGCTGTTCAGTCAGCCGGGCTGGGTCCGGTCCACCGCCTTCTCCGGAAGGGAGTCTGACAATGGTCAGTCCAATGCCCGAGGGGGTGGGCGGTCCCTCGAAAGCATAAAAGTAAATGGTTGCATTCTCGTGCACGTTTGGCCTCGAGCTCTTCTCGGCCCACAGGTTAAAAAGAAGGCATCACTCGAGGGTAGCCCTCTGATATGTCTGCGCATAGGCGGTCAGTTATTGGAGCTTGTTGCCGGTCTCCTCCTTTGGAGTCACCAGCTTCTGTTTCTGGTAGCCGACGTCTTGACATCGAAGCCCTACCCCGCCCTCTGGTAGGTCTTCAGATGAGCAGTTTCATCACTGGGCTGCTTTTATGGAGCAGTGGGCTCGGAGGTTGGTCCAGCTGCTTGGCCAGGTCACTCAGGGGCCTTCGGGCTTCTTGGGAGATCAGGTAGGGCGGTTGAGCCTCCCTAGTCGCGCGGCACCGTCTTCGGTGCCGTCGACTCTGCGCTTAGGTGTTTCCCCCCCCATATAGCTGTTGCGCAGGGGGCCACACCAATGCCTCTATCTCCTGCTCTTCTTCCTCCTTTCTCCTCAAATCCTGTTTTTGGAGCTCTGGGGTTTTGGCACCCTCAGCATTGATGGCACACTCGGCGCTGTTTCAGCTGCAGTGCATCTGTGTGCGTCCTCGGCGCGTTGAGTTTCTTGGCACGTGCCATCGTCAGCACCGTCCTCAGTGCCATCGCCTTGCCATCGCCGTGCCTCGTTGCCATATGGCTTCGCAGCGCCATCCAGCTTCTCGGCGCTGTCTTCGGTGCCATGTGGCTTCTCAGCACCGTGTGTTTAGTCGGCGCCATGCGTTTCGTCGGCTCCATGCGTTCTTTCAGCGCCGTGGGTTGTTAGGGCGTCCACCTTTCAGGACTCCTCTAACCCTTTTTTTTCTTCCTCATTTCCCTCTGATTTTCACTCCTTTCCTGTCCATGCAGTTCCTCCTGGACTGTCAGGAGATGACATTGAGCCTGACCCAGACCTTAGGCCGGGTGATGAAGTGGAAGGAACAGGATCTATTCCTGCTGCAGAGCTTGTGGTTGAGGACCTGTCTTTTAAGTCTCTGCTGAAAAACTTGATTCTAGGAGCGTGGATATGTTGTTCATCCACACTGTCTGGCATTGTCCCTTTCCCCTTTAAATCTTGCTGGAAGTCTTCAGGCTGGCTCCTCCCACCCACCGGGTGGTAAATACCGGCTCTGCCCATGGCAGCGCCAGATCTTCCTTTCGCTGGAAGATACAGGTTCCCTCATGCTACTTTTGCAAGTACGTAGGCCCTGGGTAAGCGACGGTTTCGCGCGCTACTGCGCCTTAAAACTGGTAGGTTCACGATTCAGATCGAACGCTTCGGATATGAGGACAAGTCGCCTCCAGGTTTCACCGGTGTCCTTGTGGACAGAAAATGTCTCGCACCGATCCCCACCTCTTGTGCGTTTATTGCCTAGGTGCTGTGCATGATACTTCGGCTTGCACCATCTGTTTGGCCTTCCATCCCACCATCCTGGAGGACCGCAAGGCGCGCCTTAAGCTGGGGAGACCGGAGCTTCGCAATCCACTGGTGAAATCGAAGGAGGCCAGGTGGGCGTTTTCCGCGGCTGTGGATCCACCGAGCAGCTCGAACAGATGGCGGCTTTCGAAGAGGAAGCTACCCAAGCTTCAGCCAACCGAAGTTTCTTCGTCCCGCTCAATCTGGGCTCCACCTTCACGGGGTCCTTTCAGGAGTTGTGCCAGTCTCTCCCTACCAAGGGTGAGGCGCCTTCCGGCTTGCACTCCTCCCGATCCAAGAAAAAGGACAAGGACCCCAAATCATCTTCTTCTAGCTGAAAAAGACGTTCCTGGGACCGAGAGCAGTCCAACACTCAGAAGCAGGCAGTCTCGGCCACGGTCGAGATCGCTTCCTTGGCTGCCGACTTTTCAGACCTTCCGTCAGGCCAGGGCACCGAAGCCGAGGATACGGCAGAACCGGCCGAGATTTCCCTCGACCCGATCGAGCCGTTGTCACCGACGCCTGTCGATGACTCCTTGGCGAGGACTCCCATTCTCTCCTTCCCCGTCGAGGAGACCCGTCCTTCGGGCATCCCGATCGAGGGACAAGAGCTGGAACCTCGTTTTCACCGAATCCGGCTTCTCCCGACTGACAGAGCCGATGCCGTCGGTCTCGATCAAGGAGTAGGACCCCGTCGGTTGAAAAACCGAGAAAGGGTCATAAACACTCCAGGAAGAGGCACCGCCGCCGTTCCTCATCCGAAAGACTTAGATGGAAACTCCATCGACATTATGAGGGCCTCATGTGGCAGCAACTCCTTTTGACCAGTCAAAAGCCGTCTAGTCCGGCTGTACCGGCCATTACTTGGCCCCAGCCTCTTCGGCCGACACAGACCCCCTCAGTTCCGAGGACTCCGGTTCTCCCTCCGGTGGGACCGGCATGTATTTCTGGTTGGCCTGTTACGGGCTCCCCAGCAATTTTGGTGGAACAACTACCTAAACAGCCTCAGGGAAGGTCTCCCTCTAAGGAGGATCGGACAGCTACGGGCTTGCCCCATAGGTTGTCCATTACTGTTACTCCTGATAGCTCTAGGCGCATCGGGGGGGACATAGGTGGGAGACACCTGTATCCTGATTCCTCGGACTCGGATACTACTGGCCTTCACTCACATGATGAGCTGTCAGTGACAGGCCTGGAGGAAGGTTATCTTCCTTCCAGGGCATCCTTCGACTCATTTCTGAGTCCACAGGTATGCCTTTGCAGCCTATACAAAAGAAGACGGAATATCCTCTCATGGATATTCTTAAGAGGGGGGATACCCTGACAGAGGCCTTTCCAGTGGCCGAAGCCATAGTTGGCCCGGCACTGGAGCTTTGGCAGTGCCCTGCTTCTTGCCCGGCTCCGTCTGCCCATATGGCCCGCAAGTACGCGGTGCCCATGGGATCCTTGGCGGGCTTCACTGAGCATCTCTCGGTCGAGAGCCTTGTGACTGCCTCAGTGTTTCAGCGCACGGGCAGCTCTGCGGATACTAACCACCCTCCAGACAAGGAGTCCAAAAATATGGACCACTCGGCCCGGAAAGTTTACACGGCATCATCCCTGGGCCTTCGTCAGGCCAGCTCAGCAGTGATTATGGCACACTTCTGTCACGCCCTACTGGGGTTGCTTGATGAAGTCCTTCCTCATCTCCCAGCAGACATGCAGACCACGGTCAAGCAGATCCATGACCAGGGCCGTGCTGTTGCTAAATGACAGCTCCAGATGGCCCTGGACATTGGAGATTCCTGTGCCCGTTCACTAGCTGCCGCAGTGGCCACTCACCACAGGGCTTGGCTGAGGTTATCCTCCTTTCCAGCGGATACTCAGCACAAGCCAGCTGACGTGCTCTTGCCAGGCACCGACCTCTTCGGTCCAGGAGTGGCAGGTCATCTCCAGCGCATTGAGCAGTCTAATGCTACCTTAGATGCCACCTCTGCTAAGGGTTCTTCGGGCAAGAACCAGCAGAAGCACAAGAAGAAGAAGTCCTTTCGGCATTCTTCCCCTGCGGTTAGACAGCTCTCCTTCCAGGGAGGTCAGCAACAACAGCAGGCTCAAGCTTGGCGCCCTAGGCCCAAGCAAGGTCCCCAACAGCCCCGCAAAGGAGGCAGAGGTGCTGGTCCGGGTGCTTCCTCCTCCAAGCCTGCACAGTGGCGAGTGGGGTGGCCTCCCACCATCCGTCCATGCCAGTTCTAGGTCCTCCTTGAGAACCGCTCCACACTTTCTTTCCACCTGGTCCATTGTCACCCTGGACAGGTGGGTTCTGAAGTGGTCGGGCAGACTGCCTCTAGAGTTTGAGCAGTAACCCCAGCGATTCCTGGCCCCACGGAGAAAGGATGTCAGTTGGCGCTCAGTCGGCCCGCCGGGCGACATTGCTCACTCCTCCACAAGGAGGTGGTAGCTCCAGTGCGGGATCCTCCTACAGGCGCAGGCTTCGTGTCCAGGTATTGCCTGGTGCCCAGGCGGACGGGGGGGGTTGGTGCCCCGTCCTAGATCTCCAAAACCTGTCTCGCACCTTCCAGATGGTAACTCTGTCCCAGATCATACCATCTCTGGAGTGAAACATGTGGTTCTGTTCACTGGATCTTTAGGTCGTGTTCTACCACGTTCCAATCCGTCCGTCCCACCAGTGGTTCCTCCGCTTCAGGGTCGAAGGGACCCTGCACGAGTTCAGAGCCATGCCGTTCAGCTTGTCATCGGCCCCACGGGTCTTCACCAAATGCATTGCAGTGGTGGCAGCCATCTCTGGCGTCAAAGGGTTAGTATTCACCCCTATCTGAATGATTGGCTCCTGGCGGTTCCTCCCTACAGGAGGTGGAGAGGTCAGGGACCTGACCCTCGAACCTGTTCCACCTGGGCCTCTAATCAACGAGGCCAAGTCAGAACTCGTGCCCTCTCAGGTGATGGGCTTTATCGGGCAGAGCTAGACTCTCGTCAAGCCAGAGCTCGGCTCCCGGCAGACAGGGCAGAGGTTCTTTCCTCCTTTGCCCAGTCATTTCTGGTTGGGCACTTGCGCCCTGCCCGGGACTTCCTGTGCCTTCTGGGTTACATGGTGGCGTGCACCTCAGTGGTCTGTTGGGCCAGATTGCACATGCGCCCCTTTCAGTGGGAGCTGGCCGCTCAGTGGTCTGAGCATCAGGGTCTTTTCGATCAGGTGGTCTCTGTCACCCAGAGGATGTGGGACGTTCTCCAATGGTGGACCGTCCCGAGTCATTTGCGGGAAGGGATCCGGTTTGTCTGCCCCGAGCCGAAGGTCGTACTTACGACCGATGCCTCTCTCATGGGCTGGGGAGCCCACATGGGGGACAACAGAGCTCACGGGTTCTGGACCCCCGAGGAGTCCCGATGCCACATCAACCTGTTGGAGCTCAGAGCAGTCAGACTGGCACTGTCAGCTTTCGCTCCTCAGCTCTGGGGTCAAGTGGTTCAAGTCCAGACAGACAATACCACGACCATGTACTACATCAACAAACAGGGCAGCACACACTCACGTCTGCTGTGTAGGAAGGCGCTCCAGATCTGGACCTTTGTCAGCCGGCTGGAGGCGGATCTCCTGGCCATCCATGTGGCAGGAGTCTCGAACCAACCGGCGGTTGCTCTCAGCCGCATAGGCCAGACATTCCATGAGTGGTCTCTCCATCCAGAGGTAGCTTACAGTCTGTTCTCCCGTTGGGGCAAACCGTTGGTGGACCTGTTCGCCTCCAGGGAGAACACCAAGCTGCGGCTGTACCATGCCCGCCCCCCTCAGCAGGGCTCACTGCAGGGGGATGCCTTCTCGAGGCCGTGGACCCCAGGCCTCCTTTATGCCTTCCCTCCATTTCCCTTGATCCACAAGGTGTTACTCAAGGTGAGGAGGGACAAGACGAAGGAGATCCTGGTAGCTCCAGATTGGCCGCGCCAGTTCTGGTATCCAGATCTCCTCAGCCTCAGCTGCAGGACCCCGGAGCGGCTTTGTACACGCCCAGACCTGATATCTCTCAACCAGGAGAAGGTATTCCACTCAGACCTTCAATCCCTGCACCTCACGGCCTGGTTCCTGAGCAGCTAGCGTTCCAGGCTCTGGGTCTTTCCGAGGATGTCTACACCGTTGTGGAAGCATCTCGAAAGGAATCGACCAGGAAATGTTATGCCTTCAGATGGAAAAGGTTTTCCATTTGTTGTCAGGGAAAGAGCCTGGACCCCTTATCCTGCTCTGTGGCTAACATTCTAGACTACCTTTGGTCCCTCTCCAAAGGGGGTCTTCGGTCATTGACCTTTAAGGTGCACCTGGCATCCATCTCTGCTTACCGGGCACGGGCCGGTCAGCCGACATTGGCACAGGAGACAGTGGTCGGGCGCTTTTAAAGGCCTGGATCACATATCCCCTCCCGGGCGTGAACCACCACCTCCGTGGGATCTCTTGCTGGTTTTGGCAAAGCTCATGGGCAAGCCATTTGAACCCATACACAAGTGTGAGCTCTCACACTTGTCGTGGAAGACTGCTTTCCTGGTGGCTATCACGTCAGCCAGAAGGACAGGGGAGCTCCAGGCGCTTTCGGTGGACTCCCCTTGTCTGGTCTTTCACAGAGACAAAGTTGTCCTGTGCCCCCACCCGAAATTCCTTCCAAAGGTGGTGTCAGAGTTTCACCTTAACCAGGTGTTGACCCTGCCAGTATATTGACACATCAACCTGGCAAGATGGCGGCAGTATGTGTGAGCTGCCTGAACCCGAGCTCTGAATAAGTGTATTTTCTGAGCTCTTTTCCGTTTTATGTTAGTTTTGTGTTTTTTAAACAGTTTGTTTTGTGACTTATTTTCGTTTAGCCGTTTTGTTTTTTCGGCTATCGCCGGGAGTGTGTGGAGTGTGCACTGAGCTGCTGTTTGTAGCCGCCAGGGTGTAGTGCCTCTCAGTTCTGGCGGCTCTGTTTTTTATCATGGCACGTCTGAAGGAGATAACACCTGGCTTCTGTGGGATCTGAGTGTGGACCCCCATGGTCTTGCTCCAGCCGGCTTGTTGCATTTTGGGGAAACTGTTGGAGGCTGGAGTTAGGGAGTTCACCAAGGAGTGTGTGTTTGTGGACCTTTGCTCTTTCGGACTGGCTTCTGGATTATTGAGTGGTGCATTAGTTGGGCGCTGTTTTCAGACTCTGTGGATTGACTTGCTTGGAAGGCTGAGGAGGAGGTCTGCTGATCGGAGCCCTGAGAACTGACTGGTGTTCTACCGGAACTAAAAACTGGGATCGTGAGTGGAGATTTCTTTCGTTTGACGTTTCTGCTGACTGTTAATTGCCCTAAATATCGGTCTGGGTGGTGAGAGCACCCGGGGCCTGGGGGCCATTAAACAAAATATGTCCCTCGTTTTTGGATTCTGGACACTTTTTGTGGGATGCTGTGGTCACAGGGAAATCTTCCTGATTGTTTAGGAGAATGCTCCCTCTCCCCTGGTGTGGGTGACTCCTTGGGAATTTTTTGGCCGTCTTAGGAGGAACCACGGGGACTTTGGCCGGAGGGCCGCTCTCCTCTGTGGTTGTTGGTTGGGGAATCTCAGCGGCTGGTGGGCGGTTGAGATCTCAGGTTCCCCTCTTGGGGTGGCCTGCTTTTTCTGTGGGTCTCATTCCTGTTGGGGGGGGGGGTTCGCATTCTCCTTTTGGGTCCTTCCAGATTACAGCCCTCTGATCTGATCTTTGCCTAGGTGTCTGGGCCTGGGTTTTGAGGATACAGCTTTTTGGAGAAGAGCCGTTTTTTAAAGAAACCTTTTCAGTGATCAGATTAAGAGGGGATGAGAGCCCCTCTTGCTGTCAGCTGGATTCTGAAATGTACTAGCACTTTGTTCGAAAGTCTGCTGGTTGTTCGATCCTCCACGACTCTTGGATTTAATTGGTTTATTTAAAGCTGCAGTTGGATTCGCCACGACTTCTCCTACCATTGGTTGACTTCTTTCCCAGACTTTCTATTTTTGGTCTCCCGGTTGGTGAGAGGACCAGGACACCTGTATTTATTTTTCTTTTGTTTCATTGTTTTGTTTCTGTTTATTTTATTTTCTGTTTGATTCTTGTGTTATTTTGGGTAGTGGGGAGTGCCCAAATTTCTCCCTTTCCTTGGCTGTGAGGCGGTGGGGTGGGGGTGGGGGAATTATATTTGTATATGTATTTTATCCTGTGAGAGAAGTTTTATTGATTTTATTGATTGTGTTGTTCTGGGTTTGAAGTCTATCCAGTTGGGGAGGAGGGTGGTTTTGTAGGTTTTGTTGGGTTGGGTTTATTGTTTTAAGTTATTGTTTTGGAGGATTTTAGGATTTTAATTACAGGCATTCAGAGTTTTAGATTAGTTTAGTTAAATATTGTTTTATATTGTCTAGTTTGAGCTAAATCATGTGTTGGCCGGCAGGGTCCATGGTGGTGCCCGATTCGTCCTCCTCTCTTCGCGCCCTCCGCCTTTTTTATACTCCTCCCCTACAGTTTGAGACATACCAGCGCTGTAGGCGCTGAGATTGTTCAGCAGGGAGAGAGTGAGGAGGCGGGGTGAGCAAACAGGAAGGATGAAAAGCGAGACCCCGTATCGGGTTAGTAAGTCCAGAAGCGTCCTTGGGGCTAAATGGAATCCAGACCGGGGTTTCCGTGTCTGGTGCCCATACCCAAGGGCACTACTGAATTTAGTGGGCAGATAGGCTGGACAGCTTCCGAGGTTTGTCCAACTCGGGCAATGTTATGCAATGCCAGGTCTGTTAAGAATAAGACCGCTATTTTAGCCGATCTTATTGGTTCGACTGACCTGACTTGCATCACCGAGACCTGGCTGGATGAAAATTCAGGCCCCATATTGGAGGCCATGATTCCGGCCGGGTACTCGGTGATATCCCGCCTGAGATTGGACTGCGGGGTGGGGGGGCAGTCTGTTTTAAGACTAAATTGGGCCTCATGAATGTGGTAGTAGGTGAGGCTGAATCCTTTGAGTGTACAGTTGTAGCAGGTGTAGTCGTTCGAATCGTTCTCATCTACCGTCCACCCAGAGATGGGAAACGCTTCTTACAGGAAGTAGCAGACTTTCTCGTCGATATGTCGTTTGAGTTGCCTAGATTGATGGTTCTGGGCGACTTTAACGCCTGGGTCGACGATGAACTCTCACAATTTGGTAATCACTTCCTCCAACTTATGTCTTCTTTGGGCCTTACACAGGTAGTTTCCACTGCTACACATAAATCTGGGCACTCTTTGGATTTAGTCTTCCTCTTAGGGATTGACTCATCCGACATGGGGGTGGAACCAGTCACCTGGTCTGACCACCACACCGTGAGGTTCAATTTTTACACCCTCTTGAGAAGGCCTTCCCTTGTGGAGATGGTCAGGTACCGCCCATTACAGAATATTACTTCCCAGGGCCTTGTGGCGGTCCTTGACCTCTCATCCCTCGTGTTGACTAGCAGTAACCCAGAGGCACTGGTGGTGGCCTATAATACGGCCATTACGGGCGCCCTGGATTTTATTGCTCCTGTTCGTGAGCGCCTCCTATCCCTTCACCCCAGGTCCCCTTGGTTTGATGGGACATTGAGGGAGTTGAAGAGACAAGGGCGAAGGTTAGAGTGTTGTTGGCGAAAATCCGCCCTTGATGCCGACCACCTTAGACTGATGGAACATTATTCTATCTATCAATCTGCTATCACCCATAAGAAGGCAGAATTCCTGTCCAGGGAGATTGCAGTTGCACAGAATCAGCTGGCTCAGTTGTTTCAGACTGTAGACAGACTATGCAACCCAGCCTGTCTGCAAGTCCGAAAAGCCTTTTCGCAAGTAGAGTGTGAGGAGCTCACTCAGTTCTTTGCAACTGAGGTGGCTGACATCAGGGCGGGCTTGTGTCCGGCAATCTCTAAGGGTGATGTTGTGGAACAGCGCGAGCTCACAATGCCTCAATTCTCTTGGAGTTCCTTTCACCGACTGGAAGACGTGGATATTATGAGGATCATCCATAGTGTGCGGCCTACGAGCTGTAGTTTGGACCCTGGACCAACTCCCCTAATTTTGGGTTGTTTTGAGACCATCGGTCCAGTTATGGTGCAAATAGTCTGGTGTTCCTTAGAGTCTGGGGAGTTTCCTAATTCCCTGAAAGAGGCGGTGGTGAAACCCCTCTTGAAAAAAGCTGCTCTGGACCCAGACTGTTTTTCAAACTACAGACCTATCTGTAATCTTCCCTTTATTGGGAAGGTTATTGAGAAGGTAGTGGCAGCCCAATTGGAAGACCATTTAACCATCCATAATGTTTACGAATCCTTCCAATCCAGTTTTCGTAAAAGACACAGCACCGAGGCTGCGCTGGTTCGGGTGCTTAATGATCTTCTGAGGGTGAGAGATCAGAAGAGACGTTCCATTCTAGTTCTTCTTGATCTCTCATCAGCTTTTGACACTGTGGATCACTTGGTGTTGTTAGCACGCCTGAGGTCAATTTGTGGAATGTCGGGAACTGTTTTAAAATGGTTCACTTCATTCCTCACTGGGAGATCACAAAGAGTTGTGTCGGGGGTTTACTTCTCCGGTCCAACTCCTTTGTTGTGTGGGGTGCCTCAGGGTTCAGTACTGTCACCCATGTTATTCACAGTGTATATGCTGCCCCTCGAAGACATTATAAGACGGTATGGGCTGAGGTTTCACTGCTATGCAGATGATACCCAGCTATACTTGTCTTTTGCACCTGACCAGGATGGAGCACTCTCGGTGTTTAACAACTGTCTGGAAGAAATCCAAGGGTGGATGGATTCTAGTTGATTAAAGTTGAACTCAGAAAAGACAGAGGTGTTAGTGGTGGACCCGGGTTGTCAGATAGCGAGGTCACATGGTGGCACACCTTCTGGAATTTTTCTTGGCGGTGTGTCACTTCTGACCTCTGAACAGGTGCGCAACCTTAGGATTGTCCTGGACGATAGGCTGACCCTTCAATCTCTAGTGTCGGCCGTTGTCAGGACCTCCTTTTGCCATCTTAGGAATATTGCCAGGGTGCGTCACCTTGTTCTGCCTGACTCCCTGCCAACGTTGGTCCACGCTTTTGTGTCCTCGCACTTGGACTACTGCAACGCCCTTTACTTTGGGCTTTCTGGGGTTGAAATCCGTCACCTTCAGCTGGTGCAGAACACTGCAGCCCAGGTGTTGACTGGGACAAGGAGATCCAGTCATATTACCCCGGTGCTGCGCGAACTGCACTGGCTTCCTATACGGTGGCAAATCACCTTTAAAGTCATTTTATTGACTTTCAAAGCCCTTCATGATCAGGGTCCAACCTATCTGAAAGAACTTCTGGTGCCTTACTGCCCCGGCCGATCACTCCGCTCAGCTGACGATGGGTTGTTAGAGATTCCAAGAGTGAATTTAAAATCTTCTGGTAGCAGAGCTTTTTCTTATGCTGCACCCACTCTTTGGAATTCTCTACCACGCCGGTTAAGGGACTGCACCTCCATGGAGGTATTTAAGAAAGATTTAAAAACTTACTTATGGGATTTGGCTTATCTGGATGATTAATAGAAACTATTTATAAATATCTGCTATTGTATGGATGACCGTATGGCTTGTTTTAACTAAATGATGTTTTAATGTATTTTTATATGTTTTAAATTGATATTGTATATTGTGTTTGATGTAAAGCGCCTTGATATTCTTGAAAGGCGCTTTAAAAAATAAAGTTATTATTACTACACTAATTACACCTCGGACACCGAGTACAGGCTTCATACTCTGGACCTCAGGCGTGCTCTCTCCTATTATAAGGAGAGGACGGCGGATATTCGGGGAGAGATTCGCCAGCTGTTTGTCACCTACGCTGAAGCCGCTTCTGGCAGACCTGCAGCCAAGCGGACTATTGCAAGATGGATCACATCATGCATAAGTCTGTGTTATGAGTTGGTGGGCAAGGAGCCTCCCAGTGGTTTAAGGGCTCATTCAGCCTGTCATACTGCTGCATCGGCGGCTGCTTCCAGGGACATCCCTATCCAGGAAATCTGTCGGGCTGCTACCTGGAAATCAGCAAACACCTTCATTACCCACTACCACATCGACCTTGAGTCACGCCGAGATGCTGGTTTTGGGGCCTCGGTTCTCCAATCTCGTTTTCCTAAGTAGGGGGTGTGCACCTTGCCTCCCTCCTCCCGGAGAACTGCTAGGAGTCTGCCAGACAGTGTGGATGAACAGCATATCCACGCTCCTAGAAAAACAGGTTACTCACCTGTAACAGTAGTTCTAAGGTGGTATATATTTATTCATCCCTGCACACCCACAACTTGCTTCCAATGAGCTAGATCTGGTGTCATGGGGCGGAGCTGAGGTATTTACCACCCAGGTGGGTGGGAGGAGCCAGCTTGAAGACTTCCGGCAAGATTTAAAGGGGAAAGGGACAATGCCAGACAGTGTGGATGAACAACATATACCACTCCTAGAACTACTGTTACAGGTGAGTAACCTGTTTTTTCTGCTTTTTCTCTCCAAACTACAGATATCGATCCTGGGAAGCTCTTAAGACTCCAATACCTCCATGTTCCAGACATCCCTATGGATTTGACTCCTCCGGTACAGCCCTCCTTTGAGATGCTGTGTCAAATGGTATGGAATAATCCTGCTCTGATTCCTTTGGTGGCTGAGTCCATAGATAGGAAATACTCAGCCCCCAAGGATTGACCCATTTTGGCGTCCCAAGCCTTTGTGGATCCTATTGTAGTCTTGGCAGAGAATGATAAGGTCGTCCTTCCCCAAACTACTACAGCTCGACCTATTAACAAAGAATCTCGTAAGATAGACACTTTAGGTAAGAGAGTCTTTGCTGCTTCCACCCTAGGTATGTGTATTGCCAGTTACCAAGGCTGTTTCTCTCAATATGAGTATATCCTTTGGCATTCACTCAAACAAATGGATGAAGCTCTACTGGAGTCGGACAATAATTCAGAGCCTCTTCAGACCATAACCGGGGTATCGAGTCCAACAACCAGCAGGTTAAAGCAGCTATGGACGCTTTCGATACTGCTTCCCGAGCAGCGGCGGCGGGCATTTGTACCCACCATCATTCCTGGCTGCACACTTCAGGTTTCACGAATGATGCCCAGCAACAGGTAATGGCGTTGCCCTTTGATGGTGTGTATCTCTTCGGCACTCAAGTAGAACAGGCTCTAGAGGCTACACAAAAGACTAGGTCAGCCATTAAATTGGCTCGACCTCCTCCTGTCCCCTTTCGAGGGGGTGTTAATAAACGACAGTTTCATAACCATCATTCCTTTCGAGGCAAAGGCAGGGGAAGTTTTAATAAAAACCATGCCCTCCAGCCTCAAAAGAAAACGCAGCAGAAGGCACAAGGACCCAAAGCGTCCAGTGCCGCCTTCTGAGTTGTTGGCCCAAGTCCCACCTCAGCTGCCCGAGGTGGACTTTTCCTCAGCGGTGGGAGGTCATCTGACTCACTTCTACAATCAATGGAAGTCCATAACCTCAGACAAATGGGTCCTCTGGATAATCCACGAAGGGTATTCCCTCAATCGTTTGGGGACCCCTCCAGACCGTCCCCCCAGATGACAGCCCAGGCTGTCCGCTCTTCAGTCAGATCTTCTCGCCTCCGAGATACAGGGCCTTCTGAACAACAGGGCAGTGGAAGTAGTTCCACTGGATCAACTGAACACAGGGTTCTACTCCCATTACTTTCTGGTTCCAAAGAAAACCGGGCGCATGCGCTCCATTTTGGACCTCAGAAAACTAAACAAATTCCTTCCCAAAGAGAAATTCAAAATTATATCACTAGGAACCCTGTTACCTTTGCTTCATCAACACAACTGGTTAGCCTCCCCGGACATGCAGGATGCTTACCAGCACATTCCTATTCACCCAGAGCATCACAAATACCTAAGGTTCGTAGCTTTGGGACAGCATTATCAGTTCAGAGTCCTGCCCTTTGGGCTGTCCTCGGCACCACAAGTTTTTACAAAGTGTTGTGCAATTCTCATAGCGCATCTCAGAAAAATCGGAATACAGGTGTTCCCGTATCTGGACGATTGGCTTCTCACAAGCCCCTCCAGACAAGAGACTCTAGAAGCCGTGGCCACGGCTTAAAAATTCCTCATGTCCATGGGAGTCCTGCTAAACTTGGTAAAGTTGCAACTACGTCCCTTCCAGTGGCTTCTCTTCATAGGAGCCCTTCTGGATACCTCCAACGCGAAAGCCTTTCTTCCCAATGACAGAAGGAGTGACATCCTCCAAATGGCCCGCTTCATCAGAGAAAACAACTCGGTTCGAGCTCTCTTGATGCAGCGGATCCTGGGTCTCATGGCATCCTCAGTGTTCACTGTGCCTCTGGTTCGCTTCACATGAGAACTACTCAGTGGTTGCTCAGCACTCAGTGGTCGCCAACCACACACCCACAGTCCTTTCACATCAAGGTGACGGAACCGCAGAAATGGTCGCTCACGTGGTGGACTCAGGAAGACAACCTTCGGGAAGGTTATCCCTTCACTCCTCTGGATCCCCAGATCTCCATCACCACGAATACATCCTTTATGGGGTGGGGAGCTCACTGCCAGGATCTCCATACCCAGGGTCGATGGAGTCAGGACGAGTCTCTGCTTCACATAAATGTTCTGGAAATGAGAGCCGTCCTGTACACAGTCCGAGCTTTGAAGGACATACTCTGCCACAAGATTGTTCTCCTTCAAATACAACAAAGCAGTGATGTACTACATCAACAAGCAGGGACGGAGCACACTCTTACTCCTTGTGCAGGGAAGCGATGAGAGTGTGGGAATTGTGCCTAGAGCACAAAGCTCTGATCTAGGCAGTCTACCTGCCAGGAGTCCAAAACGATCTGGCGGATCATCTCAGCAGAACAGAGATGGATCCTCATGCGTGGTCTCTCGACACAAGCGTCATGCAATCACTCTGACGAGTGGGGACTTCCAGGCCTGAACCTTTTTGCGTCCCCACTCAACGCAAAACTCTCTCTCTCCTGCTCCAGAAATCCAGGACCTGGCATTTTTTGTCAGGATGCATTCAGACTGTGGTGAACAAGATGCTTTCTGTACGCATTTCCTCCTCTTCCCCTAGTTCAGAGGGTGCGATGCAGAATGATTCTCATCGCCCCATTCTGGCCTCATCAGATCTGGTTTCCATTAATCATCAGATTATCGGAAACTTCTCCGAGACGGCTTCCACTTCATTCGAATCTGCTGACCCAGGGCCCTGAAATCCCTTCACCTCCATGCCTGGCTTCTGAAGAGAGAGAGAGAGGTGAACAGGTTTAACGTTTCACGTAAGGTCTCAGATATTCTGTTAGCTGCACGCAAGCCAGCTATTCGAAAAACTTACATGGCTAAGTGGAAGCACTTCTCCATCTGGTGTACAAAACCCTCCTGGAATCCTTTTTCCTGCCCACCAAACAAGGTCCTGGAGTATCTACTAGATCTCTCAAACACAGGTCTGCAATACTCGACTATTAAGGTTCACCTCTGCACAATCTCTGCGTACCATGAGCCTATACACTCCATGTCTCTGGCTCAACTTCCTGTGGTTAAGAGGTTTCTTAAAGGTATTCTGCATAACAGACCACCAGTCAGACAGCCCATTGCAGCCTGAGACATTAACCTTGTGCTAGACATGCTCACTTGTAAACCGTTTGAGCCCCTAGCTACTTGTGATCTGAAATTCCTGACTTGGAAGACGGCCTTCCTTGTAGCCATCACTTCCACCCGCAGAGTGTCTGAAATACATGCTTTGGTCACAGACCTCCCATATGCTGTATTTCACAAAGACAAGGTGGTTCTTAGGACCCATCCTAAGTTTTTCCCAGGGTTGTCTCAGAATTCCATCTGAATCAGCCTTTGCTCCTTCCTACCTACTTCGTGAACTTCCAGAATGAGGGAGTGCGCACCCTACGTTCCTTGGATGTGAAGAGAGCCTTGCAGTTCTACTTGGACAGATCTAAGGAAATCCACATGTCTAAACAACTGTTTGTCTCCTTCAGCATGGCCCGGCTGAGTCAGCCTGTTGCTATCAGATGTATTTCAGCATGGTTAGTGGCATGCCTTCGCCACTGCTACTCCATGGCACAGGTTAAGCTAGAAAGCAGAGTATACGTTCATTCTACCAGAGCAGTTGCGGCATCTCTGGCAGAACTCCAGAACATGCTCAGTGCGCACATCTGCAGTGCGGCCACATGGAGCTCCGTGCACACTTTCGTAAAGCACTATGCTTTGGATGTCTATGCCAGACAGCATCAGTCCGTTGGCAGGACAATCTTTAATGGACTTCTGTCCTAAGTGAGCTCCTCTCTCTCCTGCCGCCCATCTTGGGGGATATTTTTAGCTCGGTACTCTCCCATCAGTGTGAATGAGTGGTGGAGACTTTATGTCCAGGAAGATATGTAAATTACGTACCTACTGTAATTATTGATCTTCTTGGACGAAGTCTTCACCACTCATTCACACGCCCACCCACCTTTCCCCGAGCTCATTTATCTGTTTGTGGTTTTCTCTCCCTCAATGGCTCATCTGTGGAGACTCTGTCGTGTTGATCTTTCTTACACAGGTCATTTGGACTATCTTATGTCTGACGATAGATTAGTCTATACTGTACCTCCTCTGTAAAAAAGGTACTGAGGTGGTTGAAGGGGTCGATGCAGAGGTAGCCTATACAGCGCGATCCGGGCTTGCTGTGCCGCTTCCTCACAGCCCTACCTAGGCACCGGCCCTTTTGAAGATGTTTGGCTTCCGCTGGGTCCTGGCGCCTCCAGCGCAGTTCCCATCAGTGTGAATGAGTGAGTGGTGGAGTCTTCGTCCAAGAATATCAAGAATTACGGTAGGTACGTAATTTACATTTCAGGATGGTCACCTTGCTGGGCATTCTTCCCATGTTGTATCAAGGGGACTGGCTCAGCTTCCTGGACATGCAAGATGCCTACCTCCATATTCTGGTGCTTCCAGATCACATGAAGTTCCTGAGGTTCTCCTTTCAGGGAAGGCACTTCCAGTTTCAGGCATTGCCCTTCGGCCTTTCCTCGGCACCTTGAGTATTCACGAAGTGCCTAGCAGTAGTGGCAGCTGCTTTAAGGAGACAGGGACACGTTGTTTATCCCTATCTCGACAATTGGCTTCTGACCACCACAATGAGGGATCGGCTTCTGGCAACCTTAGAGGACACCTTTAGCCATTCAGCTCCCTGGGAATCACCCTAAACATAGCCAAGTCATTCCGGACACCATGTCAGAGGCTTTAATACATAGGGACAATCCTGGACACGGAGCAAAGGAAGGCCTTCCTCCCGCCAGACAGGGCAATATGCCTTCGCTGTTTGGCCCACAAAGTCTCAGCTGCTTGCCAGGTCCCAGCTCAAACCATGCTCCAGCTCCTAGGCCATGTGGCCATGGCAATAGTGACCTTTCCCTCAGCATCTCTCTTTATGAGTGTTCCTCAGTGGACACTCAGAGTGCAGTGGGATCAGAGAGGACGATCTCGACTGGCCTGTCATCGAGGCACAGGTCAGGAAGCATAGGGAAAACCAGGAACAGTTGTAGAAGTCACCAAAACTTTATTCATAGTAGCAGTAATATAGAAAAAAAAGAAACTTGTTCAGAATAACTATGTACAGAGGAAAAACAAATATTTCTTGTAATCTGCCTTGCAGTAGCAGCTTAGCTCTTTTATAAGTCTTTTCAACCCCCATCCTTAGCAAACATCCTGTCCTTGTAAGTTTCAGGAGCTGTTAAAACACAGTGTGCTTCTTGAGGCCCCTACAGCTTTTGCAAAAGGCTCAACATTTGCTCTCAAGTAACCTCTAGAGTTTACAATCATCTCAAATTATAAATATATGTATTTCAACAGTAGTACTATTTATTTTCCAAACAAAAGTGATCCCATTATCGGTTACATTTTTATACAGTGATTTGCACATATTTTTATATTTGCTGATATAGATATGCAAGAGAGAAAAACAGACAGCAAGAGAAAACTGAGACACAGCGAGAGGCAAACAACTGCGAGCCTGTCTGGTTGATCAAGACCGAAGTCTCACAGGAAAATTTGGTTGCGCAACCAGACAGAGAAGAGACAGAAAAGGAAAGATCCTTGCATTTTAATGCTTTCTCCATAACAAATGGGACAGGGTCCTATTCTACCCTGTCACACAGCCAGTCTCAATCTCCAGTGCAGTGGTACAAACTCTTTCTTGGTGGCTCTCTCCACAGAATCTAGAGTCTGGGGTCTCTTTTTCAGAGAAAAGCTCCATTACAGGTTCTCAAAACCGATGCCTTGGGCCTGGGTTGGGGAGCTCATTTTCAGAACCATCAGACTCAAGGTGCATAGTCTTCTGTAGAATTGACCCTCCACATCAATATTTTGGAGATGAGGGCGATTCTGTATGTTCTACAAGCGTTTCTCCTGGATCTTTGTCCAGGCCCCCTGTTGGTGCAGACAGGCAACATGTCAGTCATTTACTACATCAGAAAGCAGGGAGAAACTCACTCCTATCCTCTTTGTCGGGAGGCTATGTGGGTGTGGTTCTGGGCTCTAGATCATGGCCTATTGCTCACCGCAGTGCATGTTCCAGGGTACAAAACATCTTGGCCGATGCCCTAAACCAGTCTCAATCAAGGACTCATGAATGGGAACTCCTGCAATCAGTAGTGGACGACCTCTTCCAGAGATGGGGCCATCCAGAGCTGGACCTCTTTGCGTCCCCATGCAACGCAAAACTGCCCAGTTTCTGCTTGCTCGATCACAGGCCCGGTGCTTTCTGGCGAGATGCATTGTCCCTGTGTTGGACAGGGAGGTTTCTGTATGCCTTCCCTCCCTCCCTTTCCTCTCCTGCAAAGAGTTCCGCTCAAACTCCAAGCAGAGGGAGTGGAGATGATTCTCGTTGCTCCGCTTTGGCCTTGTCAAATATAGTTCCCACTACTGCAGCAGCTGGCGTGGAACTTCCAGTTCCCCTGCCCTTGTCCTCCCGATTACTGTCGCAAGAGTAGGACAGGTTGGTTCACCCAGACCTCTGGTCCTTACATCTGCATGCCTGGCACCTGCAGACATAGCTACAGCACGTTATGAGGTATCTCCCAGAGTGGCTGAGGTCTTGGTTGCAGCTAGAAAACCTTCCAGTAGGGCTACCTACTCCAAGAAGTGGAAGCGCTTTTGGGCCTCCAATCAGGCTGTGAACCCCCTCCTATGCCTTATGAATGTTGTCCTTGAGTATCTCCTCTCCCTGTCAAACTCAGGCCTTCGATATTCCTCCATCAAGGTACCCCTTTCTGCAGTCTCTGCCTATCATGTATCGGTGGATGGCAAATATGTTGCCCAGACAGATCTGGCCTGAACATTTTTGAGGGGAATGCTTCATCTTACACCTCCCATTAGGGACCCTATCCCTCCTTGAGATCTTTTCTTTTTGTTAGAAAAACCATGTTGCCTCCCTCGAACCAGCCGCCGATTGCGAGCTACATTTTCCGTCATGGAAAGCGTTGTTTTTAGTTGCCATTACTTCTCTGCGGAGGATTTCCGAGTTTCAGGCTCTGATGGCTAAAGAGCCGTATCTAATTTTCCATGGACAGGGTATCCTTGAGGACTAATCCTAAGTTCCTGCCTAAGGTGGTGTCATAGTTTACCCTTAATCAGGACGTCAAGATTCCGGTATATTACCCGGAGCATACCAGTCGAGAAGAGGCTCTAGTTCACACTCTGGATGTTCACAGAGTGCTTAGATACTACATCAGTTGTACTCAGACTTTGAGAAAATCTGATCAACTCTTTGTTTCCTTTGCCCCAAGAACTCTGGAGGCATCTGTGGCAAAACAGACTTTGTCCAGATGGCTTGTCCATTGTATCACCTTCTGTTACAATAAGTACCCAGCGAACTCACTTCCAGCCAGAAGTGTTTCTGCTTCCTTTGCAGCATTTCATAATGTTTCTGCAGCAGATATCTGCACAGCAGCTACTTGGAGCTCAGTGTACACCTATTGCTTCCCGTCAGAAAGCTGTATTTGGATTGGTGGTGCTTCAAGGCCTAGTGTCTTGAAGCTTCTCCCGGTTCTCAGTTTTGCACCTCCCAGCCCGTTCGGGATCATTTGAGTACTGCTTGGTACTCTGTCCTTATGGTGTAGCCTGCTGCAAGAGCTCCCATTCAAAGTAAAATAGTACAGTTATGTAAGAACTTACCGTAACAGTAGATCTTATCTGTGTCAATCTTCACCATTCATCACAGCTGGGTACTGGCCGGAGATCAGGACCCCGCGATTTTTTTTTTAAAAAGGATAGTAGCGAGACCGGCGCAGCGATGGCGCCCGCCCTCGGGGTACAGGCGTTACTCATTAGGCTCGAGGATCAGCCAGATAAGGCTGGGTGGAAACTCATCCTGCCTACCAGTTCTTCGTCTCCCATATCGAGGTCACCTCGTCGGGAAGCCTGAAGAAGCCTTATTCAAAAATTTTAGGCCTTGAAGCCTGCGTCTTTAGTCGATCAGTCTACTAGTTCTATGTTTGCCTCCACTTTCGGCGTCGCCGGTAAGATCTTTCCTTTTTATTGCATTTAAAGTGAGTGAGTCTGTTTTTGGTGTTTTCTCCGTGGGTCGTATACGGATCGGAGGCAAAATCACATGAAGGCAAGGCGACCCCTATCGTCGGTGCCGATGTGGCCGCAAGTACTCCGTCACCGACCAACGATGACCGTGCCTTCGTGCCTTGGCCGCTACGACATGGGTCGTGCGCGCCTGCTTCTCGATGGACCGCCGAGTTTTGGAACAGCGGCGTGTTTAAGGTCGAAGGCTGACTCCGCCGAGTTTTGGGGGTAGGCCGCGCGCTTGTCGGGCCAAACCGCGTTCTCTGAACCCTCTTCTCCGACCCCTCCTCCGGGTCCCTCCTGGTTCTACGGACGGCGGAGGAGGAGCCTCGATCTCTTCTAGCCCTAGCCGTGGCGAGGCTCCTTCGCGGCGCCGAGGCCCGTCCGCTTCCCCGGGAAGGCGGGGGGAAAGCCCCTCCGGCAATCACTCGCCCGAGGTGAAGGCTCCCCGGTGTCACTCCCCGCAGTCCGCTAGGCCGGGTCGGCGCCGTCGTTCAGTGCCCGTCAGGGGCCTTGGGTACCGTTCACGGTGCAGAGGTCCCTGTCGGTGTCGGCGTCGGCGCCGACCCGACTTCTTGTCGATGATAGTGGGGCTTGCAACCACCGTCCACAGCGCGACACTGCTCGCGCGCCGTGAAACGCCTGCCGGCGTCCGGTGAGATGCACGGTTGAGCCGACGGCGCCGTGGGGCCTTCCGGTAGTCGTCGCCGGCGCCAGCGTGAGACACCGTTAGGACTCTCGACGCCGCTCACACAGTCGACCGATGGTCATCCGCGGCAGCGTGGCACCGTGGTGAACCGAGTCGCCAGTCGTCGGCGCCTAGGCCTCGCTGCGCGCAGCGGTGTCGAAGCGGCCTGGCGGTGGTATCGACTCGAGACTGGGGTGCTATGCGAACGTCTCCATCCAGGTGCCTCCGTGGCACAGTGGACTGATAAGGTGCGCGGCTGGCTGGCCACGGACTTCTGGCCCCAACTGCCTGCCACCTTCTGCTGGCACGCTCCGCGGTGCTGTGGACAGCGGGGATTGCCTTGGCTCTGGGCCCCTCGGAAGGTGTCCTTCCTGCCCCCCTACTATTTGGCCAAGGGCCTCGGACTCCTGGGTCGGATGAAGCCAGCTGGACCGAATGGGTGTCACACCCTTTGGGGTTGTCTGCAGGGAGGATGAGCTAGTGGTTTCCTCTTAGAAGTCGCGACAGTCCCCTCCCGAGGTGGTCGGGTTCCTCTAGGGCTAGGTCAGTGGTGCTGACCAGCTTGTAGTCGTGCCACCATCGCCTTGCAGCCCATGGCAGGAGTTCTTGACCCCTCTGGGGTGGTACTATGACATCTCGGTCGCCCAACTTTGGGGCCTATCAGGGAGAACGACCAGGGAAGGTGCTCCGCGATTGCCGAGGCGGCCTGAAATGGGACTACTAGACTGGCCCTTGAGGGGCTGGGACCCTTCCGGGACTCAGAGGGTCGGGGGTATAGGTTTCGGCCGGCCTTCTCTGGGACCTACCGGGTCTGGACAGGCAGTCCGGACTGCCGCCCTTCCTTGGGTTCCTTGAGGGCCCATTCTTTCGAGGAGGGGACCGTCCTTCTCGACCTTCACGGCCCCAGTGCCACTCGCCAGGATTCTTTTGGGTGCAGTTTAGGCAGTACGAGTGGTTGTGCAGCTACCACTCTGAGAGTCTTCCAGGATTCCCCGCGGGGTCAAGTGGTCGCTCCTTAGCCCTGGCAGAGGTCAGGCTTCTCTTGGCTCTGTCCCTCCCCTCTGCCGCCGCCCCTGCGTTCCCAGGTATTTTTGGTCTGACGGGCCTCTCACCTGAGACAGTTCAGGCAGTGCTCCGGTTCCTGCTACGAACGGGCTTTGGACAGCCAGGTTTTCAACCTCCCAGGCAGCCACCCTCCCGACCTAGGACCTCAGCTCCTCATCCCCTCTTCTGGGGAGGAACCTTCTGTCCATCTCTCCTGCTGCTGATCTCTCTGGTATCAGCGTTTCCTCATGAGGACGATGGAGGACCTTCACCTTCTCCTTCTTCTGTGAGCAATCCAGGCGCAAACATACGCCTTCCTGGGCAATTTGGGACAGCCACCCTTGTGATGCAGCCTTGGGCAGCTCCCTTCGGGAGGCGTCCATCCGTTTCTGGCAGAGGGCCTTTCTCAGGTTCCTGCCCCTAAGGACCTCTGCCAGAGATTGCGCTCCCCAGAGTCTCAGGTTCCTTGCCTCATCCAGTCGGTTAGCGCACCTGGACCTCCCCAATCGAAGCCGGCCCTCCACCGTGACCGGCCCCAGATCAGGACTCCCCCGTTTTGATTTCTGGGGAGGAGGGACTTTCTATCGACACGACTGCTTCTCTCACCTCTGTGCATCAGGCCCACTACGGCTGCCTATAACGGTACTTGTGGTCAGCTAGGTCAGTTCCTAACCGCTCTGCCTGACTCGGGCAAACCCAAGCCATTGCTCTCTCTGCGTGGCCTGGAGCTAGCAAGGCGCAAGCAGGGCATCTTCACGATGCAGTGAGGTACTACAGGGGTCATAAGGGACAGCGATCTGCACCAGAGAAGATCGGCATAGCCAACGCTTTCCTGGTTGTCACCCTTGGCGGCGTAGGGTGATTTGCTCAACTCACCAGGAACCTACCTCTTTTCCCGTAGGCGAGGCGGATTTATCGGGGCAAATTCCTTCCCCTCAGAACCCCGTCAGCTCTCCCTCTCTAGGGCCTCCTCAGGGTATCTTCACCATTCATCACAACCCACCATCCCCTTGGGGCTCCAGTCTCTGGATCCTGCTCCTCTGTGCCTTCCCTCGCTTCACTGCTGTGGGTGCCGGAGGCACTGGGGGGCGAAGGTAGCCCCACTTTCTATTGCTGTATGGTAAAACCAGTATAGGGAAAAGTGCCCTCCTCATTCTCAGCCCCTCAGCTTTTGCCATCTCCGGCACCCCTTGGCAGGAGATTAGTTGGGACACACGGGGGACAGTCTTCCTAAAATTTACAGTTCGAGTGGCACCCCTTCTCTTCTACATATCTTCACCCCCTCGGTGGGGGCTGGTAGTTGCCTCCTTCTGTTATCCATCTTATTAAAAAAAAAAATTCTTTTTTCACCACAATATTTTCCTAAAGAGAGTACTGAGTCCCTGTACCCTGTCCTTCTCCAGAATAGCCGACTCGCTTTTGGGGTATTGCCAGTTATTCTGTGCCTTGAATTCTGGCAAAGAGCTTTCTAACTCCTTGCAGTTCCTATACAGTCTGGTGACGGACAAGGGTCCTGGATCCTTGTTACCTCTCACTCTCTCCTAAATTCTCTCTCCTCCTTCCCTCCCTTCTTCCGTTTCCAGAGATTGGGGCCCCTACCCAATCCCCTTAGTCTTACTTCTTCTGTGCTGTCCTCTCAGTCATTATTTCTCCTTTTAGTTCAGTTTTCTCTTCCTTTTTCTGTCCCTTGGACTCTCTTGTCCCACCCTCCATCCCTTCCTCTTACCTCTCCGGCGACTCAGAACTGGTAGGCAGGCGAGATCGACCCAACCAACAGCTAATCCTCGGCGCCCGCGAGTCACGTCGGCCTCGGTGGCCGCGCCGATGCTGCATCGGCTCCGCCTATCCTTTTTAAAAAAATTTAAAAAAAAAAGGCTCCCGCAGGGTCCTGATCTCCGGCCAGTACCCATCAGTGATGAATGGTGAAGATACACAGAAAGATCATAATTACGGTAAGTACGTCATTTGAATATCTTCGAGAGGAGCTCTTGCAGCAGGCATTATTTCCCTCCCTCCTTCCCCCTGGTCTATTTCTCCTTCCTTTCCTTACCCTTGTGAGGTTTTCCACTAACCTCAGTTCTCTATTATTTGTCAGCCGTGTCTCCAGCAGGAAGACTGGTGAGTGGCTGGGGACCGCCCCCTTTATACCATTGGTGGACGTCTGAGGTGGTCAGACATCAGGGGGCAGTCCCCGCTGGGTACTGCTAGCTAAGAATTTTTCCGTGGGGTCCTATTGCCTGGCAGCATAGACCTTATGATGTAGCCTGCTGCAAGAGCTCCTCTCGAAGATCTACTGTTACGGTAAGTTCTGATGTAACTCTACTTTACCATTCCTGTCCTCTATCCTGAACATTCCAGTAGAGGTTAGCAACAATTGCACTGTCTGGGTGTAAAATAGAACTAGGTCAGTACATGGACTGGACAAGGGATGTCAAGTTGCAGAGTACATAGCTTTTTGTCATCTATAGAGAGGCTGGCAAAGGTTATACCAGCAGCTAGGAAGACCATCTTTCATTGTATAATGCATAGTCTTGTTATGAAAAAGCTGGCAAGAGACCCCCAGAGGCCTACAAGCACATTCCGCAACCGGCATCTCTGCCTCTGTGGCAGCCACCAGGGGCATCCCCTTCCAAGAAATTTGTAAACCAGCTACCTGGAAATCAGTACACAGCTTCTCAAAACACTACTGTCTAGACATACAGTCCAGGAGGAATGCCAGTTTTGGAACTGCTGATCTTACTTCGAGAGGGTTCCTGCAGTAAGTCTTCACATATAGGACTGCGCCCCCTGTCGTCAAGTTCCAACAGCAAACTTGTAGCTAGCAATCATCAGCAGGGACCGCCCCCGCCGTCAGGTTATGCGACGTCAGACCGACTATAAAAGGAGCAGTCCCGCACCTGCCCTCCAGTTCTTTCCCGCCATCGCTTCGGTTCATTCGGCTCTCATGTAAGAACAGCGATCTAATGTCCATGTGTCAGCTGAAGTTTTTTCTTCATCTGCTATGTTTTTCTTCTCTTAGATTTGACCAATTGTATGTCAACTTGCCGAAAAAAGAAGTGCTCTAAGTGCGGAGCACAAATCCTGCACAGGGACGACCATTCCCGCTGCCTTCTGTGTCTAGGCCCCAAGCACAACTCTGACGAGTGTGCTGTCTGTCAGGCCTTCAGTCAAGCCACCCGGGCCAGACGCAAGCGGACCGTCGAGGCCCACCTCCTTACCCGACGGCTGGCGTCGATGGAAAAGGAGCTCCAGGAGTTGAGGGAAAGGTCATCGTCACCAGCCCCGAGGGGGAAAAAGAAAGATAAGGAGAAGCGTTGGGAGAGGAGTCTGTCGCCACGTGGGAGGCCTGCTCCTAAAACTGTGAGTGCTTCTTCAGGTACCCCGTCTGCTTCTTTGGGCCAGGCACCTTCTCCCCCTCCTGCTGAGGTGAGCGGGCAGCCAGGGATAGACTCTATAAAGGTTTCTGTCGTGTCTCCACATTCCAGCACTACTGATAAGTCACCCCTCGACCCCGTTGATGGGTGCGCGCCCTTGACCGTTAAGCCTAGCGGCGGCCTTTCAGCTACTGCCAGCCCAGTCAGGTCCAATAAGTCGGATGGTGGATCTTCTGTCGCCCACCCGGACCCTTCTTCTCGCCTGTCGGGCTCCCGTGAGGCCCCCGACGCCAGCTTAAGTGTGCTGCCGAGAGAGACTTCATCCCTTCGGGTCCTTCACCCCAGGGATTCGCCACCCAATCCTGTTTTATCCCTGGCATCAGGATCGTTCTTGGACCTTTCGTTGGGGTCACTACCTGAATTACCCCCATCGCCTGGTCTTTTGCCTCCTCTGGACAGGAGTCTGTCGCCGGCCAGGGATCCTACTATGGAGCCTCCACCCTCAGGACATCCAGGGGCCCGCCCGGATCCCACGCCACCTTGTGGCCCTCAGGCACCTCCCCCGGTAGGTCCAGCTGAACCTCCAGGCGGTCTTCCAGGGCCAGACCCCCATTTTCCGCCTCCGGGTGGCCTGCTGTCGGCACCTCTTTACCCGATGCCAAGCCCTGTGCCTCCGACGCTGGGATACCTGATGCCAGGATACCTTGGGTACCCCCCATGGCTACAACCCGGGATTGCCAGGATTCCAGTATCCTTCTTGGCAACACCTGCAGCACCCAGGCTAACAGCCTCCTCTTCCTCCTCCACCACAAGATCGAGGTACGATCCTGACTTGGTGGGAGGATGTCAGGACCCAGCTCATCACAGAGTTACGACAGTCAGTGGGTGATATCCCGCTACCTAGGGCCCCTCCCCCACCGATACCCTCCGGACGAGCTGCGGGTGCTCCACCAGTGGGTTCCTCTGGGGTGGACCCTTCCATCCCCAGTGGTTCAGAACCTTCTGACTCGGACATCGATTCCGACCCTTCGGACCTTCGGTCCCCAGTCGAGTTCCCACCCAAGGAATCTCCACCAGAAGATCCCTGCTTCGGGGACCTTCTGTGAACTATTCAGGCAGCAGGAGGTTGGCCTTCTAAAGATGTGGATTCCCAGCGTAAGAGGCTAGCAGAGCACTTAGATCTGGCCACCACAGATCCCCTACCCATTCCCTCCTGGATGGGTCCGCATGAGGATCTGGTCACTACCATCTGGCAGCAGCCGTCCTCTATCCCTGCTGTCTCTAGAAAGGCTGATCGCACCTATTATCCCCCGGAAGGGATTCAGCATCTCACTACTCATCCAAAGGCTGACTCAGTGGTCATCACGGCTGCTCATGACCGGTCAGCCAACCAAAGCATTTGAGCTCCTCACCCCCTGACAAGGACTCAAGGCAATTGGATCAGTTTGGCAGGAAGGTTTATTCCTCTTCCTCCTGCGCCATCTGGTCCCTGAACTATGTTTCACACATAGTGACATTTCAGAAGGCTTCCCTCTCGGAGCTGGAGAGGGACCTTCAGGAGGTCCAGGATGAGACACTCAGAAGCAAGCTGCTGGACAGAGTCTGCATGGGCAAGTCTTCCTGTCATCATGCTTTGCGAGCAACGTACGATTCGGTAGACTCAGTGGCTAGGGCAGCAGCCATGGGGATTTGCATCCGACGCCTTTCTTGACTCAGGATTGCAGGTTTGGCACAAGATGTCCAGTCTTCCCTTCTGGACGCCCCTTCTAGGGGTTCCGTTCTTTTTGGCAACAACGCCAAAGATATAATTACTGGGCTGCACGCTCCATGTACCAGACGGGGCAGAAGAAACAGCCCTTTTGTCGCCAAAGATGATGGAATAAAAACCAGGGAAAATGTCAGGGCAAACGACGAGCCCCTGGTTCAGGAGCCCAAACCCCCCAGGCCAAATTTCCAAAGCCAGACTCTGGGCTAAAGCTCCCTCGGCGTCCTGACTCCTTTCCCCTTCTCCCGCTACCTCCAGTCGATGAGGCACCAGTAGGAGGGAGGTTCCGCTTCCACCTGGCGTGGTGGAGCTCTGTCACCACAGAACTGTGGGTGTTACAACTCATCTAACGAGGTCACTCGATAGAGTTTACAGAGATCCCTGCCCCTCATCCTCCAGGATGGTCATTTTATCCAAGGGATCAGATTCCCATAGTTTTCCAGGAGATTCCATGCCCTCCTGCAAAAAGTGGCCATAGAACCCATCCCTCACAACCAACTAGGAAGGGGATTTTACTCCCACTTCTTCCTAGTTCCAAAGAAGATGGGAGATCTGAAACCGATCCTGGATCTCAGCACGTTCAACCTCTTCGTCGAGTACAAGAGGTTTCAAATGCTGATCCTTCAGGGTCTTCTTCCCCTGGTCCAAACAAATTCTTGGCTGTGCTCCCTGGACATGCAGGATGCCTACCTGCATATCCCTATCCTCCCGGTCCACCACCGCTTCCTTCGTTTCTCCTTCCAGGAGAACCATTTTCCATTCCGAGCACTCCTCTTTGGCCTTTCCTCGGCCCCCAGGTATTCACAAAGTGCTTGGCGGTGGTTGCGGCTTATCTTCGCCGCCAGGGCATTTACATGTTCCAATACCTGGACAACTGGCTCCTCGCAGCACCCTCTCCGAACAGCTTGAAAGAGTCTCTCTCTTTCACTCTGAACTTGTTTGCTCTTCTGGGTATCACAGTCAATCTGCCCAAGTCCCAGCTAGTACCTTCCCAGTGCCTCCAATTCATTGGAGCAGTACTAGACACAGTTCGAACAAGGCTTTTCTGCCATTAGATCGAGCTGAGACTTTAGTTTCTCAAGCCAGTCTCGTGGCCCAGGCTTGATGGATCCCAGCACACACTGTGCTTCATCTTTTGGGACTGATGGCAGTGGCCATTTCGACGGTTCCCCTGGCCAGACTACATATGAGGGTCACCCAGTGGTCTCTTCGAGTCCAGTGAGATCAGAGGACGGACGACATGAACCAGTGGGTCATGATCTCCAACAGCCTACAGAAAGATCTTCGCTGGTGGCAAGATCTTTCCAATCTACATAGAAACATAGAAGTTGACGGCAGATAAGGACCGCAAGGCCCATCCAGTCTGCCCATTTCTTTTTCTACCTTATAAATGTGCCATCGGCCTTTGCTCTGTCAGTGACCTATCTATTCATAGTCATTTGTATTGCTCCCTTATGCCTATCCCATGCCTGTTTGAAGCCCTGCACTGTATTCATAGCCACCACTTCTTGTGGTAAGCTATTCCATGCATCTACCACCCCTTTCTGTGAAAAGATTTCCTCACATTCCCCTTAATCGGCCTCCTCTAATCTCATGCTGTGTCCTCTGTCCTGCTATTTTCTTATATTTAAACATGTTAGACTCTTTCACCTTGTTTATGCCCTTAAGGTGTTTAAATGTCTCGATCATATCACCTCTCTCCCTCCTTTGCTCAAGGGTATACATATTGAGCTCCGTTAATCTGTCCTCATATGTCTTCTGATGCAGTCCCTGCACCATTTTGGTTGCCCTTCTCTGGACTGCCTCAATTTGGTTAATGTCCTTGTGAAGGTGTGGCCTCCAATACTGCATGCAGTACTCCAGATGGGGCCTAACCAATGTCTTGTACAGAGGGATTATTACCTCCTCTTCACACTTGTGATACCCCTACTAATACACCCTAACACCCCCTAGCCTTACCTACTGCTTTAGAGGTCTGCTTGGATGATTTTAGGTCATCAGTGATGATGATGCCCAAGTCTCTTTCTTCCTTTGTGACTGCTAGCAACTCCCCTCCCAGCCTATAAGTGGCTTCAGGGTTTCTCTTCCCTATGTGCATGATTTTGCACTTCTTTGCATTAAATCCCAGTTGCCACTCTTCTGACCATTTTGCTAGTTTATCCAGATCTCTTCTCATTCTGCCCACCCCATCTGGATCATCTACTCTGTTGCAGATCTTGGTGTCATCTGCAAACAGACAAGCCTTACCCTCTAGTCCATCTGCGAGGTCACTAATGAAGATGTTGAATAGGACTGGCCCCAGGACTGATCCCTGAGGTACCCCACTTGTGACTTGCATCTCTTCTGACTGTATACCATTTACCACCACTCTCTGTTTTCTGCCAGTCAACCAGTTTGCCACCCAGTTGACCAACTTCTGACCCACCCCGAGCCTACCTTAGGGGGAGTACCCTTTCATTCCCCAATCCCTACCCAGATCCTCACCACGGATGCCTTGGACGTGGGCTGGGGAGCCCATCTGGGGGTACACAGGGCACAAGGGTCTTGGTCCGACCAGGAGCTTCTTCTTCACATCAACGTTCTGGAGACAAGAGCCGTCATGTATGCTCTCCAGGCGTTCCAGTCACCACTTCTACCAGGATCACTTCTTATCCAGATGGACAACATGTCCACAGTCTGGCATATCAACAAACAGGGAGGAACTCGCTTGTATCCTCTCTGCAGAGAAGCAATGAGGGTATGGTACTGGGCGATTCAGCACAGCCTTTTCTTGACAGCAGTCCATGTTCCAGGCATAAGCAACGTCCTGGCAGACAGTCTCAGCCGATCAGTGGCCAGGGCTCCCGAGTGGGAGTTAAAGCAAGAGGTGGTCGAAGATCTCTTTCTTTGATGGGGTTGGCCGGATGTAGATTTGTTTGCCTCCTCATTCAACGTAAAACTACCCATCTTTTGCTCGCTTGTTCCAGGGCATGGTGCTTTTTGGCGAGACGCACTGTCTCTCTCTTGGACAGGGAGGTTTCTTTACGCTTTTCCTCCCTTTCCTCTCATTCAGAAGGTTCTGGTGAAACTGCAAGAGGAAGGGGCACATTTGATTCTGATTGCCCCTCTGTGGCCCCATCAGATTTGGTTCCCTCTCTTGCAGCAGCTGGCACTAGAACCTCCAATTCTGCTGCCAGTATCCCACGACCTTCTGACACAGGAGTAGGGCATCGTGGTGCATCCGAGCCTTCAGTCTCTCCACCTTAATGCATGGCACCTGTGGACATAGCGGCTTCCCGCTATGGAGTTTCCTTCCAGGTTGCTCATATTTTGGTGGAAGCCAGAAAACCTTCTACTAGATCCACCTATGCCATGAAGTGGAAAAGCTTTTCGATCTGTTCCCTAGCCAGGAACTTGGATCCCTTTTCGTGCTCTGCAGCCCAGGTGTTAGTGTACCTTGTACATTTATCGGAGATGGGCCTTAGTTATTCCTCCATCAGGGTCCATCTCTCTCTTCAGTGTCGGCCTACCACCTCCCGGTGGAGGACAAAACTTTGGCTCAACTGGAGGTCGCCAAAACCTTTTTGAAAGGTATCCTCCACTTAAAACCTCCAGTCCAGACCCCCTGTCCTCCCTGGGACCTTAACTTTATGTTAGAAAAATTGACACTGCCTCCCTTTGAACCAGCTTCTAACTGTGACATGCGCTTCCTTTCTTGGAAAACTTTGTTTTTAGTTGCTGTCACTTCCGCCAGAAGGGTTTCAGAGCTTCAGGCGTTCACCTGTAAGGAACCCTATTTGATTTTTCATAGGGACAGAGTCGTCTTTAGGACTAACCATTCCTTCCTTCCTTCCAAAGGTAGTTTCAGAAATCAGTCTCAACCAGAGTGTCGAACTGCCAGTCTATTATCCCCAGCATTTTAACAGGGGGGAATATCTTTTGCACACCTTATATGTGCACCAGATCTTGAGGTATTACACAAACTGGACTAAAGAGGTCCGTAAGACCAATCCGCTTTTTGTTGCCTTTGCTCCCTAGTGCCAGGGTAAGACCATTTCCAAACTGACCATATCAAAGTGGTTGGCTAACTGCATCCACTTCACTTACCAAAAACATGGAAAATCTCTTCTGGGAGTGGTTAAGGGTCACTCCACTAGGAGTGTTGCTACTTCTACCGCCTTTTTCAGGAATGTGTCCACAGCAGAGATTTGCGCAGTGGCCACGTGGTCATCTGTCCACATCTTCACTAAGCACTACAGTCTGGACATTGCCTGTAGGAGCAGGGCTGGTTTCGGCCTTGCCGTCCTGCAAAGTCTTTTGTCATAACTCAGTACTCAGTTGGCATTCATTTCCTCCTCCCGGAACATATGTCCGAATTTTTCTTTTGGACTGCTAGGTATTCAGTCCTATATGTGAAGACCTACTGCAGGAACCCTCTCGAAGTAAGATATTGCAGTTACGTAAGAACTTACCGTAACAGTAGATCTTCGAGAGAGGTTCTTGCAGTAGGTCTAGATCTTACCTTGAGAGGGCTCTTGCAGTAGGTAATTACATATAGGACTGATGCCGGCCGGCGTCAGGACCCAACGGAAAAATTTCTAGCTAGCAGTCTCTGAGCGGGACCCCCACGCTGTGGTGACCGACATCATGCGGCGCGGCCAGTATAAAGGGCGGTCCCCACCGCCTCCAGTTCTTTCCTGCCGTTAGCACGTGTCAGCACCTCGCAGTAAAGTTCAACGGTCGTCAGCTCTCTCTTCTGTAGTTTTTACCATCTTTTTTTCGATTCTTCGATTAAAATCATCAGGCATTAGTCAGTGTATATCGTCCCCTACACCTTCCAAGCACAAAAATAAGTGCGACTCGTGCAGCACCCAACTCCCGCACAAGGATGGCCATTCCCAGTGCCTCTTCTGTCTAGGCCCGGATCATCAGGTGAAGTGCCAGCACTGCCTAAAATTCAACGCCACCACCCGCAGACGGAGGCATCAGTCCCTGGAGGCCCACATACTAAAGAAGAAGAAAATGTCCTCTATGGAGAAGGAGTTGAAAAGCTCCGCAGACGCCCACTTCAAGGCCACCGAAGAAGAAAGACAAGGAGAAGCACTGGGATAAGGGCCCTCATCCACCTGTTTCTTCGGGAGTCGCGTGCTACAGGTAACGCCCTCCGGGGACCACTCGGTGATCGGCCACCCTGAGGCTTCCAAGGTGGCGCTGGCCTGCCTGCCGCCACGCTTGGCCCTTCTCGTGCGTTCAGGCTATTGAGGCCTCCGCCCAGTAAGTGCACCGCAGCCAGGTTCGAGTAGCCTGGTAAAGATGTCACCTCCTCTGATGCCCGCATGGTCGTCGCCGACTCGACGATCTCTTCCGCCCGACATTACTGTTCCGCTCCGCTCGGCATGGTCCAAGTCGACATCGTCCCGCATCTGCCCGGATTCCGCTGATAAGTCTGACATCAGCCTGCCCAACGCCCGCACGGCGGCTGAGCCAACGTCGGACCCTCCCACATCCGCCTTTCCTGGCTCCCCGCAGCCTTCGCTGCCCTCTGGGGACCCTGGGGACTTTTCTTCTCCATCCCCGGGTGATGCTGAGGTTCCTGCTGCACGTCCGACAGGCCATCCGCCCGCTGGTCCGACTGACCTGACATCGGTTCCCCAGACGCCGGCTCTGACGCCGATCTTGCCGACGCCAGGTGACATCCCACTCCTGGATGCCGCTCCAATGCCGGGCCTTCTGCCCACTGGGCCTCCTGCTCCAGGCCCGCCCGTGGGCCCTCTGTCCGGACCGTCTCCAGTTATCCGATGCCGTCATATCTGACGCCATCTTACCTGGCTCTGCAGTATCCGACGCCGCAGTACCTGGTGCCTCAGTACCCAACGCCGGGTTTCCCACCATCAGGTTATGGATACGCGCCTCACGTGTACAATCAACACCCGTATCCCCTCCTCTTCCTCCATCACCCCCTCAGCCACCGGTGGACTTGAAGGAGACTCTGGCCTCCTGGTGGGCTGAGGCCAATGCTCATCTCACCAGAGAGGTGGAGATTCATCTCACGATAACGGTGCCGATTCTGGCTCCCATCTTTCCACGACGACAGACTCCCTCCCTACCTCTGGACACCAGGGGCGAGCCCTCTGGTTCCAGGGCGGAACAGGATACGCTTCCCTGAGGACCTTCCAAGGGGTCCGTTCCTCCCCCTCGCTGGGAGAGGGAGTCTTCCTCTTCCTCCTCGGACACCTCAGACGACTCCGACGGTTGCTCCGAGCCGGACGACGAGCCATGCTCTCCGTCTAAGCCCAGGCCTAGGACTCCTCCAAAGTCTCCTTCCTTTACGGAGTTGCTACGCAAAATCCAGGAGGTTAACAAGTGGCATTCCTTGGATCCGGATCCACAGCGTAAGAAACTCACTGAACATCTGGACCTGCCCGAGACAGCTCCTACATTGGTGCCACCCTGGATTGAGCCTCATGCCGACCTTGTTTCCACTATTTGGAAGCAACCGTCGGCTTTAGCCCCGCTTCCTCGGAAGTCGAACAGGCTATATTAGGCTCCCGAGGGTATTGACTTTTTAGATTCTCACCCTCGAGCTGATTCGGTCGTGATTAGCACCGCTCATGGCTGAACAGCTACCCCGAAACATCTGCGCTCGTCTCCACCTGACAGAGAATCCCGTCTTCTGGACCAGTACGGGAAGAAGAAGATCTATGCTTCTTCCACTCTGGGTATTAGGGCCCTAAATTATGTCAGTCACATGGAGGATTACCAGAAGGCGATTCTTAGTGAGGTGGAAGCCAAATTGGACTCCCTTCCGGACTCTCAAGTCAAACAGGAAGTGGCTGACCTCGTCCACTCTGCACGTTCGGCCAGTCAGCACATGCTTCGTGCTACTTACGATGCAGTGGACACTGCTGGTAGGAGCTGCGCTTTCGCTGTAGGCTTTTTTTTTTTATACTTAAATTTTATTCATTTTTTCCTTTATACATTAACATTTTATCGATCAGACCAACAGTTTACAATTGACATCTTAATTGACCATGTTGATTTTCCAGTTATACTGTTATTTTCTTCAGTTAAACATAAAAGAAGAAAAGATGAACCGAAACTTTATAAAAAAGTAAAATAATTACGTTATCCAAAAGATTAAAAAAAAAAAAAAAAACCAGGGAGAGAAGTTAATAAAACCCAATGAAACAGGTATTATCAGTTGAGTTAATTCTTACTACTGCCATCCTAAACAAGTCATCCGGGGGTATCACAATAATCAGGGACACAACACATTCCTCACATTCATTCCTAGATAGAACCAGCAGGTTTAGAGAGGTTCTTAAATTAGATGGGCCATGGGGGAGGAAACATGAGGGAGAGAGGAAGGGAAAAAGTAGGGGGAGGCAAGGAGGTGAGTGGAGAGGGGGAAGGGGGAAGGGAGAAAAAAAGGGGGGGAAGGAGAGAAGAAGAGAAAGGTAAGGGAAGAGGTATATAACTTATAAATCTTAGCTTCAAGTCATTTCATCTGTATATAGCTCCCATCTATTCCATCTAACATCATATGCACTCCCACTATGATTTATGCTATATGTTTATTCTTTCCATTTGTCGGATCTGGTTAACTATACCCAGCCAGTCCCATACAGTAGGAGGTAATTTCTGTAGCCATCTCTTAGTTATGGATTTCAAGGCAGAGATTAACAGTATGGACCAGAGGTATCGAGCATCCTTATCCATGGCTTCATCTGGGAAAAGACCTAGCAAACAGTGCTCAGGGCCTAATATCTTTGTCAGGCCAAACAGGGCGGCCAGATGTTTAGTTACATTAGACCAGAAATCAGAAATTCCCGGGCAGTACCAAAACACGTGGGCTTGGTCAGCTGTCATCTCCCCGAAGCCCCGCCAGTAGACTGCCTGTACTTGTGCTCTCATTTTGCTGAGCTTTTCCGGTGTATAAAAATACCTGACCCTTACCTTCCAGGCATATTCCCTCCACCCTGATGATGACGTTGTTTTCCAGGTATTTCGAAATACCATGCCCCATGTTTTAGAGCTTAATATTATCCCCAATTCTTTTTCCCCATTTCCCTTGAGTGCTATTTATGTTGTATGCTAGGTCTGCAATCCTGTTGCCATATAGCATCGTGATTGCACCTTTTCCATGGTCTCCCTCCCAAACATGCTCAAACACCCTCGGATATGGTCTCTCATCGAGCCACGACATGTCATGTCTCAATTTTTTAGCTAGATAATCCCGGAGCTGAAAGTAGAACAAGTGATCTCCTGGTGACCAACTGTACCTAGCCTGAAGGGTTTCAAAGGGCATAACATCAGGCCCTCTGAAAAGCTGCCATGCTGCCACAACCCCCCGTCCCATCTGCTCTCCATACCAACTATGTAAGGCAGCTGGAGCAAATTCTAGATCATAGTACCACCATCTGTACTTCCATAGATTTTTGGCTGTACAACCTTGCCTGGTGCCCTGGATCCATCCCTGTAGGGTAACTTGTATTGTGTGGCTCCTAAAAGAGGATATATCAATTTGTGCAGGTGGAGAGAATAAGAGAGCTGATAAAGGAGGGGAGTTTGCTATGGAGAGCTCCATTTGTTGCCAGTGCGCCTTATATGAGGGATGGGACCACAGCAGGGCATTTTTCATTTGCACTGCAACCCAATATTCATATAGATCCGGGCAGGCCCTCCCTCCGCTCTGCTTAAGCAGTGTTAACACTTTTTTTGATATCCTGGGATGGGATTTGGCCCAGAGGAACAACATCATTTTTTTTTTGCCAGGCCCCTGCCACCTTCTGTGGGATAGTACATGGAACAGCCTGAAATAAGTAGAGGAATCTAGGCAATATATTGGTCTTAATTACTTGAAGTCTGGAGTAAAAGGGGAGTGGTAAAAGTGACCACCTATCTATGTCAGCCCAGACTCTCTTCACTAAGGGAGGGTAATTATCTTTAAAGAGATTTTTAGGAAAGGGACCAATCTGAACCCCTAAATATTTAATAGTGTGACAGTCCCATTGCATGGGGTATTTAAGTTTTAGTCCCTGGGGTACCTTGACATTAATGGCTAAAACCTCGTTTTTTGCCCAATTAAGTCTGTAACCCGATAATTTAGAGTAAGTTTCAATTTGCTGAAATACTTTTGGGAGTGATTCTTCAGGCTGAGTGAGGTAAAGCAAAATATCATCCGCATAAAGTGCGATTTTATGTATCGTGTTACCCCACTTAAACCCCTCTATTCCTCCATTAACCCTGATACTATGAGCAAGTGGCTCTATATAGAGGGCAAATAGGAGTGGGGACAGCAGGCAGCCCTGGCGTGTGCCTCTAGTAAGATGAAAAGGCCTCGATACGTAACCATTAGCTCTTACATAAGCTACTGGAGAAGTATACATCTTGATTATTATGTTAAGGAGAGTCTTCGGGAACCCGAAACCGGCCAGGGAGGCCCACAAGAATTCCCATGATACTTGATCAAAGGCTTTCTCAGCATCCAAACTCATAATGATCGCTAATTTTTTGGTAGTCTGCATTTTTTCTATTATATTCATTGTTCTACGGACGTTATCCAAGGTCTGTCGGCCCGGGACAAAGCCCGCCTGATCCATATGAATCAAATTCGGTAGGACCCCTTCTATTCTTTTGGCTAAAATTCCCACCATTATCTTGTAGTCTACATTCAATATAGATATTGGGCAGTATGACCTACAAATAGTTATATTCCTGGCCGGCTTCGGGACCACCGAGATAATCGCCCTCATCCATGAGGGGGGGCATTGAACCGGTGTCTCCAGAAAGATAATTATATGCGCTACACAACAGAGGGGAAACCTGGTCCCTGAATCGCTTGTAGAACTCACTGGGGAGTCCATCCGTACCAGGACATTTGCCGATTTTGATCCTCCCAATCTCAGCCCTCACCTCAGCCTCCGTAAAAGGACACCCTAAGGGTTCCCCGTGTGTGGGTTAATTTGGGCAAGCCCAAAGGAGACAAAAAGGAGTTGTTTTCCTGTTCTGTTGGCTTGGGGCCTCCATTATAAAGTTTTGCATAGTATTTTGTAAATGCCTCAACTATGTTTTCGGTTTTATAATGTAAACTCTGAGTCTCCGGGTCTTTAATTTTGGAGATCGTCGCTCTGCTCCTAAATTGGCGGAGCCGACTTGTTAATAATTTCTGGGCCCGGGGACCTCCCTCATAATACCTCTGTCTTAAGTAAATGAGACGCTGTTCTATCTGATAGTCAAGCATCCTGATGTATTCCTCCTTTAATTTTTGTAAAAGTTTCTCTTTTTCTATCGAGGTTCTGATATTGCAATTGCTCCAGATTATGGATTTGTTCCTGCAGCTCATTACACCTTTTCTCCCTGTTTCTCTTCAATCTAGATGAAAATTCCACCAGGGTCCCCCTGACTATGGCCTTATTTGTTTCCCAAAGAATACTTGGGGATATATCGGGGTGTTGATTCATTTGAATAGCCTGCTCAATGGATTGAGTTATCTCTTCTTGCACCTCTTTCAGCTGAAGGAGAGAGGTATTCAACCTCCAGAATTTAGAGCTTTTGGGGGGGTCCTATTTTCAGTCTCATGTATACAGGTCTGAGAGCGAAGACACCCCAATCTCTGAGGATTTTCATATTTCAAGAGTTTCCCTGGTAGTAATAAAATAATCCAACCTGGAAAACGTCTGGTGAGGGGGTGAAAAGAAAGTGTATTGTTTACACCTGCCATTCAAGGCCCGCCAAACGTCCACCAAGCCCACCTCTGCCAAAAAACTAGCAACCTTCTGAGCCACTCCTTTCTTCTTTCTCGACAGCTGGGTCGAGGAGTCCAGCTTGGGATTTAATCTCAAATTGAGGTCTCCCCCATCACCAAACAGCCCTCCGCCCACTCCATGATCTTGATAAAAAAAATCCCAGTAAAAGGTGAAGTCTGAGCCTGGGGGGGCATACAATGACACCAAAGTTATCTTTTCTCCCCCCGCCATCATGCCTTTAGCCGCTACATACCTGCCCTGCCCGTCCACCAACTTATCCTTTAGTACAAACTGCGTGGCTTTAGGGATAAGTATCACGGCCCCTCTTCTACGGCCATTGGAGTATTCGGATGCTATCACCTCATTATATCCAAAGTTCATTAATTTACCATGCTCGATCTTATTCATATGGGTTTCCTGGAGCAATATACATGCGCTCCAGTTTTCTTCAAAAGGACATGACTCTGGAACGTTTGATAGGGTGTGCTAGCCCATTAACATTGTAGGTTAAGATTGTTAGATCTGAATTAGCCACCTTTATAGTTTGCGTTGAAACCTAGTTTAAATAGAAGAAGTACCAATCAAGTCCCCACAGCCCCCCGCCCTTTCAATTCTCTTAACAGCTCGTAGATCTCCTTTATAATAATAATAAAAAAAAAAAAACATAACAAGCTTCTCAACTGCAACATTATTCCATAACTTTAGAACTTTGTACAAGTTAGCTTCCACAGTGGAGGTCCTCCTAGCTCCAGGAGACCTCTGTGTGTTCAGCTTCCCCAACCGAAAGAGGTGAAGACAGCCGGACAGGGGAGATGGAGCAACAGTACTCCTCACTGCTAACAAGCAGTTCTCCCAAGGAGCCTACGTTGGAAGACTCAGAAAAAAGGCCTCGTTAGCTGGAGTCCTGCCACGTAAGGAACAGACCGCTTTAAAGGAAGTCAAGTTGCCTTTAGCAAGCCCCTCAGAGGACCCTCTTCACAGAGATTTATATTTAGTAACTGCTTAGGTAGTCCCCCCCCCCGAGGCAACCCATTCACATTTTTAAGAAACCCCCAACAGCAAGCCTGTAATTATATGCAAATTGAAACTAAAACAATATGTTCTTCTTTCCCTTTTGAACAGGCATAGGTCATAAGGACAACTCGAGGATTTTTGTTGTACTCATATTCATGCAGCAGGATTATTATCAATGCAGCCCTTTTTCCCTCCTGTTAATACTTAGAGGGCATCATGAACAGTCGCGAGGTGCAGGGAGGCGCTGGGCAGCCATGTTACTCCAGGCCTCAATCATATCCCTGGATCCAAGATCTTACAGTTTGTCTAAAAATAGTTATATGTCAGTCCTGAGCCTGCGTTAGGTTGTTACTGCCTTGCGATCTCCGCTGGGTCTCCTTAAATCCGGTAGCGCGCAAAACGTTCGTGATGGATCCTCTTCCCCTTTTCCATTTGTTCTGCGCCATAAGCCATTCCACGGGTGCCTTCCATAGAGCGGACTGTCCTTGCCCAGCGATCACCTCCGGCACTGCTTCCATCCAGCCCCACTGCACTAAAGCTTTCCCCACTTCCTCGGGCGAATCATATGCTTTCATGCCTTCAGACCAGAAGACGCGGATCCTAGCTGGGTATGGCATATTGAATCTAATATTTTTTACTCTTAAGATTTTCAAGATGGGGCCATATTTCATTCTTTGCCTCTGAACTTCTACTGGGTAATCGTGATCGAAAAATAAGCGGCTGGACAGGTACTTGGTCTCTTTCTGCTGCGAAGCTCTCTGGAGGATATCCTCCTTTATTTTAAAGCTGTTGAACTTGAGCACTACTGACCTGGGCCTGGCTTCTGGTGGAGGTTTCGTCTGCAGGGCTCTGTGCGCTCTTTCTATGCCCAATTGAAACCCCGGGGGCAACTGCAGCACGTCTGTTATTAAATCTGTAATGAAGTCAGTCATTGTCTGGCCTGATTCAGCGCCTTCTGGGAGGCCATGTATCTGTATATTCTCTCTTCTCGAGCGACCTTCCAGGTCTATGCACTTATTCTGGAGCTGTTCAGTGTGTTCCACCAGGGCTTGCAGTATTAGGCCCATTTTGGTATTATCATCTTCCGAGTTGCTTATGTGAGTCTCCGCTTCCTCCAGTCTCATCTCCAAACCTTTGAGCTGCTGATTAAGCTGCTTAAATTCAGCCCTGTTCTCCGCCCTCATTGCTCTGATCTCTGTAAAGAGTTTCTCAAATTGAGATCTAAATAGCTGATCCGTTTCTGCGTCTGTATCTGGAATACTCTCAGGGGAAGGGCTTCTGCTTTCGTCCCCACGAGTCGACTTGAATCCTGCAGCATCGGGGCGTTTATTGGCGTCTTTTAGTTTAGATCTACCTCTGGTGTCCTTAGCATGTTTAGTAGTTGCCATTTCTGGTATTATTGAGCTGGTTTCTACAATTTAGGTAGCTTTTTTGGCCTCTGGGAGGAAAAGCTCTCTCCAGCTAGCTGCTATCAGCTCCATGACGTCACGGAAGTCCACTCTTCGCTGTGAGGCCACGTGCGCCTGCTGCTCCGTGTGCAGTAGGTTGGTCCCAGAAGTGCAGTCCGCTTTCAGGAGCGCACCTCCGGGTTCGTGCTGTTCGGTAGTGATATCAAGGACATTATCACCGATCTGCAGGAGAAGGGGACTGCACTGAAGTCTGTGGACTCCATGTATCATCCCCATCAAGCGCAGCGCCGTCCCTTTCGCAGGTGGAATTGGCAAAAGGCGAAACCCCAGGGAAAGCGGGCCACTAAATGCCGGGCCCCTCCGGCTGCCAAGCCCCCTCCGCCCAAATAAAAGCAGCGAGTGCTTCAGTCGCGACACTGCCCCACACCACCTGACTCCTTTCCTCTCCCACAGCCTCTGGGCCTTCCGGAGGAACCGGTAGGAGGGAGGATTTCCCTCCACCTCCCAGGTTGGGCGAGGATAACTTCAGATTCCTGGGTGCTCCAGCTGATCGCAGAAGGACACTCAATAGAGTTTCTTGAGAAACCCCCTCGACACCCTCCCCCAAGGTCGTTGTACTCTCGGGAACATCATCTTCTGGTCCAGGAAGAGATTTCAGCACTTTTGCTGAAGGAGGCAATAGAACCCATCCCCATTCCTCTTCAGGGAATGGGATTCTATTCCCATTTCTTCCTGGTCCCGAAGAAAACAGGGGATGTGAGGCCGATTCTCGACCTCAGCTCCCTGAACTTGTTTGTGGAGTACAAGAGATTCAGGATGCTCTCACTGCAGAGTCTCCTGCCCCTTCTTCGGCCGGGACTGTGGCTGTGCGCTTTGAATATGCAGGATGCCTACCTGCATATCCCTATCTGCCCTTCCCATTGCAAATACCTGCATTTTGCGTTCCAGGGGGGCCACTACCAGTTCAAAGCCCTCCCATTTGGTCTTTCCTCAGTGCCCCGAGTGTTCACCAAATGCCTTTCAGTGGTAGCGACCTACTTGCGTACCCAAGGGGTGCAGGTTTTCCTGTACCTGGACGATTGGCTCCTGGCGGCCTCGTCCAGGGAGGAACTCCTGCACTTCCTTTCCCTTACCCAGCAGGTCTTTGCCTGCCTGGGTATTACCATCAACCAAGCCAAGTCCCATCTGATCCCGTCCCAGAGGCTCCAGTTTATTGGGGTGATCCTGGATACGACCTCTGGCAGGGCCTTCCTGCCACCGGACAGGGCGGCCACTCTTCAGGCCCAGGTCAGCCTGTTGTCCAGCCACAGGTGGGTCAGCGCCAGATCAGTCCTTCCCCTCCTTGGGCTAATGGTGGCTGTGATTCCGACAGTCTGTCGTGCTCGGCTCCACATGAGAATCTCTCAGTGGAAACTTCGGTCTCAATGGGATCAGCTGGTGGACGACCTAGATCAACTTGTCCTGGTCTCCACTCCCATGGCTCGGGACTTGCAGTGGTGGATGGTTCAGGAGAACCTCTGCCGGGCAGTTCCCTTCAGTCTCCCTCCCCCCTCATAGACGTTGACTACGGACAACTCCGGTGAGGGTTGGGGAGCCCATCTTGGTCCTCACAGGACCCAGGGCTCCTGGTCCAAGCTCAAGAAGTCCCTCCACATCAGTGTGCTGGAACTAAGGGCAGTACTGTATGCTCTTCAGGCTCTGCATCTGTATCTGTCTCCAGGTCACCTAGCGGTACAGACGGACAACATGTGTGTGGTCTGGTACATCAACAAACAGGGAGGAACTCGTTCCTACCCCCTTTGCCGAGAGGCGATGCTTGTCTGGGATTGGGCAGTACAGCACAACCTTCACCTCACGGCATCTCATGTCCCAGGGATCGAGAACACGCTGGCAGACAGGCTAAGCCGGTCATCTGCTCTAACGCACGAATGGGAACTGGATCAGGGGGTCGTAGATGACATCTTCCTACACTGGGAAACTCCACAGGTAGACCTGTTCGCTTCCCCCCAAAACACAAAACTTCCCGTCTTCTGCTCGCTCGCTCCAGGGTGCGGCATTTTTTGGAGAGACGCTCTGTCTCTAGACTGGAAGGGCAGATTCGTCTATGCCTTCCCCCTTGATTCCACTGATTATGAGGGTCTTGCAGAAACTCGGTTCAGAAGGAGCTCGAATGATTCTGATCGCTCCTTTCTGGCCCAGGCAAGTTTGGTTCTCTCTTGTGCAACAGTACTCAGAGGAACCTCCTCTTCCTCTGTCACTATTTTTGCTGACCCAGGATCAGGGGACCCTGGTCCATCCAGGCGTCAAGTCCCTTCAGTTGCACGCATGACTCCTGCAGACGTAGCTGAGGCCCGACTTGGGGTCTCCCCCCCCCCCCGAGTAGCTGAGATTCTGGTGGAGGCCAGGAAACCCTCAACCAGATCTACTTATGCCATGAAATGGAAGCAGTTCTCTATTTGGGCTGCCTTCAATGATGTCGAGCCCTTCTCGTGCTCTGTCGGCCGACTTCTGGATTACCTGCGACACCTCTTTGATCTGGGTCTCAGCCGCCATTCATCCTTAAATGTTCACATGGTGGCCATTTTGGTCTATCATGTCCCCTTTGCAGACAGAATGTTTGCTCAGCTGGAGGTCTCTTAAGACCTTTTTGAGAAGGGTCCTTCAATTATGACCCCCTATCCGGGTTCCTGCCCCTCCTTGGGATCTGAATTTCATTTTAGAGAAACTTACTCTGCCTCCTTTCGAGCCGGCAGCCTCAGTGGACCTAAAGTTCCTTTCTTGGAGGACTCTCTTCCTAGTGGCCATTACTTCTGCTCGACAGATTTCCAAGCTCCAAGTTTGGAGGCAGTATAGCGCAGTGGTCTAAGGCTCTGAGCTGCAAATCTGGTGACATCCAGCAGACCAGACCTGGGTTTGAATCCCACAGCTTCCACTTGCATACTGTGTGACCCTGAGCAAGTCACTTAACCTCCTTGTGCTCCCAGGTCACTCCTGTAAAAAAGCTTTCAGCTTAGTGTGCTATACCTGGTTAAACAACTAAATAAAAGCTTCAGGCCCTGATGTGTAAAATCCCATATTTGGTTTTTCACAAGGAACATGTGGCTCTCGTACCAACCCTAAGTTTCTACCTAAAGTGGTAGTGGAATCGACGCTGAATCAATCCATAGAGTTGCCTGCCTTTTTTACGCAGCACTCCAACCAAGGAGAGTACCTCCTGCATACTTTGGATGTTCACCGAATTCTGAGATACTACACCAACAGGACGAAGGATCTCAGAAAGACTGATCAACTGTTTGTCTCTTTTGCCCATAAAAGGGAAGATAATGCAGTTTCTAAGCAATGCCTATCGAAATGGTTGGCTCATTGTATCACTTTCTGTTATGACAAGTACAATAAGACCCTGCCAGGTCAAGTTAGAGGCCACTCCACCAGAGGGGTCGCTGCCTCTGTGGCTTGTTTCAAGAACGTGTCAGCGGCTGACATTTGCGCAGCCTCCACTTGGACTTCTGTCCATACCTTTACAAAACATTACAGTTTGGGCATTGCCTCTCGCTGTTTTGCAAGGCCTCCTTTCCTAAGGCCTTCACAACCAGAAGGTCTACTTCTGAGTAGCTCCCCCCCCCAACCATTTGCTTCTCCTTGTTCCAGACTGCTTGGGACTCAGTCCTGTATGTAATTACCTACTGCAAGAGCCCTCTTGAAGTAAGATAGTACAGTTACGTAAGAACTTACCATAACAGTAGATCTTCGAGAGAGTTTCTTGCAGGAGGTAATACCTTCCCGCCCTCCATCCCCCTAAGCTTTTTCAGCTCCTTTTCCAGGAAGGGAAATATCTGCTTCTCTCTCGTCTTGCCTTTTGACCTTTGGCGGGAAAGAACTGGAAGGCGGGCATGGGTTACCGCCCCTTTATACTGATGCTGCATGACGTCTGTCACCTGACGTAGGGGCGGTCCCCCGCCAGAGACTGCTAGCTAGAAATTTTCCCGTGGGGTCCTGACGCCGGCCTGCATCAGTCCTATATGTAATTACCTACTGCAAGAGCCTCTCTTGAAGATCTACTGTTACGGTAAGTTCTTACGTAACTGTACTTTTCCCACCCACCTTCCCCCAACTCCTGGAATGTTTCCTTTATTTTTCATCCTGCCTAGCCCTTGGGTCTAGAGAGGAAGCATGGTCCTAGGAGTTATCACTCTTCCTTTCTACTTACCTTTCTTTAGGTGCCAGTGGAGAAAAGAACTGGAGGGCGAACTGCAGACTTAACCCCTTTTATATGATCGGTCTAACGTTCGTCACCTGGCGGGGGGCCGTGCCTGCTGATTATTGCTAGCTACAAGTTTGCCATTGGAACCTGACATCAGGGGGCACAGTCCTGTATGTGAAGACCTACTGCAGGAACCTCTCTCGAAGATCTACTGTTACGGTAAGTTCTTACATAACTGCAATTTTTGCAGAACCTTCTTCCTAAATAGGTTCTAGATCCAGCCTCCTAAGGAATTACTAGTGAATCTGCCATTTGTAAGGCATTTCATTCATGGATTCCTGTTGTTTTAAGAAAAACTTACTCATTGTAGTAGTAGTAAATTTTATTTTTTATGGTACCCTTCCCTGGATGCCCGGGAAACCAATACAACAAAGTAGAAATAGCAACAAATACAAAACAAATAAAATACAAAGTCCCAATTAATAAGTAATAAATATAAATTAAATCTTAATATGCCAAGATAAATATTTCAGCAGTTATGTAAAATCATACTGGAATGACCTTTGGGGACTCTCACTCCCCATAGACCTGTGCAAAAAAGATGGGTTTTAAGCCCCTCCCCCTTCTTTTTTAAACTTATATTTATAGAGTTTTTTCATACAAATACAAGCATCGCCCAAAGGTCAGTGTATCAGAATACCATTACAATCATTATATTGGCCAAACAGTATTTTTAGTAAACCTCTACTGTTACATCATGTGAGGGTTATCAACATATATATTTATTACTTCTCAATACGTTAAACCAAAGGCTATTGCAGCCATGAGTGAGGATTACCCCATACGAGTTTAATGTAATATAGAATAAACACCCCTTTAATAGGTGACATATCCCCAATGTTCAGGATAAGCATAACAAAGTATAGCATTGAGCCTACATCCTGCTCCAAACCTCTAATTTATACTCAAAGTTAATGTTTTAGGACTCTTGTATCCCCACACTTAGCAAAAATGTAGGCTATCGTGTGAACCATTTTAAATAAACACTACTGTGTCATTACTAATTTCTAACTACTCGATCTCTCACTGTTATATTATAAAAGAGGCACGAGGTAAATTAACAAAAAGAAAACTGTGCGATAACCGGCACATAGTTTCACTTTTTTCTGGATCCTAACACAAAGCAATAACATTATTTTAATCTTAATGTCCTGTAGAATACAGCTTAAAAGTAAGTCCCGGTCTTTTAAACAGAGAAGTCCAAGTTAACTGACCAGTCTCTCCAGTGGTTTTCTAACAGCCTGTTGCTCCTGCGATATCATTATATCCTTTCAAGTCTTTTCTTCTTTGTCCGACCTAGAGTCAGACACTCAAGCTACACAGTCTGCTTCAATTTTCCGGAGCAATTTCCCTTCGTCTACTGGGTCTGAGAAATGGTAAGTTTTATTACTATATACAGTTTTGAGATTAGTTGGCATAATCAGGACGTGATGGACAACCAGGCGACGAAGCTGCAATCTAATTCCGTCGAACCTTTTTCTCTGTTGCCATGTGGCATAGTTCAGGTCAGGGAAAATATGAATTGAGGAGCCCTGCCATTGTGATGGGCCCTTTCTCCATGCTGCTTGGAGAACCATGTCCCTTTGCTGTAGTGAACCCAAGATAACCAGGACTGCTCTTGCCTGTGGATGTGTAGTCTCCATATGCAGACGGGCCCCTCTAGAATTAACTCGGTATGCCCTCTGCATGGAGATCGAGAGATCAACTTGGAGATGTTCCAGGAGCCATTGTAGAATACAGCAGCTCAAATCTTCTCCCTCCACCTCTTCTGGGAGACCTATGATGCACACATGAGACACCCGCGCCCCATTTTCCAAGCTTTCTAATCTTCAACGGAGCACCTGGTTCTCCTTAACCGGGTCTGCTGTAGCCACCATGCTTTTCTCTGCCACGCTGCTAGCTTCTTTAGTGGTATCCTCCACCGACTGCAGTTTAGTATCCACGGTGGCGATCCTGGATGTAAACTCGTCCATCTTCTTGTCGATGGACTGGATGGCCTTTAATAGGGCAGCATTGGAGGGCTGATGCAGGTCTGCTATCGACGGGCCTCCATCTCTTTCAGGGCCAGACTGTGCTTCTTTCTGTCTAGCGCTGTCTCCACCTGCAACATTCTTTGTGCGACCCGTTTTGCCTGATTTTGAGGCCAATTAGACTTACAGGACTGCTTTATTTCACTATTCAGCGACATTGATCGAGTTTAGGTAGCCTTTTATTACTTAAATATTATTTTATTAGACATTGAGCTGAGCAGCTTATGTGAGAGCTGCTTTCAGCTCGGCTGCTGGCCATGCCCCCCCTTTAAGCCCCTCCCCCACTGAGGAGGCCTCCCTCAAGAGCAAATTCCAAAGAACTGGGCACGTGTCCTCAAAGGACCGATTTCCCCGAGGTTTTAAGCCTGGTGCTGGGAACAACCAGGAGGCCTTCATCATCGGAGCGGAGGGGCGCACAAGCGTGGAAGGGTGCAGGAGATTACTCAGGTAATCTGGGCCCAGCCTGTGTATGGCCTTATATGTTAGTAACCCAACTTTGTAGGAGATGTACCACTTAAGCGGCAGCTGATGCAGTTCACGCAATGCCGGGAGATAAGACTCTACCCCGGAAGGCCAGTCAACAACCTAGCAGCTGCATTTTGCACCAACTGCAGGTGCCGCAACATACCTCTACTGACCCCAAGGTATAGAGTATTACAGTAGTCCAGCCATGAGGTCACAAAAGCTTGCACCAGTAAGGGCAAGTCATCCGGGGGAATAAGGAACTGAATCTGGCTGATGTTCCTAAGATGATGAAAGCCATTCCGGACTACTGCCGATAACTGAGCCTCAAATGTCAGCCCCTCTTCCAGAATCACTCCCAGATTCCTCACCTTTTCAGTAGCCAAAAGTCTAGAAGTGCTGAGCCGAAGCCCCATCTCCCTTTTGGCAGCTGTCACTCCCTCTGTCCAACCTGGCTCAGTCACCAGTACTTCAGTTTTATCTGGGTTAAATCTCAGCCAGCTCAATGACATCTTGTCCTGGGTCTCAGCCAGGCACATGTTCAGTACATAAACCGCACCAGAATTCTCAGGTGCAAAAGACAGTTGAATAACATCTGCATAGCAGTGAAACCAACTCTATACTGTCTAAGGATCCTCCCCAGGAGCAGCATGTACACCGCTATCAGCATGGACAAAAGGGCTAACCCCTGGGGTACACCACAGTGCAGGTCGTCGGAAGGGAGGGAGGGAAAAAATGCCCATAACTACCCACTGAGCCCTGCTCGTGAGGTAGGACTCAAACCAGCAGATTACTTTGCTGGTGAGTCGTGCGTACTTACTGAGTCAATCCAATAAAAGCACATGGTCCACAGTGTCAGATGTTGAGGAGAAATCAAGGAGGACAAGAATTGACTATGCTCCTGTCTCTCACCCTGAAAAGGTCATTGTGTACCCTGACCAAAAGCAGTCTCTGTGCTGTGCCTTGACCTAAAACCAGACTGGAGAGGCTTGTAGATGTCAAAGGCCACAAGATGTGCCTCAAGGTGCAGCGCACCACCTCCTCAATAACCTTGCCTAAAAAAGACAGGATAGAGATAGCTCAGTAATTCGCCAAGATGTCTGGGTCCAGCAGTGGCTTCTTCAAGAAAGGCATTACCAATGCATTTTTCAAAACAGATGGAAAAAGTCCCTTCTGACAAGGAGCATCAGATAATCTCAGTGAACACCAGGCCCAGCTGCCTGACACAGCTCATTAGTAGTGGATCAGGCCTGGATCCAGTTTGCAAAAGGTTGGCTGCAACTCCAAGATCACCTCCCCAAACTTATCCATCTTCACTGGCAGAAACTCTCCCCAGGACCACTGACTGCCATTGCGTCCCTCTGGCTCGACACTGTTGATCTATAATGGCCCACTTAGTGAGATCCCAGCCTGAATAGAGGATATTCTGTCTGAAAAGAAATAAGCAGACTCCTCGCAGTTAGTGAATGAAATGGCTTACATGGACTCCAAACATGCATGGTGGAGAAGCCTGTCCGGAATCCGAAAAAGCTGAGCTGGTCAGTTCCTTCTGCTAGCAATCTCCCTGGACTGGAATTCTGCCTTCTTATGGGGGAATTGCCTTTTGACATTCACCGTAGTGAATATTCAAAGCCAGTTTCTTCTCCTGGGCCCCTCGATCTCCTACAGCATTCCAACCTTTACCCCTTTGCTTTCCTCTCCTTCAGCCTGCCGTCAGACCATAGTGAGCCAAGGTATGAAACTAACGGGTTTACACAAACTGGCGCTAAGAGGTCGAAGGCTGCACTACCGGCTCTATTATAAGTCACCATTGCCTCCTCCGATACCCCAGTGCATGCTGTCAACATATCCTAGGTGTCCCAACACTGCCGTAAGTACATCTAGCCTAAGTCTTCATAAAGGGTGATACTGGACCATCTCCACAGGAGGTGGACTACAGAAGGGTGCCCTGAAGTTGAACCTGATGGCGCAGTAATCTGACCAGCTAATTGGGTAAGTCATGAGGTTTTCCACCTCAAGTCCCTGGGAGAAAACCAAGTCCAAGGCATGCCCATGTTGGTGAGTCACAGAAGCAACAGCTTGTGTGAGGCCCAGGGATTCCATTCCCCGGAGATCCTGTCCAAAATGCGAGAGTTACTTGACCTAGGCATTGAAGTCGCCAAGAATAAGCCATATTGGTGACTCCCAACACCTGTCAATGACAAAGTCCTCAATTTCCTACAGAAAATCCCCCTCACATCCTGGAGGCCAGTAAAGGAGGAGTATCCCGCAACCTGTACCTGGACCCAAACGCACAGCCATGCATTCAAATGACGAGGTATCTCCCACTGGGTGCACCACCAGGTTCAGTTCAGATCTAAAACAGATGCCTCCCCAATGATCCTTCCTTGGGCAATACACCACGGAGAACCCAGCTGGAGCAGCTGCCTCCAAAATCGCATCAGCATCATCACTATGCCAGGTCTCCATGAAGCATACCAGATTAACCAAGGAATGAGATATAAAATCTGCTATAATAGTGATCTTATTCCTCATCAATCTGGCATTACATAGCACCACCCAAAGAGGATACGTAATAGTGACCGATCCATCAGCTACCTGCCCACTCGGTCTGGTGGATTCCCTGGGTATGGGGATCCAAAAACATCTTGCCTCTCCCAGATACCGCCCGGATGTGTTGTGGTCCTCACAGTCCTAAGTAAACCCCTCTCCCTCGCCAGTACTCTTCCAGTCTCTTGTTACCTCTGCCTCCTACTAATTCCCACTTCCCTGCAGTGGCAGTATGCTGCACCAGGTGGGGGTGGTTCATTGAAAGGTCGTAAGTCCCAGAGTGCAGATGGTGAGTAATTGTAGTAATGTATTTTCTTCTCAGGAATCCATCAGTGAGCCTTACAAACCCTGACCCTGCCTCCCCTTCTAGAACCTGAAAATTAGTTCACACAAGAATCGGCTCATATCTTATGGTTGCCTGAGCATTTCTTACTGCAATTTCTCAACAATTCTCAAAAATGTGATCATTTCAGTCCTACATTTTTTTTTTGTCTGCTTCAATTTAGTTGGGGTTTTCAAACATTTTAAAGAACATGTTAGAAATATTTAGATAGTTTTTTGGGTTTTTTTGTATTATCTTTTTACCCTCCTTACTCAGTGGGACCTGCTCCTCCTTCATGCCACCTATTACCACCAGTGATCCCCCTCGCAACTCCCCCCCCCCGAGCCTCCTACCTCATATTGCAGCCTCCCTACGGGTTAGCCTGACGTATCCCTTCTTCGGGTGGGTCCCCGGTACCGGTTGGGGCACGCCAGTGCACTATTACTCTCTTGCCCGGGCGCTGTTGAGGCGGACATTGCTCGGTCGGGAGTGCTTGAGGGCATCGGCGGGGTCAGCCGCCGTCATCTGGCCGACCCCAGTGCATTTTCCGCTTTTTCTGGTGTTTCCCACATCAAAGTCCCTCTGCAGTGCTCCCGGTCTCCACCGGGGCCCGCTGCAGAGCAACATGCTACCCTAACCCACCCCAGGAGAGGAGAGCAGCCCAACGTATGCTCAATACTCTCCTTCCCCTACCGACCTCCAGCGTCCCTGGTCCGTTCCTGAACCCGGGTCGCCGAGAAATAGATAGTTTGAATGGTTACCGCTCCCTTGACTGTAGAGACAGATCTCACAACAGGGTACGCATAACCATAGTGTAGAGTTTGAACTTGTATTTCTGACAGGGTTGAATAAGGTCCTGTCCCATTTGTTATGCAGAAAGAGTTAAACACAAGGACCTGTTCAGTCCTCTCCTTTTCTGTCTCTTGTCTGTCTGGTTGCGCAACCAAATGTTCTTGTGAGACCTGGCAACTGATCACTCTGACAGTCTCTGCGATTTTCCACCTCTCGCTGTCTCTCTGCCTTCACTTGCTGTTTCTGTCTTTTCTTCCCCTTTGTGTATCTGCGGTTTTAAAAATATATGTGAATCTTTGTGTGAAACTGTAAGTGATACTGGGATTCCTTTGTTTGAAATTGTATATAGTTATACTGTTGAAATTATTGCAAAAAGTTATTTTGAACTCAAGGGGTTGACCTTGAGATGCAACACAAACATTTGTAGAGCTGTCAACACGAGGTCAGTTCTGGGATACCATGTTTTATTTTGTTGCACATGCAAGGAAATTGACAAAGTTCTAATACATTTTATGAGAAAGAGGATGTCAGTTAACTAGGCAAAGACTTTTTATAAAAAGAGCAGCAATCTCTGCTGTGGGGAGACTGAAACTTGGAATTAGAGATACACTCAGACAAAGGACTTTATTTCCTCTGTACTGCCTTTGTAAATAGTTATACTGAACCATTTTTATTTTACTGTTATTGATAATAATAAAATGCTACTTGCGAATTTTATAACTGTTCCAGGCTTTCCTATGCTTCCTGACTGTGCCTTGACGACAGTAGTCTACATTATAAAATTTGCATAAGTTCTAGCTCTGGGGCAGCACACTCCTGCAGACTGGTGCAATTTGTAAGGCTCATTGATGGATCCCTAAGAAGAAACAACATTACTACTGTGAGTTCCTGAACCTGGGTCACTAGCGTTGTGAGCAGTAACCCTGTCACTGTGTGTCCGTCCGATTGGACTTCGCTTTTTAATCAGCTTTATTTCTTGTACCTCTTTGAGTTCTGTTTTCCAGGCCACCTTCAGTCTGTCCAGTAGTCAGGATTTGGAATTACGTCTAGAGAGGCATTTCTAACTTGCTGAAAATTGGCACAACTCCCTATGGCAGGACACCAATTCCTAGTTGGAGGGGCTCCGTCTTGGCCTGACCTTCCTATCCCCATGGCACCCTTTATGAGTTGCCAGTATCAGAAGGAGGAGGCACCAAGGGGTCTCATCATCCCAGCTAGGCATGAGGGATATGTAGCAGCATCCTCAGCTGTGTGTGACTGCTTGACTAGTTTACTCACCGGCCCCTCACATGAGAATGCTGGAACATTGACACTAGCCTATCTTTTGTGCTGTTTATGTGTTCTTCCTTCCTTCTGCGACCCTCAGATGCATTATCACCTTTGGCCAACCATGTGGCAGAATTGAGACAGGGACAGCAACCCACCCACCCTAGAGGAGGAGGAAAACATCCTGTGGGACTCAGTCTGCCTGCTGCTGGCCCTACTGGCAGATCGGGACATGAACCTTGGTCTCCACCATTGCTGGTGGTGCCATCAGGCCTGCACTAATACATTACATTTTAATGGGGGAGGTCCAGCCATCAGCAAAAAAAAATCATAATTTGCATCAGCAGAACTCGGTTGTTATACACTCTCAAAAAAAAAAAACTGGAATTTCAAGTCATTCCACATTTCTTTACTGATGGGCTTACATGAAATCAAGAGCTATTTAAGTTCATCTACAGTTGAGGCTGAGTTTGGAGCTGAACTTGTACTGCCCTGCTTGTGACACCAAAACATTACCACAGCAAGAAACGGTGATGTCACAAGCAGGGCAGCATGACTAAAGCTCCTGATAATTCTCGGCTGTAACTGAGCTGTAAGGGACAAAGATCCAGTTTTTATGTAGCTGTAGGTAAATGCTCGCTGAGCGATGTCTCTTGACTAATCTAGAGTGTCATCTCATGACTTCTTAGATAGCGAGATAGAGAGATGGATGGATGGATAGATGGGTACAATAGATGGATAGATACATAGACAGACAGACAGATAGATAGATAGATAGATAGATAGATAGATAGATAGATAGATAGATAGATAGATAGATAGATGGAAACTTTATTTATATAGTGCCCCTTCCCGGAGGCTTGGAGCGCTTAACAATATTTAAAAAATAATCTGTATATAATACACACTTCAGAACATAATGCTGAGTTCAGTATAAAATTCTATCTGTTATTCACTAAAATAACTCAATAATAAAACAAATCCATTCATTTTAATCTTCTGCTTATATCAAACACCTGATTGAATAAAAGCATTTTTAGTTAGTCCTTTTTTAAAGGTTTCCACCAAGGGTGCCTCCTTTAGATCTCTTGGCAAGGAATTCCACAGGATCGGTGCAGCAACCGAGAACCATGAAGCAAAGCTTTTGGAATAATTTGGAACATTTTTGAAGGTTATGTGATTGGGTTCTTCTGATGCCAACTATAAATGTATTGCTGGTAACCAGATACCCTCTTTTTTTGTAAAGCTTGTTCCCAGTTATTCTTTTCTTTTTCCCATAATTTAAGTTTTTCTGGTCTGTGGCCATACGGTTCTCAGGATGCCCACGATGCCCTCCCAGCCCTTCCCCATTGGTCCACCTTGTATCCCCCTATGATTTCTCACACACACACCCACACCACTGGAGTCCCCCCTTCCTGGTCAAGCCTAAAGAATCCGGTGCAAAGGTGGGTCGGCCAGTGAAGGCCCGAGAAGGCCAGTCCTCACCTTCATCCTGACAGCTGTGGGGAATTCTCTGTGTAATCCTCATGCTGACTTCCTGTGTAGCATGCATTGGTCTCATGCACAGCAGTGACACGAGGCATACGATCCTACCTCGCAAGAGAGCAGGTTTTCCACCACCAGGGTTCACTGTTGCAACAGGCAGTGGTGTCAACCCACCCCAGTTGAGACATACTGCCATAGGCAACTCTTTTTCCAGCCTATCTGCACAACTACAGAAACCCGTGTCTGCTCCCAAACCCAGATCGTCAGCATGGAATCGCAGTCTGCTGCTGCTTTTGATTAATTCATTCTATTATAAAAAGGGTCTGAGAAATAGAGCTTTCTGATTGGTTGTAAACATTCTATTAGCCCCATGTTAATCTTTGAGCAGCATATGATTAGGCTGTACATGTATGTTAATCAAGGTTTAATACTATTTAAAAAACGTTTTTATTATAATAGCAATAAGGCACTCACAGTGGCTATGTTAATGGTCAGTTAATCACCCTCTTGGGGCATTAGCACTCGGCTATGCCTCATGCCACATTACACCCCTAGAGGGTGATTAACAGACCATTAACATAACCCCGGTCATGCTTTATTGCTTAATTAACAGTGGTGTGATTTTACATATTTACCTTTAAGACAGCCCATCAGCAAAGCCTGGACATTGTGGCTAATACTGAGACGTGGTATACTGGAAACCATGACTGGGATGTGGCAATACCGGGTTATACTCTGTTTAGGAGAGACAGGGAGGGTAAAAAGGGAGGGGGGGTTGACTCTTTACGTCAGGGAGGGTATTAGAGTGGCTGAGATTCAGGGAATGTAGGTGGGGGCGGGGGTACTGCAGGTACCCCTCGAGATGGGCAATGGCACAGCTATTCACATGGTGTGATATACAGACCTCCAGCGCATGGGGAGGAGGTGGACAGGGTTTTAGTGGAATCCATCCACATGATGGCAGCTAAAGGGGAGGTGCTGCTGGTAGGGGATTTCTGTCTGCCAGATGTGGATTGGAGCATCCCAGCTGCTGCCTCAGCCAAGGGGCGGGCTTCAGGCAGCTAGTGCTAGAGCCCACCCCACAGTGCACAATTTTGGACCTGGTACTCGCCAGTGGGGACAGAATTGCAGAAGTCAGGGTGGGCAGACACCTGAGGTCCAGTGATCATTGCACGGTGTGATTCAGTATGAGTACAGTGGCAGTGTCAAGCCACACAAAGGCAAGGGTCATGGAGAGTCTCCGTGGGTTGCGAAGGCCGCATTGGAACTGCCCCCGAAAATCAGTGAAGGTACGGCAAACTGCTGCACTTAAAATGCGAGGTTCCTTCTAACACAGGAGGTGTAGTTTCCCCGCAGTCGCTGCGTGACTGCTCCCCACCCCCCAATACCCACCCCCCCATAGCTGGTGCTGCATATATAGCAAGTGTTCTTGCGAGTTTGGGATTTATTAAAAAAAAATAAACTATCTCCATCTGCTCCTTATATTAACTAACCACCAGAGGTCCTCGTACTCTGTCATCCACTCAGCGCTGACTGGTTTCTCTTATCTCTACTACTAGTCCTTTCATCTCTCTCTCTATTATTCCCCTTACCAGCGCCCCCCCCCAATTAACGGGTGAAACCAGCTTCTACTTCTACTCGCAGCATGAGTCTAGTCATGGGTCTGCTGCTACACTATCTGCCACTACTTGCTATGCTAATCTTCTGTCACCCACCACTCTTCCCTAACATGCCACAAATTTGCCCTATACCTCAACTCCCCTGGCTGCCTGACCCTACCCTGTCCCTCTTCAGTGGCTCTGTAGGTAGCACACTCACCTCTGAGGCCGGGAGATCAGAGGGCTGTGGGTTCAGTTCCCACATCTGGCACTTGGGTTAATATCCCAATACTGACACTGTAGTGTAGCATGAGAGGGGTGCTGCACTTCTGAGGTGCCGTCTTTCAGATGAAACGTTAAACCGAGGTCCCATCTGCCTGGATTGGTGGTAGTTCAGGTGGATGTTAAAGATCCCATGGCACTTATCGAAAAGAGTAGGGGTGATTTTATTTATAATAATACATACAAGAAACCACAAGAACCACAAGAGAGATACATGATCCTCATAATAACAAAAAAAAATGGAGAAGTAAAGGGAGAGAAAAAAACACAAATTCAGAAGAAAGGAAAATCATAATTCAAAACTGTATGTTACAAAAAAAAAACACCAAAAAAAAAGGGAGGGTAATATCCTAGTTATTTATATTTAATAATGTGCGAAAACCCCCGACACCGAAATTTCACTTTATCCACATTATACATTTGTTTATCTTTAAAATAAACTTTCAACAGTTCATTCTTAACATAACAACAAAACCCCTCAGCTGTACTCATTTCTGATAAATTACCCATTGGCATCTGAATTGCCTTAAACAAAATCTTAAACATGCAAAAAAATCAACAAAGTGTGTTTGTCATATATCTGCAGACAGGGTGGTATTTTTCCAATAATTAAAGTCTCATAATTAATAAGAGACAGCCAAGGCATGTTCCAGCTATTGGCAACATATTTCCACATTGATTTTGAAAAGGAACAGTACAAGAGAAATTGCTCCATGGTTTCCTCTTGGTTAGTACAATCAGGAAAAGAGCAATTTCTTTCTTCCCTGGCTTTATATTTAGCCGTACACCTAACATTTAAATGACCTTACATGATGAGCCACTGTGTTTCCCACATCTGTATAGGGAGTCTGGGGTTATTTAATTGTTCTAAAATATTATTATTACCAGCTGAGGGGCAATTTTTAAAACATGGGTCAGTAGGATAAACACTAGTCATTATACTCCTATAAAGCTTCTTCGTATTATTAGAAGAAATTTGTTCTTTTGACCCCTGCCATTTATACAGCTTCTGTGCTGTTGGTCGAAAATAAACTGGGAAATAGAGATGTGGTTGAATTTGAGGAGCAAAATTTGTCCAGGCCTTCAAATATCGCTCTAGGGATTGCCTAATCCAGTACCTACCTTGGCTGTCTGGAATTAAAAAACATTTCCTTAAATTATGTGAAATAAACAAAACATGACAAAAATAACTGGATCCACCATACCCAACCCCCCTTTATCCGTGTCCAAATACGTATAACATCTCTTCACTGGATTCAGTCTATTCCCCCAAAGAAGTTGGAAACAACAACTATATAGTCTGGTTTCATACTGGGTAGGTACAGGAAATATTTGAGCAATATATTGAAGACGGGGTAAAATGAATTGTTTAAGGACCTGGATTCTTTTGAGTTTGGAAAATTTAAAATGCTTCCACCTAGAAATTTTCCCCTCGACCTTTTTACATACTAAATCCCAGTTATCTACTGGCAAGTTTTGAGGCCCAAAAAGAACACCCAAAATAGTTAAAGGTTCAGTTGAAAAGTTAATGTTATGTACAAAAATAGGAAAATGAATAACATTCCCCATCAGTAGGCCTCTAGAATTTATGTGATTAAGTTTAGCATTAGACATGGAAGAAAAAAGAGAAAAATCTGAAAAAAAAAAAAAAAAAACCTATCTGATCCTGAGAATTAAAGAAAAGACAAACATCATCAGGGATAGCCAAAGCACGTAATAATGGTTCTAGTGAAAAAACATATAGCAAGGGGCTAAGCGGGTACCCTTGACAAACCCCAGTGTTAATTTCTATTCCCTTTGTCATATTCCCTTTGACCACTGGGTAGACTTTAGGAGATTTATATAAAGCCCGGATTATCCCGACAAATGAAATAGGGAACCCAAAAAATGTCAACACCTGAAATAAAAACCCCTGGTTTACCCTGTCAAAAGCTTTCTCCAAATCAATTGATAACAAAAAACCAGACTTCTCTTCTAAGGATAAATATTCTGTCACCTCTCTAATGATTGTTAAGGGTGACTGGATATTCCTATCTGGTACACCACAATATTGAAATGGAGATACAACTTTATTAGCCATTAATCGTAACCTATTATTAAGTTATGAAGCAAAGATTTTATAGTCTGTATTTAAAATAGTAATGGGCCTCCAATTCCTAAGATCTCCTTTATCACCAGATTTAAAGATATAAATCAGTAGCCCTTCAGTAAAAAAAAAAAAATGGTAACTGTAGTTGAGAGACAAAAAATTGAAATACTAGAAGTAAACAGGCCGTGATATCTGTTTGAAAAGATTTATAAAAGGAGTTTGGAAGGCCATCCAGACCTGGCGTAACGTTATCTTTTAATTTTTTAATAACCGTTTCTGTTTCTAGGCAAGAAAAGGGAACTTCCAATTTTTGTTTTTCCTGGGCTTGTAAAATTCAGGAGGCACCCTAAATAATGTGCCATATCAAAACCCGAAGGTTCAGAAATTGGTTTTAAACTATCAAAATAGTCTTTAATAACAGAATTAATACCATCTGCATCCTCCACCTTAATCTGTTTCCACATGAGGCATTCCAAAGCTGTAGAATCCTTAAGTTTTTTACATAATTCGAAGGGATCCCCGATAACTGTTTTAGAGGAGTGATTGGTAAGAACAGCTTGCAAGGTCTGGGACCTATGATATTGAATCACTTTCATTTGATCTTTGATGAGTTGAATTTGCTCAGAATAATCATACTTGGATGTATTAGCTAAGATAGTCAAGTATTGCAATTGGGACCTTAACTTCAAATATGAAAGAAAACTTGAATTCCATTTTTTTTTCCCCCATATTTTTGGAACCAAGAACAACAATCTTGCTTCGTTTCTAGCCACCAAATACCTAAATCAGAATATAAAAATGCTGTTGATAATCTAGCCTTTAAAATAAGGGAGATATAATTTATTACAACAGTTTCTTTCAGGATGGAGGCATTAAGTTTCTGTCTTGTAACTTTCCTCTCAACAGGGGGGGAGATGCCAACTTCAACCAACACTAAAAGGTGATCTGAGAATTCTACAAGGACAATTTTAAATTTTCCAAATGCTGTACTCTTTGAAAGGAAAAGATAATCGATCGTGGAACCAACTTTTCCCTTAAAAAAAAAAGTAAAATTCGAGTCTATTTTTACTGAAGAGCTGCAATTAACCAAATCTCCTGTCTTGATAATCGATGCTAAACAGTTCGAGTCACAATAAATTTTTTTGTTTGACCCACCTTTGGTAAAGAGGTGTACAATTAAAGTCTCCTCCCCAAAAAATAGTAAGGGAAGAAACCAAAAAGGGTTGAATCAGTTTCATGTACTCGGTTCTAAGGCCTTTTTTGGGGGGATTATAAATATTAATTAATCTACAAGATCTAGAGTGCCATAAACCATCAATAATTAAAATTCGCCCCGGAATCAATTCAATTAGTTTGAGTAGCCTGAAATGAAAAGAATTAAACAAAATACCTACCCCATCTGCATTGTCCCTACCAAAGGACCAGAAAGACGACCCCCAAGGCCAGTCTCGTTTGAAGGAAGAAATTTGTTCTTGGGTAAACATCCAAGTTTCTTGGAGGAAACATACTCCTAAAGATGGGTCCCTAAGGAGTTGAAAGACGTCTTGTCTTGTAGCAGAATTGAGAAGATTATGTGTACTAAGGGAGCCCCATTAGAAGCCAGCCATGAAAATAATAGAAAGAGCAAGGGAAACTCGTACTATTTTTTCCTCCTTTTTTTTTTTTTCTTCCTTATAGTCTTCTATGGGGGTACACATCCCACCCTGTGTGGATTTTTGGGAGTCAGAGTCTCCAACATCCATTTCTGAATCCCCCACGAGGTAAAAAGAGCAGCATACGCGTTAAGAGATTCAAAAGACTCATTTTTTGAAACAATCACAGTCTTCACATGTCTATTAGACCGTCGTGGAGGAAGGGAAAACATTCCTATACTGTCCCTCCTAGTCTGTTCTGAATCTGTAGTATCAGTGTAGCAAACAGGTTCTAAAAGATTTGCTACTTCAGTTTAAATTTTAACAATGCTAGCTGGAACTACAGGGGAGAGAGGTAAAGTGGAAACAGAAGGAGGAAGGGGGGCCAAAGGGGCTTTGAAATGGGAACCCGTGTCTAAAGACTCCTGCTGAAGAGGAGGGGCCATTACCTTAGACTCCCCTTGTTTGGAAGCAGCATCTTGGGCTTGTTGAATGATCAAATCCGTACTTCCACAAGCCGCTTTATTTTTTGCGGCCCATGGGCAATCTCTAAAAGCATGGCCAAAATCTTCACATAAGTCACATTTAGTGTGATTCACACACTGCATAGTTATGTGACCCACTTCCCCACAATTATCACATCTCGGCTGGTCACACACACTAGAAAGATGAGTTTTAGCCCCACACTTGTAGCATGCCCTAGGTTGCCCACTGTAAAAACACACCGCACGATCTCTCCCCAACAAAAAAGCATTTGGAATATGATCAGTTCCTGACTCTCTTTGCCTGAGCTTTACCCTATATTTCCACCCCCCGGTCCAAAACTGCTCAGAGTCCAAAATAGGGTCTGGATCACTTTGGATGTCACATTTTTGTGAAAGCCAATAAGTAATATCTTCCACATGGACCCCCTAGTTTCTAAACATAACTGTAACATTTTTAATTAAAGGTTTAGAAAGTGGGATTACCAGGAAGGGGGTCCATATGGGAGAGAACTTAACCTGTCCGTAACGTTCCCATAAAAGATCTAAGTTATAAGCAGAGCGAAAACTGATGTCGAAATTGTCTTCCCCGGATATATTTATAAATGCAAAAACATCTCTTGGCAAAAATTTTAATGATTCCTTAATTATTTCCCCACATAATGACTATCCGGCCTGACTTCCAAGCCACCTTTATAACGTATTCTCACTGCATTCCTCCAAGGTGCAGCTTCCCTTCTGGATTTTGAAAAAAGTTCAGATAAGAGGGGCTTAGTTGTAGCTTCTAGAGTCCCCACACTCTCTTGTTTTTCTGAAACTTGTGGCCCTAGAGCCAGATTCGCCTTTGGAACAGTTTGTAGATCAGGATCAGCTATTTGCACAGGCATGGCTATAGCAGGATTAGCAGTAGAGATATCCTGCGAATTAGACTTTGGCTGTCACTCAGGAGTTTGAAAATTGAGAGAGGGATCCCAGGCCGAGTCCGGGGTCCAAATCCCTGATGGGCCCTTCTCCCATCCAGCTCCTTGCAACGCTTTTTGAGGAGACCAGGTAGCATCATGTAAATCAGAAACCCCGATACCTCATATAAAGGGATAGATCTTACTTCGAGATACAGCTCTTGCAGCAGGTAACACCATTAGGACTGAAGCCGGCAGGCGATGCCGAAGAAAGCTGACCGCCTGTACAAGACCCCTAGGGAGGACCAGTACTTGGCATCACATCCTCTGGCCGATTCTCTGGTCATTACAGCCTCTCATGACCGGTCCCAGAGGCCGCAACATTTGAGCACCCTGCCACCGGACCCAGAGTCCAAGCAGCTGGACGCTATGGGCAGACGCACGTATGCATCCGCTACCTGCACCATCAGATCCCTCAACTACTTAACCCACATGGTACAGTTTCAAAACGCCATGTGGGAGCAGGAACTGGATCTGGTGGAAAAGATGCCAGAAGGTGAGCAGAAGGAGGAGTTGCTACAACTCCTTCGTACGGGTTCGGACGTGGGAACCCAGGTGCTGCAGGCCGCGTATGATTCCGCGGACTCCTCGGCCAGAGCGGCAGCTTCAGGTGTATGCCTCCGGAGACACTCATGGCTCCGTGTCTCCGGATTCACCCCGGACGTCCAGAAGAACATCCTGGACGCCTCGTTTCATGGAGAAGTTCTCTTTGGTGAGTCCTCGGAGAAGGTCCTCACCAAACTTCAAGAAGCCAGGAAGGCGGTGCGGTCTGTCCAGGCCATGTACAGACCCAAGCTTAGTTCCTTTCATAGGAACCAAAGCCGTTTTCGAGGCCGGATGCAGAGACAGCAGTCCCGCGCCGGTCCACAACAGAGGGGCTCCTTCTCCCGCAGAGCCCAGGGGAAGTCGTCCGCGGGCCGAAGCCAACGACCAGCTAAGTCGGCCCAACCCGCTGGACCCTCAGCCGCCACAGCATGACTCCTTCCTGGCCCCCGGCCCTCAGGATCAACGGGACACCAAGGTCGGGGGCCGCATTGCGGACCACCTGCCAGGGTGGCAGTCCATAACCACTGACAGGTGGGTCCTTCAGTTGGTCGAAAGAGGCCACTTTATAGAATTCGTGGACAAGCCACCCACAAGGCCTCCTCTGCTCTCCCGTTACTCGGGTCAGCACAGTTTACTCATCAGGCAAGAGGTACTCGCGCTCCTGCAAAAGGGATCGGTGGAGTATGTCCCAGAGAACCAGACAGGATCCGGATACTATTCCCACTTTTTTCTGGTTCTGAAGAAAACAAGGGACCTCCGTCCAATCCTGGACCTCAGCGACCTCAACATGTCGGTCGCCTACAAACGTTTTCGCATGGTGACCCTTCAAGGACTCATTCCCATGCTGAAAAAGGACGCCTTCTTAGCATCCCTGGACATGCAGGACGCCTACCTGCACATCCCAGTAGCTCAAGCGCACGGGAGGTTCCTGCGCTTCGAGTTTCTCGGCCACCACTTTCAGTTCCGGGCTCTTCCGTTCGGACTGTCTTCGGCCCCCAGGGTCTTTACCAAGTGTATGACAGTCGTGGCAGCGTCTCCGAGGAGACAGGGCCATTACGTGTTCCCGTACCTGGATGACTGGCTTCTCATGGCCGCCTCCAAAGAGGCGCTGTTGATGGCTATTCAGAGCACCCAGGATCTGTTCCAGTCTCTGGGCATTCTTATCAACTACGAGAAGTCTCTCCTCATACCGTCCCAGAAGCTGCAGTTCATAGGCACAGTTCTGGACACCGTCCAAGGGAAAGCCTTTCTTTCCGACGAAAGAGCGGAACATATCAGATCCCTCATCAGGGATCTCTCAATGAAAAAGACCGTCCCCGCCAGGTTGGTCCTTCGCTTGCTCGGACACATGGCTGCGGCCATTCCAACCGTCCCTTTGGCAAGGCTCCACATGCGGGTATCTCAGTGGATGCTTAAGGTGCAGTGGGACCAAAGGCAAGACCACATGCACATTCCGGTCAGAATCACGAATGCCGTGATTCGAGACTGGCAATGGTGGCTAGACCCAGGGACACTTTCTGCGGGTGTCCCGTTTACAGCGCCGTCCCCGAAGGCAGTCCTCTCCACAGACGCCTCAGGGCTGGGGTGGGGAGCGCACCTGAACAGGGTGAGGTCCCAGGAACATGGACCCTCAGGAAGCCCACCTCCCACATCAGCGTGCTGGAGATGTGGCGGTCCTTACGCCCTGCAGGCCTTTCAGTCAGAAATCCGTCAGTACCCTTCTGCTTCAGACAGATAACACGGCGGTGATGTATTACCTCAAGAAACAAGGAGGCGCATACTCTTACCCCCTCTGCAGGGAAGCTTTGAGGGTGTGGGATTGGGTAATTCGACACGGCGCGAGCCTGATTGCAGTTCACATTCCCGGAGTGGACAACACAATCGCAGACGGCCTGAGTCGTTCCCAGGCCAGAGTCCACGAATGGGAACTTCTTCAGGAGGTAGCAGAGGATCTGTTTCTTCGATGGGGCACTCCAGAGTTGGACTTATTCGCTTCCCTATCCAACGCAAAACTGCCCAATTTTTGCTCGCTAGATCCAGGGCCTGGTGTTTTCTGGCGAGACGTGTTGTCCCTCCTGGGCGGACAGATTCCTCTACGCTTTCCCTCCCTTCCCGTTGATCCAGAGAGTTCTTCTCAAACTGCGCAGGGAGCACGCAACAGTGATCCTGGTAGCGCCTTTCTGGCCCAGGCAGATCTGGTTCCCCATGCTGACGCAATTGTCCCAGGAACCTCCAGTTCCGTTTCCTTTCAGCTCCCACCTATTGTCTCAGGAGGAGGGTTCACTAGTCCACCCGGACTTACGCTCACTGAACCTGCATGCATGGCTCCTAGAGACACAGCCATTATGTGCGATACGGGTCTGCGAAGAGTTTGCCGCCAGAAAGCTGGCAACGATATGACGACGCCATGAAGTGGCGCCGTTTTTGCTTATGATCGCAGGCACGCGGCCTTTCCCCTTTAGAATGCCCAGTGAAAGGGGTGCTGGAATACCTTCTTTCCCCTATTCCATTCGGGTCTCGCCTACTCCTCCATTAAAGTGCACCTCTGCGCGATCTCTGCATACCACTTCCTGGTGGGACAGCGCACAGTGGCACAGCTTGATGCCTCTCGAGACTTCCTGAGAGGGGTGTTACACCTTAGGCCACCCATCAAGGATCCCGTTCCTCCTTGGGACCTACTCTTTGTCCTGGAACAACTCACGCTTCCCCCCTTTGAACCTGCCGCGGATTGCGAGCTGCGTTTTCTGTCATGGAAAACGTTATTTTTAGTTGCTGTCACGTCAGCAAGGAGTGTTTCCGAGCTTCACACTCTCATGTGCTAGGAGCCTTATTTAATTTTTCACCAGGACAGAGTGTCTCTGAGGACGAATCCTAAATTCCTGCCTAAGGTGGTCTCTGCCCTCACTCTCAACCAGGACATCGATCTGCCTGTGTATTTCACCAAGTACTCTAATAGAGGAGAGGCGTTGCTTCACACCCTGGCTGTTCACCGCTCCTTAAGGTTCTACCTGAACAGAACTAAACAGCTTCGCAAGTCGGAACAACTATTCGTTTCCTCCGCTGAGAGGATGCTGGGCCAACCAGTCTCTAAGCAGACCCTTTCTCGCTGGCTTGTCCAGTGTATTTCATTTTGCTACAACAACAAGCACAAACCCCTCCCTGGTACAGTCCGGGGCCACTCAACAAGGGGGGTGGCTACCTCCTTTGCAGCACTGCGCAACGTCTCCACCTCGGCCATTTGTGCTGCAGCTACTTGGAGCTCAGTGCACACATTTATTAGGCACTGTAGCCTGGATATTACATCTCGGCGGAGAGCTGGTTTCGGCCTGGCCGTTCTACAGGGTCTCCTGTCCTAGAGTCAGGACTTGTTCTAGATCTCTCCTATTTTCCTCCTCCCAGAATGCTTTCAGGCGCTATTGCTTGGGAATTGTCCTAATGGTGTTACCTGCTGCAAGAGCTGTATCTCGAAGTAAGATGGTACAGTTATGTAAGAACTTACCGTAACAGTAGATCTTCGAGAACAGCTCTTGCAGCAGGAATCTTCCCGCTCACCATTCCCCCTTGGAGGAAGTATGGCCTACCAGGCTTTGGCAGGAGCTTTAGCTTTTTTTTTTTTTTTCTTCTGATGGCGGATCCTTGGTCTCCCCTTCTGATGTCATCCTGCGGCCAGGAGTCTCCGGCGGGAGAACTGGGGAATGTGGCGGGACCGCCTCCTTATGTACTACGTCTGACGTCGGGGGCGGGACCGGCGTTGGAGGCGGTTCCCGCTGAAGACTGCTAGCTAGAAGATTTCCATGGGGTCCTGACGCCTGCCGGCTTCAGTCCTAATGGTGTTACCTGCTGCAAGAGCTGTTCTCGAAAATCTACTGTTACGGTAAGTTCTTACGTAACTGTACTTTCCTGAAATAGCAGCACACTCTAGGGCTTTTTCCTGTGGTAAAGTTGTAGCCCTTTGTAGTAAAGGCGCTTTAGGTTTAGAAGTAACAGGGGGTGCAAAACTGAATTCAGTAACTCCTTTTTGATCAGTAGCCCTCGTTTGATAAGTTATTGGAAGGGCTTCAGTCTGTGCAGCGCCAGACGGCGACTGTGGATAAAACACAAAACCTGACTTTTTAGACAGAGTCTTTGCTTTTTGAAACTGTGAGTCAGTTTGTAGTAGTATTGGAGCCACCGCAGGGCATTTAGAAGTTTCAGAAGGAGCCGATATCAGCTCACCAACAATGTCAATCCCCAGAAGTGTACTCTGCTTTTGGCACTCGCTATTTTCAGTGACTAACCTCCCCTCAGCCTTCAAATTTTTACAAGAGTCAGTAGCACCCTCACCCGATACCTTCAATGGAAGCCGGCCTCCGACTTCCTCATTCCTACTGTTAACACCTGCAGGCGGCTTGTCAGACCGCTCAGCTGAATCAGCGTGTGACGTAGAGTGTTGGAGTGCAAACGGCGCTACATTTGTAAATTTCACCTTGGATTCCTTGCCATTGCCTCGTAGATAAGTGTTATTTCCAATGTCAGACAAAACCAACGTATTCTTTTCAGGTACCAAAAGCTCCAGTACTGATATAGTTTCATGAAAAACCTCTTCTCCTTCGCAGACAGACATTGCCAAATCGTTTTCTAATGAAGAAATCTCCACTAGCGATGAGGTCTTTACCACCACTAGCTGCACATCCACCTCCTCTGAAAGCTCTCCCAGAGTGGCCATCTTACACAGAGACGGCAGTCCACCTGCAGGCGAGTAGGGGAATTTCCCCGGTGTCCTGGCCAAATTTCCCTCATTCACAAAAAATACCACCAACAGCTTAATCTGGTTCAAAGTCAGTTGGCATTCATCTGTATCCCCTCCCCCGGGTCATGCCTGAAAATAGGCAGGATTTGTCTAGTGCACTTACCCGGTCAACAAAAACTAAATAAATAAATAAAAAATAAAATAAACAAAAGTGGGAGTAGGGAGGAAACTAGAAACTATAGACCAGTCAGTCTCACCTCAGTAGTGGGAAAATTATGGAATCACCACTTACAGAAAGGATTGTGGAACACCTCGAATCCAGCGGACCACAGGATCCGAGACAGTGTGGATTCACAGGGGGAAGGTCATGTTAAACAAATCTAGTTGATTTCTTTGACTGGGTGACGGGAAGTGGATCAGGGGACAACGGTGGATATGGCATACCTGGATTTTATTAAGGCCTTTGATACCGTTCCACATAGAAGACTTGTTACCAAGCTGGGCAGCCTGGGAGTGGGTCACAAGGTGGTAAACTGATCTAGAAACTGATTGAGTGATAGAAGACAGAGGGTCGTGGTAAATGGAGCTCAATCTGAGGAAAGGAGGGTGACCAGCGAGGTGCCACAGGGATCAGTTCTGGGGCCAATCCTGTTTAGTGTCTTCATAAGCGACATTGTGGAGGGGCTGGAAGGGAAGGTATGCCTGTTTGCAGATGACACTAAGATCTGCAACATGGTGGACACTCCGGGAGGGGTTGAAAAAATGAGGTGGTACCAAGGTAAACTGGAAGAATGATCTAGAGTGTGGCAGCTGAGATTCAATGCGAAAAAGTACAAAATCATGCATTTGGGGCGCACGAACCCAGGGCAGGATTACATGATGGGAGGGGGAGAAATACTGACGGCCACCAAACAGGAAAGAGATTTGGGGGTAATCATATCTGATGACCTAAATGTGGTCAAACAATGTGCCAAGGCTGTGAGGAGAGCCAGTGAGATGCTGGGGTGCATAGGAAGAGAGATCACCAGCAGAAGAAAAGAGGCGATGATGATGACACTGTACAGATCATTGGTGAGGCCTCATTTGGAGTGCTGTGTCCAGTTCTGGAGGCTGCATCTCCCTAAGGACATAGACCAGCCCCATCACCCACTTTTTTTTTTTTATAATTCAAGTTTATTGAAACTCCAGAGTCTGTGTACCATCACAAGCCATACATACTGCAAATATTTACGGATTTCATAAGCGATGTATAACATTAGTTCAAAGTTATTTGAGTTTCGGACTTCCGGTGACGTCAGCGACTTGATGGCAGCATAGATCGGCAGCTCCGTCCCCTCCTCAAATAAAATCAACCTTCATCACTTGAAGAAAGCATGACTTCTCCGGCCAAAACCAAAAGAAACAAACCAGGTAAACCCCCCTCGACTCCGATGCAGAAATTGCGTGAGATGATACAAGAGGAGATTAGATCTGGTATTCAAGGGGATGAAGTACTGGAGGGCCTACAACAAGCTGAGCACACTCCGGACGAACCTCCAGCGAACCTGAAAGAAATAATAATACAAACGGCACATACAGTTGCCAAAATAGATCACACCTTGAATGAGCTTAAATCGGACTTGAGTAAGATAGACCATAAAACTGAGCAACTCGAGCTATGCATGGCCCAAACGGTGGAACAAACCGATCGCCATGACAGACTCCTACTGTACCTCATGGCTAGGGACCGAGAACTTACACAGAAGCTAGACGACCTAGAAAGCAGAAGCCGAAGGCACAACATAAGAATTCATGGTATCCCGGAGGGATCGGAAGACAGCTACCAAAGCGTTATGAATTTTCTCCAAATAATCCTTAAACAAATACTCCCGCTCCCTCGGGATCGGGACTTAACCATGGACCGGGCACACAGATCCCTGGTCCCGCAGCCTAAAAATCCGGAGGCGAAACCTCGCTCCATCGTGGCAAGGCTTTCCAATTACCTGTCAAGAGAAGAGATTATCTGGGTGGCTTGGAAACAGGGAACGCTGATTTACAAGGGCCAGCGCGAAAATATAGACAACGATCATACCTCGCGTGTCCAGGAGGCTAGGAAAGCTCTCTGGCCAGTAGTGAAGCAACTGAAGGCCCGAAACATTAAAACACAGATCCTATACCCAGCCCGCCTCAAAATTGCCTCAGATGCAGGCCCAAAAATCTTCCAGGACCTCCTCGCTGCTTCGGCCTACTTACAGTCGCTAGGGATTGCTGTCCCGCCCCTGCTGAAGGAGAAACTAGAAAAAGACCTACTCACTTCGGCCTGGAGCATTGCTCAGAAGGGGGCTCCTCGAAGTGGCTCTCTCGGAGGAAACCAGCAGACGACCCTCCGGGCGGACATCTCAGCTTTGGTGAAGAGATTTGGTGATCCTGCCAGGATGGACAAGAAGGCCCCACACCTGCATGAGGCGAGCGAGGGATCGTTCCAAAATAGCGACCCGGATCGAAACGTGGAGACCTGAATCTAGAGGACAGGTCTGGGAAGTTCAGAACGTGAGGCGTCTTTGCCCAGCTCGTGACTGCACACCCATCTGATATGCCCCCCCCAATTGCAGGTCCGGGGGCCATTTAGTGTCTTTGGAACCCCCCCCCCATCTCGACCTTACTTATCTCCACCTCTGGTTTCTCAAAGGGACCTGTTCTTTCTTTTCTCCGCTCTTCTTCACCGCAGTTCGGAGACGCTCCGTGGAAGCTCCTGGTCTCTGAGCTCCACACTGCTTGCCTGCTCGAGGAGAGACGATCGTTTCGGTTATGGGGCAATTGCATCCAGAAACATCATCGCGAAGCCTAAGAAATCTTGACTGGGTCCCAGCTGAGAACTCTTTTGAACAGGAGGGAGCATCTGAGACTGCAGCGCTCGGCCATGGTCGCGGGGAGAGGGGGAAACTGAACAACGGCCCAAGGTACTGTTAATCAACTATTGGGACCTGAGTCTGGCTCGCGCCACAGTATCACTCCCCGCTGGTTTCTGACAGCTGTTCCCTGCTCCCTCCCCTGCCTGAATACTGATGCGAGGACAGAGGTCCCCCCATGGGAAATTCAAGCGGGCTGACCTGGAGCCGAGCTGGCAGATGTCCTGAACACCTCGAGACCTTGGATGCTCAATTCCTCAGGGACACTGTGGTATGGGGGTGAGGTGGTCTCCTTTTTTTTTTTTTTCTTCTCTTTCCGCTACTCTCGCTCTCCCTCCACCAGGGGTCATACTGGCAATTGTATTTTTTACACCACTCTGGCCGGTCAATAAGAAATTGCACAGAGTGATGTTAAATGACATAAAGTTGATCTCATTAGATCCTAGATTGAGGAGGGAGTTTGTGAAGCCGACAAGTCGCTGTTTGTAGGGCGTCCCACACAGGGGTTTTCCCCCTGGGAAAGAAGGGTGAAGTCCTTCTAGTCTGGAACCCCCTTCTAAACATTGGCTGCGCAATTGCCCTACAGCTGGGGTCATACCGCCAGCCCTCCCTTGGAAGTACACCATCAGTTTCAGCTAACATGAGCAGGAGAGTGCCGCAGGACTCACTTGCCATGTTACTATGTTTGCACAGGCCCTTACTTGAGGATTGCCCTGCGCAGGTTTTCTACCCCCACAGTTGGGAGTTACTGACTCTGTTGTTTTTTGGTTACAAAAGGTTACGGTTACTAAAGATAAATGGGTACACATGTGATTGGATTAGGAGGCATTTGCCAGACAAAGTAATATCAGTCCTTTCTTGTTTAAGCATGACAGTTAAGATGATTATAAATGAGTAATGGAAATGTGAAGGTACTCTCCTACAACATCAATGGCTGCTCCAGCCTGGTTAAGAGAAGCAAATTCAGAGGTACATCGCCAGACAGAACTGTGAGGTGGTATTCTTACAGGAGACCCATCTGTCTCCACATGAAACATTAAAATTGAAGACTAAGGCATACCCTCACATGTTTTTTTCGTCCCTCGCTGCGGGTCGTAAGAGGGGGGTTGCTATTATGCTCGCTGCCACGTTCCCATTCGAACATGAGGAGACAGTGATGGACCCTGGGGCCAGATACGTCCTCGTGGTGGGTAGGGTACAGGACAGTCCGGTAACCCTGGTTAATATCTACGCCCCTTCAGGCTCCCCCTCAACATTTTACACGTCGATTGTCCGGCTGGTCGCGGAGAGATCTAAGGGCTTGTTGATTATGGGGGGGGGGACTGGAATTTAATATGGGACAGAGACCTCGATACAACATCGAGGGCCCAGCCCTATGACCAGCAGAAGGTCAGGAAGGTTAGACATGCTATGCGTCTGGTGGATATTTGGCGTGAAAGATATCCAACAGGGAGAGATTACACATGTTATTCCCCTCGCCATAAGGCCTTCACCCGAATTGACACATTCTTCACTTTTAGGGATGGATTGGATGGCTTCCCATCGATGTGGGTGGGTACTGCCTCCCTGTCGGACCACAACCCCATCTTTCTGGAGGTGGCCCTTTCCCTACCCAAGAAAACAACTCATTGGAGGCTAAATACCTCCCTACTTAGAGATAAGGAGACCCTAGAAAAAATTAAGCAATTGATCGCGGACACACTACAGGAAAATACTACCCCGGGGATGCCCCCACAGATTATCTGGGATACATTGAAAGCTATTTTCAGAGGACAACTTATACGCATTGCCTCCCAGAAAAAAAGGGAACGCCTCCTTAGGCAACAAAACTTGCTAACGGGTATAAGGGAGTTGGAGGCTAAACAAAAAATGGAATGGGACATGCAGAGAGACCGGGAACTTAGATCCCTGAGGACAGAACATCAGAGATTACAAAGGGAAGAGGTAGAGAGGAATCTCTTCTTTCTCAAACAAAAATATTATGAGGGGGGCCCCAGAGGTATCAGATTACTAGCGGCCCGTCTGAGACATTATAGAGATAGGGCCGCTATAACTAAAATTGCATCCCCAGTCACAGGCCAGATGACCCATAAAGCGAAGGAGATTGCAGAGGCTTTTGTCTCCTATTTTTCCAAGCTTTATACCCCACAGGTGCGACCATCCACCCAGGCGATTGCAGATTATCTGGAGGCCCTATCCCTTCCTAAACTTACAGAGGAAAAAGGCCGGGTATTAACCAGACCAATTACACAGGCAGAGATACTAAACATTATAAAGGGCCTGAAGAGTGGGAAGTGCCCAGGGCCGGACGGCTTTGGGGCCGAGTTCTATAAGGCCTTTGCCACAGAAACGGCCCCCATACTGGCAGAGGTCTTTTCAGAGGTATGGCAGGAGGCTCGGCCAATTCCCCCATCATGGCAATATGTCACAATTTCCCTCATACCGAAGGAAAACAAAGACCCCTCTCGTTGTGAATCATACCGGCCGATTTCCCTTTTGAACTCGGATTATAAGATCTTCACTTCGATTCTCGCATCGAGACTGAATCCCATTCTCCAAGATCTCATCAACCCGGATCAAACGGGATTTATCCAGGGCCGACAAGCCCCAGATGGGGTTAGGTCAGCGATCAATATAATTGATGCCATCCACCGCACACGCCTCCCTGCATGTCTCATGAGTTTAGAAGCTGAAAAGGCCTTCGACAAGGTCTCCTGGCCATTCCTATTCGCGGTTTTAGACCAGATGGGTTTCCCACAACCATTTATCGACAGTTTAAAGTCCCTATACACCGGTCCGCAAGCATGCGTCAGGATAAATGGGGGGCTCTCGGACAGATTTTCACTGGGTAGAGGCACCCGACAGGGCTGACCCCTGTCTCCATTATTGTTCGCCCTTTACATTGAGCCTCTGGCGGAGGCAATTCGTACTTCTCCTGGAGTACAGGGAATCGAGGCGGGGGGACAGCAGCGAAGGATATCATTGTATGCAGATGATATTCTGCTCTGCCTGTCGCATCCAGAGGATGCAATTCCTCAGGTATGGTCAATTCTCTCAGAATATGGCGAACACTCGGGCTATGTCCTTAATAAGAACAAGACCGAAGTGCTGTGCTTTTATTTTTCCCCTTCCCATGAACTGAGGGAATCCCTGCCACTTAACTGGCAAGCGGAAAAGATGAAGTATTTAGGAGCTATCCTGACTAAGCATAACTCTCATCTTTTCAAGGCAAACTACATCCCACTCTTTAACCAAGTGCAAAGGGACCTAGACAGATGGTCTTTGCTGAACCTCCCCTTTTACTCGAGAATCCACTCCATCACTATGAATGTTCTACCTAGGTTTCTATACCTGTTTCAATGTCTCCCCGACCTATATACCTAGAACCCAGTTCCGCGACTGGCACAGAATGATCGCGAGGTTTATATGGAATAACAAAAAACCCAGAATAAATACCCAGATTCTCCAACTATCCAAGATAAAAGGAGGTAAATCATTGCCAGATCTTGAGGATTATTACCTCGCCACACAGGTTAAGAGAGGGCCTTACAGTGGTCTGTCCCCACATATGCAGCCAACTGGAAAGAGATGGAAACCCTTGAGGAAGAGGAGCGGGGTCCAATGTTAGGTTCCCGAGCCATACAGTTGAGCACGGACAGAGCTTACCCCACTCCTTCACTAATGGCTGTAAGGGACACTCTGAAAGCCACCCATAGGGCATGGCAGAAATACAAATTAAAAACCTCCCTTTGGCCACTGTATAGGCTGTCCTGGGACGTTGATTTCACCCCATCCCTCCTGGACCACACCTTCAGGACTTGGGAGAAAAGAGGTTTAATTTACATCAGACAGTTTATGATAGGAAGGGAGGTGAAGGACTTTAAAACCCTAAGCAGAGACTATGGATTGCGCAACACAGACCATTATAGATACCTGCAGGCGAGGGACTATATCCTCCAGTGTCGAGGAGGGGATCTGCTGGGTGAAAGGGCAGCCCCCTTTGTAGAAAGCCTCCATAAAATATTGACCTCGCAGATTTCATCGGGGCTCATTTCCACGCTGTACAGAGCCCTGACGGGGCTTAGAAAGGATCCTTTGGCTGGGATCAGGGGGAGATGGTTGGAGGAGGAGCAGGCGGGTCCACGGGAAGTCAGTTGGGACTCAGTGTTTAAGCTGGCCTCTAGAACTACCTGTTCTCCCTTCTGGCAGGAATTTAGCTGGAAGGTGAGGATACATTTCTTCCACTCCCCTCTGTCCCTGAGCAGAGGACTCCCGGATAGAGAGCCGAGCTGCTGGAGGTCGTGTGGAGAGACTCGGGCGAGCTACCTGCACGTCCTCTGGTCCTGTCCCCGGCTGGGGCCCTTCTGGGGAATGGTGGCTCAGGCACTTGTGGAACTGTTCGCTCTGGACCTTCCCCCGGATTGGACAAACCTCATTCTGGGGGATCCCCCCCAAAACCTGGCTGGAGCAGACACGTTGTACCTCTGGTCCCTCCTCTTGGCGGCGGCCCACAAGTCAATCACTAGGCTGTGGTTGAGAAAAGATCCCCCCGGCCTGGGTGATTGGATTGGGGTGGTGCAGGAGGTGGCAGTTATGGAGAGATAACTTATAAGATAAATTGTAGGCTGCGGTTTTACGTTGGAGGTGGACAAGATGGGAGATTTGGCGGGGGAAGGGGGCTTCCCAGCCGGTCCTCTTAAGTCCTTGCCCAGGAACCAGCTGGCCAGGGTTAAAAATAAGATTAAAAATAAAATTAAATTAAATAGTAGTACCCCCTAAAGCAACCTCAATCTGGGACAGCTACTCAGGGAAGGCCTACCTCGTCGGGCTGAGGGCCGGGCGAGGCTTGTCCCCCAAAGAACCTGAACATGTCAGCCCACCATCTGAGATATATTGATGTGGGTCACTTCCTATATTCTGTGTCTCTCACTGTCTATATTTTGAAATGGATTGTACGTTTGTGAAAGGATCTGGTTTTGTCTGGATTGCTTATTTTTTACTGTACCCGATGAATACTAATAAACTTAAATTTAAAAAAATAAAAAAAAGTTGAGTTTCCAAAACTTAGTTCATTTTCTTTTCTGGGATATATACTCTTTCTAGGGACATGGATATGTTGTTCATCCACACTTATTAGCAGGTTCCTTGCCGCTTTAAATCTTGCCGGAAGGTCTTCAAGCTGGCTCCTCCCACCCACCCGGGTGGTAAAACTCTCGGCTCCGCCCCATGACGCCAGATCTTCCTTACCGCTTGGAAGCTCAGGTTCCCTCCTTAACGCTCTGCATATAAGACTGGTTCCTAACTCTTCGAATTTTCGAAATCAAAAGTTTTTTGCTAAAAAGACTTCGGTCTTCTCTCCCTCGCGGCTGCGATGGACAAATCGACTCCCAGTTTCCGGAGATGCCCTTGCGGGCAGAAGATGTCTCGGACGGATCCGCACTCCACGTGCGTCTACTGCTTAGGCCTTGAGCACGACCCGCAGGCTTGCGACCTGTGCTCTTCTTTTTCGAGCCTACGTCCTCGAAGACCGTGCTGCCCGTTTACAGCTGGGGCGTTCCGAGAAAAGATTTCCTCCGGTTAAGTCTAAAGAGGCCCGGTTGGCGGTGTCCGCGGAGGCGGGCTCGGCGGATCAGCTCGAGCAGATGATCGCCCTCGAAGAGGAGGCGGCACGGGCCGCTTCTACCTCAGCTGCGGCATTTGTCCCGCTCTCTCTCGGTGCCTCGTATTAGGCTTCGTTTAAGGAGCTTTGTCTGACCCTCTCAACGAAAGGTGAGGGTCCAACTTCTTCTGGACCGTTTTCTCGGTCCAAAAAGAGAGACAAAGGTAAGTCTCACCGTCGACGCTCTTGGGAGTGGGAAAGATCCCCCTCCCCTAGTTGTCGACAGTCAACCATTCGACACCGGCCTCGGCCACTGGCTTCATGGTGTCCCGTCAGGCCAGTTGACTGAGACTCCGTCGGCGCGTCGAGATTTTTCTCAACCGTTGGACGGTTGTCGCTGGAGAAGCTAATCCCCTCCCGGTTCCCGGTGGGAGTTGAGGATCCCGTCTGAACCGTCTGTGCCTCGGTTCCGAGCCTTTGGTGGAATCGTCGAACCGAAGGAGTGCCGATTCTCGACACCTCCAGCGATCCTCGGCCTAGCCGAAATTCCGGTCTCGGACATCTTGGCGATCCAGCCGATCCCACCGTCATAGGCGGTCTCGGCACCGCAGCAAGCGGCGCTCTGCTCGTCCTCTTCTCTCCTCGACGAGGGAGAGGCTTTTGGCAAGTTCGGCGCGGAGGTATGAGGAACTCATGTGGCAACAACTCCTCCTGACCGGGAATAAGCCCGGCGTCATCGTCTTCCCGGCCATTAAGTGGCTGTCACCGGAGCGGCCGAAACAACCCCTCGTTCTAGCCGAGGAGCCTGTTCCCAGGCCGGTTGTTCGGCCAATTCCAGCTGCCCCACCGATTCTGGTGGAACCTCCGCCTCCACAGCCGTTATTTGGTGCTCCGACCAAAAATTCTCGGCCGGCTCAGGGACTGCCCCATAGGCTGTCTGTCACCCTCACTCCTGCTAGACCTCAGCAGGTGGAGGGTGGCTCAGACCCGAGGCAGCTCTTTGAGGACTCTTCCGAGTCCGAGGATGATTCCTCCCTTTTCTCCAAGCGAATGGACTTGGAGTCCTCAGGAGGACAGTCAGTGGACGATAGCCCTTCGTCCTTCCTAGGATTGCTTCGGCTCATCTCGGAGTCCACCGGGATGAAGCTCGAACCCGTTTCTAAATGGGCCAGGTATCCCCTCACGGAGATTCTGGACCGAGGGGAATCCCCTACGGAGGCCTTTCCGGAGGCCGAGGCCATAGTGGGTCCGGCCTTGGAGCTTTGGCAGCGCCCTGCTTCCTTCCCTGCGCCTTCGGCCAGGATGGCCAGGAAGTATGTGGTCCCTACCGGTTCCCTGTCCAGTTTTTCGGAACACCCTTCTGCTGAGGGGTTGGTTACCGACAGCGTTTTCCGGCGTGCCGGGAACGCCAGGGATGTGGACAAACCTCCCGACAAGGAGTCCAAGAAATTGGATTATGCCGGGCAAAAGTCTATGTCTCCGTCCTCTCTCGGCCTTCGCCAGGCCAGTTCGGCCGTCCTCTTGGCACATTTTTCTCATGCCCTGTTGGGCTCCCTGGATGAGGTCGTCCCTCATCTTCCCGCAGATCTGCAGACTACGGTCAGGCAGGTGCGGGACCAGGGCAGGGCAGTGGCCAAACAGCAGCTCCAGACTGCGTTAGACATTGGGGACTCATGTGCCAGGTCTGTGGCGGCCGCAGTGGCCATGCGTCGTCGGGCTTGGCTGAGGATATCCACATTTACTTCGGATACCCAGCACAAGTTGGCGGATGTTCCCTTTTTGGGGACTGACCTCTTCGGCCCTGGGGTGGAAGGTCACCTGCAGAGGATCGAGAAGTCCAACGCTACCTTGGACTCAGTCTCTTCCGTTCAGAAGGACAAAGGCCGCAAGCCACAGCCTAAGCCCTTTCGTCCTTCTGCGCCCCCGGCACGCCCGGCCCAGCAACGTCAGGGCCAGCAGGCTCGGGCTTGGCATCCCAAACCCAAGCCGTCGGCTTCCTCCAACAGGAAGCAGGGAGGTAAAGGCCCAGGAGGTTCCTCGGCTGGTCCCTCCTCCAAGCCTGCCCAGTGACGGGCTGAGGGGTGTCGCCCCCAACCCCGTCACCTCACCCCAGGTTCCCCCCGTGGGGGGACGGCTCCAACATTTCCTTTCCGCCTGGTCCGCTATTACCATGGACAGGTGGGTACTGGAGGTGGTGGGAAAAGGCCTGCCTCTAGAATTCGAGCAGGCCCCGCCCTTCAGAGCCGTCGCACCTCGGGGGGCCTCGGGGTCCGCAGCCTCACTGTTGGCTCGTCGGGCCGACATCGCTGTCCTCCTCCAAAAGGAGGTGATCAAGGAGGTAGCGGACCCTCCCTCAGACCCAGGGTTTGTGTCCAGGTACTTCCTGGTTCTGAAACGGATGGGGGCTGGTGCCCCATTCTCGAACTACACGACCTGAACAAGTTCCTAAGGTCTCGAACCTTCAGGATGGTCACTCTGGCGCAGATAATACCATCTCTGGAACACGGCGTGTGGTTCTGCTCTCTGGACCTGCAGGACGCGTTCTTTCACGTCCCTATCCGTCCGTCACATCAGAGATTCCTTCGCTTTCGAGCGGAGGGATCCCTCTTCAAGTTCCGAGCCATGCCCTTCGGCCTGTCTCCAGCTCCCAGGGTCTTCACCAAATGCATTGCAGTAGTGACAGCTTTCCTGCGGCGCTGAGGGGTTCGGGTGTACCCTTACCTGGACGATTGGCTGATAGCAGCCCCCTCCAGACAGTAGGTGGAGCGGTCCAGAGATCTGGCCCTCCAGGTTTGCTCTCAAGTCCGCCTTCTCATCAACAAGGCCAAGTCGGCACTCGAGCCGAAGCAGGTGATTCTGTTTATCGGGGCAGAGCTCGACGCTCTTCGAGCCAGAGCACGGCTCCCGGTGGACAGGGCCGAGGTTCTTACCTCCTTTGCCCAGTCATTTCTGGTTGGGCAATCGCGCCCTGCCCGGGACTTCCTGCGTCTCCTGGGTCTCATGGCGGCCTGTACCAGCGTGGTCCATTGGGCACGCTGGCACATGCGCCCCCTTCAGTGGGGACTGGCCAGCAAGTGGTCACAACACTGCGATCCATTGGACCAGCTAGTGGTAGTGACCCAGGAGATGTGGAACGCTCTCCGGTGGTGGACCGTTCCATCTTATCTGCAGGAGGGTATCCAGTTTGTCCGCCCCGAGCCGACGGTCTCTCTATCGACCGATGCCTCTCTGATGGGTTGGGGTGCCCATCTGGGGGAACACCGGGCGCACGGCCTCTGGTCCCCGCGGGAGTCCCGATGCCACATCAACCTGCTGGAGCTCCGGGCGGTCCGCCTAGCTCTCACCGCCTTTGCTCCGTTTCTACGGGGTCAAGTAGTCCGAGTCCAAACGGACAATACCACGACCATGTACTACCTAAACCGCCAGGGCGGGACGCACTCCATGCTTCTGTGCAAGGAAGCTCTCCGCATTTGGTCACTCGTGCACAGCCTGGAGGCGGATCTCCTAGCCATTCATGTGGCAGGAGCCTCCAACACCCTGGCCGATGCCCTGAGCCGGATAGGGGCTGCATCTCACGAGTGGTCTCTCCTGCCGGAGGTAGTACAAGATCTGTTCTCCCACTGGGGCACACCTCAGGTGGACCTGTTTGCCTCAGGGAAGCGAAGCTGAGGCTGTTTCATGCCGCCCCCTCAGCAGGGCTCGCTGCAGGGGATGCCTCTCGAGGCTGTGGACCCCGGGCCTCTTCGCCTTTCCCCATTTCCCTTGATTCACAAGGTGCTTCTCAAGGCAAGGAGGGACAAGGCGCAGGTGATTCTGATAGCCCCAGACTGGCCCCGCCAGTTCTGGTACCCAGATCTCCTCAGCCTCAGCTCCAGGCTCCCGAGGCAGCTTCCAGCTCGCCCGGACCTGCTCTCAGTCAATCAGGGAAGTTGTTCCATCCGGACCTTCAATCCCTGCACCTGGCGGCCTGATTCCTGGCTAGAGTTCCAGGCCTTTGGTCTTTCCGACGAGGTCCTCAATGTTGTTAGGCGTCCCGTAAGAGTCGACCAGGAAATGCTATGCCTTCAAATGGAAGAGATTTTCCATTTGGTGTCAGGGCAAGGGCTTGGACCCTTCCTCCTGTTCTTTGGCAAGCATTTTGGACTATTTATGGTCCCTTTCTAGTCAAGGGCTTAGGTCGGCGACACTAAGGTGCACCTAGCAGCCATCTCTGCTTACCAGGCGCGGGCGAGGGCAGTCGGTGGCCTTAGGAGAAGGTGGTCTAGGCTTTTCAAAGGCTGATCACATTTCCCCTCCGGTGCGAGAACCTCCACCTCCGTGGGATTTACTGCTGGTACTGGCAAAGCTCATGGGCAAACCATTCGAACCAATGCACAGGTGTGAACTCTCTCACCTGTCGTGGAAGACCGCCTTCTTGGTGGCTATCACGTCAGCCAGAAGGATGGGAGAACTCCAGGCGCTCTGCATTGAGTCTCCTTACCTGGTCTTCCACAGGGACAAGGTTGTCCTGCGCCCCCACCCGAAATTCCTTCCGAAGGTGGTGTCGGAGTTTCACCTTAACCAGGTGTTGACTCTGCCGGTGTTCTACCCCAATCACACCTCGGAGGCCGAATACAGGCTCCATACTTTGGACCCTAGAAGGGCGCTCGCTTATTATAAGGGCTGAAAAGTCAGGAGAGGTTCGCCAGCTGTTTGTCACCCACGCTGAAGCCGCACCTGGCAGACCTGCAGCCAAGCGGACGATAGGCAGGTGGCCACCTCTGCATAGATCTCTGCTATAAATTGGTGGGCATGGAGCCTCCCAGAGGATAGAGCTCATTCTACCCGTCATACTGCTGCATCGGTGGCTGCTTCCAGGGATGTCCCTATCCAGGAAATCTGCAGGGCTGCTACCTGGAAGTCAGCACACACCTTTAATACCCATTACCACATCGACCTTGAGTCACGCCGGGATGCTGGTTTTGGGGCCTCGTTCTCAGTCTTTATTCCTAAGTAGGGGTGTCGCCTTGCCTCCCTCCTCCCGGAGAACTGCTAAGAGTCTGCCAATAAGGTGTGGATGAACAACATATCCATGTCCCTAGAATACAGGTTACTCACCTGTAACAGGAGTTCTAGGAATGGTGTATGTTGTTCATCCACATTCCCTCCCATTCTCTGTGACGCACAACCCTGAGCTTCCAGCGGGCAGATCTGGCGCCATGGGGCGGAGCTGAGTTTTACCACCCGGGTGGGTGGGAGGAGCCAGCTTGAAGACCTTCCGGCAAGATTTAAAGCGGCAAGGAACCTGCCAATAAGTGTGGATGAACAACATATACCGTTCCTAGAACTCCTGTTACAGGTGAGTAACCTGTATTTTTGTATCTATAAGATAAGGTCAGAGACAGCAGCTCATTTCTACTTATTCCCCAGTTTTATTATAGTCTTTTTATGTTCCTTTCTTCCCATGTCTCCCTTCCTCCCTCCACCCCAGGCCCTCAGGCCACTCTAGATTCCCGTAGCTAAGTCCCATCTGGTCCATTTATTCACATATGTGTTCACCCTGTTATTTATCTTATATGTTAATTCCTCCATTTCTCTTATTCCTTTTATAGTAGTGTGCCAAAGGGGTAAGTCAGGCACATCCGGGGAGAGCCATTTTTGAGTGATTGACTTATGGGCTGCTGCCAGTAGTAGCCCCCGAGGTACATACCATTGGCTCCTTTAATTTCATCAGTAGGTATTCCCACAACTAGGTTCTTGTTAGTTGTGTGTTGCGGGAGAATATGTTCTCCAGTGTTCTGGAGATCCCCTGCCAGAAAGGACGTATAGCATCACACTCTCAAAAAATATGGGAGTGATGAGCCACTTGGACACCACATCCCCTCTAACAAAGTGGGGTTATTCCTGTATCCCACTTGCTTAAACTTTCAGGTGTGTGGAAGTACCTGATTCTTATTTTCCAGGCAAATTCGCACCAGTTAGGTGAGAGTGTGTTTTTATTTACAATCTAGAATATTGCCCTCCATTCCTCTTCTGTTATTTTTAGTCCCATTTCCTGCTCCCACTTCCATCACCCACTTTTGATCAGGGACTAGACGATAGTGGTACAGAGCCTTTCATCTCTGGGTCACTGGTTTCAATCTACCACAGGTCAGTAGGGGCCAAAGCCATCATCTGATGACCTGGGCCATTGATTCATAGGTTTCAGCGGGGTGGGGGAGACAGTAAAAGTCCAGAATTAGACACTTTACACTTGTAAAATCACACAGCTTCATGGAATTTGGCATGTTATACCAAATTAGTGTATCAGTATGTTTAATTTGTTATAAATTATTCCTACGGTATTTTCATTTTGCTTTATTTAACCTGCCATTATGATTTGCTTTCTTTAATTCTATATATTTCTACATGTAATAAAAGCTAGACAGTAAAGTCCCAGTAAGATCCAGAAATTAGGCTAGCTAATCACCTTTGCAGTCCTATAATTTTAAACATTTAGAATGGAATTGATTACCTAATTCTCTGTGAATCATTGGTCCTGCTACTGGCCGTCCGGTAACTGATGTGAAATGAGTTGTGGTGATCTCAGTCTCAGTGGACAGGTGCACAAATCATTTAAAAAAAAAAAAAAAAACCTTTACACTAATTGTCCCCTCGTGTCACATAGGAGACCGGGAGTTGAATGGGAAAAGGTGCAACCATGACAGGGTTGAGGCACATTGCCGGAGTACACTTGGGAAAGGTTACATTCAGCAGCCCGTTCAGTACCTGCAGTGTAGCTAGAGCGCTGAAGTGCTGCCAGCTTCTTGCCTTTCACAGGCACTGCAGTTGTAATAAATTGAAAATGGTTTTGCCAATGGGGTGCGCTTCCGTAGTACTTTGTTCAGGTGTTTAATGGGAAATAAATCCGGGCACTGAAAAATTGCATTCATGCACAGCATTTTGTAAGTTTCTTCAGATGAATCACTCGAGAAGTTGTCTTTAGAATCCTGGGTTCGAGTCTCACATAGCTGTTCTGTTTCAGATTGGAGTCACTGAAACTGGGTTACAGCACGCAATCCTTCAGCAAGTTCGGAAGAGGCAGGAGGAAGTGGCCACACTGCCAGGTAATTTGGAAAGCCTCAAAAAGGCATACACATTTGTTTGTTTGTTTATTTATTAAGAATTTCTGTTCACTGGAATATCCTCATTCAGGTGAATAGCCTAGTTTCCAAGAAGGTCCCAGGGAACAGTTGCAGCAGCAGATATGAGTAATGGATAAATAATACGCTAAATATATACAGACTGAGATAATGTGAATGAGAAATAGTGGTATTCAAATAATATATACATATTTACAGAGTTTAGGTGTGCATATTACTTGATGAGATGGCTACTCAGATGATGCAGATAGAGAGCAGACAGGTGCCAGAAGTGCTCAGTGCCACAGTCTGAAGCTCTGGCCCCAGGTCCGCTTCAGCTGCCCAACGCGGAACACTGCTTCCCAGCAGTGGAACGCCTAACCCAGTTTTGCTGTCAGCGAGAATCCATCTTGATGGGCAGGTGAGCTTTAAGGATCATTCAAGAAGGGTACCTCCTGGAATTGTTGGAAACCCCACCGGACAATTCTCCCAGAAGGCAACTTCCCTTGTTAGCTCACACGTCAGAGCTTCTAGCGCAGGACATTGCAGGCCTTCTGAGAAACAGGGCAATGGAAATAGTGCCAAAGTCAAAAAGGAACACAAGGATCTTCCAAGAATCAGTCTTCACCATTCATTCCTCCTTAATGGATCTAAGCCGAAGGCGCTAGGACCCTGCGGGAACAGTCTTTTGAAGTTAGGTGGGGACCGATGGCTGGTGGAGCTTCTCACATGGCCAATGTACGGACATTGCACATGTGAGTTTAGGCAGTAACCGACACTAGCCACCACCTTCCTCAGTTCTGTTTTTTCCATCCATAGAAGCCGTACCATGGGAGTGACAGGAGTCTACTGCTTCACTACTTGTATCCTTAGTTCATTAACGCTTTTACAGCCCTTTTTGATGCCAAACTGTGTGGACCAGTGCAGTGTGCGTTTCTGCATTCACAAACACATCCTTGAGTTCTACACACTAAAGTGGTGTTGCTCACCTCCTACATTCGGAGAAAGAAGCCACACCCATGATGCCAAATGCAGCAGTTTGGACCTTTCCCCTGGGCCTCTTCCCAGTGCCTCGGGTACTGTAGAAGTACAGGGTCCTCCCTTACCTCACCTTACCGAGGCATCAGAGGCCCTGGTGGGTGTGTCTGGTGAACAGCTGACTCCAGGGCGGCAGGCTGAGCTCCCTCCCATCTGTTTGACCAGGACAACGGATATCCCTGATGGCGAGGCCAAAGCTATATGCTCGGTTTACCTTGGTGGACACCTCAGTGTCGCTGCCTAGTGCTGTCCCATTTCCTGGTACTGTTCGCGGTACCGGTGAACGGGGTGGAACTGGTTGCGAGGCCCGGTTCCCTTCTGGCACTGTTCGGGTGCCAGAAGAGGGGCTGCTATCAGAACTGCCCCCAATCCAGTGGCTGAAGTGGTGGTTGTTTCCTCCCCTGAGCACCCTTGTAACCCTAGGGAGGAGGAAGATGCCACTTCTGGTGATGGACATGGAGGTGATGGTGATGGGGCTGACCCTGGACCTGATTCTGAATGCTGTGCCAGTGATGGTGTCACTCCTGGAGCCATCCTTCAGCTTGGTGCTGGAGCCCACTCTGGTGCTGCTTGTCATAGCGGTTCGGGTCCCAGTGCCTCCTGGAGGACCAGGTTGGGGCCCAGTGCCATTCACAGTATTGGGTCAGATCTTCCTGGACTAAAAGTCTCCACCACTCATTCACACTAGTGGGACTACACCAGAGGCGCTAGGACCCAGCGGGAGCCAAAAAGCTTAAGGAGGGCTGGTGCTGAGAGAGGGCCGTGCATGCACTGCGAGACTGGCTCATGCCGTATAGGGTATCTCGGCATCGACCCTCCAGCTGCCTCAGTTCCTTTTTTCCCCGACATCGAGTGCACTTGAGTGATGATGTCGCACACCCACTGGGAGTCAAATCTTCACGTCTATACGACAGCAGCTTTAGTCATTCGGTATTTGATTTAGTTTGTCATTTAGTAGTATCGATTTATTTTTTATTTGTTTTAAAGTGAATTTCAAAGGAAAAAGGCATCTTCAGCCCACCATCAACAGAGTCAACTATGAACGGTGCTGGTAATGGTAGGGAGACTTCGCATGAAAGCTGTTTTGGCAGTGGGGCTGGGTCTGGTCTGCCGCCCTCTTCGGAGCGGGAGGGAGTCTGACCATGGGCAGTCCGGTGCTCGGGAGGAAGGGCATTCCTCCTGAAAGCACAAAAAGAAGTGGGCCCATTCCCAATCCCAGTCGGGGGCTTGGCACCACTCAAACTCTAGCTCTTCTTCCTCCCACCGGTTGCAAAAGTGGTACTGCTTGAGGTCGCCCTCTGGTACATCTGCACAGGGATCTTCAGTAGCAAGGGACGGTAGGCCGACCCAGCCCCATCGGGGTTGCCAGTGGATTGGTCCCTGGCAGCCGTGATCCTCAGCTCCAGAATCCCTCACCGCCCTGGGGGGGGGGGGGTTCCACGGAGCAGTTTCATAATTTGCCCGCTCTTATGGAGCAGTGGGTTCAGCGTTTGTCTCGACTGTCTTTGCCTGCAGACTCGATCCCAGGGCATTCGGCCCTGGGGGCCATTGGTCTGCAGTCAGAGTGATTGGGTCAGTTTGATCGTGCAATGCCTTCAGTGCCATCGATGCCGCTCCCTTGTGCCTTTCCGCCTCATATGGCTGCGGCGCAGGGGTCAGCACAGGCACTGCAGTCACCCTTACTCTTCTTCTCTTTTTTAAGTCTCGGGTGGTGTCGCCGCCTACGTGGGTCCTGGAGCTGGGTACGAGGATTCCAGGCGCTCGTTTGGTGCCATGGGCGGCTCCAGCTGTGGCGTGGTGCTGTTGCCAGTGCTGCGTGCGGTGCTGACTCAGTTTTTGGTGCCAGCTCCAACTCGGATGCCAGGGATCTTCCTGTACTAAGTCTCTATCACTCAGTCACACTAGTGGGATAGCGCCAGAGGTGCTAGGACCAAGCGGGAGTCAAAATTTTTCTGAAGGGATTCGGTGAGGATAGGACCGCGCATCTTGTGACACCACGGACTGACTCGCGCCTGTGTAGGCTATCTAGCATCGACACTCCAACCGCCTCAGTTCCTTTTCTCCCGCTGTCGGTGCACTTGGATGTCAACGTCGGCTCATCTGCCGGAGTCAAAGATCTTATCTGTGTCAGTCTTCACCATTCATCACTGTTGGGTATCTGCGGAGGTCAGGACCCGCAGGAGCTTTTTTTTTAAAGGTAGGTGGAGCTGATGACACCATCGGCGCCACCCCTGAGGCTTCCACGCACGCCGCGGGCGCCGCAGGTTGGTCGTTAGCCGCATCGACCTCCTGCCTGCCAGTTTTTCTTCTCCCGCCATAGAGGTCACCTCTTGGGAAGCTGTGAAGAGTCCTAGGCCTGCTCCACAGTTGTTTTTTTCTGAAAAATTTTACCTTCAGTCGAAGTCCATCGATTCTCCTGCCGGTTCTGTTTCTGCCAACTCTCGACGTTGCCCGGTAAGATCTTTCCTTATTTTTATATTTCTGCGACGTCAAGTCTATTTTTGATATTTTTTTCTCCGTAGGTCATGTCTCGGTTGGAGGGCAAGAAATCTACTAAGACGGGTTGGACCCCCATGCGACGGTGCCCTTGTGACCGAAAGTATTCAGTCACCGACCAGCACAGCTGATGTTTCTCGTGTCTTGGCCTGCTTCATGACATGGATTAGTGCAATGCCTGTTTCTCCATGGACATGGGTCATCAAGCAACTCGCGTGGAAAGTGGGCAATCTGCCAACTTCGGGAATTGGTGCTGTCGTCGGACCAAGCTATGCTCTCTCAGCCTTTCCTCTGGGTTCCCTTCCGGTTTTATACGGACCGAGGAGGAGGGAGCCTCGGCTACTAGTAGCCTGGTCATTGCCGAGGCTTCTTCCGCGGTCCCGGGGTTTGGTACGAGGACTCCAGGTGCTCATTTGGTGCCGTTTGGTGGCTAGCTGTGGCGTGGTGCTGTTGCCAGTGCTGCATGCAGCGCTGACTCTGTTTTTGGCGCAGCTCCACCTCGGATGTCAGGGATCTTCCTGGACTAAGTCTCCATCACTCATTCACACTAGTGGGATAGCGCCGGGGGCGCTAGGACATAGCGGGAGCCAAACATTTTCTGAAGGGTCAGTGCCGAGGTAGGACCGCGCATGCGCGGCTCCATGAGACTGACTCATGCCTGTGTAGGCTATCTCAGTGTCAACCCTCCAACCGCCTCAGTTCCTTTTCTCTGCCGTCGAGTGCTCTTGGATGTCAATGTCGCTCGTCTGCCATAGTCAAAGATCTTATCTGTGTCAATCTTCACCATTCATCACTGTTGGTTATCTGCTGGAGGTCAGGATCCCGCGGGAGCTTTTGTTTTTAAAGGTAGGCGGAGCCGACGCACCATCGGCGCCACCCTCGTGGCTGACGCACTGCGTGGCGCTCGCAGGTTGGCATTTAGGCTGCGTCGACTCCTCCTGCCTGCCAGTTCTTCATCTCCCGCCATAGAGGTCACCTCATGGGAAGCTGTGAAGAGTCCTAGGCCTGCTCCGCAAGTGTTTTTTCCGAAAAATTTTACCTTTGGTCGAAGTCCATTGGTTCTCCTGCCGGTTCTGTTTCTGCCAACACTCAACGCCGCCCGGTAAGATCTTTCCTTATTTTTATATTTCTGCGACATCCAATGTTTCTCGTGTCTTGGCCCGCTTCACGACATGGATTCGTGCGATGCCTGTTTCTCCATGGACCACCGGGTCATCAAGCAATGCGCGTGGAAAGTGGGATGAGCTCCGCCGACTTTCAGGGGTCGGGTGCGCACTCATCAGGCCAAACCACGCTCTCTCGGCCTTTCCTCCAGGTCCCCTCCCAGTTCTATACGGACCGAGGAGGAGGGAGCCTCTGCTACTAGTAGCCTAGCCATTGCCGAGGCTTCTTCCGAGGCGCAGGAGGCCCGTTCCGTTCCTCCTGGGGAGCAGGCGGGAGGCAGGCGCCGCCATGGTAATCGCCCCTTTGGGGGTGAAGGCTCCCCCGGTGTCAGACCCGTGGTTTGCAAGGCCCAGGTTGACGCCTTCCTCGACGCCGGCGCTCGGCGCTGTTGTGGGTCTCGGCGTCATTCATGGTGCTGTGGGCCTTGACAGAGCCGTCGTCGGTGCCGACTTGTCAAGCAGCGTCGTGGCTTCTGTCGGAGCCGTTCGCGGTGCTGACACTGCTAGCGGCACCGTGAGAGCTGCTACAGTGCCGTCTTTTTCAGTGTCTCACCTCAGCGCCGTCCCCGGGCCGAGGTTGAGCACAGTGCCGTGTCCTCGGGGCTCGGTGCCGTGGGGCCTTCAGATTCCTCTGTTGGTGCCTTCGTCGGCGCCGTGGATCTGGGCAGCATCATTGGAGCCACCCCTGCCCTCGGCACCGCTCGCGGCATCGTGAAGCCAGGTGGTGCAGATGGGGCCGTCGTCGGTGCCGTCTTCGTCCTTGGCACTGTTCGCGGTGCAGTGGGACTGGATGGCTCCATGACTGGTCCTGGCTCTGGAGCTCTTGTTCAGGCTGGGGCCGTGCCCCCTACAGATTTCATTCACGGAGCTGCGGGGGGCACTGTTACCGGCTCGGGCACAGCTTTGGTTTCTGGGCCTGTTGGCAAGGATGACAGCGGGCATCCTCCTACGGTTTGGCACAGGGCCTCGGCCTCTACCTCCTTGGAGGCGAAGTTGAGCTTTGAGTCGGACATACAGTCTGACCCTTTGGGGTTGGCTGTTGAGGTGGGCAGCCCAGTAGTCTCCTTGACAAGCCGGAGTCCGCCCCTTTCTGAGGTGGGGTCGGTGGCTACCGAGACTGGGATCAGGGGTGCTGACCAGCAGGCAGTGGTGCAGGCCACCATAGCTCTGCAGCCTGGTCTTGGTGGTTTCACTGACCCCTCAGTAGTGGTACCCCACCTGTGGTGTGCCTAGATCGCCCAATTTTGGGGCTGAGCAGAGCACCTACAGGAGGGGAGGGTACTGTGCCCTGGATAGCCCCTTCGGGAACTACGCAGAGATGCCAGCTACCTAGGCTGGCCCTCTCAAAGAGGAGGGCTCTTTTGGACTCTGAGGGGTCGAGGGGCGTGGGGTCGGCCTTTTTCAGGAGTCCACCCGGGCTCTGGGAGAAGCCGTAATGCGGATCTCCGCTCTTCCTACTCGGTCTCTTTGAGAGAGTCCCATTCTTTTGAGGTAGGGGACCATCCTTCTGGACCTGTACAGCCCCAGTCGCCTCACAGGGGAGATTCTTCTGGGCACAGCTAAGGCAGAACCGAAATGGTTGTTCAGCTGTCAGCTGTGGGGTCTTCCGAGGCACCTTCTTCCGTGGGTGCCCACGGTCTGCTCCTTAGCCCAGACAGAGGTCAGCCGACATCTCTTCTCAGCTTTGTCCCCATCCCTCTGCCACATTCTCCTGCGCTCCCAGGCATCCTTGGTCCTAGCGGGCCTCTCTCTCCTGGGAGCAGTTCAGAGCGGTGGCTGCTCGGTTCTCTGCTTACATTAGGGCAGTGGACAGCCAGGTTTTTCAACCTTCCCCCGTGCAGCCACCCACTGAACAGCCGGTGCCCTCCAGCTCCTCATCCCCCTCTTCTGGGGGAGAGGAAACTTCTGTCCACATCTCTCCAGCTGCTGATCTCGCTGAGTATCAGCGATTCCTCGTGAGAATGTTGGAGGACTTGCACCTTACTCCTTCCACTATCAGCAATCCTGAGCACTCGGCGCACGCCTTTCTAGGCAGTTTTGGCGAAGCCACCCTTGTGGTGCCACCCTGGCCTGCTCCCTTTCGGGAGGCGTCGTTGCGTTCCTGGCAGAGACCCTTCTCCGGAGTTCCTGCCCCAAGGGATCTCAGCCAGAGTTATTGCGCACACCTGGAGTCTCCAGGTTCCATGCCTCATCCACAGTCTGGATTGATGCAGTTGGATACTCCTGATGGGCTTCATGCCCTTCACCATGACCGGCCCCAGATCAAGACTCCTCGGATTTTGACTTCTGGGGTAGGAGGACTTTCTACTCGGCACGGATACTTCTTTCTGTTTCTGCACATCAGGCCCACTTTGCAGCCTATGACAGGTTCTTGTGGTCCAGGCTGGGTCAGCACCTAGCCTCATTGCCTGATACGGAGCAAACCAGACAAGCCATTGCACTCTCTGCGCGTGGCCTGGAGCTAGCAAGGCACCAAGCGATGACATCCTATGATGCCAACGAGGTAGCTACCAGGGTCATAGGGACAGCGACCTGCACTAAGCGGACGGCATGGCTGCGTCTTTCCCGGCTGTCATCCTTGACACGGCGTAGGGTGATTAACTCCGCTCACCGAGTCTCTCTCTCCTGTAGGCGAGGCGGCGCTGTCGGGCAGCTTCCTTCCCCTGGGGACTCCATCTCACTCTCCCCCACTCTTGGGCCTCTCCAGGCCCTGAAGGTTCCCCCTCTTGTGTGTCACCCACTGAGAGCTAAGGGATTTTATCCCTTAAGGTGTAAAGAAACACCCTTGGGGCCTGGTATCACTCAACATGATGAATGGTGAAGATTGACACGGAGATAAGATATGAAATACATTACCTGAATATACTCATGATCTTTTTGTGTATCTTCACCATTCATCACAGATCCCACCCTCCGTCCCCTGGGGCCTCAGTCTCTGGGTCCCCCTCCCTCTCTGTGCCCATCCCTCCCCTCTCCTTTTTTAGGAGTGGGGTAAAACAGGGGCACACGGGGATAATGTTCCTGGGAGAGTGGGCAGTGGGGGGGCACTTCTTCTCCAGTGCCTTGGCTGCACCCCTGTGGGGTGGGAGTTGACAGTTTCCCTCCTTTCTTTCCTCCTCCCTGTTTCCGTCCAACCTATTCTCCTCATTTAAAAAAAAATATACATTTTTTTTCTCCCCTTTTTTCACCAGTAATCTTTTCTTGAGAGGGTGTTAATTCCCTGTACCCTGTCCTTCTTCCAGAATAGCCGACTCTGCTTATCTGAAGTGTTTGCCAGTTATTCCGTGCCTTGAATTCTGGCAGAAAGCCTTTGCTACTCCTTGCAGTTCCTATACAATCTGGAGATGGACCAGGTTCTGGGATGTGTTAACCTTCTTCCCTCTCTGCCTAAATTCTTTACCCACCCTACCTCCCTCTTCCTTTTCCAGAGATTGGGGCCCCTCCCAATCCCTTTAGTTTCCAACTCTTCTCCCTTCCTGTCCTCTCAGTCGTTATTTCTTCTTTTGGCTCATACATATTTTCCTTTTTCTGTCCCTTGCACTTCCTTGTCCCACCCTCCTCTCCCTTCCTCTCACCTCTCCGGTGACTCAGAACTGGCAGGCAGGAGGAGTCGACGCAGCCTCAACAGCCAACCCACGAGCGCCCACGCAGTGCTGCTGAGTCCTCGAGGGCTGCCGATGGTGTGTCAGCTCCACCTACCTTTAAAAAAAAAAAAAAAAAACTCCCACGGGGTCCTGACCTCCGGCAGATACCCAACAGTGAAGATGCACAGAAAGATCATAATTACGGTAGGTATGTAATTTTCATTTTTCGTCTATACGACAACAGCTTTTAGTGTTTAATTTAACTGTTTAGTAGTAATTTCTTACTTTACGAACAAGAAAAGAAGATTATGAAGAAAAATAAATTCTTTCCTGCCATCAACGGAGTCGTCCTTAGACAGTAGCGGTGATGGTAGGAAGACTTTGTTTGAAAGTTGTAGTGGCAGAGGGGCTGTGCCCGGTCCGCCACCCTTAAGTAATGGGGGAGGGTCTGACTATGGACAGTCCTGTGCAGGGGGGGGACAGTCCACCGAAGCATGAATCTGGCGGTGCCAGCGATCCGGCTCCGCTTAGCCTCGAGCTCTTCTCCCTCGTTTCGGGAAGAAGAATCTGTGCCGCTCGAGGTTGCTCGTTGGTACGTCTGCACGAGGATTGTTCGTTGGAAGGGGCAATAGGCCTGAGCCGACTTTCATGGGTTCCCCTTGGCCCCCTCGTAGCGGCCGCATTCTTGACTCCGGACTTCATCTCTGTCCTTGTTGGAGTTCCGGTGAGCAGTTTCACCTTTGGGCCGCTCCTGTGGAGCAAGGGGTTTGACTTTCCTTTTTTTCTGGCTGTGTTCCTGTTTTTGGGGCATCCGGGCCTCAGAGCCGTTGGACTGGAGCTGGATCAATTGGATCAGAATGAGTGCGGTGCCCTCTTGGTGCCTTCGCCATCATATCGACCCCTCGTGCTTACCCCCCTCTTCCTTTTCCATACTGGGGCCGGCATGGGGACACCCCCTTTCTCCTTCTCCCCATGTTCTCCGTTGGCTTTTCCATGTTTGTTTTGCTGGTGCAGTGCCCAACACCTTGGTGACATTGCAGGTCCGGTGCCGTGGCCACTGGTTTGGCATTGGTGCCTTTGGCAGCGCCGCTGGTGTTTGTGTCGGCGCCGGGAGTCGGTGCCATGGATCGGCGCCGCAGGTGGTGCCGGGCACCTGTGGGAGCTGCCTGGCACCCACAGGTGGCACCTGGCATCCACAGGTGCCATGTGTGTCATGGGTGCCATGAGTTCATGGGTGTCATGGGTGCCATGAGTCCATGGGTGTCATTGATGTCTCAGATGCCATTGCCGCCATGGGTTTCTTGGGTGCTATGGGTGTCGGGGGTGCCCTTGCGTGCCATTGGTGCTGAGGATACCTGCGGGTTCCGCCGTGGGTGCCCTTTGGTGTCTCCCAGGTTGGCATAAGTACTGCTTGGTGCACTCCTGTGCCACAAGTAACACTGGTGCTGTAGGGGTGCCAGTTGGTGCTGTCCGACAGAACTAGGGAAAGATCTCCATTTGCGGACCTTTTCTTCCGCTGGACTTGTGGCAGGATGTTTCCGCAGAATGAAGTCCTGTTCTGAGGATTATTTTTTCCACACATCTTAATGGGTGGCGGTCTGCATCGGGTCTTGTGTCATCCAGCGGTTTTCCGCTGATGGGACTCTTCTGTTCTGTTTTGGCAACGGAATCTCTCATTCCGCTCAGCACTTTCTCAGCTCCCTACGTGGTGCCGAGCTCTTCGACACCCTTCCTGTGGTGGAGTCTCTAGTGGCTCTGACCTAGACCTCTCTTTGGGGTCCTTCTGCGGTAGAAGGGCATCTAGATGAGTCTCTCCCTGTCCTTCTGGTTAGTGTTACAGCAGATGACTCATTTTGTATACTGAAGGACACACCCTCTCTATCATCAAAGTCCGTGATGGAAGCTCTTTTCAGTAGTTCCTCATTAATCGGGTCCACCATAGTGTTCAGACTGCATCTGTGGACCACACACCTCTGCATCTAGACTCTCTCAGTCGTCAAGGAAATTACACTCTGTTGAACATTCTAATTCAATGGTCAGGAGCCGCACAGACTGTTCCGCTCCTTTGATAGGGGTATACAGCCCCCTTTTGATGCTGCCCCTCTGGTGGTTGCTTCGGCACAGATGGTTAACATCTGTCTAGCTATTATTATTAGTCCAGTCAAGAGTTCAGTTATGGATCCTCAGGCTCCTCCTGCTCCTCAGAGGGATGGTATACTTGTCATTTCTGTATCTAGCAATCCTTGCGAAATAGCAGCCTGCAACCTTGTCAGGCTCGGACTAATGATAATAAAAAAAAGGGGGAGGTAGAATTATCACAACACAGGGCCTAGTTGGAATTTCCTGATACCACACTTTGGATCTGGTCAGGTTCCGCCTCAACCCTGAGGCAATCATCTCTAAACTCCGGTAAAGAGTACCTGATTTCTTCTACCACTAGGGTCAGTCTGAACCAGCAGTGGTATAGCTCACCTCTTTTCTCTAGAGAGATTTCTCTTAATCTTACTTCGAGAAACAGCTCTTGCAGCAGGTTACACCATAGGACTGAAGCCGGCAGGCGCCAGGACCCAACAGAAATTTTCTAGCTAGCAGTATTCAGCGGGAACCGCCTCCGACGTCGGTCCTGCCCCCGACGTCAGGCATAGTACATAAGGAGGCAGTCCCCCAGAATCCCCAGTTCTTTTCCCGCCGTCGACTTGCCAGCATCGGCCTCTTAGTCTCTTTCTAGTGCACGACGACTTAGAACTTCAAGAGTTTCTACAAAACTAATGTCCTCTCCAACTCCTTCATCTGAGGGACATCTTTCAAGTGTGTCTGCGGAAAACAGATCCCTTTCAAGGATCCTCATTCTTCCTGCATGCGGTGCTTAGGCCCGGACCATGACACCAAGGCCTGCACCTTTTGCCAAGGGTTCAACAGCCGCACCAGGATCCGCCGTCAGAAGGCACTTCAGGCTTACCTGTTAGAGGAAAAACTTAGCAGGATGGACAAAGAACCTTCCTCCAGGGGTGATTCTTCTTCCAAGGCCCATAAACACTGGGACAAGCACCGGAAGAAAGCAAGGTCCAGATCCCTGAACCAGGCCTTGGACTCACGTAGCTCAGGCTCCACCCAATTGGACCGCTCTCCCTCCAGGGCTCGATCTAAGCCCCCTCCGGTCAAAGTGTGGCTTCAGGCAGTTCTTCAACCTATCAAGACTTCTAGGCCCTCGGCTTCCTCCACTCCCTCTCGGGCCTCTTCTTAGTCCTCCGAACGTCACAAGTCTTCCTCATCCACCCGGCGTCAGAACCCCGACTCCACATTGGTCTCCCAGCCCCCCAGGGGCCCGGATCCACCACCCAGGAAGACGAAGGACCTGACGTCCCTAAAGCGGATGATGGACCTGAAGTCGGCCAGGCGTTCTCCGGAGCCGAGGACAACGGCTAAGCACCAGACGCCGGCCGGGCGTTCGCTGGACCCGAAGTCGTCCTCTAAGTGACCGATATCGGCTTCACATTTGCCGGAGCCGAAGACCGCCCTCCAGTCACTGGTGGACACCGGTCACAGGGATTCCACGGAAGAGGATACGACATTGCCTGAAGACCAGACAGGTGACATAGAGGATGCCAGGCTTCCGGGGGAACCTTCGCCCACCCGAGACACCCATGGACCCGATGCCCAACCCCGGCGACAGACCACCGGCGCTAGGCGCGTCAGTGGGCATGAATTTACAAGAGGTAAAGGATCTCTTTACTTTTTGGTGGGACACCATCCAAAAAGACGTAGTCCCAGTGAAACTTCCTCCTCCTTCACCTCCTACGCCCCCTCCTCCACCACAGGGGCCAGCAGGGCGACCGCCAACCCCTAAGGAGCAGACTCCACCTCCTAGGGGTAAATCCAAGGATCGGAGAAGGCCTCCCTCAAGATCCCCATAAGGGTCTCCCAGCCACAAGCATCCCAGAAGTCGTCGGTATACTCCATCAGGGGAGGACTCCAGATCGGATACCTCGGAATACTCCAGATCTCCTTCTCCACTCAGCATTCCATCGCCTGACCCACATGACCTACCCAGGTCTCCTCCAGATGATCTCTCTTTCTCTGAGATCATGAGGCACATCCAAGACTACATGGGATGGGATGCTGAAGACCTCAACCCCCGAAAGACAGCGCCTTGCCCGTTATCTTTGGCAGAAAGATCCAAAGCCTGTGGTAGAGCCACCCTTGGTGGACACCTTCGTGGACATCACCAAGGCTGCGTGGAAGCGTCCGCACTCCACTCCCGCTGTGCCGAAGGAAGCTGACCGCTTGTACAAGGCCCCAAAGAGGACCAATACTTGGCTAAACAACCTCTGGCTGACTCCCTGGTCATTACGGCCTCGCATAACCGGTCCCAAAGACCGCAGCACATGAGCACACAGCCACCGGACCAGGAATCCAAACAGCTGGATGCCCTGGGAAGGCGCATTTATGCACCTGCTACATGCTCCATCAGGTCCCTGAACTACCCATCTCACATGGTACAGTTTCAGAATGCCCTGTGGGAACAGGGCCAGGACCTGTTCGATAAGTTACCAGATGGCGATCAAAAGGCGGCACTCCTAAACCTTCTCCGCACCGGGTCTGATGTGGGTACCCAAGTGCTGCGAGCCGCATACGATTCTGCAAACTCGTCTGCCAGAGCTGCAGCTTCAGGCATCTGTCTCCGGAGACACTCTTGGCTCCGTGTTTCCGGTTTTACCCTGGACGTACAAAAGAACATTCTTGACGTCCCTTATAATGGCGAAGTACTTTTTGGTGAACCCTCGGAAAAGGTTATCACCAAACTCCAGGACGTTGGGAAGGCAGTCAGGTCTGTACAGGCCATGTACAGATTGAGGCCTTGTTCCTTTCATAGGAACCAGAGCCATTTTTGCAGCTGGCATCAAAGGCAGCAGCCACGTTCCGGCCAGCAACAAAGGGGCACTTTTCAACGTAAAGCCCAGGCTAAGTCATCCCGAAGCAGAGGCCAGCACTACACAAAACTGGCCCAGCCTGCAGGGACTAGTGCTGCCACAGCATGACTTCTTCCCGGCCCCCGCCCCTCCTCTGGATCAACGGGCACAGAAGGTCAGGGGTTGCATCACTCACCACTTTTTAGGGTGGCAGTCGATTACCGCCAACCAGTGGGTTCTCCAATTGGTCAAGAAAGGCCACTTCATAGAATTTCTTGACCACCCACCATCAAGACCTCCCCTGCTTTCCTGTTACTCGGGTCAGCACGCCCTGCTCATACAGCAGGAGGTGCTCACACTTCTGAGAAAAGAAGCTATAGAGCACGTACCACAGAACCAAAAGGGTGCAGGTTACTATTCTCACTTCTATCTGGTTCCCAAGAAAACAGGGGACCTCCATCCGATACTGGACCTCAGCGACCTCAACGCGTCGGTCCTGTACAAACGCTTCCGCATGGTGACCCTCCCAGGTCTGATTCCCATGCTCAAGCAGAGCGCCTTTCTAGTGTCCTTGGACATGCAGAATGCTTAACTGCATATACCCATAGCTCAAGGGCACAGGAAGTTTTTGCACTGAGAGTTCCAGGGTCACCATTATCAGTTCCGAGCCCTCCCCTTCGTACTGTCATTGGCACCTCGAGTATTCGCGAAGTGCATGGCGGTAGTAGCAGCGACTCTGAGGAGACAAGGCCACTACATGTTTCCCTACCTAGACGACTGGCTTCTCATGGCACCCTCTCGGGAGGCCCTGATGTCTGCCATTCATTGTACTCAGTCTCTGTTCGAGACACTGGGCATCATTATCAATCAAGAGAAGTCACGGCTGGTTTTGTCTCAGATTCTGCAGTTCATAGGCACAGTTCTTGACACCATCCAGGGGAAAGCGTTTCTACCCCAGGACCGAGCGGAACACATCAGATCCCTCATCAGGGACATATTGGCAAAGAAGACCGTCCCAGCCAGACTGGTCCTTTGCCTGCTCGGACACATGGCTGCAGCCATTGCAACAGTCCCGCTAGCCCATCTCCACATGCGGGTGACCCACTGGATGTTACGGGTCCAATGGGAACAAAAGCAACACTATCTGCAGCTCCCAATTCGGATCACGAAGACCGTAATCCGGGATTGGCAATGGTGGCTGGATCCGAAGAACCTTAAGGTGGGGGGGCCCCTTTACTGCGCCGTCGCCGATTGTGATGCTCTCTACAGATGCCTCAGGGCTCGGACGGGGAGCACACCTAGACGGTGTCCAGTCTCAGGGCCTGTGGACAGCCCAAGAGTCTCATCTCCACATAAATATCCTGGAAATGAGAGCAGTTCTTTACGCCCTGCAGGCTTTCCAGTCGGAGATTCCACCGGGTACTCTTTTCTTACAAACAGACAACTCCGCGGTGATGTATTACCTCAACAAACAAGGAGGCACCCACTCCTACCTGCTTTGCAGGGAAGCCATGAGGGTGTGGGCTTGGGTTTTACAACACGGTGCAAACCTCATTGCTGATCTTATCTGTGTCAGTCTTCACCATTCATCACTGTTGGGTTACTGACCGGAGGTCAGGACCCCACGGGAGCTCTTTTTTTTTTTCTTTTTTTTAATGGTAGGCGGAGCCGACGCACTGCATGGCACTCACGGGTTGGCCTTTAGGTTGCGTTGACTCCACCTGCCTACCAGTTCTTCGTCTCCTGCCGTAGAGGTCACCTCGTGGGACGCTGAGAGAAGATTGAGGCCTGCTTCACAGTTTTCTCGACTCCGTTACTATTTTCTTTGGTGCCGAAGTCCGTCGGTTCCTCCTGCCAGTTCTGTGTTGCCATACTCGATGTCGCCCAGTAAGATCTTTCCATTATTATATTTTTCTGCAACGTCGAATCTGTTTTGGTGGGGCTTTTTTCCGGTAGGTCATGTCTCGGTCGGAGGGCAAGAAATCTTCTAGGACAGGTTGGCCCCCCATGTGACGGTGCCCATGCGGCTGAAAGTATTCCGTCACCGACCAGCACAACTGGTGTCTTTCGTGTCTTGGCCCACTTCACGACATGGATTCGTGTGACGCCTGTTTCTCCATGGACCGCCGGGTCACGAGCAACGAGCGTGGAATGTTAGGCGGAACTCCGTAACTTTCGAAGTCGGTGCACACTCATTGGGCCAAGCCCGTTCTTTCTGCCTTTCCTCGGGTCCCCTCCGGTTCTGTGCGGACCGAGGAGGAGGGAGCCTCAGCTACTAATAGCCTAGCCATTGCGAATCTTCTTCCTGGCGCAGGCCCATCCAGCTCCTTCCGGGGTAGGTAGGGCGCGCCATGACAACTCGCCCGCCGGGGTGAAGAGCTCCCCGGTGCGGACCCGCAGTTCGCAAGAGCCAGGTTGGCACCGTTAAGTGGCGCCATGGGTCCCGACAAGTCAGTCATCGGCGCCGACTTGCCAGCAGCGGCGACGCGTGATCTCTGTCAGAGTCATTGTGGCACCGACACTGCGAGTGGCACCATGGGAGATGCTACGGTGCATCTTTTCCATGTCTGCGCCTTGGCGCGCGAGTTGAGCATGGCGCCATGTCCCTCGGGGCTCGGCGCCGTGGGGCCTTCAGATTCCTCTGTCGGCACCGTCGGCGCCACCTCTGCCTTCAGCACCATTCGCTGCGCCATGGAGCTTGGTGGTGCCATCCTCTGCGCCGTGTCTGCCATCGGCACCGTCGTCAGAGCCGCCCTTCCCTCTGCGCTGCTTGCTGTGCCAGGGAGCTGGGCGACGGCGACGATGGTGCCGTCGGGGCTGTCGTCGGTGCCGTCTCTGCCCTCTGTGCCGCGACCGGATGGCGCCATGACTAATCCTGGCTCTGGACCTCTTGTTCGGGCTGGGGCCGTGCCTCCTACGGATTCCGCTCGTGGAGCTGCGGGGGGTGCTGGCACTGGCTCGGACACAGCTTTGGTTTCTGGACCTGTTGGCAAGGATGGCAGTGGCCGCCCTCCGACGGTTTGGCACAGGACCTCGGACTCTACCTCCTCACAGGCGGAGTCAAGCTCTGAGTTAGACGTGCAGTCTGACCCTTTGGGGTTGGCTGTTGAGATGGGTAGCCCAGTAGTTTTCTCAACAAGCCGGAGTCAGCCCCCTTCTGAGGTGGGGTTGGTGGCTACCGAGACTATGGTCAGGGGTGCTGACCAGCAGGCAGTGGTGCAGGCCACCATAGCTCTGCAGCCTGGTCTTGGCGGTTTCATTGACCCCTCAGTAGTGGTACCTCCACCAGTGGTGTGCCTAGATCGCCCAACTTTGGGGCCAATCAGAGCATCTACAAGAGGGGAAGGTACTGTGCCCTGGATAGCCCCTTCGGGATCTGCCCTGAGATGCGAGCTACCTAGGCTGGCCCTCTCGAAGAGGAGGGCTCTTTCAGACTCCGAGGGGTCGGGGGGCGTGGGATCGGCATGTCGGCCTTTCTCGGGGGTCCACCCAGGCTGTGGGAGAAGCCGTAGTGTGGATCTCCGCTCTTCCTCCTTGGTCTCTGTGAGAGAGAGTCCCATTCTTTTGAGGTAGGGGACCGTCCTTCTGGACCTATACGGCCCCGGTCACCTCACAGGGGGGATTCTTCCGGGTGCAGCCAAGGCAGTAGCGAAATGGTTGTTCAGCTGTTGGCTGTGGGGTCTTCCGGGGCACCTTCTTCCGTGGGTGCCCACGGTCCACTCCTTAACCCAGGCGGAGGTCAGCCGACATCTCTTCTTGGCTCTGTCCCCATCCCTCTGCCAAACTCTCCTGTGCTCCCAGGCATCCTGGGTCCTCGCAGGCCTCTTACCTGGGAGCAGTTCAGAGCGGTGGCTGCTCGGTTCCCTGCTTACGTTAGGGCGATGGACAGCCAGGTTTTTCCACCTCCCCCCGTGCAGCCACCCACTAAACAGCCGGTGCCCTCCAGCTCCTCATCCCCTTCTTCTGGGGGAGAGGAAACTTCTGTCCACAACTCTCCAGCTGCTGATCTCGCTGAGTATCAGCGATTTCTTGTGAGGATGTTGGAGGACTTGTACCTTACGCCTTCCACTACCAGCAATCCTGAGCACTCGGCGCACGCCTTTCTAGGCGATTTTGGTGAGGCCACCCTTGTAGTGCCGCCCTGGCCAGCTCCCTTTCGGGAGGCGTCGTTGCATTCCTGGCAGAGGCCTTTCTCCGGAGTTCCTGCCCCAAGGGATCTCAGCCAGAGGTATTGCGCACCCCCGGAGTCTCCAGGTTCCATGCCTCATCCACAGTCTGGATTGACGCAGTTGGATACTCCTGATGGGCTTCGCACCCTTCACCGTGACTGGCCCCCAGATCATGACTCCTCGGATTTTGACTTCTGGGATAGGAGGACTTTCTACTCGGCATGGTTACTTCTTTCTATTTCTGCACATCAGGCCCACTATGTAGCCTATGACAGGTTCTTGTGGTCCAGGCTGGGTCAGCTCCTAGCCTCGTTGCCTGACACGGAGCAAACCAGACAAGCCATTGCGCACTCTGCGCGTGGCCTGGAGTTAGCAAGGCACCAAGCAAGGGCATCCTATGATGCCAACGAGGTAGCTACCAGGGTCATAGGGACAGCGATCTGCACTAGGCGGACGACATGGCTGTGTCTTTCCCGGTTGTCACCCTTGGCCCGGCGTAGGGTGATTAACTCCGCTCACCAGGGAACCTATGTCTTCTCCCGCAGAGCAAGACGGTGCTTCCTTCCCCCTGCGGGGGGACTCCGTCTCACTCTCCCCACTCTTGGGCCTCTCCAGGCCCTGAAGGTTCTCCCCCTTAGTGTGTCACCCACTGAGGGCTAGCGATCTTATCTCTTAAGAGTGTAAAGAAACCCCTTGGGGTCGGTACTCACCCAACAGTGATGAATGGTGAAGATTGACACAGATAAGATATGAAAATTACGTACCTACCGTAATTATGATCTTTCTGTATATCTTCACCATTCATCAAGATCCCACCCTCCTTCCCTCTGGTGCCTCAGTCTCTGGGTCCCCCTCCCTCTCTGTGCCCACTCCTCCTCCTCTCCTCCTTAGGAGTGGGGTAAAACGGTCATACAGGGGGATAATGTTCCAGGGAGAGTGGACAGCATGAGAGACACTCCTTCTCCAGTGCCTTGGCTCCACCCCTGTGGGGTGGGAGTTGACAGTTGCCCTCCTTTCTCTCCTCCTCCTCCCTGTTTCCGTCCAACCTATTTCTCCTTGCAAAAAAAAAAAATTCCCTTTTTTTCACCAAAAACCTTTCCTTGAGAGGGTGTTGAATCTCTGTACCCTGTCCTTCTTCCAGGAAAAAAAAAAAACTCCGGCGGGGTCCTGACCTCCGGCCAGTAACCCAACAGTGATGAATGGTGAAGATACACAGAAAGATCATAATTACGGTAGGTACATAATTTTCATTTCATGTACCAGAAGTGGACAATGTCATCGCAGACGGCCTGAGTCACTCTCAGGCCAGAGTCCATGAATGGGAACTACTCCAAGAAGTAGTAGAGGATCTGTTTTGCAGATGGGGTACACCAGAATTAGACCTTTTCGCGTCCCCATCCAACGCAAAGCTGCCCTGTTTTTGCTCGCTAGATCCAGGGCCTGGTGTTTTGTGGCGAGACGCATTGTCCCTCTCCTGGGCAAGCAGATTCCTCTATGCCTTCCCCCCTTTCCTTTGATCCAGAGGGTCCTTCTGAAACTTCACAGAGAGCAAGCGACGCTGATGCTTATCGCGCCATTCTGGCTCATGGAGATCTGGTTCCCTCTACTACATCAGCTATCCCGGGAACCTCCGGTGCCTCTGCCAATCGGCTCTCACTTGTTATCTCAGGAGGCGGGCTCCTTGGCCCATCCTGACCTTCATTCACTGAACCTGCATGCTTGGCTCCTAGAGACATAGCCATTACGCGACACGGGGTCTCACAGGAGGTAGCTGACGTTCTAGTGGCCGGTAGAAAACCAGCCACTCATGCTACTTATGCCATGAAATGGCGCCATTTTTGCCTATGAGCTCAGGCGCGGGGGGGTTTGCTTCTAGACTGTCCAGACAAATCGGTCTTGGACTACCTCCTGTCTCTTTTTCAGACAGGCTTGGCCTACTCCTCGATAAAAGTACACCTTTGTGCCATCTCGGCATATCACACTCCTATAGGCCAATGTCCTGTCTCTCAGTTGGACACGGCACGAGCCTTCCTGAGAGGTGTTCTCCACCTTAGACCTCCGATTAAGGATCCTATTCTGCCTTGGGATTTACCTTTTGTCCTGGAGCAGCTTACACTGCCACCTTTTGAACCAGCCGCGGATTCCGAGCTACGTCTCCTTACATGGAAGATGTTGTTTTTAGTTGCCGTTACTTGACCAGAAAAATTTCAGAGCTTCATGCACTGATGTGCAAAGAACCTTATTTCCCACCAGGACAGGGTATCCTTACGGACCAATCTGAAGTTTCTGCCTAAGGTGGTCTCAGCTCTCACTCTTAATCAGGATATCGATCTACCAGTGTACTTCCCTAAATATTCAAATTGAGGAGAGGCCCTGTTGCACACTTTAGATGTGCATAGGTGTCTGCGATATTACCTGAACAGGACCAGACACCACCGAAAATCTGATCAGCTTTATGCCTCCTTTGCCCACAGGATGCTGGGAGCTCCCATTTCCAAACAGTCGCTGTCCAGGCGGCTTATTCATTGTATCACATTCTGTTACCAGAAGCGCAACAAACCCTTACCGGGCGCGGTTAAGGGTCATTCCACAAGGGGGGTGGCTACCTGCTTTGCGGCATTAAAGAACGTGTCCACCTCAGCTATCTGAGCAGCAGCGACTTGGAGCACTATGCACACCTTTATCAGGCATTATAGCCTAGACGTGGCATCGAGGTGAAGAGCAGGTTTTGGTCTAGCAGTCCTTCAAGGACTTCTGTCCTAGGCTTAGGTTTCACTAAAGGATTTCTACCTTCCCTCCTCTCGATGGTGTGGGATTTCCACTATCGCTTGGGAATCGGTCCTAATGGTGTAACCTGCTGCAAGAGCTGTTTCTCGAAGTAAGATAGTACAGTTACGTAAGAACTTACCGTAACAGTTGATCTTCGAGAACATCTCTTGCAGCAGGTACTTTCCCTCCCAGCATCCCCGCTGGAGGTAGATTTTGGTTCCGATATCCTTCTCCTAGGATCAGGTGTTCTCAGTACTACTCTGATTGCCATTTGATGGCGGTTCCTCAGTCTCCTCTTCTGATGTCATCCAGCTGCCGGGTAGTCTCTGGCGGGAGAACTGGGGATTCTGGGGGACTGCCTCCTTATGTACTATGCCTGACGTCGGAGGCGGGACCAATGTCAGAGGCGGTCCCCGCTGAATACTGCTAGCTAGAAAATTTCCATGGGGTCCTGGCGCCTGCCAGCTTCAGTCCTAATGGTGTAACCTGCTGCAAGAGCTGTTCTCGAAGATCTACTGTTACGGTAAGTTCTTACGTACAGTAACTGTACTTCCGAGATATTTCCAAAACCTAGGTGTCTAACCAGTCTGTTAGTCCCTCCTTTTTTTTTAATCAGGCTTTCTTCTCTTGATCAGAGCCTCGCAGCAACAGAAGTGACTCTTCAGCGAGTTGGAACTTGATTCCTACTTCGATGCTTGCATCAACTTAACAGACGACATGCTCCTTTCTTGACTATAGGTCAAGTAGGTCTTTTTCTGAGGTAGCTTCTCAAATATTCACACCTTCAGTTCCTGCACACTGGTTCTGTGCCAGTCACACTCGAAGCTATCCTCTCCAACTGCGTGACAGAGCTGTGATGTTTGTTTTTTTCAACAAAGCAAACTAGAGTCATTCCTACTATGGAGTAAGTAGTGCCTCACCACATTGAGCCACTTCTGCCGCTATTCGGTCACTTCAACGATTGTGTTGGCCCTAACTTGGTCCTGCTGTGTCCCTACTCGACGCACATCTGCCTCTATTTGCCTTACAAAATATTTAAATGTTTTTTCCCCAGTGGACACGTCCTCCTGTACACTTTTTCCTTTCTTCCCTAAGTTCAGAGACTGCTACTACAGTTATACACACAGGTGCAGGATGATTCCTTTTTGGAATATGCAGTGACTAGGATTTGATTCTACTAGACCACCACAAGAGGCTTCTAAGTTGTGCTTCACCTTCCATCAGGAAGGTTTCAGTGTCTAAGTGAAAACCATTCTCCTTGATGGGCTAACCCCACCTGGACCTTCTTTTGCTCACCAGGTAAGGGGTTCAAGTGCTCCTGGACCTGTTGTTTGCAGGTCAGCCATACTTGGTAGTGGGTGTTCCATCTCCGCTTTTCGGTCTACCCTGAACCTGTAGACTTTACCGCCGGCTCTTGCAGTTCCTGAGGTCCCTTTACATTAGATTAGTGCATGTCTTTGACACTATTAGTTTTGGTCCTATACCAAATTGTGAGTCCGAGTTTTCACCACTCTCTCAGAATGGTTGCAGCTTCCTGGCAGAGTTTCATTTTGTGCCCATTGCAGTCGTCTGCAAAGTGGTGCGTTACAACTCGAGCGCTTATCTTGTAAGCATCATGTTCTGGATGCTCTTTACAAGATGGCTCTTTTTATTAGCAGGACAGTCCTTGGCCGGCCTTTCTGGGTGAACCCTATCTCCTACCACCCTACTCAGGATTGTGGGTTTTAGCTTGGTACTCTCCCACTAGTGTGAATGATTGATGGAGACTTCATCCAGGAAGATATGGAAATTATGTACTTACCATAATTATTGATCTTCTTGGACAGTCTCCATCACTCATTTACACGCCCAACCATCATCCCCTGGGTTCATTCGTTTTTCTTTCCTGGTCTTCATGGCCTGTGGTTCAGACTGTGAAGACATTGTTCTTTGACCTTTCTTACAAAGGCCATCTGGGCCCTCTCAGGCCCAGAAACTCAGAATTAGTTATTCTCATTAGTTACGCTGCACCTCCTTGGTCGAAAAGGTACTGAGGCGGTTGGAGGGTCGACGCTGAGATAGCCTACACAGGCGCGAGTCAGTCTCATGGTGCTGCGCATGCGCGGTCCTACCTCGGCGCTGACCCTTCAGAAAATTTTTGGCTCCCACTTGGTCCTAGCGCCTCTGGCACTATCCCACTAGTGTGAATGAGTGATGGAGACTGCCCAAGAAAATCAATAGTTACGGTAAGTATGTAATTTCCATTTCTCGACTCCGATACCAGGGGTGGCACCTCCGTCTCTCCCTGCTCCTTTTCCTACTTTTGCTATCCCTCCTGGGGTAGAGGGGGACTATGATGAGCCTGATCCTGATCTGCGCCTGACAGATGATGTGGATGAAGACTCGTTTTATGGGATGGAGAGTAAATCCTCTACTTCAGCTGAGCCTGTGGTCGAAGACCTCTCATTTAAATCTCTGCTGAAGAATATGAATTCCGCCGTGGCTCTCCAGACTTCTGAGGTGGACCCTGGGAACCTTTTACATCTGCAATATCTATGTGTTCCTGAAATTCCTGTGGACCTGATACCACCAGTCCAACCCTCTTTTGAGACCCTCTCACAAGTGGTGTGGGACAGACTGGCGCTAATTCCTTTGGTGGCTAAGTCTGTAGATAGGAAGTATGTTCCCCCCATGGACAGGACAATTCTTGCTTCTCAAGCCTTCGCAGATGCCCTGGTGGTTCTGGTGGAAAACGACAAAGCTGCATTCCCCCAGGAATCCACGGCCCATCTGGTAAATAAAGAATCTCGTAAAATAGACACTCTGGGAAAGCGCGTGTTTGCTGCTGCCACCTTAGACATGCGTATTGCTAGTTACCAGGGCCATTTCTTTCAATATGAGTGAATATATGTCCTGGAGATGAGAGCTGTCCAGTACGCTGCCCGAGCCCTGAAAGATGTCCTCAGTCACAAATTAATACTCCTTCAGACGGAAAACCTGGCTGTGATGTACTACATCCTGCAGACCATTACCAGAGGAAACGAGTCCCAACAATCAGCAACTAAAAGCTGCTATGGACGCCTTTGACACTGCCTCTAGAGCAACAGTGGCTGGGATCTGGATCCGGTGGCATTCCTGGCTAAGGACTTCGGGCTTCACTAATGATGCTCAGCAGAAAGTCATGATTTTCCCTTTTGACAGTGTTTATCTGTTTGGCCCACAAGTGGAGCAGGCACTGGAGGCCACTCAGAAGACCAGGACTGCTATTAAGACTGCCAGACCGGCTCCTGCCGCCCCTCAGACAGGTGAAAACCGCCGACAGTCCTTTCAAGGTAAAGGCTGAGGAGCTTTTAACAAGAACCAAACCCTCAGCTGCAAAAGAAAACGCAGCAGAAGGCAGAGGCCCCAAAGGCGCCCAGTGCTACCCTCTGAAGACCCGGCCCATGTCCCACCTCAGCTGCCAAAGGGGGACTCTTCGGCAGTAAGGGATCATCTGATTCACTTTTACAATCAGTGGAAATCTGTCACAATGGACAAATGGGTCCTCAGGATAATTCGAGAGGGATACTCTCTCAGTTTCTCAGAGACTTCCCTGTATCTACCACCCAAACGACAGCCCAAGCTGTCCACCACTCAGTCAGACCTCCTTGCTTCCACGATTCAGGGCCTTCTGAATAACAGGGCAGTAGAAGTGGTTCCACAGGCAGAACGGAAAACAAACTTCCCGTTACTTCCTAGTTCCAAAGAAAATAGGCGGTATGCACTCTATTCTAGTGCTAAGGAAATTGAACAAATACTTGTTCAAAGAAAAGTTCAAGATGATCTCTCTGTTAATGCTACTGCCTCTCATTCATCAAAATGACTGGTTGGTATCTCTGGACATGCAGGACGCCTATCAGGATGTTCCAGTGCACACAAGCCACCACAAATACCTACGCTTTGTGGCCCTGGGTCAGCACTGTCAGTTCAGAGTCCTGCCCTTTGGGCTCTCCTCTGCACCATAAGTCTTTATGAAGTGCTTTGCAGTACTTACGGCACATCTCAGAAAACTCGGCATTCAGGTGTACCCGTATCTGGATAATTGGCTCCTAACAAGCCCTTCCAGGCAGGGGACACAGGAAGTAGTCATTACAGATTCCAAGTTACTCACATCCATGGGAGTACTACTGAACCTGGAAAATTCGCAGCTTCAGCCCTCCCAACAGCTTCTCTTCATAGGGGCTCTTCTGGACACCTCCAGAGCAAGAGCTTTCCTTCCAGAGGACAGGAGGAACAACATTCTCCATATGACTCACTTCATCAAGGAGAACAACTTGGTTCGAGCTCTCTCGATGCAGCAGATGCTAGATTTCATGGCATTGTCCGTTTTCTCGGTGCCCCAGCCCACTTACACATGAGAACCACACAATGGATGCTCAGCACTCAGTGGTCTCCAACCACGCATCCTCAGTCCTTCCACATCAAGGTGACAGAGCCTCTAACAAGATCACTCACCAGGCGGACTCAGAAAGACAACCTTCTCCAAGGTTTTCCCTTTGCCCCACTGGAGATGCAGATCACCATCACCACAAATGCATTTATGAGCAGTCTCATCTACACATAAATGTCCTGGAGATGAGAGTTGTCCAGTACCCGGCACAAGCCCTGAAAGATGTCCTCAGTCACAAGATAATACTCCTTCAGACAGAAAACAAGGCTGTGATGTGCTACATCAAAAAACAAGGTGGAGCGCACTCTCACCCTCTGTACAGATAGGTCATGAGGGTGTGGGAGTGGTGTCTCGAGCACGAGGCCCTGATCCAGGCAGTCTGCCTGCCAGGAATCCAGAATGATCTGGTGGACCACCTCAGCAGAACGGAGGTAGATCCTCACAAGTGGTCTCTCTATTCAAGCATCGTGCAGTTGCTATGTGGACCTTTTTGCGTCCCCATTCAACGCAAAACTGCCCCCGTTCCGCTCCAGAAATCCAAAACCTGGTGCTTTCTGTCAGGATGCATTCAGACTGCGGTGGACAAGATGCTTTCTGTATGCATTTCCTCCTCTTCCCTTAATTCAGAGGGTGCTCCTCAAATTGGAGCCCGGGGGGGCAGCATGATTCTCATTTCCCCTTACTGGCCTCGTCAGATATGGTTTCCATTAATCAACAGATTGTCTGAGGTCCCGTCCAGACAACTCCTCCCTACAGACGGACCTCCTGACACAAGGCCCGGTGGTCCATCACAACCTGTGATCCCTTCATCTCCCTGCCTGGCTTCTGAAGAGATAGAAATGGGTAGGTTTAACGTCTCTCAAAGAATTTCAGAAATCCTCATAGCCGCACGTAAGCCATCCACTAGGAAGACTTGCACCTCAAAGTGGAAACGGTGTTCCATTTGGTGCACAAAGTCCACCCTGGACCCCTTTGTTTCCCCAACAAGTAAGGTGTTGTAGTACCTCCTAGACCTGTCAAATGCAGGACTGCAATATTCGACAATGAAGGTGCACCTTTGCGTAATGTCTGCCTATCACGAGCCAATACAGAATGTCACTGACTCAGTTGCCTCTAGTCAAGAGATTCCTTAAAGGAATCCTACACACTAGGCCGCCAGTCAGGAGACCAGTGGCCATGTGGGATATCGATCTTGTGCTGGACATGCTCACCCGTAAACCTTTTGAGCCTCTAGCAGCCTGCAACTTGAAGTTTCTGACCTGGAAGGCAGCCTTCCTAATGACCATTACCTCCACTTGCAGGGTCTCTGAAATACACGCCCCCTGGTTACAGACCCTCCCGTACACAGTATTTCCAAGGACAAGGTGGTTCTCAGAACACATCCTAAATTCCTACCCAAAGTGGTCTCGGAATTTCACCTTAACCAGCCCTTGGTCCTTCCTATCTAGTTTGACAATTTCCAGAATGAAGGAGAATGCACCCTTCACACCTTGGATGTCAAGAGGGTTTTGTGGTTCTACAACGACAGAATGAAAGAGATTCACAAATCCAAACAACTCTTTATGTCGTTCAGTATGGCCCAGCTGGATCAGCCTGTTGCCATCAGATGCATTTCAGCATGGTTAATAGTGTGCCTTCATCATAGCTAGTCAATGGCACAGATCAAGTTAGAATGCCAGGTGTACGCCCACTCTACCAGAGTGGTCGCAGCATCCCTGGCAGAGATTCGGAACATACCTATTGCAGGCATCTGTAGTGCGGCCACCTGGAGCTCTGTGCATGCTTTCATGAAGCACTACGCCCTGGATGTCCACGCAAAAAGCATCCTTCTTTTGGCAGGACAATCCTCAATGGACTTTTGTCCTAAGTGAGCTCCTTTTTCCCCTGCCGCTCTGCTCGGGGGATTGTTTTTCAGTTCGGTACTCTCCCACTAGTGTGAATGAGTGGCTGAGACTTTTAGTCCAGGAAGATATAAAAATTACATACCTACCATAATTCTTTATCTTCTTGGATGAAATCTCCACCACTCAGTCACATGTTCACCCACCATCCCCCAAGCTCACTTATCCTAATTCTGATCGTCACTCCCTCGTTGGTTGACCCTTCTTATATGGGTCATATGGACTATCTTATGTCCGGGTTAGGTTAGTTTTCTAGATTAGTTTACGCTGCACCTCCTCGGTAAAAAAGGTACTGAGGAGGTTGTAGGGTCGATGCCGAGATAGCCTATATGACGTGAGCCAGACTCGCAGCGTCACGCATGCGTGGCCCTATCTTAGCGCCGGCCCTCCTGAAGATGTTTTGTTCCCGCTGGGTCCTAGCACCTCCAGCATAGTCCCACTAATGTGAATGAGTGGTGGAGACTTCGTCCAAGAAGATCAAGGATTACGGTAAGTACGTAATTTTCATTTCTCGATACCACTTGTGCTGCTGAGGATGGGCCCAGAGGCGGAACCAATGCCAGAATTGAGCCCAATTGTGAGAATGTGCCAGCCATGATGAAGTGTTGTAACCCTCCACCGGGCCTGTTACTGACCCATAGACTAGTGCTAGAGATGGCACCAGCCAGGGTTTGGGCAGTGGCCCAAATGTCAGTTTCTTCCCTGGTCCTGTGCCTGACATCGTCACTGGTGAGGACCGTAGCTGCTCTGTGAGACTTGTTTGGCTCCACTTTCTTCATCTGGGGATCTCCCCCAAAGGGCACCAATTGGGTTGTTCTACCGAGGTCTGTCGAAACACTCGGGTGGCTTTGCCAGATCCTCCCCACGGGAGAGGTCTCCTGAGCATTCCCTGGCAGAGAGCCTGGAGTCTCAAGCTTCTTCATCCTTCCCGTGCCTCTGCTGCCCCTTCCTGAATTGCCATGTATCTTGGGTCCTCTTGGTCCTATCACCTGGCCCATGGCCCTGGCAGCTCCTCCTCCTCTCCAACCTCCTCCTCCAAGGAAGAGGAATTCTTTCTCTGTCTGTATTCAGATTCTGAGTACTCTGCATGCTAGTGATTCCTGATGGACATGCTGAGGGAGCTGGACTTTGGCTCTTTTGTTGATCGCAGTCCTGTGTCCTTACCACGTAGAATCCTCTGAGATTTCAGTGATGACAGTTTTGTCATCCCTTCTTGGCCTCGGGTCTTCAAGGAGCCCCTAAGACTGTCTGGCTTCATCCCTTTCTGCTGCGCTAGCCCCCATGGGACACCCAACTCAGGTATTTTCCTCCCACAGGTTCTGCAGGAGCCATACCTCATCCCACTTCAGGACTTCAGATGCTGCAGACTCCTATCCTTAGGGCTCAACTCAGTGCCATGTGTCTACAAAGTGCCTGGCAGTGCTCGCCATGCACCTGTAAGATTATTATATCTGACTTCCTCGTACCCCAGCACTCAAGAAGACTAGGTGAGACACTAAGGTTTCTCACATAAGCAGATTTATTCATTGGTATATAAAAATTCACATGTGAGACACTTACATGATACATATAAAATTCATGAGGCAAACAGGTACAGAAAACTGGAATAAATATTACCCGTCTTCTGGAAACCCGTGGCAGAATCCCTCTGATCACTCAGGAATCGGGAACTCCCAGAAATGCTAGTTCACTATGCTTATATACATGGTCTGTCACATACACAGCAATCAGCCTTGGAATTTCCCGTTTCTTATGCTAGCTAAATTAGATAAAGTACATAATACAGCAGTTCCATTGGTAAATAGCAGCAGACTCTCTTTACACAGCTTCACTTATCCTGATACATAAGGTCACTAACTATCCACTGAGCTGGTCGGAACTAGCCCAGAACAGGGTTAATAGCCTTGTTTTGATCTCAAGCAAAGAATGTAAAGTTAGCAGAGTCTCAGAGCTATTGTCAGAGAAGCCATTAAATGGCCCAGCCATAAAACATGACTATCTTAAACAAAGTGAGCCGGAGGCGATCATTAACCTGCGTAACAATGCATTTTTAAGCAATCACATAGCATAAGCTGCTCAGTACTTTTCCACCAAACACAAACTAAGGATCTCAAAAATGGCTGTGCAGTACAGACGAGCTGGATTCCATCTTCTCACACACCTGATGAAATCAGGACTCCCAAGTCTTCCCATACTTGAACGACTGACTAATCTCAAACCCATCCTGGCAGGAGATGGAATGGGAAGTAACCACTGCCTCTCAGTTCCTAACTGCTATGGGGATCCTTCTGAACCTCAAGAAGTCTCACCTTCAACCCTTGCAGCAACTGCTGTTCATAGGAGCTCATCTTCCAGGAATGTATCTTCACCATTTATTCAAACTAATAGGTCTTAGACCGGAGGCACTAAGATTCCTTGGGAGCCAAAACTTTAGAGGAGGGCTGGCGCCGAGGCAAGCCGTGCACATGCATGGTGCCACAAGAGTGGCTCATGCAGCACTAGGCTTACCTCGGCACCGGCCCCTAACCACCTCAATTCCTTTTTTCTCACTGTTGAGTGCACTTCAGTGACAACGTCGCTCACCCTTCAGGAATCCAAACTTCACTTCTATATGACAGCTGCTTCAGTTCTTTTCAGTTTTTAGTTGTTTAAAGCTAGAATTTATTATTTTTGTAACAGTTTAATGATTTTATGAAAAATTTTCTGTCAGTTTCTCTCAGCCCTACCCAAGCTTTGTCAAGACACCGGAGTTTGGGCTGGCACCATGTTGACTCAGCACCATGTTGACCCGGTGCCATGTTTGGCCCAGCACAATGTTTGGTCTGGCACTATTTTGGGCCTAGCGCTGTGTTTGGCGTGGCACCATGGTTGGCAGGCTGCTCTGGCTGCAGGGGCTGTGTCTGGTCCATTTTCCGGTGAGGGAAGGGTTCTGACCATGGGTGGTCCTGTGCTCGGGGAGGGGGGCAGTCCTCCGGAGCACAAAGGAGCGGGCTGGTTCCTGATTCTGGTCGGGTTCTCGGCGCCGCTCGGCCTCAAGTTCTTTCTCTCACCTTTCAGAGTGAGAAAGAAATGGTACCTCTTGAAGTCGCCCTACAGGAAGTCTTCCATGACACGTTCAGTTCCTGGGGCCATGGTCCGTTCGGCACGGTCCACGCTGCCATGGGCCTTGGTGCCGGGACATTGAGACCTTGGGCCTGGAGTCCCCCTCTCTGTCCTGAGGGGGATCCCCAATGGGCAGTCTTCTGTTGGCAGCTCTTTAGGGCAGTGGGTGTAGCGTCAGGCTGGAGTGTCACTGCTTGTTGCTCCAGTCCCTGGCCCTCATTGGTTGGTGACACTGAACCCTCAGGTGAGGCCCCCCTGGCCAGGTAGAGCGGTTGGCTCTGACAAAGGCCTTCTGCCCTTGCTGGTGACCGCGCTGCTGATTCCTGCCCTGCTGGCCACACCCCTACCTTGAGTTACTTGGTAGGACTGGCCGGGTACCGCTCTGGTCACCTTGGTGCTGCTGGAGTCATTGGTGCTCTGGGGCTGGGGCTGGTGCTGAGTTTGGCCTTCTAGGCCTGTCATGGTACCTTCCTAGCCCTGGTTCTAGTGTTGGTTTGGCTCTTCAGAGTCTCACTGGTGCCGGAGTTTCCCCTCTCTCTGTCTCTCCTGCCTTGTTGCCAGTGTGGTGCATCTAGTGCATGGCAAGGGGCCTGGCTGTTGAGCTGGCGCAGTGTTTGAGCCAGCGCTGTGTTTGAGCCAGCACTGTGTTTGTCCCAGCTCCATGTTTGACCTGGCACCGTGTTTAGCCCGGCCCCATGTTTGGCCCAGTGCCATGTTTGCTCCAGCGTCGTGTCTGGCACCAGGTCTGGCATTAGGGCTGGGTTTGCGCTGTCCCTAGTGCTGTCTCTGGCACCCTCTATTGTGTTGTGTCTGACACCCAGTTGACACCAGAGGTTCTCAGTTTAGGCGAACCTCCCTACTCCTCTCCCTCCAGGGGATACTGAGGAAGATAAAGTCTTCACTCCCCCCAATCTCTTCTGAGGGTGGCATTAATGACTTCTTTCCCTGGACTCTTCAGACCCAGGTACTTCTACTGTGTCTCAGGGCATGCTCTTGTGCTTTCTAGCTCCAGGGGTAATTTTTCTCTATGGAGCTCGCCTTGCCCCTGCCACAGGGTTTAAAAAAAATAAATAAAAAAGAGGGATTCCGCTGACCGCAATATACAGGATTTTATCCAAACAGTCACCAGCTCTTTTATTTCTCCAAGACTGGTTAGCTCCCTGGATAAGCAAGCTTCTAGGTACTGCCACTTGTGCTCTCACAGTGCACCCGAGATATTGGGGAGTATTTTACTGTGTTTGGGGTGGTGGGAAGATGCCGAGGAAGGGAGGGAGGGTGAGGTAGGGACTTGAAAGGGAGAGAACCGGAGGTCACATGACTAGGCTGGCAAATCAGGCGTCCAGAGACACAGACGATAAAAGCCACCCATTTTAGTAGCTTGGGCAGTGTGTGGCACAGCAGCGAAAGGAGCGGGTGAGCAGCAGGACTGAAGTCCAGATAAGTTTATTTCTTTTGCAGTACTGGGTGAAACTGTTCGGGCGCACACATGAGGGACTGATATTTGTGCCTGGGGAGTGTTTTACTGTGTTTGGGGTGGTGGGAGGACACCGAGGGAGGGACTTGAAAAGGTGAAAACCGGAGGTCACATGACTCGGCCAGGCAACTCGGGCAGCTGGAGTCACAATATCTTTTCCAGAGGACCAAGTGACCCCGACATGTGAGTGCCACGACATAGGAGTGCAATGTCTAGAGTAGCATCTGCAGGGAGGACAGCAGGACATGCTGGTAGAGATGGTGGGGCCTACAATGGGTGGACTGACAACGTACAGCACAGACATGGGGGAGACCAAGGTGGGGGGAGGTTCCCAGGGAGTGGGGCAGGAACCGGTCATGGGGAGGGAGGATGTACATGGGCAGTCAACCAGAGAAGGAGCTGGAAAGGGTTGTATGTTGCAATGGATGTGGAACAGCCATATTCCTGGGAATTGCATGGAGGGCAAGAGGCTGTATGGTATGTTGGCAGGTGAAACAGCTTAGAGAGGAGATTGGATGGTCGAGGAGGGAATTGGGGGCATGGGAGGGTCAGGATGGGGGGCATTACCAGCAGGAGGGGGACCTGAGGATGCACCCAGTGGATCTCGTAGCAGGCAAACAAAAGGGTAAGCTAGGCAGGGGAACAGAAGGGACACACAGTCAGGAGTAGCTGGGGTGAAAAAACTACTGGAGGAGGGTCATGTGCAGGGGCAAGGCTAGAACAGGGTCAGAGCAGGGATATAAGTCTCAGGGAGGGAAGGCTGGAGTCACTCAGAAAAAAGAGACTAACATTACGAACAGATTCTCAGTTTTAACTATCCTGGAGCATCAGGAAGGTGTGGGAAGAGAAGCTACAGTGACAGTAAGGGGCACAACATTGTGGGGGAGAAGGGATGCAACAGGGAGTTGGTAGACACTAGTGGTAGCCCAGGAAGCAGCAGAGGCAAGGGAGGGCAGAAGAAAGGTGGTGGAGTAGCAGAAACTGTAATGGGGAGGAAGGAACAGGTAGATAAGGGGATGGGGGAAACAGCAGACAGCCCAGGTAAGGTTGGCACAGGGGAGAGGAGGGGAAACCATGAAGGGGATGTGTATAGTTCAGGGATGACGCAGGGAGGCAGTAGCAGAAGGGGGTGGTATGGAGGGGTGGTGTAGCGGATGCGGGAGAAGGAGAGGGAGTGCAGAGGGGAAATGGTTCCAAAGTTCAAGCAGACAGACTGGACAAAGTTATTAAGGGGGAAAAGACGGGGTGAAGATCGAGAGGCAAAGGGTTCAAAAAGGGGGGGGATGGAAGGTGAGATCAAGTTGGGGGGCAGAGGATTATCAGGCATCGTGAGGGGGAGCAGGACAAGAGTGAGAGGGTCTTAATTCTGGAGGACTCGATACTTAAGGGTGTAAGATGGGGGGGACATGGTGCCAGAAAAGCAGCATCTGAGTGGAGTGCATGCCAAACATGACAACAGTAAGTGTGGGTCAGCATATTGGCAGATGTTTGAGGAAGGTAGGAGTAAAACCGCACATTGTGGAGCACCTGGGAATGAATGACCTGGAAAGGAGAAGGATAGAGGAGGTACAGTACAGCTTCAGGGAACTAGGGATCTGTGAAGTGAAGGGGGAAGGTCAGTAGCCTTCTCGGAAGTCCTACCAATACTAAGAATGAGTTCAGCCAGGAAGCAGAGAATCATGGACTTCAATAATTGGCTGAGGGAATGGTGTGGGACCAAGGGGTATGGATTGGTGGGGGAGTGGGACAGCAAGTGGGATAACACAGATCTGTATGCAAATGATAGACTGCACCTTAGTAAGGAAGGTTCACAGGTTTTGAAGCGGGGACTGGGGGAATTTATCAGAGAGGTATAATTTAAACTAGATAAGGGAGGGCACTGGAGGAGGAAAACACCAGGACAGGGGGTCCTTTGGACCTTCCCCATAACAAGTCTGGAGCCAAACTTAAGTAGGATAGAGGATGGTAGGGAGGGTAAGGGCACTTTAAGGATAGGATCAGGGTGGAGGATAGTATCAATAAATGGTAGGAGCCTGGGGAACAAGATGGCAGAGTTGGAGGTGCTTATGGCAAAGGGGGAGGTGGACATAATCGCCATTACCGAGACGTGGGCAACCCAACACCATGACTGGGACCTAGCCATCCCAGGTTTCAAATTATTCCGGAGTGATAGGGAAGGGGGGGTGGCCATTTATGTTAGGGAAGGGATCAGATGTAATAGGGAGGAGGGGGAGGAAGGCAGGTCAGAAGTCATTTGGCTGCAACTACACAACCCGAGAGGGACTAAGGTCAGAGTGGGGGTTTTATACAAGCCTCCAGCCCAGAAGGAAGAGATTGATGAGAGCTGGGGGAGCAGTTAAGGAGGCTTAGTGGAAAAGGGAGCACTGTGGTGGTGGGAGACTTTAATCCACCGGGGTGGATTGGAGCATCCTGGCTACCTCGTGCCAGGAACAGATCCTCCTGGAAACCTTCCAGGACAGCTTCCTGACCCAGAGGGTAACAGAGCCAACACAGGAGGGGAACATTCTAGACCTTGTGCTGGAGGACGGGGAGCAGGTCAAGGATGTTGGGGTGGAGGAACCATTGGCGGGTAGTGATCATGACACAGTGTGGTTCTCGGTCAGTCTGGGTAAGAAGGTAGCTACTACTAAAACTATGGTCCTGAACTTCAAAAGGGCAGACTTTGGCAGGATGAGTAGCATACTGGAAAGACACATAGTTAGCATCCGCCCAGAAATAGACACCAAACAAAAATGGACAGTCATCAAGCTAGGACTGACTGAAGCCACTAACACTTGTGTCAAGGGCCAGAGCAAGAAATCCAGGACCAGTGAGCCAAGCTGGATGAGTAGGGAGGTAGTGAAGAAGGTGAGAGATAAGAGGACTGCATTTAGAACCTACAAGGGATCCAGCAGGGTAGAAGCGAGAGAAGAATATGTGAGGGAATTCATGGAAGTGAGCAGAACGGTAAGGGCAACCAAGGCGGCTAGAGAACTGAGGCTTGCACAGGGGATCAAAGAAGGGGAAAAAGGATTTCTTCTGATATATACAAGATAAGTGGAAGAGCAAGGATCAAATTGTTAGGATCAAGAAAGGCAGTGGTTGGGTAGAAAAGGGGGCTGAGCAGGCAGAAGTACTCAACGAGTACTTCTGTTCAGCATTCACCAGAGAGAGAGAGATGGGCCCGTACCTGAGGGGAAGGGTGGGGTTGGGGTGGAGGAAACCACGGATGGGAAAATCATGGTGAAGAGGGTGATGGAGGGTCTTAAGGCCCTGAGGGTAGATAAGGCACCTAGGCCAGACAGAGTTCATCCCAGAGTGCTGAGAGAATTGGCAGAAGTCCTGGCAGAGCCATTGGTGAACCTGTTCAGCACCTATCTAGAAACGGGGTCCATGCCCAGGGATTGGAGGGTGGCGCATGTGGTGCCGCTTCATAAGAGTGGGCCCAAGGATGATCCTGGGAACTACAGACCAGTGAGTCTCACCGCAATTGTGGGAAAACTGATGGAGTCTATCCTCAAGGAAAGGCTGGTAAAATTTCTTGAGGATAATGATCTCCAGGACTGCAGACAGCATGGGTTTGTCTCGGGCAGATGCTGCCAGACAAACTTGGTTGACTTTTTGGACTAGGTGACGCGGGCACTGGACAGGGGTCATGCGGTGGATGTCCTCTACCTGGATTTCAGCAAGGCCTTTGATTCAGTGCCACACGGAAGGTTGACGAGCAAGTTGAGAAGTCTGGGAGCAGGGAGTAAACTGATCAGATGGGTCGAGAACTGGCTGCAGGATAGACAGCAGAAGGTAGTGGGGGGTGAATCATCAAAACACAGGGCAGTAACAAGAGGTGACCAACAGAGCTCGGTGCTGGGTCCACTTCTGTTCAACAATTTTGTTGCAGACATCACAGTAGGGAACAAGAGTAAGATCAGCCTCTTCACAGATGACACCAAGATATGTGTGGAGGTGGATTGGGGGGAAGGTGGTAAAGTACTCCAGGAGGATTTGTCAAGACTGGAGGAATGGTCTCACACTTGGTAGCTTGGATTCAACGCTAAGTGCAGTGGTGCATTTAGGAGCCAGGAACCCAGGACACAGTTACTGGTTTGGGGGTGCAGTTTTCCACGTCCAAAGAGGAGAAAGATCTAGGGATCTTACTTTAGACACAGCTCTTGCAGCAGGTTACACCATTAGGACTGAAGCTGGCAGGCGTCAGGACCCCGCGGAAAAATTCTAGATAGCTATCTTCAGGGGGACCCCCGACGTCGGTCCCGCCTCCGACGTCAGGCGTAGTACATAAGGGGGCAGTCCCGCCAGATTCCCCAGTTCTTTCCTGCCGTCGACTTGCAAGTCTCGACCCTTCGGTTCCAGTTCTAGCGTGCAGCCGCGTGGTAAAGTTTTTCCTTCGGAAAATTCGTTTTTTCTTCAGTCAGTTTATTGTCTGATGTCCTCTTCAACCTCCGGTCATTCTTTGAAGTGCGCCTGTGGGAAGCAGATCCCTTTCAAGGATCCGCATTCGACCTGCGTCCGATGCTTAGGCCCAGACCACGACACCTGGTCCTGCTCCTTTTGCCTAGGTTTCAACAGCAGAACCCGGATCCGTCACCAGAAGGCCCTACAGGCGTTCCTGCTTGAGGAACAACTCAAGACCATGGCCTCCAAGGGGGATTCTTCGGAGAAGGCCCGCAAACATTCGGAGAAGCATCGGAGAAGGCCTCTTCCAGGTCCCCGTCTAGGGCCTCTGATTCTCGTAGCTCCGGCTCCAGGTCCGACCGCTTGCCTTCCCGGGCCAGTTCTCAGCCTCCCCCTGCTGCGGTGAGAAAATCTTCGGGCTCCTCTTCTCAGGCCAAGACTTCCAGGCCTCCTTCATCTTCCAAGGCCCTGGTCAAGTCGGGGACCGCCACCATCACCACAAGTCGGGTTCCCGCCATTCTGAACCCGACGTCAGGTCTGCCTCCTTGCCTCCTCCTCCCCAGCGGAAGACCAAGGAGCTTACCTCTCTTAAGAGACGTCGGACCCGACGTCGACCCGCCCGACGTCGGCCTCTCGCCGCAGGTCCCCAGAGCCATCGACCGCCAGATGACCGTTGCCGGCCAAGCCTACGCACCCCCGGACGCCGGTAGGGGGGCCGACGTCCATGCCTGTCCAGATTGAGAAGAGGACCCTGACGCCTCCGACCGACGTCGGTCAGGAGACCATTACAGAGGAGGAGTTAACACAGCCCGAGGACCAGACGGGCGACCCCGGTCCTGTCGAGCCTCCCAGGGAACCCTCCCCGCAACCCAAGGCCCCTGTGGAACCGACGCTGGAACCTGACGACCGACCACCAGCGCCCGGTCCGTCGTCGGGTCTTTCTTTCTCAGAGGTTAAGGAGCTTTTCACTTACTGGAGGGATACCATCAAAAAAGACGTGGTCCCCACCCCACCTCCTCTTCCACCTCCTCCTCCTCCTCCTCCTCCTAGGCCGGTTACTCCTCCGGTTCCTGTGCCCCTTCTCCATCCGGGTCTGCAGGCGGTTACCTCCTCCAGGAGCCAGGATCCCTCAAGGGAGACCAGATAAGAGAGACCTCCGTCCAGATCCTCTTCTGGGTCACCCAGCCCTCAGAGACCCAGAAGGCGCGCTGTTAGCCTTGACGGAGGACACGGGATCAGAGTTTTCAACAGGATCTAGATCCCATCTCCCTCCATCCCTTCTCGGACCCAGTAGGCTTCCAGGTCTCCTCCGGATAACGCTTCGTTCTCGGACATCATGAGACACATCCAAGAGAACACGGGATGGGATGCGGAAGAGTTAGACCCCGAAGGCTCACCTGCGAAATATCTTCGGCAGAAGGACCCCAAGCCTGTGGTGGTGCCACCCTTGGTAGACACTTTCGTGGGCGTCACCAAGGCAGCGTGGAGCGTCCACATTCACTCCCGGTGATGCGAAGAAACTGACCATCTGTACAAGGCTCCAAGGAAGACCAGTACTTGGCTCAGCATCCTCAGGCCGACTCTCTGGTCATGTAACAGCCTCTGTGACCAGTCCCAGACCACAACATTTGAGCACTCTGCCACGGACCCGGAGTCCAAACAGCTGGCGCTATGGGTGGCACCGTATGCTTCCTTCTTGGCCATCAGATCCCTGAATTACTTGACCCACGTGGTGCAGTTCCAAAATGCCTTGTGGGAGCAGGGTCTGGCTCTGGCTGAGAAGTTGCCAGAAGGTGAGCAGAAGGAGGAGATGTTGCAGCTCCTCAGACCGGGTTGGGACGTGGGGACAAGTGCTACGAGCAGCATGCGACTCTCCCGGACTCCTTGGCCCGAGCAGCAGCTTCATGTGTATGCCTTCAGAGACACTCTTGGCTCCGTGTCTCAGCTTTACGGGTCACAAAAACATCATGGGCGCCCATTTGAGGAGAAGTTCTCTTTGGTGAGCCTCTGAGAGGTCATCCACCAAGCTTCAAAAGAAACCAGGAAGGCAGTGAGGTCGGTCCAGGCAATGTACCGACCGAGGCTTAGTTCCTTTCATAGGAATCAAAAGCCGTTTTAGTGGATGGGCACGGGGAACAACAGTCCCTTGCAGTCCACAACAGAAGAGCTCCGGTTCCGTAGAGGCCCAGGGTAGATAACCAGCGGGCCGAGGTCAGCGCCCAGCTAAACCCGGCCCAGCCTGCAGCCCCTCCGCCGCCACAGCCTGACTCCTTTCCGGCCCCGCCTCAGGATCAGCGGGACATCAAGGTCGAGTGCATTCAAAGTACCTGCCAGGATGGCAGTCCATAACCTCCACGACGGTGGGTTCTTCAGTTAGTCGAAAGAGCCACTTTATAGAATTCGTGAAAAGCCACCCTCAGGGCCTCCTCTGCTCTCCGTTACTCGGGGTCGCGAAACCTCTGATCAGGCAAAATACTCTCGCTCCTGCAAAGGGCGACAGTATCCCAGAGAACCAGCGAGGATCTGGTACTACTCCCACTTCTTCCTGGTTCAAAAAACAGGGACCTCCGTCCGATTCTGGACCTCAGCGACCTCAATATGTCGATGCTACAAAAATTCGCATGGTGACTCTTCGGGTCTTATTCCCATGCTAAGAGGGGCGCATTTTTAGCGTCTCTAGACATCAGGATGCATACCTGCATATCCCTGTAGCTCAGAGGCGCACAGGAGGTTCCTGCGCTTGAGTTTCCGGCCACCACTTTCAGTTCCGAGCACTTCCATTCGGACTGTCATCGGCTCCCAGGGTCTTTACAAATGCATGGCAGTCGTGGCGCGTCTCTGGGAGACAGGGCCATTATGTGTTCCGTACTTGGGCGATTGGCTTCTCATGGCCACCTCAGAGGCGTTGTTATTGGCTATCAGAGTACCCAGGATCTGTTTCGGTCTCTGGGCATCTTGATCAACTGTGAGAAGTCTCTCCTGGTACCGTCGCAGAAACTGCAGTTCATAGGCGCAGTCCTGGACACCGTTCAGGGAAGAGCATATCTTCCTGGACATAAGTCTCCACCACTCATTCACCTATTGGGATCTGCGCGGAGGCACCTAGGACCCATCCGGAGCAAACTTTTGCTGGAGGGTCGGGCGCCAGAGAATGGCGCTCGAGAAACGGCGCCCGAGCCTAGCTCGTGCGGTAATGACTATCTCAGTGTGACCTCAACCGCCTCAGTTCCTTTTTCCACCGTCAGGTGCACTTCAGGTGGCGGCAGTAGCTCACCTGTCGGGAGTCAAACTTCAAACTAGCAGCATAGTTTTCAGTTTTATTATTTTGTAGTATTATCTCGATACAGTATTGCTTAAATTTATTCTTATTTTTGAAATAAATACAATAAAAGTCTCAGCCTACCTGGGAGTCGACAAGAGCAGGTCAGGTGGCGGTAGGGAGACTTCGTATAAGACTATTCAGTCAGTCGTGCTGGGTCCGGTCCCGCCTTCTCCGGAGGGAGGGTCTGACAACGGTCAGTCCAATGCCGAGGGATGGGCAGTTCCCGGGCATATAAAATAAGCAGTCGCACTCTCGGCACCGTTCGGCCTCGAACTCTTCTTGGCCCACAGGTCTAAAGAAGAGGCATCACTCAAGTAAGCCCTCTGATATGTCTGTGCGTAGACACTTCGGTTATCGGGGCTAGTTGCGGTCTCCTTCTTGGAGTCGCCAACCTCTGCTTCTGGTAGCCGGCCGGCTCGACATCGAGCCCTACCCACCCCGCGGGTAGGTCTTCAGATGAGCAGTTTCATCAGTGGGCGCTCTTATGGAGCAATGGGCTCGGAGGTTGGTTCGGCTACCTGGCTCCGGTCGCTCGTGGGCCAGGGCTCTCTGGGCGACCAGGTAGAGAAGCAGTTGGACCTTCCTGAGTCGCTCGGCACCTTCTTGGTGCCGTCGACTCCAGCAACAGGTGTCCCCCCTCACATGGCTGCGGCGCGGGGTCCACCGATGCCCTTATCTCCTGCTCTTCTTCCTTCAAAACCTGTTTTGGTCTGAGAGTGTTTTCGGCGCCCTTGGAGTCGTGTAGCCTCTCGGCGCCATCCTCGGCGTCGATACTGCGCTGTTGTGTCCTCAGCGCCGTGCGGCTTCTCGGCGCCGATCCTCGGTGGCTTCTCGGTCCCGATTTTCGATTGCCGCGTGGCCTCGACGGTCATTCTCGATTGCCATCGCCTCCCTTAGCACGTGACTCTCAGTCTCCTCTTTCTCTTGCTTCCTTCTTCCTCCTCTTCTGAATTTCATTTCCTTTCCTGTCCATACAGTCCCTCCTGGACTGTCAGGAGATGACATTGAGCCTGACCCAGACCTTCGGGTTGGGTGATGAAGTGGACGAAGCAGGATCTATTACTGCTGCAGAGCCTGTGGTCGAGGACCTATCCTTTAAATCTCTGTTGAAAATCTGGTTCCACACTTTCTCCAGACTACAGACATCGATCCTGGAAATTGTTGAGACTCCAGTATCTTCATGCCTCGGAGATCCGTGCAGTTTGACTCCTCCGATTCAGCCTTCCTTCGAGACGCTATCTCAAATGGTATCGAATAATCCTGCTCTTACCCCTTCGGTGGCTAAATCCATTGATAGGAAATATTCAGCCCCCAAGGATCGTCCCATTTTGGCATCTCAAGCCTTTGCGGATCCTATTGTAGCCCTGGCAGAGAATGATAAGGTCGTTCTTCCTCAAGCTACTACAGCTCGACCTATTAACAAAGAATCTCGTAAGATAGACACCTTAGGTAAGAGAGTCTTTGCTGCTTCTACTCTAAATATGCATATTGCCAGTTACCAAGGCTATTTTTCTCAGTATGAGTATATCCTGTGGCATTCTATTAAACAGATGGTTGAATCCCTGCGAGTCGGATTCAAAGCCAGACTTCTTCAAACCATTACCAGAGGTATTGAATCTAATAACCAGCAGGTTAAAGCAGCCATGGATGCTTTGACACTGCTTCCGTTCAGCGGCTGCTGGTATTTGCACCGGCGTCATTCCTGGCTGCGCGCCGGGCTTCTGAATGATGCGCGGCAGCAGGTGATAGCATTGCCTCTGGCGGTGCATATCTTTTTGGTCCTCAGGTAGAGCAAGCTCTAGAAGCTACCAGAAGACTAGGTCAGCCATTAAGTTGGCTTGGCCCCTCCTGCCCCCTCTCGAGGGCATGCCAGTAAGCGACAGTTTCATAATCGCCAGTCCTTTCGAGGCAGAGAGTTTCCATAAGAATCAACCAGCCAACCTCAAAGAGGCATGACAGGCGCAAGAACGGCAGCGCCCGCGCTCGTTATAAATTGCCATTAAGTTCCTCTCAGCTGCCGGTGGACTTTTCCTCTCGGTGGGAGGTCATCTGATGCACTTCTACAACCAGTATAAGTCCATAACCTCAGACAAATGGGTCCTTTGGATAATTCGCGAGGGGTATTCACGCAATCTTGTGGAGACCCCCCCGGATCGTTCCCCCAAACGGCAGCCCAGGCTGTCAACCCTTCAGTCAGACCTTCTCACCGCCGAGATTCAGGGCCTTCTGAACAACAGGGCAGTAGAAGTGGTGCCACTGCACCAACGAAACACGAGGCTCTACTCCCATTACTTTCTGGTTCCAAAGAAGTCGGTATCACTCCATTCTAGATCTCAGAAGCTAACAAATTTCTCCCCAAGGAGAAATTCAGAATGATTTCTCTGGGAACCCTGTTACCTCTGCTCCACCAACACGACTGGTTAGCCTCCTAGATATGCAGGGCGCTACCAGCACATTCCTGTTCACCCGAGGCATCACAAATTCCTGAGGTTTGTGGCTCTGGGACAGCACTATCAGTTCAGAGTCCTGCCCTTTGGGCTATCCTTGGCGCCGCGAGTTTTTACAAAATGTTGTACAGTTCTCGCAGCACACCTCAGAAAGGTTGGAATTCAGGTGTTTCCTTATCTGGACGATTGGCTTCTAGCAAGCCCTTCCAGGCAAGGGACTCTGGACGCTGTGGAGACAGCCTTGCGCTTCCTTACGTCCATGGGAGTTCTGCTCAACCTCAAGAAATCACAACTGCAGCTCTCCCAGAGCTCCTTTTATAGGGACTCTTCTGGACACCTCCTGTGCGAGGCTTTCTTCCAGAAGACAGGAGGGCGATATCCTTCAGATGGCCCGTCATCGGGAAAACAGCTCAGTCTCAGCTCTCTCGATGCAGCGGATGCTAGGCCTCACTAGCATCCTCAGTGTTCACTGCACCCTAGCACGTCTGCACATGAAAACCACCCAGTAGATGCTCAGTACTCAGTGGTCCCCAACCACTCACCCGCAGTCCTATCTCATCAAGGTGACAGAACCCTTAAGGAGGTCACTCACCTGGTGGTCTCAAGAGAGCAATCTCTTGGAGGGGTATCCCTTTGCTCCTCTGGACCATCAGATCTCCATTACCATGGACGCATCCCTAATGGGGTGGGGAGCTCACTGTCAGGCTCTCCACACTCAAGGTGCGTGGACTCAAGTCAGTCCCAGCTCCCACATAAACGTCCTAGAAATGAGAGCCATCCTTTATGCGGTCCGAGCTTTGAAGGACATTCTGTGTCACAAGAACATTCTCCTTCAAACGGACAACAAAGCAGTGATGTATTACATCAACAAGCAGGGCGGTGCTCACTCTTACCCCTTATGCAGAGAAGCAATGAGGGTATGGGAATGGTGCTTGGAGCACAAGGCTCTAATTCAAGCGGTCTACCTGCCAGGTGTTCAGAGCGAACTGGCAGACCGTCTCAACAGAACAGAGACAGACCCTCACGAGTGGTCTCTCGACTCAACCATAGTTCAGTCACTATTCGAAGAGTGGGGAACTCCAGACCTGGACCTTTTTGCATCCCCACTCAACGCAAAACTGCCTCTCTTCTGCTCCAGAAATCCAGGGCCTGGCATTTTCTGTCAGGATGCGTTCAGGCTGCGGTGGACAAAACGCTTTCTTTACGCCTTTCACGCCTCTTCCTCTAATTCAGAGGGTACTCCTCAAGTTCGAATCCCAGGGGGACAAAATGATTCTCATTGCTCCTTTTTGGCCTCGGCAGCTGTGGTTTCCACTACACAACAATATGTTGGCAGTTCCTCCGAGACCACTTCCCCTGCAGATGAACCTTTTGACTCCGGGACCGGTGGTCCATCCCAACCTGAGATCACTTCACCTTCATGCTTGGCTCCTGAAGAGGTCAAGTAAACCGGTTCAATGTCTCTTGAAGAGTTTCAGATATTCTTCTGGCTGCACGGAAGCCAATACTCGGAAAACACAGCCAAGTGGGCGTTTTTAAGCTCTGGTGTACAAAGTCCTCTTTGAATCCCTTTCCTGTCCACCAGATAAGGTTTTGGAGTACCTTTTGGACCTCTCAAATTCGGGTCTGCAGTACTCTACAGTCAAAGTTCATCTTAGTGCCATTTCAGCGTATTTTGAGCACGTTATTTCCTTAACTCTGGCTCAGTTACCTATGGTTAAGAGATTTCTTAAGGGGATTCTGCATACCAGACCCCCTACAAGACGTCCAGTTGCAGCCTGGGACATTAATCTTGTGCTAGACATGCTCACTCGGAAACCTTTCGAACCTCTGGCTACCTGTGAGCTAAAATTTCTCACCTGGAAGACTGCCTTCCTAGTGGCCATTACCTCAGCCCACAGGGTCTCTGAGATACATGCCCTGGTCACAGACCCTCCGTATACTGTGTTCCATAAGGACAAAGTAGTTCTTCATTACTCATCCTAAATTTCTTCCTAAGGTTGTGTCAGAATTTCATCTAAACCAACCTTTGGTCCTTCCCTCTTATTTTGCGGACTTCCAAAATGAAGGGCGTTCTCTTCATTCTTTGGATGTTAAGGGCCTTGCGTTTCTATCAAAGATAGAACCAAAGATTTATAAAAGCTCAGCAACTGTTTGTTTCCTTCAGTGAGACCGGCTGGGTCAACCTGTAGCTATCAGATGTATCTGATCATGGCTAGTGGCGTGCCTTCATCACTGCTATTCCATGGCAGGTTAAGTTGGAGGTAGGATTCCGCTCACTCTACCAGAGCGGTCGCGGCATCCCTAGCGGAAATCCGCAACGTGCCCATTGCAGACATCTGCAATGCGGCCACCTGGAGCTCAGTGCATACTTTCATTAAACATTATGCACTAGATGTCCATGCCAGATGGCATTCTTCCTTTGGCAGAGCCATCCTCAATGGACTTCTGTCCTAGAAACGTGAGCTCTTGGTCTCTCCTGCCGCCCTCTCGGGGGATTATTAGCTCGGTACTCTCCCAATAGTGTGAATGAGTGGTGGAGACTTATGTCCAGGAAGATATGAAAATTACGTACCTACCGTAATTCTTGATCTTCTTGGACGAGTCTCCACCACTCATTCACACGCCCACCCTCCATCCCCCGAGCTCACCTTTCTTGTTGGTCTTCGCTCCCTCAAATCTTTAGGCCGTGAAGACTTCTTTGTTGACCCTTCTTACATGGGTCGCCCAGACTATCTTATGTCTCGTTTTTAGGTTAGGCTACCCTTCTAGGTTAGTTACGCTGCACCTCCTTGGTAAAAAAGGTACTGAGGCGGTTGGAGGGTCGCGCGAGATGAGTGGATACCCGCACGAGCTAGGGCTCGCGGCGCCATCTCTGGCACCGACCCTCCAGCAAAAAGTTTGCTCCCAATGTGTCCTAGTTCCTCCGGCGCAGATCCCAATAGTGTGAATGAGTGGTGGAGACTCGTCCAAGAAGATCAAGAATTACGGTAGGTACGTAATTTTCATTTCTTCCAGACAACAGAGCGGAGCGCATCAGATCCCTCATCAGTGATCTTTCGTCGAACAAGACCGTCCCAGCCAGGTCGGTCCTTCGTGTGCTCAGACACATGGCTGCGGCCATTCCGACCGTCCCTTTCGCAAGGCTCCACATGCGGGTAACTCAGTGGATGCTCAAGGTGCAATGGGACCAAAGGCAAGACCATATGCAGCATCTGGTCAGAATCACGAACGCCGTGATTCGAGACTGGCAATGGTGGCTAGACCCAGGGACACTCTCTACGGGTGTCCCGTTTATAGCGCCGTCCCCGGAGGTAATCCTCACCACAGACGCCTCAGGACTAGGGTGGGGAGCACACCTGGACGGGGTGAAGTCCCAGGGAACGTGGACCCCTCAGGAGGCTCACCTTCATATCAACGTTCTGGAGATGAGGGCGGTCCTTCATGCCCTGCAGGCATTTCAGTCAGAGATCCCGCCGAGTACTCTCCTGCTACAGACAGACAACACGGCAGTGATGTATTACCTCAACAAACAAGGAGGCGCACACTCTTACCCCCTTTGCAGGGAGGCTATGAGGGTGTGGGATTGGGTAATCCGACACGGCGCGAAGATGATCACAGTACATGTGCCCGGGGTGGACAACACAATTGCAGACGGCCTGATTCACTCCCAGGCCAGAGTCCATGAGTGGGAACTTCTTCAGGAGGTAGCAGAGGATCTGTTTCTTCGATGGGGAACTCCAGAATTGGACTTGTTCGCTTCCCCATCCAACGCAAAACTGCCCAATTTTTGCTTGCTAGATCCAGGGCCTGGTGTTTTCTGGCGAGACGCGTTGTCCCTCTCCTGGGCGGACAGATTCCTCTCGCTTTCCCTCCCTTCCCGTTGATCGAGAGAGTTCTTCTCAAGCTGCGCAGGGAGCATGCAACAGTGATCCTGGTGGCCCTTTCTGGCCCAGACAGATCTGGTTCCTTTGCTAATACAGCTATCCGGGAACCTCCGCTCCGTTGCCATTCAGCTCCCATCTCTTGTCTCAGGAGGAGGGTTCACTGGTCCACCCGGACTTACGCTCACTGAATCTGCATGCATGGCTCCTAGAGACATAGCCATTTTGCGACACAGGGGTCTCGCAAGAGGTTGCGGAAGTTCTTTCTGCAGCCAGAAAGCCGGCAACGCATGCGACGTACGCCATGAAATGGCGCCGTTTTTGTCTATGGTTGCAAACACGCGGCCTTTCCCCTTTAGGTTGTCTGGTGAAAGCGGTGTTAGAGTACCTGCTCTCCCTTTTCCGTTCGGGTCTCGCCTACTCCTCTATTAAGGTGCACCTCTGTGCCATTTCAGCTTATCACCTCCCGGTGGGACAGCGCACAGTGGCACAATTAGATGCCTGTCGAGAATTCTTGAGAGGGGTGTTACATCTTAGGCCACCCATTAAGGACCCAGTGCCTCCATGGGACTTACTTTTTGTCCTGGAGCAACTCACGCTCCCCCCCTTTGAACCTGCCGCGGATTTCGAGCTGCGTTTTCTGTCATGGAAAACGTTGTTTTTAGTTGCTGTTACGTCAGCGAGAAGAGTTTCCAAGCTTCATGCTCTCATGTGTAAGGAGCCTTACTTGATTTTCCACTGGGACAGAGTATCCCTGAGGATGAATCCTAAATTCTTGCCTAAGGTGGTTTCCACACTCACTCTCAATCAGGACATTGACCTGCCTGTCTACTTCCCTAATTATTCTAATAGAGGAGAGACACTGCTCCACACCCTGGATGTTCACCGCAGCTTAAGGTACTACCTGAGCAGAACTAAGCAGCTTCGTAAATCGGGAGCAACTTTTCGTTTCCTTTACTGAAAGGGTGATGGGCCAACCAGTATCCAAACAGTCCCTTTCTCGCTGGCTTGTCCAGTGCATATCATGCTGTTATGATATCAAACAAAAGCCCCTCCCGGGATCAGTCGGGGGCCATTCCACTAGGGGAGTGGCCACCTCATTTGCAGCACTTCGAAACGTCTCCACCTCTGCAATTTGTGCTGCAGCCACTTGGAGCTCTGTACATACCTTTATCAGGCACTATAGCCTGGACATCGCTTCACGGCGAAGAGCCGGCTTCGGCCTGGCTGTGCTACAGGGTCTCCTGTCCTAGAATCAGGACCTGGAATGAACTTTCTAGTTTCCTCCTCCCAGAGTGTTTGCAAGCGCTGCTGGGAATCAGTCTAATGGTGTAACCTGCTGCAAGAGCTGTGTCTCGAGTAAGATAGTACAGTTTGCGTAGAACTTACGTAACAGTAGATCTTCGAGAACAGCTCTTGCAGCAACTGCCCACCTTCCCCCTTAGAGGAGGCATGGCTTAAGCCCTTTTTTAACAGGCATTTTTCCCTTTTGTCTTCTGACGGTGGATCCTCGGTCTCCCATTTCGATGTCAGCCTGCGGCGGGGAGTCTCGGCGGGAGGAACTGAGGAATCTGTGGCCGGGACCACCCCTGTACTCGCCTGGCGTCGGAGGCGGGACCAGCGTCGGGCGGTCCCGCTGAAGATAGCTAGCTAGAATTTTTCCGTGGGGTCCTGACGCCTGCCGGCTTCAGTCCTAATGGTGTAACCTGCTGCAAGAGCTGTTCTCGAAGATCTACTGTTACGGTAAGTTCTTACGTAACTGTACTGTACTGGTAACTGGGGAAATGAACCACTTTGCCCAGTGCAGGAAGGCAGCAGCAAAGGCCAACAGGATGCTAGGGTTCATAGCAAGGGGGATTACATCTAGGTGTAGGGAAGTCATCTTGCCCCTGTACAGGTCCCTGGTGAGGCCACACTTGGGAGTACTGCATGCAGTTCTGGCATCTCTACTTAAAAAGAGACATCAAGCTACTGGAGGGGGTACAGCACAGGGCAACAAAAATGATCCTGGGATTGGGGGATAAACCTTATGAGGAAAGACGGCATGAGCTCAATATGTATAGCCTGGAGGATAGAAGAGAGGGGATGTGATTGAGACCTTCAAGTACCTGAAGGGTATGAACAGAGTAGGCACCAGGAGTTTGTTCATTCTAAAAGTTGGAATGGAAACCAGAAGAGACACTGAAGTTGGAAGGGGGCAGGTTCAGGAGAGAGATGAGGAGACATGTCCTGCCAGAGGGAGTCATATCGTTACAGACAGTGGGGAGCATCAAGAGGGGGTGGGACAGTTTCAAAGGGAGGGTTCAAACCATGAGGGGGCAGGGGATGAGTGTGAAGGAAAAAGTGGGAGGCGGGGCAGCTGCAGTCTAATGGACTGAAGTGCTGCACACTCGAGAAGACTAGATAGACCATAAGGTCTGTATGTGCTGGCAATTCCATATGTTCATAAGTTACTCTTACTCAGACAGTTGGCTGATAGCTACTTCGTCCAGCCACAAGCTCTACCCATGGCTTCTTGCTTCCTTCTCTTCTTAGAGTTCTGTTGAGTCTAGAAGTCTCCGCTCTGACCCCTGCAGTAGTTGCTGCTCCTAGCAGCTCTCTTGGATACAGTCAGGGCCTAGCCTTCCCTTGAGGGCAATATACAGATGATCCTACATGTAGTGTGCTACTTTTTGGACAGCAACTGTGCTTATGCCCATCCTATACAACGCATGCTGGGCCTCATGGCAGCTGAACAATCCCCTGGTTTGATCACACACTTACCAGTCAGTGGAGAACATCTCCTCCACAGTTTCCTTTCTCCCATCTGGAACCCCGGGCAACTCACTCTTTAGAGGCCTCCCTGTTGGGTAGCCCACTGTCAGTGTTTCACTCACAAGGTGTCTGGAACACGAGTATAATCTCCACTTCAGTGGGTTGCACATGCAAACTGTTTTTGTATGCTCTGTCAGCCCTGGTGGGTCTCAACAGCTACAAAAACAGTCCTTTTCCAGACAGACAACAGTCTGCCTTGTATTACACGAACAAAGAGCACTCTTTTACCTTGTTTGCTGAGAAGCTATGAGAGTGTGGAGAGAGGGCCTGGAGCAGGGGATCCTACTCCATGCCAGTTATCTGCCAGGTGTCTAGTACACACTGGCAGGTACACTCTGCCAAACAGGGGTCCTTCTTCACGACTGATTTTGTGAGATCACTGTTCAGTGAGTGGGGCACCCCAGATGTGGACTCTTTTGCATGAACTTCCTCGAGTCTGCTCTGGAAGACCAAAGCATGTCATTTCTGCCAGGATGCTTTCGGATTGTTGTGGCAAAATCTTTTCTGTATGTATCCCTCCAAGCCCCCTAGTGCTGGGAATATTGCTCCAATTGGATGCGTAAGGGGGCAGAATCACTGATTGTATCCTGTGGCCTCAGCAGGTATGGTTTCTCTGTTTATCAGGCTTTCACTCAGCCAACAGAGGAGCCTTCCTCTCAGGTTGGACATGATCTTCCAAGGATCAATCTTCACCATTAATTACTGGTGTTACAAGTCGGAGGCGCAGGACCCCGCGGGAAGTGTATAGCTTTAAGACTTTTCAGGAGGGGAACTGACTCTGGAGACAGCGCTGCCCTCAAGGCCTGCTCATGATGTGGTGCTTGCTGGTTGGCCAGTAACTGAAACTGGCTCCCCAGCCTCCTCAGTTCTGCTTTTCCCGATGTCGAGGTGGCATCTCGTGGGAGCTTCAAGCAAAATCTACTGCATCAGTTCTGCTGCCACCGATTTTCCGCTTGACACCACATCTTCAGTTTGGCTCCGAATTTTTAGCTCCGTTTTTTTCTTTTATTTTTCTAAGTGTGCGACATCGAGTGCTGTTGCTGGGTTTTTTTTTTTTTTTTTTTGTTCCTTTTTTCAGTCCTGTCCAGTTCAGGGCCTAAAAAGTCTGGAAAATCTAAAGCGGGACTTGCCCCATGCGTTGGTGCCCCTGTTTCAAGCTCATGACTGTGTCAGACTGCCATGAGCATTGCTTGGCCTGCCTGGGTCCAAACCATGACAAAGATTTGTGCGACTCTTGTTTCTCGATGGACCTCCATGTCCTACAGATCCACGCATTGAAGATGAGCTGAGATCCACTCACCTTCGGAGGAAGGCATCGCACCCCCGGGCACCAGATTTAGGTGTTTGAGCCCTTTCCCTGGGCCCCTGCCCGATATTGTACATACTGAGTGAGACCAGGCCTAATTGAGTGGTCGGTGGGACAGTTGGCCTCCTCCAAGGGGTCAGCTGAGAAACCCACGCAGTCCGGTGCTCCTTCAGGAACCTGAACGCCTGTGATGTCGGGTCTCAGCTATACACTGGGCCTGTGCCGGTGGTCTCAGCATCATAGCCTGGTGCCGTTCCGGCTCTTGACACCGTCCCTGGTGCCAGTGAGTGGGGTGGCGTTGCTCTACTGGGTCCCTTTGTGACACCGCTCATGGTGCCAGGAGGGGGAGTCTCTGGGGTGGCCTCTTTGGAGATCTCTCTGGTCTCTTCCTCAGAGTTGGACAATGACCGAGATGATTCTGATTGGCTGCCCAGTTCCCTGGAGGCTCAGGACTCCCCTCGGCCAAGCTGTAGGCCCGCAGTGGATTTGGGAAGTACCCAGCTCTGTGCTATCTCTGGTGCCACCCTTCCTTTATCTCCTGGCACCGTGAGCAGTACCGAGCAAGCCGCTGGTGGCGTCCCCGGTGCCAGAGAAGGGGGCAGCAAGGAGCATGGAGCCGGATCAGGGAATGGCACCGACTCAGGTGCCAACCCTGTTTCTGGTGCCGCAGAAGGCACTGATTCAGGTGTCTGCGTCGGGATGACACGGAGGGGAGTTTCAGAGCTGCCTGTGGTGCCAGTTCTTCCCAGCATTTTCTCCTGGATTCCTCAGTTCCTGTTGGGCCTCGGTCAAAGGGCAGGTCCTTGTCTGGTGAGGCAGGGGCCAGCAGGCCTCAGTCAGCACCCCTTGCTGTCCCTAGAGCAGCTGGAGGCTCTAGAAGAAGCAGGAGTGCAGACCTGGGTCTTCTCTCCCCTCTTAATCAGGCAGATCTGCAGTCGATGGGGATGGGGCCACCCTAGTGAACCAGCACAGCTCCGATCTCACCTGGGGGCTCCCCAAAGGCATCACTCAGCTCGCCCCTCCATGGTATGGATCAACCTTAACCTTTTTTTTGCACTAGCCAGCAGGACAAGTTGATTCAGAATTGCACTAGCCCGCAGATAGTTGCACTACTAGCCTTCAATTATAGTGGTAAATTTTTATCACTTATACAAGAGACAATGCAAGCCAAGGAATACTCTGATTATTGCACATTTATCCTGCTCCCACATTGCTTCCAGCTCCCCAGCAGAAGAAAAGGCTGCAATGTCATCACACACAGTGAGCCCCCCCCCCATTGTTTTGTACCATGGTTTCCTCTCTTTCTATTTCTGCTTACTCCCCCAACACACACACACACACACACACACACACACACACACACACCACCACCAAACCAGAGGACATCACAACAGCAAATGTTCAGTCAAGCAGTCCTAGCTCTGCACACACAATAGCTGACATCACATGCACCTCACCACACTGTTACCACCACCCACAGGGCAATGAACAGTCAGGCAGAGAATGACACTCTCAGCCCCTGCCCTATAGTCAACTGGAAACCTGCACTTCTAGAAGTTTTTGTACAGTCTCAAGTGAGCCAGGAGCACATCTAAGATTTCTTTGGGGTGGGGGCTACACAAACCTAAGGGGCTTGGGAAATAGAAAATTGACTTTTTATTTTTAAACGCATTGATTTTAATATGCTCTTCTCCAACAATAACAGATTTTTCTTTAACATTGTCCTTTCATCGGCTCAGGGGAACAGTACACAAGCATAATGCAGTACATCTCTGTTTCTATATAGGATGATCTATGCACCCCAGGAATGCCTATTTTAAGCTTTCAAATGATGTATTTTATTAAGGTTTATTTTTGTACCATACATGATCCAAAGCTTTATTTTTAGGATGAAATGATATGCTGGGTGGGATAAGGGTGGGACTGTATGGCTGGCAATGGCTGGCATGGTCCATTTAGAAGAGCTGGGGACCCCATACACTTTCCAGTAATGGCAGCTATGGATCTGTGTAGGGTCATTTGAGTCTGGTCTGCAGTTATGTCCAGGGAAAGAACAGAGTCAAGAGATTTGGAGGGGAGAGGGAAGTTATGGTGAGGCTGGGATAAAACCCACCACCTGCAGGGCTGATATACCTCCTCACATTTTGTCACTGAAATGTTTGATACAGACACTCAAAATGTAGGGAAATGAGGGGGACTGGTCTTAATAATATGGGACAAATTGTTAGAGACACATTCAGAGAACTGGAAGCTAGTGACTTAACAGCACTGTACCCCGATCACATCCTGGACACTAGCTGAAAGGCCTAATAGTAGAGTGATGATGACACATTGAGTCTTTTGTGGGATCCCCCTCTTGAACTGCCAGATAATTGCAGTTCTTAATGAGCTGTCAATCACACCAGGCCGTCTGGAACATTGAGAGATTAGTATGAGGACTAGAGCCTGCCAAAGTAGAGATTTTTTTATTTATTTATTGAATTTTGATGACCGGGTAGGCCCACTGGGCCCCGGAGGTCCCTTTTTCAGGGGCGACCCGGGAAATAACAGTACATAAACTTAATAAGCAGTAGTACATCAACAAGTTGTAGGCATGCGGTGGTCATACATATAAGTGAAGCAGAACAGTCTTTTCTAAAGGTTGCATTTATCTAAAAACCATCAATGAAGTTTGGTGTGGGGAAGAGCTAGCTAAGGAGTTAGTGCTGCTCCTTTTTAACTTCATTAACAGCCATGGAAACCTGCACTAGTCAAGACTGACAAGTAGAGATTTAGCAGCACTAGCCCTGGTCAATTTGCACTAGGGTTTGGGCTAGTAAAATAATGTTAAGATCGACCCCTGCTCCATGGTTGGGCGACCTGCAGTGGGCGGTCTGCGCAGCCCCCTCCCTAGGGAATGGTCCCTTGCTCACTCCCGCTGCTGGTGTGGTCTCTCAAGACCATTCTCCCCCTTCCCTACCTCTGTCTTCCATGCCTTCTAGCCCAGGTTTTTCCAACCCTGGGGGGCCTATGACTTGAGAACAGTTTGGGGCGACGGCGGCTGTGTACCCCTGATACCTAAGAGCCCTGCATGAGGTAATCTTCAGACCTCAGGCCCCTGCACTGCCTCCCTCTGAACACAGCTCTTCTGAATCTCTGACTTCCTCCTCTGAGGAAGGGTATACCCCCATTCAACTTTCCTCTAATGCTGATCTTCCTATCGGAGATGATGGAGGAGCTGCGCCTCTCCCATTTCATCGGTCGCAACCCTATGCATGCAGCACTTTCTATCCTTGGGGAATACAATTCAGAATCCACCATGATCCCTCTGTGGCCTCAACCCTTCACAGAGGTATGTCACACAGTGTCTGGCAAAACCCCTCAGCCCCTATTCCAGCCCTGAGGGACTGCCAGTGCAGGTACTGTGCTCCTCTGGGGTATCCAGGTGCTATGCCCCATCCCACCTCAGATGTGGAGCTGCTGGACACCCCTCTGGGCATCATTGCCCTAGGCATGACTGCTCCCCAGACTCCAACAAGTTTGATTGCTGGGGTAGAAGGTTGTTATAGCTGGTGCATCTCCTTTTGTGCATTTCGGTGCACCAGGCATATCAGGCTGACTATGCCAGGCACCTGTGGGTGGTGCTGGGTCAGCTCCTGGCATCCATGCCTGATAGTGAGGCAACCAGATGGGCCATCAGCGTTTCCACCCATGGTCTGGATCTAGCGAGACACCAATCAAGGGTGTCTTATGACGCTAATGAGGTAGCTTCTGTGGGAACAGCGGTCTGCATCAGGTGGATGGCGTGGCTCTGTCCTTCCAGCTTATCACCTCTGGCCCAGCGTAGGGTGACTGCCTCACCATTCCAGGGGGTCCACTTTTTCTCCTGCAGGGTCAGGCAGGAGTTAGCAGGGCACCTTCCCTCTCCCAGGTCTTGGGAGCGCCCACCTGCCCCTTACAGTCTCGAGTACCACCAGACCCGTGAGGAGCCTCCTCCTCTTGTGTATCCCCCACAAGAGGCTGAGGGGTCTTTCTCCCTCAGAGTGCGCCAGTGCCACCTAAAGGTGGCAGCTTGGTACTCACCCACCAGTATTGAATGGTGAAGATTGATCCTTGGAAGATATGAAAATTACTGTACGTGCTCACCGTAATTCTTGATCTTCCAGGATATTGTCACCATTCATTACTGCTTCCTGCCCACCTGTCCCTCATGGCCACAGTCTGCTGGGCAGCGCCACCTCCCTGCCTGCCCTCCACTCTTTTGACTCAAAAAAGTGCTAATGTTTATCTGGCACACCGAAAAGGACCATCAGGCTTGTAACCAGACAGATCCCCTCCTCTTTACTTTCAAAGGGGGGGAGGGCAACTGTAGCTAGCTTGCCTCTCTTGCCTCCTCCCCTCAGAGAAGGATTTGCTACCCTAGGGTCCAGAGCTTGCCTTATCTCTTAAAAGATGGTGGGTCAGTTGGTCCTTGGCTGCTTGCTCACGTCAGCACTGAATTCCAGGGTTAGAAGCCACTTGCAATATCTTGCACCGCATAGTGTGCTGTCTTCTCCACTTAGGAGACAAGCTTAAAAGCTTTGCCCTTGCACTTCTATGCTTAATATCTGCTATGCTTTCAGTACTGGGCTAAGCAGGCAGCAGGCATCTTCACTCCCACCTTGCCATTTTTCCCTACTTTCAGGGTCATTGGGCCTTTCAGGACTATTCTCCCCGACCCTCTATAGAGGGGGAGAGAGAGAGAGAGAGACATTGGCAGATGCTTCTGTCTCCCAGATTCTTTTCCTCGGTCTACCGTGGCTTCCCCAGACTGTTAAAAAAAAAAAAGGGGTGGTAGACAGGGCAAAGGAATGGGCTGCCTAGCCTCATACATGGTCCTATGTGGACCACACTTATGTCTCCCTTATTCTGACTTGGGGCCATGCCCTTGAGAAGTTCTCTGGGGCAGTTGTCTTCTTTAGGATCCTCACTTTTATGTCAGACCATAGCCCTTTCTAGCAACGTTTGGGTTCCACCTTCCTGTCTCATCTCTTGCCTACTCACTATTGGGTAGTCTGCCTTCCTGCTGGAGTAGATCAGTCCTGTCCCACATCCCAGGCTGAGGATAGGGCACCCTCCTGTCTCTCTCTCTCTCTCTGGCCTGCCCAGCACCATGGTCACTCCTAACCTAGAAACCCTCTTCAGAGTCCATACCCTTCTTCTTTCTGGTCAGTTTTAGGTTTCAGTTTATATTCTTTTCTTTTCCCTGTCCCTTGGGCTCCTTTGCCCTACCCTTTCTTTCTCTTCTCTGGTTTCCTCTCCGGTGAGCAGAACTGAGGAGGTTGGCAAGCCAGCGTCACTTACTGGCCAACCCACAAGCGCCACATCATGCGTAGGCCTTGAGGGTGGTGCTGTCTCCAACATCTGCTCTCCTCCTCAAAAGTCTTAAAGCTATACACTTCCCATGGGGTCCTGCGCCTCTGGCTTGTACCCACCAGTAATGAATGGTGAAGATATCCTGGAAGATCAAGAATTTTATTTATTTGTTTATTGAGATATCAGAATTACAAACCTTTGAGTCAGAAACTCTTTTTGCAAAGGCTCCATGTCATGGAAGTACAAAACAAGAGAAATGGACAATACAATGAAAGGTATTACAAGTGAATGAGGAGGGTAAAACAACCCAGAGTGTCAAGTATGGTACAAAGATAACGAGCAATACACTAAAAGATATTTCATCTGAATACGGAGGGTAAAACAACCCAGAGCCAAACATGGTACAAAGGTTTCAAGCAAATTAAGCTATTGCTTGCATTCAAATTTCAAGGATGATACAAGGTTTCCTAAGTCAATAAAACAGATACTCAAGATAAAGGCACAATACATCAGAAGAATTAATCAGAGTGGGGGGGGGAGGGGGCACAAGGCACAAAGATTTGGCTTGGCACATCAGTGAAAGAGGGGTGAATATGCGGAGTGGACAACTCAGGGGCAGTCACAGGTACTGGCGGTGAGTAGTTACTCTCTTAGTTTGAGTTTGAAATTATCAAGGTTCTGGACAGATGAGGTGTCAAGAGGACAGATCATTTAGCCAGAGTGGAGCCCTGTAGTGGAAGGCACGTTGCCCCAAGGATGTTCTGCAGAACGACACAAGCAATGTGGCTTTGACTGAGCCTCTAGTATTCCTTGTGGATGGTGCATGTTGAATGAGATTAAGGAGCCCAGTGAGGGACAGACTGTTGACAGTCTTCCTGGCAAGGAGACAGGTGTGGTATTTCAGCCAGCCCTCAAAGTTAAGCCAGTAAGAGAGCCGATAAAGATTACAGGTGTGTGTCATCCTATCACATCCTGTGACAAGATGACAGGCCCTATTCAGGGTGACCTTAATTCTGCGAAGTTCGGTATTATCAGCCGAACCATGGAAGATGATCCCGTAATCCAGTAGGGAAAGGACAGAGGAGGTAACCGCTAGACGGAGGGCTGCAGGAGGCATACAACGTTTGTTCCTGTAAAGGAGACCAATTCTGGCATTTGCAGCAGAGCTAAGATGATGGGTATGTTCATGATAGTTTAGTGAGGAGTCAAGGGTTACACCAGATGTTTCAAGGAAGTCACTTGTTCTAGCTGTGAGTTTTGACAGTTAAGTATTACAGTGAGTACGTAAGAAGTTTCTACTTGGAAAGCAGCTTTCTACTGGCCATCTCTTCTGCTTGCAGATTGTCTCAAATCCATCTCTTGATTGCAGATTCCCCTTATACTGTTTCCCACAGGGACAAGGTTGTGCTCCGTACTCGGTAAGTTCCTAAGTGGCATTGGAGTTCTCTCTGAATCTGTCACTGTATTGCCTACCTACCTGCCACTTCCAGAATGATGGAGAGCATGCTGTCTCTATTCTCTGTTCATTCCTTACCTGGACAAAACTAGGATTTCAAACAATCCAGACAGCATTTGTTCTCCTTTGCTTCCAGTTGAAAGGGTCAGCTTGCTCCACTCAAGTGCATTTCTGCCTGGGTTGTGCGCTGTTTACACCTCTGCTATGCCATGGCATAGGTCGTGTTGAAAGGTTAAGTATGCAGGGCCGGCCCATCAGTGCAGCGGTTGGATTTCCACATGTGACGCCAACGACCCGGGTTCGGGAATGGACCTGAGAGTCGGAGGGACGACCAGGGGAAGAATGGATCGAGCATCCTAGGGACTGCTGTCCTTCTCCGGGGGTGGTCAGAGTTTCCGGCACTTTGCGGACCCCTGGCAGAGGCTGAGGTATCACCTCAACTGGTGCCAGTAATCTTAGGGGCGGGGCAGACACTGGACATCCATTGCATGTCCCGTCCTCAAAAAATTGCCCCGGCATAACGATCGCTTCACGTCGTCGCCCACTGCTTCCGGGGTCCCACTCCCATGGCCCCGACCTGGGGGGGGGGGTAAGCCAGGGCTTGACCATAGTGTCCATTGGGAGGGGGAGCCCCCCGGCAGCGCCACCCAGGGAGGTAAGCCTGGGCATGGGGTGACGAGCGGAGTCCAAGAACAAGGGGATCCGGAACCAAAAAAAGAAAGATCAAGTACACACCAAGTCCACCACTGCAGTTGTCACGTCCCTAGCAGAGGTTTGTTCTGTGCCTATCTGTGATACATTGCAAAGCTATAACTGGGATCAGTGGCTGCTGTTCTGGTGGCTGCTAGAAAACCCTCCACTAAACATACTTTGTAAAGTGGAAGCAGTTTACATTGTGGGCTTCCACCAAGCACCTGAATCCTTTTACTTGCCCAGTTAATGTGGTGTTGGAATACTTGCTGTCCCTATCAGACATAGGGCTCCAGTATTCCTCCCTCAGGGTGAATTTGGACATGATTTTAGCCTTTCATGCCCGTTGACGGCCATATGGTTGCTCAACTAGAAGTATCCCATACCTTTTTGAGAGGTATACTACACTTGAAACGTCCAATTAGGAATCCAGTCCTGGCTTGGGACTTATATTTTGTGTTGGAAAAGTTTACTTTGGCTTCTTTTGAGCCTGCTACGAGTTACGGCATACGCTTTCTTTCATGGAAGGCATTATTTTCGGTTGCCATTACTTCTACTCAAAGAATTTCAGAGCTACAGGCTCTAATCTGTGAGCGTCCATACTTGATTTTTCACAATGACCAAGTGTCTTTATATACAAATCCTAAGTTTTTGCCAAAGGTGGTGTCTGAGTTTACTTTGAATTAAACTATCCACCTTCCAGTTTATTTTCCAGAGTATGCCAATCTAGAGGAAGCATTACTCCATACTTCAGCTGTGCATGGAATCCTCCGGTATTACGTGAACCGCACCAAGAACTGCAGAAAATCCTCTCAGCTTTATGTTTCATTCACCCCTGAGAAAGTGTGCGCTCCTGTGTCTGAACAGTGTCTGTCCAGTGTACAGTTCTGGAGACCTTACCTACATAAGGACATAGACAGGGTAGAGAAGGATCAGAGGAGGGCAACATAGATGGTACCTAGATTGCATCACAAGTCCTGTGAGGACAGGTTGAAGGAACTGAATATGTGCTCCCTGGAGGAGAGGAGGGAGAGAGGGGATATGATAGAGACATACAAGTATCTTACAGGGAGGAACAGGGTGCAGGAATACACTTTTTTTAAGCGAAAAAGATGTTCCAGGACTAGAGGGCATGGGATGAAGTTGGAGGGAGGACGATTCAGAGGAAACATGAGGAAGAATTTCTTCACAGAACGGGTGGTGGACAATGGAACACCCTGCCAGAGGAAGTGGTGGGGGCTGAAACAATCACAGGATTTAAGAATGCATGGGATAGACATAAAGAATTCTGGAGGTCAGGGGTAAGGGGCAACAGACTTCTAGGAAAACATAAACTGAACTTACAAGCTCAAATGGGCAGACTGGGTGGGCCATAGGCCCTTATCTGCCGACACTGTCTATGTATCTATGTCCAAATGTTTGGCAAACTTTATTACTTACTGTTATAGGAAGTACAGCAAGGAACTTCCTTGTGTGGTGTGTGATCCTTCTACCAGAGGCATGGCCACTTCTGTTGCTTGTTTTAGAAGTATCTCAGCTGTTGACATTTGTGCTGCTGCCACTTGGAGTACTGTTCACAACTCCACTAAACATTATGGTCTGGACATTGTGTCTCGTAGACAAGCAGGTTTTGGCCTGCCTGTCTTAATAAGGTCTGCTGTCATGAGCACGCATGTCTCCATCTGTCCAGACTGACAGTTTTGGTACTACTTGATACTTATCCCAAAGGTGTGGCTTGATGAAAGAGATATCCTCGAAGAAGATAGAACAGCTACGTGCTTACCATAACAGTAGATCTTTGAGAGAATCTCTTACATCAGACCATGCTGACCCACCCGCCTTCCGCCTTCAGGAGTAGGTCACAGAATTTTTCTGCACAGAGTTTTTCCATCACTGCTTCTTCAGTCTTCCTAGTACTGGGGACTTTATCTGAGCTTTATACTCTGACCTACTTGTGGGAATCCATAGAAAAGAGTGATTCTTGGAAGATAAGAAAGTTACATACTTATCGTAACTGTTGTTCTTCCTGAATATCTACTCCATAGATTACTACACCTACCAACCATTCCCCCAAACTTGTTCCAGTGTTATGGTCTTCACCCATTTGTACTTGGTTTGGGCTGTGGAGACACTGTGTTACTGGGTTTGATGTTTCTTGTTACACTGGCCACCAGGGATATCTGATGCCCTTACATTAATTACATAGGTTACTCGTTTGGTTCATGCTGCTCATTAAAAAAAGTTACTATGAGCTGGCCCACTGGCACAGCGGTAGCACTACTGCTTGTGACGCCGGCGACCAGTGTTTGGTAGCGAGCCCGGGTCGTTGGGGGGGGCTGGCTGGGGAAAGAAGGATTGGCGCCCATTGGGTCGCCCTCCTTCTCCAGGAGGGGTGGGTTGCTCTACTTGCTGCTATACCACCACCACCTGGGTGACCACAGGTGGTGCTGGTGCAGCCAAGGAGGCAAAATGGTAGGGAGGCCGAGGACCAGAGTGGAAGTGCGTCTCTACGTGCCTCCATCTCATTGGCCCTCCCCAAGCGCTGATGTCTGCAAGGAGCGGGGACCAGAACAAGGAAAAGACCCCACATCTGGTCCAGGTGATGGGCTCCCACACCAAAGCGACCACAGAAGAACTGGGGGGACTCCAGGTGCACACCCCCTGAAGGTTCGGGGGGGGTAAGAGGGGACCTCTTCCGCCCCACCTGGAGGGTCATCCGGGCCTCTAGATGCAGTGGAGCGGGGCACTAATGTAGCGATCCCCAGTCCTCTTGGCGTAAGCCTGGGTGGTGCACTGGGAGTCGTGAGAGAGGGACCAGATGTGGCGACAAAGAGGGGGGGTAGAAAGTTTAAAAAAAAAAAAGTATTGTGGTGGTTGGGGGCTGGTGCTGCTGTATACCAGTGATCGCATGTGTTGACACACTCAAAGTCTACTTGCGCCACCAGTCTTCCATAAAAGTTCTGGCTCTCAGGGGTCCTGGCGCCTCTGGCACAGGCCTATTAGTGGTAATCTATGAGGAAGATATTCAGGAAGATCAACAGATCTTACTTCTAGAGGGCTCTTGCAGTAGGTAATTACATATAGGACTGGCGCCGGCAGGCGGCAGGACCCCACGGAAAAATCTCTAGCTAGCAGTCCCTGGCGAGGGACTGCCCTCACGTCAGGTGACTGGCATCAGGAGATGTCGGTATAAAGGGGCGGTCCCTGATGCCCACCTTCCAGTTCTTTCCCACTGTTAGCTCGTGCCAGCGCCTCACGGAAAAGTTCTCCGCTCGTCAGACTCCCTTTGTTGGTGTTTTGCGAGTATTTTTAGCTTTCTTGCTAAATCATCAGTCATTAAATCGGTGTATAATCCCTACACCCTCCGAGCACAAAACAAATGCGACTTATGCAGTAGCTAACTCCGCGACAAGGACTTCCATTCCCTGTGCCTTTTTTGCCTAGGCCCCGATCATCCAGTAGAGAATTTCCAGCACTGCCTGAGTTTTAACACGGCCACCCGGAGAAGGCGGCAGCAGTTCCTGGAAGCCCACATTCTTAAAAAGAAGATGAGCTCCATGGAGAAGGAACTTAAAAAAACTGTGGCAGGCGTCCACTTCCCCCGAAGGCCATTGCAAGAAAAAGGACAAAGAAAAGCACGGGACAGGCTCCTCCACCACAACTTCCTCGGGGAGTCGCCGTTACAGGTAATGTTCCTTAGGAACCGCTCCTCAGCGGCCGCCTTAGAGGCTTCTAAAGCGGCGTCAACTCCACCTGTCTGGCTGCTTTCAGCCCTTCAGGGTGCCTCCGGGC